>JAZHEH010003128.1:6148761-7385642 GCA_036589455.1 Ateles fusciceps
CAATGCTATTACTATCAAACTACCAAGGTCATTTTGCACAGAATTAGAAAAAAAAAACTATTCTAAAATTCATATGGAACCAGAAAAGAGCCTGAATAGCCAAAGCAATCCTAAGCAAAAAGAAGAGAGGCATCACACTAGCTGACTTCAAATTATACTACAAGGCTACAGTAACTGAAACAGCATGGTACTGGTACAAAAAACAGACACATAGATCTAGAGAACCCAGAAATAAAGCTGCATACCTACAACCATCTGACCTTCGATAAATTCACAGATAACATGCAATAGAGAAAGAAGTCCCTATTCAATAAATGGTGTTGGGCTAAGTGGCTAGCCATATACAGAAGATTGCAGAAGATTGAAACTGGACCCTTCCTTTCATAATATACAAGAATCAACTCTAAATGGAATAAAGACTTAAATGTAAGGCCTAAAACTATAAAAACCCTAGGAAAAAAATCTGAGAAATATCTTTCTAGACATAGGCCTGAGCAAAGATTTTGTGACAAAGTCTCCAAAAGCAGTTGCAACAAAAACAAAATTTTACAAATGGGACCTAATTGAACTAAAGAGTTTCTGCACAGCAAAAGAAACTATCATCAGAGTAAACAGACAACCTATAGGATGGGAGAAAATATTTGCAAACTGTGCATACAACAAAGGTCTAATATGCAGAATCTATAAGGAACTTAAGGAGAAAAAACAAAAAACTTCCTTTAAAAAGTGGGCAAAGGACATGAACAGACACTTCTTAAAAGAAGACATATAAGCAGCCAACAAACATTAAAAAATGCTCATGCTCACTATCACTAATCAGAGAGATGCAAGTCAAAATCACAATGAGATACTGTCTCACACCAGTCAGAATGGCTATTATACTAAAAAATCAAAAACTAATAAATGTTGGCAAGGCTATGGAGAAAAGGGAATGCCTATACACTGCTGGTGGAAACATAAATTAGTTCAGCCACTGTGGAATGCAGTTTGAAGATTTCTCAAAGACCTAAAAATAGAACTACCATTCAATCCAGTAATCCCATTATGGTTACATACCCAACAGAATATAAATCATTCTACCAAAAAGACACAAGCACTGTATGTTCATTGCAGCACTGTTCACAATAGCAAAGACAGAGAATCAACGTAGGTACCCATCAGCAGTGGACTAGATAAAGAAAATGGGGTATTTATACACCATGGAATACTATGCAGCCATTACAAAAATGAAATCATGTCCTTTGTGGCAACACAAATGCAGCTAGAAGCCATTATCCTAAGTGAATTACTACAGAAATAGAAAATCAAGTATTACACGTTCTCACTTATAAGTGAACGCTGAATCTTGGTTATACACATACATAAAGATGGGAACAATAGACACTGGGGACTCTAAAAGGAGAGAGGAAGGGAGGGGGCAAGGCTTTAAAAACTTTCTATTTGGCACTTGGTTCACTATCTGGGTGACCAGAGAAGTGGAAGCCCAAACCTGAGCATCACACAATATACCCTTGAAATAAACCTGTGCATGTACCCCCTGAATAAAAATATATATATATTAAAAAATATTTTTAAACTCTCATTTTTAAAAACAATATGATCAATTAAAATAACTTAAATAACTTAGCAGCAGAACATATAACAATCCAAAATTAAAACATTCAGAAATCAAGCAAGTCATCTTGTACTACCAGATTCTTTTTGAAGAATGACATTTATAAAACAAAGAGAATCAATTTTACCTGACTGTACCAAAGAAAAAATAAGCTCAAGAAATGTCCTAGTTATAATTTCCAGTTAACCCAACATTAACATTGCCCAGAGTTCGTGTGACAGCCACTTTGAAGCCCTTGTAAATTCTGTCACCTTGGATGAATCACAACTGATTGGTTTATCAATGCATATAATTCAGATTGTTCTGAATAAAGCTGGCTTCCTCAAAGGACCCAAGATAACTTTAAGAAACAAATGTATCACATTCAGTATATAGATGAGGCAAAGAACATTATTTATTTCAAAGGAGAAATCTTACTCTTTCGTGGTACAGAAAAAAAAAAAGATTGAATAGAAAATAAAATTGCTAATTAAGAAAAAGGAAAGGCACCTATACTCATTCACTCATGAAAAAGAAACCTAGCTGAGAAGACTGGTAGGCAAGAAACGCAGTGGACTTCTCTACAGGAAAGAGAATGTTAGAATAGAAAAGTTTTTTATGCTGGGTGCAGTGGTTCACACCTGTAATCCCAGCACTTTGGGAGGCTGAGGAGGGTGAATTATGAGCTCAGAAGTTCGAGACCAGCCTTACCAACATGGTGAAACCCTGTCCCTACTAAAAATACAAAAAAATTAGCCAGGTATGGTGGTGTGTACCTGCAATCCCAGCCACTCAAGAGGCTGAGGCAGGAAAATCGCTTGAATCCAGGAGGTGGAGGTTGCAGTGAACCAAGATAGCACCACTGCATTCCAGCCTGGGCGACAGAGTGAGACTCCATCTCAAAAAAAAAAAAAAGTTTTTTATTTGTTCTCTGAGATCTGCTCTTACTGAAGTAGATCAATGATTAAAGTAACCAAATCTGAGCATCAGAAGACCTTCCAGTCTGCTTGTTGCATGAGCTGTACAGTTTTGAGAAGCAAAATTATAAAACAATGTAAAAAGATATATTTTCCCTCATCTCTATTTGTAATTTCATCTATTTATCCTTAAAAGCCACTCCTACAAAAGCATAAGCTTTATAGATATTTGCATGGTAGGCATGTTCACAGATTGCTGTGTTTTTCTTTACAAGAACAATGTATGTTCATTAGTGGAAAAATAAAAAGAAACCATAGACAAGGAAAAAGCAGAAAATAGAAAACACTCAGAATTTCACTCACAGATCGTTATCTTCAACGTGGTGTCCCCACTTCTAAGGCCTATTCTTTTCTTAAAACTTATTTTATTTTAAAATGCAGACATAAATATGCATTTCTACATGAATGTGATCATATCGAACATTTTTTCAAACATTTATTTCAAAAGAGAAACCTTATTCCTTTGCGGTAGAGTAAAAGAAAAATTGAATAGAAAATAAAATCTCTAATTAAGAAAAAAAAAAGCCACCTATACTAGCTTGCTCATGTTTTAAATTTAATTATTGTAAATTTAAAAAATGTATAATGATTATGTGAAAGCAGCAGAATGTTGAGAGAAGCAAATTGTCCGCGGTTAGGCCCACAGACTAGAGGCCAAAGCAGGTGGATTGCATGAGGAGTTCGAGATCAGCCTGGCCAACATAGTGAAACCCCATCTCTACTAAAAGTACAAAAATTAGCCAGACGTGGTGGTGCATGCCACTAGCCCCAGCTACTTAGGAGGCTGAAGCAAGAGAATCACTTGAACTCAGGAGGCAGAGCTTACGTATTTCCATCGGTGACAAATTGTTGGGTTATAGCTCCAACAAATTTTCCCAATGTAGATCTCATCATTCCAAATGTAGTTTTTATCCTACAAAAGTGTCATACTTCTATACAGGATGGCAAAGTGCAAAACAAAACCAGTTTGCTGTTGTTGTTTGTTTGTTTGTTTTTGAGACGGAGTTTTGCTGTTGTTTCCCAGGCTGGAGTGCAATGGGGCGATCTCGGCTCACTGCAACCTCAACCTCCCAGGTTCAAGCGATTCTCCTGCCTCGGCCTCCCAAGTAGCTAGGATTATAGGCATGAACCACCACACCCAGCTATTTTTGTATTTTTTTAGTAGAGATGAGATTTTTCCATGTTGGTCAGACTGGTCTCGAACTCCTGACCGCATATGATCCACGGGCCTCAGCCTCCCAAAGTGCTGGGATTACAGGAGTGAGCCACCATGCCCGGCTAAAACCCATTTTTTAAGTGTGAGATAAAAGCCTCAGGTTAGCAGTCTTGAACAGTTGGGCAGATGCAAATGTTCTGTTTTTGTACATGTAAGACTTTTTAGCCTGGGTGTGTACCAAGATTGATATTTTTTTAAGCTACCAGTCTAATTAGTTTGTTAGCTCCCCTTCTCATAAAGGCTGGATCCAGAAGGTTGGAAAAAGGTCATCATGTGCCAGCATCAGAGGCAGTTGTTCAGCAAAACAAGACTCCCTAGGGATTGTTAGAACTAGCTAAATAAAATTTTTAAATTGGAGGAAATAGGGGTCATCATTAAAATTAATAAGGCAATATCACACCTTTTAACACCAACATATTTATAACTTAGTCTAGTTACAGTATACCTTTATGTAAAATAATAAGGATGAATTTCAGCAACAGAGAAGTTGCCTTTGACAGTTTGCTTCTAAGCTAATCATTCTGCCATATAAGTAAATATTTAAAGATTATTACTATTTTAGCCTAACATTTCAAAGCTTAACTCCACTTGATTATGTGAGTGCCCCGTGATCTCACCTCAGCCGTGCCCTGATAATCTGCTTCCTTCCCTGTCTCTGTAAATTGCATATTTCTTTTCCCTTTCCCTCCTCATCCCTTTTAGCTACCGTATGGAGTCTTTCCTTCTTTTCTCTCCTACACTCCTAGGATTTTTCTCTATTTTCACATCATTTACTTTCCTATTGATTCCCAGCACATGGTTTGTAACCCATCTACTCCTCTGATGAACCAGCAGTGCTGAAAGCCACAAAAAATTTTCTTAAGTGTTAAATTCAATGAACATTGACTCTCCAACCTCATGCCTACTCTGTGCCTAATTAGGCCCAAAGAATTTTTCTCTTGTCTTTCTTTTCTTTCTCTTCTTCTTCTCATTCATTCATTTATTGAAACAGACTCTCGCTCTGTTGCCCAGGCTGCAGTTCAGTGACATGATCTCGGCTCACTGCAACCTCCACCTCCCAGGTTCAAGTGATCCTCCTGACTCAGCCTCGCTAGCAGCTGGAATTACAGGCACGTGCCACCATACCTGGCTAATTTTTGTATTTTTAGTACAGAGAGGGTTTCATCACGTTGGCCAGGCTGGTCTCAAACTCCTGACCTCAGGTGATTCACCAGCCCTGGTCTCCCAAAGTGCTGGGATTACAGGCATGAGCCACCACGCCTGGGCTTCTTCTTTTTTTATTTTTGGTCAGCTTGTTGTTTTAGCAAAAGTTGCATTTCTTCATTTCACAAACTACTGCCTGGCCACGAGGACATGTGCACATTTATAATGATGCATACGCTATTGTGAATCTCCCTTGACCTCTCTTTCTCTAGTTCCTACTCTTCTCCCCCAAAGATAATTTACAGCCATCTAGTTCTTTTCATATCTATAAATTCATCATCAAACGTATCATTCACTCTAATAACGTCAAATATTCTGTCCAAGCGATTATCCCAATTTTGACATTTTCAATCTTCACTGCTGAAATCCAGTTGTAGATTGCCAACTAATTTCTAGAAATTTCTATTCTTAAACTCATTAGCAACTCAATGTCTAAAAAAAGTTCATTTTCTTTTACATAAGCTGTTCTTTCTACTAAATTTCATATCTCAGTTTAGAAATATTAGAATTCTTACAATGGAGACCTTTGCTTTTATGCGTCCTCTATTGCTTACTCAGTTATGCCTCATTAGTTCCTAAATCTGATGAATAAGGAAGCCAAGATTTAAGGCACTGGATGACATCCCACTGGCTAGTGGCAAGGTTGTTAAATAACATCAAGGTTCTTTAAAAAAAAAAATAGAGAGAGACAGGGTCTCACTCTGTCGCCCAGGCTGTAGTGCAGTGGCACGATCTCGGCTCACCATTAACCTCCACCTCCCAGGTTCGTGATTCTCCCACCTCAGCCTCCTGAGTAGCTGGGATTACGGACAATGTTCCATCATGCCCAGCTGATAACATCAAGGTTCTCGATGTTCACATTTAGCATTCTTTTCCCTGGCTGGCTGTGGTGGCTCACACCTGTAATCCCAACGTTTTGGGAGGCGAAGTTGTGGAGATCACTTGAGTCCAGGAGTTTGAGACCAGCCTGGGCAACATAGTGAGACCTCATCTCTACAAAAAATTTAAAATTAGCCAGGTGTGGTAGTGCACACCTGCAGTTCCAGCTACTTGGGTGGTGAGACAGGAGGATCACTTGAGCCCTAATATTCAGAGCTGCAGTGAGCTACGATCATGCCACTGCACTCCAGCCTGGGCTGCAGAGACTGTCTAAATAAATAAGTAAGAAAAATAAAACAGTGTCTTTTAATTGAGTCAGCTTGCAATCCTGACAAGAGAATTTGCTGCATTCATGCACTATTCTCTAATACAAAAAATTTAGTAAGCAATATTTTCCTGAATATTAACATAATTTTAGGATCCTGAAAGAGTTCATTCACCTGGCCAAAATATTAAGCATTAAACTAAAAAGCAAATTTACAAAGAAAAGAGAGATTTTATTTTTAAAAATTATTCCTGGGCTGGGTGTTGTGGCTCATGCCTATAATCCCAGCACTTTGGGAGGCCAAGGCGGTGGATCACGAGGTCAAGAGATCGAGATCATCTTGGTCAACATGGTGAAACCTGTCTCTACTAAAAATACAAAAATTAGCTGGGCATGGTGGCAAATGCCTGTAGTCCCAGCTACTCGGGAGGCTGAGGCAAGAGAATTGCTTGAACCCAGGAGGCGGAGGTTGCGGTGAGCCGAGATCGCGCCTTGTACTCCAGCCTGGGTAACAAGAGCAAACCTCTGTCTAAAAAAAAAAAAAAAAAGATTATTCCTGAAAATGTTCAATTTGGATCTGAAGAGACTTTAAGAATGTTGTGGTGATGAGGATTCTGATTCTGGGTAACATTCCTTGATGAGGGATTTCATCTCATCTTCACAGCATCCCCATGAGGTATGTATGTCTTATTAGCCCTGTTTATTGATAGCTAAATGGAGATTTATGAACATTAAGTAACTTGGACAAGGTCATGTAGTTAGAGCCAGAGTTATAACCTTAGGTCACCTGGCCTGATTCCAAACCTTGTGTTCTCATTTGAGAGGAAATGTGTGGGCCAAATTATTCCAGATAATTCTGACTTTCTCAGAAAATCTGCAGTTCACAGCATTGTTTCTTTTTTTTTTTTTTTTTTTAATGCAGGCACATCTTTTCAACAGACTCTAATCCTAAATTACAGTGCTGATGTTTTCCAGGAATCGGGCAAATCATGAACAAAGTAAGGGTCTCTCTGCAGAGCATTCTACAAAACACAGGTAAGAGCAGACCCCTCCATGGCAAAACTTCTCTTTGCCCAAGTAGTTGTAGAGAATGTCTTGTTTGTTATTCCCAGTAGAGAGGCCACTTTCCTGATGAGAGTGATTCGTTAGAGAATATGTTTGGGAAGGGGTCACGCATGTGAGGAGAGCAGCTGTGAACACTCATACAGCTCTTTGTTCCCTAATATTTTCTATATTCAGTTCATAATCCACTTGAGCAGTGCTGCCAGCTGGCAGGTTCAGCAGCTCATTTTCTTCTCATTTTCAGCAGGTCATCTAGTTTCTTTCTCATGAGTTCCTACTCCCATTTCATAGCCACTCACCTATTGATAAAGAGGCTTTGCATAAAGCACGCCTCATCTTCCAGTCCATCAAAGCAGGACATGAATTTTTCCAAAATTCCAAATTACTATTGTAGTCCATTATACAACATATATATTTAAATGGAGACTGTGAACACACACAGAGAATGAAGGGCTGAAGTAATGAGTCCTCGCACCTGGGATCTTGTCCATCTGATAGTCATTTACCCTCTTTGGCTTCTGTTCCCTCATTTATTTTGCAGATTCATTCAGGTTACTAATTCTTATGGGTTTTAAAGGATGCTGAATTCCTAACCTCTAGTCCCTGTGAACATGACCCTATTTAGAAATATGAGCCAGGCGTGATGCCTCATGCCTGTAATCCCAGCACTTTGGGAGGCCAAGGCGGGAGGATCACTTGAGTTCAGGAGTTTGAGACCAATCTAACTAATGTGGTAAAACCCCATTTCTGCCAAAAATACAAAAATTAGCTGGATGTGGTGGCGAGCACCTGTAATCCCTGCTACTCAGGAGGCTGAGGCAGCAGAATCACTCGAACCCTGGAGGCAGAGGCTGCAGTGAGCCAAGATGGCACCGTTGTGCTCCAGCCTGAGTGACAGAGCAAGATCCCATCTCAAAAAAAGAAAGAAATCGCGTCTTTACAGATGTTCAAGTTAAGATGAGGTAGGTCATTAGGGTGGGCCCTAATCCATTATGACTTATGTCCTGATTTTTAAAAGGGGGAGAAATGTGTATAGAGACAGATACTAGTAAGGGGAAGACAATGTAAAGACACAGGGAGAAGGCTGTCTACAAGCCAAGGAATGCCTAAGACTGGGGGAACTTAGGAGAGGGGCATGGAATAGATCCTCCCTCACAGTCCTGAGAAGTTTCCAACCCACCAGATGCCTCCATTTCAGACTTTCAGCCTCCAGAACTGTTGAGAAGATACATTTCTGTTGTTTAAACCACTTATTTTCTTGTATTTTGTGATGGCACCCCTAACAAATAATTGCACTAGACAGATGACTTTGAATTAAGCAAAAGGGAGGTTTTCCCAGGTGGGCACAAGCTAATCACATGTGCCACTTAAATGCATTTGAAAGAGTAGCCAAAGAGATAGTCAGAGCTATTCCAAGCATGAGAAAGAGTTGATGAGGCAGTACAGGCTCTGAAATGGAAAGGCCCCAGGGCAAGTAACAGAGGGAAGCTTCTAGAAGGTAACAGCAATCCAGTTGAAGATAAGAAAAGACAAAAGTCATCTAACAACTGCAAGAAGTGATTCTGCCAACAACCTGAATGAGCCTGGAAGTGGATTCTTTCCCAGACCCTCCAGATGTGGGGAGTCCAGCCTGACAAGGATTCCCTGAGCCAGAGACCCCGGATGAACCCATGCAGATTTATAAACTATAGAAGTATGACATAATGAATGGGTATAGTTTTAAGCTGCTCTCTGGGGTAATTTGTTATGTAGCCATAGAAAATACACCGTAGCTGGCAAGTATTGAGCGCTTTCTTCACCAGTCACTATTCTAAGTGGTTTTTTCTATTTTCTTTTGGTTTGTTTTTTTTTGAGATGGAGTCTTGCTGTGTCGCCAGGCTGGAGTGCAGTGGCACAATCTTGGCTCACTGCAACCTCCACCTCCTTGGTTCAAGCAATTCTCCTGCCTCGGCCTCCCAAGTAGCTGGGACTACAGGTGCATGCCACCACACCCAGCTGATTTTTTTTTTTTTTTGTATTTTAGTAGAAACAGAGTTTTGCCATGTTGGCCAGGATGGTCTTGATCTTCTGACCTCGTGATTCACCCACCTCAGCCTCCCAAAGTGCTAGTATTACAAGCGTGAGCCACCTCACCTGGCCTATACTAAGTGTTTTACATTCAAAGAAAAAAACCCACAACTAAGTATTGCCATAGAACTATTGCTGTCCCAAAGCAATAAAGATAAATTCATAGCAGGGGAAATTATGTGACATCTGAGGAACAATAGACAGATGATAAACAGAACACCCTTCCAAAAAGAAGCAGAACCAGTAGAACAGGCAGAATGGGAATTAAAAATAAACATAATAAATGTCTTTATAAAAATAAGGAAGAATGTGACGCATGAACAAGCAATTATGCAGAACCACTTGAAAATATTTTTAATATGTAATTGTTGAAATACAAACGTAGTAAATGGCAAAACAAATCATGCTTGATGGTCCAGTAAAAGCCTGGGGCACAATTTTGCAACCCTCTATGAGAGTTCGTTTCCAAGTACGTAGAAATTACTGTCAGAAGTTTTTGAAAGGCCAAAAGAGACTCAAAAAATATCTTTAGACTAATATAAACTGAATGTTTAAACAAGATAATCTTTTAAGAATAGCGACTCTTAAAATAGGAATTAAGAAGTACTATATCTAATTTATTCTTCGTCCCCAAATATCCCACTGTATTACTGATGCTAAATAATCCTATTAGGTATGTGAGGAAAACTTCCAGCAAAACTTTTAGCCTGGTCACAAACATGGTTTATCTGCACATCGATTCCTATGTAGACTTATCCTCTCCTTGGAAGCTGTAAACTTGCAATTACCTCTCCTCAGGAGCTAGTGAAGTCAAGAAGAGCAAATAGAATATCCACCGGGATGAAACACTGGCCCAAGCGGGGCTATTCACAGGCAAATGTTAAGCTTTGGCCAATTTCTAGCCTCTGCTTTCCTCCCTTCCTCACAGCTTGTCCCAGGACTAGCTCTGAGTGTCGACAGGAGGGATACAGCATCCCTACAGAGGACCTAGCTCCTCTCTGTCCAATTTTCCCCTACTTGAAGGAGAGTCCAGCCAGGATCCAAAACAGAGTGCCCTTAGTGCCCTGTCTTGTGCCACAGAGAACTGGACACAGAAGATGGAGAGCAGACATGCAACTAAGGTCAAAAGCCAGGAGCTTGTTAGAAAGCAAGCCAGCTCAGCCGAAGGGGACCAAGGTATCATGAACCCAAAATATCTGAGACAGGTCTCAGCAAATTTAGAAAGTTTATTTTACCAAGGTTAAGGACACATCGATGCCACAGCTTCAGGAGGTCCTGATGACCTGTGCCCAAGGTGGTCGGGATATAACTTGCTTTTTTTTTTAAATAAAGACGGGGTTTCACCATGTTGGTCAGGCTGTTTATACATTTAGGGAGATGTGAGACATCAATCGATATGTGTAAGATGTACATTGGTTCAGTCAGGTAAGGTGGGGACAATTCAAAGTGGATAGTGGTGGGGACCTTCCAGGTCACAGGTAGATAAGAAACAAGAGGCTGCATTCTTTTGAGTTCTTGATCAGCCTTTCACTAAATACACAATTTAGTCTGACTCAGTGAATCTGCATTTTTACATAAAAAGGCCGAAGAAATAGTCAGATGTGCATTTGTCTCAAGTGAGCAGAGGGATGACTTTTTGTACCTGTGAAGACAGGCTGTTCCAAGGGTGAAATTCAACAGAACTGTTTTAGGGTAAAGTTCTTGAAGCCCACAAGGAATTTCCTTGTGGGCAAATTGTGAGGGAGATAAGGAACTTGTATTTTTAGATCTCTTATTTAGGAATTAAAATGGGAGACAAGTTTGCCTGATGTAGTTCCCAGTTTGACTTTTCCCCTTGGCTTAGTGATTTGGGGGTCTCAAGATTTATATTCCCCCTTCACAGTACAAAGTCCAAACACAGGATATCAGTGAATTAGGAAAGCTATAATTAAAGTAACAGCTGAACCAAGTACGAGGTGGACTGGAGAAGTTCCACCGACAAGGGCACCTATCTGGAACAGCCTTTTCTATAGACTGATGGGCCATTAGAGCACGAATGAGTGACTTGGAGTTTTTCCCCCAATCTCCAGCTCAGTGGTCTGAATCCTAAGACCACTGACAAACTTTTCTGATATTAACTCCCAACCTGACTAGAAATGAAGGCTGTCTCTCATGCTTAGATTTTTCCATCGAGACACTCTACAAATTCCATTTGGAAGTCTAAGATCATCTGTTACACTCTTTGGACATCAAGCTCTGTCTGTTGCCACCTGAGTGGTTGGGACTTACCTGGCTCAAGCTGTGATTAGACCTCTTCATCCTGTTGCAGTTGAGTGAGACATGTGAAGGGTCAGAAATGTGACAAAAACTTCCAAGAACAGGAGAGGGCATACCACATTTATCACAAAGTCTGTGAGTAAAAGTCTTTGTGTATCGTGTTCTGAATATAGACATTCTTGGGATCTCAAAAGTGGTCATTTAGATGAAATCAAAGTTGACCTTCAAACAACATGGGTTTGAACTGTGCGTGTTCACTTATATGTGGTGCCTCTGCCACCCATGAGACAGCAAGAGCGCTCTCTCCCCTTCCCCCTCCTCAGGCCACTCAGCATGAACACGATGAGGATAAAGGCCTTTGTGATGATCCACTTCCACTTACTGAATAGAAAATGTATTTTCTCTTCCTTATGATTTTCTTAATAACATTTTCTTTTCTCTAACTTACTTTATCACAAGAATACAGTATTGAATATATATACCATATAAAATGTATATTGATTGGCTATGTATGTTATCAATAAGGTTTTTAGTCAACAGTAGGCTATTAATAGTTAGGTTTTCGGGAAGTCAAAACTTATACTCAGATTTTCTCCTGCACAGGGGTTGGCGTCCCTAATCCCCACATTGTTCAAGGGTCAATTGTATTATTTTTTGCATAAAGTAGTTATGTAAAAATAAAAACTACCAGCAAAAGTTTTATCAGAGTTGGTGGTCGTAAATCTATGATATAAGAAGATATTCATTCATGAAGGATCTGAGCAAATCCAGATATATAACCTCCATAATAGATTATTAGGAGAAATTAGGGAATATTCTCCTAAAAGGAGAATTCCTAAAAGGAGAATATTCCCTAATTTCTCCTAATAATCTATTATGGAGCTTATTATTAATTAGGAGAATTACAAGAGGTTGATGTCCTGAAGGACAATTGCATATGGACTTTTCCTTTCGTGTGTATAACTAACTCCCTCAGTCAGTGCATATGGACTTTTGTTGACTTTTTGGAAGAAAGGATATATCTCAGCACCAATTTTCCATTCCTGAGAGCACCTTTATTTCACTTAGGGCAGTTATTTCACCCAGGGATAAGCAGTCTTGGTAGCACTAAATGTGATCAGAGTTTTTGCCTTTCCCTAGCAAAGGAGTGTGTGATTTCATCTGGGACCATAGGAATTTCTCTCCTGGTACTTTGAATTGCCAGCAAGCTGAATTAAGACAAGGAAGACAACTTTTGAGCTTTTCATTTTAAAGAGAAGCCCAGAGTGGATCCTGCTGGCTAGATATCTGGAAGCTGTTCTAAGACTTGTCTGGGTTCTTTGGTTCTCTAACCTCCCATCCACTCTTGAGAGTTACTACAAAACTCCCGCCAGTTCTTGTTAACTGCAACAAAAAGAATCTCAACTGATATGCCCTCTGCAAAGTAGCATATAGTTAAGGCATGGCTGACGTCTGCTCTTGCACTGACTTGGTTTGTGATTCTGAGAAACTTTATTAGCCTCACTGAGCCTTAGCATCCTCACCTGTAGAATGAGAAACAAAACCCTCATTCCAGGTTGTCGATGGAATTAAGTGAGCATTTATGTGAAAGCCTCCTAGCTTACCTAGAAAGAAAACCTGTGAATTTCCCTGTCAAAGTGGCTCATTAACAATGAAAAATTGGTAATTTGGCCAAAGGTACCACGATGGAATGTCAGACAATCATTTAAAATCAGAGATTTTGTAAAGAAAGTTATACTTAGAGTTGGGCACAGTGGCTCATGCCTGTAATCCCAGCACTTTGGGAGGCCGAGGTGGGTGGATCACAAGGTCAGGAGTTCGAGACCAGCCTTACCAACATGGTGAAACCCCATCTCTACTAAAAAATACAAAAATTAGCCAGGCATGATGGTGCGCCCAGCTACTAAGGAAGCTGAGGCAGGACTCTGTTTCAAAAAAAAAAAAAGAAAGAAAGTTATACTTAATAGTCAAAATACATTTCCCTCTTATTGCTGTGCTTGACGGAGGTCAGAATTATATTTTCATGGGTATATTGATCCTGATGATACCTCTTCTTTGTTGACAATAAAAGTAACGAAGTTTCCTATATGAATATTTAAGAAAAGGGCTGGGCATAGCGGCTCTGGGAGATGAGGCAGGAGGATTGCTTGAGTTCAGGAGTTTGAAACCAGCCTGGGCAACAGAGTGAGACAATGTCTCTATAAAAAATTTTTAAAATTAGCCAAATACGGTGGTGCATATCTGCAGTCCCAGCTCCTTGGGAGGCTGAGGCAGTAGGATTGCATGAGCCCTGGAGTTCCAGGCTGCAGTGAACTATGATCACGCCATTGCACTCCAGCCTGGGTGATAGAGTGAGACCCTGTTGAAAGAAGAAAGGGAGGGAAGGAGGGAGGGAGGGAGGGGAGAGAGAGAGGGAGGGAAGGAAGGAAGGAAGGAAGGAAGGAAGGAAGGAAGGAAGGAAGGAAGGAAGGAAGGAAGGAAGGAAGGAAGGAAGGAAAAGAGGGAAAGAGAGAGAAAGGGAAGGAAGGAAGCACATCTCTGTTGCATCTCTTTACATAATTGTTACTTTTCCATCTGCAATCAGGAATAGACTATATTGGTTTACCAAAGAAAGAGATTCTTTTTGAGCACTCATATCACATAGAACTGGTCTTTCCTTGGAACGATAAGAATCGTACCTGGAAGGTTGCACTGTCTCTGGGCTTACCAATGCTCAGTTTGGGTTAATATGCTGCAGGAGCTTCAAATCGTGCATGAACTTTTGCTATTCACCGGGAAAGTAAGAAGCAAGTTGGCTTCTTTTGATCACTCTCCTAAAAGTGAGAATTTAAAAATTTTGCATTGGTGTCCAGGTAAATTTTTAAAACAACAGTAAAAAGTATCCTCTAAAGGGACCCAGCTGTATGCTAAATAACATAGAGCAGTGGGTCATGGAGCGTGGTTGTGCCCTGTTCCACCTCTGTTCCCACCTCGTCAAGCAGGAGGAGAAGAACACAATACAAAACTTTAGCCTTCTTTACCTGTGATCCACCTGGACTGCATGAGCACATTCATTTATGAAAATGTGTGCAAACTGAACAGTCCATAGGTCTTGGCCAAAGGAGAAAAATAGGAGAACCCAACCACTGCATTAAGGCAACATTTTTCAAAGTGTCATGTGAGATTTATTCTGCAACCAAATCATCTTGAAATTCTATTTTTTTAAAAAGTGTTTCTGTGGGATTCACCTTGATACAAGGAATCAGAATCCCTGCTAGTAAGACCTTAAGAGACTCTCTGCTGAACTCAAGTTTAAGAAACACTGAGCTTCAGCTGGAAATGTTAAGAGAAAAAAGAAAAAAAGAAACACTGACCTTGGGACCTCAGAAATCTAATTCCTCACCTTCTCCAACCTACCATCTAGTCAAAAGAAAACTAGAAGAAACAATGCATTTAGTAAATAATTATAGATTCAGTGTTATGAGAGCTAGAACGAGAGAGAGTGCTGGATGGAAAGGGATGCACAAGGGAGTCTTTTTAATTGCAAAAATATATGGTTTCCCTCAATAATACATGTCTCACTTAGTGCTCATCACCTGGCCACTGGAATCTGGCACAGAACATTTTCCCACATAAACAGTATTGATCAGCACAGTGATTTTTGAAATTTGAATTATCTATGAGCATTTTAAACATAAAAAGATACGGAGTCCTTCCTGAAAAGTCAGATTAGGAACAATTGGCTATCACTGAGTAGTAGACATCCCCTTTAGATGGGTATCTGGAGTTCATTTTACAATATCCCCAACATTCTCTCTCTACCCAATAGGATGAAAGTGCCAGTTGGTATTTATCACTAAGATTATGCTGGTGTTTTTGTTGCTGTTTAATTAAGAAGAAAGTAAAAGATTATCATCCTAGGGGTTGTCGTTCATTTCCCTCATGGCCCTGGCCCCCTGATAGCATTTGAGTTTGGAAGCTCTAGCAATGTTAAAGGAACCCCTAATCCCAGCCATCCTGACCTCACAGTTTGCAAAATCTAGGCAGATGAGGTTGCTTTATCAGAAATGTAGGCTTTCCATTTTGTATAATTTTGCATATAAGCAGCATTCTTTGTCAAAATTCTTGGAGAGCAATTTAGAGGAGGCATTTGAATACATAAAAATCATCTGGTTTACGGGGGAAAAAACTACCTCTAAGAATCTCCTCCAGCTTTTTCAAAGCACTCAATTTTGGGGCAACAAAGCCAAGCCAAGACTGACTGCATGAACAGTAGAGTACTTCCCTTCAGATCAAGTAAGACATGCATATATAGGAAGCTTTCAAAATAGAATTTTTGCAGTCTGCTAGTGAAATAATTTATGAAGTATACGTAACATTTTACATTTTATAAAATGACATTATACTACTCCTTTCCATGTTCACAGCAACCCTGCAGAGGTTATATTATTATCTCATTGCATAGTTCAGGACTCTTCTGTTTAGCAGTGAACTGATTTATATAAGATCAAATGGCTACTACCCAGCAAAGCTGGAGTCAGACATAGTTCTTTTGACCTAAATGTATTATTCTCTCCATTACAAAACAACCACATTCCAATATTTGCCTTTCATTATAATTTCAGAAATATATTCATAAAAAGAAAGCCAGAAGGGATATAGTACTGCAAATTATAGTGACCATCAGGAGAGAGCTCACATCCCAGGAACTCAGAACTTTATTTCCCCCAAACAAAATAGAGAAATAAAAATATAACTGCTTTAAACAGTTCTTCTTCCTGTTCAGGTTTAAAAACAATGTTTTCGTTTTTATGTTCTTGATGATTATCCAAGATATTTACTAGAGGCAATGAACCGTCATGGAAATACTTACGTTATAGTCAAGTTCATTGAAAATTTCAACAAGGAAGTGTGTATAGACACAGCCAATTAAAGCTGAAAGAGATTCTAAAATTGTGTAACCTGATTCTCTTATTTCTAATGAGGATGCAGAGCCCGGAAAAATTGCGTTACTTCTAAAGCTGACGTGTAAACCTCAGTCTCCAAAACCCTGAGTGTACATTTCTCATTAAGTTAATTTCTGAATTCATCCTTTTTGTTCATGTTGCAGTTGTGATCTTTTTCCCCTTCATATATTCTGTTTGGGAAGCTATTTCTTCTGTAATAATTAGCCTGTTAGAGTTTATTTCTTGTCTGGTGTTCATCTTTCTATAAAGAGTTATTGTTAACTAATACATGGTAAGTTAGTGGCAGTGAAACCACCACTTAAACCAAAAGTTAGGGCCTTGTCCATAACATGCTACAAATAAACATACAGTCCTCTCCATCCAGTCTCTCCTTACCACTTCATATACAATCTCTCCTTATGCTGAATCTTATATTCAGTCTTGCTTTCCTCTATATACGGGTTTATTGTACCTATGTGTGCTCCTAAAAAGTTTGCGTGTGTGTCTGGAAATAAACCATTGGATTAAGAATACTTACTCTGGCCGGGTGCGGTGACTCACGCCTGTAATCCCAGCACTTTGGGAGGCCAAGGCGGGCGGATCACGAGGTCAAGGGATCGAGACCATCCTGGTCAACATGGTGAAAGCCCGTCTCTACTAAAAATACAAAAAAATTAGCTGGGCGGTGGCGCGCGTCTGTAGTCCCAGCTACTCGGGAGGCTGAGGCAGGAGAATTGCTTGAACCTGGGCGGCGGAGGTTGCAGTGAGCCGAGGTCGCGCCACTGCACTCCAACCTAGCTGGTGCCTGGTGACGGAGTGAGACTCTGTCTCAGAAAAAAAAAAAATTTACTCTTTAGTTTTTGTTTTTTGTTTTATTTTGCTCATTTCTTTTCTTCTTCTCACACCCTAACAATGATATCCAAGCAGTAATTAACTTTTTGCTTTTCTCTCTAGCAACTCTTTTTTTCACAGACTCGATTCCCTCAGAGTTCAAACTCCAGAACCTTCACCTCTCACCTGGATTCCGATGATGCCGTGGTAGACTTCTCATCTCTACCCACCTCTCATCACATCATCTTAATTGCTTATGTACTTGGACATTGTTCTTTGAATTCACAGTTTTTAAAGTTAGCAATTACATAAGCAAAATATGCATGTACAAAAAAAGAAAGTTACTAAATATATACTATAAAGAAATCAAGGTTTGGCTAGGAAAAGGTAAATAGCAGAGATAATATTTAAGTTGGAGAAGAGCCACCATTCCAGGCACAGATAACAGAAATCTGGACTTTTACATGACAGACAATTATTTTTACCTTATCTAAGCTACTGTTACTTGAGATCTTTCTATTACTTATCTCTGAACCTAATTAAAATTTAAACATTGGTTTCTTTGGGCCATAAAATAACAATAGCTAACGTGAACTGCTTATTTATTAGTTTCTAAGATAGGTGTGAAGAACCAAACATCTATTACAGCATTTAATCTTCACACAACTCTCTGAGTTGATTGCTACTATCATTCTCATTTTAGATAAAACTTTTGTTTAAAGCACCTGCTTCAGGGTCCTAGCGTCAGAAAGTGAGTAAGCTGGGATTCTACTCTTAACCACATCTCATTCTTTCTCTCACAGGGACTTCATAACAACATTTGGACTGCTATGTTATTAAATTATAAACCACTAATCTGTTAGATAAACTAACCTTCTAAAAAGACTTTCTAATTACTTTGTTTCAGTTACCGAAGGAGCCCATGAAAAGAACAAAGATCTTTTCACTCAGGTTCCAGATCCAGCCGTAGCAGGATTTTCTTTCCCTTACCTACTGAATTTATGAAAGGTTCAGGCCTGAGAACTTTTTGTAACTGGTCCTTCAGATGTAAATAGCAGTGTTCACTGTATCACATAAAGATGCTGAGAGGATTTGTTTTATGGTTCAGAGAAGTATTGAAGCACAACTTTTCAATGCTTAAGGTAATTTTTACCAGTGAAGAATTGCTTTTGTCTGTTTGCCCTGTGACCTGACTACAGTGGCCTAAAAATTAGGGCTGTTTACTATTAGGTGGCAAAAAGGAACTCATCTCAGCTGAATCAGGCCCCTTTAAGGAGATTTCCAGGAAGCCCCATTCAAAGACATTCCTCATACATCTTATTGATTGTCCACCTATAAATGCAAGGAAAGTTTAGAAATGCAGCTTGGTATACAGCTGTCATTAGCTTGGTACATGGCTGTCCCAAATACAATCTGTTGCTAAGGTAGAGAAGAAGGAGAGACAGGGAAGGCAACCAGCAGTCTCAGCCAAAGGACTAACCACCAGGGGTAGAGCACACAGACCTTCACTGTTGACTCTGCTTACCCCTAACTCTAGACCTTCACAGGGAGTGTGGATGGTTTCAACCAACACGCAACACAACACGCTTTTCTCTTCTGAAGGTTACATATCAGGCAGAGAATAAGACAGCAAAGACCCTGGAAGATGCTGGGATGTCTGCTTCTAGTTTAGGAGATGATGGCTCCTTTATTCTTCTAGTTGGACTTAATTGAGTATTAATTGAGGTAACAGTTTTGTTATTAGAAAAGGGAAATTTTTCACCTTGGTTCTGATGCTGAGCTGAAAATCTGACATTTTTATTCTTTTTAGATGTCCCTATTAAAAATAACACAAGGAAAATACTTTGCATGTAAATCCTTTTCTTTTCATCTGAAAATAACATCAGTTATTGCATCATTTGAAAAGAAGTAATGTCTTCCAGTTAATCAATGTCATTGCCTTTGAATATTCAGTTCCTGTCAAAACAGAATTTGAAACTTCAAATTGAGTAGTATTAGTTAATGATTTTCAGGACTACTAAATGGCCTTCTGTAACCTGTCATCTGGGGAAATAGAAACAAAGGGATCTTTCCAGTAATTGCAGTTATTGGAATTATTTAACATATGCTTAGAATTTTAAAAATTTAAATATGTTCATATATGATAATATACAAATTTAGATGATTAACATGATGCAGTTGCATCAATAATATGGGATTATAATTAACTTTTGTAAGCCTTAAGGCCATTAGTTTAGGTAAATTTAAAATCCCTCTAAAAGTGAAGCCTTCCTGGATTATAAATTGTTCTATTATAAAGACACAGGCACACATATGTGCATTGTGGCACTGTTTACAATAGCAAAGACTTGGAACCAACCCAAATGCCCATCAATGATGGACTGGGTAAAGAAAATGTGGCACATATACACCACGGAATATTAGGCAGCCATAAAAAAGAATGAGTTCATGTCCTTTGCAGGGACATGGATGAATCTGGAAACCATCATTCTCAGCAAACTGACACAAACAGAAAATCAAACACTGCACGTTCTCACTCACAAGTGGTATTGAACAATGAGAACATGTGGACACAGGGAGGGGAACATCACACACTGGGGTCTGTTGGCAGGCAGGGGGGTTGGGGAGGGGATAGCAGGGTGTGGGGGAGATTGGGGGAAGGATAACATTAGGAGAAATACCTAATGTAGGTGATGGGGGGGATGGAGGCAGCAAACCACCATGGCCTGTGTATAACTATGCAACAATCCTGCAAGATCTGCACATGTACCCCAGAACTTAAACTAAAATTAAAAAAAAAAAATTATAGAACTTATTATCAGAAAAAAAAAAAAGTCAAGCCTTCCTTACATTTGGCCATCAATCAAGCACTGCCCTCTGAGTTCTCCATCTTGGAAACAGACGTCAGTTTTCTCCCAGGTATCCAAGCCAGAGCATCTTAACAGGAAAACGAAATTCTGTAAGATATTTAAAGAGGCTTACTCTGAGCCAATATGAGTGACCATGCCCCAGGATACAGTCTCAAAATACCCTAAAAAGTATGACCAAGGCGGTCGGGTTATAGTTTTGCTTTGTGCATTTTAGGGAGACAAGAATTGTAAGTAAATTCATAAATCAACACATGGAGGGTATACATGGATTTAGCCTACAGAGGCAAGATATGTTGAAGTGAGGAGGTGGGAGGAGAGGTGAGGTGTGGGTGAGGGATCTCACAGGTCATAAGTGGATTCAAAGATTTTCTAATTGGCAATTGATTGAAAGAGTTAAGCTTTATCTAAAGATTTGAAGTCTGTAGAAAGAAATGTTTGAGTTAAGACAAGAGGTGGGTGTGGAGACTGAGGTTCTAATAAGATGATAATGTACATGAAGACTCCAGATAGCAGCCTTCAGCGAGAATAGAGGATAAATATCACTCTTCAGACCTTAAAGGTGTCAGACTCTCATTTAACCTCTCCTAGATCCAGGAAAGACCTAGAAAGGGAAGTTCTGACTGCATTAATGAAGATTCTTTACAGATGCTGGTTTCCTCCACAAGACATGGCTTTGCAGGCCATTTCAAAATATGTCAAAGAAATATATTTGTAACTAAAATATTTTTATTTCCTTCAAGGTGTGCTATCTGTCATGTGATGCTATACTAGAGTCAGATTGAAATTTAATACCTTATTGACACGAATAAGACTGACAAAAATAAGCCTGTCACTCAGTCTTATCCCTGTCACACCCTTATACACATCCTTGATCCAACCTCATTGAACAAAGAGTCTGTTTTGTCAGTCTTAGAATCACTATTTCAATGTTATTGACGGTCAATTGTACTTAAACCCCTAAAGGGAGAAGGTATGGTTTCCCTTCCCATCATGGACAGGAATGCAGTTTTTCAGGTTATTCTGGGGCCCCCATTGACCAAGAAGGGCTCAGTTCAGTAGGTGAGGAGGCTTAGGGTTTTACTTTTGGTTAACAAGCATGAGAATCAACCTAGACTGTTCCCCTTCCCTCATGCCCACCCCCATCTAGTTAGTTACTTTGTCCTGAGGATTCCACCTTCCCGGTACTAATTGCACCTGCTCTGTACTTTCCTTTTCCAGGTCGCTGTTCTCGTTAAGGCCTTGTCATCTCTTAGTTGACAAGGTTTCAGCAAGAGCCTCTGATGGGGTCCCTCTGGCCACAATTTTAACCCATTCAATCCATTCAAATCCTCTAGAGAGATATTTCTAAATTACAAATCTGAACTTGTCACTGCTCTCTTGTTGAAAACCCTTTATGGCTCTACTGTTTCCAGGATAAAGGCCAGTCTCTTTGGCTTAGCATTTGTGGCCCTTTTGGACCTTGCTTTTGCCCGTCACTCTAATCTTATCCCTGTCACACCCTTATACACATCCTTACTGCAAGCTCACTGAACAACGAATTACTCCCTATGTAAGTCATGCTGTTTACTACCTCCATGACATTTCAATCCGTTCCCTCTAAAATCCCCCTGGAATCCCTTCCATTCTCTTCCTCAGTGCTTTAGCATCTTCATCTTGTCCTTCCAAACTGCCCAAGTGCTACTCTTCAAAGAAACCCTCTTTTCCTGTCTCATTTAACTGCCCAGCCTCTGTGCTCTTAAATCATCCCCCATGCCTCTAGAAACAAGTCACTCTACTTGACTGCTTGAATTCCTTCATCTACTTGGGTCTCACCACTAATAAAGAAAGAGCTCCTGCAGTACAGGAGCTATTTTTTTTTCTCTTTTGTATTCCTAGAGCCTAGCAGAGTGTCTGTCATAGGGTGGATGCTGAATAAAACTTTGGTAAGCAACATAAGGAAACAATCACAGAGTTCGGAATGTTAAGCAGTATCAGTTTCTGCAAGTACCCACAATCGCATACTAAAACCAAACAGCCTCTGCCCTGCACATCCCAGCCGCCTTTCACCCATCTCTCACTGTTCGAGACTAACACTGATGGTGAAGAGCACAACCTCGCTCTCAACAATTCTACTGGGGGAAAAAAATGAAGCACCTTTTTTTTTTTTACCTTTTGATTTCATTTAAAACACAGAAGAGCTTGAACAGGAATGGAAATTACCCAACACAAGTGCTGCTCCTCCCCCGTCTCACATTTACAGCAGACATAACTATCTGATGGGAGCACTCGATCCTCAGATCTCAGAAACGTTCTCCTATCAGCCCATGAAACAGCCGAGACTAATCAGTCAGCATGTGTTCTCTCTGAAGTAAATGAACAGGTATGTGTGACACAGAAACACAAAACTATTGAAGGGGAGATAGGAGCAGGTTAGCACATGGGTCCCTCTAGACTGGGATAGTGGCAAGTGTCCCTTCCACCTTCAGAATCCCTCTGCTGTTCCTTCTGGGAAAGGTCTTGCCCACTCCAAACACGGGGCTTGAATGGGTGCTGCCTTTCTCATAGGCAAGTGTGGGCGTCAGTCCGAAGGTGACTTAATTATAATTCTTTTCTGCGATTTTAAAACTCAACACTGTTAGTGTCACTATCAGTGTTGAGTTTTAAAATAGCAGAGGCAAAGTGAAATGGGTATAATCTACTTAGTAGTATTAGATTAGTTCATAAGTAATGTGGTTTTTGCCATTACTTTTAGTGGCAAAACCGCAATTACTTTTTCACCAACCTAATATAATCAAATCATTGTGTAGTAGTATAATCGAGGAGCTTATAGGAGTATAATCAGGGAGAGAGAGGCTCAGGAGCCGTTGGTCCCCATTTTCACCTCCGCGTTGACAAATCCATCTGCCATAGGAGAGAAACCAGGTGCAATAAAGAGCAAATCTTGCAGGTTATTAGTGATCAAGACCCTAAGCCGCAATCAGGCATCACATGTCAGCTCTTCCCACACATAGTGGCATGCCCTAAAATCTTTCCAATATGTCTCTGCTGAGCTTAAACTCATTCAAGTTGGTTATCTGTCACTTGTAAACCAAATAATTCTGACGAATTCAAAACTGTAATATCTAGGATCTCAATGTTCATAGAATTTAGCAAGACTTAGCCAAGAATTTGTGGCTTTAAAGGTGTTATGAGAAGTGTTGTAAAACATTGGCAAACAACGTAATCTACCCTTTACTGCCATAAGCTATAAAACAGTGACTGATATGTTAATATTTTTACATTTGATTATTACAAAACTCTTTTATCTTTTCTGGGAAGCACTAGAGTCCATTTCTGTCCTATCACTAATTAGTCGTGCTGTCATTTAGCCCAGCCAGTCTTCAGCCATGCATGTTTTTAAAGCAAGCACAAGTCTTCCATGTACAAGCTTTTGAAAATATTTGGCAAACATCAGTTTAATATCTTTAGAATACTTGAATAAGAAAAAGATAAACATTCCAGCAGAAAAACAAACAGAAGATGTGAACAGGCAATTCACAAAAAGACACAAAGTTAACAGAGCCTTGAAATAACCTTAATGACATTTATCACCAAAGACATAAAAGTTAATACACTGAGGTATAATTTGCTGATTTCCACATCACCAAAGACTTAAAAGATACATAATTTGTAATATTGTTGAAGGCATTTGAGATCCAGAATTCTTATACCTTGATCTTACAAGATTTCTACAGGCAATGTGAAAAGGCATAGTAACATTACATTGTGTATTATACCCTTTAGCCCAGCTATCCCACTATGGGCAATTTATCCTAGGGAAATATCAAAAAAAGTGTGCAAAGATATCTGTACAAGTTCTGAACATGGAAGTGTATCACGGCAGCGTTTATCATGTATAAAATAGGAACAACCTAAATTTCCATCAATCAGGTATTGGCAAAATATAAGATCATAGTGAATCCAATCAGTAGACCATTACACAATTTTATCAAAGGGAAGAGTTAGAGCTACATGCCTACAATAGTGGCAACCCTAGAAAAGTGTCTGGTGCTGAGTATGTGCTCAATAAATAGTAGTTAAATGAGTGAATCATTTTTTTAAAGGTGTCAGCTATTATAATACATTAAAATATTAAGAGTTAAAACATGATCCTATTTCTCTAAAACAAAAATGAGTTGTTTGTATACATGCACAAACATGTTTAGGATAAGATATGTAAGGTTTTGTAGTGGTTATGTTCTAGAGATTTGACAGGGAAACTTACACTTTGCATTTAATATACTTCTGTACTTTTTGTTTGCTTCTTTTTACAGTGAGTATGTATTGCTCTTATTTATGAATTTGTTAATTGAATAACTAATATATGAATACAATCTCACTTTTTAAATATTACGCTATATAAAAGAATTGTGCTGTCTTGACCAACCTCCAGTTACAGTCCCCTTTCCAGAAATAAGACTATTGACAGCATATTCTTCTAGACTTTTTCTGCATGTTTAACCACACTGGTTTAGGTTTATTGGGTGCTGTTTTTCCCCTTAAATTATATCATACTGTATGCGTTACCCAACTACTTTCTGGTTTTATTTAACAATACGTCTTGGGAGTCTTTATATGTAAGATATAGAGGTGTATCTTACTCTTTTTAACTAAAGCATAATATTCAATACCATAGTTGTACTCTAAAATTATGTAAGCATTATTTTGTTGATAGAAATTTAGGTATTTGGCATTGTTTTGTTTTTCAAACTTGGCCTAATTAAAACATTGGTACAATTAAAATTTTTGAACTTTTTACACATATTTCCTAGCTGTTTTTCATTCTTTCTTTCTTTCTTTCTTTTTGAGATGGAGTCTTGCTCTGTCACTCAGGCTGGAGTGCAATGGTGCGATCTTGGCTCACTGCAACCTCTGCCTCCTGGGTTCAAGCGATTTTGCTGCCTCAGCCTCCCAAGTAGCTGGGACTACAGGCATGGGGCACCACACCCGGCTAATTTTTTGTATTTTTAGTAGAGACGGAGTTTCACTGTGTTAGCCAGGATGGTCTCAATCTCCTGATCTGCCGTGATCAGGTGATCTCAATCAGGTGATCAGATGATTTCAACCTCGTGATCCGCCTGCCTCGGCCTCTGAAAGTGCTGGGATTACAGGCGCGAGCCACCATGCCCAGACTGCCTAGCTGTTCTTTAAATAGATATCTGGAAATTGAATTGCTTAGTTAATATAAAACCCATTAAAATTCTTCATAATTATAAATAGGCACTGCCCAAATGCATGTCAAAACAACTCTATGCTTATGCCGACAGTATGTATTTTCTATACCCTGCTGTGATACACAATAGGTTATTTTTTCTGATCCTCTCCCCTTCCTTCACCCTCCTCCCTCATGTAGGACCCAGTATGTGTTGTTCCCCCTCTATGTGTCCATGTGTTCTAATTATTTATCTCCCACTTATAAGTACAAACATGGTATTTTGTTTTGTTCCTGCCTTAGTTTGCTAAGGATAATGGCCTCCATCTCCATTCATGTTCCTGCAAAGGACCTGATCTCATTCTTTTTTATGGCTGCATAGTATTCCATAGTGTATATGTACTAGATTTTCTTAATCCAAGTCTACCATTGATGGACATTCAGGTTGATTTCATGTCTTTGCTATTGTGACAAGTGTTGTAGTGAGCATGTGCATGCATGTATCTTCACATGGAATGATCATACTCCTTTGAGTATATATTCAGGAATGGGATTGTTGGGTCAAACGGTAGTTCTGTTTTTAGCTCTTTGGGTAATCGCCATACTGTTTTCCACTATGATGGAACTAATTTACATTCCCACCAGCAGAGCCTAAGTGTTCCCTTTTCTCTGCAACGTCACCAGCATTTGTTATTTTTTGACTTTTTAGTAGTAGTCATTCTGACTGGTGTGAGATGGTATCTCATTGTGGTTTTGATTTACATTTCTCTAATGATCAATGATATTGAGCTTTTTCATAGACTGTTGGCTGCACGAATGTCTTCTTTTGAAAAGTGTCTGTTCATGTCCTTTGACCAAAATTCGTAGTGGTGGCAACACAGCATGGGAGTGTTCCCCCTCACCAGGTGTCTGTGTATACATGCTCATCAGTGGTGGTGTTAGCACAGGTGCAGGGTGCTGGTGGATGGGGGTGGGTCAGCTGTTCTCTGTGCCTAGTTTTATACTGTGGCAATGTCAGCACAGGGATGGGGCACTGGCAGGGAGAGGGTGCACTCATGCTGGCAGCAGTTGTATGGCAGGGAGTAAGGGGCATGCAGGCCCACAGGTTGGCAGAAAGGGGAAGCAAGGACCACGTGTGCACACACATGCTGGCAAAGTGATGTGGGGGGGTGGCTATGGACAAGTGCAAATCAGCACAGGGGAGGCTGAAAGTGGGGGAGGGCATGGGCAGCCTGGTATATGTCTATGTGGGCCACTGTGCTGGAGCTCTCTGTTGGTCACATTGTCTGCCCACACAGGCACTATCATGCAGGCCCCAGGGGGTACCTCCTCTCTGGGCTGCACTACAAGCAGGTGCATCCAGGCTGGGTCCCCAGAAGAGACCAGCAGACTGAAGGATGCTCCGGTCAGACCAGCCCCCTCTCATAGGCAGGTGCACCCTGCAGAGTTCAGGTCTGACAGTTCTCCTAGCAATAAAGACTCGTGTGGGGGCAAGTTGAGCCTAGGGAAACAGGCATTCCTGGTCATGCTCCACTACAGATGTTCTTGCACCAAATACTCTGGGCTCTGCACTGACTGGAGCCCCTACCACTTCTCTAATCAGCTCTCCCTGCCAACTCAAGTGTCTATGGTGGTCATGGGCTTTCCTTCAGCTGGGATTCCAGAGGCCTGTGACAAGAGCAGGCTATTCCTTGCCTATTCAGTTAAGTCATTCCCTCAGAGTCACTGGGGCCAGGAACAAGTCATGGTTTGCATGGTAGCCCTGTGCATGGTTCTCGGCTTCTCTCCCTACAGCCCCACTTCTGTATCTTCCCACCAGCTGCTCTCAATGCCTTCCCTCTGAAGATCTGCTAGGGGTACACCAGTCCTCCTGGTGTCCCAGTCCCTTGGTGGCAGCTGTCTCCTCCCGGCAGCATCTAGCTGACCATTTTGCCCCCCAATCTATTGATTTTATCTTCTTTAAAGAGACCTTGTATCTTCTAATGTTAGAAAAAGATATATTTTATCACTTTTATAATTTTAACCTTAAATTAACATCGTTATTCCTTCAGAAATTTATTTTTTGCAAATGGTTGTAAGTTAAATAAAAAACATTGATAGTTAATTGTCCCCATAAAAATAAATTCAATAAAAATTAAATTGACGTCATGTTTCTACTGAGTTTAAATGCCATTTTTAAAATAGATTTTCTTATCTACCTGGATCAATTTTTGTATGTGATCATGTTTTTATTTCATCTGTTTATATGTTCCTGCAAAAATACCATACCAAGTTTTGATATCTCATTGGGCAAGCCTTCCCTTTCGTTTTAAAATAATTTCATCTATTTTTCTTTTCCAGATTTATTCTAGAATGAGATTGTTAATTTCCATGAAAAAGTTTGTTGGAATCGTTTATTAATTGGGGGATGACAACTTTCAATGAAAAGTCTTCCTTTTTCCAGAATGTAATAGACTTTTTTCTATTTCTTCAGATGTTCTTTTATATCTTTCAGTAAACTTTTATGTGACTGTTTCTAACTCATTAATGGTTAGTTTTTAAAATGTAATTGAAGGCCAGGCATGGTAGCTCATGCCTGTAATCCCAGCACTTTGAGGGGCTGAGGTAGCAGATTACTTGAGGTCAAGAGTTTGAGACCAGGCCATGACCAACATGGCAAAACCCCAACTCTACTAAAAATACAAAAGTTAGCTGGTGTGGTGGCACACACCTGTAATCGCAGCTCCTCAGATGACTGAGACACAAGAATCACTTGAACCCAGGAGGTGGAAGTTGCAATGAGCCAAGATGAAGCCACTGCACTCCAGCCTAGGCAACAGAGTGAGACTCTGTCTCCAGAAATGCCAGATATAGGTGATGGGGAGGAAGGCAGCAAATCACACTGCCATGTGTGTACCTATGCAACAATCTTGCATGTTCTTCACATGTACCCCAAAACCTAAAATGCAATAAAAAATATATATATATAAAATAAATAAATAAATAAAATAAAATGTTCCCAGTCATTACTCTTAATTCCATATAGGAAAATATAATCTTCTGCTGTTACAAATTTTTTACTAGCCAAGTAAAATAAATAAATAAATAAATAAATAAATAAATAAATGTAGTTCATTGTTTTTCTCTTAATCAGACATTTACCTATGTTTTTATTTTAAGTTTACTTTTATTAAGATTTTAAACGTTTTATATCATTTAAGTTTATGTTATATTTAAATTTAAAAAGCAAATGGACTTGAATTTGTCTAAGCTTCTTACTAAAATGTTAAATCCAATTGAGGCACATGTGTTAGGGACAAAACTATTTCCTATAATAGATTCTGACTGGTTATTGCCGTGCACAGGAGAGCCATTGATTTTTTTCTAACTTGATCATGGCAGAGTACTTTCTGGAATACGTCAGTCTTAGCGTTCTTTGGGTCAGTTTATCCTTTGGATTTTTTTTTTAGATAGGCAATGATAATGCCTACAAATAAAAATATCCAATCAGAATGCTTTTGACTGTAAATAATGGCCACAGACTCAAACAATAAAGAGATTTATAATGTACATAGTGCACGTCCTGAGGCGAATGCTCCAGACTTGGTTAGTGCAGCATCTTGAGGATGTATCATTGCTGGTCCAGGTTTTTACATCTTTCCAATTCCATTATATAAGCTTTTTCTTAGGCTAGTTCTCCTCATGATTACAAAATGACTGCAGCAGCTCCAAAGAGCACATCCAATATGACAATTAAAAATGGACAAAATTTGGGTTCTTATTAGCAAGGAAAGAGGTGAATAATTGCTGGATCTATAACACTTTTTCAATACATATAATTATTGTTTCATTTTTTATTTTCTGCCTTAACACGTTACCAAAAATTTCTTTCATGACAGTAATAGCAGCAATAGTAGGAATCCTTGTCTTAAATTTAATTGAAATACATCTACACCATTTGAATAGTATGTAACAAATAATTCTACACCATTTGAATACTACTAACTGTGGATTAAGGGTTGACAAATTCAAAGCCACTTTGCCAGTGACCTGTTTTTTAGAACCTGAGAGCTCCAAGAGCTATTATGTTTTTAAAGATTTGTAAAGAAATAGCAGCAGTGAAAAAGGAGAAAGGAGGAGAAGGGGGAGGGGGAGGAGGAGAAGGGGGAAGGAGGAGGAAGGAGAGGAGGGGGGAGGAAGAGGGGGAGGAGGGGGAGGAGGGGGGAGGAGGAGGGGGGAGGAGGGGGAGGAGGGGGGAGGAGGATATGCAACAGAGACAGCAAGTAGCCTGCAAAGCCTACAATGTTTACTATTTGCCCCATTAGAAAAAGTTTGACAAACCCTGCTATAGATTGTGCTCTAACATACCAATATCCTTCAAGTTTAAAAAATTAAATAATTTCTACTTTTCTAATTTTTTTATAGTTTAACGTATTTTAATAGCAAACTTACAGGAACAGCACAGAAGACAGACAACATTAAAAACATGTACTTGCATGTAGGACAACTAATTGTTTTAAAATCAGGAATCACTGTTAAATTTTATCAAATGATTTTACACCATCTATTGAAATGATCTTACGATTTATTTCTTTTAGTCTGTGAATGTAGAGAATTACATTAATAGATTTTCTGGTGTTGAAGCATTCTTGATTTTCCATGATAAATTGTATTTGATTACAGTTTGAAGATTTTCTTTTGATTCTTCGTTGGATTCGAGTGATCTCTGTGTGGCTAATCTAATGGCCAGCTCTCATTACTCATAGTAGGCGATGTATCGGAGGTATTTGGCATGATACATCACTCCTTCCTCCTTGGAACACTTTCTTTACTTTCAGGACAGAATAGGTTTATCATTTTTCTATTACTCAGTTCCTTTCTTCTTTCTCACATTCATTCATTCCAAGGTTAAATCCTAGGAAATATTCCTTTCTCTACCCTCATTCTCTCTCTGGGTAATCCCAACTCTGTCACGGCTTTGAATTCCACATGTAGACTGATGATTTAAAGACATATTCAGCGTGGCCAAGCACGGTGGCTCACGCCTGTAATCCCAGCACTTTGAGAGGCCGAGGCAGGTAGATCACTTGAGGATAGGAGTTTGAGACCAGCCTGGCCAACATGGTGAAACCCCGTCTCTACTAAAAGTACAAAAGTTAGCCAGGCGTGGTAGTACTAGCCTGTAGTCCCAGCTACTTTGGGGACTGAGGTGGGAGGATCACTTGAGCCTAGGAGGTCAAAGCTACAGTGAACCGTGTTCACACCACTGCACTCCAGCCTGGGTGACAAAGTGAGACCCAGGCTCTGGAGATCCAGCAAAGGAGCCACTGCACCCAGCCCCTTTAACGTTAAGAACATTAAGTAAGGTGCTTAACTTGGATTTCATTTGGTATGAAACAAATATTTTTATACTTGCCTTTTTGTTACATTCACCTGATAACTCAATTGCCACTTCTTTATTTTCCACTTTTCTGAGCTATTTCATGGTGAAATTTTATCATTCCAACCTAAAAGTGTTTGTCTTTTAATATTACTGATTATTGATATTTTTGGACTTTATGACCATTATATTTTGCTTTCCTTCTACTATGCCTTCTCATTTTTTCTCTTTGCATCCTTTTACTCTGTAAATTAAATCTTCTTTCTTTTATTTCATATATGTCTTTTCTAGTGGTTAGCCCTACTTATGAAGTTTACAGACACTTAAATTTGATTTTTATCCAAGTAATACTTTCACATACATTAGAAAAATTAGATGGTGCTAAAAAGCCTATAAAGAAAATCAGGTTTTACACAATCTGTCTTCTGAGATGGTGAGAGACAGGCAGAATGAGCTTCCAGACTATCTCAGGAGCTGGCCTCCAGGCTCCTGGTTCCTCCTGGGGTGGCAGCCACCAGGACATCTGCTCTGCCTCTGGGGCTTCCACATACAGCTCCTCCTGGGAAGGTGCCTGTCCTGGCCCCACCTTGGCACAGCACCGGGCTGCTCTCACTCTGGTACCCAGTTCTTCCTCTGACTATGTCAGCAGAGCTCCATCCTGCTCCGTGTATTACCTCCTTCTAAGACCCCACTAAAGCCACTCCCATCTTTGGCAGCAAGTTTGTGACTGTAGTTCTCCCCATTTGTTTTCCATCTTTTAGGACTTTCTCGCCACTTCTGGTCTACAGAACACACCAGCACCCCTTCTCATCTTCTAGTCAGAGACGCCATCTGTCATTGGGGTGAGTGGGAGGCAGGAAGATGGGCTCAACCCCCCATATTGTGCCACGTCCCAGGTATTCCTTTGATCATTAGGGGGAAAAAAAAATTGACATGTTTTTATTTGGAAAAGTAATAATTCAAAGTTGGTTGATGATATCAAATGAGGTGTGGAGGCAAGTTGGACACTTAGGCCCCCAAATCTGGGAGATGTGCATGAGGATATTGTCATGTCTTATCTGACGTTCTAGTTCTTGCCTTCCCAAGTCCCTCTCTCATGGCTTACTCATGTCCCACCGCCACATATACACTGCCCTTTCCCAGTTCCCATCCCAGTCCTGACTTGTTACAGGAAACATTAATAGCAATTCTCCCTAGAAGTGTGAGATGATGGATAAATTAATAAATAGGTCAATGAATAGTGAGACGTCATTCATCAAAATTCAAGGGATCTTTATCCTCAATATTCCAGAGACAATTTAATTTTGACCTTGAACTGAGGACTGTGCTTCAAAGATTTTTGGTGCAGCAGAGAAAAAAACATGGACTCAGGAAAATCAGAATTGGGTTTACATCCCAGTGCTGGTCTCACTAGCTAGTTTACTTTGGTCTGGTTACTTAACCTCTTTGAGTTTCAATTTCATAACCTGTAAAACTGAAATAAGAACACCTTCTCTTGGCCAGGCACAGTGGCTCACGCCTGTAATCCCAGCACTTTGGAAGGCCAAGGTGGGCAGATCACCTGAGGTCAGGAGTTTGAGACCAGCCTGGCTAACATGGTGAAACCCCGTTGCTACTAAAACTTTAAAAAATTAGCCAGGCATGGTGGTTGGTGCCTGTAATCCCAGCTACTTGGGAGGCTGAGGCAGGAGAATCGCTTGAACCCAGGAGGCAGAGGTTGCAGTTAGCCAAGATAGTGCCATTGCACACTCCAGCTTGGGCAACAAGAGCAAAACTCCATCTCCTTTTTTTTTTTTTTTTTTTTTTTTGAGACGAAGTCTTGCTCTGTCGCCCAGGCTGGAGTGCAGTGGCATGATCTTGGCTCACTGCAACCTCCGTCTCCCGGGTTCAAGCAATTCTCCTGCCTCAACCTCCTGAGTAGCTGGGATTACAGGCGTCCGCCACCACACCCAGCTAATTTTTGTATTTTTAGTAGAGTCAATGTTTCACCATGTTGGCCAGGCTGGTCTCGAACTCCTGACTTCAGGTGATCCACTGACCTCGGCCTCCCAAAATGCTGGGATTACAGACATGAGCCACCATGCCCGGCTGCAAAATTCCATCTCAAAAAAATAATAATAATAACACAAAACACCTTCTCTGAAAATAATAACAATGACTATCTTCTATACTTTGGCCCAAGGCACATCAGCTCTCACTGTATTAATGGAAAGCTCCTGAATGCACTCCCTGCCTTCACTGCTGCACTCCCTTTCCTGCCCAGCAGTCAGTCAGATCGTGTCAGTCTCTGAGATTCGGAGGGTCTCCTCCATTTCACTTAGAGTAAAAGCCCAAGTCCCTACTACTATAGTCCTACCAGATCTGATCTCTTGTTAGGTCTCTGACCTCTTATTCTGCTTCTCTCCCTTCACTCACCACAGACCAGCTCCACAGGCTTCCTTGCTATGCTTCAAACACACCAACTACGCTTCTACCTCAGGACCTTGGCACTGACTCTACTCTCTGCCTGGAGTGCTCTTCTCCAGGTCTCTGTTTGGCTTTCTGTACTCAGATAGCACCCTCTTAGTTAGGATCTCTTTGGTGCTCTGCCAAAAAGTTCAACCATCTCTTCTCCCAGATACCTTCTCTGCATTTGTTTTTCCCCTTAGCAGTTATCACTAGTTAACTGCAATGAACCTAGTGTGTCCTCTCCACAATTCATATGTTGAAACCCTAACCCCTAATGTAATGGCATTAGGGGGTGGGGCCTCTGGGAGGTGATTATGAGGCGATTATGTAGTGAGAGCAGAGCCCTCATGCATGGGATTAGTGCCTTTACACAAGAAACCCCAGAGAGAAGCCTCAGCCCTTCCACCATGTGAAAACACAGCAAGAAAACACCATCTGTGAACCAGAAAGCTGGCTCTTGCCAGACAACAAATCTGCTGGCACCTTGATCTTGGACTTCCCAGCCTCTACCACCATGAGAAACACATTTCTGTTGTTTATAAGCCATTTGTCTATGATATTTTGTTATAGCAGCCTGAACAGACTAAGACACTAACATACAATATATTTTACTTACTTATGTTAGCTATTGTCTATTTCTACAACTAGAATGGAAGCTCCATGTAGACAAGGATTTATTTCTATTCTGATCACTTGTATTCTAGCACCAAGAATCTGTTCTGGCCCATCGTAGATGCTCAAGACATATTTGTTGAATTAATGAAGACTAATTAGAGATAGTGCTTGTAAAGCAAAAAAAGTATAGGGTAGCAGTCCAGAGTGCAGCTTTTGAAACCAAACTCTGTAATTTCCAAATTATCTTTAATGCTTAGTAGGCTTGTTACCTCGGGAAAGTTTCTTAACCTCCCCTGGTCTTTGGTTTTATCGTCTTTCCCATGAAACAAATCAAAGTATCTATGCACAGAGTTATTGGGAAGATTAAAGAATATATGTAAAGTGTCGAGAATAATGGCTGGCACATCGGAAGCTGTCAAAAAGGTATAGCAGTTGTGATGGACATATTAGCCCACAGTAGGTGTTTTGATAGTAGTTGTAATCATTATTAAACTCAATCTTAAGAGGCTGGGGCGTCAGAGAATGAGTAGGTTTAAGAGGTGGAGGATGTGGTTATCTGGACATTAGAACTGAAAAAGCAAGCTTGTGAACTGCAGGTAAGTCTGTACCTAAGCTGACTATCTCTAATTCAACTATATGTATGCAGCTAAGCTAATAACACCTGTACTCCAGACAGCTGAGTAAGCACAATATGATTAAAGGAGAAATGGCACCACATTGGACAAAGGGTCAAGGCTGCGGTCACAAGGTTGTTCTAAGTCAGAAGGCTCACTTCATTTCTCTGGGAGTGCAGAGGGTAATTAAACAGAGGGGGAGCACAGAGGCCTTCTGTTTCAGAGTCCCCCTGAGCAGTCTTGTAACAGCTGAATGAGGAGGCAGGCACAGGAGATTATTAACTGTCCCATAAGAAAAGGCACATAAAAGCAAAATTGTTCTTTATCAGCAAATTCCATTGCAGGCATATCATCCAGCGACAGAAGAGTAATCCTGGAAGCAAAGGAGCTTTTCATCACATGATTCCCAAACAAGTCAGTACCTCCGTTCACTCAACTTCTCTCCCTTCTGATGATGAGCTTGTCAATTTTGGAGAATTGGTACAAATTATTGCTATTCTCAAATCATATAAGCTGTTAGAGGACCTAAAATAATTACAGGGTTTTATTATTTAATTATAATTATTATTTTATTATTATTCTATGATTGTACTTATAAACTGCTAGCTAAAAAATACTTAAATGAGTTTGTTTTTTTGAATAAACAGTTTGACCTACTCTTGATGACTGAACTGCCTATTGTTATGTTACGGAGTCACTATCTAAGGTTGGTGCAAAAGTAATTGTAGTTTCGGACCGTGAATTTTAAATCATTATAACTAGACTCAAATGCCTCTTTATTAATCAAAATAGGGGAGGGATAGTGGGGGGGTAGGGAGTTGGGGAGGGATAGCATGGGGGAGAAATGCCAGATATAGGTGATGGGGAGGAAGGCAGCAAATCACACTGCCATGTGTGTACCTATGCAACAATCTTCCATGTTCTTCACATGTACCCCCCAAACCTAAAATGCAATTAAAAAAAAATTATCTCATAGACACACAGTGGTGGACAGATTCGACATATATATTTAGAAATATATTTGGATAGCTCAAAAAAGTAAAAAAAAAAAAAAAAATAGGAACCATTACAATCGACACATTTTTGCCAACAAGAAATAAGTTTGTTTACTCCTGTAGTATAAAAATTCAAGCTTTGGGATTCGACAAACTCTTGGAAAGCATTTTCTGCATCCTGCTGGTTGTGGAAGCGTTTTCCCTGCAAAACGTTGTTGAATTGCTTGAAGAAGTGGTAGCTGGTTGGCAAGAGGTCAGGTGAATATGGTGGATGAGGCAAAATTCTGTAGCCCAATTTGTTCGACTTTTGAAGCATTGGCGTGTGATGTGCCGTCAGGCATGGTCGTGGAGAATTGTGCCCTTTCTGTTGACCAAGGCTGGCTGCAGGTGGTGCAGTTTTTGGTGCGTCTCATCAATTTGCTGAGCCTACTTCTCAGATGTAATGGTCTCACCGGGATTCAGAAAGCTGTAGTGGAGCATACCGGCAGCAGACCACCAGTGATCATGACCATGACCATGTTTTGGTACAAGTCTGGCTTTTTGGGATGCGCTTTGGAGCTTCTTTCTTGGTCCACACACTGAGCTGTTCATCGCCCGTTGTCATATAAAATTCACTTTTCATTGCACAAGCCGATCGAGAAATGGTTCATTGTTTTGTAGACTCAGAGAAGATGACACTTCAAAATGACGATTTTTTAAAAATTTTCGCTTAGCTCCCGAGGCACCTGTTTATTGAGTCTTTTCACCTTTCCATTTGTTTCAAATGATGAACAACCATAGAATGGTTGACGCTGAGTTTGAGTTCTTGGGCAACTTCTTGTGTAGCTGTTAGAGGCTCAGCCTCCATGAGTGCTCTCAGTTGGTTGCTGTGAACTTCCAATAGCTAGCCACTACGCCCTTCACCTTCAAGGCTCTCTTCTCCTTTGCAAAACTTCTTGAATCACCCCTTCTGGAACCACCACTGCACCATACGTTTGTTCATTAGCAGTTCCTGGACCAAATGCATTGCTGACGTTGCCAGTTGTCTCTGCTACTTTATGACCCATTTTGAATTTGAATAAGAAAATTGTTCAGATTTGCTTTTTGTCTAACATTATTTCCATAGTCTAAAATAAATATAAAATAAACAGCAAGTAATAAGTCATTACCAAAAAAACATAAAATGAGAAATATGGACTCGAATGATGTACAACATAACCACATTTATTTAAGAACGTGTTCCAATATCAAATGGCAAATTTCAGCAATGCAAAAACCACAATTACTTTTGTACCAACTTATAACATATAGGTTGTTATATGAACCAATTCTATAGCATATTGAATTATGAGGAAGAGAAATAAAGCCATGACCACATATCACTTGAATCTCTGCAAAATGTCGCTCAGGTATGTCCTTGCCTCACCACCAACAGCTCCCCCTTCCCCTCCTAAGAAGGGAGTCTTTGGGATCAATCCTGCCCCTGGGCAGAAAGTAAACCCTAGTTCAACAAGGCAGCATAAGTGAGTCTTAGGGCCAGACTGACTGGGAATCCACTTCGTCCCTCATGTCTGGACACCTATTGCTAGTCGGCTTCCCTACAGGCAGAATTCTGACTTGGATGACCCCTCCTCCTGTCCTCCACTCAGATGACAGACCAGTCCCTAACCCTCAAAGGAAACTGTTTCCTCACAGGAATCTCAGATTTCAGACATCCCTGGATACCCTGAGGCTGAGTTCCAGCCAGCTAGGAGACACTGCCTTTCTCTTTGCCAAGCTTCTCTCTTGCGACAATTTGCATAGACAACCACCCTCAATGCTTCCGCTCCCTCCTAGCTGGAGTTCTTTCTGTGCTGCAGCCGGGGCTGCTGCCTGCAGCAATTCCCCTCCAGCTCCACTCCAGTGGTTGGGTCTAGGTGTAGGTCTGGGTCTGGATCTGGGTTCAGCACATTCTGTTTGGCCTAATCATGTAGCAGGCACTTTCATGTGCAGTACCTCATTTTATACACACAATTTTGTGACACAGGTATCCAAATTCATTACCATCCCCATTTCAGAGTTCAGAAAATTAAGGCTCAGATAGGTTAGTTGTCTTGCCCACCTCAAGGCAAGAACTAAGTGGACTCTGGTCTGAAAACCAAGTCTTATACCTGTACAAGAGAATATAACTCATCAAAAAAGGAATAAAGTGCTGGGACATACTACAGTATGTCAAAAACATGCTAAGTGAAAGAAGCCAGACACAAGGGGTCACATTAATTTATTCCATTCGCATGAATACTCAGGATAGGTAAATCCAAAGAGACAGAATACTGATTATTAGCTGCCCATGAAATTGCTGATAATGAAACGGGTGATGAAAATATTTTGGAACTAGATAAAGGTGTTGGTTACACAACATGAACTGAATTGCTTACCTTAAAATGGTTCATCTTAGTGAGGCATGGTGGCCGCACCTGTAGTACCAGCTACTTGGAAGGCTGAGGCTATAACTGTTTGTAAATAGCCACTATACTCCAGCCTAGGCAACATAGCAAGACCCCATTTCTAAAAAACTAAAAATAAAATAAAATGGTTACTCTTATGTCATGTGAATTTCATGTCAATCTTTTTTTAAAAATCCAGGTCTTTTGATTTCTACAGCCTGAACTTCTTTCACTGAATTACTTGTTTGCCAACTTTGAAGATATATAAAAACTTTATGATATTCTATTACATTTAAAAATCAGATATAGAAAGGCAACTTGTTACCTTATTACTTTTTTGCTTTATTACTTTAATACGTGATACAACAAGAAAGACTTTAAGTTTAAATAATGTAAAAGTGAAGCAGGGATTGAAAATGTTTAAAACAGTGTACAATAGCACAGGTAACAATACAGCTTACAACTTTCCAGCCACCCCAATCTTCCTCCTTAGGGATAAGCATTTCTAACAGTTATCTGTGTAATCTTCCAGAAGGTTTTCTGAGCTTATGTATAACCATATGGTCCTGTTTTTTCCTTATTTGTTTTTCAGTTGACAACAGCTCTTGGAGAATGTTCATAAGAGAAAATATATATAGCTTATAAATTTTAACAGATGCATAATATTCCATTTTATGGGCATACCATAAATTTATTTCACTTGCCTTGCACCCTAATACCTAGTACTTCTTCTCTTCAAATGGTCCTCCGTTCTAGGTGTCATGTTTAAAAGCGCTTTGTAGGTGTAAGTAGTAACAGTAGTTTTTAAATTTTAGAATGTGTAATAATCATGTATGGAGTTTAGTAAAAAGAAATGAGGATTCCTGAGCTTCATTCCCAAAGAGTCTGATGTGGTATATCTAGGGTGGGTCCAATAATTTCCATTTTTCAAAATAAGCACCCTAGGTTATTCTGAGGTGTTTCCAAATCCTACTTTGAATAATAATGAAACAAAAAAAGGAAACTCATTCATTCCAGCAAACCACTGTTGAGCTGTTATGTTCCAAAATCTGTGCATTCCCTGGGAGTGCAAATATTAATAAAACACAGCCCTACTCTGATGATAGAGAAGAAAAGTAAACCAGCAAAGCCACCACATGAGGAACATACAATAGAGGTACATGCAGAGTGCTGGAGCTCAGACAAGGAAAGACTTACCTTGGGCAGAGGTCAGGGGGAGGCCTCATCAAGGAGATGATGGGTAAGCCTAACAGTGTTGGAATTACAAGGGTTTTCTAAGAAGATGGAACTTGAGATGGCATAAAGCTGAAGCTTCCAGACAAAAGGAGCATCTTATGAATAGTCATCAAAGTGAGAGAGTACAGGGGAGAAATAACAACAGTCTTATCATTGGGTGCACCACATTAAGGAGCTGGTCTTAATCTGTGGGTAATGAAAACCATAAACTATTTTGAACAGGAAAGTAACAGGATCCAACCTGCATTTTAAGATCATGGTGGCCACCAGGGGAAAGATGTATTCAAGGGATCCTGAATCTGTAGGCAGGGAAATTCACTGAGAGCCTATCACAAAATCATGACAAAATGATGATAGTTTTAAAAGAAATGTGTAAAAATACTAGCCAAAAACATGAAAAGGTCTCCTTACAATTTTAAGTAGGGAAAATGTTTTTAAGTATTTGTTATAAAACTCTCAAAAAGCCTGGTGTGGTGGCTCACACCTGTAATTCCAGCATGTTGGGAGACTGAGGTGGACGGATCACCTGAGGTCATGAGTTCAAAACTTGCCTGGCCAATATGGTGAAACCCTGTCTCTACTGAAAATACAAAAATTAGCCAGGTGTGGTGGTGGGTGCCTGTAATCCCAGCTACTCTGGAGGTTGAGGCAGGAGAATCACATGAACCTGGGAGGTAGAGGTTACAGTGAGCTGAGATTGCGCTCTAGCCTGAGCAACAACATGAGACTCTATCTTAAAAAAAAAAAAAAAAAAAACTCTCAAAAAAATGATAAATTGGACAACATAAAAATAAAAAGTTCTGCTTATTCTAAAATATAAAGTTCAAAACACAATAAACTGGAAGAAATGTTTGCAACCCTTATCACAAGTGCTAATTTCCTCTAGATATATGAAGAATTTCTGTGACTCAGTAAGAATAGACTGATGATCCACTAGAAAAATGGACAAAGAAAATGAGTGTCACTCACAAGAGGGACCTACAAATGGCTTTTACATAATAGTCAAAAAGTGCTTAATCTCATTCATAATTAGAGCCAATCCAGAATGAAACTATACTAAAATACTCTTTTTGCTTAGCAAATTATATTGCCATTGCAAAACTTCTGAAATTTTTAAAGAAAAAAAAATTCCCAAAGACAAAAAATGATCAGAGCATGAACTAATAAAATGGCTGTGATGCAGACAACATAAAATCCAAATGCAGCGAGTACAGAGTGGGTACAGGCAGCTGGGCAAATGCCCATGCGGAGAACACCTGTGGCGTTAGCCAGCAGTGACTGCAATAAGCTCAATGCCAAAAAACGGTACTCTCAGGATGATTCCACGCCTATGAAAATGTTTTAAGGAACTTCACAGGATCCAAACAGTTTTACAATCTGACATGGTTACAAAAGCAAAAACAAACAAAACCAGAGCATCTGCTGGGGTTTCGGTCTGCGTAATAGAAATCTGTCATCCGACTTAAGGAAAATGAAGCTTCCTCACACACTAAATATAGAACAGCCTGTACATTTATATTAGCTGAATTTCAATTCTATTGAATGATTAGAGTCAAATAATTTTACCTCTCAATTCTTTCATTTTCCTGTTTGTAGAATGAGCTAACAATGACCCATTCTCAAAGTTTTGGGGAGATTAAAGAGATAACGTGTGAAGCACCTTAGCATTGGTGCCTGGCACACAATCTTTGCTTAATTCATGTTAATTCTCCTCTGTTTTCTTCTCCTCTCTCCTGACCCCTCCCCTCCTAGGGGACCATATTGGTAGAGAGGTCTTAATTATCAAGAGAGACAACGGCAGAATTTTTGGAAGAGTTAAAGCTATGGAATTAAAAAAATTAACAGCTAAGCCAGCCAAGCAGAGAGCAGAACATCAGGATAAAGTGGGATAGAAAGCTCTGAAAGTCCAGCTAGAGAGAAAGGAAGAGGGGTCAAGGGTTTGTTCCGGAGAAGCAGTGCTTAGCAGGCTGACTACGTCATTAGCCTGGGTCAGTCAGAGACGCCGCCAGAAAATATTCACATCTGCAGCACATTTTCAGAAATGTCTCCTTCAGCAGCTGTAGGAGGGTGAGAGGCAATTGAGGAAGCTCCACTCAGAGCCAGAGTGGTAGCAATAGCCAATGTAGAACCAAGGAAATCAGAGTCCCAGCTGAATCCAAGCAGGTCAGAGGACGGTGAGCTGGAGCCAGATAAATACCAAATTAGAGCAGTCCTCTGGCAATGGGTCTGTGGAAGTGGTGAGAATATCCACCAGCTTTGTTTCTCAGCCGCAGAGCTGCTCTGAGAGGCTGGGAAAATTCAAAGGGTTGCAGATAAGTATGAGGGAAGAGGTGAGGGCCTCTCCACAAGGCCATAGCTGTTGAGCCAGAAATCAAATGGAATCAAAACCACGTAGGGACCTGAAAGAAGAATGTTAGCAATTCCTTGCTCCTAGAGCAAAGGTCAAACCTATCAACTGATCCCTGCCACCTATGAAATAGCCCCTAACATTATCGGAAGGTCATTTGTCAGAAAACTAGGTGAGTTGGGAGGTCTTAGTGAGGATAAGAAAGAAATGGATATCTTGGTTTCAGAGAAGCTGTGGTCAGGTTAAAACTAGAGGCAGATTCCATCCTCAGCCTTTTCTCTCTTCTTTCACCATGGTCCTCTCATCCACTGCTGTGGCTTTAAATACTACCTATATGTCAGTGATGTACCCAACTGGGTTCCATCCAATGCTGCTGCCTCTCCTCTCCCCACCCCACTCCGTCATGGACAACCTTCTCACTCTGCTCAAGTTCTGAGGTTAAATATTTTTTCATAAAGGTTCAACTCTGCATATAGTTACAAAATGCAAATTAAAATAAAAAGCCATTTTTAACCTGATAGACTGTCAAAGACTAATAAAATTGAGCTGGGCACAGTGGCTCAAGCCCGTAATCCCAGCAACTCAAAAGACTTAGAAGAACTGCCTTTGGCCTGGAGTTTCAGACCAGCCTGAGCAACATAGCAAAACCCTGTCTCTACAAAAAAGCGTAAAAAAAAAAAATTTAGCCTGCACTCTAGCCTGGGCAACAGAGTGAAATCCCCATCTCTAAAAACTATAAATAAATAAATAATTGAATTGCAGATACCTACTGTTTGGAAAGGCATGGGAAGACAGCACTTTTGCAGAACTAAATTTTGGAGCTAACTCCTTAGAGAATAATTTTTTCCTGTCCTTTTTTTAATTTAATGTTTAATTGTCAAATAATTGTAAAATGGAGAGCAATTTGAAAATATTTTGCAAAATGCAAAAGGCATGTATGACATGTATCTCCCTTTGACTCAGCAATTTCATTTCTAAGAATTTTTCTGACAGTTTTTAAAATGAATATCCAAAGAATAAATGTAGAAATTTTAATTGCAACATTGCTTGTAATCACAAGACAAAAACAAAAACCAGCCTAAATGTGCATTAATAAACAGTTCACTAAATCATGATACACTGAATAATGTGAAGCCATAAAAAAAAATGAGGTAGAATTTCATGTGCTGATAAGCAAAGACCTTCAGAAGACATTGTTCAGTTAAAAAAAAAGTAATTGATTATGCAGTACAGTATGATTTCATTTGGTTTAAATACATATGTATATGCACAGAAATTTTCAGGAAGGATAATAATATGAACATTACCATAGTATAATTCCATTATTAATATACATGGAAATTTTCTGGAATCATGAAGAAGACCCTGTTCATAGTAATTTCTTCCAGAAGAGCAAGACTGAGTCAAAGAATAATGAGGTAAACTTGATTTTACTTCTGCCTTACTGTATCGTTGAGTTTTTAATCATATGCATGCATTGCTTTCATTTTTTTATTATTGTTTTTTATTGTACTTTAAGTTCTGGGATACATGTGTAGATCTTGCAGGATTGTTGCATAGGTACACACACGCCATTGTGATTTGCTGTCTCCATCCCCCTGTCACCTACATCAGCTATTTTTCCCAGTTATCCCTCCCCAACCACCCAATCCCCTACTGTCCCTCCGCTAGCCCCCCAGCCCCCAAATACCCCCGTGTGTGATGTTCCCCTCCATGTATCCATGTGAACAATGAACAACATTTCATTGTTCAACACCTGCCTATGAGTGAGAACATGCAGTGTTTGGTTTTCTGTTCTTGTGTCAGTTTGCTGAGAATGACAGTTTCCAGATTCATCCATGTCCCTACAAAGGACACGAACTCATCGTTTTTTATAGCTGCATAGTATTCCATGGTGTGTATGTGCCACATTTTCTTTGTCCGGTCTATCATTGATGGGCATTTGGGTTGGTTCCAGGTCTTTGCTATTGCAAACAGTGCCGCAACGAACTTACGTGTGCATGTGTCATTGCAAACTGTTTCTGTGTTTATTACTCATTTATATTTTCCATGGTCAATTTTTTTCATTATTAAAATGTCATTATTATTTTACATTTTCTCTGTCATACCCATGAAATATATACCTGTTTGCCTTTGACTTTTTGTTGACTATATAGGTGTGTATGAATATAAAATAAATGTACTGCTCAATGAGAAGTGTAGCTATCATGTAATCAAACCCAGATCAACAAACACAGCACTATCAGCATCCTAGGCCTAGGCACCTCCCTCTCCCCTTTCAGTCTCTACCTCCATGGCTGACTTCTAATTTTATTTATAATTTTTGATAATCAAAAATTTACTATGCTTTGGTTCTTCAACTTATTGCTCTATTCCTTTGAAAATATTTTCATTGCTTTTGTACATAAAAGTCTTTCTTCATCCAGAGATAAAACGAATACTCACCCATACTTTCATCTAGTATTAAGAATGTTGGCCGGGCATGGGGGCTCACACCTATAATCCCAGCACTTCGGGAAGCTGAGGCGGGCAGATCACCTGAGGTCAGGAATTTGAAACAAGCCTTGACCAACACCTCTACTAAAAATACAAAAATTAGCTGGGCATCATGGCATCTGCCTATAATCTCAGCTACTAGGGAGACTGAGGCAGGAGAATTGCTTGAACCTGCGAGGCAGAGGTTACAGTGAGCCGAGATCGCGCCATTGCACTCCAGCCTGGGCAACAAGAGTGAAATTCCATCTCAAAAAAAAGAAGAATGTTTTATTTCTTTACATCATGCTTAGTGAAATTTATTTTGAAAGGATGAGTTCATGTCCTTTGCAGGGGACATGGATGAAACTGGAAACCATCATTCTCAGCAAACTGACACTAGAACAGAAAACCAAACACCGCATGTTCTCACTCGTAAGTGAGTGTTGAACAATGAGAACACATGGACACAGGGAGGGGAACATCACACACTGGGGACTGGGGAGTGGGAGGCTAGGGGAGGAATAGCAGCGGGTCAGGGGATATGGGAGGGATAGCATTAGGAGAAATACCTAACGTACATGACACGGCGATGGATACAGCAAACCACCACCATGGCGCGTGTATACCTATGTAACAAACCTGCACAATCTGCACATGTACCCCAGAACTTAAAGTATAATAAATTAATTAATTTTTTAAAAAGAAATTTATTTTGAGATGTGGATGAGGATTTCAATTAAATTGTTTTGCCAAGTAGCCAATCCTTTGTTCTTAGGAGGCCACAGCTAAGTAATTTAATGAACTTCATTTCATCATCGTCAAGGTCCCACAGCACAAGAATCATGATTTTAGTTTAAGGAGAAGACAAGACTCTCCCTGAAGTATTAGCTCTGGCTGCCCATACTGAGAAAACCAGAATAAATATTTATAACAGTGTAAAAGAGTATACATCCTTATGGTACAGTATTAAAGTGATTCAAAAGTTTTATATACATATTTAGACTTAGCTAAGCAGATATTTGAAATGGGGTGGGGTAGGACTTGGCTAAACATTATCCCAAAAATATTAGATAAGTGAGAAAATTGAAAGAAGATCACTCCCTTCACCAGGGAACATCAAAATTGTAGTCTTTGGTATTTTCTTGGGGAAATGGCCACAAAATTATTCACAAACCAACCAGGAAATGGTTAAAAGGGAGGCTCAGTGAGGGAGTTTGGCCACAAACCACAAGAAAAATGTGGTGTCTGCAGAGCACCACAGCCTTCCCATGCATGGGAGGATTGTACTTGAGAGGCAAGCTGGAGACGCAGGCTGTAAACCGTGGAAGTGAGTCTGGGGATGGGCTTCTCTGCCTGACTAGCTGTGGAACAGGAATTTCTGGTCAAGTGAATTAATTGAAAGAAAAGTCATCGAAGATGAGTTTGAAATTTTTGAGAATTTTATTTCTGTGCTCTCCTTCTGAGTGGGAAAGGATAGTTGGGAAGCTGTAGTAGAAAGAACATGGACTTTGTAGTCACACTAGGATACAAATCCTGGCTCCTTTGTATCCATGTGGCATAAGCACATTTATTCATCTATGAACTGCAGTTACCTTACTGTAAAATGAGGGAAGAGCAATACTTCTTTCATAGAACTGTATGAATGATATGAAGATATACATAAAGGACACAGTAGAATGCTAGCACAAAGTTGATGTTTCATAATTCATCTTTATCATTTCTGTTAAGAGCATGTGTTTTCCTCTACCTGCTTACAAATACCAGATGTATTATTTTAATGTCAATAAAATTAAATTTGATAAGTGTAAACAAGAGATTCCTTATTGTGATCCCCATGATATTAACATCCCCCCACTCTCTAGAGTGAAGTTTCTCAGCAGCAGTACTGTTGACGTTTTGAGAAGGATCTTTTTTGTTGTGGGGCTGCCCTGCGTATTGAGGGATGTTTAGCAGCATCCCTGGTCTCTGCCTAGTAGATTCCCATAACATCCTCTAAGTTGTGGCAACCAAAAATGTCTCCCAACATTGCCAAGTGTCCCCTGGTGGCAAAATTACCTCCAGTTGAAAATCATTACTCTAGGGGCCTTTTCTGGTAACCAAAGGGAAGATAGGAAAGATATCCATCAGGACAGGAGAATGGGCAGTCAGGGATTTGGGGTTAGCTTCAGGTATGGTTTTCAATAGTACAATATAGAACTTTTTTTCATTGTTTTATGAATATTTGCCCAATAGTAAACTAATACAAGGAATGGGCTGGACGTATATTCAGGTAGCACAGAGCTTAAAAGTTTAAATAAGATGACTGTTTTTAGAAGGCTTATCTAAATATCACCTATCAGCAAAACTGGCTGAAACACTGGACGAGAGCCTGATCACAACAGATTTTGATCATTTGGGTCATCTAAGTCAAAACCAGGAAGTAATTATATACAGATAGGTCCTATAACTAATGATATGGAGGACATCTTCTAAACTCTCAGGAGTGTCGTTGAGCAATGAGTTCCATGACAGTCCTGTGATTCACCTGACACAGCCCAGAAGGATAAGCTGAGTCTCACACCTTATTCCAGGAACTCTGCCTCAGTCCTACTTATCAGCATTCTCCTGCTCATCATTGAAATGTAGACTCCTCTAGAATGGAAACTAGCAGCTGTTTAAACATCATCAGTGTACTGTGCTAAAGTTTAAAATAGAAAGCAAAGGGCCAGGCATGGCGGCTCAGGCCTGTAATCCCAACACTTTGGGAAGCCAAGGCGGGCGGATCACGAGGTCTGGAGTTCGAGACCATCCTTGCCAATATGGTGAAACCCAGTCTCTACTAAAAATTAGCCAGGCGTGCTGGCGTGTGCCGGTAATCCCAGCTACTTAGGAGGCTGAGGCAGGAGAATCGCTTGAACCTCGGAGGCGGAGGTTGCAGTGAGCCGAGATCGCACCGCTGCACTCCAGCCTGGTGACAGAGTGAGACTCTGTCTCAAAAAAAAAAAGGGAACGTTTCCAGTTAAAACCACAGGGATCACTCAAGAATTTAATAAACAAGCCACACATGGTGGCACACACCTCTAGTCCTAGATATTTGGGAGGCTTAGGCAGAAGGATCACTTGAGCCCAGAAGTTTGAGTGTGTAGTGAGCTATGATCATGCAACTGCACTCCAGCCTGGGTGACAGGAGCAAGACCCTGTCTCTAAAAACAAAAAGTTGATAAACAGGGGTTCTCTGACATTGAGCTCTGCAAAGACTCCCCCCTGAGCACCATGACATAAGAGAACCACAGATAGTCCCTGAAATGCCTTTTTAAAAACAACCTCAAAAAAGTCTTTATTTAAAACCCTATGGAATATTGATGCTAGGAAAAAAGCCTATGTGATGATGGCTTTGAACTTCTGATTCTAAATCATGTATTCCCTCCACTAATATTTGTCTAGCACCTGTGCACCAAATATTGCCTAGGCATTGGAAACAGCAGTAATCAAGACAGTTCAGTTCTTTCCCATCTTATCTGGGGATGTAAGACTAACCTCAGATAAAAATAGGAAAATAGGAACTGTGTGCCTTTCAAGTCTTTTCCAATCCTTATGCCCTAAGCTACGGCTTTAACAGAAGTCTCTTTGGTACCGAACACCAAAAGGCAAAAATAAGGAAACAGTTAAGTGGACAAATTCTGAGATACGGGTGCAAATATTGGTTATACCATCTGCTAACTATGAGACTCTTTGAAGTATATAACTTATCATTGCCCAGTTTCTTCATCTGTGAAACGGGGAAAAAATGATAACACCTGCATTGTAGGATTTGTGAGGGAACTGAATAATAAATCTATACAATTATTAAGCACAAATAAAATGCACAATCAGTAGTAGTTAAAATAATGAAAACAACAAGCACACGTTGTTCTAGAACTTGGGGCTTCATGCCAAATTTTCTGGCCTCATACCATCTTTTGTTTGACCAGACCTCATAAGCACCATTAGCATCCTCCCCCGAGACGTGCTTTTCAAGTCAGATTCTCCCAACTGCTTGAAGCCTTGCACTGTAGAGCACTCAAACTCTGTCATTCAAATTCCAGTCTCCTTATTTGATTTCTAAGGGTTGGAATCATTTGAAATGAATAGAGGCTGAAAGGGATCCTGTAGTTTGGGGGTTGCAATGGACCAGCAATACCCTCGCTAGTTTGAGTTAAAACTTCCGAGGGGCTGAGCATGGTGGCTCACACCTGTAACCCCAGCACTTTGGGAGACCAAGACAGGTGAATCACAAGGTCAAGAGTTCAAGACCAGCCTGGCCAAGATGGTGAAATCCTGTCTCTACTAAAAATACAAAAAAAATTAGCTGGGCGTGGTGGCAGGCTCCTGTAGTCCCAGCTACTAGGGAGGCTGAGGCGGAGAATTCATTGAACCCGGGAGGCAGAGGTTGCAGTGAGCCAAGATCCTGCCACTGCATTCCCCATTCCAGCCTGGGTGATAGAGCGAGATTCTACCTCAAAACAAAACAAAAAAAAAACCCCACTCTGAGAGCTAACTCTATATGAAATCATAATATCAGAGAAATATACAGACATCTCAGAAAGAATGGTTTTTATGAAATGTAATAACATTCTCGGACTCAAGAGAAATTCTGAAGTATAAAAGCTGACACCAAAGAACCCTTCACTAGTGGGTTTTATTTGTGGAGTGAGGGGAGGGCTGGGAAGCCTCTGCTGCAGTACCATCATTGACCAACTATTACTAAGTGACTGCTGGCCAATGATAGCAAAGGAAAGCCTTTCAGCAAGAACAACAAGGAGTTGCTGGATGTGAGTGCTAATTAGCCATGTTGACTTTGCAGATACAATATCCATAAATGTCATATTATTTTTATGTATTTAGCCTAATGGGGGCATAAAGCTGATCTGAGGTCACCTGATGTGAATTAGATAAAGGATAGTAGATGAGTTTTGTCATGAGTACCAATCAGGCGATGTGGTAGTGGGCAACTGAGACAGTGTCTGGGGACAGTGTGAGGTTAGATACAGACTTTGTAAGAACAGTATGTGCTGAGCTCTCTGTCTGTTGATAATTGGGATGGGCGGATGAGGAGATAAGGAAGGAGTATCAACTTAAAGTTACTAGTTGAAAATGAAGATTTAGGTCATTGTGTTTCTCCCCTAAGATCTTTTAAAAAGTAGATTTAAAGAATCCAAGCAAGTTGATTCAATATGTAAGTCCAAATAAAATGACTTTGATATAAAAAAGTATTTTCCATATTTTTTCCTCAACAAATTAACCATTATATTTCCGACACTGTGCTGGACGCCGGGAGAGGAGAATAGAGGATATATGGCCTTTACCCTCATAAGGCTTAGGTGGAGAGCCACATCTTAAATAATCACCCAGAGAAACATAGAAGTGCAAACTGAAATAAATGTCCTGGGAAAATATCAGGGAACTACGTGTATAGAACGAGGGGGCTTAACACTTCCTCAGTAACTAGTTTGGAAATTATGGTGCGTGGCTTTCTCCTAGGGGACAAGTACAAACATTTTCATTAATAATAGTTATTGAAAGTCAAGTACTGAGTTAGTTGTTGAAGATGCAAAAATTTAAAAGACACTGCAGCTCTCTGGATTTACTCTCTCAGTGATCTCTTCCCATCCCAAGTCACTGAATACTGTCACCTGATGATATTCAGTTGATGACTGAATGAGCTCAAATTGATGACTCCCAGAAGTATATTTCTAGCGAAGACATTTTCAATTGCTTTTACAGCATGGGCATCTGTATTTTTAATTGAGAACTTGCCCTTCTCACCCCAACCTATCCTACTCCTCCCTGTCTCCGTCCCTCAATCTTCCCCACGTCAGTCAATGGTAACTTCACCCATTCTTTAGCGCAGGCCAAAACACTGTGTTCATCTTTGACCCTTCCTTTTCTCTCACAACGCACATGCAACCCACCAGCAAAGCCTGTCATGACGACTGACAGTAGTTACAGAATGCATCCACTTCTTACTGCTCCCACTGCAACTACGTTGGTCCGAGCCACCATCCTTACTCACTTGCATTTGTTTTTCACTTGGATTGTTATTGTCATCTCTTAATTGGCCTTTTACCTTGTGCTCGTGCCTCCTTCAATTTATTCTCTTCAAAACAAATGCAACACCTAGAGAGATCTCTGTAAAATGTAAATCAGGTCAAAATATAAGTCAGAGTTCTTCCTGTAACCTTACACAACCCCATATTATCTGGCCTGCAGTCACCTCTCTGATCTCATGTCTCACTCTGTTCCCTTTGTTTGTCTCCTTGTTCCTACATTCTAGTCACACTGGCCTCCACGCTGGCATTCACATACCGAGTACCTTCTTGCCGCAGGGCCGAAGCCCCTGCTGATCCTTCTTACAAGAACAATCTGTCTATAATTCAAACGCCTCATATCCCTGCCTCTTCTATGTCTTTACTCAGATGTCAGCGGCTCAGGAAACGTTGCTCCTGGGGTGTCCTACCTGAAACTTCAACTGTCCTTCCCCTAACGCTTTTTTTTTTGAGACAGAGTCTCACTCTGCTACTCAGGTTTCAGTATAGTGGCACAGTCACAGCTCACTGCAGGCTCGACACTCCAGGCTCAAGTAATCCTCCCCCTCCTCAGCCGTCTGAGTATCTGGGACTACAGGCATTTACCACCACACCTGGATAATTTTTTTTTTTTAATTTATTTTTTGTAGAGAGGGTCTTGCCGTGCTGCCCAGGCTGGTTCTGAACTCCTGGCCTCAAATTGATCCTTCTGCCTTGGCCTCCCAAAGTGCTGAGATTATAGGAGTGAGCCACCATACCCAGCCTCCTTCCACAAACAATTTTAATTCTCATTTCTTGATTTGTTTCTTTCTGTAATACGCTATACAGACAGGCCCCAAATCTAACAGTAGTTAGACATGATTTTTTGAATTTACAGTGATTCAAAAGCTATGTGCATTCAGTATGCTCCTCAATTTACGATGGGTTTACATCCAGATAAACTCATCTTTAAATTGCAAATGTCATAATTCAACTTACATTATTTTCCATTTATAATGCATTTATTGGGATGTAGCCTCTCATAATTCAAGGAGCATCTGTATATTTTACTTTTAAACCTTGTTTACTGTCTGTCTTTCCCAGGACTTCATGTGACTTTCATGGGCCCTAGGCATATTGCTTCTGTGGGACCCTTCCTCTGTGGAAAAATACTAGAATTTTTATTTGAAGACTGTATTCATATAAGAACAATTCTAGTCCAGGCTGGATTCATTCTTTCATATTCTTTTTTTTTTCTTCTGATTTTAAATGAAGTTAAAGTTAAAACAACTCTGTGGGCCCCTGAAAGTATTATGGGCCCCATGCACTGTGCTTAGTCTGCCTAATGAGTACATCAGCCTTGGTCTCACCTACTAGAATGTAAATATTATAAAGGCAGAGATTTCTGTTAGTATTGTTCACTGCTGTATCTTCGTCCCTAGAATAGTATCTAGTACACAGCAGACATCCAATAAATACTCATTGAATGAATTCCTGCATAATTTTTGGATGCTTCGGCTTGTAAGGAATGTGCCCTGAACACTCCTAACTTCTAGTAATATAAAACTGTGATTCCATATTCTAAAGCATGAAGGCTTTAACACCACCAGCAAATGGCTTTGCAAGAAACTTTTCTATCTTTATTGATTTTTTGATCAAGCACAAGCCAAGCCATTTGAGAGTATAATTCCTTGGGGCAACTGCACCTTGCCATGCACTGTATAAACTCAACACCACCCTGAGGCTCCACAATCTTGTCAATAATAAGAATTGCTCAAAACCTGGTGATGTGAGAGACAGTGGTAGTCCCTGGACTTTGGTAACAGTGAAGCAGGAAATTTTCCTTGACCGCTTTGCAGGCAGGAACTGGAGTGTACAGGCCGCAGCAGGGGTGAACTCCATTCACTCGGACTCACTGCGCTCAACCTCCCTGCGGGAGGGAGTATGCAGGTGAGCAGGTGCAGGAACCGGGGCAAGGGCCTTTGGGCACCAACAGGAATGAACTCCATGCTGGACCTGTGGTAGTGTCTAGGGGGTGCCCAGGGCCCCTGAAGCCCCAGAAGGAGTGTTACAGTCAGTGCTCTTTTAGCTTTGCCATGCTTGGATGGCTTAAGTGTTAACAACTCAGTAGAGGGTCAGTATGACAGCCTTTTGCACCTGCACCCCGAGTTCATGTCCAGTGCCCAGGAGGAACGAGGTCACCCGACCAAATTGGAGATGGTAAACACAGGGGATTTTATTGCCAGTGAAAGTGGCTCTCAGTAGAAAAAGTAGCAGAAAAAGGGACAGAGTGGGAAGGTAATCTTCCCCCAGAGTCCAGCCGTCCTTGGCCAGACTCCTCTCCGAAGCAATGCCATCAAGCCGTTCCTTTGAAGTCAAGGGGCTTCTCTTTGATGTCCAACTGTAGTCTCCAGCGTCCATCTGCTCCTCCTCTTCTCCCTCTCCCGGCAGAGACTGGGGTTTTTATGGGCACAGGATGGGGGGTAGAGTGGGCCATGGGTGGTTTTGAAAAAGGCAATATTCAAGCGGGAAAACAGGAATGTAAAGTTCTCACTTTGGGCTGTGGTTCCAGCTGGAGGGTGGGGTTTCGCCAGGGACCTGCCCTCTTCTGCCCAGAATTCCCCTGCCTCCTGTCCCTACCAACACATACCAAATAACCTGTTCCTTCAAGACAGCCTCCTCTGTTGTAGACATCTCAGTCTGAACACTTGCAAGGGCAATAGAGCTTCGGCAGCTGAGTAAGTACTGACGATAGTTAGTATGATGGCCCGAAGATGTCTCAGAGAGACTATTTCCTGTGTTCTGCTGCCCTTGTCAGCAAGCGTGCTCTACTTCAGACAGTTCCATTTTAGAAGATGTTCTCTTACATATCTGTGACTGTCTCATCAACTAGGGCTTTTAAATACAGTTGTAATCTACCAAGAAATATCTTTGAAAGACTCCATTTCAAACTGTACGCATATGGCAATTCTGCCGCATGTCCCCAAGAAGGCTCTAAAACCATAACCTTGAGGTTGTTAGAGCAACAACTAGCAAAGTCTTCTCTAAATTATAGATTATATTTGAGAAATTAAAATAGTTTCACCTTTAAATTGTCAAGTTTGTCTGGTATTTTTATCTTTGGCGATGTTTCTGTGTTCTACAAATTAGAAGATACACAACGAGTTTCTGTTCTTCAAACCCTCACTTTGTCTGTTATATAGCAAGGGTCACAGTTTAACTTACGTCATGTTTACCCCAGGATTCAGAGTGGGTGAACCATCATCAGTGGTCTATTTGTATCAGGGGTCCAGGAATATCCTGAGAAAAACTCATTTTTTGTTTAGAGGAAAGAGCATCAAGACTTCACAAGTTTCATTCAAGAACAATGAGAGTTTGTGAAGGGAGAAGGGAATTGGAAGTGAGTACAATATTTGTCATGTGTTTACTAGCATCTCCCCCACCACAGACAAAAATCTAGGTCTTATGAGAACAGGGACTCCATCTATTTTGTTCACTGATGTGTCCCTAAACCTAGAACGATGTGTGTAGATTGCAGGTGCTCAGTAAGTATGTGTTGAATAAGAACAAATTGCCCAGATTTTTCTGAATGGTCACATGAGGGAGCTACAAAAAAAGAAAGCATTAGTCCTATTTAGCCAACTCTGAAGGCACAACACAGCGGCTGCACTGCTGACAGAAGTTTGAGCACTGGCCAGAGAGAGTGCTGGCAACTTAAAAAGATTGCACCCTTACAACAACATCAATGTTCTTGGCTTCAGACGTGGCAGGCATGAAAAAAAGTAGTGGTTGGCGTTAAAGGTCATGATCTTGGTAGCCATTGGCAGAAGAAGCTACCACTTTTTTTTTTTATTATTGTTGTATTTGGGCTCTGGGGTACATGTGCACGTCCTGCATCCTGCAGGATTGTTGCATAGGTACATACGTGCCATGGTGGTTTGCTGTCTCCATCCCACCCCCTACACTGTCACCTACATCATGTATTTCTCCCGGTGTTATCCCTCCCCATCCTCCCCACCTCCCTCCATCTCTCACCTCCCCTCCCCTCCACCCCCACACTTAGCCCAGTGAGTGTTGTTCCCTTCCCTGTGCCCACGTGTTCTCATTGTTCATCAACTGCCTATGAGTGAAAACATGCGGCGTTGGTTTTCTGTTCTTGTGTCAGTTTGCTGAGAATGATGGTTTGTAGGTGCATCCATGTCCCTACAAAGACACGAACTCATCATTTTTGATGGCTGCATAGTATTCCATGGTGTATATGTGCCACGTTTTCCTTGTCCAGTCTATCATCAATGGGCATTTGGGTTGGTTCCAGGTCTTTGCTATCATAAACAGTGCTGCAATGAACATACATGTGCATGTATCTTTGTAGTAAAATAATTTATACTCCCTTGGGTATATACCCAATAATGAGATTGCTGGGTCAAATGGAATTTCTATTTCTAGGTCCTTGAGGAATCGCCACACTGTCTTCCACAATGGTTGAACTAATTTACATTCCCACCAACAGTATAAAAGTGTTCCTTTTTTCTCTACATCCTCTCCAGCATCTGTTGTCTCCAGATTTTTTAATGATCGCCCTTCTAACTGGCATGAGATGGTCTCTCAATGTAGTTTTGATTTGCATTTCTCTAATGACCAAGCATGATAAGCATTTTTTTGTATGTTTGTCTTTTGAAAAGTGTCTGTTCATATCATTTGCCCACTTTTGAATGGTTTTGTTTTTTTGCTTTTTGGTTTTTTTGTTTTGTTTTGTTTTTTATCTTACTCATCTGATGTTTGTTTTTTTCTTGTAAATCTGTTTTAGTTCTTTGTAGATTCTGGATATTAGCCCTTTGTCTGATGGGTAGATTGCAAAAATTTTTTTCCCATTCTGTTGGTTGATGGTTTACTCTGATGATTGTTTCTTTTGCTGTGCGGAAGCTCTTAAGTTTAATTAGGTCTCATTTGTCTATTTTGGCTTTTGTTGCCATTGCTTTTGGTGTTTTAGTCATGAAGTCCTTGCCTATGCCTATGTCCTGAATGGTTTTGCCTAGGTTTTCTTCTAGAGTTTTTATGGTGTTAGTTCTGCAAATAGGGACAATTTGACTAATTCTTTTCCTAATTGAATGCCCTTTATTTCTTTTTCTTGCCTAATTACTCTGGCTAGAACTTCCAATACTATATTGAATGGGAGTGGTGAGAGAGGGCATCCTTGTCTAGTGCCAGTTTTTAAAAGGAATACTTCTAATTTTTGCCCATTCAGTATGATACTGGCTGTGGGTTTGTCATAAATAGCTTTTATTGTTTTGAGATACGTTCCATCGATACCTAGTTTATTGAGAGTTTTTAGCTTAAATGCTGTTGAATTTTGTCAAAGGCCTTCTCTGCATCTATTGAGATAATCATGTGGTTTTTGTCTTTGGTTCTGTCTATGTGGTGGATTGTGTTTATAGAGTTGCATGTGCTGAACCAGCCTTGCATCCCCGGGATGAAGCCTACTTGATCGTGGTGGATAAACTTTTTGATGTGCTGTTGGATTTGATTTGCCAGTATTTTATTGAAGATTTTTGCATGAATATTCATCATGGATATTGGACTGTAGTTTTCTTTTGTAGTTGTGTCTCTGCCAGATTTTGGTATCAGGATGATGTTGGTCTCATAGAAAGAGTTATGGAGGATTCCCCTCTTTTTGTATTGTTTGGAATAGTTTCAACAGGAATGGTACCAGCTCTTCTTTGTATGTCTGGTAGAATTCAGCTGTGAACCCATCTGGACCTGGACTTTTTTTGGTCGGTAGGCTAATAATTGCTGCCTCAACTTCAGACCTTGTTATTGGCCTATTCAGGGTTTCAGCTTCTTCTTGGCTTACTCTTGGGAGTGTGCAAGTGTCCAGGAATTTATCTATTTCTTCCAGATTTACTGGTTTATGTGCATAGAGTTGTTTGTAGTAATTTCTAATGGTAGTTTGTATTTCTGAGGAAGCAGTGGTGATCTCCCCTTTATCATTTTTTATTGCATCTATTCAATTCTTCTCTCTTTCTTTTTTATTAGTCTAGCTAGTGCTCTGCCTATTTTGTTGATCTTTTCAAAAAAATGGCTCCTGGATTTATTGATTTTTTGAAGGGTTTTATGTGTCTCTGTCTCCTTCAGTTCTACTCTGATATTAGTTATTTCTTGTCTTCTGCTTGCTTTTGAGTTTTTTTGATCTTGCTCCTCTAGCTGTTTCAATTTTGACAATAGGGTGTCGATTTTTTATCTTTCCTTGTTTCTCCTGTGGGCATTTATTGCTATAAATTTCCCTCTAGATACTCCTTTAAATGTGTCCCATAGGATCTGGTACATTGTGTCTTCATTCTCATTGGTTTCAAAGAACATTTTTATTTCTGCCTTCATTTCATTGTTTATCCATTTGTCATCCAGGAGGAAGTTGTTCAGTTTCCATGTGATTGTGTGGTTTTGAGTGCTTTCTTAATCCTGAGTTCTAATTTGATTGTGCTGTGGTCTGAGAGACTGTTTGTTATGATTTCTGTTCTTTTGCATTTGCGGAGTAGTGATTTACTTCCAATTATGTGGTCAGTTTTGGAGTAAGTGCAATGTGGTGCTGAGAAAAATGTGTATTCTGTGGATTTGGGGTGGAGTGTCCTGTAAATGTCTGTTAGGTCCACTTGGCCCAAATCTGCATTCAAGTCCTGGATATCCTTGTTGACATCTGTCTCATTGATCTGTCCAATATTGTCAGTGGAGTGTTAAAGTCTCCCACTATTACTGTGCGGTAGTCTAAGTCTCTTTGTAGGTCTTTAAGAACTTGCTTTATGCATCTGGGTGCTCCTGCATTGGGTGCATAAATATTTACGATAGTTAGATCTTCTTGTCGCAGCGATCCTTTTACTATTATATAATGCCCTGCTTTGTCTCTTTTGATCTTTGCTGGTTTAAAGTCCGTTTTATCAGAGACTAGGATTGCTACCCCTGCTTTTATTTTGCTCTCCATTTGCTTGGTAAATCTTCTTCCATCCCTTTATTTTGAGTCTATGTGTGTCTTTGTATGTGAGATGGATCTCCTGAATACAGTACACCAATGGGTCTTGACTTTTTATCCAGTTTGCCAGTCTGTGTCTTTTGATTGGGGTGTTTAGGCCATTTACATTCAACGTTAATATTGTTATGTTTGAATTTGATCCTGCCATTTTGTTACTGGCTGGTTGTTTTGCCCGTTAATTTATGTGGCTCCTTCATTGCATCATTATTCTTTACCATTTGGTACATTTTTGCAGTGGCTGGTACTGGTTGTTCCTTTCCCTGTTTAGTACTTCCTTCAGTAGCTCCTGTAAGGCAGGTCTTGAAGTGACGAAATCTCTCAGCAATTGCTTGTCCGTAAAAAATTTTCTTTCTCCTTCACTTATGAAGCTTAGTTTGGCCAGATATGAAATTCTGGGTTGAAAGTTATTTTCTTTAAGGACATTGAATATTGGCCCCCACTCCCTTCCAGCTTGCAGGGTTTCTGCCAAGAGATCCACTGTGAGTCTGATGGTCTTTCCTTTGTGGGTGACTCGATCTTTCTCTCTGGCTGCCCTTGGGATTTTTTCCTTCATTTCAACCCTGGTGAATCTGACAACTATGTGCCTTGGGATTATTCTTCTTGAGGAATATCTTTGTGGTGTTCTCTGTATTTCCTGGGTTTGAATGTTAGCCTGCATTGTTAGGTTGGGAAAGTTCTCTTGGATAATATCTTGAAGAGTGTTTTCCAACTTGGATTCATTCTCCCCCGTCACATTCAGATACGCTGATCAAGCATAGATTAGGTTTTTTCACATAATCCCATAGTTCTTAGAGGCTTTGTTCATTTTCTTTCACTCTTTTTTCTCTAATCTTGCCTTCTCATTTTATTTCATTGATTTGATCTTCTGTCTCTGATATCCTTTCTTCTGCTTGATTTATTCAGCTGTCGAAATTTGTATATGCCTTGTGAAGTTCTCGTGCTGTTTTTCAGCTCCATCAAGTTGTTTATGTTCTTCTCTAAGCTGTTTATTCTCATTAGCATTTCGTCTAACCTTTTTTCAAGGTTCTCACTTTCTTTGCATTGGGTTAGAACGCGGTCTTTAACTCAGAGAAGTTTGTTATTACTCACCTTCTGAAGCCTGCTTCTGTCAATTTGTCAGATTCATTCTTTTTTGTTCCCTTGATGGTGAGGGGTTGTGATCCCTAGAAGGAGAAGAGGTGTTCCGTTCTTTGATGGTTTCATCCTTTTTACACTGGTTTTTTCCCATCTTCATGGATTTGTCTCCCTTTAATCTTTGAAGTTGGTGATTTCAGGAGTCTCAGAGTGACTTTTTTTCTGTTGAGGTTGGAGCTGTATCTTTTTTTGGCCTGTAGAGGGCATTGCTGAGCTCTCTCGGGTTCAGTCAGGTTGTTGGGTGGGTGGTCCTTCCCTGGAGTTTGTTTGCAGGTGAGATTGGCCCCGCCTTCCCCAGCTGTATCTTCCTGGTTGGGGTCAAGCTGGTGTATTTGCTGCTAAGCTCTCTAGCCAGGGCTTCAGTTTCAGTTCTGTGGAGGTGGGGCCTGCCAGGCCTTATGGTCTGTTTCCCTGCTTTCAACTCTGCCTCCCTCTGTGGGAAGGTCCATCCTGCTGGCGTTAGTCCAAACTCCCGCCCAGGTCCCTGGGACAACTTGCCGAGTCCGGTGGTAGTCACTGCTCAGATTTGCATGACTATCCAGGGCGCCCCACTGTCTGGCAGGGTTCTCATGGACCGTGGGTTGCAGGAGGGATGAGGTAAGCACAGGATCCGAAACGGAGCACCAAGGGGGTTAAGTCCCCCAACCCTCTGATGCAGCTGCATGTTTCACGTAGGGATGCGCCCCTCGCCCCCCCCCCAGTCTTGATTTGATCCTCTGGGCGGCTCTCACCCTGTGGCTCCTTCCCTGGGCCTAATTTCAGTGCCCTATCAGTCCCACAGAAATCAACCCAGCACCTCGTTTGGAATTGTGAAGTCCTCTAGCCCTCTGTGTCTCATTCGCTGGGAGCTGCATTCCAGTGCTGGCTTCTCTCGGCCATCTTGGCACCCCCCCTCTACTGGAGCTTTTAATAGCGATGGAAGCCATTAGTCCCTGAGAAGCAGAGCTGAGAGGGAAAAAATTGAACCCACAACAGAATCAAGAAAACTCATAAATCTCAAGTACCAAACATCACTGTGTTCTAAGGTAGTTATTTTTGAGTGCCAGGACCTGTCTTGAATTGACTGTTGATCTTGAATGTTGATTTGCCTTGTCTGCAGCCATCCAGCTTCCTGCTTTAATTCTTATTTGCATTAGAAGATGTTTTTTATGAGTCCTGATAACATCGGTAAGAAAAAGGCAAGTTCCAAGCTGTTCCTTTATTGCAACAAAATTACCTTGGGCTAACCCTGCCCAAAGTCATTACTTCACATGGTGTCAGGGACTCAAAGGAATCCTATTGAACCACAATTTTTGGCTTGTAAGTATCCCTGAAGTCTCTGTCCCTTCTCAGATAACATATATTTTTACAGAACTATTTATAAACAATATCTGTCTCTTTATCATTTAACATTAGAGGTCATTCAGGAGTGAACTACAGCTCAGTGATGAATAGACTGAGGAAGGACCCTCAGAGGAGGCATAGTTCAGTGCCCCCACAGCACACCACCAACCTATGTGGAGGACTGTTCTAGTACTATAATCATTGGTGTCTTCTCTCTGGTCCCTGGTAGATCAAAATTTAGCCCTGGATAAATCCAGTTAAGACTTGAGAAAAACACAATGGCCTCCTTTCTTATTAGGAGAGCCTGTGAGATCCTTAAGAACTAGTCTTGGACTGGGACCAAATGGGCAGATTTTGGGGCCAGAAGAAGATAAACTAGCACTGGAGCTGGAGAAGTAGCCACAAAGGAGGCTGACACTTGGAGGAACATCCCTTTCAGGGGATTTGGATCATAATCTCAAAAACACAGTTCCAAACACCACAATGCCAAATGTTGAAATCCCGAAAGACCAAAATCCCTAAAGTCTAAAATCTCCAAAATCACCATCACAGGAATAATAGATAAATTTTAAAAAGAGCAGCACCACATAGAAAATGAATATGAACATATTCTCCAAGAAAACTCATGTCCTAAAAGAAAAAAAAAAGCAGCTATTCATTGTGATGTGAGACTTCAAAATGCAGTTACTGATTGTGAAAGCTGGCCAGCTCTCATAGAGAATCTCTGTGTAATTGCCCATAACCTATCCCTGTAATAAACTTTTTCATATGTTGATTTTTTATTGTTGTTGTTTCTTTTTTTTTTTAGCTTTCCCACTGTTTTAAGTTGTCAGAATTATTTTTTTATAATTCACTGTGCTCTGTATTTTTTCTTTGCATCATTTCCAGTATTGGAGGTATAAATTGTGTAGAAACTTTTCCGAGAGTTCTAACTTATTTTATGCAAATTTGACTCCACAAAAGTACACACAACATTGACTTGTGTATACTTGTGTGTGTGCATAACAATGTTGAAAGTCCCTCAGTAAATGAAGAGATGTTCTTTTTGTACATCTGCATTTGTGAAAGACAAACTTTCTCGGCCCTCTGGGTCATGGCATATGCAGTGGTGATCCATCAGTTTTTTATCGATCCAGTCAAAGGATCAGGTTGCTTGGCACAGTATTTTAGATGACCACATTACCGCGTTTCTCAAGTAGGCCAACTTTTAAAATGTAAATAAGCCTGAGCAATATAGGGAGACCCTGCCAAAAATTTAAAAATTAGCTGGGCATGGTGATCCGTGCCAGTAGTCCCCGCTACTTAGGAGGCTGAGGCAGCTCAACCACTTGAGCTGGTTGAAAACAGCCTAAATCCCTAGCAACTTAATGGATCAGAGCTTCTTCTCCAGGCTTGGATTGTCAACCTTCAGACTTTTGTAACAAAGAAAAATAAAATTCCATCTTATTTAAGTAAATGTCTAACAGCTATGTCAAACATGTCATGATCAAAACATAATTCTTAACCTTCCTCCACACAAATCTGCTCCTCATATATTCTATCCCATCTCAGTTAATGACACCCCTATAAACCCAGTTGCTTAGAAAAATTAAAGATCATCATTGATTTCTCACTTTCTCTCAAAGGCTAATTTAATCTCACAGGAAGTCCTGTAAGCTCTACTTTCAATGAATACCATGAACATAAGTACTTTTCACACCCCACTTCCGCCTCAATACAAGCCCTTACAATTTCCCTCCCACGTCACTGCCATGGCCTTCTCACCAGTCTTGATGCTCCTTCGTTTCCCTCTATAATCCATTATCCACAGAGGAATCAAAGTTTTCTCTTTAAACATGTAAAATGGATCACAACACAATTCACCCAATGGCTTTCCTTCCTACTTTGAACACAATTGTAAGTCTTTGCCATAATCCACATGGACTCACACGCTAAGCCTCTGGCTACCTCCCCAACTTCACCTCCTATCTCTCTCGTCGCTGCTCACACCACTCAAGTTACGTTAGCTCTCCTGCCGTTCTTCAAATATCCTGCCTCGTAACAGTATGCACATTTGTTCTTCTGAGTCAGGTGTCTTGGGTTTTAGAAGAGCAGTTACTACATCCTGGTTGCTGTCCTTGTTTTGTCCTCGTCTGCCAGCAGAAGTCTCACTATTTGTCCCTAGCAGCCTGTCCTGAGACAGACTGAGACAAATGGTGTCCTGTCCTTTCCCAATAGCCTATTCTCTCAGTCCCATTCAGCTGAGTGAGGAATTATAGCCATAAGGACTAACGTAAGGCCAGGTGTGGTAGCTTACACCTGTAATCCCAGCACTTTGAGAGGCCGAGGCTGGAGGATCACTTGAGCCTGGAAGTTTGAGGACAGTCTGGGCAACATGGCAAAGCCCCATCTCTACAAACAAATACAAAAAGTAACTGGGCATGGTGGCATGTGCCTGTAGTCCCAGCTACTCAGAAGGCTGAGGCATGGAGGCAGAGGTTGCAGTGAGTCGAGATGGTACCACTGCCACTCCAGACTGGGTAAAAGAGTGAGACCCTGTATTAAAAAAAAAAAAAAAAAAAAAACTAATAGAGCTAATATTTATTGAGTGCTTGCTTTGTGTCAAAGAACTTCACATGTTGTACTTGTGTTATTAAGTAACAAATATGATTATTTGCATCTTACTGATGAGAAAATTAAAAATTAAATAGGAGCCAGGTGCAGTGGCTCACGCCTATAATACCAGCACTTTGGGAGGCCGAGGCAGGTGGATCACGAAGTCAAGAGATCGAGACCACCCTGGTCAACATAGTGAAACCCCGTCTCTACTAAAAATACAAAAAAATTAGCTGGGCATGGTGGCGCACACCTGTAGTCCCTGCTACTCGGGAGGCTGAGGCAGGAGAATTGTTTGAATCCAGGAGGCAGAGGTTGCGGTGAGCCGAGATCGTGCCATTGCACTCCAGCGTGGGTAACAAGAGCGAAACTGTCTCAAAAAAAAAAAAAAATTAAATAGTTTAGGTGAGCTGGACAAGATCATACTTTAGCGAGAAGCAATGTCAACCCATTCACGTATATGCTCCACTTGGACATCAGCGTTATATGCAAGTCTGGTGCTCATGTGCCAGTGAGAAAGAAAACCAAACCTAGAACCCACAATGAAAGTAGCAAGACTGAATAGAATGCTTTGGAAAAAACAAAGAGAAACTATTTCTCTTTATCTCTCTCTGGCAGTTTGAACTCTCACTAACTTAAACTGCTTAATCTATCTCATTTACCAGGCTTTAAGAAGATGGTCCTACGCCAGTTTGACATTAAAATCAGCTAAAGTGCCTTTAAAATGTATTAAAATATCCAGATACTAAACTATTTGACTAAGTTTTAAATCCAAACCAAACACTGATACAGGAAAATTATGTTCTGCAAAAGCAAATCGCTGTTTCAACATTATACAGTCTAGTTATAAAAAAGAGTGATGGGAAGTACATCTATTTAAAAAACAAGTGTTAAGTAATTTTGCATACTCATCACAGAGTATTTCTGAAGACTTATTTTAAATATATTTTTTATCATAGTTCTACGTGTCAGAAAAGACTCTTCTTGAAAGCACTTGTAAAACATGTAGGTACCAATAATTAAGTTATCTCTCAGCTCCAAACCTTCCCTCCTATTCTTCTTCTTCTTTTTTTTTTTTTTTGAGACAGAGTGTCACTCTGTCACCCAGGCTGGAGTGCAGTGGTGCAACCTTGTCTCACTGCAACCTCCAACTCCTGGGTTCAAGCAATTCTCCTGCCTCAGCCTCCCTCCCGAATAGCTGGGACTACAGGTGCATGACACCATGCCCTACTAACTTTTGTTTTTTTGTATTTTTAGTAGAGATGAGGTTTCACCATGTTAGCCAGGATGGCCTCAATCTCCTGACCTCGTGATTTGCCCGCCTCGGCCTCCCAAAGTGCTGGGATTACAGGCGTGAGCCACCGAGCCTGGCCTCTTCTTATTTTTCCTTTGTTTTTGGTGGGGTTTTTTATGTGTATAGCTTTTCTGTTTTTGTTTTTGAGACAGGATCTCACTTTGTCACCCAGGCTGGAGTGTAGTGGCTTGATCACAGCTCCCTGCCACCCCGGCCTCCTGGGCGCAGGAGATCCTCCCCCAGGGGGTAGGGACTACAGGTGCGGGCTACCAAGCCAATCTAATTTTTGTATTTTTTGTAGAGACGGGGTTTCACCATGTTGCCCAAGCTGGTCTTGAACTGGGTTCAAACGATCCACCCACCTCAGCCTCCCAAAGTGTAGGCGTGTGCTCAGAGTTCAGTGGGGCAATCATGGCTCACTCACTGCAGCCTCAACCTCCCAGGCTCAAGCAATCCTCTTGCCTAAGCTTCATGTAGCTGGGATTACAGGTGCATGCCAATACGCCTGGCTAATTTGTTTGTGTTTGTTCGTTTGTTTTTAGGGACGAGGTCTCACTTTGCTGCCCAGGCTGGTCTCAAACTCCTAGGCTCAACCAATCCTCCTGCCTTGGCCTCCCACACTGCTTAAATAAAGCACTTGACCGTATGTCAATGTGTCTGACACATAAGAGATATTCAGTAAATTTTCACTGAAGTCTTGAATGGAGGAATGAATAAGTATTATCCAATTATTATTTACTTTTATTAGGTTTAATATAGATTGTGATAAAAGAATAAACATGAACATTGATAAAATTTCAGTTGAGGATGTGAGAGAATTTTTCTTTGCAAAAATAATTTCGGGGATAGTAGTATGTGTGTCAGAGGAAGTTGGAAATGGATATTTTGTATCAGCTAAGTCATTGGTAGGAAATATTTAACGAGTAAACCTAACAGCATGTTCTCTGAGCAGAGAAGAATGGCAGGTAGGCCATCTCATTGCTTGAATGGAGAAGTCTTCTGTAATTAAAAAATAAAAAATAGACTCTACAAAACTTTTTTTTTAACCCTGCAATATAGCATAATGGTTATAAACACAACTGTCTGGTTCTTCCACCTCCTAGCTATGGGTGGACAATAGGTGAGTTATTAATCTCTTCCTGCTTCCATGTTCTCACCTATAAAATAAGAATAATAATACTCTCTTAAAGGATTATAGTGAAAATTAAATTAGTTTACATAGGGGGCTATACCTGCTACCTGCAGCCACCATGATCGTGGCTCTTCTGGGTCTGGGGCCAGAATAAACAGCACCCACCAACCCCTTCTTTGCCCTCCTCCAGGGCTGCAGAGATGGACTTCATTTCCTGACGACGGGGCTGCAATGGTCTTTGACCTTAGCCTCAGCCATCGGCCACCTGATGCAAGGAAGCTTCTATCCTGCAAAGGAAAAGGAAAAATAAGGAATGGAAGGAGATGATAGCAAGGTTGCAGAGAAAGGGAGACACTTATATACTGTTGGTGGGAGTGTAAATTAATTCAACCATTGTGGAAAGCAGTGTGGTGATTCCTCAAAGAGCTAAAAACAGAACTACCACTCAACCCAGCAATCCCATTATTAGGCCTATACCCAAAGGAATATAAATCATTCTATTATAAAGACATATGCGTGCGTTTGTTCACTGCAGTACTATTCACGATGGCAAAGACATGGAACCAACTTAAACACTCATCAATGGCAGATTGGATAATAAAAATGTGGTACATATATACCATGGAATATGATGCAGCCATAAAAAAGAACAAGATCATGCCCTTTGCAGGAACTTGGTTGGAGCTAGAGGCCGTTATCTTTAGGAAAGTAACACAGGGACAGAAAACCAAATACCACATGCTCTCACTTATAAGTGGGAACTAAGTGATGAGAACACATGAACACATAGAGAAGAATAACACACGCTGCTGTCTAATTGAGGGTGGAGGGTGGAAGGAGGGAGAGAAGCAGAAAAGATAACTCTTGGGTACTAGGCTTAATACCTGAGTGACAAAATAATCTGTACAACAAACCCCTATGACATGAATTTACCTACATAACAAATCTGCATACATACCCCTGAAGCCAAAATAAAAGTTTAAAAAAATAGAAAAAATAGGCCAGGCACAGTGACTTAAGCCTGTAATCCCAGCATTTTGGGACACTGAGGCGGGTGGATCACGAAGTCAGGAGATCAAGACAACCCTGGCTAACACAGTGAAAACCCATCTCTAGTAAAAATAAAAAAAATTAGCCAGGCATGGTGGTACACATCTGTAGTCCCAGCTACTCAGGAGGCAGAGGCAGGAGAATCGCTTGAACCCAGGAGGCGGAGGTTGCAGTGAGCCGAGATTACACCATTGCACTCCAGCCTGGCGACAGAGTGAACTCCGTGTCAAAAAAAAAGAAAAAATAAATAAGTAAATAAATAAATCAGTTAACATATGAAGTGTTTAAAACAGTGCCTATCATGTTAATAAGTACTATATATTATTTGTCATTATTATTTTTATGTAAAATGTAGTACCTGTGATGGATAATTTTATGTGTCAACTTGTTTGGGCCATGGTGCCCAGATATTTGGTCAAACATTATCTTGGATGTCTCTGTAAGGGCATTTATTGGATGAGATCAATATTTAAATTGGTGGATATTGAATAAAGCAGATTGCCTTCTATAATATGGGTGGGCCTTATCCAATCAGTTGCAGCCCTTCACAGAACAAAGAGTGACCTTCCCCAGACAAGAATGAATTCTGCCAGCAGACAGCCTTTGGAATTGAACTGCAACATTTGTTCTTCCCTGGGTCACTGGGCTGCCAGCCTACCCTACAGATTTTGGACTCACCAACTTCAATAACTTTGTGAGCCAATTTCTTAAAATAAATATCTTTCAATAGATAGATAGGTCTATATAGATAGGTAATTCTAAAGAGATAGATCTAGATACACATACATACACACATACACATAGAAACAGATCCTCCGTTCGTTCTGTTTCTCTGAGAACTCAGATTAGTATGGTACCTAAGCCAGCATCAGACACCGTCATTGGCACTGGAGCCCTGTGGGCCTTCAATTGCTCCAGATTGTCTGTTTTTTAGGTTCCATAGAGAAAGACAATTTGTTTTTCAAGCAACAGTTTGCTAATGGCATCATAATCTAACTGAAACACACACATACACACACACACACACACACACACACACACACACACACACACTCTCCTGGAGAGCTTAACCTGAAGATCTAAAGTTAAAGTCATAGCCAAAATACTGTGTGGTATAGAGAAGCAGTGGAATTTGGAAAACTGGAGATCTAGAATATTGCCACACTTCTTTTTCTTCCTGGAAGATAGTTTTCTTCTGAAAAATCAATGTTTCAAAATACAATGCAATGCAAAGAGATTTATTAAGAAAAACACTTTTCTTCATGCTGTATCTAATTGTAGTTAACATACATACATGATAGATTTGCTCCCATAAACTAATTAAATACTAGTGCAACAATATAGAATTGCGGAACCCATGCAGGATGGTTGATTTAAAGCTTATGTGTTTTCTGCTGTGTGAATCATACAGACCGTTATCTCTATAAGGGGCAATGCTGAATGGGCAGGTATTGATTTCAGAATTCCAAATAATGTCAGCTTTCTTAAATTATAGGATAGAAGTTATTGAAGTGGAGACTGATGCCTTTGCGGGACCAGAGGCCAAAGGACAAAGTGTCTCATTAAAGAAAAGGAAAGAAAGGGAGAGTCCTCTCAAAGGAAAACACTCTTGAGGGACAGGATATTTGATACCTAGTCCGATGCCAAGCCCAAGTAAACATTTACTTTGCTACCATTGCAAAACTACGGTTTCCCAGTTAGAAGCTGTACATGATATTCACGGGAAAATGACTTTGTACTATAATAAATGTCATTTGTTTCATCAGATAACTGCAAGAAGTTGGGAGTTCTCACTAATCCCAAATAGAAAAAGATAGCATAGCAGAGACCACCTCTCTGGCAATACAACTGATTGATTTGTAATTCTCTCTTAGCCTTAGATTGCCTTTGTTTGCACCTCGCTCCTTCTGTGTTACCAGAGGAGTGAGCCATGATCTCACAGATAGATCATTCTCTCTACCCATCCACAATTTCTGATCCCCTAAACCTAACCTGAGTCTTTTCTTCCTAATCATAGGGTGGAACATCCTTTCTCAAGAGACTACTGACATATACTAAAGTTCACACAAGGCCCCAGTTGACCAACAAATTAATCTCATTTAGCACTTCACATGAATCATGAGATCATTTGCATGTTTAGTGATGACAGTAAGTCTCTACTCCCTATCCCATTCAAAGTTTTACCATAATGTGTATCTGAGTTGGGTTTATACTTTTAACATCTGCTGTTGCTACACATAAAAGATGAAGTTCAAATGTGTGACACATTCATGCGTATACGTAAATAGGCTTCACATTATGTGAATGAATCTGTAGTTCTGAGCCCTTTTTCTCCCATTCTATAAAGCATTCAAGAATGTGTGTGTGTGTGTGTGTGTGTGTGTGTGTGTGTGTGTGTGTGTGTGTGTGTGGGGAGAGAGAGAGAGAGAGAGAGAGAGAGAGAGGAGAGGGAGGGGAGAGAGAGAGAAGATAGGAAGGCACTTGATACCTAACTCTAATATTTTAAAAATACTTTCTTATTCCACCACCCTCCAGAAATGACTCCCAGAATGTTAAGAGAACTAACCTACCAGGCGCAATACTATCTCAGAAGAAGCTACTGAATTACTAAATTTAAAAAGAAACCACAGTTTTCTACTCAACTATAATGAACAAACTGTTACTGGGATTGCCTTTTGACAACTAAAAGAAATTCAAACTGGGAAAAATACATGAAATGATTGTTTTTAGACATCGGCAGCCCACCACCATGCTTCCTAATGGAGGGAATGCAAATGTGGTCAGCCTGACCATCAACCCCCAAATTGCGCTCTGGAGGGAGTTTCCAAGCTGAGACACAATGAGGTGCCAGAGCATTGCTGGCTGTCGAGGCATTCAAAGGCAAGGAGCAGGATCTCCCACCTCACCCCCACTTCAGCATTTCATATCCCACTGCCTTGAGGCCCTCTTCTCTTCTAACCTGGAATACTAGTATCTCTTCCCAAATTTATCTTCTTCCTTTCATTTTCACACTTCAAAATCCATCCCTGAAATACAGATCAGATTGATTTTTTTCTCAAATATAAATAAGATTGCAATTCTTTCAGTTAAAATTATTTGGGGATTTTTCTCTGCCTTTGGAATACATTAAAAATAGTACACAGAACATAAAATTTTAGTGGCCTGGCATCTGTATATTACTGCTCCCATCTTAGAGTAAATAGATGGGAGTGGTAATTCTGCCTTGCTTTTCTACCTCCTTGGCTGACACTATAATCTTACTGGTAGTTGCCTGAATAGGACATTCTTTCACAAGCTCATGACCAATTTCATGGGCACACAATCTGTATGGCCCAAGAGGTCCTTGTGCTCACAAGGGCCTTGTATTTGGTTTAAGGCTCTGCTGTTGCCATCTTGAAATACTCAATACTTTTTAACAAAGTGCCCCATATATTCACTTTGCACTGTTGTATACACACACATACACACACACACAACACACACACACATCCCCACCTACAATGGGACAAGACACATGGGGAATGGAATAGTGTTTGGGTGGAATATAAAGAGCACTGGGGCACTTAGGTTTGAGTTTCAGCCCTATGAGATTTTAGCTCTTAACTTCTCTTAATCAGTTTCATTATCTGTAATAAGGATTGAAATACTGCTCCTGCATACCACAACGGGGCTGTTAAAAGAATTGACTGAAATAACATAAAAGTTTGTAAACAGTAAAATACAGTTAAGAGTTTTAATCATATCATCATCATAATTGGTTTACTTGCTTCAGTTAATATCAACTGATGTTCATTTCCAGAAGGAAGCATTAAGCATGTCAGAGAAACTCATTATCTTTTATTCTCCAACAAAAACTCGGAGGGCTTTAATAGTAGGTTTGTAAAGTTTGTATTCAAGAAAAAAAAATGTTTATAATACGTTCCTCATAACATAAATGAGAATATCTTGGCTATTGTATAAGGATCAAATTATAGGTCAACTAAAGCAGAAATTATGAAAATATTTCACAATTGAATCAACTGTTAATTTATTTTGAAGAAGATGCCAGTTCCTGTGAAATGAACACATTCATATTGCTGGTGGAAATGGAGAAACGAAATACAGATCCATACAACAGAATATTATTCAGCTATAAAAAGGAAGAAGCTACTGATACACGTTGCATGATGAACCTGAAAAACAATGCAAAGAAAGAAGCCAAATGGGAGAGATCAGATATTTTATGATTCCATTAAATGAAACTTTAAAAAAAAAATTCGTAGAGATAGAAACCTGATCTGTGGTTGTCTGGGCCTGAGGGTGGGAGTGCAGCTGATTGCAAATGGCACACAACAAATTTTTGGAGTAATAGGAATAACCTAAACCCAGATTGCAACGATGGTTGCACAGCTATGTAAACTTACCAAAAATCATCTAATTATACAAACAGTGAGTGATTTCATAATTGTACCTCAATAAAGTCACTCAAAGAAGAAAACAAGGAGGGAAGGAAAGAAGGAATAAAGACAGGAGAAAGACAAAAGAAAATTTAAAAAAGAGAAAAACTCACTGCTATACAATGATCACTCCCAGCCCTAGCCCCACACTGCTTAGCACTAGCTCTAATACCAGCTTTGTGATCTTGACCAGTCATTCAATAAATGAAAGCTTAAAACTCCTTCCACCCATCTTCAAGGAAAATGAAACAGATTTTAAAATTGTTGATAGCTGTTGAGATGACCTTCCCTTCTCTTCATTAGAATTTCCTAACTTCTTATTTTCACTAGGAAGAAAAAGATCATGTCAAAATAAACACCTCAGTTTGCAAACTAAAATTGTCTTTGCATATTCCTCCTTCTCTCTTGCAAGAAAGTGTCTTATTCTGTATTCTTGAATCCACCATCTTTTCTTTTTTTTTTTTTTTGGCATCATCATTCTTCCCCTTTCTGTGAATCCTCCTTGACCTATAAATGTACTCAAACATCTCAAATTTAAATCAAAACTCTATTTGCTGCTCTTGGACAAGGGTGGAATTTAAAATTACTAATTAGTCATACCCTAAATCTTCCTCTCTTGAGTATCACCAATAATCTCCTAAATGCCGGATTCAGTAGCAGTTTCTCCAACCTCCTCAATAGTCTTTCTACAGCTCACATCTCCATAATGCAATATTTTTTGAAACCATTTTTTCTGGTACTGCTAGGATATTCCAGGCTATGTTGTTTTTCTCCTGCCCCTCCTACCTCTTCGGAGGCTAATTTTCATGCTTCATATCTCTAGCTATTCTTAAATGGAGCTTTTCATCTAGGTTCAAACATGTATGTTCCATACTATTCTATATTCTACCCCCACCACCAGACCTCTTTCATTTTTGCAGCTTCAACCTCTGCCTCTAAGGCTTTCAATCCTAACTTCTACCACCATCTCCAGTCCCATATTTTTTACTTCTTTCTGGATAACTCCACTTGTCTGTATAACTTTCAACACAAACTTAACATGCCCAACTCCAAAAAGCTTGTGCTCATTTCATTCTGCCATAATAACTTTTAAAAATATGTAAAATGTAATACTAGTTTCCATTTGTTGGAACTATAGTAGGATATGGAGATTTAAAAAAAAAAAGCAAGAGGGCTCAAGGTGAATATGGCCTTGAATAATTTATTCAGGGGAAGAAGCTAAATACCCTATAACATTGTAGGGTGAAGTAGGGGAAGCAGGACTATTGCAAACAATTTGATTTATTACTTTTAATTCAATTCTTTTTTAATAGGTCCTCTTGACCTGCCCTAATTCCATCCACCAAGCTGCACTCTTGGGCTTCCAGCATTTAGACTTACTTCCTTGGAATGAACAAACCAAGGAAATTCTGCACTTGATTGTCTGCTGGTAGACTGTACCACTTGACTTCGTGATTCCTGTAACAGAATATTAATCTTAAAGAATTACCACCCTGATATTGGTCCACACTTGGGTGTGGCTCTAGTGTTACAGGATTTCTTCAGTGCTGCTTTGCCAGCTGGAAATCTCTGCAGCCACCATCGTCTCTATCCAGGCCTCACTTGGGCCCACTGGGCTCAATCCACCTGCTCAGCCTTGTAGTCTGTGCTGGGCTCATGTCTACACAGATCTCACACCTACCACGGTTCCACATTCAGCCCACTGCTGGACTGGGCATGTTGTGAATGGCTTCCATGTTCCCCATGAGGGGAACATGGTGGTACCCAAAACTCAGAGATGACAGCAACTGCAGAACCCAAAGTGTGTTACAGCTCTTGCTTGAGGAGTCCTAATGTCTGAGCCTCCAGAAATGCCACAGCTCTTTGTTCCTGCAGCTTGGTGAGTGGGGGGATATTACAGCTCTCTTTCTCCTGTATTCCCACAAGGAGGAGCATGTTACAGCTCTCTTATTATCATGGTCTGCAGTTCAGCAAGTTCTGGGTTCTTGTCCCACAATCAAGAGGAATGATGTACACAGACACCAGAGAGTGAGTAAAGCAGAGAAGTATTTTATTGAGTGACAAAAGAAAAGCTCACAGCTGCAGGAGGGGGACCCCAAAAGCAGAGGTAGCTGCCTGTGAGGCTGAGTCTGGGGTTTTTATGGGCTTAGAATGAGGGAGCATGTGCTCATTGGTTCATGGGCAGGTCTGGAAAAAGCACAATTTGATTTGTTAAAAGACGTTATCCAGAAGGAACCAATCGAGAGAGACGGTATAAGACAGGATTAGAAGTTCTCCCTTCAGTCGTGGGCTCTATCTGGAATTGGCCTCTTGGTTTTCAGGTTTTACACTGTCTTTGGCTTGAAGGTCAGGTTTCACCAGGGACCCATCCCCCGTCTGCCTAGGAATTTGCCTTTCTCCTGTCACTATCACTAGTACGGCAGCAAGCTGTGGAAGACAGAGTCAATACCCATAAGAAAAAGACTGCTAACACAACCATTGCTGAATATTCCAGCATTGACTTGCAAAAGCAAACAAAAAATAAGCATTCTCACCAGATTTTGCCATCAATTACTTTAATTTCAGAAATCATTTGCATTTGAAATATATTAGACTCAGGAATGCTTTGGTGGTCCTGGATTTTCAGAGTATTTTTCATTTAGATTGAAATGTCACTAGCTTCTAATTGAATGACAGAAAAAGCTAAAGTGATCTGTCACTGGAGGTTGCTTCTGAATTCTAAATATAAATCTTCTCTGATGTTAAAAGAAAAAATAAAGGCTTTCGATAAAAATCTCACCAAAAATAATTTCCCTCTTTACTAAATGTGTACACTTTAATTCAAAATAAACCTGTCACCCAGATGTAACAATTATTAATATTTTCAATATTTGTTTCTATTTTTACTGATATTTTAAACCTTAATGTATCAGCGTGCTTCCCTAAAAGATAAGGGCATTTTTCTACCTGCCTAACTATAATACTATTACAGTACCTAACTCAATAAAAATTTATTTTCAATAATAATTTAGTATCCAGTTCATATCCAAAATTACCTAAGTTCCTCAAAATAACTATTTACAGTTGAATTTGTTCAAATTAGTATTAAAAGTCCATCTATAACATTTAGTTTTTGCCTTTTAAGTCTCTTTTTAATTCATAATATTTTTCAATGTCTGTATTTTTCCATTTGAAGAAAAAGCTGTACTTTTTTATTATCATGTCTATCATTTCTTTCACTGAATATTAACTTTTTCCTTTGTGGAAATGGTAATAACTCTGAATTGTTTTCTGAAAAAATGACAGCAAAGTCTTCCATCTATAAATAAATTTATATCACATACCATAGCATATAAAGCTTAGCATGATTTTGAGGGCACAGTAAAAGGTCAGAAGCAATTCTATTATATGAAAGTTTTTTATTAACCACATAGTATTAGAGACCTTTAGAAGAGGCGGTAATGTAGAAAAACAAAAATCCATTTACTAATGTTGATTTAAGAAAGTTGACACATTGGAGGGCACTTCTTTATTCAAAATAAATAGGTTTTTGGAATTGTCATAAAGCATCTTATCAAGATGAGTGTTTGAATTGCAAACGCTGTCAATGTACATAAAGGTCAAAGTAGTTACAATTTCCACAAACAGTAGATGAGTTTATTTACCTAAAAATTTGATTTCTCCTCAAAAGTAAGCCAGGAAATGACAGAAAGTGAGAAAGAAGGAGACAGAAACAGAGTAAAAGAGAAGTGTACACAACCTCAAACTACAGTCACTATTCATGATCATATTCAGATAGTAGCAGGAAGGTTCTAATCAATGAGCCGTGCAATTTGCATACATTTCATAGCACTTATTTTACTAATCTAAGAAATTTAACAATAAAATACCTTACACTAATCATCAGGGAAATGCAAATCAAAACCATTGAGATACCACCTCACACCAGTCAGAATGATTATTATTAAGAAGTAAATAAACCACAGAGAAACAACAGAGAGAAGGAAACACTTATATACTGTTGGTGGAAATGTAAATTAGTTCAGCCACTGTGGAAAGCAGTTTGGAGATTTCTCAAAGAACTTAAAACAGAACTACCATGTGACCCAGCAAACCCATTACTGGCTATATACCCCCAAAGAAAATAAATCTTTCTACAAAAAAAAGACTCATGCACTCATGTTCATCAGAGCACTTTTCACAATAACAAAGACAGGGAATCAACCTAGGTGCCCATCAACAGTGGACTGGATAAGAAAATGTGGTATATATACGCCATGGAATACTATGTAATCGTAACAAAAACAAAATCATGTTCTTTGCAGCAACAGAAATTTAGCTGGAGGCCATTATCCTAAAGCAATTAATGAAGGAACAGAAAACCAAATATCACATGTTCTCACTTATAAGTGAGAGCTAAACTTTGAGTAAACATGGACACAAAGATCGTAACGATAGACACTGGTGACTACTAACGGGGAAGAGAAGGGAGCAGGGAAAGGGTTAAAAAACTAATTATTTGGGTGCTATGCTCACTACCTGAGTGATGGAATTCATTCACACTCCAAATCTCAGCATCATGCAATATATCCATCTAACAAATTTGCACATATACCCTCTGAATCTAAAATAATTTCAGGAGGGGACCAGAGGCCTGTTTTGGTTTATTACCTCTACGGGTTAAATTAAGATGCTTGATCTTATGTAAGATCCTGTTACAAAGTAGGTTTCAAGATGGCCTCAGAGTAGCATCTGCTTTTAACTGTAACTTAAAGAATACCACAAATGGATCAGAACAATCAGTTTATTTTAGAGAATATAGGGAAAGGGTTGAATTTGCAACCCAGTCAATTCCACTTCTATTTTACCTTCTAGAAATTTCCTCTCAACAAAGTAACTCACAACAGGTCATCCTTCAAAAAATTCCCCAGAAAAAAAGTTAATTGGTTTGGGGAAATATTTTTTGACATATTATTTAAATATGCCCTATAGGAGTTAAAGACATATAGTTGAGGATCGAATGTATGCCCTACATCTAGAGGTGTGAGTTGGAATTCGACAACACAGAAATCTCCTTAATATCTACATAAAAAAGATTGAAGTTGGACTTCCACCTCATACCATACATAAAAATTGAGTCAAGATTAATTAAAAACTTGAATGTAAGAATAAAAATTATGAAACAGAAGAAAATATAGGTTAAACCTTTATGACCTTAGATTTGGTGAAGGATTCTTAGATATATTACCAGAAACACAACAACGAAAGAAAACATAGATACATTGGATTTCATCAAAATTAAAAACTTCAGTGGATGAAATGACATGATAAAAAAAAGTGAAAATATAAGATACAGAATGGCAGAAAACATTTGCAAATCAAATATCTAATAAGAATCTAGTATCCACAACACATACAGAACAGTTACAAATCAATGACAAAAGATAAACAAACCAATTTAGAAATGAGCAAATGACATGAATAGACATTTCTTCAAGGAATGGGCAACAAGCAGACAAAAAGATGCTCAATACTGTTAGTCATTAAGGAAATGCAAATCAAAACCACATTTCACGCCCAAGTGGATGACTATGATTTTTTAAAAAAAAAAAGAAAATAGCAGGTATTGACAAAGATGTGTAGAAATTAAAACCCTTGTACATTGCTGGTGGGAATGTACTGTGGAAAGAGTTTGGGCAGTTTTTTTTTTTAATTTAACATAGAATTATCATATGACCCAACTATTCTACTCTTCAGTCTATGCCCACAAGAATTGAAAACAGATATTCAAACATAAACTTGTCTGTAAATGTTCATACTATTTACAATATGAGTAAATAACCCAAATATCCATTGATTGACAAATAGATAAAATAAGATGTGGCATATCCACACAATGGAATAGTATTTAGCCATAAGAAGGAATGCAGAACTGATATATGCTACAACATGGTTGAAACTCAGAAGCATGCAGAGTGGAAGAAATTGCATGATTGCATTTATATGAATAGGTAAATCCACAGAAACAGAAAATAAATCAATGGTTGCCAAAAACTAGGAAGTTTCTAGGGAATGAGGAGTGACTGTTAAATGGGCGTCAGGTCTTCCTCTGGAGTGATGGAAATGTTTTATAACTAGATAGAGGCCAAGGGTTGCACATATTCTGAATATATGAGTGCCACTGAATCACACACTTTAAATTGGCTAATTTTACTTGTGAATTTTACCACAATTTTAAGAAGATGAGAAAACATTCACAATAATAAGATAATGTGGAACAATTTAAAGTTTTTTTTTTTGATGTACATTAGAATTTATTTCTTTTAGACAGCAGCACTTGCTTATAAACTATAGGTGATAAGACAGAGCTTAAGGGAATCATACACTGAATGTCAGAAGTAGCATCTTTGCCTTTATGATACCACAAAGAAATTAGGGTTTGTGGAAGGGGTCACCAACCCCAGAGGAGGTAAAGAGAAAAGAATAATGTTAAATATTTTGAGTAGTGAATCACATAGCTTTATAAAACACTTCAGCTCATATCAGCTTGTGCTATTAAGTGAGAAACTGCAGTAATAGAAGAAAATTTAGGTAACCTTCATCTAATTAATCATATTTGCAAAGTCCCTTTTGCAGGTGAGACAAGATAGTCACAAGTTAACGAGATTAAGATGTAGACATCTTTGGGTGGCAGGGGTCATTAGTTTTCCTACCAAATAGACTGATTGCTATTTAGCTGATCACTTTCCAAAAAACAGCAAGACCAGACAGACTGCAATGCAGAATGGCTGATGGATCATAATTCAGCACTTTTAGATAGACCTGGATTCAGAAATATTGCTATATGTCTGCTTATAATTTAAAGTTTTTGAGGAGAAAAGCAACAGGACCTGACATTTAGGAAAATAATGCTGCCAAATCATGAAAAGTTCATTGAAGAGGGAAGAGATTTCAACCACAGGCAGTGACCGGCTTTTTATGATATGATTTATGATAATGAAAGTGGTCGTGTGTGTGTGGAACTGATATGAAATTGGAAGGATGAAATTAAGAGGAGTAAAACTTTCCAATATATGCCTTTTCATATAAATTTGATTTTTGAAAATCATTGTTTTAAACAAATGTTTGAGTTTAAACATGTCCATATGCCAGATATAAAATATAGGCTTATGTTCTAGATGGAAAATTCAGAGTAGTGCAAAACGCATTAGATAAAAACAGAGAAGCAAAGAGAATGATCAAAAAATAGTAAGAGTCAAACAAGAGTAAATGAATGTCTTACCTATTGAAAATAAAATACAATTATATTGGATAAACTTAGCTTCATGAAAATACTTCATGTTTCATGAAAATATTGAAAAAGAATGGTCCTTCCTTTTCCATGGTGCCTCACGTTTCTGAAAACTTTTCATAGATTAGTGTTAGCCTCCAATTATCTCTCCTCCTCATTTCTTTAATTCAGCCCTCTCTTTTTACTTAAGTTAACTTAATCTCTTGCTATTATAAACAATGTCACAATGAATAAAATCGAGCTTGTATTATTTCACAAAGGCACATTCACCATGGTAGAACAGATTTTCCAAGCAAACTTGCTGTAATTTGATAGATGTTGCCCAATTTCCCTTCATCTGACAACTGTAACTTTTTTCCTTGGTCATACAATGCAAATAGTATCCATTGATAACATCAAAATGTGTGACATCTTCTAATGCTGGTGTGAAGTGACATCAAAATATAGTTTCAAATTGTGTTGTTCTTTTTATGTTTATACTGAGAACTTTTCGTATTTAAGGCCATTTGTTATTGTTATTTTCCATGGTATCTTCTAGTCATTTGCTTAGCCTACCCTTCTAATTGGACTCTGTTATTCTTTTCCCATTTCTAAAGAATCTTTACATATTAGGGACATTAGCCTTTCATGTCTAAGTTGCAAATATCTGTTCTAAAAATGCCATATGTTTCTGGTTGTGCCTTTCCTGCCATGCCTTATAAATATATATTTTTAATATAGTTCATATATTTATATATGTATATATATATCATATATCTATAAAGCCTATTTTATATATTTATATGACATGGCAGGAAAGGGACAATAACAAAGCCTATTTTATATATTTAAAGCCTATTTTATATATCATATATGTGTGTGTATATATATATATAAAATATGCTAGTATTTTTCTAACTTTGTTGACCTAGGATTTGAAGTCACAGTTAGAAAGACACTTTTCACACCAAGTAGCAAGTTTGCTCGTGTTTTCTTCTAGTAGTTAAGTGGTCTTATTAGCATATTGATAGGGTTTGGCCGTGTCCCCAGCCACATCTCATCTTAAATTGTACTCCAATAATTCCCATGTGTTGTGCGAGGGACCACGTGGGAGCTAATTGAATCATGGGGGCAGTTCCTCCCATACTGTTTTCGTGGTAGTGAATAACTCTCATGATATCTGAGGGTTTAGTAAAGGGAAACCTGTTTTACTTGGCTCTCATTCTCTCTTGCCCTGCCAGATAAGAAGTGCCTTTTGCCTTCCACCATAATTGTGAGGCCTCCCTAGCTACGTGGAGTTGTAAGTCTATTAAACCTCTTTCTTTTGTAAATATCCCACTCTCAGATATGTAATTTTTGTTTTTTTTTTTTTTTTGAGACAGAGTCTTGCTCTATCCTGCAGGCTGGAGTGCAGTGGCCCGATCTCTGCTCACTGCAACCTCTGCATCCCAGGTTCAAGTGATCCTCATGCCTCAGCTTCCCTCAAGTAGCTGGGATTACAAGCACCTGCCATGACCTCTGGCTAATTTTTGTATTTTTAGTAGAGATGGGGTTTCACCATGTTGGCCAGGTTGGTCTCGAACTCCTGACCTCAGGTGATCCACCTCAGCCACCACTCCCGGTCATGTATTTTTATATATTGTCCACTTTGATGTATTTGGAATTTGTACTCACTTAAAGATATAGGTCCAGCTTTGTCTTAGCATGTATAACTTCCTAATGGCACCATTTTTTAAACAGTCAAAAGGTATCCCACCTATTAAATAAGCAGAATAAATCCTCACATTTATTTGGGTCCATTTCTGGGTTTTCTATCCTGTTACATTTTTGTCTATGTACAGGCAGTTGCAGTACTGCACTGTTTTAAATATTAAAGTATTATAGCATATATTAATATTTGGGAAGGCTAACCTCGTATTACTGCTCTTCCTTTTCAGAGTTTTCCAAGGTTTGTTTTTTTTTTCATTTTCCCTTGTAAACTTTAGAATCAACTTGTTTCATTCCACAAAAACAACATATTTAAACAAGCAGTAGGGAAAAGATTTCCTGTTTAATAAATGGTGTTGGGAAAACTGGCTAGCCATGTGCAGAAAGCAGAAACTGGACCCCTTCCTGACATCTTACACTAAAATTAACTACAGATGGATTAAAGATTTAAACATAAGACCTAACATCATAAAAACCCTAGAAGAAAATCTAGGTAAAACCATTCAGGACATAGGCGTAGGCAAGGACTTCATGACCAAAACACCAAAAGCATTGGCAACAAAAGCCAAAATAGACAAATTGTACCTAATCAAACTCCACAGCTTCTACACAGCAAAAGAAACAGTCATTAGAGTGAATTGGGAACCAACAGAATGGGAAAAAAATTTTGCAATCTACCCATCTGACAAAGGGCTAATATCCAGAATCTACAAAGAACTAAAACAGATTTACAAGAAAAAAACAAACAAGCCCATTCAAAAATGGGCAAAGGACGTGAACAGACACTTTACAAAAGAAGACATACATGAGGCCAACAAACATATGAAAAAATGCTCATCATCACTGGTCATTAAAGAAATGCAAATGAAAACTACATTGAGATACTACCTCACGCCATTTAGAATGGTGATCATTAAACAATCTGGAGACAACAGATGCTGGAGAGGATGTGGAGAAATAAGAACACTTTTACACTGTTGGTGGGAGTATAAATTAGTTCAACCGTTGTGGAAGACAGTGTGGCAATTCCTCAAGGACCTAGAAACAGACATTCCATTTGACCCAGAAATCCCATTACTGGGTATATATCCAAAGGATTATAAATCGTTCTACTATAAGGACACATGCACACAAATGTTCATTGCAGCACAGTTTACAATAGCAAAGACCTGGAACCAACCCAAATGCCCATCGATGATAGACTGGACAGGGAAAATGTGGCACATATACACCATGAAACACTATGCAGCCATCAAAAATGATGAGTTCGTGTCCTTTGTAGGGACATGGATGAACCTGGAAACCATCATTCTCAGCAAACTGACACAAGAACAGAAAATCAACACCACATGTTCTCACTCATAGGCGGGTGTTGAATAATGAGAACACATAGACAGAGGGAGGGGAGCGTCACACACTGGGGTCTGTAGAGGGGCTAGAGGAGGGACAGTGGGGGGTGGGGGAGGTTGGGGAGGGATAACATGGGGAGAAATGCCAGATGTAGGTGATGGGGAGGAAGGCAGCAAATCACACTGCCATGTGTGTACCTATGCAACAATCTTGCATGTTCTTCACATGTATGTACCCCAAAACCTAAAATGCAATTTAAAAAAAAAAGAATTCATAAAAACAATAGAAAAGCAAAAAAAAAATAGTATCAAAAAATCTAAAATATATCTGTAACAATTTTAAGATACTGATTAAATGCTAAAACAATAAAAAAAAAACTCATTCTCAAAACTCTCTGGAAGAACGATTATATATAAATGTAAATACCCTAACATATTATCCAATGAGCTATGTTTCACAAGAATTAAAGCAGTTTTAAACTCAAAAAATATATATATTGATATTTTAATTGGAATTACATTTGATTTGTAAGTTAACTTAGAGAGAATGATGTATTTACAATGTGACTTTTACTATCCACATACATTGTACGGCTTCTCAAAGGTTCAAATCTTCTATTTCTTTCACAAATATTGGGAAAGCATTCTCTCATATGTTTTCTCATTTCAAATTAATTTTTTTCTATGTAATTCATCTTTTTGTGGCTTCTCAATCTTTATACAAACTAATCAGTTGCTGATGAATATATGAAAACTATTGATTACCAACTTATGTGTAGTAATTTTTCAGTTATTTTTCTATTAGGTAAAAATTTTTTCTTATTGAATAACACCCAGACTGTTTGTCTGTTTATTTATTTATCTATTGAGATGGAGTCTCACTCTATCACCCAGGCTGGAATGCAATGGCATGATCTTGGCTCACCGCAACCTCTGCCTCCCAGGTTCAAGCGATTCTTGTGCTTCAGGCTCCCAAGTGGCTGGAATTACAGGTGTGTGCCACCACGCCCGGCTAATTTTTGTATTTTTAGTGGAGATGGGGTTTCACCATGTTAGCCAGGCTAGGCTCAAACTCCTGACCTCAAGTGATCTGCCTGCCTTGGTCTCCCAAAGTGCTGGGATTTCAGGTGTAAGCCACCATGCCCAACCTTCCCAGACTTGTTTAGAATGCAATTAAACTCCCCCACAATTTATCTTTCTGGCACTCTGTGTGATTTTTTTTCCTCCACCTTCCTGTCCAGGCTCTCTGGTTCACTTACTTTTTCTGACCATGCCACATACTTTTATATTAATGTGGTTTTGTCTTTTTGCTTTGTTCCCATTTCAGTCACCAAATAGCCAAAGTCCAAATTATTAGTATTGCCTCATACAACTTTCTCGAATTTCCAATTTATCTAGCTAGCATAGCTCCTGTCTCTTTTTTGCTGCAGCATGTTGCATAGATCTCGTCCCTCTCTTAAACGCTAGTTGATCAATTGTATATCTATTATCCCCCTAGCTTTTGAGTTCCTTAACAGCCACAAAATGGTTGTTTTTAATTTCTGTATTCCTCTTGCATCTTGGATGAGTGCCTAGAAAATAGTATTTATTTGTTGAAGTAGAATGATAGATCGATAGATTAATATATAAATGATAGAGAAGTTAGTAGAAAATGGAGATAGAATATGAGAGACATGGATACAGACAGAGAGATAGATGATATATACACAAATACGTATCAGTAGTTTCTGGACTTTATTGTTTCACAGATCAATAACATTTCAAAAAAATATGGAGACAAGTACAAAGTTGTTAGGTTTTGTTCGTCTAAATCAGAGCATTAAAAAACACCAAAAACGGTCTTTCTATCCATCTTCGCTCGACATGAGAAAAGACATATTAACCCCAAAATATTAAGAAGGACATAAATTTTAGACTCAAGCATTGTCTTTTCAATTGTATAAATTGGGTAGAAAAATGGCAACAGCATGGTTTTGAATCTTCTCACTTCTGGAAATCAGAGCAATGAGGATAACAACACTCTCAACCGCAATAAAAAGTACACACTACATCCTCAGCAAAATGACAGTGTCATAGTTCCAAATGACATTGAGATGTGGTCAAAACATCTGCGATCTAAAGAGCAGATGCAAGAAGCAGCATTGGTGCAGTCCCAGCTTGGGAAGAACGGGAGAAGAGGGGCTTAGTAGCAGTCATCTCAGAGACTGATGGCGAACATTTTCTCCTGGAACCATGCAGTCTTGCCATTATGGGAAATGCCAGTCCAAGACAGAATAGAGAGCAATAACTGGAGAAGGCAGAGGGAAAAACCAAGGGGAGAGCCCAAGGAAGGCCTAAGGTCACTAAACTCAGAAAACACTCTTTTTAAAAAAGGAAAGATACAGGGGAAGGCAGTAGCTAGGATTCTCATCAGCCATGGCTGGGAAGACTCAACACTTTTGTACACCCTTGTGAGAACAAGGAAAGGTGGAACTACACAGCGAGATAATAGTTTTGAAGAAATAATTCATCACTGCGGCATCAGAAGAGGAAGACTTTGAGCAGAAGAATCTGGAGAACTACCCTGGTCCCTCCCTCACTCCACAGGAATCTTGCTAATGGCTAGTCTGGAAAAAAACAGCATATTCAAGTAAGTATAAGCAAAACATCCAAAAAAACTATTTTTTTAACCTTGAATAACATGGGTTTGAAAAAGAAACTCTTTAAAAGAATATGAAGAAAACGTGCCAGAAAATAAAGTCTTGAGGAAAGTGAGCTGATTCATTCTGTGTTTTTGGAAGATAACTTTAGTTATTTGAGTGAAAGATAAATTGTAGAGACAGGAGACTGATAAAATAGATCAGTTAAAAAAAGAAACTATAGTGAAATCTCTGTTGATTTATTCATCACCTATTTATTGTCTATGATGTGCCAGGAACTGTCTCAAATCTGTAGAAATAACAGTGAACCCTACCCTCAGGTATGTTATATTCTAACAAAGTGAGATCACTAATACAAAAAACAGATATACACCATGTCAGATGATTATATGCACTCTTGAGGTAGTCAAGGAAGTAAGCACGTTCTTGGGATATGACAAGTGTGACCACTGCACTGTCAACACAATAAGCCCCAGAATTTGCATCATAGTCAAAGTCCTTCAAGTACAGCTATCTCCAGTAGCTAATTTCCTCCATAGAGAGCAAGTGCACTTGGATATTACCTGTCCTCAGATTGACTCTTTGGTCATTAGAACAAACATGTACACCTACTGCACATGTGCACCCAGAGGGCTACCCAGAACATGCTTACTACTTACGCTTCCTCCCACCCTCTTAGGAAGAATCATGTAAGACTCCTATAAATGGCATTTACCCAGTAACTGTCAATGCTGTCATCCTCTCGAGCAGCCCGCTTGGAATCCTCTCTCAGTGCACGCTGTCTATTCTATACCTACCTTTTGGAGTATTCTTTCTGCTTTGCAATAAATTGCTCTATGCTGCATCTCCGTTGCTCTATGTTTCATATTTAAATTCTTTTAAACTAAGAACATAGTGTATAAGTCCATTCTCACACTGCTAAAAAGAAGTACCTGAGACTGGGTAATTTATGAAGAAATGAAGTTTAATTGACTCAGAGTGCAGCAGGCTTAACAGGAAGCATGGCTAGGAGATCTCAGGAAACTTACAATCATGGTAGAAGTTGAAGGGGAAGCAAGCACATCTTACCATGGCAGAGCAGAAGAGAAAGAGGGAGAAGGGGGAAGCACCACACACTTTTAAACCATCAGATCTCATGAGAACTCACTCACGAAAACAGCAAGGGGGAAATCCACCACCATGATCCAATTACCTCCCACCAGTCTCTCTCTAACACTGGGGATTACAGTGTAACTGGGGACTACAATTTACATGTTACAATTTAACAGGAGATTTGTGTGGAGACAGGAGCCAAACCATATCATTCCAGCCCTGTTCTTCTCAAATTTCAAAACACGATCATGTCTTCCCAACAGTCCCCTAGACTCTTAACTCACTTCAGTATTAACTCAAAAGTCCAAGTCCAAAGTATCATCTGAGACAAGGCAAGTTGCTTCTGCCTATGAGCCTGTAAAATCAAAAACAAGTTAAGTTACTCTCAAGACACAATGGAGTTCAGGCATTGGGTAAATAGATCCATTCAAAGAGAGAAAATCAGCCAAAACAAAGGGGCTACAGGCCCCTTGAAAGTTTGAAACCCAGCTGGGCAGTCATTAAATCTTAAAGCTTCAGAATGATCTCCTTTGACTCCAAGTCTCACATACAGGCCACACTGATGCAAGGGATGGTCTCCCAAGACCTTCAGCAGCTCTGCCCCTGTGGCTCTGCAGAGTGCAGCCCCTGCAGCTGCTTTCATGGGCTAGCACTGAGTGCCTTTAGCTTTTTCAGGTGTTCAATGCAAGTGTGAATCTACCAATCTGTCAGTGAATCTACCATTCTGAGGTCTGGAGGACAGTGGCCTCTTCTCACAGCTCCATTAGGCAGTGTCCCAGTAGGGACTCTGTCTGGTGGCTCCAACCCCTCATTTCCCTTTTGCACTACCCTAGTAGAGGTTCTTCCTGAGGGCTCTGCCTCTGCAGTAGACTTTTGCCTGAACATCCAGGCATTTCCCTACATCCTCTGAAATCTAGACCAAGGTTCCCAAGCCTCAACTCTTTCCTTCTGCATACTTGCAGGCCCAACACCATGTGGAAGCCACCAAGGCTTAGGGCTTGCACCCTCTGAAGCAATGGCCAGAGCTGTACCTTGGCCCCTTTTTAGCCACAGCTGGAGCTAGAGCAGCTGGGATATAGGGCATTCTGTCCTGAGGTCTCCTTGTGATGGAATGAGCTGCCACAGAAATCTGCGAAATGCGCTGGAGATATTTTTTCCATCTTGGCTATTAACATTCAGTTCCCTGTCACTTGTGCAAATTTCTGCAGCAACCCTGAATTTCCCCTTAGAAAATGTGTTTTCATTTCTACCACATGGCCAGGATGCAAATTTTCCAAACTTTTATACTTTGTTTCCCTTTTAAATATAAGTTCCAGTTTCAGATAATCTTGGTTCATGCATATGAGCATACACTTTTGGAAACAGCCAGGTTACATCTTGAATGCTTTGCTGCTTAGAAATTTCTTCTGCCAGATAACCTAAATCTTGTTTTTCAAGTCCAAAGTTCCACAGATCTCTAGGGCAGGGGCAAAATGCCACCAGTCTCTTTGCTAAAGCATAGCAAGAATGACCTTTACTCCAGTTCCCAGTAAGTTCCTCATTTCTATCAGAGACCTCCTCAGCCTCAAATTCATTGTCCCTATTACCATCAGCATTTTGGTTGAAACCATTCAACAAGTCTCCAGGAAGTTCCAAACTTTGCTTCATCTTCCTGTCTTCTTCTAAACCCTCCAGACTCTTCCAACCTCTGCCCCTTACCCAGCTCCAAAGTCGCTTCCACGTTTCAAGTATTTTTATAGCAATGCCCCACTTCCCTGGTACCCATTTTCTGAATTAGTCCATTCTCACACTGCTATAAAGAATTACGTGAGACTGGGTAATTTATGAAGAAAAGAGGTTTAATTGACTCACAGTTCCACAGGCTGTACAGGAAGCATGACTACAAGGCCTCAGGAAACTTACAATCACGGTGGAAGGGGAAGGGGAAGCCAGCATATCTTACATGGCCAGAGCAGGAGAAAGAGAGAGAAGGGGGAAGTGTGACACACTTTTAAACCATCAGATCTCATGAGAACTCACTCAGTATTATGAGAACAGCAAGGGTAAATTCTGCCCCCATGATCCAGTCACCTCCCACAAGATCTCTCCCTCAACATCGGGGATTGCAATTCAACACGAGATTTGGGCGGGAACATGGAGCCAAACCATACCAGACAAGGATCCAGCTTTCACAAGAGCCATCAACATTTTGAGGAAAAATAAAACCAGTAAAAGCACAGAAAATGATGTTGGGGTGAGGCAGTCAGGGAAGTTCTATCAGATGAGGTACCATTTGTACTGAGACCTGGACAAAGTGAAGTAAGCCATGAGCCAATCTTAGTGAGAAGATGGTACTTGGTAGAGGTCAGGAGCTAGGAGTATGTGTTACAGCAAATGGGTTGGAAACTCTGCATCACTGGAGAGAGTGTTTAAACACAACCTGGCACAAACAGAAGGACCAAATAACACACCTATGTTTGTCTTAGATGTGGAGAGATGTACTATAGGAAGAATTTGAGAAGGTAGAGGCTAGGAGACAGATTTGGCAGCCCTCTGTTCTCTCTAGGCTGCTTTTATCAAAGCAATGCCTTTTTGCTTAAGACAACTTATTCACCTTTGCCTGATGAACATAAAGCTAAGAACGTTGCTTCTGGAAATGATCAGTCTCCTTTTTTTTTTCCCATCATGCATTAGGAATAAGCCAAATTGCACTGGGGGGGAGAAAACAGGAAGGAGAATGATTTGGCAACCAATTGCCTTAGGGGGTAAAGCCAGTCAGATGTTTCAGGAACATGGTATTACAGTCCTTTCAAGCTGAAAAGGGAATCTTAAGTAGAGTTGACCTTTTTAAAAACTGTCTTTCCTCATATATTCCTCATAAAGTGAGATAGATACTCTGGAAGATCATTTGGCAGTTTCTTAAAAACTAAACATGCACTTATCATACAACCCAGCAATTGCATTCTTAGGCATTTATCCCAGAGAAATAAAAACTGATGCCCATACAAAAAAAAAAATTGTAAGTAATTGTTCATAGCAGCTTTATTCATAACACTTAAAAACTGAAAACAACAAAAATGCCCCTCAATAAATGAATGGGAAAACAAATATTGGTATATCCATACTATGGAAAACTACTCAACAATAAAAAGATACAAACTCTTGAGTGATACATGCAAAGACTTGAATGGATCACAAGGACCTTGTGCTAAGTGAAAGCCCCATCCTGAAAGGTCATATGCTGTATGATTCCATTCATACAACATTCTATATATGACAAAATTGTAGAGTTGAAAAATAGATTGATGGTTTCCAGGTGTTATGGATGCTGGGGAGATAGTGAGGTGAGTTTAATTATAAAGGCACATGGGAGACCTGTGTGGGATGGAATTTGACTTCAGTGTTGGTTATACAAATCCTCACATGTGATAAAATAACAAGGAGCTATGTAACACATTGGTACCAATGCCACATTTCTGGTTTTGATATTATACTATAATCGTGTAAGATAGAACCATTGGGGGAAATAAGTGAAGGATGCATAAGACCCATCTGTGCTATTTTTGCAACTTTCTATGAATCTATACTTACTTTAAAATTTTTATAGATTTTTAAACCCTAATGAGGGTCTCCAGACATTAGAAAAAAAATTATCTTCCACTTTTTATGATCACAGGAACTTACACAAACTTAGAATTGATTTTAATAAAACATATTTATACTTTACAGAATGGTACAGAATTTCAGTGGAGTCTAGAATTGCATAGATTTTAATCAGAAAGCAAGTCTAAAACATTGTTCTATGGCTTCTGAAAAAGTTGAAGCCTGACCTCATTCAGGACCACACTCAGGGGTCAGTTCAGCTTTTGTCTGGTAGTCTAAGCAATCGCCTCTTCTGTTTCTTCTTCTGAGTTGAAAGAAATCCGCAAGCGTCCACCCTTGATCATTGAAGTTCAGGCTAGTTCACACAGGCTGGCAAGAACAATGTAGTGTTCTACAATGTTAGCTGCTAGTTGCTTAATTTCTGTATTGCAGAATGCTTTTTGGTGTTTACTTCTCAACTCAAGAAAGTGTACCCAATGTCATACATAGGACCCTTGGTTTCTGGCCATCTAATATTTGATTGGATTTAAAAGCTATTTGATCACACGAGTTTTCCACTTGCTTTTTTGATGCCCAGCTCAACTGCCATTGTCTCTGTCAAGATTTCTCTGACCTCCCTCCTCAATCCCATGCCCATTGTTTCTCTTTTCTATGTCCACATGTGACTTATACTCACAAACCATAGGTATCATAGATTCTAATGATATGTCTGTGCTTCTACTAAATTTTAAGATTTTGCTAGCAAAATCTTAAAGTATCTACTAGAGTTCTTACCACAAAATAAGCAGTAAAGAAATGTTGGTTGACTTTAATTTATATAATTATTTGGTAAATTCCTCCTGCTGAAAATTCAGGCCCTAGGATTTAACAGTTCGCAATAGGTAAAGTTAGGGAAGAAAATAAACCCTGTATTTCTAAGTTGCAAGCAGGCAAACTGTAAGATTAGGTGACTTTGTTACAAAACTGAAAAGCAAGCATCTCCCATGTTCTTAGGGAAAACTGTTACTTGGACAAAATTTTAATCTGAATGCAAATGCTGTAGACTAAAATCAGTGCATGCTAAGCATTTAGCACAGTACCAGGCAGAGTTAGCACTCAATAAATGTTACCTACCACCTATTTCATCAATTTTTAAGATGTACCTGTTTTGTTCACATTTTAACTTGTAGAATCAGGATGCATCTTAATTGCTTTAATTTTCCAGGGCTTAAAGTAAAAAAAAAAAAAAAAAAAAAAAAGAATCAGGATGCATCCTGTAATCCACGGTATCTTACAATATCTTTCAGCCAGACGCAGTCCTGATGTAATTGTTTAAATCCCTTCCCTTGATACCACTTAGTAAGATCAAGAAAGCACCAAGAGCCAAGTGTCTTAGGCTCGGTGAAATATGCATATTAAAATTGTGCCTGGTTACATCCTGGAATAGTGCCTGTCACAGAGTAGGTGTGAATATGTGTTGAATAATAACTAATGTGATAACCTTTGGTTACAATTTACAATTTAAAATACCTTGTAAATTGGAAATGTGTCTAAAAGACAAGAGCTCTTTTCTTTTGGTGATGTCTATAAATGTCAGCAGAATGTCACCCTTGTTCTGTCTTATATTCAGACATTGGCATTACCAATTATTGCAGGAAAGGTGCAGATTAGAAAGGCAGATGGTATTTTGCAAATATATGCACTGAAGGGGTAAATAGCTAACTGCCAATGTGAACTAGTTTCTGTTGCCATTTCTTCTCAACAGAGTTGATCTTGAGCTATTTCCTGCTTTCTCGGTAGAAAATGCATTCCCCATGCTACTCATCTCCAAAAGCAGCATGAGTTACTTCATCTTAAAAAAGCAATGTGAATTTCTTGTGATAATAAAAATACATGGCTCAAGTACAATCTTTAAAAAATCATGTAGTATAGCCATTATAAAAAACATTATGAAGCTTCCTCAAAAAAGTAAAAATAGAAGTACCATACGATCCAGCAATCCCACTACTGGGTATATATCCAAAGGAAATGAAATCAGTATGTTAAAGAGGTATCTACACCCTCATGTTCACTGCAACTTTATTCACAATAGCCAAGATATAAAACCAACCTAAGTGCCCATCAATGAATGAGTAGATGAAGGAAATGTGATACATAAACATGATGAAATACTATTCAGCCTCTTAAAAGAAAGAAATCTTGTCATTTGCAACCACATGGATGAACCTGGAGGTTATTATGTTACATGAAATAAGCTAGGTACAGAAAGACAAATACTGCATGGTCTCACTTATGTGTAGAATCTAAGAAAGTTAAACTCATAAAAGCAGAGAGTAGAATGATGGTTATCAGGGGTTGGGGGGTTGAAGGCATAGGAGATTGGGGGAGACATTGGTTGAAAGATAACAAAATTTCACTTAGATAGGAGGAATAAGTTCAAGAGACCTACTGAAAAACATGGTGATTACAGCTAATAACAACGTACTGTATTTTTGATCATTGCTGAAAGTAGATTTTAAGTGTTCTCACCACAAAAATTGATAATTATATAAGGTAATGTATATGTTAGTTCAATTTAGCAATTCCACAATGTATACATACTTCAAAACATCATGTTGAGCCATAAATATGTACAAATTTTCTTTATCAATTAAAAAAAATTTTTTTAAGTATCACTGGAGGAAAGACAGTAACAGAGAGGTCTTTTTCTCTTAAATCTGGTAGAGTATATTCCCCAGTTTCTCTTTGACCTGAGACTTCATAGAAATGATACAATGAGAATTTTCTTTTTTAATTTCCAGGGTACAAGAGAATTTAGGAAGAAATATACAAATATAAACACAGAGAAAAAAAGTCCTCTGCAATTCATCTCTTCTCTTTTACTAATGTCACCAACCACTGTCCCATAACCCAGGCATTTTACCTCTTTTTCACCCCACAAATCCAACCAGCCACTAAGTCCTGGACATTCTGCCTCAGGATAGTCACTGTCCTTCTGACCATTTCCACGTCTACTGCCAGTTCAAGGTCAGGCTCTTCCTATCCAGCCCAGGTTAGAATAGCCTCTAGACCATTTTCTCTAGTCCAGTCTTTCCTACACTGAGGTGTCCTACACTGATGGAAATGGATTATCAATTTTATATTCAAAAATTTTCAGAAGCTCCTTCTTGCCACTTTGATGGCTAATAGACATCTCAAACTCAAGCTTATGGCCCTGGCCTTTCCTTACAAACTCTCATTTTCCATAATCTTTCTATCACAGTTAATGGTAGACATCTCAAAATCAATGTGTTCAACTTGCAACTCCCAATATATATTTCAAAACTCACTCCTCCCACAGTCTTCACCATCATTCCAGTTAATTGGGGCAAAAACCTTCAAATCTTTCTTGGCACCTCTCTTATTCCCACATCTAACATCCAATCCATCAGAAAAAAAAAAAAATCTGTCAACTCTAATGTCAAAATAAATATCCAGAATCCATTCCTGACACCTCCATTGTTATTTCTATTACTAGCTGGTCCCAGCCACTTTGGACTTTTGCCTGGACTGCTGTAATAGCCCCTTCTCTAGCTTCCCACCTTCTATGCTTGACCCTCTCAAGTCTACTATTCTTATCACAGGACTGCATGATCTTTTAAAAACATAAATCAGGCCAGGTGCGGTGGCTCACACCTGTAATCCTAGCACTGTGGGAGGCCGAGATGGGTGGATTACCCAAGGCCAGGAGTTCAAGACCAGCCTGGTCAATCTGGTGAAACTCTGTCTCTACTAAAAATACAAAAATTAGATGGGCGTGGTGGTGGGTACCTGTAATCCCAGCTACTTGGGAGGCTGAGGCAGGAGAATCACTTGAACCTGGGAGACGAGGTTGCAGTGAGCCAAGATCGAGCCATTGCACTCCAGCCTGGGTGACAGAGCAAGACTCCATCTCAAAACAAAAGGAAAAAAACCATAAATCAGACTGTATTACTCCTTTGTTCAAGACCTTATGACTCCTTTGTTCAAGACCTGAGAATGGCATTCAATTTCTTAGAATAGTTGCAAGGCCTCCAGGATCTGCTGGCTATTTCACCTCTCCGACCTCATGTTCTCCTGCTTCCCCTCCTGCTCACTCCACTGCAGCCACACTGGCCTTCTTGCTGAGTTCTCTAAACAAACCAAACATGCTCCCAAACTGAGGTCTTTGTACAGCCTAGTCCCTCTGCAGGAACTCCTCTTTCCCTGGATATTTACCTAACTTGCATCCTTTTTTATTTTTGTTTAAATGTCATCTCCTCAATGAATAAAATACCTTATACAAAATCAAACCCTCCCCCACTGCCCAGCACACCTGAGCCCCCTCACCATGCTCTGCCTTTATTTTTCCATGGTGTCACTACTACCTTCTAACACACTGCACTATTTTCTTATTTATTTATTATTTTTATTATCTTTCTCTCCCTGATGCAAAACAGCTCCACAAATACAGGGATCTTTGTTTTTTTTGTACATGGATGTACACCAAGCAACCATAACTGTGCTGGATACATGTGAGCACTCATTATTTTTTAGTGAACTAAATTAATTAAATGTCAAACAAGAATAAGCTTTCCAGGCATGATGAGAAAACACCCACACAATAAGCTCTAACACGTTTTCCCATTTTAATCTACTTCAGTACTTTAATTTTTCTATGCTTCAGGTCAATGAATAGAATAATCATGTTTGGTTAGGTTTTTCTCCTTTTTTCCTGATGTTTGCAGGTTTTTGTTGTTTTAAGACAGAGTTCCAGTCTGTTCCCCAGGCTCTGTCACAATCGCCACTCACTGCAACCTCCACCTCCCAAGTTCAATCAATTCTCGTGCCTCAGCCTCCCGAGTAGCTGGGATTACAAGTGCACACTACCATGACCGACTAATTTTTCTATTTTTAGTAGAGGCGGGGTTTCACCACGTTGGCCAGGCTGGTCTCAAACTCCTGACTTCAAGTGATCCGTCCAACTCAACCTCCCAAAGTGCTGGGATTACAAGCATGAGCCACTGCGTTAGTTAGTTTTTATGAAAACAAAATGCTAGGATAAAAGTGTTCCTTCATTTAAAAATTTTAACTCTGGGTCACCTGTCCAAATTACGGTGCTAAAAAAAGGAGACTGATTTGGTTGCCCGTCAGTCATTTCCAAGGTGGCTGCTTGTACGATGCCTAAGTCAAGATGGAATAGCGCCATCTGCTGTCAGCTCGCTGATCTCAATGGAATTGCTTGGGCTGTAAGCTTCTTGAACTTTGTTAATAATTTCCATGTATCACACAAAACTTTTTTTCTTTTTTTCCTTTCTTTTTGAGACAATGTCTCACTCTGTCGCCGAGGCTGGAGTGCAGCAGCGCAATCATGGCTCACTGCAGCCGCCACCTCCTGACAATCCTCCTGCCTCAGCCTACCAAGTAGCTGGGACCACAGGGACGTCATCACCATACTCGGCTATTTTTAAATTTTCTGTAAAGATGAGGTCTTGTCATGTTGCCCAGGCTTGTCTTGAACACCTAGCCTCAACCAGTTCTCCTGCCTGGCCCTCCCGAAGTGCTTGGATTACAGGTGTGGGCCACCGAGCCTGACCCACAACAGTTTTTAATCTGGCAATCTAAATATTTCTGTCTTTCCCCCGTCCTGTTCTCTTGTTCTTGTTGTTATTGTTTTCCTCCTCCTCCTCTTCTTCTTCTGCTTCTGCTTCTACTTCTTCTTCTTTCTTCTTCCTCTTCTTCATGTTCTTCTCTTTCTTCTTTGTCCCTTTGTCCTTGATGCCTGGTGTGCAGATATCACATCTGGTTGGAGCTCTGGCACTCCAGGCACCATCTTGAATGAAGAAAATGGGTCTATTCCTTGGGAATCCCTGAAAGACTTTTAGGCCTTGGAGGCTTCTGCAAAACAGACCCGCCCTACCATCCCTATTGACAAAGCCCTGAGCTTTTCTGGTGAGAGAGAAATAAACTTTTGTATTATAACCACACTAATTCTAACTAATACAATCTGGAATTAGAGCTGGAGATTATTTAATCTAACCCCTTATAGATAATTAAAGTGAGAATCAGAGAAAGTCAGTGATATAGTCTTCAGAATGTTGTGTCCAAACCATACCTCAACAAATATTTGTTGATCTCCTGAGTTTTAGCTCTCTGTGCTAGCCATCACAAGAGATTTCTCACAATTTAGATTTTCTAGGAAAGAAAGCACTAGAAACAGGCAGTCATTTCTATGAGATCTGAAGCCAGCTCTCTACATTCCTCCCCTTTTATGATCGCCTTCCAGCCTCAGAGAGGAAAAATCCCATGTATAGTGCCAGATGATCAACAATTAATGTGATTTTTAAAATAACTTGACAAAGCAAATTAATAATAATGTCTACCATTTATTAAACACATTCTATGTCCCAGGATCTGTACTAAGAGTCTTACTACAATTATTTCATTTAATCCTCACAACAACCTTATGAAGTATTATTAATAGTTTCATTTTTTATTTAAGGAAACTGAAGTTTCAATAAATTGATTGATTTTCCCAAGTGTTCACAATTAGTGAATGGCTGAACCAGAACACGTTAACCCAGGCTTGACTGGCACCAAACTCCATGGTCTTCAGTACTATGTAAACATAAATGAAAACAGATGTTGGCTGGTTACCACTTGTATAAGCCATCTGGCTGGAGCGCTTTTCTTTGTAACCATTTCTTTGCCACTTGGTAGCAGGAAGCTCAGCTCCAGCACACTGTGCTCTGTATGAAATTATTTTCCTCCTGCTACACAGGGATTTTCCTTCTGTTTTATATGTACTCTACAATTTTTGTTTGTTTGTTTGTTTTAGAGACAGTCTTGCTCTGTCGCCCAGCCTGGAGTGCAGTGGTGCGATCTCGCCTCACTGCAACCTCCGTCTCCTGGATTTCAGGGATTCTCCTGCTTCAACCGCCCAAGGCAGGAGTTAACCCAGTTAGTTAGCTGGGACTAAGCGTGCACATCACCACACCTGGCTAATTTTTGTAGTTTTAGTAGAAACAGGGTTTCCCCATGTTGGCCAGGCCGGTCTTGGATGCCTGACCTTAGGTGATCTGCCCACCTTAGCCTCCCAGCCTCAAACTCCTGGGCTAAGTGATCCTCCCACTTCAGTCCCTCTAGTACCTGGACTGCAGGTGCACACCACAGCACCAAGCTACTTTTTAAATATTTTGTTGTGAGAGGGTGTCCCTTTGTTGCCTAGGCTGGTTTTGAACTCCTGGCTTCAAGCGATCCTTCTGTCTCAGCCTTCCAAAGTGCTGGCAATACAGGCATGAACCACTGCACCCAGCCAGGTTTGCTTTTTTTTTTTTTTTTTTAGGAAAATGAAGTTTTCTGTCTTTTATAAAATTGTTGATAGCTCCTAAATTCATCTGTGAAATACAAGGTCTAAACCCACCACTCTGTCACCCCTCTTTTCCCCACAACACTAAGTTCTTTCATGTCTCCTTGCTTTGACTGTACTTCTGTCCTGGCAAGAATGATCAGCTACTACTCATCCTTCCAGACCTGCCTCAAATGGCTCTCCTTCCTCGAAGCCCCTCCCTCCTGCTCTTCAGGCAAGTTACCTGCTCTCCTCTGTGCCCACTATGCTTGGCTCACCTCCCTCTTTCACCTGTTTCCTAATTGGATTTGTCTTCTCAGCATATATAGCTAGTTCCTCCACCAGATTCCCAGCAATGTGACATCAGGGAACATGCCTTCGCTGTTCTGAATTTTTAACGCAAAACAGTATTAAGTTATGGGCACATAATAGGTAAATATTTATTTTTTATTAATATATAATAGTTGTACATATTTATGGGGTTCATGTGATATTTTGTGGTAGATTAATATTTATTGAATGATGAAATGAATAAAAATCTAATAGAAATGGCATCTTATGGTATTATTCTCTGCACAAAGTAAATTGATGACAAGGTTTAAAGTAAGTTATTTGGAGTAAGCAGTTTTATTATTTTGTAATAGTGAATTCAAATTAATTTACTATATAAGCAAGAAATTATCCAAAAACAATTCCTCTGTCAAAGCCTTTTTTTTCCATAACTAGTCTTGACATTTCATCTACATATTTTGAATTGTTTACAAGTCATCTTTGTGCCAGAAATGGCATTCTTCATTAGATTTTAAGGGGTTTGATGGTTGTAAATGATATTTCATGATATTCAGACATTCTCCCCCTTTAAATCCAAATGGAATTTTTACTGAGCTAATAAATCATCACTTCTATTACTGCTGCAAATTATAACTCTGCCTAGTCTTATAAAAATGCCAGATGTGGGATGATTTTGGTCAAAACTAAAAGTATAAACTCTCTAAGGTCACTAGCTACCAACTGCCTCCTACAAACGAGCGTGTTTAACTTAGAACATACTACATAAACATCAGTATATATATATATATATATATATATCTACTTTCTCCTATTCAACTGAACAATTATTCATACAATTCCTTGCATAGTTAATGCTAATCTGCAAGTTAATCTTCTAGGAATAGAATCTCAGAAATTAAGTAGAAAAGGCTTTGAAATTGGTAGTGTAGTAATGTACTACTCAGAGCGATAATACTATTGAAATGATTAGCTATTATATAGTTTCTTGTCTCTCGCAATAAAATATGATTTTAAATGAAGTCTATTTTTTCCTCCCCCAGTCTAGTTCTAAAATTTTTCTCCACCTGCCTCACTCCAGAATAGTATGCTAGTGACTCTAGCATAAGGAGAGGAGACTAGATACAACATGCCAACATCCGAAACACAAAATAACTTGAAAAATGGAAAAAGATATTCTTTCTTTCATGAGCATATTTCCTTCACCTAAATATCTCTAAAGTTAAAGTAAAAAGTAAGTTGAAAGTTAAAGTAAAAAAAGAGTTAAAATTAATTTGTAAGCCGAGGCGGGTGGGTTACTTGAACCCAGGACTTTGAGCCCAGCCTGGGCAACATTATGAAACACTGCCTCTAAAAGAAAATACAAAAAAATTAGCCAGGTGTGGTGATGTGCACCTGAAGTCCCAGTAACCCAGGAGGCTAAAGTGGGAGAATCACCTGGACCTAGAAGGTGGAGGCTGCAGTGAGCTGTGATTATACCACTGCCCTCCAGCCCGGGGAACAAGTAAAAGCTTGCCTCAAAAAAAAAAAAAAAAAAAAAAAAAATTAACTTGTGTATAGTATTTAATATAATATATCTAAAATGTTACTAATTTGGCATGTAATCAATAAAAAATAAAACATAGAACCCTTTTAAATTGAAATCCAGGGTGTATTTAACACTTAAGGAACATCTCATCTCAATCCAAACTAGCTACATTTCAATGCTTAATAGTTACATATGACTAGTAGCTATCATACTGACTAGTGTTAAGTCTGAAATACACTCTCTTTTGTTAGTCTTAGGAAAACTTTTTGAAAAACACTAACTTGGAAATGGAATAAGAAAACAACAATGAACTGTTAATAAACATTACAATTTGCCTACAATTGTGTTACTTATTCAGGAGTTATTCCAGTGGCAGGATCTATTGTTGACAAGATCTTCATAATGTATCATTATTTTACATTAAATCAAATAAAATTCAGCTAGGTGTACCTAAAATCAGGAGCTTTAAGCCACTACAAAGAGTAGTAAATATAAATTCACCAGAAGTCAGGATCTAAGATTATTTTTCTTATTCTTAAGACTAGGAATCCAGAGTTCTTTACATCAATATGGATAAAATCATGGCATTGGCATAAATGGAAGAGAGCATGATATAAATTTGACATCATCAGTTTCCCAGTGAATATGGTAAAAATTCTCTAGGTGACAAAAGTATTTTTATTCCATGAACCCAGAGTGAGTAAAGATCACAGGCTAATTTATCATGCTCTGAATGGCCTCTGCCCATTGCCAAAGGCATTCCATGTGCATGCCTTAACCACATGCAAATATCTCTAAAACACTGAATCTGGGCTAGAAAGACTGTAGTTCTGCTGCCAAAGTCCTAATTGGACTAATTTCAATGTAAATGTTGGACCCATCTTATCCCCCCATTTTGGCTAGCTGCACAAAGAAAGTCACAGAGAGAGAAAATAAACTATTGAAATAATTCAGTTCAGTGTTGACAGAGCCTACTTTAAATGGTCAGCATAATTGTTCAAAATGTTCCCTGCATTAATCAGTTTAAATGACGTTTTTAAAATGACCAGGCTGTTCTGCCTATAAAATAGCCATTCTTATATTCCTTTACTTTCTTAATAAACTTTAAAAAGAACAAAAATTTAAAAATTAAAAAAAATCACCAAAATAGTGCCTCAACTGCCAGCAATTTGACTAGAAATATATAGAAAGCTTTTTTCTCCTCTCTTTTAGAAGCTGTACTTCCAGTGAAGGGAAATTATTTATACTATTTTCTATTGTGTGAGAGAAAATTAAATATAAATAATTTAAATTTTTAAATGATTATTTCACATTTTCTTTAATGGTTTTTGTTTTTCTAATGAACCCTTTACCTTTATTAGAAAAAATAAATGGTTCCATGTAGCACACAAATTGCATCATGAGTAAGCCTTAATATTCATAATTCAAAAAAGAAACACTTTTATAAATATATTACTCAAAAATTAGGTAAACTATGAACATATAGTTAAAACTAATGTATAAAGAAACTATTCATTATTTTACAAATGCTCAGTGTGTACCCTTGTGACACATGGCACCCATCAATCCTGTATTTAATTAATCCTAGACCTTTTACAGCACATCACGGATAAGATTTGGAATGGCAGCTCCACACAGTCTTTTATTTCCTCAAGGCAATAAGGAAAATCTACACTTTGGCGCATCTTACCTAATAGGATTAGTTAATTGTATTTGGCCATTTGTACTCGTGACTGTTTTAGATGTATTTGATATGTATTCATCTATAGCCCTAAATCTATTACATATTTCTTACTTGCACACACCAAATTTTTTGAACCATGTTCTTTCAGTGTAAGCTGCCTTTTTTATAGCACCTAATGCTTGGAATCATCAAAGCAGCTTTCAGAAGTGATCACCTATCATAAAATAATAGACAAAGTTGATAAACCAAGAAAGAGCAATCTAAACATATTATTTTAAGGATATGGAAGTCACCCTTAGGAAAACTCAAAATAGAAATGGCTAAAGAAATTGCCCCAGAAAGCAAAATTAGGTGTGAAAAGAGTGGGGCCTCGATTGAATAATTCCATAAAAATTGTTTAGAAAGCACTCAAGAAACCAGGCACAGTGGCTCACGTCTGTAGACGGGGGATCACAAGGTTAGGAGTTTGAGATCAGCCCGGCCAATACGGTGAAACCCCGTCTCTACTAAAAATACAAAAATTAGCTGGGTGTGGTGGCAAGCGCTTATAATCCCAGCTGCTCAGGAGGCTGAGGCAGGAGAATCGCTTGAACTCAGGAGGCGGACATTGCAGTGAGCAGAGATCATGACATTGCACTCCAGCCTAGGTGCAGAGTGAGACTCCATCTCAAAAAAAAAAAAAAAAAAAGAAAGAAAGAGAGAAAGAAAGGAAAGAAAGAAAGAAAGAAAGAGAAAGAAAAAGAAAGAAAGAAAAAGAAAGAAGGAAAAAGAAAGAAAGAAAAAGAAAGAAAGAAAGAAAAAGAAAGAATGCACGCACGCACTCAGGACAAGTTAGGCATCATTATTATCACCATCACTGTTGTTAGTAACAGTATTAACATTATAGGCTTGTCTGTACATTTGATATAATTTAAACCATAGATTAATCACTTTGGCTTATTTTCTTTATTTTAAAAGAAAGCAAAACAAAAAAGACTTACTTGGAAATATTAGGATTTAAAAGTGCAAGAAACTTTTCAGATTGTTATTCCAGTTCTTTCGTAAATGAAAAAATTGAGGCATAGACCACCTCAACTTCTTGTTCCTCACGTCAAAACCTGTACCAACATGTACATTTCCACCTATAGTGAACATAAAATTGTGCCTCTTGACTTCCTGACTGCAGGGAGCATAACCAGCTGATGGTTCCAACTGCTGTACTCCAAATCCACCGCAGGGTTTGAGGTGTGGCCATGATTCCCATGTGGCAGCCCATGACGGAAGCAGCAGAGATAAGAAAGCAGGATTGCTCTGACTTTGACTAGAGGACTTTCCCTGTCAAAACTTTATCAGAAAGGTCCTGCTTCAAAGACACCTTCTACTAAACCTTTCTTCCCCATCTTTCCTTTGCAGGAGTCATACCCAAATCAAAAACCTCCCAGTCTCCTCTGGGTTCCTTCCCATTTTCTCTAATGAGCATTTTCCCTAATAAGTATCTTGCACACTTAATTTCACCCTGATTCTGCTCCTCATAGGGGCCAAAGTAACACAACATGCATTCTGAGAGTCTTTCTTGTCTGAGGGTTATGTCCTTCCCTCCTCCTGCTCAAGGATAGTCCATTCAACAGTCCTCTTGACTTTACCTGTCTTGTGTTCTCCAGGACCTCAGTGCCCCTTTCATTCTGATTTTTAACACTGTTATCTTTCTTCTCAGTGTTTAGGCTCTCTCATCGAAATGACAACTACCAAAACATCTGCTCTGGGAACTGAGGGCTTTTCAGTCCGCGTTTGGTTAAGAAAGTAAATCCACTCCAAGAATTCCAGAAAAAAAAAGGGTTTAATGTAAGAATTAGGACTTACCTGAAGAGTGGAAGTGCTGAGGGAGCCACAGTCAGGGAATTCACCACCAAAGGTCAGGAAAGCTGAAGCACATACTCATGACCACAGCCTGAAGCGTGAAGGAAACAGGTTATCCATCTCAAGTTCATGGCAAAATGAGGAATTACGAAGTTGAAAAAGTTTCCATCAATGAATTCACTTCAAAGTATTACTGGCGGAGAGTGTCCAGGTTCTTGGTGTCTTGAACAAAGAATTGGACAAAGCAAGGAAGAGGCGAGGAGATTTATTGAAAATGAAAGCACACTTCACAGTGTGGGAGTGGCCCTAGCATAGGGGCTCAAGGGCCCTGGTACAGAATTTTGGGGAGTTTTAATACCCTCTAGAGGATTCCACTTGTTACTTGGTGTATGCCCTATGTAAATGGGGAGGATGAAGTCAAGTTACAAATTCATTTACTCCGCACGTGCCCTATGAGGAGGATATTTTCTGTCATAGCTGAAGTGTGAATCAACCTTATATTCCCTGCCTCCGGACCCTACTTTCCTGCCACAAAAGCAGTGAAAGTGGTTTTCAAATGCTCATCAAGAAGCCTCTGCAGATCTCATTCAAGTTTTGGCATCTGTGAAATCTAACTCAGAGTCACACAGGGAAGGATATTAGGGAACATGTAATTTCCTGAAATACAATACAGAGGAGACTTTTGACGGGGGTTGTGGAGATGCTTCCTTCTTTCACCTGGCCCCACTTGTGGGCTGGAGGCTCTACCTTGCATGTAGTGCTCTGAGAACACTGACTGTCCTAATCACCCTGTCCTGGCCCATTCATAAAGAGAGGTTCCTTGTCCAAGCTGAGAAGACCAGAGGCTGCAGCTCCTTCCCTCTCAACCATGTGCGTAGCATCTAAAACATGGATCTCACTCAGAGAGTACCACAATACTGTTCCCACCTATGACTTCAGAACTTTGGCTCAGAGATTTTGCCACGTAGGAGAGGCGGGCCATAAATCAAAGAGCTTTGAATGTCTTCCCAAAGGAAACTACCATAGTGTTGTAACAGAGTGTGAGGAAGTTTAAGCTCTGGGAGGCTCTCAAAAACAATGATGTTAAGATGACAGCAAGAGTGAGAAAAGCAGCAACAACAATGGATGCCATGGATAGGAGACTGGGAGGCTCACTGGAGGAATACACTAAGTCATAGGCTGGTCAATGTCCCAGAGAAAAGCAAGAAAAGAGACTTCAAGGAAAAGCCCTCTTGGAATCAAAATAAATTTCAAAAACTATTCTTTCAAAGGAGTCCAAACTGTATTGGATTTGTCCTGGAACATTTTATACCCCAGAACAGTGTTGACAACAATTTAACAACCACTCAGCAATTAGCGAAGCTTAACAGCTAAGTATAGTCAGAGACAGTCAGAGAGTCATTTATTTTATAGGGCTGTCGGGGACAGCACGTCTGCCGGGGAACTCTTGGCCAGCAAGAGGGTCCCAATACCTGGAAGAGACAGTGTGCAGAAAAGATAGGAGACAGAGAAGCAGGGTCTGGAGGGCTGAAAGGCAATGCCTAAACAGCAATGCCTAAACAGCAATTTTATTTGTGCATAGGGTCCCAATATATACTGTCAGCTTTCAGACACTGATGTCAGTCCACATTGTTTTAGCTTAAACATTAAAGGGCACAGAAGGTTACAAAATCTGGCAAAGTAGATAAGATACAAGTTAAAAGAGAACAGTACTGAAGTCTTTAAAGTAACAAAATCATGCAAAACAAGCAGATGCTCTTCTTATTATCTATTGTGAAAGAGTTTTATATTTATCAAAGTAACATTCTTTAAAGATCAGGCCCACCATAAATTCCAGGAACAGTAATCTTAAAGAATCACATGAATAATAACAGGGTTCAAGCAGTACTTGATAAACAGAGTCACAAAACTAGCCCAAAGCAGGAACGGAGACAAAACACAGTGTCTTAGTAAAACCACACAGCCATCACCAGGCCACTGTGTAAGCACCTAGAAGTTCAAAATAGCCCTTTTACATGATTCCTCATCCTTAGTTCCTGCTTTCCCATAGCTCGACTGCCTCCAGTCGAGCTATGGGAAATGCTTCTGGGGTCAAACTCCATTATGGTGGAGACACTCTTGGGGGTCTCTACGCTGGAGCGACTCCCACATCTCCCCCGTTTTTATTCAAAAAGTTTGAGTTGAAAACGCTGGAGGGAGGAGAACACAAGGCAAAAGAGGAATGGCAGGAGAAGGGCAATGAGAAGGACACAGCCTTCCATGGCTGTAATTAAAGAGAAAGATGGCAGATGAAAACCTGTGGTCCAAGAAGACAAAGTGTTAACAATATCATGAGCAATAGTGGCATCTCGTGGGAGTTCCTGACGAGAAAAATCAATAGCATGTATTTGTTGTTGTAGTTTAAAAACATTTAAAGACATGTTATTATGACTCCAAATACCTTGCAAGTGGGCTTTAACCAAAGGCCAATTTCATTCAGTATCATTATAAGGAGTATTAGTTACACAAATGTACTTAAAATTAACATGACAGCGTAGAAAAAGACGAGATTGCATTTTATAAACCTTATCTTCTAAAACAGTAACAATTTGTTTAAGAGCATTAAGTTTAGCTTTCAATTTTTTATCAATATTTATTTGAGTACCCATAGAAACAGAATAAAAGATTTACCAGTCTTTTTCCATTTTATGAACAAATCCACCAAAATTGATTTAATATGGTCAAATTTTTAACACATTTCATTGTTTCTTTTCAAACTCATTATTTGCAGGTATTGTAAACCAAGGCAAATAAGTCCACATTCCCTCAAGCCTTCTACAACTTACTACCAATTACCTTTCCTTTTTCTTTTAACTCACTACCAATTACCTTTTCCATATTAGATTAATTTTGGTGAATATTGTAAATATTACAATTGGTATTAGAAAGCCATGATGAAGCTAGAATTTTAAGAGAAAATCCATTTCATAAATATTGTTTGATTAAAAATACCAGGCTTGCATGTTCTCAATAATTAAAGAAAATATTTTTTAAAAAGGCTGCAATTTAACAGTAATTTGTATATTTTTACCTGCCATTAAAAAAAGAAAAAAGAACAACCAAAAACAATGAAAATGTTATAACTAGTTTAAAGTTACCCTATGATGCTCCCATTATAAGAAAACTGTACATTTATAAACAGTCTCTCCGTCATTTAACACACAGAGTTTTTTCTACACCAAAGTCTCTTTCGTTTGTCACCAAACCAGGCTTTGTCCCTCGTTCTCCGGATGTCGGGCTGTGTCTGGTGTTTCTTTATGCTTTTGCTGTCTTCTGCCATCTGTATGCCAGAGCCACATTTGTAAGTGTTTTCATCACCTTCTTTCTGAGTAACACTGGAAACTGTGAATGCCCTCCTCTGGGCTGGGAGTTTCCTAGCAGAGGTGTGGTTCCCCTCACACTCTTCGTGCAGTTCTGGCAGGCCCTGTGGGAATGGCTTGAGGTCCCACATCTGGGGTTAATACCTCATCCCATGAGCATATCCATGGTCACAGGAGACTGATGAGTAAATAGGAGCTGTAGCCGTTGAGCGCAAAGGCACAGGTCTGACTAATCCATGAGCAGCTGGAGACCTTTCACAAACAGGGAAACACTGTGGCTGCTGAGCTGTCAGAGCACGAGAGCAAAGTGAAAGTAAATCTTCATAAACTACTAGTAGAAGTATAAAATAGAAATGTAAAACTGCAATCATTTTGAAAAGTAACTCCAGTAGTTCTTCCAAAAGTTTATAAAGTTACAATTTGACGCAGCACTCCTGGATGTATACCCATGAGAATCCATATATATACCTAGGTATGTTCCCATGAGAAATGAAAACATATCCACCCCAAATTTTTAAACCGATGCTCATAGTAACACCATTCATAATAGTCAAAAGGTAGACACAACCGAATGTGTCCATCAACTAATGAATGGATAAACAAAGTGCAATGTATACAGACAATCGAATATTATTGGGCTATAAAAAAGTAATGAAGTACTGACACACACTGCAACATGGATGAAACATTATGCTAAGTAAAGGAAACCAGTCACAAAAGACTACTTGGTATATGATTCCACTTCCATGAAATGTCCAAAATAGGCAGAAAGAAAGTAGATTCGCAGTTTCTTAGGACTGGAGGTAAGGAGGGGATTGGAAGGTGATAGCTGATGTGTACATGCTTTCTTCTCTTTCCTTTTTTTTTTTTTGAGGTGCAGTTTCACTCTTGTCACCCAGGCTGGAGTGCAATGGCACAATTTCAGCTCACTGCAACCTCCGCCCCATGGGTTCAAGTGATTCTTCCGCCTCAGCCTCCAGAGTAGCTGGGATTACAGGAGCCTGCCTGACACCACACCTGCCTAATTTTTGTATTTTGTTCACCACATTGTCCAGGCTGGTCTCCAACTCCTGACCCCAAGTGATCCACCCACCTCAGTCTCCCAAAGTGCTGGGATTAGAGGCATGAGCTACCATGCCCTGTCCAGGCTTTCTTTTTGAGGCAATGAAAATATTCTAGAATTAATTGTGGGGATGGTTGCACAACTCTGTAAATATACTAAAGACATTGAATTATACACTTTAAATTAGTCAATTGTATGGAATGTGAATTATATCTCATAAAACTGTTTCCTCCAAAATCTATCCTATTTCTACATAGTAGCGATAGCAATTAGAAAACAAAATTTTAAAAAGATAAATGCCATATGCATCAAAAACCCTGAAACACATAGGAATAAATATAATGAAAAATGTGCCAGACCTCCAAACTCAAATGAGAAAACATTTTGTGGTGTGTTAATTCAAGAATTACTATTCAGCAATATGAAAGACTGCTGAGACATGCAAGCAATGAAAACAAATCTCAAAACTTTATGTTGAGCAAAAACATAAAGTTTTTTTTTTTTTTTTTTTGGCATTTAACAACAAGTGAAACCAGTCCATCATGCTCAAGAATTGTCTGCTGACACTAATAGCCATGGTTTACATTGGTTAAGGAGGTTGTGGGCTGATGCAATCTGTTTTCAAGGAAGTAAATATTAAATCAAGTCATGAGGCAGAACACCCTTCCAAATAAACCTAGAATGCTGTTTATGAAAAATAGAAAAGTCAGCCTCAAAACCTTTTAAATCTTGTATAGGGAAGCCTCCCTGAAGCAGGCTCGTGCTCAAACACACACACCCCCTATCATGATTTCATTTGCATATCACTCTCTACTGCACTGTCACAAAAAAGCTAGAAACAAATGAGCAAAAACTGTATTCCATTAGTATGAAAATACAGCACAGGCAAAATTAATCTGTGGTGATATAAATCAGAACATGGCTTCCTTTTGTGGGGGGGATTAGCTGGAAAGGGCCAGCAGGTCACTCGGGGTGGGAACAATGGCAATGCGCTGTAACTTGTTTGGGTGACGGTTACACAGGTTTATACAAGTCTTGCAATTCACTCAATTCAACACTTAAGATGACTGCATTTTACTATATATAAATTACACATCAAAAAAATGTTTAAAAAATCAAATGACTGCTCTCCTGAGTCACTATATTGACTTCATTATCCCTTAATCAGTCTTAAAACATAGTTGGAAAAATCTTATCACAGGTTTTATTCCTGTCTATATAATGCGTCTTTCTAAAAATAATCTCCCTTAGCCGATCTCATTCATACTCCTAATTTTTACTAGCACCTATAGTGCAAATGACTTCTAATTTGTGTTGACAATGCTGACCTCACCTCTAAGTTTTAGACTCATCCCCAACTTTCTGTTGGACATTTCTATGTGAATATTTAATACCTTCAATTCAACGAGTCCAAACTTGAATACATCATTTCTACCCACTCTCTCCACAGTCTTCCCACCTCCTTACCCTGCTGAGCACAATCAGTCTTTCTGTCCCGTCTTGGTAAATGACAACTTCCTTTACCCAATAAGCTGGGGTCATTTTAAACAATTCTCTATTCCTATTCCTAATTGATATTTCAATTATATCATAATTAATTCCCTATTGATACAATTAAAATAATTTTATCATAAAGGTCTGTAATTTTACCTCCTAATTATTTCTAGTGTTATCTTCCTCTTTTCAAACCTACTACACTTCCCCCAATTCAGGCCCTTATTTCTTTTTCTTTTTTGAGACAGAGTTTTGCTCTGTCTCCCAGACTGGAGTACAGTGGCGTAATCTTGGCTCACTACAACCTCCACCCCCTGGGATCAAGCGATTCTCCTGCCTCAGCCTCGCAAGTACCTGGGACTACAGGCAAGCACCACCATGCCCGGCTAATTTTTGTATTTTTTTTTTTTTAAATAGAGATGGGGTTTCACCGTGTTGGCCAAGCTGGTCTTGAACTCCTGGCCTCAAGTGATCCACCAGCCTCAGCCTCTCAAAGTGCTAGGATTTTATGTGTGAGCCACCATGCCCAGCCACAGGCCCTTATTTCTCATCTGGACTATTGCATTAGCCACCAGCCTCCAGTCCACTTTCCCACGTGCTTCTCCCAACTGAATACCTACAACTAAACTCTGACCCTGCTACTTCTCTCTTTACACTCTGGAGTAGCTCCCTATTACCTATAGAAAACCCCTGAGCATGGCATGTGAGGTCTTTTATTACCAGGCTCTACCTATCTCCCTGGACTCCTTCTTGCCATTTCTTATGCTTGATTTTAAATGTCCATGATCTTCTTCTTCCCACCCTCAAACCCACAGGATGAAGTGAATGTTTCCCCCATTAGACATGTACTACGTTGTGAGCATAGGTCTATTACTTGCCACAGTATATTTGTCAAAGGAAGAAATGGAAAAACCTCTGTTATCTAACTCATCACTGCTCCTTGCCTGCCCTCAGGTTCACCTACAAGGCCATCCTTCTTGGTCCATAAAAGAAAATATCCTCCTTGTTGTGTTCTCTTTCTGTCTCTCCTCCCCTCTCTTCTCCTTTCCCTTTCTCTTCCTCTTCCTCCTTTCTCTTTCTTTCTTTTTTTTTTTTTTTTTTTTTTTTTTTTTTGACTATGGTCAGTTGCCAGGGTTTACAATCAGTCAAAAAACCTGTGCTTCTGTGAAATCCAGAAGACTGGGTCATTTCAGCTCCTCGTTTTCTCTCTTTACTCACAGCTCGTTGTACCTCATGACCGGGACTAAGTGTCACTGAATTATCCAAAAATGAAAGAAAAAGATTCCATACTCTGTTTCTCTATTCCCATTCAGAAAAAAATGTGAGGATAATGCAACCTTTCTTAATACCTTTATCAAGACCTCAAAAAAACGGTGCAAAAAATAAGATTTCTCTTCACGTGTCTATAGCAATTAGAAAATGTGTGTTGGTTATTTCCTTATTTGAACAAATGGCAAAATTGAAGAATTTTGTCAATTACAAGCCTTTAAGAGAACCCAGGCCATCGGATTGTCCGGCAAGTGTCTAGCCATGCTATTTCTATTGAAACATTTTTATCACATATGCAAACTGTCCATTGAACAGATGCCTCATTGTTCGTCTCTAAATATTTACCCAGAAATACAGATATGTTTCCTCACCTTTCTACATCTATATACAGAGAGCTACCCAGAGCTGTTAAAACCCCAAGCTGGCATAGCATGTCTATTGTGTTTACTATAAAGACCCCAAGAACCAATTACATTGACAGCTATAGGGGAATGCTGTGCTTGCATGCAAGAGCTATAACACCAGCTCAAAGAATGCAATTTAAAATACAATGTTTCCGCCTGGCCTGGTGGCTCATGCCTGTAATCCCAAGCACTTTGGGAGGCCGAGGCAGTAGATCACTTGAGGTCAGGAGTTCGAGACCAGGCTGAACAACATGGTGAAACTCCATCTCTACTGAAAATACAAAAGTTAACGGGGCGTTGTGGGGGGCACCTATAATCCCAACTACTGGGGAGGCTGAGGCGGGAGAACCACTTGAATAAGGGAGGCGGAGGTTGCAGTGAGCCGAGATCGTACCACTGGCACTGTAGCGTGGATGACAGAGTGAGATTCTGTTATAAATAAATAAATAAATAAAACAATGCTTTGAGTTAACAAAAAGCTGAGTAGAATTTTTTTTAAAGTAAGCAGTCAACCAAGAAGTATGCATCTAGAGACATAACTAAGCCAAAATCTCCCAGTTTGTAGAATTCTTTTTGGATACAAACTGTACATTTACAAAGGCTGGAAAAATTTGGAGGAACATTGTTTGCAAAAGCCTAAGACCTGGCTTGCTCAAATATTTGCCAAATAACTTGGGTTTTTTTAAACTTCTAGCACCTCAGATTTCTTACTTGATTTTAAAAAAAAATCAGCCTTAATTATCTCCAAAGCCTCTTAAGGAAATCAATAGAAATGGTGTGTACAAATTATACACATGCATGCACACACACACTCACTCGCAAATACACATACACACATTAAAATTAAGGTAAAAGTGTTATTATTTCCCAAAAGCTAACTGACAGCCTGGAAAGTCCGATTATTCTGTTTCATATATCAGTGATTAAAACAGTAGTATAATAATGTGTCCCTTCTTTTTTTATTAAAATACATTCTTTTTCTTCTTCTAAACTCAGCTCACAACTTTCTCTTCCAAAAATGTCCATATTGTTAAAAGGGTAGGGGGAAGTATTCAAAGGTAAAATGTAATTACATCTGCAACTTATTCTCTTTTTTATAATTCTTATTGATATATAACAGTTGTACATGTTTTGGGAGTACATGTGGTGTTTTCATACCTGTATACAATGTGTAATGATCAAGTCCAGATCATTTGGATATCCATCACCTCAAACATTTATCTTTTCTTTGTGTTGGGAACATTGCAATTCTTCTCTTTTAGTTATTTTGAAATATACATTATTGTTAACTATAATTTCCCAACTGTATTATCAAATACTAGAACTTATTCCTTCTATCTAACTGTATCTTTATACCCCTTAGCAACTGATTTTCAAATTTGGCAAAATGTTAAAATTTTGAATACAAGAGAATGATGCCTGTTGAAATAGTCATAACTTGTCTCTAAGTTAAAACATTTCAAAATGAAAAGTTGGTGAGAGGAGGCAGAATATATTCTCCTCTCTCTCTCTCTCTCTCTTTCTCTCTCTGTTTCTCTTTTCTCTCTGTCACTTCAGTACTTCCTGCAAGCTGTTCTTTTGCCTGGAAGTCTTTCCCTTCCCCCTCTTTGTCCAGAGATTGTCATCGTGATAAAGTTTAGTCGTAGATACTGATCCTGCCACATGCAAGGGATTGTGAGATCTCTAGAAAGGTATTTCATTTTTCTGAGCCTGTTTCCTCATCTGTAAAATAAGACTCCTAACAGTATTGAGTTCAATCATACCTGGTTGACAACATCTGACTCATAGATTTATTCACTTTATAGCTATGCAAAGTAGCTCAAGTAACCTTTTGGCATTCATCTTTTTAACTTATAAGCAAGGAACAATGACACCTCATATAATTTATATATATATATATTTTTTTAATTGCGTTTTAGGTTTTGGGGTACATGTGAAGAACATGCAGGCTTGTTGCATAGGTACATACATGGCAGTGTGATTTGCTGCCTTCCTCCCCATCACCTATATCTGGCATTTCTCCCCATGTTATCCCTCCCCAACTCCCCACCCCCCATTGTCCCTCCCCTAGTTTCCCCCCCCACAGACAACAGTGTGTGATGCTCCCCCTCCCTGTGTCCGTGTGTTCTCATTGTTCAACACCCGCCTATGAGTGAGAACATGCGACAGCTCATATAATTGTTGGAAGATGAAAAGAGATGATGATTGTGAAAGTATCCTGCAAACCACAAAGTTCTATTATTGTTTTTATTATTATTGTTATTATTAATTTCTTTTTCATAAGTGTCTAATCATACTAGCCACATGGTACAGGTTAAGAAATAATTATGGATAGATTTATGAATTTAAAGTTATTAAAAGAAAAATTTTCTACAGTTAGATTATAACACTGCTCTGTGCCCTTCAGCAAGGGTGTACCATTTGTAAAGTGTGAATTTGTTGCTCATAGAACTGATTTCTCTAGTTGTTAATAGCACCTGTTGGAAAAAAATTCAATGTGAATCACCTTCGGGGTCCTTACCCCCTCTCTTAATATTGTACAAGATTCCTAGTATTTATACAACTTGGGAAAATTGAGGAAGATCTGGTGAGCAGTCCATAAGGTCACTGCTGATGTCTGTGTCTACATGGCCCAGAGGAGAATGCCAGGTTCCCGGGCATCCACACAGCCAACACCATTGGACCAGTGCACCGGTCTCCACAGAACCTACCATCCCTTGGCCTTTCTAGTTTCTATAACTCTATTTCTCTTCCGTAGATGAGCCCACAACCCTCTTCCCAAAGTAAACCCACATCCCTCTTACTCTGGCCAAGTAAATGCTTCCTTTCTCTCTCTCTCTTCAAAACAATCTCGGTAAATCTCAGTGGATGTGACACATACAGAACACAGAGAGCTGGCTTGACATCCAGAAACACAACAGGAGAAATAACTTTTATTCTTTTCTTCCGTTCCTCCATGCCAGCAACAAAGATAGCAAGAAATCAATAACTTATTTGTGACACTGCAAAAAAAACTCATTGCTAGGCCATCAGGATAATCTCTCCTCTGATTCATTGATAAGTTTATAGTATGACTTAAAATAGACCTCTCATACTGGAGTCTGCAGACATAGTTTCAGATATTCATGGTTCTCAGGCTTAAAAAATTGTGACTTAAGGAAAACAAATTATGCTGTAAGCAAACAGAAAACAACAGAACACTGATAGAATAACATCTTACCTCTCCAGAATTTCTATTTCAGAAGTTCAAAAACTAATTTTATTTGGGGGGATTATTATATTTGTTTTTTTTTAATTAGGAGCTAGTTTATTTCTCTAGTTTATCAAATGAGTCCAATTTTAAAACATTAAATAAAGAAAAGACAACCAATAAGGAGGGCAACAATGGCTTAAAAATAAAAATGAGACAGACAGAGGCAGCTCGCTGGAGCAATACAGATTTTCATAATGAGTTACAAAAAGCAAATGATTTTAAGAAACGTGAAAGGAACATTTGCAATGCTACAAAATGGAGCCCACGGAGGCATGTGCTGCCCTGCATTTCCAGCCTCTGAGCAGTAGGGAGGCAAATCCCAAAGCATGCCCCGTTATGTCCCTTCTGGCCACCCTTCTACTGAGAACACTCAGAGCTGATGGTTGGAAGTTTGTGGAGAAATCACTTTCCTTAAAAAGAAAGCACAGGTTGAGTGACTTTCTTCCACACAATTTTCTACAAACGCAGTCACTGGGGACATAAAATTCTATACTCCTTGCAGCCATGGAAGTCACCAGCCATTAAATGCAGGTGTTTCCTGCTTAAACTTCATGATGCAATCAAAACTTGGGGTTCCAGCAGAATATTGCCAATACCTATAATGGGTTGTTTCTAAACTGCATTCCTCCCTACATACTGACCTCTCCAAACTGGCTTGTATTCACAGATGCACAGACTCCTCCTATGTGGAAATTGAAGATATGTACTGATTGTGGTGGAGCGAGGCTGTCACTCAGTGCAAGTGTTTTTTTCTCCGGATTAAAAGTATTTCTAAATGTTGGAAATTGTCTATTTCCCTGAACCATTAGAAGCAAGCCATAATGACCCTCCCCATAGCAAAACTATCAGTGGTAATTTTAAAAAATTAATCACTCCTATAGTATTGAGTTGAAAAAGATAGAATTCAAGAATTCTTTCCAGCAATCAAATCTAAAACACCCCTATTGATGCCAAAAAGCTGTCTGTGTGCAGGTTTAAAAATAACACTTAAAAGGAGGGGTCTTATTCTCACACAGCCATCCCCAAACCCCCAAAAAATACGATGCTTGGGACACTGGACCATTCAGGCACCAGACACACAAGAAAAATTACAAGCAACCTGTCTTTTTTTTTTTTTTTTTTTTTTTTTTTTTTGAAATAGAGTTTCACTCTTGTCACCCAGGCTGGAGTGCAATGGGGCAATCTCGACTCACTACAACCTCCACCTCCTGGGTTCAAGCGACTCTCCTGCCTCAGCCTCCCAAGTAGCTTGGACTGCAGGTGTCTGCCACCATGACAAGCTAATTTTTGTTAGAGAGAGTGTTTTGCCATGTCTCTACTAATTTTAGTAGAGACAGGGTTTTCCCATGTTAGCCAGGCTGGTCTCAAACTCCTGACCTCAGGTGATCTGCCCACCTAGGCCTCCCAAAATGGTGGGATTACAGGCATGAGCCACCGTGCCCGGCCTGAACTGTCTTTTACGAACCAAGTCTACAAATTGAATTTTGAGATAAAAAGACTCATTACCTGCAACATGCCAAAAATACAACACATTCAAAACCTTTTGTCCCCCCTGTGTTTTAAAAGCACCTGCATTTTATGCTCATTATTCACACTTTTAGCCAAACATAAAACTAATTTCTCTTTTGCAGGAAGGACATTTGGGCTAAAGGATCTCTTCCAAGTTCTCCCAGAAACATGGTCTCTGCTGCCATTAAAATATTAACATGAATTCATTCGTCTATAGATCTCCAAAGTCCCTAAGATGATGCTTGCAAGAGGCTTGTTCTATGTCACCCAGAATTTTCTTGGATTTATTCTAAACCCTCCCAGGAAGAACTTGAATCGGAAATCGCAAATGATGTGCCTGGTGCCATGTCCGAAGTATCTGTGATGCAAAACCTCCTCCAGATTCTACTGCCCTTAGAGAGTTTCCCCCTGGCAATTCCCAAGCAGGAGTTGCCTGAGGTACCAGGGGGAGAAGAAGACCCATCAATCCAAAGCCTGTATCTCTTTCTTCTTGCATCTCTGTTTTCTGCCTTTGCTTTTAGGTTTCAGACCACAGTTGGTCTTTGAGGTTCAAAACCAAGCTATATTTACAGTATTTACAGCAACACATCCAACAGACTACCGCAAGGCTATGACTCGTAAGACAAGGCTTCCTCCCTACAGGAAGCCACTGTCCCAGATGCCAAAGAAGCCGTGGCTGACGCCGTTTCCCAAGGGAACACCTGCTCTCTATCCAAGCCCCACACCTCCTTGTCCTGGGCCTCAGGCTCCACCTCCACCCACTTAAGATTGTTCAGGTACAGAAAGACCTGCACCTCAGGGGCCAGCCAGTCCCTCTTGGTATTGACCATTTGGCCACGGAGCCAAGAGATGCTTCAGCACAATGTGGGTGGCCAAGTACGTTCTGGGACTTGAAGTTCCTCAGCTCCTCCTCCACCACCAGGCATGCCATTACTCCTGGGCCTCCAGGCTGCCCATCTGGCAGCGGATCTCATCCAGCATGCTGGTGATTATGCAGGAGGGCTGAGGCAATGAGGTCTCCATGAGCTTCTTCATGGGACATTTTTCTGGCAAAGGGTAAATCTTGCATTGGCTGGCCGGTAGCTGCCATCTTTGACCGTGTCCAGGAGGCCTTTGGCCTGTTTGACCACACAGTTCTCCATCTGCTGTCTCTTAAAGGCAAACAGAAAGGGCAGCCTCTTGTAGCGTGGGTCCAGAAAGATGGTGACATTCGGAAACATGCCCATCTCAGCCGTCTCCTGGCAGGTCTTGGAGAGCTCCTTAGCAATCACCTTATTGGCCATGGGGATCTCCTTGGAGTTGATCTCCTTGTTGAACATGGTGTTTAGCAGCATATGAAACAGCAGCTTCACGTTGCTGATGGTGGGATACTTCAAGGCAGACAGCATCTCGGCCACTTGCTTGCAGAGTTGTAGGAATTTCACCAGCCCCTGAATGGTGGACCACTTGGTGGCCTCCAACATCGGGTTATGATTGTTGCTATCTTCAGACACACCAGGGATGACACACTGCTGCTCCTTGACTGGCCAGCATGCTTCCACACCAGGAGATGGTTGCTCACCAGCATGGAGTGCCTGTGTTTTGCTGTTTCTGCTTCTCCACAAGAGCATGTCCAAGGTCAAGGTGGGCTGCTGGAAGTAGTCCACCAGTGGGCAGCACCAAGAGAGCAGGTTCTCCAGCTTAGAGAGCTGTCCATCTTAAGGAGCTATAAAGCCTGCTGGATGCCAGCATAGAAGGTCTGCACAGGCAAGGCATTTGAATGGCAATGTTGAGCAAGGAGCACACCTTCATGATATCCTTGCCGTAGTTGGTGGTGGCCCTGCACTCCTTGGAGCTGATACCCCATTTGATGAAGAGCACTGGCATGATGGTTTCCACTGTGTTCTTTTCGGGCACCTCAAAGGCCTTCAGGCACCTGGAACCCACATACAGGCAAATGGGGAAGCTGAAACCCAGGAAGTGGACAGCCAGTGTCACCAAGGCTCAGTTCTGGTTCTCGCTCCTCCACTTGTCCCTGGAGATGCCACACCACAAGGCGTTGGCCAGCTTCTTCAGAATTACCTTTCTGACCCTCTGTGCTTCTCAGGGATGGCCTCAGTGGAGATGTACTTCCTGCTCAGGAGCTGGTACCTGGGGTCGGCCATCTTCAGCAGCACCCAGGAAGTGGGCTCGTCCTCTCTGGATGTCCTTGCCCCTTGCAGATGAGTCCAAGGACAGTGGCCATCAGCTCCTGCTACTGCTTGCTCCCATCACTGTGGTCAGCCTTTGTGGCCAGCAGGTCCTGTGCCAGTTGCTGGGATGACTTGGGCTTGGGTTTGGAGGAGGTGGGAGTGAAGGCTTCCCACATCTGCTGGGTGACTGTAATACTCCTGGAGGTCATCTTTTCCAGGTGGTAGGACAGGTTGGAGGTGTTCAGAATAGGTGATCTGGTCGAGACAGATGCAGCAGTAGATTTTATTCCATGGCAAGACTCATGACTTGGTGTTGGTGTCCAAGCTGCAATACTTACACATCTTGTCCTTGGTGTGGGGGGTGGGCCTGTAACTTCAGGTCTGTCTGGGAGATTTCTAGGCCTTTATTCTCCATAGCTTCTCCACTAGACCCTCCCTGCCTGCTGAACTTCCACTCACTTGTTGGGACCCGGCTCTGGGAAGTTACCACCTCTCCTCAGGCAGCTGCACAGCAGCTGTGCCACAATCACCAGGGCACCAGCTTTGTAGACTGCAGGGCCATCCTAGGGACACTGCACCCAGCCAGACAGCAAAAACCACCTTTAGTATTCTGGATATTTCAATCTATGAACATTGTATGTCTCTCCACGTATCTATTTAATAAATACCTTATTTTTTAATTGACAGATAAAAGTATACATATCATGTGCAACACAATGTTTTTAAGTATATATGCATTGTGGAATGACTAGATATAGCCAATCAGCATATTTATTACTTCACATTGTTAACATTTTTATAGTCAAAAACTAATTTTTCAATTTGCTCTGTGTCCTTTTTTTATAGTCTTCTTGTTGAAAAGATTTTCAAATGCCTGGAATTCTCAAAACACTGAATATATTATCTTAATAGAAAAAATTGGCACAGAACTTGTCACATCATGAAATTAAAACTGAGTTTTAATTTCTCTGGCTCCCAGTTTTTCTCTCATAACTCAGTCTTTAGATTTTTCTTCTCCTTTTTTCATCCACATGTGGCTTCTCTGTGTTAGTTACTAACCTATTGTCTCTCAGCTCCAAACCTTCTCTTCTAGCTCTGTGATGCTGGGACTAGGATTCTGCAAACACTTTTTTCCTTTACCATCTGTTTTCCTGTTAGGTTCTGCTGGTAGAAGAAACTAGAGAGAGACAAGAAAGCAGGAAGAGGGAAAAGGAATTCATGATTTTCTATTTGCTTTCTATTATTCTCTGGTTTCCCCAGAAATGCATCCTCCCTAGAAGCACAGTTGGTTGCAAAAGCAAATGATTCCAGGTTCTAGCTTTTTTCCACCTATTAGGACTAGCCTCATAATGATATCCATCACAAGCCAAGAGACAGCAGCACACACCAAGCAGCTCTAACAGTACCTCTCCTCCACGCCTGTAAGCTTTTGAGAACCCCAATCTTTCCTCTTGGTTCTACCAGCACTACAGGATGTAAGCTACTTCCTGCAGTTACTCTCTGTGTAATCTGAATTCCCTCCAATACTCTTTAACCAATTCCCCCAACCTTTTTTTTTTTTTTTTTTTTGAGATGGAGTTTCACTCTGTCACCCAGGCTGGAGTGCAGTGGCATGATCTTGGCTCACTGCAGCCTCTGCCTCTCAGGTTCAAGCAGTTCTTCTGCCTCAGTCTCCCAAGTAGCTGGGATTACAGGTGCCCGCTACCAAGACCAGCTAATATTTTTGTATTTTTAGTGGAGATGGGGTTTCACCATGTTGGCCAGGCTGGTTTCGAATCCTGAGCTCAAGTGATCCTCCCGCCTCAGCCTCTCAAAGTGCTGGGATTAGAGGTGTGAGTCATTGCGCCTCACTCAATTCCCCATGTTAAACTTCCTTTGTTAAAATAATTGTTATGGTTGTTCTTTTCCTTATTGGACCCTGAGTAACACATACTCAACATCCATTCTACTGATTCAGGTCTTTTCCTCAGCTCTCTTTTGCCTTCCAAACCCCACTTAGTAAAATGTTAAAGGAAGCATTCACCCATAATTCTTTTTTCCTACACTGAAGTTTGCTTGTACTCTCATGATTCTTCAAGCATGTCCTTGTGAACTTCAGTTCACCCTGTTCCATCCCTTTTGTCTTTCCGTGTTAAATAATGAACAGAAAAATCCTACTCATAGAGAGTAAGTTCAAGATAGCCTCGGTTCTAAAAAGAGAAGCTGAAAACCTGCTGTCTTTTGATTGGCTGTCAAGACTCCTTATCAAAGCAGATGTCCTAGACCAATTTCAACAAGTCTTCATTTTAAATTCAAGACTTTAAAAAAGCCTGACAGACTTTCAGAAGTCTTTCATCTGAGTAACTCAGAAAATTACAGATTGAACATTCCCCCACAAAGAAGAAAGGGAAATAAGACCAAAATGTAGCCCAGACTATGACCTTCTTTGAGGACAATTCTGTATGAATTAAAGCTGCAGCCTGTGGACAATTGCTTGAGCCCAGGAGTTCGAGACCAGCCTGGGCAACATAGTTGGACCCTGTCTCTACAAAAAATTAAAAATTTAAAAATTATCTCAGTGTGGTGGTACACATCTGTAGTCCCAGCTACTCAGGAGGCTGAGGCAGGAGGATTGCTTAAGCCTGGGAGGTAAGGGCTGCAGAGAACTATGATCTCGCCACTGTACTCCAGCCTGGGTGACAGAGTGATGTTCCTTTAATTCCAGAGAAGTTGCTAACTTTCTGCAAAAATTCCTTTATGAGAAATGATATTCATGTGGAAAGAATATGCTCTTTATACCCTGATGTGTTATTAATTTCACTTCTCTGGGATCAAGCCAGATCATCAGAAAGATTTATGATTAGAATACCCTTCACATCCCTGGCTACTCTTACTGAAATAAGCTCTGATACAATGCTTTAGCTTTTGAGCAATCACCTGAACAGAAAATTTGGTTAATATCCTCTTATTAAAACAATTTGAGTAGGCTGGGTGCGGTGGCTCACACCTGTAATCCCAGCACTTTGGGAGGCCAAGGCAGATGGGTCACTTGAAGTCAGGAGTTCAAGACCAGGCTGGGCATGGTGGCTTACACCTGTAATCCCAGCACTTTGAGAGGTTGAGGTCAGGAGTTCAAGACCAGCCTGGCCAACATGACGAAGCCCCACCTCTACTAAAAATGCAAAAATTAGCCGAGCATGGTAGCAGGTGCCTATAATTCCAGCTACTCAGGAGGCTGAGGCAGGAGAATCGCCTGAACCCTTGAACCTGGGAGGTTGCAGTGAGCCGAGATTGTGCCACTGCAATCTAGCCTGCGTGACAGAGCAAGACTTCCCTCTAAAAAAAAAAAATGTTCAGCAAAAGACTTACTGATCTTGAATGCTGACTCCCCAAAATGTCACTAAGACAACCTGTCGAAAAGACAAAGCTGAACTTATACTGACCTTGGTAAGAGAATACTATCCCACAGAGTCTTAGAGCATCTCAGAAGCAGGAGGACAAAGTCGGGATATTTATTGGGACTCTGAGTCAGTTTAAGGCAGATCTTATCCAATGTCTGTGCTTAATTAAGACTCTGTAAGGATTATGACTTAGTAATTTAAGATCTGTGGTCATAGGAAAGTGAAGATGTGAAGGCAAGGTTTTCAAAAAGAGTCTTGGGTTCAAGCAGTCTTGGGATTTCAACTGTAGTTTTGATATGGCTCCCATGACTGGAGGAACAAATTGATGCTTTTCTTTTTTTTTTTTTTTTTTTTTTAAAGATGGGGTTTCACCATGATGGCCAGGCTGGTCTTGAACTCCTGACCTCAGGTGATCCACCCACCTCAGCCTCCCAAAGTGCTAGGATTACAGGTGTGAGCCACCGCGCCCGGCCAAATTGATGCTTTTCATGAAGAGTTGGTGGGCTTTCAGGACATTGCTGAAATGAATGATAATGTTATTCACAATTTTTTTCTTCTTCAACAAGAGTTTCCTAGAATAGTAAAGCTTTGTTGATGAAACCTAGAATAACAAAGGCCTGTAAATATATACAGTAAGCTACGTGGGTGTATACAGTTTCAGTTCTCACTGACAAAAGGAAATCTGAGCTCATTCTCAAAGGAGTGGGGGAATGAGTCATGCCCACATTTGACAGCAGAGTTCCAAGCCAGGACCATGTCCAACCTTTGCAGGGCCTGTGGCAAGGTTGTAAATGAATGCCCACATATCATATGCCCAAATATTTAAATATTGGAAATCAAGGTCACAAATTCTTTTTATCTTAGAGATGGGGTCTCCTATGTTGACCAGGTTGGTCTTTAACTCCTGGCCTCAAAGAATCCTCCCATCTCAGCCTCCCAAGTGCTGAGATTACAGGCATAAGCCACTGTGCCTGGCATAGCAACCTCTTAAATAAAATGTTAACCAGGTAGGGTAGCATGCACCTCTAGTCCTCCCTACTCCAGAAGCTAAGGTAGGAGGATCCCTTGAGCCCAGAAGTTCAAGGCTACAATAAGCTATGTTCATTCCACTGCACCAACCAGGATGGCAAAGCAAAATCCGGACTCTAAAACAAAGCAAAACACCCAATCCACCCCCCCTAATAAAATAAACTGCTTACTTTGAAAATAAATTTGTAAATTCAGTTGTTTATTTATTTATTTATTTTTAAAGTAACCAGTTTGTTTTATAATGCTTTCTGCAGCATTCAGCTGAGTTAAACTCATTCCTTTGAAAGTATCTCCCCAATCTATGACACTCTGATGTTTTAGGCTCCTACCTTGATAAATATAACTTTATCGTTACTAAGTAAAAACACTTGTAAAGCTATGCTTTTTATGTGCCTGAAAAGCGTCAAAAACAACTAATATATTCACACGTGTGTATACCTGAGTATTCTGTTGATGTGTGAATGAATAATAAAATAAAGATACATTTACCATATAAATCATTTTGTAGTATGCTTACTTCATAAAATTTTATTTCTTTGCCTTTAATTCAGCAAAATCATAAATTCAGTTGTTATAATAAAGATTTTCACATATTTTGTTTTTCTATTGACCACAGTGACCTGAAGATACACTGTCCTATATGGTACACTCTGAGTACTTGAAATGTGTGACCTGTTCAAATTCAGATGTCTTATAAGTGTAAAATATATACCTATTCCGACTTAATATTTTTAAAAATGTAAAATATCTCATTAATAATTTTATATTGAATATATATTTAAATGGTAATGATTTTAATATACTAGTAAATAAAATGTTATTAAAATTAATTTTACTTCTTTCACTTCTTTCATGTGACTATTAAAACATTTAGAATTACTCTGTGGCTCACATTTGACTCATGTTATATCTCTTTTTTTTCAGCTTTATTGAGGTATATTGACAAATAAAAATGGTATATATTCAACAGGTTCAATCTGTTGATTTGATATACATATACTTTGTGTAATAATTACCAAAATCAAATTAATTAACACATCCATCACCCATATATATGTACATTGCGTGTGCATGTGTGTGTGATAAGAACACTTAAGGCCTACACTCCGGGCAAATTTTAAGTAGACAATACAGTATTACTAGCTACAAAGTCACTATACTGTACGTTAGATCTCCAAAATTTATTCATGTTATAAATGAAAGTTTGTAACCTTTGACCAACATCTATTTCCCCCACCCCACAGCAGCTGGTGCTCACTGTTCTACTCTCTTCCTCAATGAGATTGACTTTTTTTAGAGTCTACATATAAATGAGATGATACAATATTTGTCTGTCTGGCTTATTTCTCTTAACATAATGTCCTCCAAGTTCATCCATGTTGTCAAAAATGGCAGGATTTCCTCTTTTAAGCCTAATATTTCACTTGTGTGTGTGTGTGTGTGTGTGTGTGTGTGTGTGTGTGTGATTTTCCTTATCCATTTATCTATCAATGAACACTTAGGTTGTTTCCATATCTTGGCTGTTGTGAATTATACTGAAATGAACAAGGGGGTGTAGATATCACTTTGAGATACTGATTTTATTTCCTTTTTGTTTGTTTTTTAGGGATAAGGTCTCATTCTTTCACCCAGGTTGGAGCAGTGGCACCGTCATAGCTCACTGCAGACTCAAACTCCTGGGCTCAAGTGATTCTCAAGCCTCAGCTTCCAAAGTGCTGAGATTAGAGGAATAAACCACCGTGCCTTGCCTCTATTTTTAATTTTTTGAGGACTCTCCATACTTTTTTGCCTAATGGCTATACCAATTTACATTCCCATCAACAGTGTACAAGGGTTTCCTTTCCTCCACACGCCCATCAACACTTGTTGCCTCTCACCTTTTTGATAACAGCTATCCTAAACAGGTGTGAAGTTATATCTCTTCGTGGTTTTGACTTGCATTTTCCTGATGATTAGCGAAGTTGAGCACCTTTTCATATGTTGTCCGTTAGTATGTTTTCCTTGGAAAAATATCTTTTAGGTCCTTTGTCTATCTTTTGATCAGATTATTTTGGTTTTTGTTTTGTTTTGTTGCTATTGAGTTGTATAAATTTGTTTTTCTTTTTCTTTTCTTTTTTTCTCTTTGAGGCAGTGGGTGGATTTCTTATATATTTTAGATATTAACCGGATAAATGGTTTGCAAATTTTTCTCCCATTCTGTAGATTTTCTTTTCATTTATCATTTTTTTGGTTATTTTCCTTGCTGTGTAGAAGCTTTTCAGTTCGATGTAGCTCCATGTGTGTTGTTGTTGTTTGTTTTGAGACAGAGTTTTGCTCTTGTTGCCCAGGCTGGAGTACAATGGCACAGTCTTGGCTCGCTGCAATCTCGACCTCCGGGTTCAAGCAATCCTCACACCTCAGCCTCTCAAGCAGCTGGGACTACAGGTGCCTACCACCACATCTGGTTAACTTTTTTTTTTTTGGTAGAGATATGATTCTCACTATGTTGCCCAGGCTGCCCTTGAACTCCTGGGCTCAGGTGATCCTCTCACCTCAGTCTTCCTAACTGCTAGGATTACAGGCATGAGTCACTGCACCTGGCTAAATTTTTTAATCATATGAAATTTTAATTTTAAAATTATTAAAATTAATTAATTTTAATTCAAAAAATTTTTAATTTAAAATTTAAATCAAATTTTTTATTTTTAAAAAATTGTTAAAATTAAGAATTAATTATGTTTATTAAATTTTTAAGAAAAACATATTCACAATTCCAGATTTCAACGTCCATCTCATCAGATTTATTTCCTACCACAGACTGTTATTTTTCTTTCCCTTCATTAACATAAAGGTTATTTTGTGATTCCTTCAATATGAGCAGGTATTATTTATTCCAACCCTATGTAATATATTTTTTCTCATTTTACTTTGTAGATATTTCTCCCTCAAAAGTCTCAAATAATTTTGTATTAAATAAGTTGAATGACCTCTTTGTGGCATTCTTACCACTCCACCCTTCTGCAGCAATCAGCTGAGTTAAACTCACTCTTTTGAAAGTATCTCCCCAATCTATGACACTCTGATGTCCTCATTTTCCTCCTACCACTAGCCCCAGCCTTCAGACAATCCTTCAAAATTGGCATTTGATGAAGTTCCCCTACGTCCTTTTAAAACCTCACTGTCCTTCTGGAGAAGGTTTAGCTGCTGTTTATTTGCAGTGACTCACAACCTGTGTCTCACTAACAAGTTCCAAATACAACTTTCCTTTTCTTCACAAATTTGTGTGTCATCCTTGTGCAGGGGCCATGCTAATTTTCTCTGTATCGTTCCAGGTTTAGTATATGCACTGCTGAAGTGAGCACCCAAATGCAAATTTTTAACTCAACATTCCCAATCTGTTCTTGCTTCTGAAAAACTAGCTCTCTTTCCTGTATTCTCTGGAACGAGCTAATGGCAAAAGAATGCTTTCAGTGACTCAGGCTGGAGGCAGGTGGAACGCCTGCCTTTCCCTTACTTCCTGTAGCCTCACCCTGTGGATCCTATCTCCCTAATGTTTCTGGACTCCTTTGCATTCATTCCCAGAGCTCTTGTTCAGTTTCTCCTAAATGGGCTTTTTAATCTTGGTCAATTTGATAGGATAAAAAAATGATATCTCTTTATTTTTCAATTTTAACTTCCTCCTGACTTGCTAGTTATATCTTGTAGCCTATCTTATTTCTTCTCTGCCCAGTTCTATTCTAGTTTTTGCTGTGATATCCAGACTTCAAGCAACCGTAATCTGACAGCACCTTGCCTCGCCTGCTTTGGCACTTCCCTGGTGTCATGTAAAGGGATGCCTGTGGGAAGCCGCGAGGCCGCTGATATGTGTACAAAACTGAAATTGCAAGGTATTAATCCCCATGAGAAAACCTTTAAGCAGTGGGCATAGGAGTGGGTTAAGTGTTTTCTTTTTTTAAGACAGGGTGTCACTCTGTTTCCCAGGCTGGAATGCAGTGGCGTGGTCATAGCTCACCGCAGCCTCAAACTCTTGTGCTCAAACAATCCTCCCACCTCAGCCTCCTGCACAGCTGGGACTAGAGGCACGCACAGCCATGTTGATAAGTGTTTTCATAACCTTCCCTCAACAAACAGTATTAAGGTGACTTTTCACCTATATTGTCTAAAATGGTAGCTACTTGGCACAAATAGCCACTGAGCACTTGAAATGTAAATAGTCCAAGTTGACTGTGTGATAAATATAAAATATCACCAGATTCCAAAGACAATATGAAATGAAAAAGATTTTCTCCTCATCAGAGTGGAGCTTTCCTACCTGCCTATTTAGAAATGGCTACTTTTTCCTTACTGGGCCCAAATACATGCTTAACAAATCTTAATTGTGTTGACTTGCTCTTCAAGTCTGCCAAACTATTTCTGTTCATAGGGCTTATTCGAAGTGTTATCCTAACCTCAAAATGGATTATGCATACTTTTTATGAATTCTCATAAGTATCAACCAATTACATAATTTTTCAGGCCATTATATTAAAATATTAGCTGAAAACAAATACTTACTTTTCGACAATACACTCTGCAGTCCCTTCTTGAGGTGTACAAATGGCTGTAACTCATCAGCCTTGCCTGTATTCATGCTTTTTGCATCTCAGTTTTATTGAGCAGCTAGTAAGTGGTGTAGGTGCATGAGAGATAGTAACAACTATAGAACATGTTTGTGTCCTAAAGCAGTTATAGCCGGGTACAGTGGCTCACACCCGTAATCCCAGCACATTGGGAGGCTGAGGCAGGCAGATAATCTGAGGTCTGGAGTTCCAGACCAGCCTGACCAACATGGAGAAACTCCATCTCTACTAAAAATACAAAATTAGCCAGGCATGGTGGCGCATGCGGGTAATCCCAGCTACTCAGGAGGCTGAGGCAGGAGAACTGCCTGAACCCAGGAGGCAGAGGTTGCGATGAGCCCAGATCGCACCATTGCACTCCAGCCTGGGCAACAAGAGCAAAACTCTGTCTCAAAAAAAATAGATAAATAAAATAAAAAAAGAAGTTACAATGTAGGCAAGATAGCATTGGGCTTAAAGAACTGGGCTAGTGGAGTATAAGAAGACCTTGGTGAGGGCTTTGTTCAGTTATCTCTTCCTCTGAGAAAAGATCTGTGCCTTGTATTTTTTAAAAAAACAGAAAACCTGCCAACAGGTACATGGTTCTTGCTCTCTAGACCCCTTAGTAGGCCTTAGAGGAGGAAACCGTTCAAGACCAGAAAAGAATTCCCTGGGAGAGATATTTGTGAGTAAGCCATTGCTCTTATAGCTGCTGTCTTCCATGCTGAAGAGCTGCAGATGTTTGCTGGCTTGTGTAGCTCTCTTGATAATATGGAGTTTATATCTAGAAATGCTTATGGTTCTAAGGTACCCCGAATTCATCTCTTAAACACAGTGATAGGATGAGTAATGAATAAAGTGCTTACCACAGTACTGCATTCTAAAACTTTCCTGTACATTTAACCCTTAAACAATTCTGATTACAGCTGCCAACATGGACATTTACACATTACTTCTAAACCTAACTATACTTCCACCAAGTTTGCAAAGTATCTTAAATTCTTCTTGTCATACCTAAAGCTTTTCATGCCTTAAGATGGGAATGCTTATTTATTTTTTATGCTGAAATGAAAAAACAGTGTGAAAAAGAGAGAGATGGATGATATTGGGAGACAAGGGGAATTGACCCATAAAGTCCTCGGAGGCCAAGGGAGTAGGGTCGAGGAACAAGGGTAAGCGTCACAGAACAAGTTATAACCAGTCCAGGCATGGTGGCTCCTGCCTGCAATCCCAGCCCTTTGGGAAGCCGAGGCGTGTGGATCACCTGAAGTCAGGAGTTTGAGACCAGCCTGGCCAACATGGTGAAACCCCGTTCCCACTAAAAATACAAAAATTACCTTGGTTTGGTGGTGTGCACCTGTAATCCCAGCTACTTGGGAGGCTGAGGCACGAGAATTGCTTGAACTCGGGAGGTGGAAGTTGCAGTGAGCCAAGATCACACCACTGCACTCCAGCCTGAATGATAGAGCGTAACGTCATCTTAAAAAAAAAAAAAAAATTGTGGAAGATGAGGATGTAGATCTCATACTAGATGCTGTAGATGAGTGAGTGTCAGTAAGTTTGTAAGCACATGGGAAGACACATGAGAAAAATCACACCCAATTACTCCACTTTTCAGAACAACTACATAGGCTCCGGAGAGTACGTATGTTAGGTTAATGCTTGAGGAAGATTTAAAATAGTTATTGAGGAGTAGAGTGGAGAAAGTCATATATTTACAGGTGGTAGGGAAAGTTCATAAGGTTAGATGGAAATAATGAGTTTGTAATAGTGCCAATCCATGTGTTTCTTCAGCAGTACTCAGCAGTCCCGTTATAGGAGGTCAGAGGATTGCATAAATAAGATAAGAATACATATTAGCCATCCTTGAATTCCAGGAGCTTTATTTGTACAATTGATGCAAGGATCCACTGAAGTTCTATGACCAGTGAACAATATTAGAAGAGCAAAATCTTACAATAGAGTATGGAGTAGGGAAAAACTACATTCATCCACACATTGGGTGACAGGGACAGGAATAAGGTCAGAAGTACTGTTAATGCAAGGAAGACAATAGGATCAGGCCTCATGCTAAGAAAATAAAATGACTTCATGACTCATGCACATAGATGAAGCACAGGTAATGAAAGTGTCTAAGATTTTGAACCAGGTTAACTTGGATAATTTTATTTTTATATTTTTTTAGAAACAGGGTCTCATTCTATCACTCAGACTGGAGTGCAGTGGTGCAATCATAGCTCACTGCAGCCTAGAACTCCTGGGCTCAAGCTATTCTCCCACCTCAGCCTCCCAAGTAGGCTAACTTTTTTCATTAAAAATGTTCTCCAGGCTGGTCTCAAACTCTTGGCCTCCTAAAATGCTGGGGTGGCAAATGTGAGCCACCACACCCTGCCAAGAAATTTTTAAGTAATATCTATATCTATATCTAGGTATTGCATCTCAGCTTTATTGGGCAGTTAGTAACTAGTGTAGGTGCATGAGAGAGAGTAAAAACTATAGAACATGTTTTTGCCCTAAAGAAGTTACAGCTGGGTGCAGTGGCTGACACCTGTAATCCCAGCACTTTGGGAGGCTGAGGCAGGCATCTACATATATAAATATAAATATGCATATATAGATATCTATATAGATATATAGAGATATAGAGATAGATATCTAGATATGTAGATATAGATATCTATATATGTAGATAGAGATATAGATATCTATATATGTAGATAGGGATATAGATATAGATATACGTTTTTTGAGACGGAGGCTCACTCTGTCTCCTACCCTGGAGTGCAGTGGCGTGATCTCAGCTTACTGCAACCTCCACCTCTCAGATTCAAGCGATTCTCCTGCCTCAGCCTCCCAGATACCTGGGATTATAGGTACGCACCACAACACCAAGCTAATTTTTGTATTTTTAGTAGAGATGGGGTTCTACCATGTTGTCCAGGCTGGTCTCGAACTCTTGACCTCAAGTGATCCACCCACCTCGGCCTCCCAAAGTGCTGGTATTACAGGCATGAGCCACGGCACCCAACCTACCCATCATGCCCAGCCTACATAAATATCTAATGGTATCAACCACACCACATATCTGCAGGGATCACTGGCAAGACTGTGCTCCTGTGTAAGTGGAACACAACAAAGATGACTGGAGAGAGAGGCGAGAAGGCAAGCTTTTAATACAGAGATAATTCTCTACAAAAGATGGCTTTGCTTGTTATTACCTTCTGTTGGGGTTTAATTGTGTCCCTCCAGATTTCATATGCTGAAGTCCTGACTCTTCGTTCCTTAGGATGTGACCTTATTTGAAAATAGGGTCATTGTAGATGGAATTGTTAAGATGAGGTCATACTGGAGTAGAGTGGGCCCCTGATCCAAAACAACTGATATCCTTATATAAAGAAACCTGGACACAGACATAGACACGGAAAAACCATGTGCAGATGAAGGCAGAGATCGGGGTGACGCTGCAGAGGCTGAGGAACATGGGAGACGCCAGCAAGCACGAGACGCCGGCAGAGAGGGATGGAACAGGCTGCTCCCTCGCAGCTCCCAGAAGAAACCAATCTTACCACACCTTGATCTCAGGCTTCTAGCCTCCACAACTGTGAGACAACGAATTTCTGTCACTTCAGCCACCCAGTTTATATTTTGTTATGGTGACCCCTAGCAAATTAATACAGTTTCCATCTTGAAAAATCCAAGATTTTTATAATGTTGTGGAATAAACGAAATTATAACTTAAATTCCACAGTTGCATATTGCATCTGCTGTCGGGTTTCGTGTTCTCACGTTCTAGCTAATTTTGTAAAGTTATGAAACATTCCCCCAGGGCAGAGGGCATGGGGATGGAATATGTCGAGAGGGACATGTGACCCCTAGTTCCTCTCCTATCCCCCAGAGCTCTGCTTTTGGCTTCCTCAGAGCCTAAGAGCCTCTTGCGACACAGGTACACCTCAGGTACAGCCACATGTGTAAGCAACCGGACAGACTTAGGCTGGCACCACTACCACTGCCCTCTACCTAAAAAGGTACAACAGGAGCCATGCCTCCCTCTCCTACCCCATTCTGTGCTGTGAGGATTACCCTTCATCATGGCCAAACCTGAAGGCCTCACCCGTGTGACATTCCAAATGTCACAGGGTGATTCTGACCACACTTATAGCTGGTCAAACCATTTACAATCTATTCTCTTTGTGGTGCGGTAACTGTGAATCAGTGGAAATTTTTCCAGGCCTTTTATGAAGCCGTATGTGATGGTTAATTTGTGTGTCACCTTGACTGGGTCAGAGTTCCCAGACATTAGGCCAAACATTTTTCTCAGAGTGTCTGTGCGGGTGTTTCTGGTTGAGATTCACATTTGAATCAGGAAACAGAGTGAAGCAGATGGCCCTCACTCATGTGGGTGGGTCTCATCCACTCAGCTGAAGACTAACTCAACAAAAGGGCTAAGAGGGAACTCCTGCTGCCCTGACTGCTTTGGCCTGAAACTGACTTTTTTTTTTTTTGCCTTCAGACTCAAACTGAAACTCAGCTCTTCTTGGGTCTCGAGCCTGGAACTATACCCTTGCCTCTCCTGGGTCTCCAGCTTCCTGACTGTAGATCCTGGGACTGTCAGCCTCCACAATCACCTATTCCTTATGTAAAACCTCTATATTCTATACAAGGAGATATATATATATATATATATATATATATATCCAAAATACACATATTTTCCTTGTATAGAATAGCTATATATATATCTCCTTGTATAGAATATTGATATTGACATAGATATAGATAAATACAGATCTTGTTGGTTTGTTTCTCTGCAGAACACTGACTAATACACCATATATTTAATCTAACCAGTTTGGTGGATTAAAGCAGTGGTCCAAAACCTTTTTGGCACCAGGGACCGGTTTCATGAAAGACAATTTTTCCACAGACCAAGGGTGAGGGGGTTGGTTTTGGGATGAAACCGTACTATCTCAGATCATGAGGCATTAGTTAGCTTCTCATAAAGAGCATGCAGCTTAGATCCCTCACATGTTCACAGTAGGGTTCAGGCTCCTATGAGAATCTATTGCTGCCACTGATCTGACAGGAGACGAAGCTCAGGGTTAATGCTTGCCCACCTTCTGCTCAACCCCCGCTGTGCGGCCAGGTACCTAACAGGCCATGGACTGGTACCAGTCCACTGCCCAGAAGCTGGGGACCACTGGATTAAAGTACAGTACGGTCAGTAATTGGTTGGGCTTTACAGTCAAGGAAGCCAGGGGTTCAACTGGTATAACCTCAAGTGTATAAAGAAAATATAAGCAGCATGTATTACATAAAGTTATTATGAAATGTAATGAGTAAAATAAATACAATTAGATTAAAAATTAAAAAAGAAATCGGTAATAACTCAAAATTGTTAGAACAATAACAGTAACATTAATGCAGGCAGAATCCTCCAGTTCTGCCACCCACTTTTGTAGTGACCGCCAGAGCACTGATGCTTCCCCTTGGTGTACTGGCACCATCAACATGACATCTGTGCCCATTACATAAACCCTTGTAAACTTAGGCAATTCTTGCCTGAGTGAGTCACCTCTGTGAGACTTTGGGCAAGATCTATCACCACAGTGGCTGGGGGTGACTGTTTCTATTGTATCTATTTCAAAAGCCTCTCCAAATTTAAATATACAACTTTCTTTTTATCTACACTATCTCAGACGTACTCTTCTAATCACTAAACAGCCTGAAAAAATAAACATTTACTGTCAGGAAAGGAAAGAAAACCTTCCTCAAAAACTAAAACAACTTTAGGAAGAAGTGCAAACTGAGGACAGCCAACCCTGACCAAGAGCATCTAAGGAAAGAGAAACTGAATTATTGAAGTATGACTGTTAGAGGCTGGGTGCAGTGGCTCAATCCTGTAATCCCAGCACTTTGGGTGGCCAAGGTGGGTTGATCGCTTGAGCCCAGGAGTTTGAGACCAGCCTGGGCAACACAGTGAGACTCCAACTATTAAAAAACAATTAAAATATGACTATTCAGAAAACTTTTCCTGAATAGCACCTGCATAAGAACTTCTGAAAATTTTAGCAAGAGCGAAAATGGGTTTCTAATATTTCTGGACTTGTGTATTTTCAAAGATTTTAACATTAATTTTAAAGCTTATCTTACATTATTTAACACTAATTAACATTTAACAATTAATTAATATAAAACACATTTTTAATATTATTTTAATTATTTAACATTAATGTAAAAGCTTATGTGTAATTAATGTTTGTTGCAGGCCCAGCACAGTGGCTCATGCCTGTAATCCCGGCATTTTGGGAGGCCAAGCAGACAGATTGCCTGAGGTCAGGAGTTTGAGACCAGCCTGACCAGCATGGTGAAACCCGGTCTCTATTAAAGATACAAAAATTAGCTGGGCATGGTGGTGGGCACCTGTAATCCCAGCTACTCAGAAGGCTGAGGCAGGAGAATTGCTTGAACCTAGGAGATAGAGGTTGCAGTAAGCCAGGACTGGGCCACTGCATTCCAGCCTGGGCGACAGAATGAGACTCCATCTCCAAAAGAAAAAAAAATAGTCACAAATGTTTTTAAATTCCAGCTGTAAATTTTAGAAGTCTTTTTTTTTTTTAAGTTAGTCTTAAAGTGCCTGATTTTTGTTCACTCCTGTGGACATTCTCTTTAGCCCTGTCTACTGTCTTTGAATTGCCTGGATATACTTAATATGTACAGAGTAAGCAGATGAGGTTGGCTCTTCCCCTAGTGCCAGTCAGTGAGCGTTCTCTGAGTGCAGTCCCCTCCAGGACCCTACACCAATGCCGACCACAGCTCTAAAAATCAACCAAACTGGCCAGGCGTGTTGGCTTACGCCTGTAATCCCAGCACTTTGGAAGGCCTAGGTAGGCAGATTACCTGAGGTCAGGAATTTGAGACCAGCCTAGCCAACACGGTGAAACACCATCTCTACTAAAAATATAAAACTTAGCCCAGCGTGGTGGTGTGTACCTGTAATCCCCAACTCCTCCGGAAGCTGAGGCAGGAGAATCACTTGAACCTGGGAGGCGAAAGTTGCAGTGAGCCAAGACCACACCACTGCACCCCAGCCTGGGCAACACAGCAAAACTCCGCCCTCTCCCCACTCTTACCCCCCCCACAAAAAAAGCCAGCCAGACTTGTGAATAACCCAGTGTATCTTTGTGAGTGCCGAGGACAGTGTACTTTGGGGGCCCAAGGCCTCCATTGCAGGGCTCTGTGGAGAATTGGAGGTACACAAATAGTCCCAATGAGACCTACAGGTGGCTGAATGGGGCAGGTGTAAAGAAATTTGCCACATGTTCTTGGCAAAGCAAGATAGATCTTATTTCTTTTCCTCATTCTGTCTCTAAAGAGAAATTCATTGAGGAGAGTGACAGTAGATATGGCTGTTTCAATATATATTTAGAGATGATAGACAGACAGATAGATTACATACATATATATCCACCATGCTTGTTTTTTTAATCACCCAAGTTTAGAGTTTATGTTAGGGTTCACTCTTGGTGTTATGCATCCTGTGAGTTTTGAAAAAGACAGAATGACATGTATCCACTGTTATAATGTCATACAGAATAGTTTCACTGCCCTAAAATCTTCTGTGCTCTGCCTATTATTCATCACTTTCTTCTTCCAATCCCTGACAGCCATTGATCTTTTCACTTTCACCACAGTTTTGTTTTTGGTTTTGGGGTTTTTTTGTTGTTGCTGTTTTTTTTTTTTTAGGCAAAGTCTCACTCCATCACTCAGGCTGAAGTGCAGTGGCTCAATCCTTGATCTTGGCTCACTGCAACCTCTGCCTCCCAAGCTCCAATGATTCTCATGCCTCAGCCTCCTGAGTAGCTGGGATTACAGGCATGTGCCACCATGCCCGGCTAATTTTTGCATTTTTGGTAGAGATGGAGTTTCACCATGTTGGCCAGGCTGAACTTGAACTCCTGACGTCAAGTGATCTGCCTGCCTCAGCCTCCTGAAGTCCTGGGATTACAGGCATGAGCCACCTCGCCCAGCCAACTTTCACCACAATTTACCTATGTCACATAGCTGAAATCATGTAGTATGTAGCCTTTTCAGATTGTCTTCTTTCATTTAGTAATATGTATTTATATGGTTTTCTCTTTTAAAATAGAGACATAGTCTATGTTGTCCAGACTGGTCTCAATCAACTGTGCTTAAGGGATCCTCCTATCTTGGCCTCCCAAAGTGCTAGGATTACAGGTATGAGCTTGGCCAATAACATGCATTTAAAATTCCTCTCTGCCTTTTCATGCCGGGACAGTTCTTTTTTTTTTTTTTTTTTTTTTTTTCAGTGCTCAATAATATTTTGTTGTCTGAATGTATCACAGTTTACACATTCATCTACTAAAGGACTTTGTGGTTGCTTTCAAGTTCGGGTAATAAAACTGCCATAAATATCCATGTGCAGATTTTTGTGGAGCCATAGGTTTTCAACTCCTTTGGGTAAATATGGGAGGAGTAAGATTGCTGGATTATGTGGTAAGGATACGGTTAGTTTTGTAAGAAACTGACAAAATGTCTTTCCAAAGTGGCTGTACCACTTTGCATTCCCACTGTCAATGAGATTTCCTGTTTACACTCTCAACAGCAATGGATATTGTCAGTGTTTTGAATTTTTGCTATTCTAAAAGGTGTGTAGTGGTCTGGCATGTATTTTATTTGTTTATTTATTTTATTTTTGACAGAGTCTCTCTCTGTCACCCAGACTAGAGCGCAATAGAGAAATCTTGGCTCACTGCAGCCTCCGCTTCCCAGGTTCAAGTGATTCTCCTGCCTCAGTCCCTCAAGTAGCTGGGACTAGAGGTGCACATCACCACACCTGGCTGATTTTTGCATTTTTAGTAGAGAAGGAGTTTCACCATGTTGACCAGGCTGGTCTTCAACTGACTTCAGGTGATCCTCCCGCCTCAGTCTCCCAAAGTGCTGGGATTACAGGCATAAGCCACCACGCCCAGCACTGCCATGTATTTTAAATAAAATTTATTAGTTCCTGTCTATTAAAGAATCTTATATAAATATAGAGAAAAAATAAAAGGAAAATCACTCATAATTCTATCGCATTTGATGCTGTCATTGCCAGATGTGGCAAAGTACAAGTTGCAAATCAAAGGTCAGCATCAAATGCTGGTGAGAGCATACGGTAACAGGAGCTCTCATTCACTGACGGTAGGAATGCAAAGTGGGACAGCCACTTTGGAAAGAAAATTTGTCAACTTCTTACAAAATTAAACATGTCTTTACCATGTGATCCAGCAATCTCACTGCTTGGTATTCACCCAAAAGAGTTGAAAACTTATGTCTCCACAAAAACCTGCACATGGATAGTTACAGCAACTTTATTCATAATTACCAAAACTTGGAAGCAACCACAATGTCCTTCAGTAGGTGAATGGATAAACTGGTACATCCAGACAATGAACTATTATTTAGCACTAAAAAGAAATGACCCGACCAGGCACAGTGACTCACACCTGTAATCCCAGCACTTTGGGAGGCCAAGGCAGGCGGATCACCTGAGGTCAGGAGTTCAAGACCAGCCTGGTCAACGTGACAAAACCCCATCTCTACTAATAATACAAAAACAAAACAAAACAAAACAAAAAAACCCTAGAAGGCCATGGTGGTACACACCTGTAATTCCAGCTACTGGGGAGGCTGAGGCAGGAGAACTGCTTGAACCTGGGAGACTTAGGTTGCAGTAAACTGAGATTTTGCCACTGCACTCCAGACTCCATCTCAAAAAAAAAGGTTATCAAGACATGAAAAAGCATGGAGGAGCTTTATATACACATTACTAAATGATAGAGTAACTTCCCTGACTGAGGTAAGTGAAATAAATCTGTATGCTTCTTTAGTAGGTCAGAATGAAACATTTATTTATGTGGTAAAGAATTAAATAAAGGGGGGAAATCCTAGCTAGAGCAATCAGACAAGAGAAAGAAACAAAGGACATCCAAATTGGAAAGGAAGAAGCCAAAGTATCCTTATCTGTACATGATATGATCTTATATTTGGAAAAACCTTAAATACTCCCCAAAAGAAAAAACTGTTAGAACTGAAAAACAAATTCAGTAACGTGCAGGATACAAATCAACATGCAAAAATCAGTTCCTTTTTTATATGCCAATAGAAAACAATCTGAAAAAGAAATCAAGAAAATGATCCCGAGCTGACAGCTCCCAAAAACGAAAGAAGCAGTACGCAGGTTGAGCAGGGGGTCTTTAGGCCTGCTCAGTTGGTGGCAATGGCAGGCTTTCCATTGCATATGTACTACGAGTTCCACATCTCAGCCTCTTATCCAGCTTCAGCAGTCTCAGCCCCACCAGCTGGAGAAAAAATGGGTTTTGCATGAACTCCACCCTGAAATGAAATACAGACCGCGGTGTTTGTATCCTTTTCTTCTGATTTTTACTAATGGTTCCTCAGAAAATTTAATGTCATCAGAAGACCGGGAAGCCTAGGGGGATAAATTGTTGACTCTGTAGAGTATTTATGATGGAGACGAATTTAGAAAATCAGAGTCTATTCAAGGTGGAAAAACCAGCATCTATTTAGATTTGTCACAGAACATCAAGATATTTGTGAGCGGTTAGGTAATAATATTTTCTTAAACAGATTTTTCTAAATAAAGATTATTCTTTATTTGGAAAAAGAGAAAGTAATCCCAATTACAATAGCTACAAATAAAATAAAATGCCTAGGAAATAACCAAAGAAGCAAAAGATTGCTACAATGAAAACTATAAAACATTGATAAAAGAAATGAAAGAGGACACAAAAAAAGAAAGATATTCCATGTTCACTGACTGAAAGAATCACTATTATTAAAATGTTCATACCACCAAAAGGAAACTACAGATTCAATGCAATCCCTATCGAAATATCAACGACATTCTTCAGAAATATAAAAAATAAATCTGAAATTCATACGAAACCACAAAAGACCCAGAATAGCCAAGGCCATCCTGGGCAAAAAGAACAAAACTGAAAGAATCTCATTACCTGATTAAATTTTCCTACAGAGCTATAGCAACCAAAATCACATGGTACTGGCATAAAAACAGACACATAGACCAGTGGGATAGAATACAGAAGCCAGAAGTAAATTCATGAATCTACAGTGAACTCATTTTTGACAAAAATATCAAGACCAACCAAGGAGGAAATGAAGTTTCTTCAATAAATGGTGCCGAGAAAACTGAATATCCATATCCAGAAGAATGAAACTATACCCATCTCTGACCATATACAAAAATCAAACCAAAACAAATTAAAAACTGAAATCTAAGACCTCAAACTATGAACCTACTAAATGAAAACATTGGGGGAAACTCTCCAGGATATTGGTCTGGGCCAATATTGAAAGGATTTTTCAATACCTGACAAGACAGGCAACCAAAGCAAAAATGGCCAAATGGAATCACATCAAGATAAAAAGCTTCTGCACAGCAAAGGAAACAACACGGTGAAGAGACAACCCAGAAAATAGAAAATATTATTTGCAAACTATCCATCTGACAAGGGATTAGTAACCAGAATATATAAGGAGCTTAAAGAACTCAATAGGAAAGTATTTAATGATCTGATTAAAAATAGACAAAAGCTTTAAATAGACATTTCTCAAAAGAAGACTTACAAATGGCAAATAGGCATACGAAAAGGTGCACAACATCGCTTGTCATCAGAGAAATGCAAACCAAAACTACAATGACATATTATTTCACCCCAGTAAAAATGGCTTTTAACCAGAAGGCAGGCAATAACAAATGCTGGTGAGCACGTGGAGAAAAGGGAACCCTTGCACACTGTTGGTGAGAATGTAATATATAGTCACTATGAACAATAGTTTGAAGGTTCAAAAAAAAAAATCTAAAAACAGAACTAACATAGGATCCAGCAATCTCACTACTAGGTATGTGCCCAAAAGAAAGCAAATCAATATGTAAAAGAGATATCTGCCGTCCCATGTATATTGCAGCGCTATTCACAAAAGCCAAGATTTGGAAGCAACATAAGCGTCCATCAACAGATGAATGGATAAAGAAAGTGTGGTACATATACACAATGGGGTACTACTTAATCGTAAAAAAGAATGAGGCTGGCTGGGCGCAGTGGCTCATGCTTTTTTTTTCTTTTTTTCTTTCTTTTCTTTTTGGCTTGAAATGGAGTTTCACTCTTGTTGCCCAGTCTGGAGTGCAATGGTATGATCTCAGTTCACTGCAACCTCCGCCTCCAGGATTCAAACGATTCTCCTGCCTCAGCCTCCACAGTAGCTGGGATTGCAGGCACGTGCCACTACACCCGGCTAATTTTTTGTATTTTTAGTAGAGACAGGGTTTCACCATGTTGACCAGGCTGGTCTCAAACTCCTAACCTCAGGTGATCCACCCACCTCAGCCTCCCAAAGTGCTGGGATTACAGGCGTGAGCCACTACAGAGACGGATGATCACCTGAGGTTAGGAGTTTGAGACCAGCCTGGCCAATATGGTGAAACCCTGTCTCTACTAAAAATACAAAAATTAACTGGGCGTAGTGGCACAGCCTGTAATCCCAGCTACTCTGGAGGCTGAGGCAGGAGAATCATTTGAACCCAAGAGGCGGAGGTTGCAGTGAGCCGAGATTGCTCCATTGCACTCCATCCTGGGTGACAAAGTGAGGTCCAGGCAAGGTGGCTCATGCCTGTAGTCCCAGAACTTTGGGAGGTAGAGGTGGGCAGATCGCTTGAGCCGAGGAGTTCAAGACCACCCTGGACAACATAGTGAGGCCTCATCTCTATTTCAATTTTATTTTAAAAGTAATATTTAGGCCAGGCGTGGTGACTCATGCCTGTAATCCCAGCACTTTGGGAGGCCGAGGCAGGCAGATCACCGGAGGTCAGGAATTAGAGACCAGCCTGACCAACATGGTGAAACCCCATCTCTACTAAAAATACAAAATTAGCCGGGCATGGTGGCACATGCCTGTAATCCCAGCTACTTGGGAAGCTGAGGCAGGAGAATTACTCGAACCCGGGGGGCAGAGGTTGCAGTGAGCCAAGATTGCACCACTGTACTCCAGCCTGGGCAACAAGAGCAAAACTTGGTCTCAAAAAAAAAAAGTAATATTAAAAAAAAAGAGATCCTAGTATTTGCAACAACATGGATGAAATTGGAGGACATTATGCTAAATGAAATAAGCCAGGCACAGTGAGACAAACTTCTCATGTTCTCACTTATTTGTGGGAGCTAAAAATTAAACCAATTGAACTCTTGGAGGTAGAGAATAGAACAATGATTATCAGAGGCTGGGAAGGGTGGTGGGTAGCAAGGGGGGATGTTAATGGACACAAAAAAATTATTAGATAGAATGAAGATGTAGTTGTGTTTGTTTTGTTTTTTGTTTTGTTTTATTTGAGACAGAGTCTCGAACTTATCACCCAGGCTGGAGTGCAGTGGCTCAATCCCGGCTCCTGCAACCTCCGCCTCCTGGTTTCAAGCAATTCTCCTGCCCCAGCCTCCTCAGTAGCTGAGATTACAGGTGCCCGCCACCATGCCCGGCTAATTTTTGTACTTTAGGTAGAGACAGGGTTTTGCCACGTTGGCCAGGCTGGTCTCAAACTTCTGACCTCAGGTGATCCACCCACCTCGGCCTCTCAAAGTGCTGGGATTACAAGTGTGAGCCACCACGCCTGGCCGAAGATGTAATTCCTGATAGTACAACACAGTGACTACAGTCAATAATAATTCATTGTGCATTTAAAAATAACTAAAAGTATAATTGAATTGTTCGTAACACAAAGAAAGGATAAATGCTTGAAGTGATGCATGCCCTATTTACCCTGATGTGATTATTATGTATTGCATGCCTGTATCAAAATATCTCACGTACCCCATGAATATATACACCTACTATATACCCACAAACATAAAATATATTTTTTAAAAAATGGTAAAGGGAGTGATGTGGAGTGAGAAGAGGGAAAGACATCATAGCCCAGCGCTGTGGAACTACAGATTAATGGTGTCCAGTCTCGGAAGTACCTCCATGCTAGCTGGCAATTCTTTTGTGTTCCCAGCAAACTCCCACTCCTCTTATAGTGACTACTGTGTCTCAAACTAACTCTCTACTCTCTTCTCCTTCCTTCCTTCCCATTCTCAGCCAACAATCTCACCCCCATTTCAAGAGAAAAGGAAACCTCCAAGCAAAATGTCCTCAGTCTCTGCCACTGACCGCTCTCCCCATGGAGGCCACCTATCCTTTCTTCCTGTCTTTCAATGGGAACCTGCGGTGGCCTTCCTCATCCCACGCTCGCTCCTCCCCTGCACTTGGTGCCCTGCCCCTCCTGCCTCCTTAGAGTTCCGTTCCTCCGAACTTCCCTTCTTTTTTGCTCACCTCTGACTACTTTTTCTCTGGCTCCTTTTCTGTCAGCATTTAAACATGATTTCCCACTCCATATAAAATCCACCCATTCTCAATCCTTCAGGCCAGCAAGGTATAGGTCTACCTTCCTCTTCAGAGACAAATGTTCTACACAGTTACTTCATTTGTTCAGCAAATCTTCATACTTGTGTCTGCGAGTGTCAACTACATGCCAGGCTTTGTTTTAAGTACCAGGGATTTGACAAAAAACACAATAGACAAAACTCCCTCCCCCACATGGAACATCTATTCTACTGACCGGTGGTAACCTTTTTCATTTCCAATTCATGTCACTACTCAACATCCTCTGGCTTCTACCTCTACTGTCTTTTGAAAACTGCTTTTGCCAAGATCACTAATGATCTCCTTGTAAATCACACAGAAATATTTCAGTTCTCATGTGACTGGACCCAGGTTTTGCAGCATTGACACGACTGACTACTCCTTCATGAAATTTGGGGCCCTTTAGGATGACGTCTATCCCTGATTACCAATTTTTAATGGCTGAACATCCCTTTTAGGATAAGGTTTTAAATCCCCAACTGTTGATAAGGCCCTTACTGATGGATTTTCTGCTTTCCTCTCTAGCTTCCACTCTCACCATAGTCTCGGTCTGCCATTCTCGGTTTCAACCATCCAGATTCCGCTGAGATTCCCTGGAAGTGCCAGGCATCCTTCCTCTTCTTCTGGCTCATCCCAACTCACCCTACAGGCCTCAGCTTTGGCATTCCTTTACTCTGGGAGCCCTGAGCTTCAACTTTGAACTTGAAGCCATTCTAATGTGCTTCTATAAGAATCTCTAATTATACATCTGGTAGTACTTATCACAGTATGTTATCCTCAGCAGTTTACCTGTCTGTATCTCTCCGGAATATGTAAAACCCACAAGAGTAGAGATTCTTTCTTTCTTTCTTTTTCTTTCTTTCTCCTTCCTTCCTTCCTTCTTCAGAATAGATTCTTCTGTTAAGAAACTCTTCCTTATTCCAGACATATTTCTAGCATACAGCCTGGCACAGAGAAGTTCCTTAAATTACTCATTGAATTAAGATCATATGTACTGGTAAGATGAGTGGCTCATGCCTGTAATCTCAGTACTTTGGGATACAGAGGTGGGACAATTGCTTGAGGCCAAGAACTGGAGACCAGCTGGGCAATACAGTGAGACCCTGTCATTAAAAACCACTTTTTTTTTTTAGTTATCCTAATGTGATATGTGCCTGTGGTCTAAGCTACTCAGGAGTCCGAGGTGGGAGGATCACTTAAGCCCAGGAGTTTGAGGTTGCTATGAGCTGTGATCATGTCACTGCACTCCAGCCTAGGGGACAGAGTGAGACTTTATTTCAAGAAAAAAAAATTATAATTTAAAAAAGATTATATTTATTGAAGGCCAACTTTACGCCAGGCACTGTGCTGCGTGCTTTACAAATAGTATGTTACACAAGTCTCATAAAAACACTTCAATAATTTTTATGATCTGGAAACTGGGCCACCAGAAGGTAAAATAACCTTCTCCCTACTGTTTGTATCTGTGGTTGCCCATAGCCAGTACTAAACAATTTCAACATAGAAAGCACCAACTGAAAGTCAGAATAAAATACCTAGTCAAGGCCAGGCATGGTGGTTCATGCCTGTAATCCCAGCAGTTTGGGAGGCTGAGACTTTGGGATCACTTGAGGCCAAGAAGAGCTCAACACCAGCCTGGCCAACATGACCAAATCCTGTCTCAACTAAAAATACAAAAATTAGCTGGGTGTGGTGGCAGGCACCTGTAATCCCAGCTACTCAGAAGGCTGAGGCAGGAGAATCACTTGAACCTGGGAGGTGGAGGTTGCAGTGAGCCGGGATCGTGCCACTACACTTCAGCCTGGACAACAGAGCGAGATTCAGTCTCAAAAAGAAAAAAAAAAAGAGAGAGAGAGAGAGAGAGAGAGAGAGAAGACAAAGGATCCCCCTGTGGGTCAAGGACCTTACCTGGAATCTGAGCAACAGGACTGAACTGTATGTATTATATATGTATATATATATGTATGCATTGTGTGTGTGTGTGTATATATATATATATACACAGATATATACAGATATATGTATATATATATACACATATATCTGTGGGTGTGTGTGTGTGTGTGTGTGTATATATATATGTTTATTATGATGTTTTAACATATTTAAAAACCTTTCTGGCTTGGGAGAGACTGGCGTCCTCTGGGCTAGAAATTTCTCTCTTTTTTTGTTTCTTTTGAGACAGGGTCTTGCTCCAGGCTGGAGTGCAGTGGCAAGATCATGGCTCACTGCAGCTTTGAACTACTGGGCTCAAAGCTGTCCTCTTCCTCAGCCACCTGAGTAGCTGGGACTACAGGCACACACCATCATGCCCCAGCTATATTCTTAATTTTGTAGAGATGGAGTCTTGCTATGCTGCCCAGGCTGGTTTTGAATTCCTGGCTTCAAGCAATTTTTTTTTCTTTTTTTTCTTTTTTTTTTTAAGATGGGGTTTCACCATGTTGGTCAGGCTGGTCTTGAACTCCCGACCTCAGGTGATCCACCCACCTTGGCCTCCAAAGTGCTTAGATTACAGGCGTGAGCCACCACGTCCGGCCTCTGCTTTTTTTTTTTTTTTTTTCCCAGCAATTTTTCAACCTAGGCCTCTGAAAGTTTGGGGATTACAGGCATCAACCACCGCAGCTGGCCCTGACTAGCCAATTTTAAAACATAGCAAAGGGCTAGGCAAGGAGCACACCTTTGTTATACAAACTAACCCATCTGGAGCCCTACCTCCTCCATCTGGCTCTTATACTCCAGGAGGTGGTGTAATATTCCATTCTCTTAATCATCTCAGGCCCAGGTGCCAGGCAACTAGAGACCACCCCTATAGCCTAGAGCCTGTGGAAATTATCCAAAGTAGCCAGTCGGATACTGTTTACCCTGTCCACCTTGACTTTCTTTTAGGGATGCCCTGATTAAAAACTCTGGCCTAACCCCTCTGCTAACTCCTGTCTTTTGCCTCCTACCTGCTCTGGTGTCTTTCCCACATGACTCTGGATGGAGTGGCGTGGCTCCTGTCTCTAGTGCCTGTGAATATAATAAACTTTATTTTCCTGAACCTCTCCTGTGTGTCCTCTTGTGGCCACACTGACTGACCATCTTATAAAAGAATACAATCGCCAGGCGCGGTAGCTCACGCTTGTAATGGCAGCACTCTCGGAGGCCGAGGCGGGCAGATCACCTGAAGTCAGGTGTTCAAGACCAGCCTGACCAAAAAGGTGAAATGCATCTCTGCTAAAAATGCAAAAATTAGCCAGGCATGGTGGTGCCTGCCTGTAGTCCCAGCTGCTCAGGAGGCTGAGAAAGGAGAATTGCTTGAACCAGGGAGGCGAAGGTTGCAGTAAGCCGAGATCACGCCACTGCACTCCAGCCTCGGCAACTGAGCAAGACTGTATCTCAAAAAGAAAGAAAAGAAAAAAAGAATACACTCCAGGAGGTGTGCACAGAAATGGTCCTGAGATCAAGCGGAGATTCTACCAAATGCCAGAAGCAGGTGAGGGGCAATCCATAGGCTTAAAAGAAGACAAGCTAAAACCATGCAGTCTGGTCTTATGTTAGAAATGTGGCTATTAATAGGCTGGGTGAGGTGGCCCACATCTATAATCTCAGCATTTTGGGAGGCCAAGGCAGGAGGATTGCTTGAGCTCAGGAGTTCAAGACCAGCCTGGGCAGCATGGTAAGATCCCATCTCTATAAAAAATTTTTTAAAAAATTAGCTGGACATAGTGGTTCATCCCTGTAGTCCTAGCTCCCCAGGAGGCTGAGGTGGAGATTGCGTCAGTCCAGGTGGTCCAGGCTACAGTGAGCCAAGATCATGCCACTGTACTCAAATTTAGAAACGTGACTGTTAAAATTCGAATGACCAGACACAGTGGCTCATACCTGTAATCCCAGCACTTTGGGAGGCCGAGGCAGGCAGATTGCTTGAACCCAGGGGTTTAAGACCAGCCTGGGCAGTGCAGTGAGGCCTCATCTCTAAAACAAACACACAAAGACCATATGAACTTTATGCAAAACAAACAAAGATGTTGCTAAGGTCTGGATGTTTGTTGCCTCCAAACCTCATGTTGAAATTTGATCCCCAGTGTTGGAGGCAGGACCTAATGGGAGATGTGTGGGTCTTGGAGGAAGATCTCTCATGAACAAATGATGCCCTCCCTCCAGGTGAGTGAGCTCTCATTCTGTATTAGCTCCCGCAGAGCTGGTTGTTAAAAAGAGCCTGGCACCTCCCTGGTGGAAGCAGCCTGTGGTCCTCCCCCAGACACAGATGTCCCATTTGAAGTTTCCAGCCATCTGAATTATAAGTCAAAAGAACATTTTTAAAATAAATTACTCAACTTCAAGTATTCCTTTACGGAAACACTAAAAGGACTAAGACAGATGTTAATAGCCACATCAGTTTTTTGGTCACCAAGATATATATGTTAAATATTTTTGCCCCCCTCATATGACAGCTTACTTATTATATATGGTATTTAGCTATGTGTATCTACATTTCAGGGAATTGGCTCAAGGCAATTCAATTTTTACAAAGTAAAATGATGTAAAATAAGTTTCTTGTTAATATTCCTGTACCATATAGTCTGGTTTTCAAAAACAAATTACTGGAATTAAGGTGGAAATGCCTGTCTATGCACAAAATACAAACTCATCAACAGGACTAAATTAGCATTCTTATCCTTACAAAGAAATTCTCTTGGCCACGTGAGGTGGCTCACGCCTATAATCCCAACATTTTGGAAGGCAGAGACGGGTAGATCACGAGGTTAGGAGTTCTCTACTGAAAATACAAAAAGTAGCCAGGCATGGTGGCGCATGTACCTTTAGTCCCAGCTACACGAGAGGCTGAGGCAGGAGAATTGCTTGAATCCAGGAGGCAGAGGTTGCAGTGAGCCAAGATCATGCTATTGGCGCCACTGCACTCCAGCCTCGGCAACAGAGTGAGACCCCTTCTCAAAAAAAAAAGAAAGAAAGAAAGAAAAAAAGAAATTTCCTTACTTGGGTCCTCCTATGACTTCACCCTCATGGGTGAGAGAGACAGCAGGAACAGTGACTTGCCACTCAGAGCCCAGAGCCTCTTCTGGACCACATTCTGAATTCCTGGAACCTTGGGATTCCTTTCAGGCAGGAAGAAGAGCAGAGGCAAAACGATTTTGTCAGCAGATCAGCCACCTTTCGTTTTGTTTTATTTTGTTTGAGTCTCACTCTGTCATCCAGGCTGGAATGCAATGGTGCAGTCTCGGCTCACTGCAACTTCCGCCTCCAGGTTCAAGCGATTCTTCTGCCTCAGCCTTCCAAATAGTTGGAACTACAGGCACGCTCCACCATGCCCAGCTAATTTTTACATTCTTAGTAAAGACAGGGTTTCACCATGTTGACCAGGCTGGTCTCGAACTCCTGACCTCAGGTGATCCACCCATCTCGGCCTCCCAAAGTGCTGGGATTACAGGCATGAGCCACTGTGCCCAGCCAGGTCAGCCCCTTTTTAAGGAGCTTTCCAAGAACCCCTACCCTGTTTATATCTTTTGCTTACATCTCATCTGCTAGAACTCTATTGAATAATAGCCCTACCTATAAAAGAGGCTGGAAATACAGCTGAGAACATTGCCACAACCAAAAAATAAAAGGGTTTCTACATTTAAGGAAGAAAGGGAACTTAGATTTAGATAAGCGAATTGAAATTTCTGGCACAGATGGAGTTACTGGGAGAGGAACTATAATCTTTTCCCAAATCAACACTCACTGTGTTTTGGTGTTTTGCCTGTTTAGCTAACAAGTTCAATACCATGTCCAATGGTCAATTTTCAGGGGAAAATATTAGAAGAATATCTAAGTATCTTCCCTATCCTTTTGTCAGAAAATTGTTAATGCTTCCAATCTACCTGAGACAAAAAGCTCTGTCCTTCAACACCTTGTGAATGTTTCTGTGTTCTGACTCTAGAAGCATCTAAAATAATCAAGAATGGACTATTCTAGCCAGACGTGGTGGCTCACACCTGTAATCCCAGCACTTTGGGAGGCTGAGGCAGGTGGATCACCTGAGGTCAGGAGTTTGAGATCAGCCTAGTCAACATGGTGAAACCCTGTCTCTACTAAGAATATAAAAATTAGCTGGGCATGGTGGTACATACCTGTACACCCAGTTACTTGCAAGGCTGAGGCACAAAAATCACTTGAACCCAAGAGGCGGAGGTTGCAGTGAGCTGAGATCACACCACTGCACTCCAACCTGGGTGACAAAGCCCGACTCTATCTTAAAATAATAATAATAAAATAATAATAATAAAGAATGGACTATTGAATCCTAAAATCATACTATATGTGACTATCTATACATATTCCATGAAACTTTGCTTACAAAGAAAAACATACATATTCCATTGCCATCCCAAATTATGCTTGACAGCTTTTGGTCTAAGATGGCAGAAGCAGAAGAGAACAAGAAGGGTGTGGTCAGCAGGTGTGAGCACACGACAAATTCTGGGGTCACAGAAAACACAAACACAGCCAAATACTGCAGTGGAAACGTAAGGGAGTTCAGTCAGACAAAACTCCCAAGAGTTTTCAGGTTCTGAATGAACTTGTCTAAAGTGGCCTGGAGCCTTGATCCCAGGAGTTCAAGGCCAGCTTGCGGAACATAGCAAGATTCTGTCTCTTTGGGAAAAAAAAAAAAAAAAAAAAAGATGTATATATCCTTTCAGCAGCAGAATTTGTTTTTAAAAGAAAACAAAAATAAATAAGCAAATAAAGTTAAGTGTCCTGGAAGAAAAACAAAAAAGGCCAGGCCGGGCGTGGTGGCTCACGCCCGTAATCTCAGCACTTTGGGAGGCCGAGGCAGGCGGATCACCTGAGGTTGGGAGTTCAAGACTAGCCTGGCCAACATGGTGAAAACCTGCCTTAATAAAAAAAAAAAAGAAAAAAAAAGGCCAAAAGAAAGGGTTATAAGTACAATTCTGACTATATGAGCACCGCACTTTGCTTACAGGGGTTAAATAAAGAAAAAGCCCCTAGAAAAGTTTTTTCAAATAACTGGGCTGGGTGAGATGGCTCACGCTTGTAATCTCACCACTCTGGAAGACCAAGATGAGAGGATCGCTTGAGTCCAGGAGTTTGAGACCAGCCTAGGCAACAAAGTGAAATCCTGCCTCTACTTCAAAGAAAAATTAACAGGGCATGATGGTGCACACCTGTAGTACCAGCTACTTGGCAGGCTCAGGTGGGAGGATCACTTGAGCCCAGGAAGTTGGAATTATAGAGAGCCATGATCCTGAGTGACACTGTGAGAGACCCACTCTCAAAAAATAATAATAATAATTAATAATAATTGTACAAATTACCCAGAGGGGCAGGGTGCAGTTGTTCATGCCTATAATCCCAGAACTTTGGAAAACCAAAGTAGAAGGGTTGCTTGATGTCAGGAGTTTAAAACTAGCCCTTTTAAAAAAAAAAAAAAAAAATTAGGGTTTGGTGGCCTGAGCCTGTCATCCTAGCTACTCAGGAGGCTGAGAAGAAAAATCGCTTGAGCCTAGGAGTTTGAGGCTGCAGTGAACTATGATTATGCCACTGCACTCCAGCTTGGGTGACAGAATGAGATCTTGTCTCTAATAAAAAAAAAAAAAAATTAGATTATTTAGAGGGAATAGAACCTCTATGATGGGAAGAGGTCACAGAGTAAAGTCCTCCCCCATTCTCGTATCTGGACATTCCATGTCCCCAGATTAAAGGCTCCTCCTGCAAAAAGTAAAATCTGCCTAACCAAAAAATCTTGTTGATATACACAGAGTCTACTGGGAAACAACCTAGAAAAAACACAACAGAGAAAACTCAAGCTAGCTACTTAGAAAAATCAAATTAAGCCGTGCTACATTATCTAGTCAAACTCACTAGAAGGGTCATGTAACATGGATTACATAAAAACATAACCCAAAAATGCCAACATAGAGAACACTGTGAAATTCCTGAACTTGGCCAATATCCTATAAATTTAAGAAAACGGTTCTTCTTCCCACTAGCAAGTCCATACTTGTTCCTGAAATAAATTAACAGCCCCCTCACTACATATCTCCTTCCATTTTACACAAAGAACTTAAGGTCCCAGAATAGGTTAAAAAAATGTTTGTCAATCACCGCCAAGCTGGGCACCAGGGATATAGCCAAGACTGACCCCCAAGACCACGCAGGGGCTCGCTCACCTCAGTGGTGCAGACAGTCCTGTAGCAGATGCAAGATAAATTTCAGACCACGCCTGACTGGAACATTGGGAGAATTGATGATATGAGTAGTTGCATTGATGATCTGGAGAAGAATATCACAGATCTTATGACACAGCTGGGGTGGAAGAACTGGAAGGTGAAAACAAGATACCTGCCACACAAGAGTTGAAAATTGCTAATAATTTATACTGAAATCTGAAACGCCATTTTTTCCAAGCCAAGAGAAGATTGAATGACTTTTTGCAGCTAACTACTACAGGTTTTATATTATAAAATGCGTGCATTCTTTTCACATAAAATATAGTTAGTCTATAGAGTGGTTTACCCCCCCCCAGTTTCTTAAATATGGTGTCTTCACATCTTGGACCTTGGTCAATTGTGCTATTAATTACTAAGCACTAAAACTTCGGCAGTTCCTGAAAAAAAAAAAACAGTTTTACTTTCCCAAATTCCTATTCTTCTTTGACCCAACTGGAGGTCACACTCTGGTGCTTGGGTTGAGTCTTATCCTTGCTTCAACAGCTTGCATCAGCCTCCACCAAGACTGAAGTTGGAGATAACTAAGCGTCTGCTAAGCTAGACTGCTTCAACCCCAGTGTCTCGTGTGTTTCAGCCCCTCACCCCAGGGAGTTCAGAAATCCTTAAAGAAATCTCCAGAACAAAATATAAGGAAATCTCCAGAACAAAATGTAAGTACTATAGTGCTTATATCTCAGCACCCACACATCCCTAACAGCATTTTTCAAGTCAGAGCATGTGTTACATATATCATGACCTAAATCTACATCATCATTGCGAGCCATGGATTATAGCAGATATAGTATTAATATTATTGAGTGAAAGAATATAGATTGTGGAAAACAGTAAAAGCATTCTTATTATTTATAAATTAGCGTGGGCTATTTGGAGAAATAATTTGTCTCAGCCAACCAAGTACAGCCTAGAACCAAAACAGGCCAAAAGACCTACTTTGGCCCTTTCTCTCTAAGCATTTGCATCTCAGGCTTTTCCAATCCAGAGGGGGAAAGCCCATCCAGTGAAAAACAGCAGCAACAAAAAGCTTATCCAATAAAAAGTTCCGTTCTGAAAGAAGAACAGGAGGGCTGGAATTTTCTAAATAATTTCCAGAGACTGGCTTCTTCCTCCTCAGGCGTGTGGAATAGCAGGGCCAGCTTACTTCACCTGGTGTTAGAAGAAAAGAAACCTGCAGAATGACAAAGAGCCCACCCAAGACATGATAGAAATCAAGGTGGTAGTTACTTGTAGGAATGGGTCTTGACTGTAAAGGGCTCTAGAAAACGTTTCAATGTTGTGAAAAGATTGTCTGTTTTGATCTGAGTAGTGATAGGCACACATTCATCAACCATTCACTTAAGATTTGTGCATATCACTGCATGTAAATTACACTGCAAGAAAAGAAAAAGGAAAAACATTCTCACACACATGCAAAAAAAGAAAAGTTTCTCCAAATAAGAAACACCCCAGCCTTTCCCCAGTTTTCTAGATTACTAGAAGTGATTGATTCCGAAGAGAGAATAAAGGGGCACCAGAAAGAGGAAGACGGTGATCTCCAAGCTGACTTGTCCCCCATCTCCATGAAATCTCATGGAAGGAAAAGTATCTCAATGAAAGAGAGGCAAAGAAATAATCAGGGTTCTTCTAAGAGGAAACATCCTACACTCTCAGCATCGCGACTTGGTCTCATGAAAGAGAATGCATTCAGAAAGTCATCACCTTAAGGTACACTGTAACGTTAAATCCCTTCTTTAAAAACAGTGTGTACTCCTCTAGGGAAATCTGGCCCAGTAAACCTTACAAGTCCAGAAGAGCCATTCTAGCCTTTGGGCAATCCCTGCCTGAAAGCACAGTTGCACAATCACAGTTCAATGAATCTGAGCCATAGATTCATCCTCAGGGATATGCCAAATGATTTTCATTTTACAAGCATCCTTACGTTAGTTAAATTGAGGAAATAATCCCTTGAAGACATCCGTTAAGGCTTAAAAACAGAAAAGAGTGCAAGAAAAAAATGTATTAGCTATTTTTAAATCTTAAGGCACTGCTGTACCCGCATACCCCATGCATGGGTGGGAGGGTGGTATTTCCGTCTCCAGCCTGCCCTTTGCCACCTCATATACAAACCACCACCTCCACTCAGATAGGTGGTTTGTTCTGTGTTCTTTGACCAGGAAGGAGGATGTGTTGGCAGGTAACAAACTTTAAAGGAGTTCATTATTGAATTGGGATTTTAAAACTTAGGTCAGGCAGTTGGGATGGGGGAGCAGAGAAAAAATTAAAAATGAAAAAATAAAGAAAACTTAGGTGGTGCAGATGACAAAAAAAGCCACGATACATGCGGCATACTGGGGAAAACACATGAGTAAAAGGGAAATGTCCCAGTCTTACCCCTCCTCTTTACGGTCTTCAACCTCTCGACTAGAAAAGAGTCCTCAGCCTCAAGAAAGAGTTTATCTTACTTCAGTGGAAACAGAGAAGTGGTAATAGAGAATCTAATGGGTCCCAAAAGAGGAAACTTGCCTCCAGTCTTGGGCTGTGTAGTTGACATAACTAACTCCATCTTAGAAAAAGACTCCATTTCGGATTTCATAGAGCACTTTGCCAACAAGGATGTTTTGTTTAACAAACAAATAAAAAGAAAAAGACTGCAGGCAACCAGATAAGGACACAAACAAGCACACTCTTCCACTATCAGTTCTTGCCAGAGGACTCTGTGACTATCCCAGAGGACTTTGTGTGTTTTTCGAGACCAGAGAGATACCAGGGCCAGACCAGGACTCTTGTCTTCTTAGCTAGCCCTCGACTAGTTCATTAATCCTTTCTTCTGTCTCTTTTTCCTCTTGATGTTAAATGTTACTTTGTATGTCGTGGAATGTTTAACCTAAAGCATTTCTATATTGATTAAATATACTGTCGTGTATGGTTTGCAATATCAACTGACTTGTGGCGTGGCTTGAGCCTGTGTGCCCATGGCTCTGACTACAGAGTGAGCAGGAAGCACTAAGAAGAGTTGCCTCCGTGGGAACTGCATGTAGCTCGTGGACTGGAATAGCATTAACAAAAACCTGACATTGTGGAAAGACACACACATGCGTGGACCTGTTTATCTCTAATCTTGCACCACCCATGACTGGCTGATGTCTAGGATGGAGGCAAAACTCCTAGATAGGCTGGTGGTCTCTGGAAGAAAAAAAAACAAAAACAAAACAAAAACTGACCCCATTGCTAGGGCAGAGGCTGTGAAAAGAAATGACCGCATGGTGTGCCTGGGCAGATGGGACCAGATACAATGGCTTAGGCTTCCCTGTGCCCTGAACAGCATGACAGCAGGATAATTTCCATGCCCTCCTCACCCCCAGAGATGTGCAAAGCAGAACAAAGAGTGATGAAAATAAAGGGGCTGTGGAAATGGGAATGTGGATCGTCTAGGCAATTGCATGCTTTATCATCTGAGGACCAGACAGGATGACAGCTATTCCAATGGACACCAGTGTCAGCAGATGACATCAAAGACCACATTGACCCCAGCTATGGTCACTGTTAGCCCACAGGACACTCCTGTGGAACTTAGAAAAAGACATCTGTAAAGTAAATACTGCTTAGAGAATGAAGTGCAGATGAAATATCAGCCCTCTTGGCTCTCTGCCCCACCTCTACCTCTAAGCCATATGGCATAATATTTGAGAAACAGATCTCAAGGCTGGGCACAGTGGCTGGTGCAGGTAATCCCCACACTTTCCGAGGCTAAGGCAAAGCAACATGAGGAGATCCCATCTCTACCAAAAAAAATTAGCCAGGCATGGTGGTGCATGCCTGTGGTCCCAGCTGCTTGGGAGATTGAAGTGGGGGAATCACCTGGGCCTGGGAGGTTGAGGCTGCAGTGAGCCATGACTGCACCCACTGTACTCCAGCCTAGGCAATGTGGCAAGAGTCCGTCTCTACAAAAAAAAAAAAAAAAAAAGGCACAAATTAGCTGGGCATGGTGGTGCATGCCTGTCCTCCCAGCTACTTGGGAGGCTCAGACGAGAGAATCTCTTGAGCCCAGGAGGTCGAGGCTACATTAAGCTGTGATTGTGCTATGGCGCTCCAGCCTAGGCAACAGAGTGAGATACTGTCTCAAAAGAAAAATAAAAAATTTAAATTTAAACTTTAGTAAAAAAATAAATAAATAATAAAATTACTGTAAACATGGGTAAAGTTATTAGGTAACAGGTTCCGTGAGAAGTCTGTAATGCTTAGATTAAAAGGCTTACTTAGTCTATTTATATCACCACAATTAAAAAGACTTTTCAGATGAGCAGCTGTGAGCTATAAGAAGGTATCTATTTCTGCTTCATTGATATCACCTGTCAGAACATTGTTTTTATTTTATTTTGGTTTTTTTTGTTTGTTTATTTGTTTGTTTGAAATGGAGTCTTGCTTGGTAACCCAGACTGGAGTGCAGTGGCACGATCTTGGCTCACTGCAACCTCCGCCTCCCAGGTTCAAGTGATTCTCCTGCCTCAGCCTCCGGCATAGCTGGGACTTCAGTGTGCCCCCACCTCACCCAGCTAATTTTTGTATTTTTGGTAAAAATGGAGTTTCACCACATTGGCCAGTCTGGTCCTGAATTCCTGACCTCAAGTAATCCTCCCAGCATGTTGGGAGGCCAAGGCGGGCAGATCACTTGAGGTCAGGAGTTCCAGACCAGCCTAGCCAACATGGTGAAACCCTGTCTCTACTAAAAATACAAAACAAAACAAAAAAATTATCCAGGTGTGGTTGTGCATGCCTATAATCCTAGCTACTCAGGAGGCTGATGGGAGAATTGCTGGAACCTGGGAGGCAGAGGTTGCAGTGAGCCAAGATCGCACCACTGCACACTCCAGCCTGGGCGACAGAGTGAGACTCCATCTCAAAAAAATAAATAAATAATAAATAAAAAGACAAAACAAATAGCACTGTATACAGCTTGAATTGATAAAAAACATACTACCAAATTAAGTATATTAGTAGAAATAGATCTTTTGTGGCCAGGTGTGGTGGCTCATACCTGTAATCCCAGCACTTTGGGAGGCCAAGGGGGGAAGATAGCTTGAGCCCAGAAGTGTGAGACTAGCCTGGGCAACATAGCAAGACCCTGTTTAAAAAAAAAAAAAGTTAGGCCGGGTGCAGTGGATCATGCCTATAATCCCAGCACTTTGGGAGGCCAAGGTGGGTGGATCATGGATCATATGAGGTCAGGAGTTCGAGACCAGTCTGGCCAACATGGTGAAACCCCGTCTCTACTAAAAATACAAAAATTAGCCGAGCGTGATGGCGCATCCCTGTAATTCCAGCTACTCAGGAGGCTGAGGCAGGAGAATCACTTGAACCCGGGAGGCAGAGGTTTCAGTGAGCCAAGATCACGCCATTGCACTCCAGCCTCAGCCAAAAGAGCAAAACTGCGTCTCAAAAAAAAATTTTTTTTTTAATTAGCTGAGCATGATGGCTTGCACCTGTAGTCCCAACTACTCGGGAGGCTGAGGCAGAGGATCTCTTGAGCCCAAGAGTTGAAGGCTGCAGTAAGCTATGATTGCACCACTGCATTCCAGTCCGGGTGACAGAGTAAGACCCTGTCTCTAAAAGAAAAAAAAAAAAAGGAAAGAAAGAGACACATATTTTATATAAGCCCCAAATATAAAACAACCTCTATGCATTTTTCTATTGCTTTTCAGTTTCTTTTCTCCTCTACGGATTGCAATATTTTTTTGTTGAATTTAAAATAACCAAACTGAAACCAACTTAATAACACTTAAGACAATGATAACTAGGAAAGATGTTTATAGTGTATATGTTTTTAAAAAAATGCTTAATACTGAAAATATAAAGATTTCCTCTATAAATAAGGAAAAGGTATGTAAGTTCAAAAGCCCGTCATTTTCCTTCCATTTTAATTCATTTCAATTTCATTATTACCACATGAGTGTTCCTTCCTATCCATCCGTCCATCCATTCAACAAATAGTCTCCACATGTAGAATCCCTATCCAAATTTCAATATGGTAGGAGATGCGATTGCCCCATCTACACTCCCTCAGCATTCAGGACTCTCAGGCCACAGATATATGCCCAACCCAAGAGTCAGGCCAGAAGTGCTAATGGGTTAACACCTCCAAGAACAATTCTCAATCAGTGATGAACAAAGTTGGTGGATAAACACTGTAGCTCCTCACTCCAGGTGGGACAACTGGGAAGCAATGGTCCACTGTCTCCAGTGGTGCCCTGGTGGCTCCTTATGTGCACTGCGTTACCCTCCTTCCCTTACCTGTCCCATTTCCCTTTCCCTGTCAGTGCTTCCTATCATTACTTCTCAACTTCTTACCTCAGGGCTGGCTTCTGGGAGACCCAGCCTAAGAAAAATTCTAACTTTAAACCTCTGTGTGAAAGAGAGATTTCTCTCCCATCCGTGCACTCGGAGTACTTGTTTATATTGGTCTCATAGAACAGTTTATTTGTTGACTTGTGTTTTAAAGGCTCTTATTCTCTCCTATTTTAGACTGTAAACTTCTTGACAAGAATCGTGTTTGACTGAACACTGTAGCTCATGCCTGTAATCCCAGCACTTTGGGAGGCTGACATGGGAGTATCCCTCGAGCTCAGGTGCTCAAGACCAGCCTGAGTAACATAGCAAGACCTCGTCTCAATCTCAAAAAATAAAAGAAAAGAATGGCCCATTTTTCTATAAAATGTATCTTATTTCTTTTGGATGTTTTCTATAAGATATACATTTTTTTTAATATTATGTCAAAATTTTCCTTTTTCCATGGGCATACTATTCTTCTTAACAGAATGCACTTACAGAAGATGTTTTGGAAGTCTAATGTGTAATCATATTTTGTGACTTTATTTTTATTTTTTTATTTACTTTGAGACAGAAACTCGCTCTGTCACCCAGGCTGGAGTGCAGTGGCACAATTGCAGCTCACTGCAACCTCCACCTCCAGAGTTCAAGCGATTTTTCTGCTCAGCCTCCTGAGTAACTGGGACTACAGGCGTGCACCACCACCCCTGGCTAATTTTTGTATTTTTAGTAAAGACAGAGTTTCACCATGTTGGCCAGGTTGGTCTTGAATTCCTTTTTTTTTTTTTTTTTTTAGATGGAGTCTCACTCTGTTGCCCAGGCTGTAGTTCAGTAGTACGATCTCGGCTCACTGCAACCTCTGCCTCTGGGTTCACGTGATTCTCCTGCCTCAACCTCCCAAGTAGCTGAGATTACAGGCGTGTACCACCACACTCAGCTAATTTTTGTATTTTTAGTAGAGACAGAGTTTCGTCATGTTGGCCAGGCTGGTGTCAAACTCCTGACCTCAGGTGATCTGCCTGCCTCAGCCTCCCAAAAGTGTTAGGATTGGCTGGTCCAAGTGCAGTGGTGTTTACAACTAATTGATCACAACCAGTTACAGATTTCTTTGTTCCTTCTCCACTCCCACTGCTTCACTTGACTAGCCTTAAAAAAAAAAAAAAAGTGTTAGGATTACAAGCATGAGCCACTGCACCTGGGCTGTGACTTTATTATGGGCATATATATGCTCTGTTTTTAAAGTACTGATTTCAATACACACTAATCACATTTACTTTATTGATATGGTATTTAGGTATTTTGTATCATTACTTATTTTTGTTTAATTATAATATTTTGAACTGAGATTAAAATATGCCATCATTAGCATATTTCTGTCTAGTTCTCCTTCCTTTTCTTATAATGTTGGCTGAGTGAATATTGTGGCTATTTCATTATATGCGCAAATCTTCATAGCTTCTATAACTTCTTAAACTCGTTAGCATTACAAAGTGTATTCCTTATCTCAAACTGAATTATATCTTTGGATATTAAGACCACAACCCCTATTCTTTGTTCATATTTGTCTCATAATTTTACACATTTAATCTATTTTTAATAAATAAAATTAATGATTAATAAAGATAAAGATTATTTTTTTTGAGACAGGGTCTCACTCTGTCATCCAGGCTGGAGTGCAGTGGTGTGATCACGGCTCACTGTAGCCTCCACCTTCCCAGGCTCAGGTGATCTTCCCACCTCAGCTTCCCAAGTAGCTAGGATTATAGGTGCATGCCACCATGCCCCACTAATTTTTCTTTTTTCGTATTTTTTGCAGAGACAGGGTTTCGCCATGTTGCCCAGGCTGGTTTCAAACTCCTGGGCTCCAGCCATCCTCCTGCCTTGGTCTCCCAAAGTGCTGGGATTATAGGCATGAGCTACCACACCCAGCCTAAAAATGTATTTTTAATTTTTCTAAATTATTTTGTTGTATGCGTTTTTATTGTATGCAGCATTCAGTTGAGCTTGATTTGTGATCAAATCTATTATTAGGTGCTGTCAATGTATGATCATTATGTCTTTCTAATGAATTGACCCTTTTATTATTGTGAAATCTCTTCCTTCACCTCTAGTAATAGTTTGTCTAGAAGCCTATCATTGTTGATATTGATATAGCCATTCCATCCTTTGAATGTTTACTACATGCATGATATACCCTTTTCTATGCATTTACTTTCAACCTCTCTGTGTCTTTATATTTACAGTGCGTTCATGGTAAACAGCATATAACTGAGCATTACTTCTTAATTCATTTTGATAATCTAATCCCTGCTTGCTCTCTCTCTTTTTTTTTTTTTTTTTTTGAGACGGAGTTTCGCTCTTCTTGGCCAGGCTGGAGTGCAATGTCTCGATCTCGGCTCACCACAACCTCTGCCTCCCAGGTTCAAGCGATTCTCCAGCCTCAGCCTCCCAAGTAGCCAGAATTACAGGCATGTGCCACCACTCCCAGCTAATTTTGTATTTTTAGTAGAGATGGGGTTTCTCTATGCTAGTTAGGCTGGTCTCGAACTCCCAACCTCAGGTGATAGACCCACCTTGGCCTCCCAAAGTGCTGGGATTACAGGCGTGAGCCACTGCACCCAGCCCACTGCTCTCTTTTTTAGCTTTTTTAGTTAGTTATTTCATTTGTTTGTTAGTTTATTTGTTTGTTTGCTTGTTTTGTGACAGGGTCTCACTCTGCCTCCCAGGTTGGAATGCAGTGGTGCAATCTCAGCTCACTTCAGCCTCAACCTCCCAGGCTCAGGTGATTATCTCACCTCAGCCTCCTGAGTAGCTGGGATTACAGGTGCATGCCACCACACCCAGCTAATTTTTATATTCTTTGTAGAGACAGGGTTTTGCCTTGTTGCCCAGGTTGGGCTCAAACTCCTGAGCTCAAGTGATACACCCTCCTCGGCTTTCCCAAGTGCTGGGATTACAGGTGTGAGCCACTGCACCCAGCCAATCACTGCTTTTTAATTGGAGTGTTTCAACTATTAACATCTAATATAATTATAAACATGATTGGGTTTAGGTCTACCACTTTATTGTTTTCTGTTTGTCCCCTCTGTTTTTTGTTTCATGTTTTCTGCCTTCTTTTAGATTACTGGAATATTTTTTAGAATTTCATTTAAATCTATCTATGGGCTTATAAACTCTCTCTTTGCACTGATTTTTAGTGGTTATGGTAAAGATTGAAATATACATCTTTAACTTTTTGCCCTCTACCTAGAGTTAATATCCACTTCATGTAAAATGTAGAAACCTTACACCACACAGATCCATTTACCACCTCCATCTTTCATTCTATAGTTGTCATAAGTTTATAACTGCATTCTTTATAAGCCCCATATAATAATGTTATAGTTTGTGGCTTAAGTAGTAAAATGTATTTTAAGAAACTGAGGGGAAAAAATGTATATTTACTCAGATATTTTTAATTTGTTCATTTTTCTCACAAAATGATAGAAAGGAACAACAGAGGAAAGCAGTCCCAGGATAGATACAATGGCTCAACAGTCATTAAAGACTAGAAACTTTTTATCTTCCTATTCTAACTGTTCAAACTAACATCGAATTAGTTTGGTCTGCAGGCTTGTCCCTCCCTAGCCATATTATGTCAGTAACATTTCGGGAAGCATCACCTGTAGATATATCTGTCTCCAAGTGCTTCATTCAACACTTTCCAAGAAGTACCCTGGCAGGACCCAAGCCCATGACTTTGAATAAGAAATTGAGGGAAGCATCTGGCACTGTGAGTGTTTTCATCCTCTGTCATGAGAAATGGGAATAAGAATGGCTGTTGTGTAGATAATCAATAGCTACTGCCAAAACCCCTTACTTCTATCTATTGGTGGTGGTTCCTGACACTGCTATATTTAGAAAAATTGAAGACTCTGTTTAGAAGAACTAAAGACTGGTCAATATGCAACGTCTGCCATACATATAGAAAAGAATGGTGGGGATGTTGTTCATTCATTGGCTGAAAATGTCTCACACAATTCTGGAAGTATTGCCCTCAATATTAAATCTGTCAAGCCCTCAGTGTTTTAGAAATTCACTGCCTAAATTTAAACTTTAGTGTTAGTACACACTACTACTTAAGATGTTCACCTGCCTGTAGAACTCTTCCTGTCCATTGATGACTCAACTTTTACACTCAACTTTAGATTCAACCATATACAATTTCATATTAGTTATTAGTTCCAAGCCCAGTCTAATCTAAACTGAACAACTACTAGCATTTCAACATAAATCTGCATAAGATTGTCCACCACCACCCCACCTTGCCCCATACTCTAGGATGTACCTAAAGAGCAAAGTTTAGCATAAAGTAATTAATGGTGATTTATTTTGGTCAATTTTAATGAAGATAATTTTTGACAGAGGAAATTTCCTAAAGACTCTCAAATTACTCTGTACTTTCCAAACCAATACTGATTAAGGACAGATTTGAAACTGCTATAGAATATTTTTAATATTTAGCAACTGGTCTGCTATATCCTAGAACCAGACTGCAACAGTTTTATCAGTAAATGCATATAATCAAAGCTAACAATTGCTAATTCAAACATTGGATGATACTGCTTGCTTGCTTTTTCTTTCTCTTTCTCTTTCCCTCCCTCCCTCCCTTCTTTCTTTCTTCTTTCTTTCTTTCCTTCTTTCCTTCTTTCTTTCTTGATATGGCCTCACTCTGTTTCCCAGGCTGGAGTGCAGTGGCACAACACAGCTCACTGCAGCCTCAACCTCCCAGGCTCAAGTAATCCTACTGCCTCAGCCTCCCAAGGAGCTGGGACCACAAGTGCATGTCACATGCCTGGCTAATTTTTTAATTTTTTGTAGAGATAGGATCTTTACTTGTTGCCCAGGCTGGTCTCAAACTCCTGGGCTCAAGCAATCCTCCCACCTGGGCCTCCCAAAGTGTTGGGATTACAGGCATGAGCTACCACAACCAGCCTCAAGGCTGGTTTAAGTCAAATTAGTAAACAAGTCGTCTCAGCTGATAAACTTAATGTTGAACTCACCTACGTTGGCCTAGCTTTAGCTAATACATAATGAAGAGGGAGACCCAGGCATCTCAGGTCAACTTCCCCCTTTTTTCGTTCCTAAGACTGTAAACTGTAGCCCTTTTCATATGTAATTCCTAAGAATGTAAACTGAAACCCTTTTCATATGTAATTCCTAAGAATGTAACTGAAACCCTTTTCATATGTAATTCCTAAGACTGTAAACTGAGACCCTTTTCATATGTTAAGCTATAAACCTAAGATTCTTCCACGTGTAACATCTAAAGTATAAGCCTATATAAAGAAGGAAACTTCCTTTGTTAGGGGAGCTTGGCTGTTAAGTCAACTATGCCACCTTGCTCCCGGCCGAATTAAACACCTTCCTTCCATATTCAGTGTCCGAGAGATCTGTTTCCCACAGTCGCTCCTGCTACAATAATATCACCCATAATATATAATAAATATAATGCATATCTTCTTCTTAATTATGTGTTTTCTTCTTCTTGAGAATTATTTTGTGTGTGTGTGAAAGAGAGGAAGAGAGAGACAGTTTTGCTCTTGTTGCCCAGGCTGGAGTGCAATGGCGCCATCTCAGCTTACCGCAACTTCCACCTCCCAGATTCAAGCAATTCTCCTGCCTCAGCCTCCCGAGTAGCTGGGATTATAGGCATGCGCCACCACCCCTGGCTGATTTTGTATTTTTAGTAGAGACAGAGTTTCTCCATGTTGGTCAGGCTGGTCTCGAACACCTGACCCCAGATGATCCACCCACCTCAGCCTCCCAAAGTGCTGGGATTACAGGTGTGAGCCACCGTGCCCATCCGAGAATTCTTTTACTATATGTTTTGGAGAGGAAAAATAAAAGTTTTTGTTTTGGGGGAAGTTAGAAATTACATATTACATATTCTTTTATTTTATTTACTTATTTATTTTTTATTTATTTATTTTTTTTTTGTAGAGACGGGATCTCACTTTGTTGCCTAGGCTGATCTCAAACTCCTGGACTCAAGCAGTTCTCCTGTCTTGGCTTTCCAAAGCGCTGGGATTACAGATGTGAGCCACCACACCGGGACTCATCTTATATTTTAATTAAGGTTTTTCAAATGACAAGAAAACAGGGAAGGTATAATGGAACATAATGAAGTAAGTTTCCTAAAAATTAGAACCTAAGTGTATAGAATATTGAAATAGCATTGACCTCCTGTCCCTCTCCACACCACTTGATAGGGTGTCAGTCAGTATTCAGTAAAACACCCACCCAAACCACTGTAGGTATTTTAAGCAGAAAGAAATTGAATACAAAGAATTGGGTCCTGAGAAAGTTTTTGGGACGGCTTGTGCAAAGGGCTCTAGGCTGAGTCTTTAAGAATGATTCCTGGAAATTACAGAATGGATCTGCTAACTCTGAACTAACTCTGAGGCTACCACTGGAGTGAATGAGTCAAAAACACACCATTACAGCTATGATGCAGAATCAGAGATGTTAGAATCAAATCACTGCCACTACAGCTGCTGGCTCTGCCACCACTGAGAGTCAATATCCACAAATGGAAGAATGAACAATAGGAAGCTGCAACAGAAAAATCTGCTAGCTTTAAGAAAAGAGCCAAAAAGGGCAGGAAGATGACTCCAGCTGCTTTCCTCCTTCCAACGCAACTGCATCTAATAGACAGAATCTAATTTGCATCCAGATTCTAGGTAGGTAGGTCAATGTAGTTCTCACCTTTTGAGACTAAAGTTTACGTAAAGGCACTCTAGAAGGAGAGTGGAACAGAACTGAACGGGCTATTCTTTAGTATCTATCACGGACACTGTGTCGCCGTCCTAATAGATTGTATCTGTATATTCCAAAATTACACATTGCCAGAAAAACAGGATGCAAGTTACCCTCTTTGGGAGATAACTATTTTAAGCAAATCTATTCTATTGAAAGCAGGGGAAAGGCAAGTAGTGTTACCTGGCAATTTGGAATATCAGTTAAATGAGCATACAGTTTCCATTTATTCGTAAACTACGGCTATACAATGCCAAATTTCCAACTGTTTGATATTCCAAGGAAGGAAGAAAAGGAGTCTGACATGTGCAGGGCTTATTTGATCTGAAAGGCAAGTATTTCAAAACCTGTGCTTCCCCCAAGTTTATTCATTCTCTCTCATGCAAAAAAAAAAAATTGTCCAGGAAGAAGTACCCTGTGGCTTCCATCATATAAAATTTGAAAACTCTACAAATACTAAATAAAGTACTTCAGGCCGGGCATGGTGGCTCATGCCTATAATCCCAGCACTTTGGGATACTGAGACAGGTGGATTACCTGAGGTCAGGAGTTCGAGATCAGTCTGGCCAACATTGTGAAACCTCGTCTCTACTAAAGATACAAAAATTAGCCGGGTGTGGTGGCCCATGCCTGTAGTCCTAGCTACACAGGAGTCTGAAACAGGAGAACTACTTGAACCTGGGAGGCAGATGTTGCAGTGAACTGAGATTGTGCCACTGCACTCCAGCCTGGGCAACAGAGCAAGACTCCATGTCAAAAATAAATAAATAAATAAATAAAATGAAGTACTTCAGTAGGCTGAATAATGGCCACCCAAAAATATCAGATCTTCATACACAGAGCCTGTAAATTTTACCTTAGATTAAGTCCTTACATTAAAACTTAAATTAAGACTTGTGCCAGGCGCAGTGGCTCACGCCTGTAATCCTAGCACTTTGGGAGCCCAAGGCAGGTGGATCACGAGGTCAGGAGATTGAGACCATTCTGGCCAACATGGTGAAACCCCATCTCTACTAAAACACAAAAAACTAGCCAGGCATGGTGGCGCACACCTGTAGTCCCAGCTACTCAGGAGGCTGAGGCAGGGGAATCGCTTGGACCTGGGAGGCAGAGGTTGCAGTGAGTAGAGATTGCACCACTGCACTCCAGCCTGGTGACAGAGCGAGACTCCATCAAGGAAAAAAAAAAGGAAAAGAAAAGAAAAAGACTTGTGAGATAGAGAGATTATCTTGGTTTATCTGAGTGGACCCTAAACGCAATCATATGTATCCTTACAGCAGGGAGGCAGAGGGAGCTTTCACACAGACGACGACACACAGAAGAGAAGATATTAAGACAGAGCAAAGAGAGATTTGAAGGTGCTGGCCTTAATGACTAATGTGATGTGGCCCTAAGCCAAGGAATGTCAGCAACCACCAGAAGCTGGAGGAACCAAGGGACAGATCGTTCCCTACAACCTCCAGAGGCAGTGAGGCCCTGCCAACACCTTGATTATGACCCAGTAATATTGATCTTGGACTTCTGACCTCTAGAACTGTGAGAGCATAAATTCACCATTTATTCTTCTTAAAGTCACCAAGTTTATGGTCATTTGATACAGCAGCCACGGTAAACTAATATAAGTAACTGAAACATCAGAGTCTCCTAGCTCTACTGACGTGTTGCCATAGGATGCTAGGAGAAATCAAAATCATTCTCCCATAGTTTGCCCTGCATTTTTACAAGTCAACTAGTACAGTGAAAAATTTAAAAGTCAATTTAGAATTCAATAATGTTGGTGGCAAATTTGAGGACTTGGTAACTCTGGTCCATACAATCAATAGCCAAATGATTCCAGATTCAAAAGTAAACAACAACAAAATATAAGAGTAAGGTCAGAGAGGGCTGGGCGTGGTGACTCACACCTGTAATTCCAGCACTTTGGGAGGTCAAGGCCAAGGTGGGCAGATCACCTGAGGTTAGGAGTTCAAAACCAGCCTGGCCAACATGGCGAAACACCGTCTTTACTAAAAATATAAAAATTTGTCCAACTTGGTGGCAGGTGCCTGTAATCCCAGCTACTTGGGAGGCTGACGCAGGAGAATCATTAACCCGTGAGGCAGAATTTGCAGTGAGCTGAAATCTCACCACTGCACTCCAGCCCAGGTGACTGAGCAAGAATCTGTCTCAAAAATAAAAATTTAAATTTCAAAAAAGTTTAGAGAAAGGACCTTTCTGACCTTCCAAACTGCCTAGAAGCCCAGTTTGATGGAAGGGAGGGAGTTTGAGCTTTGATGCTGGGAGCATTCTCAGCTTTACCCACTTCCAAATGTTGGGCATGGGTAGTAACTCACCTCTCTGAACCTGAGCTTTCCACCTGATTCAAGGTGGCAACAATCAAAATGGAAAAAGAGGCAGAAGTAAAAGGATATACATTTGGAGGGATGCAGTAAAGAAAAGGAGATATTTAAGATGAATGGCAGATTTCTGGCTAGAAAGCCTTGGAAACATGAACTGGAAGGGCTAGAGTCTCAGGTAGGCAGAATTGGGCAGGAAGAGAATGAATTAAGTTTTTGCCAAATGGAATTTGGAGAGCCTACGAAGCATCCATTGGCAGAACATTCAGGATATGAACCTCACACAGTATAGGAACCAAACGAGATATCCTGATTTCAGTCCTGATCATACAGGCAAAAGCAGATTTTATGGAAATGAGAGAGTTATGCAGGGACATATGGACAATGTAAAAGATCTTATACTTTTCCTGACAGTGACCACAGTCAGGTGGTCTTATTCTAGGTATTATATAACACTAAGCCCATCTCAAAGGGGAAAAAGTACTTGTCTGCATACAAAAAAAAAAAGAATGGTGGCCAGGTGTGATGGCTCATGCCTATAATCTCAGCACTTTGGGAGGCCAAGCGGGCAGATCACTTGAGGCCAGGAATTTCAAGACCAGCCTGGCCAACATGGCGAAACCCAATCTCTAATAAAAATACAAAAAAAAAAAAAAAAAAAAAAAATTAGCCAAACATGGGAGGTAGAGGTTGCAATGAGTAGAGATTGTACCACTGCACTCCAGCCTGGGTGACAGAGACAGACTCCATCTCAAAAAAAAGAAAACAGCTATATGAATATTTGTATAGCCATGTGATAAAATTTATGCTAATCATTTAAAATAATTGTTTATAAACACTTATTGTAATAGAATAAAAAAGTGGTTGTATCATAATGTTGAATACAAAAGGCAGAATGTAAATCTGTATACTACGAAAAAATATGAAGTTCTAGCCAGATGCGGTGGCTCATGCCTGAAATTCTAGCACTTTTGGGAGCCAAGGCATAAAGACCTCTTGAAGCCAGGAGTTCAAAACAAGCCTAAGCAATATAGCGAGAGCCACCTTTCTTAAAAAAAAAAAAAAAATTTAGACATAGCCTGTAGTCCTAGTACCTGTGGGACTACACACTTGTAGTCCCAGCTACTCAGGAGGCTGTGGCAAGAGAATTGCTTCAGCCCAGGAGTCTCAGGCTGCCATGAGGCTTCATATCACACCAGTGCACTCCCACCTGGGTGAGAGTGAGAATCTGTCTCCAAAAATAAATAAATAAATACAATTACATGAAGTTCTAATTGCATTTTCAAACACTTCTGGCTTTATTACATCAAAGTAATATTTCAATTCTCTTCTCTGAAAAATCACCCTAAAGTAACAAGGGAAAGAAGTTTAAAAACACAAATGCTCTCTTTAATGCATATAGGAGACAAGTGAAACCCTGAGCCATACTCTCTAAAGAAAGGAAGCAGTAGATGAAGAAACTGTTGACATTTCCTGGGGCACGAGCAGAGCTCCTGGGTAGTTGGTGGTAGGTGGTGGGTAAGGTGACTGCGAGAAGGAAGCTAATTTACTAAGGCCAGAAATCTCTGAAATTTCTCCTACTACATATTGCAGGAAAAGGAAAGCTGAAAATAGAAAAAAATGTTTGAGGCTGGGTGCAGTGACTCATGCCTGTAAGCCCAGCACTTTGGGAGGCCCAGGTGGGTGGATCACTTGAAGTCAGGATTTCGAGACCAGACTGGTCAACATGGTGAAACTCCATCTCTACTAAAAATACAAAACTTAGCCAGGCATGTTGGTTCATGTCTCTAATCCCAGCTACTCGGAACGCTGAGACAGGAAGATCGCTTGAACCTGGGAGGCAGAGGCTGCAGTGAGCCGCCATCACCCCACTGCACACCAGCCTGGCCAGTACATGGAGACTCTGTTAGAGTCCCCTCTGGCAACCACCTCTCCCTATTGAAATCAGGCAACTATCTCTGCCCATACCCACAATAGACCACTGGTTTTTTGCTGGAAAACTCAAGTTACTAATTTGTTTTTAACTGTGTCCATTATGCCATTCAATCCATCTGTTAAGTTTCTTAAATTACGCCCTATTTATTGTCCATACTCAATATTTCCTACCTTCTTTTGCAACTGTCGGTTGCTGCTTCATGTTTCTTTTTTTTTTTTTTAATTTTTTAAAGGCAGGATCTCACTATGTTGCCCAGGCTAGAGTACAGTGGTTGTATTCCTAGGCACAGTCGTAACTCATGGCAGCTTCGAATTCCCAGGCTGAAGTGATTTGCAGCCTCAGCTTCTCAAGTATCTGAAACTATAGGCATGGGCTACCATGCCTGGCTACTGCTGCTTCATGCTTCTATTGCATTTATTTGTCTCTTTGATATTATTATGCTTATTTTAATTTTTTATTCTATTTGGCAAATTAATTCCGTTTTCTAGCATATAAATTGTTCAGTTTATTGCCTTTCTCTCATAGTACTTGTAGTCCTCAAATATCTCATTTTTCTCCTATTCCCTTGGGCTCATCATGTCCTCAGATCTCAGCCTGTATCCTTCCGTACACATACACACATGCACATACACACACACACACACATACACACACACAAACATACACATACACACACATACAAATACACATACACACATACATACACATACATGCATACACACATACACATATGCACAAAAAACACACATGCGCACACATACACACATACATACACATACACATACACATATGCTGCTAAGCCTGGAGTTTATGTAGGGGGATGATTGAAAGGGAACAGAGAGCTTTGGGTTTTATAATCTGGTCTCTACCACTTCCTGCTTTTAACCCCCACCTGTGCCCCAGCAAAACTCTAAGCACCTCTCTTCCCAGTTTCTGATCTTTTGTTGGTTATCTGCCAACACTGAACTTGCTTCATCCATTAGGCTGATGGTCAAAAGCAAAAGATCGTTACAGGACTGCTCTTTCTCTTAGCCTATTATTATCTGTTCTCCTCTCCTGATGTTTGACTTCCCCTGGGCTGAAGCTTGTTTGGGACTGTTATTTTATGTTCAAAATATGGAAACAAGGTAATCAGTAATCTGCTAATTTTATGAGGCTAAACCATCCTTGACTCTCCTATGTCACTCTAGTGATCCACTTACCCCGGCCTCCCAAAGTGCTAGGATTAAAGGCATGAACCACCGCGCCTGGCCATATGTTTCTTTTTTGAAGTTTATATACATGAATACAGGAGTTTGAGACCAGCCTGACCAACATGGTGAAACCCCGTCTCTACCTAAAATACAAAAATTAGCTGGTTGTGGTGGTGGGCACCTGTAATCCCAGTTACTCGGGAGGCTGAGGCAGGAGACTCATTTGAACCTGGGAGGTGGAGGTTGCAGTGAGCCAAGATCAAGCCATTGCACTCCAGCCTGGGGTGACAAGGCGAGACTCCGTCTCAAAAAAAAAAAAAGAGAGAGAGAGAGAGAGAGACATATATGATGAGCCATGAGAAAACTCCTGGAACCAGAGCTGCCTAGGTTTAAATCCTTGCTGCGTCACTCTCTGCCAAGAGTGATCTTAAGCAATGTGCTCTCATCTACACTTTTCTCATCTGTACAGCTGAGCTAACATTGATTTTGTACCATTGGAGAAGATGAAATGAGATTTTTATTGGTATGTATTTTTATTGGTATGAGATCCACCCACCTGTACCTTGCATCAAGTATTGCCTATCCAAGGCACTAGAGTGACACAGGAGAGTCAAGGATGGTTTAGCCTCCTCAAACATCAATTTCCTCATCTGTAAAATGAAGATAACACAGCAAGGTGGTAGTGAGGATTAAAAGACATAATGAATGCAAGCTACTTAGCATAATGTCCCTGAGCAGTGAGTGCCAGTAGACTGATGCTCTGTGTGCAGTGCCAGGTGGCAGCCCAAACCAGAAGGCCGTAGTACTTGATAAGTCCACTCTTGTTTCTACCAAAATTATTTTGTTTTACAGTCATTCAAAGAAAGATCCTGTGTCCTTAAACATAGATGAATTACATGGATAAAATATGGGTGATTTTTAAAACTGGAGAAGAATTTTAGGAGGTCGTAGTCATTCATGTGCTTCCTCATTCTGCCACATTGCAAGAAAAGATTGCTAGTTATTGCCAGAATTATTTCAAAACACCTCAGAATAGAAACAAAATGAAGTCACTGTTCTTTAGGGCTTATACTTTTGCATGTCCCTGACTGTAACAGGCTGAGCTCACCTTGCTGAAGGATGTCATTGCTCCTGAGTGATTTACAGGTGGGAGGGGATTGGTCTACCTTATCCAGCCATCAAGGCAGGGGAAGACTTTGTGAGCAAAGAGTCATAATCTTCTATGACCTGTTAGAGCAAGGGTAGGTCCAAAGAAATTTCACAATAACAGAGAGGCTTAGGAAAAGAAAAATTATATTTGACGGGGCAAATTCTAAAGTGAGAACAGAGCAACTGGGGACTCATTTAATAAAGTGTTACCCTTTGAGGCTTCTATTGTGGCTTGAATTATATCCCCCCAAAATTCATCTGTTTAAATCCTAACTCCCATTCAGAATGTGACTATTTGAAGATAAGGTTTTTAAAGAGGTAATTAAGGTAAAACGAGGTTAAAATGGTTTGGCTGTGTCCCCACCCCAAATCTCATCTTGAATTGTAGCTGCCACAATTCCCCTGTCGTAGGAGGAACCCAGTAATTGAATTGACGGAGGTAATTAAATCATGGGGGCAGTTTTTTCCCTTTCTGTTCTCATGATACTGAATAAATCTCACAAGATCTGTTGGTTTCATAAAGGGGAGTTCCCCCTGCACACGATCTCTCCTGCCTGCCACCATGTAAGATATGCCTTTCTCCTCCTTGACTGCCCACCATGATTGTGAGGCCTCCCCAGCCACGTGGAACTGTGAGCCCATTAAACTTCTTTTTCTTTATACATTACCCAGTCTCAGGTGTGTCTTTATTAGCAGCATGAGAAGTGACTAGTATAGAGATCACTAGGGTGGGCCCTAACAGTCTGACCAGTGTCCTTATAAGAAGAGGTGACTAGGACATGGACACACAGAGAGAAGAGCATGTAAAGGCAGGGGGAGAAGATGGCTACCTACATGCCAAGACAAGAGGCCTCAGAAATCAACCCTGGTGACATCTCAATCTTGGACTTCCAGCCACAGACCCAGTATGTCATACTGTATTACAGCAACCCTAACAAATTAACACAATTCCTATAGGATTGAATTTTCCCAGGCCCTCACCAGATTTAATGTGATGTTGTATTGTGGGGGCCTGGGGCTTTCTAAGAAGATTCCAAGTTGGTTAAGGAATGGTAGAGTACCAATTAGAGTAAGACAGGAAAGACAAGGGAAAATGTGGTGCATACACACCATGGAATACTATGCAACCATAAAAAACGACGAGCTTGTGTCCTTTATAGGGACATGAATGAACCTGGAAACCATCATTCTCAGCAAACTGACACAAGAACAGAAAATCAAACACCGCATGTTCTCACTCATAGGCAGGTGTTGAACAATGAGAACACATGGACACAGGGAGGGGGAGCATCACACACTGGGGTCTGTTGGGGGGGATCTAGGGTAGGGACAGTGGGGGGGCGGGGGAGTTGGGGAGGGATAACATAGGGAGAAATGCCAGATATAGGTGATGGGGGAGGAAGGCAGCAAACCACATTGCCATGTATGTACCTATGCAACAATCTTACATGTTCTTCACGTGTACCCCAAAACCTAAAAATCAATAAAATATATATTAAAAAAAAGAAAAGACAGGAAAGACAGGCAAGACTAAAAGGCAAGCAATTTCAGACTACACAGGGAATGCAGGAGTAGGGGCAAGTGAGGGGTGAGTGCAGATCTGCTTCTGTGGACTCTTCATTTCTTTTCTTTTTTTTTTGAGACGGAGTTTCACTCTTGTTACCCAGGCTGGAGTGCAATGGCACGATCTCGGCTCACCACAACCCCCGCCTCCTGGGTTCAAGAAATTTTCCTGCCTCAGCCTCCCAAGTAGCTAGGACTACAGGCATGCGCCACCATGCCCAGCTAATTTGTGTATTTTTAGTAGAGATAGGGTTTCACCATGTTGACCAGGATGGTCTTGATCTCTTGACCTCATGATCCACCCACCTCGGCCTCCCAAAGTGCTGGGATTATAGGTATGAGCCACCGCGCCCGGCCTTTTTTTTTTTTTTTTTTTTTTTTTTGGCCAACTCACTAAGCAACTCTACATTTCTTATTGAAGAAATAGCCACATTGAATGCCCTCTGGGCCTCTGATTCACATGTCAGTGCTGAATTTAGGTAGCTCCTCTTCTGTGAAGGCCTTCCTGATCCCCCCAGTGCAGAAAAGCTTGAGTTTTAAACTTTCTACTTCCATGGTGGTACCATCTGGGATCTGCTTCCCCAGTCTGCCTTCTAAGGGGTTGCTCTTTTCTATCTATCTATCTATCTGTTGATTTAAAGTCAGAGTCATTGCCCGGGCTGGAGTGCAATGGCTCAATCTCGGCTCACTGCAACCTCCATCTCCTGGGTTCAAACGATTCTCCTGCCTCAGCCTCCCAGGTAGCTGGGACTATAGGCACCTGCCACTGCCCCTGGCTAATTTTTTGTATTTTAGTAGAGACAAGGTTTCACTGTGTTGCCCAGGCTGGTCTTGAATTCCTGAGCCCAGGCAATCCGCCCACCTGGGCCTCCCAAAGTGCTGGGATTACCGGCATGAACCACCACACCCAGCTGGCAATGGTGTTTACAAAAGGCTTTTCGGCCTAGTCATAAACTTCTCCCTTCCATGTTCTTTGATTTCATTAATGGCACCACTGAGAACAGAAACCTTGGGGTCATCCTTGATTCTTCATTCTCCTTCTTCCTAGAGTCACAAGTATTGACCATGTCACCTCAGATTAAAATTTTAAAAACCAAAGTAATGTTGGGAATTCTGAAATATGAGTAGTTTAAATAAATGTTGGGTGTTGCTTCACACAGAAAAAAAAAAAAAGATATACTTTTAAAATCCTAATCCAGTCCCCACTTTTGCTGTGCTTTTTCAGAAATTCAGATCTGCTCCTGCAACTCACCCCCTCAAGTGGCTTCAGTGGCTTTCCTCCCCTGCACCAAGGTTGCAAACTGGTGGCTCTTGGGTCAAATGTGGACCACAGACACATCTGGCTTTGCCTCAGCAATGACTAGTTTAAAAATAAAATTAGGCTAGTCATGGTAGCTCATGCCTGTAATACCAGCAATTTGTGGTGAAGAGGTGGAAGGATCTCTTGAGGCCAAGAGTTCAAGACCAGCCTAGGCAACACAGCAAGACCCGTCTCTACAGAAAAGAAAAAAGAAAACTAATTTCTGGCCAATGTTTAAAAATCTTTTTTTTTTTTTTTTTTTGAGACAGAGTCTCCCTCTGCTGCCTAGGTAGGAGTGTGGTGGCGTGATGTCAACTCACTGCAACCTTCCCCTCCCAGGCTCAGGTTTCTCCTGTCTCAGCCTCCCAGGTAGCGGAGATTATAGGTGGGTACCACCATGCCTGGCTAATTTTTGTATTTTTCATAGTGATGGGGGCTGGTCTTGAACTATTGACCTCAAGTGATCCACCCATTTCAGCCTTCCAAAGTGCTGGGATTACAGGTGTGAGCCACCGTGCCCAGCCTTTTATTTTGTTTTGTTTTGTTTTTAAACAGGGTCTTACTCTGTCACCCAGGCTGGAGTGCAGTGGTGAGATCACAGCTCACTGCAGCCTCAACCTCCTAGGCCCAAGAGATCCTCTCACCTCAGCCTCCCAGGTAGCTGGGGCTACTAGTGTGCACCACCATATGCAGCAACTTTAAAAAAAAAATTTTTGTAGAGACCTCCCTGTGTTGCCCAGGTTGTCTTGTACTCCTGGGCTTAAATGATCCTCCCGCCTCAACCTCCCAAAGTGCTTGGATTACAGGTGTGAGCCACCATGCCTGGCCTGTTTAAAAATCTTGACACATCACACACAAGTCCATATTTTTTTCTTAAGAAACTGAAAATCTGGCAATACTGGGCCTGCATTCCCACAAGGCCATGGTTTGCCAGAGCTACCTTTTTTTTTATATACTTATTATTTTTTTTATGTAAAGACAAGGTCTTGCTATGTTGGCCAGGTTGGTCTTGAACTCCCAGCCTCAAGCAATCCCCTGCCTCAGCCTCACAATAAATAATTATTTTGAATGGCAAAATCTGTGATTACTTTTAAACCAACCTAATAAGATTACAAGCATGAGCCACCATGTGTGACCCAGACCTGCCTGTTTAGATGGGACCTGTTTCTCCAGTTCAGGACATCCCTACCATGTTCTACTGTCCGGCCACAGTGAAGCTGAGTGTCAGCTGACATTTAGCATCACTTAATTTTTTGGAGACAGAGTTTCACTCTTGTTGCCCAGGCTGGAGTGCAATGGCGTGATCTCGGCTCACTGAAACCTCCACCCCTTGGGTTCAAGCAAATCACCTGCCTAAGCCTCCAGAGTACCTGGAATTTCAGGTGCCCACCATCATGCCCTGCTAATTTTTGTATTTTTAATAGAGACAGGGTTTCACCATGTTGGCCAGGCTGGTCTTGACTCCTGACCTCAGGTGATCCACCTGCCTCAGCCTCCCAAAGTGCTGGGATTATAGGTTCAAGCCACAACACTCGGCCTAGCATCACTTTTGTGGAGTTCTTTTCTTAGAGTTAAGAGGAAAGTGAAATAATCTTACACCTACATTTCCATTAAAATGGGGAAAGCAAAAGATAGATTTGAAATGGTAACGTATTAAAAAAAAAAGAAAAATACAGATTTCTCTGAGTAGTGAAGACCATTCTAACTTACTTAACAAGTACACAAGGTGTGTCTGGGTCAACTTAACACCATTTGCTTTTTTTTTTTTTTTTGGTATCAAAGTGTTTGTTTTGTTTTTGTTTTTGTTTTTTTTTTTAGACGGAGTCATACTTTGGGACTGCAGGTGCACACCACCATGGTCAGCTAATTTTCAAAATTTTTTTGTGGAGATGAGGTCTCATCGTGTTGCTCAGGCTGGTCTTGAGCTCCTGGGCTTGGGCAAACCTCCTGCCTTGGCCTACCAAAGAGCTGGGATTCCAGGTTTAAGCCACTGCGCTCAACCTAGACGTTATTTTCTATGGTGATGGGATTAGCGAGTGGAAGTGAAGGATGTTATAACGTGGGCTTTAACTTGAAAAGAGATACAATCTACTCCCTCTATTAGGTGACTCCTGATTCTCGAAGCCAAATTTTTCAATCTTTTGTGATTCCAGGAGCCAAAACAACCAAGGAGGACCTGGTTCCAGTAATAATAATGATATCTTATATTTGTATAATGCTTTGTACTTTGGAAAGCACCTCTATAATCTCATTTGACTCTTACATAAACCCAGTGAGGTGACTTGGGGAGGCATTTGTTTTACAACTACAAAATCCAAGAAGACATTAAGCATCTCTCCATGATCTCATAACATGCAAGGGATAGAGTCCAGGTCTCCTGGGTATTAGTCTAGCATTTTCCACTTTACACTGCATCATCTTGACCATTCACATTCTTTTAAAAAAATTTAATAAAAGTTCTAATGAATAAAAAATAGTTAGTTATAACTATGGAGTGCTTTCTGTCTACTAAAAATGTTGCATTTCCCCAGGCTGTGTGTTTATGACCCACTAAAGCATCTCACGAGCAGGAGGATAGGTCTAGAAAATCTAATTTGGCCGGGCGTGGTGGCGCACACCTGTAATCCAAGCACGTTGGAGGCCAAGGTGGGCAGATCACCTGAGGTCGGGAGTTCAAGAACAGCCTGACCAACGGGGTGAAACCCTGTCTTTATATAAAAAAAAAATCTAATTTGAAGCTTAAGAAAATGTTTAGGGCCAGGTGTGGTGGCTCACGCCTGTAATCCCAGCACTTTGGGAGGTCGAGGTGGGCATGTAGCCCAAGGTCAGGAGTTCAAGGTCAGCCTGGCTAACACGGCGAAACCCTGTTTCTACTAAAAATAGAAAAATAAGCTGGGTATGGTGGCAGTCACCTGTAATCTCAGCTACTCAGGAGGCTGAGGTGGGAGAATCGTTTGAACCTGGGAGATGGAGTTTGCAGTGTGTTGAGATCAAGCCACTGCACTCCAGCCTGGGCAACAGAGCAAGACTCAGTCAAAAAAAAAAAAAAAAAAGAAAGAAAGGAAGGAAGGAAGGATGTTTAATGTATATTTAGAACTTTGTACCTAACACTTTTCTAAGCTCTTTCTACAACACACCTAAAAGACATGTTCTGTCCATCCTATACTATAGTTGAGGGCACCCAGACCCAGAAGAGTTAAGGAATTACTGAGGTCACATGGTTAGAGAGGCCAGCCAGGAATTGAATTCAAGCTTACCTTAATATCAATGTTCTTGACCTCAGTTCCTCCCCTAAAGTCTTCCTCAGTCCTCAGTGCTCTTCTCTGCCACTATCTGCATTAAACTTACCAATTCTCAGTGACTCAGCTCAAATATATGTCCTCCTACGTAAAATCTTCCCTGATTCAGCCTCCACTTCTTCAAATATAACATCCATCCCACAAATATTTTTGAGTTCCTCTGTGAGATAATATACGTAAAGCACTTAGAGAATAGTAAGGGGAGGGGAAAGTCCCTATTACCTCTTTACACTGTATTGTAATTATTTCACTGTTGATGGCCTGCAGAGTCTGGAAGGAAAGAAGTGTGATCAAAGAATGCTAGACCTGGCCGGGCGCAGTGGCTCACACCTGTAATCCCAGCACTTTGGGAGGCCAAGGCAGGTGGATCATCTGAGGTCAGGAGTTTGAGATCAGCCTGACGAACATGGAGAAAACCCATCTCTAGTAAAAATACAAAATTAGTTGGGTGTGGTGGCACATGCCTGTAATCCCAGCTACTTGGGAGGCTGAAGGAGGAGAATTGCTTGAACCTGGGAGGCAGAAGGTTGCTGTGAGCTGAGATGCACCATTGGACTCCAGCCTGGGCAACAAGAGCAAAACTCCATCTCAAAAAAAAAAAAAAAAAAAAAAAAAGCTACACCTATTCATACTTAGGTCTGAACCAAAATAACAGAGAGACTGGCTCTCCAAAACAGAGTTTATTGCAAGGAATTACAATTCAGGATACTTGTACCATGGCAGACCCATATGGGCCCATCCAAAGAGACTGGGGCGAGGGAAATCTTAAAAAAAAAAAAGAAAGAAAGAAAGAAAGGCCACAAGCCCAGGTAAGTTGCTTTCAAAGACCATTGATCACAGGGGCTTGTGGCAGGAGTTGGTATTAACTTATTGATGGATACAGCCGTTATTAGAAAACTGTCTTCGTGCAGCAGCTTGTCTGGAATATTGTGGTTTTGAGGAATTCTTTGGATATCTCTGCATAGATATACATGCATGAGGCCCCTTCCTTTATGGCCCCCTGGCTCCATAGTTTTCGGGTTTTACAGGTGCCTTCATTTAGGTACTGGCAACTTTCACAAAGGACAAGAGAAAGTTATTTTGCAAGCTGTAAGAAAATAAACCAAAACCTCTTTTAGCAGAGTATCAGAGGTTTTTATCTAGAAATATGGAAGTCTGAATGAATATATTAAAATTCTTTGAATAGGGTAATGACCCAGAAAAGAACCTGGAGTGACAATTGAAATTAGAGTAGGACAAAAAAAGAGCAATAAATAAGAACCCACGAGAGGCCAAAATAATTAAGTTGTCTTGAGAGGGAGCCCCACAGAAGCAGAGTGTTCTCGAAAGTGCCAACCGCAAAGATTTTGAAATCACAGTGACCCCCATTTTGCACTTTTACGAATTGAAGTTTTTTTTTTAATCTTGTTGCGGCCCAGCACAGTGGCTCATGCCTGCCTGTAATTCCAGCACTTTGGGAGGCCGAGGTGGGTGGATCACTTAGGTCAGGAGTTCAAGACCAGCCTGGCCAATATGACGAAACCCTGTCTCTACTGAAAATATAAAAAGTTAGCCCGGCAGGGTGGTGCATGCCTGTAATCCCAGCTCCTCGGGTGGCTGAGTTAGGAGAACTGCTTGAACCCAGGAGGTGGAGATTGCAGTGAACCAAGATCGAGGCATTGCACTCCAGCCTTGGCAACAGAGTGAGACACTGTCTCAAAAAAAAAAAAAAAAGAAAGAAAAGAAAAGAAAAGAAAAAATCTTATTGCATGGGGATATTGTAGGAATTCAGCTAAATGAGAGAAACCATGTGACTGCCTGATTCTTTTCCTGTCATTTGATAGACTCATTCAAAGTGTTAGTTCCCTACCCCTCAACTCTTCTCTCCTAAATGCTGATATTCAGCCTATTTTATTTATTCATTTTTGGTAATAGTTTCATTGAGATATAATGGACATACAACTCACCCATTTGAAACATACAATTCAATGGTTTTTAATATGTTCACAAAGTTGTCAATATTAGAATATTTTCATCACCTCAAAAAGAAACCCCATACCATTTAGCTATGACCCTGACACCCTATGCTTTCTAGCCCTAGGCAACCACAAATCTAATTTGTATCTCTATAGATATGCCTATTCTGGACAGTTTATATAGATAGCATCATGTAATATGAGGTCTTTTGTGACTGGCTTCTTACACTTAATATAATGTTTTCAAGATTCATCCATGCTGTGGTATGTATCAGTAATTCTCTACAAAAAGAAAAAGAAAAAAAGAAAACTTTGCTTTCTCTGGTCAAATAGTATTCCATTGTATGGCTATCTCATATTTTGTTTATCTATTGATTATTTGATCAGTATTTTGGGTGCTTCCACCTTTTGACTATTATGAATAATGCAGCTGAGAAAGAACATTCCGTGTACACATTTTTGTTAAATATCTCTTTTCACTCCTCTTGGGTATATTCCCGATAACCGTGGAATTATTGGGTCAAGCCTGCCTGTCATTTAAAAATCTCTCCTTCACTACACAGTCTAGACTGTCATTGTTTGAAAATCCAAAACTTATCTTGGCCCTCAGAGGCCAAATTCCTCAGTAGCTCCTCATTATCTAAAGAATGAAATCCACATTCCTTAAAATTAAAATGATCCAGAAAAGACTTTCAGATTTGGCTCCTGGCCCCTGTCTTATTTTCTGCTAACTTGACTCCTACTCGTAGCACCCAAGAGAAAGGGAAATCTCCAAGCACGAGCAAAATCTATAGCTGGACTTGGAACTGTATGTCCATTTCTGCTTCTTACCATTTGACCTAACTCATAACTTTCTAAACTGTATTATACAGCTAATAATACCCACCCTAACTTCTGACCTTGAGCCTCTTCTCCTTACCATCCTCTCCTATATTATGTGATGATAAAACCTACATTGCAGAGTTGCTGATAAGGCTAAATTAGATACAGCGTATAAAAGGTCTGGTACATTGTCTATATTCAATAGGTGGTTAATATTATTATTATTGTTGTTGTTATTATGTTTCCATGTCTTTGCAAGTGCTGTTTCTCCAATTAGAAATTGGAATGCCTTCCCACCTTTTCTGCAAATTAAATTTCTTCAAGACTCAGCTTGAATGTCGCCTACCCTATATCAGAATTTGTGGGTTTAAAAAAAATTTTTTTTTTAATTTAGCAAGCCTTACTATGTTCCTGCTACTAGCCTGAACACTTTCAAAAATGGTAGCTTATTTATTTCTCGTGACAAGCCTATGGGCTAGGTATTGTTATGTTTTTATAAATGATAGAGGGATAGGTATTTTGCCCAGATCTCCTAGCTAGTAAGTGGCAGATGCAGTCTTGTCAGCAGAGAGACCTATGACAGGTACCTTTTCCTTCACCTTTTAAAAAGGATTTTCTTTAATAATCTTATACCATTTGGGCCAGGCATGGTGGCTCATACCTGCAATTCCAGCACTTTGGGAGGCCAAGGCAGGAGGATTGCTTGCACCCAGGAGTGCAAGACCAGCCTGGGCAACATAATGAGACCCCATCTCTATAAATAAAATAATAAAATATTAACAGTAATGTTATACCACTTTACAATAAGCCTGACTTAGTGTTCTCTTGATGAAAATTTTAGCGTGCAGCTTTTCTGGGTCATCAGCACCAGTGGTTTCTAGTATAAACCAGATGTTCAATGTTCCAAATTAATAAACTGAGACAAAGTCCCTTCGCAAAAGCTACCTAGTCACTCCTGTCCTCAGTATTTCCTCATTTCTAAAGCAAGGGTCATTCACCTGAATTATGTCTTATGCTGCTCTCACTTCTACTGTTTTATAAGAAACTGAGGAAAAGATTGTAACATTGACCATGTGCCTGCTGTTGTCCCAGGACCAGCGCTAGTCACGTTAGAAAAATTATCTGTTTACACTTATACCGTATTTGATTTTCATTTTCAGAAAAGGAAACAGAGGTAAGAGATAGAACTGCGTTTTGGTTAAGAGAGTCATTTCTTGCCAGGCACGGTGGCTCACACCTGTCACCCTAGCACTTCAGAAGGCCGAGTCGAGTGAATTGCCTGAGCTCAGGAGTTCAAGACCAGCCTGAGCAACATGGTGAAACCCTGTCTCTACTAAATTACAAAAAAATTAGCCAATAGTGGCAACGTGCTCCTGTAGTCCCAGCTACTTGGGAGGCTGAGGTAGGAGAATCACTTGAACCCAGGAAGTGGAAGTTGTGGTGAGCCGAGATCATGCCACTACACTCCAGCCTGGGCTACAGAGCAAGATTCCATCTCTAAACAAAAAAAAAAAAAAGAAAAGAAAAGAAAGAAAGAGAGAAGGTGAGTTGTTTCTTAAGGCTGGGCACGGTGGCTCACACTTGTAATTCCAGCACTTTGGGAGACTGAGGTGGGTGGATCACCTGAGGTCAAGAGTTCAAGACCAGCCTGGCCAACATGACGAAACCCTGTCTCTACTAAAACTATAAAAATTAGGCAGGCATGCTAGTAGGCACCTGTAGTCCCAGCTACTAGGGAGGGTGAGGCAGAATTGCTTGAACTCAGGAGTTAGAGGTTGCAGTAAGTTCAAGATCACGCCACTGCACTCCAGCCTGGATGACAGAGCAAGACTCCATCTCAAAAAGAAAGAGAGAGAGTCATTTCCTGAAGCAGACTACCTGTGTCCTCATCTCAAATCCTCCTCTTACCAACTCCATGAGCATAGGAAAATGCCTTACTGTTTTACTGATCTTTATGTATAAACTGGGTCTACTAACAGAATCTAGACCACAGGGCTATCGTGACACTTAAATAAGATAAGGTATGCAAGGCACTAACCGCAACTTTAGTAAACTATTGTTTTTGTGGTTGTTTGAAGAAACACTAACAGGAAGTGGAGCCATTCAAATAAAGTCTGATGCAAAGATCAGGCTACTTCACATACTTCTCTGACAAGGGATTTCTGAGCTAGAGGCTATTTGTTCTTCAAATCTTAACTTACGTTACCTCTGCTGGGAGCCTTGCCAAAAATTCTCAGCCTGTTGCACACCCCTTCTCTACCATCAAATAACGTCCATAACACGCCCTTCAGAGCTGTTGCTTCGCTGTGATGTAATCATTGGATTAACTGTCCATTTCTTCCACTGGGCTATGGGTCTTTGAGAGTATAGTCAACATCTCATCCAGTGTCTGGCCTAAATGCATTCGTGAATGTGTATATGAATAAATGAATGAATGAAATGGCAGTGTGAAGGGGGAAGACCATAAAAGAATCATCTTGCTCATCCTGTTTAAGACCAGTTCTAGTAGCACAAAAAGACCTGTGAGCCAGGTGCAGTGGCTTACTCCTCTAATGTCAGCACTTTGAAGGCCAAGGCAGATGTCACTTGAGCCCAGAAAATGGAGACCAGCCTGGGCAACAGAGTAAGACCCCATCTCTACAAAAAGTTTAAAAATTAGGCTGAGTGTGGTACTCATGCCTGTAATCCCAGGACTTTGAGAGGCCAAGGCAGGTGGATCATTTAAGGTCAGGAGTTCGAGACCAGCCTGACCAACATGGCAAAACCCCGTCTCTACTGAAAACACAAAATTAACTAGGCATGGTGGTGCATGCCTGCAGTCCCAGCTACTTGGGAGGCTGAGGCAGGAGAATCTTTGAACCCAGGAGATGGAGGTAGCAGTGAGCCAAGATCATGCCCCTGCACTCCAGCCTGGGTGATAGAGAGAGACTCCATCTTAAAAAATATATATTAGCTGAACATGGTGGCCTGTGTCTATGGTCCCACCTACTTGGGAGGCTGAGGTGGGAGGATGGCTTTAATAAGGACAGGAGGCAGGGAAATACTGAGTAGAAGAGGGCAGCTCCCCAGCAAAAGTCCCACCCTCAAGCCTGGAAACCCACAGCCCTAAATGGAAACAGGCATTCCTGTTTTCAAGCCCAAATGTTGCCTTTTCCGAGACCACTCTGGCCTGTCACACCCCTATCCTGTGCCCACATAAACCCAAGATCCACTGGTAGAGCGGCAGAGCAGCATGGCAGAGGAGAGAAGGAGCAACTGAACGTTGAGAGAAGTTCAGCTGGGGACAGTCAGAGAGATCGGTTGTGGGATGGCCAAACTAGGGACGATCATCTTCCTACTCCATCCCCTTTCTGCTGAGAGCCACCTCCATCACTCAATAAAATCCCTGCTTTCACCATCCTTTAAGTCCACGTGACCTGATTCTTCTTGGATGCCAGAGTAAAGCCAGGGTACCAAGAGGGCAGGGTATAAAAGGCTGTCACCCTGACTCTCCTCTGCTCTGGTTAACACTTAGCCATCCACGGACAGCAAGCTAAAAGAGCACTGTAACACCCTTTTCTCCTTCCTCATTTTCTCTTGCTGCTGCCATGTAGGAAGAGCCCTTTGCCTCTTGCCATGATTTTGAGGCCTCCCTAGTCGTGTGGAAATGTAAGTCCACTTAAACCTTTTTTTGTTCCCAGTTTCAGGTATGTATTTATCAGCACCATGAAAACAAACTAATACAGGAAAGTTCTGGCTGCGACTCTATGGAATCTGTTAGACCCTCTTTCACTGTCTCTGATGTTGGTAGTGAAAAGACTTTTCCAGCCACCTAGAGATTTATGACAATAACTTCATATTCAGGTCCACTGGAGAGAGAATTTTAGAAGGAGTTGAAGGTATAGCTCTTCACTGGCAGTTCAAACTTTGATGACACATATTTTAAAGAAGTTTCTTTTGCATTTGGCAACAACATGTCTCTTTTGTTGTGTCTCACAGTTGAGAATTCTTTGACCTTCACTGTTTCTGTAATCCCTACGCCTCATCGTTCCACTATTCGCAAAGCTCTCCCAAGTCTAAGAAACCCTAAGTGATTTCAACAGAAACAATGGAAGGCCTTTAGGTGACGTAAAGAGGGAATCAGTTAAATTAGCTTCCAGCTCCTCAGAGTCCTAGACAGGCTATTAGAAATAAGTACCAAGTGAAGGCCGGGTGCAGTGGCTCACGCCTGTAATCCCAGCACTTTGGGAGGCTGAGGTGGGTGGATCACCTGAGGTTGGGAGTTCGAGACCAGCCTGACCAACATGGTGAAACCCTGTCTCTACTAAAAATACAAAAAAAAATTAGCCTGGCAAAGTGGTGGGAGCCTGTAATCCCAGCTACTTGAGAGGCTGAGGCAGGAGAATTGCTTGAACCCAGGCTGCGGGGTTGCAGTGAGCCCAGATCGTGCCATTGCACTCCAGCCTGGGTGACAGAGTGAGACTCCATCTCAAGAAAAGAAAAAAAGAAAGAAAGAAAGAAATAGAAATGAACTCCTATCATGTATGGATCAGCAGGGTCAGACCATCTTGTGCTTCTCCCTGAAGAACAGTCATGAAGATAGTGAAAGTTCATTGAATTGGTTTATGATGTAACCCTAAGGAAGACTTTGATTGGCTGTGCTTGGGTCATGTGTCCACCTCTAGAACAATAACTGGGTTCAGGGATGGGGTGCTAAAATTGCCCCCACCTGGGTCAAATGTCCACGGGTCAAATGCCCACTCCATACCTGTGGTTAAGGAGAATAGAGAAAGAGAGAGAGAGAGAAGGCAGCCCCATGACTGACGGGGTCTACTTGCAACAAATGGGTTTCCCACATTTCCCCAAAGGAGCAGTGGGTTGCAGTTGAAACCATCCCTATGAACTTTATAAATTAGTCGGGGGAAAAGGGAGGGGAAGAAAGGATAGTAAACCCAGCTTGCAGCACACTCAGCATTCGTCATGAGGCAGCTCACTCTCCGACTGCTTCCTCCCTAGCTGTTTGAGGCCAGTTGCCTCAGAATCATAGACTCCTTCAAAAGATTATAGCTCCCCCTAACTGTTCCATAGATAACAACTTGAACATTATAAAATGTTAAGTTTTCTGTTTGAGATACTCTTTCAGGTCCTGCATACTGATAAAACTACTGCTGTCAACTAGTCTGAAGGACCCTACAAAGATCTGACTCACCAAATAATCCAGTTTTGATGTCCTGACGATTTCATCCCTCTTACCCCAACCAATCAATGACCCCAGTTCTCCAACCCTTTGCCTTCTATGATCCCCTTTAAAACTCGAGCCCAGAACTCCTTGGGGAGATGTGTGTGAGGGTCTCCTTCTATCTCCTGGTTTGGTAACTTGTGATCATTACATTCTTTTCTTTTCTTTTTTTTTTTTCTGCAAGCCCTGTTGCCTCAGTGTATTGGTGTGTTCTGCACAGTGGGCATATGAACCTGTTGGTCGCATAACATAGTTACCTGAAGAGGAGAGGCAAAAACAACGAATGTCCACTTTGATATAGCAAGAAATAAGATTATAAGCTCTGCTTTTCCATGTTTTTCCCTACTGATGCTGCAAACTAAATCCCTTATGTCACTAATTTGCTTATCTCCCCAAATCTCTTTTGCTTTGGAAAATTTTTCTTTCTCTGTCACTGTCAAGTCTCCTCTTAAACCCCTAACATTTAATCTAATCTCTTTACATCTAATCTCTTGCTTATCATTTTATCTCCAATAATCCCATTTTTTTCTTCCTCCACATCCTGAGTGAAAACTCCAATTTTGAAAACTCAAAGTGATTAGTGACCTCAAATACATGACACCCTATAAATCATCCGATTTTGTAACAAATATCTCTTCCAAAGCTCTTTCTCAAGATACTTAAGTAATGAGCAGAAATTTCTGATGAAAAAAAGAAAAAAAAAGATACTTAAGTAAATATAAGAGATCTCAACATAACCTAATTGAGAAAGACTCTGGCTAGTTGACAACCTAATTGAGAAAGACTCCGGATAGTTGAATTGGCTGAGAAGACTCTACTCCCTGAGAGTCTATCACACTCAGAGAACATGAACCAGAGGTGGTTAGGCTGGGGGTGGCATGCAGTTTGTAGAGTAGCCAGTTTGTCAAAGTTCTCTTTCCCCTTTCTCATTTGCCTGTTTAGAACCATAAAACTTTCTCAGCACCATAAGACGGGGGCAAAAAATTTAATAAAAGAATCATCTGGGGGCAGTGGCTCACTCCCGTAATCCCAGCACTTTGGGAGGCAGAGGTTGGTGGATCACCTAAGGTCAGGTGTTTGATACCAGCCTGACCAACATGATGAAACCCTGTCCCTGCTAAAAATACAAAAATTAGCCAGGCATGGTGGCACATGCCTGTAATCCCAGCTACTCGGGAGGCTGAGTCACGAGAATTGCTTGAACCCAGGAGGTAGGGGTTGCAATGAGCCAAGATCACGCCGTTGCACTCCAGCCTGGGCAACAAGAGTGAAATTTCATCTCAAAAAAGAACAATAAAGAAAAAAAAAAAAATGAAGAAAACTTTCAAGCTGGAGGAGAATTTACTGACCATAATAGTCAATCTCTTCATTTCACAATAGGGAAACTGAGGCCCAGAAAGGTGAAAGGATTTGTCCAAGTGTGATGATTAATTTTATGTGTCAATTTAACTGGGCTACAGGATGCCCAGATATGGTTAAACATTATTGTAGCTATATCTCTGAGATGTTTCTGGAAGGGACTAGGATTTGAGCTGTTGAACTGAATAAAGCACACGGCCTCCCACAATGTAAGTGGACATTATCCAACCCATTAAGGGGCCAAATAGAAGAAAAAGGTGGAATTCACTCTCTGTCTGGATGCCTGTATTAGAACACTGATTTTCTCCCACTTTTGGCATCCTTGGCTCTCAGGCCTTCAAACTCAGACTGGAATTTACACCATTAACTCTCTAGCTCTTTTTATTTATTTATTTTTTTAGACAGTCTTGCTCTGTCGTCCAGGGTGGAGTACAATGGTGCGTTCTTGGCTTACTGCAACCTCTGCCTCCTGGGTTCAAGTGATTCTCCTGCCTCAGCCTCCTGAGTAGCTGGGATTACAGATGCACACCACCACACATGGCTAATTTTTGTATTTTTAATAGAGACAGTATTTCACTATGTTGCCCAGGCTAGTCTTGAAATCTTAACTTCGGGTGATCCATTCCCCTTGGCCTCCCAAAGTGCTGGGATTACATGTGTGAGCCACCACGCCCGGCCAGCTCTCTAGCTCTTGGGCCTTCGAACTACACTGTCTTTCCTGGGGCTCCAGCTTGCAGATGGTAGATCATGGGACCTCACAGTCTCTACAATCACATGAGCCAATACCTTATAATAAATCTCTCTTATTTTATTATTATTATTATTATTATTATTATTTGAGACACAGTTTTACTCTGTTGCCTAGGCTGGAGTGCAGTGGTGCAATCTCAGCTCACTGCAACCTTATGCCTCCCCCGGTTCAAGCGATTCTCGTGCCTCAGCCTCCCCAGTAGCTGAGATTACAGGCATGTGCCCCCACACCCGGCTAATTTTTGTATTTTTAGTAGAGATTGGGTTTCTCCATGTTGACCAGGCTGGTCTCAAACTCCTGACCTCAGGTGATCCACCAGCCTCTGCCTCCCTAAGTGCTGGGATTATAGGCGTGAGCCACCATGCCTGCCATGAAAATCACACTGGATCTCTTTCTCTGGAGAACCCCAACTCATATGCTAGGATTCTCCAGCAAGTTAATGGCACGACTGGGAAAGAACTCAGGCCTTCTGACAGGAAGCCTAATACTCTTTCCACTGTGTCACCCTTTTCTTTCTCAAGGTATTTGTCTTCTGAGACTAGCACAGTGGCTCACACCTGTAATCCCAGCACTTTGGGAAGCTTAGACAGGTGGATTGCTTGAGCCAGGAGTTCAAGACCAGTCTGGGCAACATGATGAAATCCAGTCTCTACAAAAAAAAAAGCAAAAATTAACTGGGTATGATGGTGCATGCCTGCAGTCCCAGCTACTAGGGAGGCCGAGGTGGGAGAATTGCTTGGGCCCAGAAGATGGAGGTTGCAGTGAGCTGAGATCGCACCGCAGCACTCCAGCCTGGGTGACAGAGCAGCACCCTGTCTAAAAAATAAAAAAATAGAAAAAAAAGATATTCGTCTTCAAATAGGCAGCATAATGACTCCTTCCAAGTCTTTCTTTGTATGGTAAGCCTTCCTCCCTTGATCTTTCCCTTCTTTCCTTCCCTTCTTCCATTCATTTCTATCTTGTTATATATAAAGTATAAAATTCAATAAAATAATTAATATAAGATAGGGAAGGCTGAGGTGTAGGGGGAGATCCCATAAGTGCCGAGGCAGGAGCCAGAAGCCTCAGCCTATTTTCATATAAATAATGAAGAAGAGAGTAACTAGAAATATAACCGTAGTAATTACTAGTTATTTGTATGTGATCTTTGTTATTCATAGGTGATCCTCATTCTTTTACTAATGCCTCTCAGGTCAGAAGTGTGAAGCTAGGGTGACATTGTGAAAGAAATGACCCTAAGGCAAGACGCTTTAACCCCTCTGTCGCCCCCTGCCCATGTAAGGGCTGCTGGAGGGCATCTCAGCTGTGCGGCAGCACCAGCGCTGGGAAAGCGCCTGCTGTTTCGCCAGCTAGGAAAGGAGACGTTCGAAATGGCTGAGGCATCTCCTTCCTCAGGGGAGTTAGGAGAAAACTCCGCTTCTCTAAGCTCTTGCTGTAGGCCTGATGGCTGTCAGGGAGGCCCGTAGACATCCAGGGGCTCAAATGTCTCTATGTGATGCTGTGCTTCAGTGGTCACTTTCCATGTCCACTCTCATGATCCACTTCTGCACCTGGTTCCTTTTTTCTTAGAAGAGATAATCAGTAAAAGTAATATAAATCTTAATATCTTGTTCTTTCAAATATGGAAAAGTGCTGACACATTATGCTCCTTACTTCATCTCGGCTACCTGAAAGTCTTGAGCCCCCACCTATGTGACACGTGATGTACTTGACCCTATCACCGACCACCAAGACCACACCCTACCTACCCTGCCCCCCAGCTTTGTACCCAATAAAAGTCAGAGCGTCTAGGCACTCGAGGCCACTGCCGGACTCCAAACTTTTGGTTGGCAGTGGACCCCTGGGCCCAAACTCTCTTTCTCTATCTCTGTGTCTAGTGCCTTTTATTTCTACAGTTTCTTGTCTCCAGACCAGCAGAGAGGGGCTCATAGGACCCTGTAGGGCTGGACCCTACACTGAGGTGGGAGGACCACTTGAGGCTGGGAGTTTGGGCTGAAGTAAGCCACAATTGTGCCAGTGCACTACAGCCTGGGTGACAGAGCGAGAACCCGACTCAAAAAAATAAGGTAACAGTATAAGGAGAAGGCAATGAAGTTAAAAATGTATATTATATAAAGCTAAACTTGGCTGGGCACAGTGGCTCACGCCTGTAATCCCAGCACTTTGGGAGGCTGAGGCAGGCGGATCATGAGGTCAGAGATCAAGACCATCCTGGGCAACATGGTGAAACCCTGTCTCTACTAAAAATACAAAAATTAGCTGGGTGTGGTGGTGCATGCCTGTAGCCCCAGCTACTTGGGAGGCTGAGGCAGGAGAATCACTTGAACCTGGGACATGGAGGTTGCAGTGAGCAGAGATCGCACCACTGCACTCCAGCCTGGAGACAGAGCAAGACTCTGTCTCAAAAAGTAAATAAATAGATCCAAGATGGCCGATTAGCAGCAGCTCAGGATTGTAGCTCCCACTGAAAGCACAGAGAGTGAGTGGACGCCACATTTTCAGACGAATTTTTATTGCCCACAGACCAAGAGATTCCTGGCGGAGGAGCCCCACGGGTCGCCAGCGTGACTCTTTTGGCCTGCGCGGGCCGTTTTGCAGGCGCCCCGGCGCGGCGGTTCTCAGTCCGGAGTATACGGGACTGAGTGCCCTTTGGTTGGCATTTGGAGCTCCGGGAAGGCAGAGTCTCCCATTCAGCTGATTGAAAAGCGGACTGAAGCGGGGAAGCAGACCGGGAGATTCCCGGGCAGAAAAGCACCACGAATCTCAACGCCGCTGTTTCAGTCGGCGTGGTGGGTCGCCGCAGGGGAAGGCTGGTCCCCCTTACACACACAAAAAAAAACAGCAGTTGGCACTGCTGAGGATTGAGAGTTTCACAGCAAGTACAGCTGAACCTGGGAAGGTCCAGCTCTGTGGGGGAGGGGCGTCCGCCGAAGGAAAATTAAGAAACAGAAAAAACTTTACCACCAACAAGTTGGACGTCCACTCAGAGACCTAATCTGAACGTCAGCAATTACACAGACGACAGGTGGATAAATCCACAAAGATGGGAAGAAACCAGCGCAAAAAGGCTGAAAACACCGGAAATCAGAATGCCTTTCCTCCTGCAGAGGATTGCAGTGCCTCATCACCAATTGAACAAGGCCTGATCGAGAATGAATGTGAGGAATCAACGGAATCAGGCTTCAGAAGGTGGATAATGAGAAACTTCTGTGAGCTAAAAGAACATGTTCTAGCCCAATGCAAGGAAACTAAGAACCTTGAAAAAAGGTTTGACGAAATGTTGATGAGAATGGATAATTTAGAAAGGAATATAAGTGAATTAATGGAGCTAAAAAACACAATACAAGAACTTCGAGAAGTATGCGCAAGTCTAAACAGTCGAATTGATCAAGCAGAAGAAAAGATTTCAGAGGTCGAAGACCAACTTAATGAAATAAAACGAGAAGACAAGATTAGAGAAAAAAGGGTAAAAAGGAATGAGCAAAGTCTCCAAGAAATATGGGACTATGTGAAAAGACCTAATCTACTTTTGATAGGTGTACCTGAATGTGACGAAGAGAATGAATCCAAGCTGGAAAATATTTTTCAGGATATTATCCAGGAAAACTTTCCTAACCTAGCAAGGCAGGACAATACTCAACTCCAGGTAATACAGAGAACACCACAGAGATATTCCTCAAAAAGAGCAACCCCAAGACACATAATCATTAGATTCACCAGGGTTGAAACGAAGGAGAAAATACTAAGGGCAGCCAGAGAGAAAGGACAGGTTACCCACAAGGGGAAGCCTATCAGACTCACAGCAGATCTCTCAGCAGAAACCCTACAAGCCAGAAGAGAGTGGGGGCCAATATTCAACATCCTTAAAGAAAATAACTTTCAACCCAGAATTTCATATCCAGCCAAATTAAGTTTCATAAGTGAAGGAAAAATAAAATTTTTTACGAACAAGCAAGTACTCAGAGATTTCATTACCACCAGGCCTGCTTTACAAGAGCTTCTGAAAGAGGCACTATGTACAGAAAGGAACAACCAGTATCAGCCATTCTAAAAAACCCATCAGTAAGCTGCATCCAGACCCATCTCACATGCAAGGATATACAGAGACTCAAAACAAAGGGATGGAGGAAGGTTTGCCAACCGAATGGAGAGAAAAAAAAAAAAGCAGTAGTTGCAATTCTCATCTCTGATAAAATAGACTAAAGTAATAGAAAACAAAAGCGACAAGAAGGACATTGTATAATGGTAGAGGGATCAATGTAATGGGAAGAGTTAACGATCCTAAGTCTATGCACACACAATATAGGAGCACCCAGATACATAGGGCAAGTTCTTGATGACTTACAAAGAGACTTGGACTCCCACACAATAATAGTGGGAGACTTTAACATTACATTGTCAATATTGGACAGATTAATGAGACAGAAGGTTAACAAGGATATCCGGGACTTGAACTTAGACCTCGAACAAGTAAACTTAATAAACATTTACAGAACTCTCTATTCCAAATCCACAAAACATACATTTTTTTTTTTTCAGTAACACATCACATTTATTCTAAAAGAGACCACATGGTTGGGAGTAAATCACTCCCCAGCAATTACATAGTATTTCATAGGTTCAAATGAAATATTGGTTGGCTGTTTGTTTGTTATTTTCCTCCCTTATTCCTTCCTGTCTCCATCGTATAACACAATTATTAGTATAAAAGAGCTTTTTAATACCCATTTTTAGACTGCATTCTAGCCTGGGCAATAGAGCAAGATTCCCGTTCTCTCTCCCTCTTTTTCTTCTTCTTTTTCCCTTTCTTTTTATTCTCTTTTTTTTCTTTCTTTCTCTCTTTTTTCTTTTCTTTCTTTTTCTTTCTTAAAATAAAATAAAATAAAATAAAAAATATACCCCTTGTATTTCTACTCTGTAATAAAAAATATACACCCTCTATTTTTACTCTCCTATAAAAAATATATACCCTCTGTTTTTACTTTTATAAAAAAAACACACACTCAAAAAATTGTCTGTTATGAAAAATATACACCCTCTACTTCTACTTTTTTAAAATAAATACACTCTCTATTTCTACTCTGTTATACAAAATATACACCCATTGTTCATCTGTTATAAAAAAATACACCTTCTCTTTGTACTCTGTAATAAAAAATATATACCCACTCTTTTTGCATTGTTATAAAAAATATACACCTTCTCATGGTATTCTCTTATAAAAAACACACACTTTTTATTTCTGCTGTGTAATAAAAAATATACACCCTGTATTTGTAGTGTGTTATGAGAAATATGCATCCTCTATTTTTACTCTGTTATGCAAAATACACACACTCACAAAACAGTTATAAAAAATATACACAATGTATTTCTACTCTTTTTTAAAATAAATACACACTCTATTTCCACTCTGCAATAAAAAATATACGCCCTCAATTTCTACTCTGTTTAAAAAAATATATACCCTGAAAATTTACTCTGTTAAAAAAATATACATTTTCTATTTGTACCCTATAATAAAAGAAATATACACCCTCTATTTGTACTCTGTTATAAAAAATCTATACCCTCTATTTTTACTCTGTCATACAAAATACACACACTCACAAAATAGTATGTTATAAAAAATATACACCCTCTACTTGTACACTGTTTTAAAATAAATACTCCCCCTAATTCTACTCTGTAATAAATATACACTCTCTATTTCTACTATGTTATAAAAAATATATATTCTGTTTTTACTCTGTTATAAAAAATATACACCCTCTATTGCACTGTTATAAAATATATATACCTGCTATATGTACTCTTATAAAAATTATACACATACACTAAATATATTTTATGAAAAATATAAACCCTCTGTTTTTACTCTGTTATAAAGTATATATATCCTCTATTTGTAAAAAAAAAAAAAAAAAAAGGTAAATAAATAAATAAACAAAAATTAAACATTTGCCACAAGGACAAGTCACAGATTTGCCTCCAAGTTCTAACAATGAAGACGTGGATCAGTTTCCTCCCTCCCTCCCTCCCTTCCTTCCTTCCTTCCTTCCTTCCTTCTTTCCTTTCTTTCGACAGGGTCCACTCTGTCACCCAGGCTGGAGTGCAGTGGCAGAATCATGGCTCACTGCAGCCTTAACCTCCTGGGCTCAAGCAATCCTCCCACCTCAGCCTCCCACCTCAGCCTAGTGGGACTACAAGCTTTTGTCACCACACCCAGATAATTTCTTTTTCTTTGTAGAGATGGGGTCTCCCTATGTTGCCCAGGCTGACAGTATTCTTTATAATAGATCAATTACTCAAGATGACACAATTCTTCTTAATACTGAAACCAGATGGAAATAATTTTCAGTCGTTCGATATAATAAAAAATGAGGCTTTTTTTTTTTCCATTTAAATTACCTGGCCTGGAACGAACTGAAAAGCTAGTCTTTAGGAGTTTAACTGGTGTTCACTATTATATGGTCACATTACAAGGTGTTAAAAGGGCCTCCTAAACCTTACACAATAGTCAACTCTCTGCTTATCTGAAGCTCCAGTCATGGTCTCCATCTGATGCCTCTGATGGTGAAGGCTGGATCATGGTGGGAAAAGGTGGCCCACTGGGGCCAATGCCTTTCTTGAGGCCTCATCCATAGTCCCCAACATAGAGGGACAGCAAAAGTGGGCCTGTAATTCAAGTGTCAATTCTTTGTAATTCAAGTGTCAAATTTCATCATGACATATTTTCCACGCATCTTTTCTTTTTTATTAACATAAATAAGGAGTACATGCAACTTCCCAACAGTCAGTTCACTAAAACACATATACCTAAGTAGAGAACAAAAGAGATCTCAGTAATTAAAGTAAAAGTAACATTCTAGGTTTCCCTTCATATGCAGGTTGCTTAATTGTCCTCTAGGGGCACTAAGATCTTAAAAGCAACAATGAGAAATCTGCTTTCATTATCAAATAGAGTTCTTTAGGTTTTCACTTACATTGCAAATAAATTTTTGTACTACTGAATAGTTTTGTGTATTGAATGTGTATAGAGGAAGTATATCAGAATACATCAGAAATGAAGAAAGCACAAGACAGACAGAGGCTCATAATCTAGTCCATTCCTTTGCCTGAGAGGCCCTTAGTCCCCAGGGGCCAAGAAAAATTAATTCCCTTGACCACAGTAGCTCTCTGTCACTCACTAGCTTTTATTTATTTATTTATTTATTTATTTATTTGAGGCAGAGTTTCACTCTTGTCGCCCAGGCTGGAACGCAATGGCGAAATCTCAGCTCACTGCAACCTCTGCTTCCCAGGTTCAAGCAATTCTCCTCCCTCAGCCTCCTGAGTAGCTGGGATTACAGGTGCCCACCACCATGCCCAACTATTTTTTTTTTTTTTTTGTATTTTTAGTAGAAACAGGGTTTTACCATGTCGGCCAGACTGGTTTCAAACTCCTGATCTCAGGTGATCCACTCTCTTCAACCTCCCAAAGTGCTGGGATTACAGCTGTGAGCTACCATCAAAGTGAAATCCCTAATTTGGTCAGGCGAGGTGGCTCACACCTGTAATCCCAGCACTTTGGGAGGTCAAGGCAGGTGGATCTCGAGGTCAGGAGTTAAAGACCAGCCTGGCCAACATGGTGAAACCCTGTCTCTACTAAAAATACAAAAATTAGCTGGGTTGAGGTAAGAGGATAGCTTGAACCTGGGAGGCAGAGTTTTCAGTGAAACAAGGTCATGCCACTCCACTCCAGCCTGAGAGACAGAGTGAAATACCATCTCAAAAAAAGAAAGAAAGAAAGAAAAAATAAATAAAATTTATTTATTTATTTATTTTGAGACAGAGTTTCACTCTTGTTGCCCAGGCTGGAGTGCAATGGCGCGATCTCGGCTCACTACAACCTCTGCCTCTCGGGTCCAAGCGATTCTCCTGCTTCAGCCTCCTGGGTTGCGGGATTACAGGCATGTGCCACCACGCCCAACTAATTTTGTATTTTTAGCAGAGACAGGGTTTCTCCATATTGGTCAGGCTGGTCTCAAACTCCTGACCTCAGGTGATCCATTTGCCTTGGTCTCCCAAAGTGCTGGGATTACAGGCATGAGCCACTGCGCCCAGCCAAAAGAAATTTTTAACTCACAAACTTCAGGTTTCTGGCAGAAACTGTTTTCAGTGATGAAAGCATATGCTGACAGTGTTGTGCAAACTCCAGAGTAAAACTGGACTTTAAAGTGACTGTCACATTTCCTTCTTATATTTTTTAAAAGCCCAATTTGTTCGTCTTAACTATTGTACTCATGGTTCATTTAGTTAAACCTTTATAGGTACCTACACTGGGATGTGAGTCTCTTTTTATGTAATTATTTGCACTCCTCTAATTTACATAAAATATTTGATGTATTTTATATGTCCCTCAAACCTCTCCAAGATCAATAAGGAATGTTTCTTGATGTAATACGTTTTATAGGATAGGTTTATTTTTAACCCCCTAGCAGTTCATAGAGGTTAGGGGACAAAGGAGATAAATTATCTCTGTGAACAGGGAAGTCTTTAAGTAGGGAGTAATTTGTAAGTATCCAGAGTGGACTGATTTTGACAGGTAGGAATGGGATGGGTGGGGTTCTCAAGCAGAGGGAATTGCTGGAGAAATGCAGCATAGATAGCGAAGTTTGAGGTGGTCAGATGACATCAAGTGGTTCAGCTTGGTTGGAGTAGGCCTAAGGAAAGAGGCCTGGAAAAGCAGATTAGTGTTAGAAGTTTCCAAAAACAATGCATGTGTATTTTAACATATTCATATGTCACAAAAAATAAGGGCTGGTATGAAGGTCCTCCAGCATAGCACTGTTTTCTGTATAGAAAGAAAATTAGGCTGGGTGAGGTGGCTCATTCCACCACTGTGAGAGACTGAAGTGGGAGGATCACTTGAGCTCAGGAGTTTGAGACCAGCCTGGGCAACATGGCGGAACCCATTTCTACAAAACCTTTTTTAAAAAAACGAGCAGGGCATGGTGGTGGGTGTCTGTAGTCCCAGCTACTTGGGAAACTGAGGCAGGAGATTCACTTGAGCCCAGGAGTTCGAGGATGAGGTGGGCCATGATTACACCACTGCACTCCAGCCTGGGCAACAAAGCTAGATTGTTTCAAAAAACAAATAAACAACAAAAAAAAAAAAGGAAAGAAAAACAAGTTAAAAGATCAGATTACGAGGCCAGGCACGGTGGCTCACGCCTGTAATCCCAGCACTTTGGGAGGCCGAGATGGGTGGATCACCTGAGGTCAGGAGTTCGAGACCAGCCTGGCCAACATGGTGACACCCCATCTCTATTAAAAAAAAAAAAAAATCAGATTACTCTCCCTAAAGTCAGATTGCTAAGTAACTCTGGATGTTTTGTGTAGTCGTCAAGTCATCTTTGCAGTAAATCTTTGTCTTTCCAATTTCCAATACTTCTTCTCTTCGAGCTTAAGTTCTTTTTTTTTTTTTTTTTGAGACAGAGTCTCAAACTGTCACCTGGGCTGGAGTGCCGTGCCTCAATCTTGGCTAACTGCAACTTCCGCCTCCCAGGTTCAAGCGATTCTCCTGCCTCTGCCTCCTAAGTAGCTGGGATTACAGGTGCCTGCCACTAAGCCCAGCTAATTTTTTGTAATTTAAGTAGAAATGGGGTTTCATTATGTTGGCCAGGCTGGTCTCAAACTCCTGACTTTGTGATCCGCCCACTTCTGCCTCCCAAATTTTTAAAATTTTATTACTAAATATAAATTAACTGTTACTTTTTGAGCCCCAGTTATTTATATTCAATATTAACTACCTACTTAGTTATGGCTTAGAAACACACACAATAAATCTTTTCATAAAAATTCTTAGTGGCGTTGCTAGGCACCCTCCCAACATTCCTTCCCATCTTTCCTTTTTTTTTTTTTAATTTCTTTTTTTTTCCTAGACTGCTCAGTAGGACCTCCCATCTTTCCTAACCTTACTGTATGTTTTGTAGTTGAAAATAAGTCTAGAAAAATTGCCATTTAAAATGTTTAGCTTCTAATACCATGTTACATGTTAGGTTGTTCAGTATAGAAAATTATAAATAGAAAAGTGACTCATTATTTCACAGCTCAGGTATTCCTGTTGATTTTTCTCTTTTTTAAAAATGAAATCAAGTACATGGTAAGAAAATTCTGGTACGACAAAAAAATAAAGTGTAGAAACTCTCTTTTGCTTTCTCTCAGGTCTTTCCTCAATGTATACATCACCAATTAATTCTCGTTTGTCTTTCCAGAAAAGAAAGAAAGTACGGTGTAGATGTTTCTCTTTTATAGACAGTGTCTTGCTCTGTTGCCTTAGACTGAAGTGAAGTAACACTAACGTGGCTCAGGACCACAGGCTTGTGCCACCACACCTGGCTAATTATTTTTTATTTTATTTATTCATTTATTTTTGAGATGGAGTCTGTCACCAGGCTGGTGTGCAGTAGCGTGATGTCAGCTCACTACAACCTCTACCTCCTGGGTTCAAGGGATTCTCCTGCCTCAGCCTCCTGAGGAACTGGGACTACAGGTGCCTGCCACCATGCCCGGTTAATTTTTGTATTTTTAGTAGAGATGGGGTGTCACCATATTGGCCAGGCTGGTCTCAAACTCCTGATCTTGTGATCTACCCACCTCGGCCTCCCAGAGTGCTGAGGTTATAGGTGTGAGCCACCATGCCCAGCTGCATTTTTTTTTTAAATTATTATTATTTTGTAGAGACGAGGTTTCACTATGTTGGCCAGGCTAGTCTCGAACTCCTGGGCTTAAGGAATTGGCCCTGGCCTCCCAAATTGCTGGCATTATAGGTGTGAGCCACCACATCCAGACTTACATGGTTTCCTCTTTTTTCTCCCACCACTACAATGAGATGTTTTTCTCTTTCTTCCTTCTTTCCCTTCTTTCTTTCTTTTTCTTTCTTTCTTTTGTTCTTTCTTTCGTTCATTTCTCTCTCTCTCTCTTTCTTTCTTTCTTTTTTTGGCAGAGTTTTACTCTTGTTGCTCAGGCTGGAGTGCAATGATAGATCTCGGCTCAGTGCAATCTCAGCTCAGCGCAATCTCGGCTCACCGCAACCTTTTGTCTTCTCTTCTGGAATGTGAGCTTCAAGTGAACAAGAGCTCTGTTTATCTCATTTGTGAGTTCCAAGAACTCAGATGAGTATGTACTCAAAAAATATCTGGTAAATAGGGCTCGGGGGCTCACACCTATAATCCTAGCACTGTGGGAGGCCAAGGCAGGCAGATCACCTGACGTCAGAGGTTCAAGACCATCCCGGCCAACATGGCGAAGCCTGTCTACTAAAAATGCAAAAATTAGCCAGGCATGCTGGTGCATGCCTATAATCCCAGCTACTCAGGAGGCTGAGGCAGGAAAATCGCTTGATCCTAGGAGGCAAAGGTTGGAGTGAGCCGAGATTGCGCCACTGTACTCCAGCCTGGGCAACAGAGGGAGACTCCACCTCAAATTAAAAAAAAAAAAAAAATTCTAGTGAATGATTGGTGTGGATTTGAAATTGTGATATATGCTGTGTGCCTATAGTCCTAGCTAGGCATCCAGGGAGGCTGAGGCGGGCATTCCAGTTCAGCCTGGACGACATAGAAAGGCCCCATCTCTAAAAATTAAATAAATAAGTCCCCTCCCCTCCTGTCTCTTCCCCTCTCTTCTCCTTTTTCTCTTCTCTTCTCTCCTTTCCTTTTTTCCAACTATCCAGACTTAAGGAAATGGGGGAGGTTTCTGCTGTAGAGCTAATGGTCTATGGTACTTTCCCTTTTTCCCACCTTCAATGTGCATGTTCTGTCTGGGAACCCAGCAGCCAGCTCATGACCAGGAGGTAACAAGTAGGAATAAAAGGACACCAGAGTCGCAGAGATGCAGAGGTGCAAATCACGAAGTGTGATTTGGAGGTGTGAATCATCACCAGCAATCACTTCTCTCAGGACTGCTTGGTATTGACTTTGCCAAGTTGCTGAAGCTACAGAAAGTGATTGAGCAGAATAAGGATTCTTTTATCATCTTCATGAACAGCAGCCTAAGGAACTACTTTGTAAAATTTAAAGTTGGAGAAGAATTTGATGAAGATAACAAAGGCCTGGACAACAGAAAATGCAAGGAAATGTTCTGTAAAGGTCACATGTACAAATAGATGTTCCAGAGATCCTGATCCATATCCAGCAGCAGAGCCCACTGGTGGCTGCAGCTTTATGCCAAATTATACTGCAGATGGAACAGGTGTTCATCTAGCCCATTTGGTGATGAGGACTCATGGTTGGAGAGAGTCACACAGCCAGCCTGTAACCTGAAGTTGTCTAGATTATGGGGAAACTGTTCAGCTTCAATAAACCTGTCCAAATGTCAAAAAATAAAAAATAAGTAGATAAATAAATAAATTTATCATAAAGCCTGCCAAATTGCTTTCCATATAGAGTCACCAGTTTTCATAGTCACGGGCAGTGCTTGTTTGTTTTTGAGATAAGATCTCACCCTGTCATCCAAGCTGAACTGCAGTGGTGTGATCATGGCTCACTGCAGCCTTGACCTTCCAGGCTCAAGCCATCCTCCCACTTTAGCCTCCAGAGTAGCTGGGATTACAGGCGTGTACCACCACACCAGGCTAATTTTTAATTTTTTTATAGACATGGGGCCTCACTATGTTGCCCAGGCTGGTCTCTAGCAATCCTCTCGCCTTGGCCTCCCAAAGTGGATTTTCTGTCTTGATTTCTTTCTCACTTCCTACCTTATTTCATTTATTTGATCGGTGATTCACTTTACAAATATTTATTGATTATTCACAGGCCCAGGCACTGTGCTAAAATCTTTATCTCATTTGGCCACAGCCCAGTCTTGCCAAGAGTTTTGGCCTGGGCCTTACTTCAAAGTGACGTAGACTTGTACTGTAGAGGTCTCTAGAAAGACAACCCTTGGCTGGGTGTCGTGGCTCACACATATAATCCCAGCACTTTGGGAGGCCAAGACAGGTGGATCACGAGGTCAGGAGTTCAAGACCAGCTTTGCCAACATGGTGAAACTCTGTCTCTACTAAAAATACAAAAATTAGCTGGGTGTGTTGGTGCTTGCCTGTAATCCTATCTACTGGGGAGGCTGAGGCAGGAGAATCACTTGAACCTGGGAAGCAGAGGTTGCAGTGAACTGAGATTGTACCACTGTACTCCAGCGTGGGTAACAGGGTGAGACTCCATGAAAGAAAGAAGAAGAAAAAGAAAGAAAGAAAGAAAGAGAGAGAAAGAAAGAAAGAAAAGGAATTTAATTGACAATCTTTGGGAGTATCAATTTATACATTAATTTGCTAATCATCAAGTAGGCTAGCCTTTGATCTATATATTGTACTGGATAAAAAAAAATTTCTGTACTTTCTCATTATACCTTCCTCTTTTATTTTTTCTTTTCTCTCTCTCTCTTTTTTTTTTTTTTTTTTTGTTTTTTGATAGAGTCTCCCTCTGTTGCCCAGGCTGGAGTGCAGTGGCGCAATTTCGGCTCACTGCAACCTTTGCCTCCCAGGTTGAAGCAATTCTCCTACCTCAGCCTCGAAAGTAGCTGGGATTACAGATGCATGCTACCACGCCAGCTAATTTCTATATTTTTAGTAGAGACAGAGTTTCACTATGTTGGCCAGGCTGGTTTCAAACTCCTGACCTCAGGTGATCCAGTTACCTTGGCCTCCCAAAGTGCTGGGATTACAGCCAGGAGCCACCACACCTGACCCCTTCCTCCTACTTTAAAAAATTTTCTCCCACTTCCCACTTTTAGTTAGAGGCATCTAAATTGAATCAAATTGCCCTTTTTGGACTACTAGGGAGGTAGGGAGATGTTCTCAGAAAGGGAATTCTGTTTCTGGTCCTAATGTTCACCTAATTTTTAAAAGCATGGGTTCCTTATTTTGGAAAGTTTATAATTACATTATTAGATACCACCTTGTCTCATATTTCATTTTTCCAAACTTTTGGGGGAAACGAGTGGAGGGATGGATGGAGTAGAAAATAGTTTTTCCTCTTGGAGGCCGAGGGCCAGGTAGGAGTCAACATTACATTCAGCCCTCTTCTCACATATCATTCTGTTCTACATATATATTCAGTAAATGAAGGAAAATTTATCATGCATGCAAATAAAGTTTTTGCATTTGGCCAGTCGGTCCAGTTCTCCTGTCTGTTAACTTCCTTCTCCACTCTGTCTCTGTTCATTAATCCTCTCATTCCCTGTATCTAAACCCTCCACCTAACCGTCTCCCAGCCCTTTCTTCCACTTCCGGCTACTAGCCTCTCTCGCCTGTCCACTATCACACTCAGCATCCCCAGTCTGCACGAGATTAAGGTGCTCTGCCGCCGGCAGGGCCTGGTTAGCAGGAATCAAAGCCAGAGCTCCGGGGTAGGGGTGGGAGTGGTCCCAGAGATAGGGCGAGGAGGTGGGAAGCGCATTCCCTTCCCTGATAATCTCAAAGCAAATTTGCTCGGAGTTCTCTTGCAAGAGAGCTGGCAGGCTTTACTATTTCCCAATCGTTTACTTGCCAAGCTCTCGGATCCACGCGCCGCGGGGCTGAGCCCCAGACGCCGAAACTTCATTCAAAGGAAGGCGGCCCACGAGGTTGGGCTTGGGGGATCTGGATGACCTCCAGGCCACTTCCTCTCGCTCTGCGCCCTTCCCCCACTCCAACCACCTTCGCCTTAAACAAAACTGTCCCCCAGGGCGGAGAGAGGTCGCGCTCTTTCGCACACTCCCTCACCAAGGGTTAATTTTTCCGATCGCATGATGGGGAGGAGATTTCCCTGTAGACGAGTAAAAAGGGTGATGGACAAACGTGCGGGCACTAAGACCGCAAGGCATTCATTTCCTCCTACGGTGGATGCGGACGCCGGGAGGAGGAGAGCCCCAGAGAGCCGAGCTGGGAGCGGAGGCGCAGGCAATGCTCAGCCCTGGATGTAGCTAAGAGGCAGGGAGAGAGACGACCGCCGGAGACCGAGCGGCGTGGGGAAGACCTAGGGGGTGGGTGGGGGGAAGCAGACAGGAGAGCACTGGAAACCTAGCGCTTTACAGATTATTTTGTTTTGTATCGAGAACACGCAGCGACTCCGAAGATCAGCCCCAATGAACATGTCAGTGTTGACTTTACAAGAATATGAATTCGAAAAGCAGTTCAACGAGAATGAAGCCATCCAATGGATGCAGGAAAACTGGTACGTGATGCTTTCGCCTGATACTGTTCCCGGGAGCCCTGCGCGTCTTCCCGGGAGTGCCTTAATGTCGGTATTCCCTGCCCGGGTGTGAATGGAGCGATGAATCGCGGGCAGCCAGCCGATCACTGAGTTCTTGGGTCTCCCGGGTGCAGGAGACGCTGGGGGGTGCACGAAGCGCGCGGTCTGTGGGTGCCCCTGTGTGAACCGCGGCTACACAGGCATCTTTTATGTGGATTATATAACATTGAACATATATGTGTGCATAGAGTGATGTCTGCACCACAGGGAAGGCGGGAGAGATGCCACAGTCCAGATCGCCTACCTGTGCTACCCACCCCCCAACCCCGGTTTTCATCTAGATTTGGGTTTTCTCGCTCGGCCTCCCGCAACTGGAGTGTGAAAGGCAGTGGAGGGAGGACCCTGTCTCCTGCTCCCTTTAACCCTCTCCCGCCCGCCGCCCTCGGCCCTGGTCCTCGCCGTCTCCCCATCCCTCGTGTCCTTCCTTTCTCCTTGCAGCGCTCCTACTTCACTGTCCTCCTGTGTCTGCTGCTTCCCGGCCGGCCGAATGCCCCCTTTTCTAGTACCCCTTTCCCCACGCGGATCCCTTTCCGGTTTCATAGAGACCGGGTGGGAGGGGAGGAGAGGAGGGGACAATGAAAACAGTAATAAATGAATGAACCCGAGCGAGTGGACCCACGCCATTATTAAGTTTCTGTTTTACGGAAACGCCTTTTGGACACACTCACTTCTAATTTTGTGCGTAGCTGCTGATTGGAGTTCAGGCACACAGATTAAAAGCCCCTCGGTCTGCAGAGTCCTTAGGGGTGGAGGGCTCTTCCCCAGAAAACTAAGAATCAGGGAAAGCACCTTTCTTATTTACTGTAGTCCCTCCGCCAGTCCTTTTGAAAATCTCTGTGTGGGAGGCGATCCAGTGTCACCTTGCAATATTTAACAGAGGAGGGTGTGCTCATCTCGCTTCCTGGAGACGGGGTTGTGGCAGAGGCATTCCCCTCCTCCCCTTAACTTCGGGTCTGGCGATCTGTAAACTGCCAAGCCCGACGCACCCCGGAGCTGGGCTAGGGGTCGGCAGCCCCGAAGGTGGCTTGATGGGGAGAGTTGGGCCGCAGGGTCTCCCGGGCGCCGGGGGATTCTGCCCGCCGCGTGCGCGAGCACGCGTACCCCGAGCCCTCCCCGCCTGCCCTCTTCAATGGGAAACCAGAAACGCCGGCACGCCCAGGGCCGGGGCCGGTTGGTGCAGTAGGAGCGAGTGCCACGGGGCCGCAAAATGGGAAAAGGGGGTTTCAACTTCCTGCCTGCCCTCCGGCCCCCTGGAGCCGCCGGCCAGCGTCGGGAGGCAGGCCGCCGCTCCCTTGTCCTCACGCTCGGCCGGAGCGCGCCCACTCCCAGCTTCCCGCGGGCAGGCCCTGGCCCCAATGGCCATTCGCGGCGGCTGCCGGGCGGATCCCGCCCCCTGGGCCGCGCGCACCGGCGGGGCCCGCCTGCTGGGGGTGAGCTGCGGCGTGGCTGGCGGCGGCTGTGGGCCAGAGGCCCAAGGGCCGCGTCTGGCCAGGGCCAGAGACTAAGAGGCGGGGACGCGAGCCACTCGGAAGGACTGGAAGTGGGGCCGCCACATGGGCACGGGGCTGGTGCTCTTCCGGGCCGCCGAGGCCGGGGGCTGCAGGGGTGGGTCCGCGAGAAGGTTGGACACGGCGGGTCGAGCCCGCAGATTCCACTAGGAGAGGCTTCGGCGTTTCGGGACAGCCGAGTCCCCTGGAGCCCCGCCGCCCGGGATCCTTCTCTGGATGCACTTCCTCCTCGCGCTTAGAGGGTGGCGCTGGAAACGGGGAGGGGGCGGTGGCCCAAGCCGGCCGGCGCCGGAATCGCGCGGCTGCCTAGCCAGGGGCCCAGGTCTTCGGCGAAGCTGTTTGTCCTATCCTCTAGCCACCCTGTTCGGGCCCACCGTCCTCCCCCTTTACCCTGTGTGCTCTGCATTTCCTTCTGTCTGCCGAATCTCTGACTTGCTGCGACCTGGCTTAACCTGCTCTTCCGGAGACTGCTTTCCCTCGCTTTGCCGGCTGACCCCATTCACTGTACGCCCGCCCTTCCTAGCCCCACCGCGGTCGATACTGCCTCTTACTTACTTGTTGCTTTTTCTCTGAGGCCACAGCCTAGACCTGCTCCAGGTACCATTTCCCGCCTCTTCTCTCCATTCAGTCAGTACTGAGCCAGACAGGTTGTAGCCCTCCTGGGACTGAAAACGACAAAAATGTGCCAACGTATCTGCTCCTGTTAGGCTTTGACCACTGTTTCCTCCTAGTTCTTTATCTGTACCTTTCTTCTGCCAGTATCCTTTACCGGCGTTTATTTATATACATGGATATTCACTTACAGACCATCATCAGCTCTTCAGGGCACAGGTTCTTGTCTTATCCCACTCTTGATTCTGCAAAGCACCTAGCATAGTGCTTTGCATAGGGCATATTCTTGAGAAAATGTCCAGTGAGTTGAAATGGTGATTGGTGCCCATTTTATCGCCAGCACTACTCGTTATACCCGAAGGTTAACAGGCTTGAACTTGCATACTGTGTCAGAGTCACATCTTGGGATTTTTCCCTTCCTGGCTTCTGTTATCCTTGGATTGCTTATTGCAGTCAAAGAACCCTGATGGCTGTTATCCCTTCCTTGCAACTCTTCCTGACCCTAATTGTCTTTCTTGTGTGTGTGTGTGTGTGTGTGTGTGCCCAGATTTTGTGCATTTCTCCCAATATCCTGGGGGACCCAATTTTATAACTCTCCTCCATCCTCAAACACTATACAGCCAAAAAGTCTTTTTTTTTTTCTTTTTTTTCAAAACGGGGTTTCACCATGTTGGTCAGGGTAGACTGTAACTCCCGACCTCAGGATCCACCTGCCTCAGCCTCTCAAAGTGTTGGGATTACAGGCGTTAGCCACCACGCCCGGCCCAAAAAGTATTTAAGCATTTTTTAAAATTTAAGTTTACTAGCCGGGCATGGTGGCTCATGCCTGTAATCCCAGACTTTGGGAGGCTGAGGTGGGTGGATCACCTGACATCAGGAGTTCGAGACCAAACTGGCCAACACGGTGAAACCCCATCTCTACTAAAAATACAAAAAATTAGCTGGGCATGGTGGTACATGCCTGTAATCCCAGCTACTCGGAAGGCTGAGGCAGAAGAATTGCTTGAACCAGCGAGGCCGAGGTTGCAATGAGCTGAGGTGGCGCTATTGCACTCCAGACTGGGCAACAAGAGCGATACTCTGTCCCCCTTCTCCCAAAAAATTAATTTTTGTTTTGTTTTGTTTTTTGAGACGGAGTTTCGCTCTTGTTGCCCAGGCTGGAGTGCAGTGGCGTGATCTCGGCTAACTGCAACCTCCGCCTCCCAGGTTCAAGTGATTCTCCTGCCTCAACCTCCCGAGTAGCGGGGATTACAGGCATGCGCCACCACGCCTGGCTAATTTTGTATTTTTAGTAGAGATGGAGTTTCACCATGTTGGTCAGGCTGGTCTCAAACTCCTTCCTGACCTCAGGTGGTCCGCCCGCCTCGGCCTCCCAACGTGTTGGGATTACAGGTGTGAGCCACCACGCCTGGCCACTCAAAAAATTAATTTTACTTACATTTATTATTTTTATTTTTAGTACAATCCAGCTGATGCAGGACAAAAACTCTTAAACTAGATTTTCTTTCATTCCCTTTATAACAGGAGAAGGGAACTCCATAACCAAGGCTTAGACACTCTTGAGGAGAGAGGAACTTGAGGAAACCACAAAATCTTACCTTTTTCAGACTCATTGACTTAAAATGGTTTGGAATAGCTTCTGGAGGAAAAATATGATATAGTGAAGCTTCTACTCTCTGTCTTTTGAGAATTTATGGTTGTCCTTATAAATCTCTTCTTAGTATCAAGCAAAATTTGTTAATTTAGAGAATTAAAACATCTCTCTCAAAAGTAAGCTACACTGACTTTTGAAAAATTGTGAGAAGGGCCAGGAGTAGGTTTTGCCAGTATTCTGTCTTTGCTAACTAGCTTCATTTAAGAGGACCTAAAATAATAATGCTTTATTAAACATACCCTATAATCCATACTTACTAATCATAGCATGTATCGATGGAAACACATGCTATAATCCATACTTACTAACCATAGCACAAATTAATGGAAACATACCCTATAATCCGTACTTACTGACCATAGCATGTATTCATCGAATGGGGGCCCACTTTCAGAGTCGCTTTTGTATAAACACTAAAGGGTACAACTGAGGCTAGTTTATCTAAAGTTTATTGCTGCTCTAATGATTAACCTCATACACATTGGCCTAGCCATGAAAGTAAATACTGCAGACTTTTTACTTTGCTAGCAAATAGTTTCATATATAATAGGTTAGAATAGCAAATGAAATGCAAAATAGTAAGTATATTTCCTTGTAGAATCATCCTGGGCCTCATCTTGATACTACATGTCCAGTGAAGAATATCCTGTCTGGGTAATATTATCTGGTAAATGAGAGTTTATGACATGAGGTAGAGAAAAATGCCTGCTCTTAGGTCCAAATAGGAGTTTTGAGTTCCAATTTTACACTGAAAAGTCCTTGTAATTTTACAACATTGAAAATAGAGGCATTTTGCTCTTTTATGAGATGTCTGGCCTTTACCTGTTTTTCTAAGAGCTGACTTAAGTTAGAAGTGCTGCTAGCCAGGGAGCAAAATCACCTGGTGATTGGTAAGGCAACATAAAATTCATTGAGTGAGAAGGGAAGCTGAGCTCTCTCTGCCTTCTCTTTCAGCAGCCTGCCAGGTTTGTGCTAACAGCAGTGCTAGTTGCTCCAGTTGTAATTGTCTAGCCAATGATGATTATCTTCTGATGTCGGCTGACACGGTGCTGGCCAATAGGAAAGCAGAAGGCCTGTGCTGACTGCTGTAACATTATGTATGTGAGGTGACGTCTTCAAAGGGCTTGCCTAGAACCTCACGAAACCCTCCCCCGTCTCCTGGCATTCTCCACACATCCAGCCTTTCAAAGCTTTGTATATTTTTCTGAGTTTTCTCCCCACTCACTCCCTTGGTGGTGTAAAAGATTTACTTGTTTTATTCTGTGTTATAGTGTCTGTAAGATAGTGTAGGAATTTTAAGAATTAAATGCTGTTCAGCTGAGGAAACCTTTTTTATTCACAAACTTGTTTTTACCAAAGGAAAAAAAAATGCAGTGAAGCATTTTATTTCACTTTATTTTTGTTTGTTTGTTTGTTTTTCTTTTTTTTCTGAGATGGAAGGAAGCCGATTTTTTTGTTTTTCTTTTTTTTCTTTTTTTTTTTTTCATTTTATTTTATTTTTGAGACAGGGTCTTGCTGTGTTGCCCAGGCTGGAGTGCAGTGGTGCAATCTCGGCTCACTGCAACCTCTGCCTTCAGGTTCAAGTGATTCTCATGCCTCGGCTTCCTGAGTAGCTGGAATTACAGGTGCCAGCCACAAACCCAGCTAATTTTTATATTTTTAGTAGAGATGGGATTTCACCATGTTGGTCAGGCTGGTCTCAAACTCTTGACCTCAAGTGATCTGCCCACCTCAGCCTCTGAAAGTGCTGGGGATTACAGGTGTGAGCTGCTGCACCTGACCATGAAACATTTTAAAAGGAATTGTACATCTATATGTTCTTTTTTTTATAGGTGAACTTTGGAAAGTAACATGATGTACAATTTCATGATTAAAAAACATAAAAAGCGCTAAAAACCTGTGTTATCATTTAACTCAAAATATAGCAGCATAAAAACGTAAAATATAGCAGGATAAAAATATAAAATATAGCAGCATAATGTTAATGAAACTGTTGAAATGCAGACATAGTATTTGGCTGTTGTTTTTCCTTTAGTGAGGATTGCTTTGAATTGCTTCCTGAAATCTTCCCTGTAAACTTCTACGTGCATTTGTAAGAAAAATAGCTGGAAAAAGTGCATCTGTGTCCATGGAACAGGGTAGGCCAGAGCTGCATTTCATCATTAACATTGCAGCAACAAATTTGGTCAGCTCTGTTGGAATGTAGTATGTCTGTAGTGTACTCATGTCACTTGCTGTTTATTTTGAGGTATCACAGTTCATATTGATTTAGGATTAAAAAATCATGTGAGGACCATAACATGTCATTCAATCAATTTTAGAAAGCACTGGGATATAGGCATGATATGTACTTGGTTAAGAGTGAGAATAATGAGAAAACATATAGAGAAGAAGCAGGCGATCTGTGTGGGGTCCTAGAAAATAATGTCAAGTTGTGCTGGAGTTTTGATCTAACTTTCATGTATTTTTAAAGAAATTATAAATATTCACGTAATTCTTGTTTCTTTAGGATTCCAAAGGATGGAAGCCAGCTTAATGCAAAATATTTTATGATTATATTATCCATCTGGATGTTTGTACTGGTTATAATTAGTGATTAAAATTTTTACATAAAGTTTTCTCCACATTGGAAGTAAAAATTCTGTGGTCTTCAGAGGACTGCCTGCTGCTTTTTTGTTTGAGGATGATTCTAAATGTGTCAAAGTGTATAACATTGGAACTTAATGAAACTTCAAATGCAGACATAGTATTTGGCCGTTGTTTTTCCTTCAGTGAAGATTGCTTTAAATTGCTTCCTGAAATCTTTCTTGTAAACCTTTGAATGCATTTGTAAGAAAAATGGCTAGAAACTACAAAGTCAATGTATTCCGTATCTAAGAGTTCCCTTACATACTTCCTTGAAAGAAGAATCTCTTTCCTTCCTTCCTTCCTTTCTTCCTTCCTTTCTTCCTTCTTCCTTTCCACAGACTTTTACCCTTGTTGACTAGGCTGAAGTGCAATTGTGATATCTCAAGCCACCACTCCTGGGTAATTTTTTTTTTTATTTAGTAGAGATGGGGTTTCACCATGTTAGTCAGGCTGGTCTCAAACTCCTGACCTCAGCTGATCCATCTGCCTCGGCCTCCCAAAGTGGTGGGGTTACAGGCGTGAACCACTGCGCCTGGCCAGCAGAATCTTTCAGCTTAGATAGTGAAAGAGTTATGAGGGGGACAGAGACTTAGAAATACTTAGGGGGATATAAAATCAGTTGTTGTTGTTGTTGAATCAGTTGTTGTTTGTTTGTTTTGAGCCCAGTCTTGGCTCACTGCAACCTCTACCTCCCAGGTTCAAGCTTCAATCTCCTGAGTAGCTGGGATTATAGGTGCCTGGTCCCCCATCTAATCAGTCTTTAGACAACAAAGTAAAATGAGTGTGGCACAATTCTGGCAATTCAGGGATTCATCTTTGCTTAAGCAATCTGCAATATTTCAGGTCCAAGTATTTTATTTTCTGAAATGAGTTAACCAAACATTGTCTTGATGATTAACTTATTTTTTCACATATGGACACAGGTGAGCCAAACTGTCCTTTACTAATAGGAACCAGACATCATTCCACAAATTTGCCTCAGCCCTCTCTTTACTCTTTATGTAGCTAACATCCACCCGCTCTCATTTACCTTCCAGTTATCTTTGTTAGGAGAGTTTAGGGATGTACCTAGGAAAATTACCTGTACAACATATGTCATTTCTGTTGATAACCCTAGGTAATCTGAGTGAAACTATAACTTGGCTTTATTGTAATATTAAAACACATAACTTCATTTTTTAATCCAGATTCTGATTTTATGTGTATTCAGACAGGTACAAATGTTGGCATAGTTATTTAGGTTTCTGAGAACTTTAAAAAAAAAACAGCATCTCTAATTATATTTAACCTTCAATCATTTATTTTAGAGATACAAGAAGGTTTTGTGGTTTTTTTTTTTTGGTTTTTTTTTTTTTTTGAGATAGAGTCTGGCTCTGTCTCCCAGGCTGGAGTGCAGTGGCATGATCTCAGCTCACTGCTACCTCCTCCTGGGTTCAAGCGATTCTCCTGCCTCAGCCACCCCAGTAGCTAAGACTACAGGCATGCACCACCATGCCTCGCTAATGTTTATATTTTTAGTACAGACAGGATTTCACTATGTTAGCCAGGCTGCTCTTGAACTCCTGACCTCGTTATCTGCCCGCCTCGGCCTTCCAAAGTGCTGGGATTACAGGTGTGAGCCATTGCACCTAGCCTCTCTCTCTCTTTTTTAAATAGAGACAGGGTCTTGCTTGTCAACGCAGGCTGGAGTGCAGTGGCACAATCATAGTTCACTGTCATCTCAAACTCTGCATCTGGGTTCAAGCGATCTTCTTGCCTCAGCCTCCCAAGTAGCTGGGACTACAGGCATGCACTACCTCGCCTAATTTTTTTATTGTATTGTAGACTTAGGAGTCTTGCTATGCGGCTTAGGCTGTTTTTTTTGTTTCGTTTTGTTTTTTCCAAGAGACGGGGTCGCTATGTTGCCCAGGCTGGAGGGCAGTTCTATTCATAGGCACAGTCCCACTACTGATTAGCACTGGAGTTTTGACCTGCTCCATTTCCAATCTGGGCCAGTTCACCCGTCCGTAGGCAACCTGGTGGTCCCCCGCTCCCGGCAAGTCACCATATTGACAAACTTAGTGCAGACACCTGATCGGCATACTACAGCCCAGAACTCCTGGGCTCAAGCGATCCTCTCACCTCAGCCTCCTGAGTAGCTGGGACTACAGGCACGCACCACGCACGTGCCAGCATGCCCGGCGCTTAGGCTGGTTTTGAGCTATTGGCCTCAAGATCCTCCCATCTCAGCCTCCCAAAGTGCTAGGATTACAGGTGTAAACCACCACACCTAGAAAGCAGGGTAGATTTTCTTTGTCCTGAAGCAATGATACTAACAGTTAATACATGGTTGCTTACTGATTGCAGGCCTTCTTTTAAAATGTTTTACATACTTTAATGTTAAACCCTTGCAGCCACCCTTTATGATCTTTTGCGCAATAGACAACTCAGGCAAGGGAGTGGGATTTATATGTGGGATTCAGAAAAAGAAAACTGGGCTTGAATAAGGCTTGGATGGCTGGTGGAACGTTGATGGGTGTGTCACACGGCCCCAGTCATCCTCTTCTTTGAATATTAACACAACATTCAATCAGGAAAACAATGCACTTGAAAACTTGGCTGCACTGAAAACATGTCAGGTATCTGTGGTCTTAGTGATCTCACAAATGTCTCTTGTGTTAATAATTTTCACTAGGTGGATCCTGAACACTTAAGGCCAGGATAACTACAGAAAACCCCTATTAGCTTCACTGGCTATAACAAACATTAAACTGAGAATTATTATTTTCTGAAGATCATTTGTTCAGTATCAATGCTTTTTGTAATTGCAGAAAGCCATGACACCTTTAATGATGTCTATCATAAACTCTTTCACAGTTCATGTAAAACAAACGGTGGCACACAGATTTGGAACAGCTTTGTAAAGCTTTGGCCTATAAAATATTTTCTGTCTGCTCTGTGATACTAACTTCTTGCACTCAGCTTGGTTCTAGACCCTGGGAATTTTGTGCTTCCACCTGGTCTGCAGCCAGACTTTCCTCCCAGCAGGTTTTAGTGTAGCTACTTGTAAACAGCCACCCACCATTGACAGCAAAATAAAAATGTGTGGGTTGGGGATATCCCTATTCTTGGAGGTCAGCTCCCATAATGTGAAGAATCACAGAATACTTTTTGTTTCATTTTATTAGCTTTAAATTCTTTTCCTGATTCTAAGATAAGAAATAGTGATAGGAAAAGAAATAAAAACATTAACAATTATAAAGATGTCAGAAAGGAAACACCTTTAATTCTTTTCCAGGGGCAGCCACTGTTACTTTGTCCCATTTTTTTCAGCCTTGTTTCCAAGTTTTTTAGCGTGCCTTAGATCATTCAGTACCTAAACTGTGAAAGCCTGAGTTCCCCATTATGTGCCAGGCACTGCACTGAACACATTTATGTACTATCCCATTACACCTTTTTTTTTTTTTTTTTTTTTTTTTTTTTGAGACAGAGTTTCACTCTTATTGCCCAGGCTGGAGTGCAATGGTGTGACCTCGGCTCAACACATCCTCCGCCTCCCGGGTTCAAGCTATTCTTCAGCCTCAGCCTCCCAGGGAGTAGCTGGGATTACAGGCATGCGCCACCATGCTGGCTAATTTTTGTGTTTTTAGTAGAGATGGGGTTTCACCATGTTGGCCAGGCTGGTCTTGAACTCCTGACCTCAGCTGATATCCCCGCCTTGGCCTTCCAAAGAATTTTTTTTCTTTTCCATTTTGCTGAGGTCTAACTTGAGAAGCCTTCATTTGTTAGGAACAGTTAGATTATGTGCTTTTTCTCTGCTTACTGTTTGCTACATAGTAACTTTGTGAAGAGGTGGAGGGTCTAACTTGAGAAGTCTTCATTTGTTAGAGCAGTTAGGTTATGTGCGTTTTTTCTCTGCTTACTGTTTGCTACATAGTAACTCTTGTGAAGAGGTGGAAACTTTATGCCCAGTCAAAAATGGCTCCAGAAAGGAGTGGAACAATTGGTACTATGTAAATTAAGGGATGATTAAGAGATCAAAGGATCTCTTAAGTGTGGTGCTTAATCAGAGGAAATTGGCTTTATGGAGTTTTCCTAGGAAAAGGAGTGATTTTCAGACTTTTGCTCATATGCCCCTAAAACAAGTTTAAAACACTATGTGCTGCTAGGCTGGTCTCAAACTCCTGACCTTAAGTGACTTCAGCCTCCCAAAGTGCTGGAATTACAGGCGAAAGCCACTGCGCCTGAACCCATTCCACTTATATTTAAAAGAATCACTGGCACTAATCTATATTGCTTATTCTGAATTAGAAATGTCCCAACATTCAGAATATAGAGTGTAATCAGAAAGGGGAAAAAGGAAGAATATCACATTGCCTCTCAGCATTGTTTATTTTTATGATGTGTGGGGGACTACTAGGAGAGAGATGGGTAGGCTATCAGATGTCTCAAAATAAGTTTTCTTGACTGTAGAGAAGGTTATAGATGATAGGATTTCCGTGTGTGTTGGTGGTCAGTAGGAATAGTCACCTACTTATTAAATCACTTTCTTATTCTTTTCTTGGTCATCCACATTCGGGACCTGAGGACTTCTCAGGAGAAACCCCTTTCACTCCTTGACACATGAAGTAGCTGATTGAAGGTATTTCTGCATACTCATCTGAAAGTTGTATCTTTTCATTAAAGGTTCTTCTACGTATTGACCTGAAAGATGAGTTCCTCCATCAGTCCTCCTGTCATCCTAATTGTGACTCTAGCTGTCTTTTATTTCCACTTCTGCATGACTGTCTTAATACTTCTTGTATATATTATGTTCTTTCTAGGCTTTCTTTTCTAAGCCATTTTTCAAATTTTATTTGCAGTCCACTGGTAATCCAACTAGCTACTTCTGAAAAATAAAGTATTAGCCCTCTTTGGGTTTGAACAATTATTACCTACTAGAAACCACTAAGAGATTTATTAAAACTTGCTAAAATTTGGGACTTAGTACATTCAACACAGTAAGTCTGTACTAGAGACTTGCTCTCGGGTAGGGGTAGGAGTGGTGTTCTAATTACATATTCTGCTAAAAAGGTTGCCACTAATCTGCTTTGGAACATTGCAAAGTTCCCACTGTACCTGACGTTCTAGAAAATTTAAGGACACTGTCATCAGTGAATACAGGATTGCCTTGAGTTGTATTTAGTTTTGAATTACTGTTCTTGCATTCATGTTTACAAAAATACTCTTTTTGGAACCTGTATTTTGTGATTGCTGATACTGTGTGTGGTTGCATTACTTTGGTTAGTACTTGGTTCTTTGCCAGCTCTCTGTAATTACTAAATCCTTTTTCCACTGACAAGAGAAAAGTGTGGGGTAGGAAAAAGCTTTAGAAACATGCTCCATGTGCGTGATCCTTACCCAGGTACTGAATCAGACTTACCTAGAGAGTTTGTTTTTCCCCCGGTATACACATGCACAGTCTTATCTCAGGGATTCAGATTTAGCAGATCGGTGGAGGGGTCCAGACAAGTGTTACTGTAAAAAATCTTCCCACTTGCCCTAAGTAGAAGCACTGCTCTGTATGAAACAGACTCTTTAGGTCTGTCTTCTCAAACCGTCGATTTCACAGACTGAACTCTTCCTTAGCTAATCTGCTGTACCTACTTTGTCATCTATGTAGGACCAGGTCATAGCTCAGCACAAAAGTACTCATCGCCCTCTTCTCCTACCTGTAATTTACAACCAATTCCCGTGTGAGTTGGCTGTCAGTTTTGTTCTTCTCAATTCATTGTGCTTGCCATTGACTTCCTTCAGCTCCCCAGGACTACTTTTAGTCTCCTAGATTCCTGTCTCCCATTGTCTTTCTGAGTCATGGATCTGATCTCATCACCACAGTGGTTAAAAACCTTTGGTGCTGGCCGGATGCTGTGGCTCATGCCTGTAATCTCAGTACTTTGGGAGGCTGAGGCAGGTGGATCATGAGGTCAGGAGTTCAAGATGAGCCTGGCCAATATGGTGAAACCCCATCTCTAGGAAAAATATAAAAATTAGCCAGGCATGGCAGCACACACCTGTAGTCCCAGCTACTCGGGAGGCAGAGGCAGGAGAATTGTTTGAACCCAGGAGGTGGAGGTTGCAGTAAGCTGAGATCATGCCACTGCACTCCACCCTGGGCAACAGAGGGAGACTCCGTCTCAACCTTCAGTGCTTTCCTATTGTTTTAAGGTCATTCAAAATCTGGCACCAAATTCCCTTCTTAATGTTACTTCTTGAAGCAAGCCTTGTTCAGTGCCTACTTAATCGAAATTTGAATTCCAAAGCCTTTTCTCTCCACCCATCTATATCTATTGCTCTTTTTTTGTGGTTCGCTGACACCTGGTTTATAAATAGATAAATATTCAGCATGAAAAAAAAACTAACACTCTAGAGTTCAAAAAGATAAACAGATAAATATTTTCTCTGAAATCAGTGCTTACCACAGAATTTGGCATACGCTTGCACTCAGTGTTTGTTGAATAGATGAACGCATGCATGCATCCATGGACACACAAGGCTGTTCATTAACTTTCAAATGTATCTGATAATACTGTCCAGCACTTCTTTGTATTTCCTTAAGTGAATCATGGGAGATTGTCCAGTGCCTTAAAAAAATTTTACTCGCTTCATCTAATCTCATTTTTAGAAAGAAAACATAGGTGTTTAACATGACTAATTCTTAATGAATCCATGCTAACTCTTGGGGATTATTAGTCCTTTCTCGGTACTCAAACTATCTACTCCAATCAGAGAGAGAGAACTTTTTTATTGTATAGTTTTATGTTTATATGTTTATTTATTTATTTATTTCTTGAAACAGTGTCTCACTCTGTTGCCCAGGCTGGAGTACAGTGGTGGGATCTCAGCTCACTGCAACCTCTGCTTCCCAGTCTAAAGTGATCCTCCCACTTCGGCCTGCCAAGTAGCTGGGACCACAGGCATGTGCCACCACGCATGGCTAGTTTTTTGTATTTTTTGTAGAGATGGGGTTTCCCATATTGCCCAGGCTGATCTCCTGAGCTCAAATTAATCCAGATTGCTGGGATTACAGATGTGAGCCACCGTGTCTGGACGAGATGCTTTTAAAAAGACTTCTCTAAAGTAGAAGGGAGGATGGAATTGCATGCACACAAGAAAAAGCCTGGAAGAAAAACATACTAATGTGATTTTAAAAAAAAGTAGTTCTGTAAAGGTGGTAAAATGATGGTTATTATTTCTGTTTATTGATGAAAGAGCCAAACACTGTAAAATGTTTGAAGAGATTGAGTCTAAGTCAAATATGAGTAATCATGGCCTGAGGTATAGCTTCAAGAGGTCCTGAGAACATGTGCACAAGGTGATTGCTTTATAGCTTGGTTTTATACATTTTAGAGAGACATAAGACATCAGTCAATACATGTTAGGTATACATTGGTTCTGTCCAGAAAGGCAGGACAACTTGAATGGTGGGGGGAGAGGCGGGGGGTGGTGCTTACAGCTGGATTCAAAGCTTTTCTGATTGACAGTTTGTTAAAAGAGTTAAATTATTATGTAAAAACCAGGAATGAGTAGAAAGGTGGGTTAAGATAAGGAGTTGTGGTTCTACATAAGATTCTTATGTAGATAAGGTCTCATAGGTGACTGGTAGCTGCCATTAGTAGTAAAGAAATATATTTTGGGTTTTTTTTGTTTGGTTTGGTTTGAAGTCATCTAGAGGCCTCAGGGTAAAATATTTTTATTTCCTTCTTTATCTGTCATGTGATGTTATGCCAGATTTAGGTTTGGAGAGATTTTGTGATTTGTAGGGTATGACTTTCCAGACACTTTAGACAGGAATTTGGGCAAGAGAAAAAAGATCAGCTTTTAGTCCTTATCCTTCTGCTGTTCCAGTTTGCTTGTTTTTGAGAAGTTTCGCTTTTGCTGCCCTGGCTGGAGTGCAATGATGTGATCTTGGCTCACCCCCAACATCTGCCTACCAGGTTCAAGTGATTCTCCTGCCTCAGCCTTCTGAGTAGCTGGAATTACACTCATGCGCCACGATGCCCAGCTAATTTTGTATTTTTAGTAGAATGTGGTTTCTCTGTGGATCCAGAAAGCCTATTATGTGTGATCTGCTCAGAAGTTCCAGTGATCTGGTTGGGAGGTGGTCCTGAACTCCCAACTTCAGGTGATTCACCGCCTCGGCCTCCCAAAGTGCTGGGATTATAGGCGTGAGCCACCGTACCAGCCAATTTGATTATTTTTTAATAGGAAAGGATTATACTTCAAGGGAAGATGATAAAAAACATTAACTTTAGCATTACAACTTTTACATATGGGCCCAGGAATGTATCTAATGGGACAAAGGTTCCTAGGGACAAAAGTCATCTAATCTAATAGAAATAAAAGGCTAAGTGTAAACCCATCCCTAGAGTGAAAAAAAATGAATAGAATAATTGGCTCCAGGGACCTTGTGGCACCTGGAAACAGTTACTGCACACGTACCTGGAGTACACGGTTAACAATATCTTCAGTAGTACTGCAGAATGCCTAGGAGATGGTGACTGGTTTGGAGGTGTTAAAAAGATTTTGATACTCTCTGAAATGAAGTTTAGAGGGGCCAGTCTGTCTAGTCCAGAGGTGCGGCTCTGTGGATCCAGAGAGCCTGTTACGTGTAACCTGGTCAGAAGTTCCAGTGATCTGGTTGGGATCAAGGTGACGCGGTTCCCCACAGCACTGCTCGAGAAGCAGGTCACACTGGCCCAGGGCATTTCTTTGGACTCTTGCTTCTTCTAGACTTCCCTTTCTGAAAGGAGAAATATGGAGAGGATTACCTTTCAGTACACAAAAAACAGACGTTTTGTTTTGTTTTACATTTTATTTCATTTCTCTCCTCTCCTCCTTGTTTTACATTTTAGTTACCCTGTAGTTGATCAGGTTAACTAGGATCTAGGAAGTTGGCTTAGATCTAGGAAGACCTGGCTTTCCCATCCCAGTCTTTTTCTCTCCATTGTCTATGTCCCTAGAGGTTAGAGGAGAATGGCTCAAAATCATATGAAATGCAGTTTTAATTTTATTTATTTATTTAGACAGGGTCTCACTCTGGTCGCCCCAAGCTGGAGGGAAGTGGCACAATCTCAGCTTACTGTAGCCTCAACCTCCCAGGCTCAAGTGATTCTCCCACCTCAGCCTCCCAAGTATCTCGTATTACAGGCGCACACGATCACACTCAGCTAATTTTTTGTATTTTTAGTAGAGACAGGATTTCACTAAGTTGCCCAGGCTGGTCTTAAATTCCTGGAGTCAAGCAATCCACCCGTCTCAGCCTCCCAGAGTGCTGAGATTACAGGCGTGAGCCATTGCACCTGGACTTAATTTTATTTATTTATTTATTTATTTTTGAGGCTGGGTCTCACTCTGCCTCCCAGGCTGGAGGACAGTGGCACAATCATAGCTCACTGTAACCTCGAACTTCTGAGCTCAAGCAATTTTTCCACCTCAGCCTCCCTGGTAGCTAGCATTACAGGCATGCACTACCACACACAGCTAAATTCTTAGATTATTTTTAGAGACTGAGTCTTGCCATGGTGCCTGGGCTAGTCTTGAACTCCTGGTCTCAAGTAATCTTCTGCCTTGCCTTCCCAAAGTGCTAGGATTACAGATGTGAGCTGCCACACTTGACCTTGGAATATAGTTTTAAAAAAAATCTCTGTAAATGATTCTTTGATATTTTTTAGTTCTATCCTTTATCTAAATTTAGACAAAATTTCATTCTTAAGTTAGAGACAAATTTAATGATTATTTCTGGATGTAAGAAAACAAGGTATAGGCCAGGTGCGGTGGCTCATGCCTATAATCCCAGCACTTTGGGAGGCTGAGGCCATGAGGCTGGGAGGATTGCTTGAGTCCAGGAGTTTGAGACCAACGTGGGCAACATAGTAAGACTTTGTCTTGCTTTATAAAAATAAAAATAAAAAAAGAAAATAATAATTAGACAGGTTTGGTAGCTGCTTGTAGTCTCAACTATTTGGGAAGCTGAAGCGGGAGGATTGCTTGAGGCTGGGAGTTTGTGGGTTTTTTTTCTTTCTTGCTTTCTTTTTCTTCAATATTCTTGTGGCAGAAAGTTCGTGTTTTTTTAACCGTTTTTTTCTTCCTATGGCTTTGAGCAAAAGAGCCTGGGAGTTTGAAGCTGCAGTTAACCATGATTGCACTACTCCACTCCAGCAGCCTCGGTGACAAAATGAGACCCTGTTCAAATAAATAAATAAATAATAAAGCTTTCTTAATGATTTGGCTTATTCTTTTTAAATCCAGCAAATGTTAATTCTAACCTTTAGTTCTACTGTTACAGTGAGAAGAGGTTGACACATTATGTCTGCTGTCTGGGCTTAGATTGTGGGTGTTATTTCATATGGATAATTCAGGCAAACTCAAGATTTTAGGGGGTTTATTTGCATTATATGGATAAATAAACACACTCATACAATGGAAAACTATGTGGCATATACTAAAAGAAATAACTCTGTCATGTTTTTGAGGATTGTACCATGGATAAGTAATAGAAAGCTTGTCCTCAGAGATCTATGAGTTTCTCTTTTGACTAAACATTGTATGGCTGATAGTTCTTCCCCACAGAGCATTTGGTGTCAGGAGGGCTCCTTTTTCCCCCAGCAATGCTGGAGGGATGAGGAATAGGGACTGTGAAGCTGATGAAACTATGCTTGTTCCACCTTTTCATGATGGAGTACAAAAAATAACTAAAGTTAGGTGCAACTGGATGTCCTTCTTCAGGATTAAAGTTTACTCAGGGGAAAGGATATAGGGTCTTTTATGTTTCTAGTTTATCATATCTAGATGTGCTGTAATCGATTTAAACTGCTTTTCCTAGGTAGTTACGACATAACAGCTCCATATGTCTTGTTTATACACAATATCTAGGACATTTGGAATGAAGAACTTTTCCAAAGTGTTATATAAGTTATGTTTTCATTGGCCTAAGGCCAGACCATAAATAGCTTGTTTGTTGTCTTTAGTATTAGCCTAAATTATATTTTTTCATGTAAAAATGAAAAGAAATATTCCTCTTTCGTTTTCTAAGGAACTATTAGAAAATAATATTAGAAAATGAAAAGAAATATTCCTCTTTAGTTTCCTCTAAAGTTTTCTCTTTAGTTTGTCTGGGTTTAATGATTTAATATTTTTACCCAATTTTCCTTTATTTTGAGATGGAGTTTTGCTCTCGTTGCTCAGGCTGGAGTGCAGTGGTGCAATCTTGGCTCACTGCAACCTTCGCTTCCCAGGTTCAAGCAATTTTCCTGTCTCAGCCTCCTGAGTAGCTGGGATTACCGGCGCCCACCACCACACCTGGCTAATTTTTTGTATTTTTAGTAGAGACAGGGTTTCACCTTGTTGTCCAGGCTGTTCTCAAACTCCTGACCTCAGGTGATCTGCCCGCCTCGGCCTCCCAAAGTGTTGGGATTACAGGCATGAGCCACTGCACCCGGCCTACTTTTGTCCCATTTTCTGAAGTTTATATGCATGTATTTTATTTATTTGTCTCATCAATTAAATTGTATGTATCTAGAGGCCTAGACTTATGAAGATATACATATAATTTTTTAAAATATTTTACCTAATGTAGAAAACTACTAGGATTCATCTTGATAAATAATATATACTGTTGCAGAGACACTTTCAAAAGCATAAACTTCTATCAGTTGTAATTTTCTGCTTCTTGTGTAGGCTTGGAGCAGGTGACTTTAATACATTATAGAAAATTTAAGAAACACAAGTAAGTGAAAAGAAGTAAACAAATGTCACCCTGAAATATACACTAACATTTTGGTGTAAGTCTTTAAAAACTTATTATCCATCTTTGTGTTTTTGTTTGCTTTAGGACAGAGTCTCTCTCTGTCACCCGGGCTACTGCAGCCTCAATCTTCTGGCTCAAGTGATCTCCAGCCTCAGGCTCCCAAGTGGCTGAGACTACAGGCATTCACCACCACACTGGACTAATTTTTTGATTATTTGTAGAGAGGAGGTCTCACCATGTTGCCCAGGTTGGTCTCGAGCTCCTGAGCTTAAGCAATCCTGACTTGGCCTCCCAAAGTGCTGAGACTATAGGTATGAGCCACCATGCCTGGCCTGTTTCTTTTTAACAAAAATATTATCGACAGGGCACAGTGGTGCACACCTATGATCCCAGCACTGTGGGAGGCCGAGGTAGGTGGATCACGTGTGGTCAGGAGTTCGAGAACAGGCTGACCAACATGGTGAAATCCTGTCTCTATTAAACACAAAAAATTACCTGGGTGTGGTGGTACATGTCTGTAGTCCCAGCTACTTGGAAGCCTGAGGCAGGAGAATTGCTTGAACCCGGGCAGCAGAGGTTGCAGTGAGCTGAGATCGTGCCATCGTACTCTAGTCTGGACAACAAGAGTGAAACTCTGTCTCAAAGAAAAAAAAAATTATCATAGTTTTCATACCATATTTTTTCTATAGCCTAACTTTTAAAAAATATATAGAATAGATATTTTTGCGTGTTGTTAAATACTTCCTGCCCAAAATGTAAGTGAGAGAATTCTGTTTCTTTAAAATTCTAGCTGACACATGAAAAGCTTGAGGAGATGCATTTTACTCTTTTCAGTCAACATATTTTTAAATTATTTTTAGAAGACAGAGAAAAGAAAACTAGTAGCTTTAGAAGAACACAAAATATACTGAATTATGGTATTAAAATTGCTTTAAGTTTGACCAGTCGAGTACAAAATGCAATACATTTCAGATTATTTTCTTCATGGATTATGTCCTTTTTGGGTAATACTCATCAGTTTGCTGTGAAGAACATTTATGTCAATCAGGGAACTCTGTTAAGATGCTTTCAAGTGCAAGTAACAGAACTTAATTAACTGTAGCCTAAAACATGAAGACTTTTAATTATTTCACATAACAATAGCTTTGATTGGAAGCCTCAGCAGTTGTTTCCTGGTTTAATAATGTTATCAATGATCTAGGTTCTATCTGAGTTCCTGTTTTGCCATCCATAATGTGTCAATCATTTTTTCTTCATGGTCACAAGGTGGCTGCCATATCACCAAGCTTCCCACACGCATCTCAACTTTCATTCACTTTCCTATTAAGGAGAAACTTACAAGCCAACTCGTACTCAGTAAGTTTGTGGAAGGATATGCTCTTATTTTATTATGATTATTCATTTATTTATTTTTTTAAGAAACAGTGTCTCATCCATCACCCAGGCTGGCATACAGTGGCACGATCACAGCTTACTGCAGTCTTATACTCCTGGGCTCAAACCATCCTCCCATCTCAGCCTTGCAAGTAGTTCAGACTACAAGACATGCCACCACACCTGACAGATTTTTAAATTTTTTGTAGAGATGGGGTCTTGCTGTGTTGCCCAGGTTGGTCTTGAACTCTTGTCCTCAAGAAATCCTCCAACCTTAGCCTCTCAGTCACTGGGATTACAAGCATGAGCCACTATGCCTAGATTTGCTCTTACTATTGCTATAACTTCAGCCTTAGCCTCAGCCAGGCCTGGTGATGTGTCTCAACACTGACCATTCACTGACAGAGGACTGGAATTGCTTTGCCTACACTGACTCTTAAATGACAAAGAGACTGATCACCTTGAGAGGCTTAGACCAGTCTTGTACTTTGTCTCTCAAGGACCAGGCACATTGCCCTCCACACAATATCAGGTCAAGTTTATCTGTTAGCAAAGTAGGTGGATTGGATTGGCTATAAGGTATCTTTGACCGTGCTAGCACAAGAATATATACTCTCAGAAGAAAGAAACAATTTCAGGTTGCAATAAAAATCATCTTAGCACTTTTTATATAACTACTTCACAAATGGAAAGGTCTTCTTAAAAAGTAGAAACATTGAGGCCAGTTGCAGTGGCTCACACCTGTAATCCCAGCACTTTGGGAGGCTAAGGTGAGCAGATCACAAGGTCAGGAGTTCAAGACTAGCCTGGCCAACATGGTGAACCCCTATCTCTGCTAAAAATTCAAAAATTAGCCAGATGTGGTGATGCGCACCTGTAGTCCCAGCTACTAGAGAGGCTGAGGCAGGAGAATCACTTGAACCTGGGAGACAGAGGTTGCAGTGAGCCAAGATCGCACCGCTGCACTCCAGCCTGGGTGATAGAGTGAGACTGTCTCAAAAAATAATAAATAGGATTTCCACCAAGATGGCCAAATAGAAACAGCTCTGGTGCGCAGCTCCCAATGAGAGAGATGCAGAGAGCGAGCAATCTCCGCATCTCCAACTGAGGTACCAGGTTCATTTCAATGGGACTGGTTGGACAGTGGGCATAGCCCAAAGAGGGCAAGCCGGAGCGGGGCAGGGCACTGCCCCGTCCGGGAAGCGCATCTGACTGGAGGATCGGGGGCTTGCCACGGCTAGCACTCAGGTCCAGATAATGCGATTCTCCAAAAGCCTCTGCAACCCACAGACCAAGAGATCTTAGCTGGGCTGAAAAGCGCGGCAAGTTACCTGCACAGAGTTGAATAGGAGCCACTGCCGGTGACCGGATTGCTGGCACAGATCTAGGCAGACGCATTGGCTGGCCGGAAGAGCCCGAGGGACAGAGCTACCAGCCCCCAGGAAAGAGGGAGTGCTAAAGCAGGGAGACAGGAGGATGTGGCTAGGCGGGCGGGTCCCTCTCCCACAAAGCCCAGCAGGCCGAAGCCCTCTCTCTTGAGGGTGGTTTCCCAGCCAGCACATTAGTTCAAGCTTGACCAGGAACCATCAAGCTTGGTGGGCGAGGGCATCCACCATCACAGAGGCAGGCCTAATCTCCCTGTGTAAACAAAAGACACAGGAAGCCTACACAGCAGCCCAACTGAGTCTGTGGCAGCCCAGCAGCAGCTCTGCAGGCAGACAAGGGACAAACTGCCTCTTCAAGGGGCTCCCTGAGATCAAAGCTAGATAAACCCATGAAGATGGGAAGAAACCAGTGCAAAAAGGATGAAACCACCAAAGACCAGAGCGCCTCTCCATCTCCAAGAGATCACAACTCCTCACCAACAAGGGAACAAAACAGGATGGAGAGTGAGTTATGTATAACAAGTATCCTGTTGAGTTAATTGCACTCAGTAAGAATAATTAGGTTGTTCATTCAGTGCATTATATTCTTGGGATGGGTTTAGATGCACCGAAATCTAAATATGCCAACTTTGGAGCAAAAGTAAAAATGTAGGTAAAGGTCGTGGTATACAGTGTGACGGGTTTCTTGTGCTTTACATGTATTTTGTTGTAGAATTTGCATCTGTGACTAATCGGTCTTATAGAAGAAAAGCAAATTTATTTTAGTGAAGGTGTGTTGACATTTTAGGAATGTCAACTTCATGCATCAGGAAACCTAAGGTCAGTAGAAAGCTTGAGAAGTCTAGTCTGATTCAGTAGGGCCACAGGCAAAAAGAGATACCATTAAAAAAAAAAGTATGTTGAGAAAGTAAAAGCATTATTATGAGAATATATATTTAAAGTGACTGAAGGCCAGGCACGGGGGCTTACGCCTGTAATTTCAGCACTTGAGTAGGCCAACACAGGCAGATGACTTGAGGTCAGGAGTTCAAGACCAGCCTGGCCAACATGGTGAAACCCCATCTCTAATGAAAATACAAAAATCAGCTGGGCATATGGTGGTATGGGCCTGTAATCTCAGGCACTGGGGGAGGCTGAGGCAGGAGAATTCCTTGAGCTGGGGAGGCAGAGGTTGCAGTGAGCTGAGATTGCACCACTGCACTCCAGCCTGAACAACAGAGTAAGTCTCTGTTTCCAGAAAAAAAAAAAAAGACTTGGCTTTCTTTACATACTGATATTTTAAAATCTTTTTCTTTTTAAAAAGAATTTTAAAATTTCTAATTTTTGTGGGTAAATCTTTTTTAAAATTTACATTGAAGGTAATGCTATTTTTTTCATCCAACAAGTTATTTATTTTGCTTTTTTATATTTTTTTAACTTTTATTTTAAGCTTGAGGGTACATGTGAAGGTTTGTTACATAGGTAAGCGTGTGTCATGGGGGTTTGTTGTACATATTATTTCATTACTCAGGTATTAAGCCCAGTACCCAATAGTTTTCTGCTCGTCTCCCTCCTTCCAATCTCCTCTGTCAAGTAGACCTCAGTGTTGTTTCTTTGTATTCATAAGTTCTTATCATTTAGCTCCCAAGGTGATGCTGTTTTATCTTATTTCTTGCCAGAGCATCTAACAGTAGGACCAATCAGTTGATCAAGGAATTTATTACAGTTGAGGAAATTTTGGCAAAATGCAGCCATAGGCTGAGTGACATGGACTGTTTAATAACAGGACAAAGTAAAGATGGCCTTTTGCAGACCTAGAAATCAAGTAAAGGAAACCATTCTTATCAGGTCTAATACATTTTAGATGATAGTCTGAATCTTTCAAAATGTATCAGACCTGGATGTTCTAGGATGAGAATGGCTGGTTGTGGGTATCATTAGGGGCATAAACAAAACTTGGAACAGTTATTGCCATCCTGAGACTAGCACTCAGAGAACAAATTGGTCTGCTGGGATCACATCTGATCTGCTTCCCATTACTACCTACTTCCGTGCCTTGACAACCTGAGTTCACATTTCTCTCTGTTCCTTCTCATGCTTGACTAAGTCACACCCAGCAATTTGTTCTGTCTGGGCGGAGAAGCAGGTCATAGTTGCTATTTGAATACATAAGATAGGCAGATCAAGTCAATGGATGAAATAGTATGCTATTATGGCGATAATGGCATGCTTTTTGTCTATTACACAAACCTGTGGGTTTACCTAGCACAGGACAAATGGGAAGCTGTCACTGGAACGTAAGCATAGGAGAATCCACGTAGACATACATCAGTGTATCTCCTTCTGTATTCTTTCTTGTGCTTCGAACTTGAAAACAAGCAGATTTGGGAGGTCCAGGGAGTATTGCTGTTTACCTTTTTCCCCTGCATGTGAGACTCAGATGAAAAGTTTCCATATTCCAGAGGTATATGTCCATTGTTTCACTGTAGCAAGACTTAAAAGCTCTTTGTAGAGTTTACAGTAAAAAACATCATAAAGAATTTTAAGTACTTTGGGCTAATGCAGTTATTTATTTTTGTAAGCATATATTTTAAACCAAGCAAAACCAGATCTCAAAAAGACATTTCTTAAGAAAAAAAGTATTCACTTATCTAAGCAACCAGTGTCAAGTGTGGATGCTATCCTAGAAGGCTCTTCTTTCTCAGTGTCTAATCCATGTACCTGGGATGGATTAGTACTGTCTACCTCTAAACCTTGTACTTTGTAGGAGGTCCAGGCAATTCTCATTACTTGTAGTAGTTATGCTTTATAAAGTTGCTGGGAGCACTGCATTAGCAAACACCGAATCATTGCTCCCAGGTGAAATACAAAAGTTAAATTCTTACAAGTATATGGTCACAACATCTTCAACAATTGATCAATACATGACTTTGTTTTAAGTGTGCTTCTGTTAAAGACATCTTTTGTGTGTGAGTAGAAAAACTCAAAACTGTTTTTCCTCTGCTCTCATACCATCACCAAAGCAAGCAATCAGTTCTACAGCAGACATCCACTGGGTATCCTCCAATGCAATTTTGATGCTATCTACTTGGAGACAGGGGACAGATCCCACAGGTTGAGGTCCCAATCCCCAAGCCTCCCTGATCTCCCTAGCTGCACATCTGGGTCTCTGGAACTTCTGACCTCTGATTGGCTTCAAGTTGGGATTCTCATGACTCCATCTTTGTGTTCCACTAATTTGCTAGAGAGGCTTACAGAACTCAGGGAAACACATTTATCGGTTTATTATAAAGGATATTATAAGTCTGGGCACAGTGACTTACAACTGTAATCTCAGCACTGTGGGGGACCAAGGCTGGAGGATTGCTTGAGCCCAGAAATTTGAGACTAGCCTGGGCAATATAGTGAGACCTTGTCTCTACAAAAAAAAATTAAAAATTAGCCAAGTGTGGTGACACGTACCTGTAGTCCCAGTTACTTGGGAGGCTGGGGTGGGAGGATTGAGGACAGGAGGCAGAGACTGCAGTGAGCCGAGATAGTACTGCTGTCCTCCAGCCTGTGCAACAGAGCAAGAGACCCTGTCTCAAAAAAAAAAAAAAAAAAAAGAGGATATTATACAGGCTACAGATGGAAAGATACATAGGGCAATGTAGGGGAGAAGAGGCTTGGAGCTTCCGTGTCCTCCCTAGGTGCACCACCTTCCAGTAACCTCCAGATGCTCAGCTATCTGGAAGCTCTCCAAACCCAATCTTGAGCTTCTTATGGAGATTTCATTATATAGTATGATTAACAACTATGCAGAAATGCGATTGGATAAAAAAGGTACATTTCATACTCTTTTTTTTTTTTTTTTTTGAGATGGAGTTTTGCTCTCGTTGCCCAGCCTGGAGAGCAATGGCATGATCTCAACTCACTGCCACCTCTGCCTCCCAGGTTCAAGTGATTTCTCCGGCTTCAGCCTCCCAAGCAGCTGGGATTACAGACATGCACGATCATGCCTGGCTAACTTTGCATTTTTAGTAGACATGGGGTTTCACCATGTTGGTCAGACTGGTCTCAAACTCCCGACCTCAGGAGATCCACATGCCTTAGCTGCTCAGAGTGCTAGGATTACAGTCACGAGCCACCACACCTGGCCCATCTAATATTCATTGACTGAGCGGGAAACCCAGCAAGGCCTGTCTGTTCAGATTCTTCTTGACCTCTGTGCAACATTCCTTTCTCCAGGATAAGGGACAGGATCCCTTCTGAATTGAGGGTCTCATGACTCAATCAGAAAGCCCCGGGAAGATTAGAGTCTTGCCTTGGGCTGGGGAAACCAGAGCAAGGGAAGATCAGAGACAGACATTCCATTTTCTGAGGTCTGCTTCTGGGCCTAAAGTGCCCCAACATTATAACAAAAGACTGCAACAAGGGCTGTGGGAGTTGTGAGCCAGGAGCTGTGGATGAAACCTATAGCTGTAATATCACACATCTTATTTAACATATTGTTGATTTGTTAACATTGAGCTTACAGTCAATATCACTTGAACTCATATCTTAACTAAGCTAATCTAACGCGTGTTTTTTTTTGTAAGGCACATCATAATCTTGTATTTAAGGATACTCCACAGCATTTCAGCACTGGAGCCAATTTAAATAGGAAATCATGAAAAAGCACAAAAATGTAAGAAAGGTAGCACTAAGTAGACTGCAAAAAACATTTGTTTATGGAATGAGAGTCCAAAAAAGAAGCAGCATCACCTGGTTTAGCCTCATCTGGGGACATGCACATTTGGCAGCTCAAAGTTTTCACCACCCTGTGCATGACCACAAATGACTATAAAGTTACTATGAGTATTGATTTGAAGGTGACAAATAACTTTTAGTGAGTATGCCAGATAAGTATGAATTCTTCGTAGTAAGGATCAGCTGTATTCTGTTGTAGAAGTAACATGCAAAATTCAAGCCTTTATCTTGTTTTGGATAATCCAAATTTATAATGGCAGCAGCACACAAGCTATACTTAGCAGTAAAAAATCCCAAAATGCTAATAAGGTAACTTACTTTTCATATAGAGAACTTGTCTTTTCAAATTTAAATCAAAAATCATGTTCTTAAGGCTGGGGATTTAAACAAAATATATAAATTTAATAAATATATAAAACAAAATATAGGCTGGGTGCAATGGCTCATGCCTGTAATCCCAGCACTTTGGGAGGCCGAAGTGGGTGGATCACCTGAGGCTAGGAGTTTGAGACCAGCCTGGCCAAAATGGTGAAACTCCATCTCTTCTAAAAATACAAAAGTTAGCCAGGTCTGGTGGTGGGCACCTGTAGTCCCAGCTATTTGGAAGACTGAGGCAGGAGAATCGCTTGGATCTGGGAGGCAGAGGTTGCAGTGAGTTTGAGATTGCGCCATTGCATTCCAGCCTGGGTGACAAGAGTGAAACTCCATCTCAAAAAAAAAAAAAGAAAAAGAAACAAAATATAAAATGAATATAAGCATAAATTCATAAAAGTTTTATTAAAAGAAAAATTAGCTCAAAAATTTGTTTTTGAAGAAGGAATCCCTCCCAAATTATTTTATGAGACCAGCATCATCCTGATACCAAAACCCGGCAGAGACTCAACAAAAAAAGAAAACTTCAGGCCAATATCCATGATGAACATAGATGCAAAAATATTCAATAAAATACTGGCAAACTGATTGCAACAGCACATCAAAAAGCTTATCCATCACAATCAAGTAGGTTTCATCCTGGGGGATGCAAGGCTGGTTCAACATACGCAAGTCTATAAACGTAATTCACCACATAAACAGAACCAAAGACAAAAGCCACATGATTATCTCAATAGATGCAGAGAAAGCCTCGACAAAATTCAACAGCCCTTTATGCTAAAAACTCTCAATAAACTAGGTATCAAAGGAACATATCTCAAAACAATAAAAGCTATTTACAACAAACCTACAGCCAGTATCATACTGAATGGGCAAAAACTGGAAGCATTCCCTTTGAAATCTGGCACTAGACAAGGATGCCCTTTCTCACCACTCCTATTCAATATAGTATTGGAAGTTCTAGCCAGAGCAATTAGGCAAGAAATAAAAAAATAAAGGGTATTCAATTAGGAAAAGAGGAAGTCAAATTGTCTCTATTTACAGACGACATGATTGTATATTTAGAAGACCCCATCATCTCAGCCCAAAATCTACTTAAACTGATAAGCAACTTCAGCAAAGTCTCAGGATACAAAATCAATGTGCAGAAATCACAAGCATTTCTATACACCAATAACAGACTAACAGAGAGCCAAATCATGAGCAACGCCCATTCACAATTGCTACAAAGAGAATAAAATACCTAGGAATACAACTAAGAAAGGATGTAAAGGACCTCTTCAAGGAGAACTACAAACCACTGCTCAAGGAAGTAAGAGAGGACACAAACAGATGGAGAAACATTCCATGCTCATGGTTAGGAAGAATCAATATCATGAAAATGGTCATACTGCCCAAAGTAATTTATAGATTCAGTGCTAACCCATCAAGCTACCATTGACCTTCCTCACAGAACTGGAAAAAAACCACCTTAAACTTCATATAGAACCAAAAGAGAGCCCGCATAGCCAAGACAATCCTAAGCAAAAAGAACAAAGCCGAAGTATCATGCTACCTGATTTCAAACTATACTACAGGCTACGTTAATCAAAACAGCATGATACTGGTACCAAAACAGAGATATAGACAAATGGAACAGAACAGAGGCCCTGGAGGCAACGCCACACGTCTACAACCATCTGATCTTTGACAAACCTCACAAAAACAAGCAATGGGGAAAGGATTCCCTGTTTAATAAATGGTGTTGGGAAAACTGGCTAGCAGTGTGCAGAAAGCAGAAACTGGACCCCTACCTGACACCTTACACTAAAATTAACTCCCGATGGATTAAAGACTTAAACATAAGACCTAACACCATAAAAAAACCTAGAAGAAAACCTAGGCAAAACCATTCAGGACATAGGCATAGGCAAGGACTTCATCACTACAACACCAAAAGCATTGGCAACAAAAGCCAAAATAGACAAATGGGACCTAATTAAACACTGGAGCTTCTGTATAGCAAAAGAAACAATCATTAGAGTGAACTGGCAACCAACAGAATAGGAAATTTTTGCTATCTACCCATCTGACAAAGGGCTAATATCCAGAATCTACAAAGAACTAAAACAGATTTACAAGAAAAAACAAACAAACCAATCCAAAAGTGGGTGAAGGATATAAACAGACACTTTTCAAAAGAGGACATATATGAGGTCAACAAACATGTGAAAAAATGCTCATCATTACTGATTGTTAGAGAAATGCAAATCAAAACCACATTGAGATACCACCTCACTCCAGTTAGAATGGCGATCATTAAAAAATCTGGGGACAACAGATGCTGGAAAGGATGTGAAGAAATAGGAACACTTTTACACTGTTGGTGGGAGTGTAAACTAGTTTAACCATTGTGGAAGACAGTGTGGCAATTCCTCAAGGACCTAGAAATAGAAATTCCACTTGACCCAGCAATCCCATTACTGGGTATATATCCAAAGGATTATAAATTGTTCTACTATAAGGACACATGCAGACGAATGTTCATTGCAGCACTGTTTACAATAGCAAAGACCTGGAACCAACCCAAATGCCCATCGATGATATACTGGACAAGAAAAATGTGGCACATATACACATGGAATACTATGCAGCCATAAAAAATGATGACTTTGTGTCCTTTGTAGGGTCATGGATGAATCTGGCAACCATAATTCTCAGCAAACTGACACAGGAACAGAAAATCAAACACCGCATATCTTACTCAGGCGGGTGTTGAAAAATGACAACACATGGACACAGGGAGGGGAGCATCACACGCGGGTCTGTTGGGGGGTCCAAGGGAGGGACAGCAGGGGTGGGGGGAGTGGGGGAGATCAGGGAGGGATAACATGGGGAGAAATGCCAGATGTAGGTGACAGGGGGATGGAGGCAGCAAACCACATTGCCATGTGTGTACCTATGCAACAATCCTGCATGATCTGCACATGTACCCCAGAACCTAAAGTACAATTAAAAAAAAAGAGGAAAAAGGGAAATTAAATTAATTAAAAAATAAATAAATAAATCGAAAAAAAATTTTTTTAATTGTTTTTTTTCCTAAGGGAGAACCCAAAGAGAACTGGAAAGAGAATGGATACTTTCCAAACACATGTGTGTGCTCACACACACATTGTGAATTCTTTGCCATTGTTTTAATATGGAAGATGATAGGCGTGGTGGCTCATGCTGGTAATCCCAGTACTTTGGGAGACTGAGGTGGGTGGATCACCTGAGGTTAGGAGTTCCAGGCCAGCCTGGCCAACAAGGTGAAACTTTGTCTCTACTAAAAATACAAAATTAGCTGGCCATGGTGGCAGGCACCTGTAGTCCCAGCTACTTGGGAGGCTGAGGCAGGAGAATCACTTGAACCCAGGAAGTGGAGATTGCAGTAAGCCAAGATCGCACCACTGCACTACAGCCTGGGCAATAGAGCAAGACCAGAATACTGCCATGACCTATATGCTAACCATGACGGCTGACCATACTGAGATTAACAGGCAATGTTCAGTTGCTTTCTGGCAGCAAGGGCAAAAGTAGAAACACAAGACTTTAAAAGAATTCTTGTTATCTGAAAAGAAAGGTAATTTCTTGTTATTAAGTCAGTTAAGAACAAACCAAGGTCCTTAGCCCAAAGACAACAACCTTTGAAAGACAAATCAGGATGTAATGTCAAAAAACATTGCAGTCCAGGAGCTAAATGAATGTGCAACTTCTGTTGCAACTCCTGAGGAACCTCTCTCTGATCTCACTTAATAGCAGGCTGGGATTTATAGTACCTAGGGGAAGGCTGGCAGTATCTTTCCTCCAGAGCAGCTCCGAGCTAGGCTTTTGTCCATAAGCTGTCCCAGGAGTGCCGAGGCTCTGTCACTGACAGAGGAGGCAGACGTATTGAAAGCAGGGTCATGGGTTGATAATTTGTTAGGGATGTAGAGAAGCCTAACTGGTCATCTACGTGGAAAAGATCACCCTCCTTCCCCGCTTCCCTGATGCGCTGAAGTGTTCTGGCAGAGGATGTAGGATGGTCCTTGGCGAATTAGCCTTGGATTTACTCCAACGCATGGGTAAATGTTTGGATGGTAAATGCATGGGTACCCGGCAAGCTCCACATACTTTATTTCATAAATCCTCCTGTTAATTCTGACAGAAATGCATCATCATCGTTATTTTATAGTTGAGGAAGCTGACTCTCAAAGAAGTGGTTAACTCACCTCTGAGTGTGATTCATCTGAGATTAGAACTGCCCAGCTCCTGATACCAGAGCCATGCTACTCCCTGCCCTCCACAGCCACATGTGTTACAGAGAACAAAGCTGAAGTGCAGCCTGCCATGTCTCTGAGCTAGACAATCTGAGCTCATTCTTCTGTTTCTTGCAGTGCTATTAAAATGGAGAATTTGATGAACAGTGGCAGCTGAGAGAATCAGCCTGGCCTGACTAAGGCTTGTGTAGGGTCTGAGGAATAAAGTTGGGTTCGTGAAGGTAGATTGGAAGCTTGGAAGCCAGACTAAGGAGTTGGAGTAGCTCTGCCAGACAGGAAAGAACCACGAAATCAGTTAGGAACACAATGGTGGAAGGGCCTCCTTTCATAAAGGAATATTAAGGATGAACTATACAAAATTGTTGATACTTAGCTTTTTTGGCCGATAAAATGCCAGTATCACATGGTTCCACTAAACAGATGCCCTGGTATTGTTTTCTGTGAGAGGATAATGGAGAGGTTTGCCATTCTGAGCTTATTGTTTGCAGACATCTAGCAAATGGTCTCTTTTGGTTGTCCAGCTAGTCAGAAGCCAGTTCTCTTTTTGAAGAATAGAGATCAAACCTGCTCTACAAGCTTATATGTTTACCACAATTTGGGTGAGCATGATAAAGATTAAATGCACAGAAAGGCCACATACCACATTACATTTAAGAAATCCTTTCTTAGTTGGGTGTGGTGGGGCACGCCTGTAGTCTCAGCTCATTGACAGGCTGAGGTGGGAGGATTGCTTGAGACCAGGGGACAGAAGTTGTAGTGAGCTGTGATGGTGACACTGCACGCCAGCCTGGGCAACAGAGTGAGACTCTGTCTCAAAAAAAAAAAAAAAAAAAAATCCCACCAAACAAGAAATTCTTTCATCGGAAATAAGCAACCTACCAGCCTGCCTGGCTTCATCCTGCGTGTTTTTTTTTTTTCCTCCTTTTTGTTTTTGAGACAGGGTCCCACTTTTGTGGCATGATCATGGCTCACTGTAGCCTTGACCTCCCTGGCTCAAGCAGTTCTCCTATTTCATCCTCCTGAGTAGCTGGGACTACAGGTGCATGCCACCACACCTGGCTAATTTTTCCATTTTTTGTAGAGATGGGATTTCACCACTTTGCCCTGACTTGTCTTCGCCTTGGCTTCCCAAAGTGCTGGGATTACAGGCGTGAGCCACCGTGCCCAGCTGTGCTTGGTTTCTTCTGACAAATCTTCATGGCATCTTGTGGCAGACTTGTAGAAGCTGAGTTAGGTGGAAGTGTCTAGCTCAGAACACTCAGGCTATAAAAGCAGTTTTACTTTTCCCTTTCCTAGGGTAGCCTTGGTTTCATCTTCCCTCACCTTAAACTTGTCCATCAGGGAAGCAGTGTGCCAAACTCTGAGACCTGTAGATTCAGACACAGTTTCAGTTCCACCTTTGTTAAATGGCTTGGTGAACTCGAGCACATTCTTTTCCTTTTTTTTTCTTTTTATTTATTTTTTCTTTTTTTTTTTTTTAAGACGGGGTTTCACCATGTTGGTCAGGCTGGTCTTGAACTCCCAACCTCAGGTGATCCGCCCGCCTTGGCCTCCAAAGTGCTTGGATTACAAGCGTGAGCCACCACGCCCAGCCTGGAGCACATTCTTTAACCTCCCTGGGCCCCCATTTCTAAGTGTGGAATTGAGATAATCAAATTTGGCTGTGGTAATAATTAAACTAGTTAAGGTGTGTCAATGGCTTACAAAATGTCCAGCACTTTGTAAGCTGTCCATGAAAGGTAGCTCTTACTGGCATGACTCTCAGCAGACATTTTAGTATTGCTTTGCTTTCAACTGAGCAATGAATTCCTAGCCAACAATATTTTTAAATTCTCATTAAGCATTCAGAAATGTCATGTCACAACCAGGCGTAAGAACTTTTCATTGCTCCCAAATTACCTGTCACACTGACTCAGATTCTCCGCCTGATAAGGAAGATTCCTTGACCTCAACTCACCATTCGATCTTACAGTTAGTTCTCCCACTGCTCTATAAGCAGCTTATGACCCTGGCAAATCAAACCACTGGAATATCTGTCTTCTTTTTCTATTTCTGAAACTTAGAAAGCCCAACTCAGTGCTGCCTCCTTCATACAACCTTTTAAAGTTTTGAACTTTGAATTTTAAATTCTTCCATTTTTGTTTTTCCTTTGGGACTGGTAGATTTTCTCATTAAAGTCAGTTGTGACTTGTATGTCACCCTTATAGCATTTTATACTCATTGATGATAAGACTTGGCCTTCATCTATGTCCCTACAATATGCAGTCAGTCCAGTAACTGTAGAATTTCACTGATTCAGTTTGATAAATGTTTATTGAGGGGCCTGTATTTGCCAGACACTGTTCTAGGCACAAGGTTGCTGTTCTCAGAGACCACTCATACCACTAGGACACAAAGACTAAACATGTAAACAAGCATATAGACAAAATAACATTAGATGTTGCCACAGCGAAAATAGTGTGATAGGAGGGGGCCAGAGGGAGTTGTTTTAGCAAGGGGGTCAGGGAAGGCCTCACTAAAGGATTGGCATCTGACATGATAGCAAATGAGAAGATCATGCTATCCCTGGGACCAACTAGGAGAAGAGAGATCTGGACAGAACAAGCAAATACAAAGCCCCCATCACGTGACCTGAGTGTGGCTTCACACCCGAGTAGGCTTCTGCTTTCTGTTTCGTATCTAAATACCTCAGATGTTAATTGCACATTTGAGTCTTAGTTTAGAGTTCGTATATTCTCAGCGTGATTCTGTATTATTTTTATGCAAATGATTGGTTCTTCTTCATTCACAGGGACTAGTTTTTCCCTGCATAGTCTTGGACACAGACCATTTAGTTCAAACCCCAGCTGTACCACTTACTATCTGGATGACCTCAAGTAAATTGTTCACTCCTGAAGATTCAGTTTTCTCTTCGTCGATGAGTGTCCCAATAACTGTTTTGCAGTTCTGAAGACCTAATTAAATAATGTCTATTACCTGGCATGTAGCGCAAGCTCAGTAAACAGTGGAATTTGTTATACTGCACATCACGTTTGGGTACCTTAAAATTTGGCATACACAGCACATTCATTAACCTCCTGTAAGGAGACAGGAGGACAATGGCAACTTTAATTTTCTGGAGAAAATAGTCATCCAAAATATCTACATATTCAGGCCTGGCACAGTTGTTCACACCTGTAATTTCAGCACTTTGGGAGGCTGAGGTGGGTGGATTGCTTGAGCCCAGAAGTTTGAGACTAGCTTGGGCAACATAGCAAAACCCCATATCCAAAAAACAGAAAAACAATTAGGCATAGTGGCATGTGCCTGTAGTCCCAACAACTCAGAAGGCTGAGGTAGGAGGATCACCTGAGCCTGAGGAGGTCCAGGCTACAGTGAGCTGTGATTGCGCCACTGCACTCCAGCCTGGGCAACACATTGAGACCCTGTCTCAAAAAAAAAAAAAAACCCACAACCCACAAGATGCCTATATTCAGCAAAATGGTTCAGCACAGCCCCTTGAAATCGCTACATTAAAGTTTTACTGAGTCTGACTAAAATTAAGAGAAAAATTTGGTTGTCTATTACCTTTATAATTAATTCTACTGTGGACAGTCTTTCAATTGTTTGTTCAGTGTTCTGCTATTAGCATTCTTTTCATTTATTTTTTAACTTTAGATTTTGTTTTTTAAAAATAAAAAAGTCGGCATGGTATAAAATTTGAAATGTTACACAAGGCTATGCAGTGAAAAAGTATTTCATATAAAGGACTACGCCCCTTTCCCCAACCGCACAATTCTCCTCCCCATGGATAGCCAATGTGCCCTTCAGAGATGTTTTGTGCACACAAAAACAATTACAAATACAGTTGATTCTCATTATTCCAGGTAGTTATGTTCTGTAAAGTCACCACAAAACTGAACTTGTGAATACAGAACCATTGCACTTAGGGAAATACAGGTTAGTTTCCTGATAGCTTTTGGTTACAATATTTTTGATCAATACATAACCTAGTTTTATGTGTGTTTCTGCTTAAAATACTTTATTTAACATATATGGTTGATTCCTTAACATGAAACTCACAGCCAACAGCACTAACTCATGCCTGAATGAAGCTTATCTAACATGCAGAGTTTCCCTGTAAGACCCATTGAAGCCTTCTCGTTCTTAGGAACACGAGATAGCAGTAAGCTTGGGCGACATTTTAAACAGTGAAATTGCCAACACAAAGCACAACAATTAGAAAGACATGGACTAAATAAGACTTCAAAAGCGACACCTATTTTGCAGTATGAGAGCTGAAACAGGAGGCAGTGTGTCACCTCAGCTGGGAACGTGCAGGTCAGGCAACTCCAATTTTTCATCCCTTTGTGCATGTTTGAAAATGACCATGAAAGTGTCATCAATATAGAGTTGGGGTTAAACTTTAATAAGTAGGGTAATTTGCAAATACAGAATCAGTGACTGCGGATTGACTGTATATATTTTTTTCTTTTAAGAACACAAATGCTAGTATATAATACATAACATTTTGCATCTTACTCTATTGACTTAACAGTGCATCTTGAAGATATTTTAAACATACACAGACATATTTCATTTGAGTAAACTATGGGCTTCTGCTTTCTGTATTGTTCAGGCTGCATATAATTCATTACATGGGCATTTGTATTTTTTCCAGTTTTTTATTACTTGGATTACATTGCACTGGAAATGTTGATAGAGACGGTCTTCTGTAATGGTTGTATATTATACATTCCTACCACCATTACAAGAGGGAATAGACAGCATTCTTTCATGTAACAGCATCCATTGCTAATTGTACTGGATAATGACTTGAATGCTGTTTATTCTTTAGTACTGATCTACTCTGTTGGAGAAACCAATAAGGCACGAGACTCCACTGAATAGAAAAGCAACAATTAAAACCATAAAGGATCAGTCACTGTGTGAGATGCTCACTTTCCCTCTCTCTGTTTACCTGTTTCCTAACCCTTTTATTCTTGTTGCATGATCATACTCTCTTATCCTCATCTCCACTGTGGAATATGGTCAGTGTTTCACATGAAGGGATTTATTAATTTCCCTTTGTAATTAAACTTTCTATAGAAAACAATGTTTTTCAAAAATCAACGCACACTGCAACAACACATGGGCAACATGCATATTTTTAGTATTTAATTGTTAGAATAGACTAGAGAGGATAATTTCAGTAAATCAAAAATATCTGAAGCTTTACCACCATGAGACTGGTGTTGATGGAAGCTTGTAAATTAGCACACCTGTCCAAATTATTTACCAATACTATTTTTAATCCGTGACTTCATTTCAGTAGCAAGAGATAGACCATAAACAAATAAGTAATATATTATCATAGTTTGTATATATATAGTGTGTCTGATGGTGATTCCTGCTAATGAGAAAAGCAACACAGGAAGGCGGGGGTGGGTGGGGCAATTGGAAGGAAGATATAATTTTGCAAGGATGTTCAGCAAAATAATATTGAGCAAAGGCTATAAAATAGAGTGATTGATCTATGCCAGTTTTGAAATGCAAGGCTGAGGAAAGGGCCAGTGAAGATGCTTCAGCTAGAAGGAGCTTCTTTGACAAGTGAGACAGGGTGTCAGGAGCAGCACTGTTATGGAAAGATCTCCAAGATACATTATTAAAAAGACACCCATTAGCTGGGCGTGGTGGCGTGCTCCTGTAGTCCCAGCTACTCGGGAGGCTGAGGCAGGAGAATTGCTTGAACCCGGGAGGCGGAGGTTGCAGTGAGTCGAGATCGCGCCACTGCACTCCAGCCTGGTGCCTGGCGACAGAGCGAGACTCTGTCTCAAAAAAAAAAAAAAAAAAAAGTATATAATCAATCTTATTGTTTTGGTTACTGTACCCAAAAAAAAAAAAAAAAAAAAGACACCCAATTGTGTGTGTGTGTGTGTGTGTGTGTAAGTTGTAAGCAAGCCCTCATGTGTTGTTTTTTAGAATACTTAATGTTTAAATGTTTTCCTTTGGGTGCCACTTTTCTAAGAGGTTGTACCAATCCATAAGAAAAATATAACTCAATAATAAAGACATGAACAGAAAGTTCAAAGGAAAGGAAATTTTTTTTAGCCATTTCTTTCAGCAGACATTTGAAAAAATGCCTAAATATGCTCATAACTGAAAAAATAAAATAGCAGTGAGGTACCACCTTCATCTTTTAGATTGTAAGAGATTAAAATTTTTGAGCAATCTGAATGTTAGAGAGAAATATGCTGTTGAAAGTGTGAATTTTTATACATTTTGGAGTCTTTTTGGAAGGTGACTTTGCATTCTCTGTAACTGTTAGAAACACCAGCGTCTCATGTGTTAATGTGCAAAGGTCTCATAGATGCATCATTGTAAGTGAAAAACATCAGGTTGCACAATGGTTTTTAAAAATATGATTTTGAGAAAGTATATGCATTTACTGATATGTGAATATGCATAAAAATCTGAAGTGGAAGAGAGTTCATTACGAAGGAGAAGGAGACCTGGCTTTCATTTTACACCTCCCTGTGTTACTTAACTTTTAAAAAAAACACTGTGCACTTTATTTCTATAGTAAAATATTAAAAATTCACCAATTTAATTGAAAGATACTTCTTTTTCTACTTTACATGATTAAGCAAAGTAAGTTTTGTCACCAAATTCTTATTATTGTCCTCTCCTAGATCGTTAACTAATAGTCCCCTTATATTATAAATCCCATGACAGATTTTTGTCTGTCTTGTTTCCCTGGGTTTGCCCTGGTATCTGGGCACATGGAAGGTACTCCATAAAAGTGTATTGACAAACTTCATAAGGAAAATCTTCATTTAGAAAAAAGTGTCCAATATTCCAATGTGACACTATTTTTCATGCTGTCAGGTACTTAATTATTGTCTCAGTTTTACAGGTAAAGGAGAGAAAAATCTATGCAAATCACAAAGTCAGTCTAGAAGTAATTAAAATCAATAAAAGTAAGGCAACTGTGCAAAGTAAGAGCTGAGATTCAGATTTTGTGAGTCGTAACTATTTGTTTAACTTAATAATCCAGTATCTTAACTGGATGTGGTGGTGGCTCATGCCTATAATCCCAGCAATTTTGGAGGCCAAAGCTGGTGAGAGGTCAGGAGTTCAAGACCAGCCTGGCCAATATGGCAAAGATATAATTTTGCAGGGATGTTCAGCAAAATAAAAATGCTAAGAATAAAAAACTGTTTCTACTAAAAATACAAAAATTAGCCAGATGTGATGGTGGGGAGATGCCTGTGGTCCCAGCTACTTGGGAGGCTGAGGCAGGAGAATCCCTTGAACCTGAGAGGCAGAGGTTGCAGTGAGCCAGGCACTCCCCCTGGGCGACAAGAGCGAAACTCCATCTCAAAATAAATAAATAAATAAAATTTTTTAAAAAAATACAATATCTTGGCTGCCAATTAGAGAACGGTTTTAAATTTTGTCCTGGTTCTTGACTGATTTTGCCCTTGGAATACAGAAAAATGTTAATGAGTGTGGAGTTTTTCTTTCTAAGAGCTGTGTTCCTATCTCAGTAAACCTAGTATGATTAGAGGAAATGTGTAGGTTGATCTCACAGGTGCTACAAAATAAAGCACATCATATTTAGTTAAAAATGTTGGTGATCTTCAAAATGCGGTTTTTTGAATTAGACCATGCACACAAGGGTCCACTAGGTAGCTCTTTACCGTAGTTAATCTATTTCTGTGGAGATGGATGAATACATAGTGACATGGAAAGATGAATTCATTAAAATATAAAGCAGAATGGGGCTGTCTAGTGTGTTTGCATTTTTGTTAATAACATATGTTAAAAGTACCAAATTGCAAATAAGGGAAAGAACATAATGTAATGATTTTCTAAAACCATGTGTTAAAACATAATTAACTAACTTAACAAATACAGTTTCAGTGTACTATACCCACGAACTTTGGTTTATCTCTCTTTTTTTTTTTTTTTTTTTTTTTGAGATGGAGTTTCACTCTTGTTGCCCAGTCTGGAGTGCAATGGTACAATCTCCCTTCATGCAACCTCCACCTCCCGGGTTCAAGCGATTCTCCTACCTCAGCCTCCCGAGTAGTTGGGATTACAGGCATGCGCCACCACGCCCAGCTAATTTTGTATTTTTAGTATAGATGGGGTTTCTCCATGTTGGTCTTGAACTCCTGACCTCAGATGACCCACCCACCTCATGAGCCACCGAGCCTGGCCTGAACTTTAGTTTATCTTTGTGTTATATATAAAGTAATTGGCTATTTAATGATTATTTAAACGTGTTTAGTTAATTCTTGTTTCTAGAAAAGGGTTTGCAATGTCAAAGACAAAGTGCCAGTCCACTTCCTCATGAATACATATTTCCTACTTTTAATAATTTGCTTGACAATATAATAAGACTAACAAAGTCCCAATTAGGCTATTTCAACAGTATAGTTCCCTGACGGTACATGGCTTTACAGCTTCCATAGTAGATAACTATAATTCCTTGAGGTAGTTGGCACTCAGTAAATGTTTATTGAATTGCTGATGAGTTTCTTAGGGAAACAAAATATCCAAGACATTTCTATTTTTTATATTTTTGAGACGAAGTCTCGCCCTGTTGCCGGAGGGGCTGGAGTGCAGTGGCGCGATCTCAGCTCATTGCAACCTCCGCCTCCCTCGTTCAAGTGATTCTCCTGCCTCAGCCTCCCAAGTATCTAGGACTACAGGTGCATGCCACCACATCCAGCTAATTTTTGCATTTTTAGTAGACACAGGATTTCACTGTCTTGGCCAGGCTAGTCTTGAACTCCTGACCTCAGGTGATCTGCCCGCCTTGGTCTCCCAAATTGCTAGGACTACAGTCTTCCAAAGTACTGGGATTACAGCCGTGAGCCACTGCGCCCAGCCTATCCAAGAAATACCTTAGAGTATTCAGTCACTTCTTTTCCCACACTCTAATTACTGTGTACTATTATTTGACATTCTACCCACTCAAAGTAGAGTAACTATTTTTGCTTCACATTGCATGTACCAAATTAATTTTATATTATGCTCAGTTTCTCCTAAATTGTAGAGGGAACAAATGAAGGCTGTGGGTATTTGACACTAGACGCGAATAAGACGTTTGAACCTTTCTTTTCCCTCATAGTATTTCCCACTATGACAAATGGCGAATAAGATGTTTGAGCCTTTCTTTTCCTCCTTCTCCTCGGCCTTGCTAGGAGAACCCCAAAGGGGCAGTGACTCGGCCATTTACTTTTGGACTATCCTCCTTTCCAAATCTGCCAAAAATGATTAATCAGAATGATGATTAGCCAGTTTCTATCAGTTGTTACAAATCAATTAAGTGACTGAGGAAACTGCATCTTTTACCAGCTTTGTCATGGCTTCTTTTAACCACAAATATCCAGCCATTGGTAATCATAGTAAAGATTTCTTTTAGGACTAATTTTGTGTTTTCAGTGTGAATGCTTTTCAGTTTTATGTTATATTTTATTCCAAGACAGATACTCATTAATCCTATTTTATTTACTAAAGAAGTATAAAACTGCTTAAAGGTATGAATTCAATCCACTTGTCTGTTCTGTCCTCAAAAGGAAGCATGTGCTTTATCACATGGCACCCTTTTCTTTCCTTCTTTCTTTTCTTTTCTTTCCTTTTCTTTCTTTCTTTCCTTTTCTTTCCTTTTCTTTCTTTCTTTCCTTTTCTTTCTTTCTTCTTTCTTTCTTTTCTGTCTCTCTCTCTTTCTTTCCTTTTTTCTTTCAGAGAGGGTCTTGCTCTGTTGCCCAGGCTGGAGTGCAGCAGTGCGATCCTAGTTTACTGCAGCCTCAATCTCCTGGGTTCAGGTGGTCCTTCCTCCTCAGCCTTCTGAGTAGTTAAGACTGTAGATACTTGGCACCATGCCTGGCTAATTTTTAAATTATTCTTAGAGACGGGGAACTCCCTAGGTTCCCTAGGCTAGTCTCAAACTTCTGGCCTCAAGTGATCCTCCAGCCTTGGCCTCTGCTAGCATTGCAGGCGTGGGCAACTGCGCCCAGCCAGAACCTTTTATTTCTGTTAATATTTAGTAAGATTTTACATGGAGGTCAGTCCAGTGTGGAAATGTCTTGGAAAAGCCCTTACCTTTCATTATCTCTTCTCCAGCAATCCTTCAGGGAGAATCACATCCTAATTCTAGGTCACTTGTTACCTAATCCTCTTTTCCTGACACAGCTTCTTACTCCAGAAAACATTTTAACTTTCTGAATATTTAGATTCTGCTAACTGTGGCAGGCAACAACCACCAGTCCTTTACATTTTCAAGGTGGCTCTGGTGCAGCTTCTGGTTTTCTTGTCTTCCCCTTCTTATTTTCTGTTCCTTTATTTGTTTCCTGAACAGGTATTCAAAGAAAAGAAGGCAGCATATTTGGACGCGTGCCCACTAAGGCACTATTCCTAAGAGAATGTTTGCAACATGTTTTTTTAAAATGCCTGTGTGCTTTATTATTCCTATCTTGCCTTGTAGCAGTGCTCATTATTCAGGGCAGTTGTTCTCAATATGAGTTGTACTTCCTGTGTTGTAATTCTCTGGGAACGTTTTATAGTCACCAGTGCAGAGGCCTTGACGTCTCTGGAAGTAGGGGTTGGGAGGTTATTAAATGTCTCCAGGAGATGTGATGAGAATCTGTGGTTTAGGAATATGTTAGATACGAGGAGTTTGTTGATCTGCCCCAAGCCCTGTAGTCATTCTGATTATTTTAAGTGTACCTGCAATACGTAGCAATTGGATCACACATATTGAGCTGTCTCAGGGTCTAGGTATGGATATATGAACCTGGAAGACTTGGGACTCTTACTGTCTGGAAAGAATGGCATTGTGTTAGAGGAAAAGTAAGTGTTCCAAAAAAGCTCAATCACATAGATAAATTCTGATATTTGTGATACAAATTTTTAAACTTTGATTTTGTAAAATATTTGTAATAAAAACCTATTTAAGTATCTTTGATAGACTGAAACATTTTTTCTGATTATTGTAAATAATAAAAATGTTTGCTATAGATTAGGAGTTTCCTATGCTCTCAGTCTCTAGGGTTATCTCTTCTGTATTAATATAACTATATAATATATAATAAATAGTATGTGACCAAATGTAGGAAGATTTCTAAAGCCATCATCATTATGATTTGATTCTTAAAAGCAGTCATAATAATTTATAGTTGGAAAACTTTTAAGAAATAAAAGTTTTTGTCTACGTGAATGTGATCAATATGTACTTCAAAATTAAGTGTTCATAGAAGTTTAAAAAATATATTACCAGTTGTGCCCAAAATTTGCTAAACATTTATTGGGCAGTTATATATTAGTGTATAATTGCAATATATGCTATGTAGATTGTATAGTAGCAGCATATATATTAGCATATAATTGCATATATGCTATGTAGATTGTATGTATTGTAGCAAGCATACATTAAGTGCCAACATGTGCTTAAAATATATGGCTAATTCTCATAATAATGCTGCAAGAATCAGTCACAGAATTGATAACGTCAAAAGAATAGAAGTTGGACTCAGCTCTCTCTTTGTGGGAAGTCCCTGTTTCGACTTCTACTCATTTTCGGCCTAGCATTTCTTCTTCAAGTTAATTACAAATAAGAGATGGGATCCATTGTTAGTGTGACATTATAGCTTGTGATTGTCTGTTTTGGTCGTTACATTGGCAGTTCCCTTTCATTAGCACCAAGCCATCTTCTCAACTCAGTGGAGATGGTGTAAGAGAGAAGTTAGCAACTGATAAGGAATTCAGTTTGGGTCTCATGACAGAGATAGTTCAAAAAATAACTTTGCTGAGAGGTTAATCATATGTTCACATCAAGAAATTATCTCAGCCTGGGCAACATACAAGACCTTGTCTCTATTAAAAATAAAAGTAGGCCAGGTATGTTGGCTCACATCTGTAATCCCAGCACTTTGGAAGGCGGAGGCAGGAAAATCAGAGGAGGCCAGGAGTTCAAGACCAGCCTGACCAAGTTGGTGAAACCCTGCCTCTACTAAAAATACAAAAATTAGCCAGGCATGGTGGTGCATGTCTGTAATACCAGCTGCTCGGGAGGCTGAGGCAGGAAAATCGCTTGAACCTGGGAGGCAGAGGCTTCAGTGAGCCAAATATGGTGCCACTGAACTCCAGCCTGGGAGATACAGTGAGACTCTGTCTCAAAAAATAAAATAAAATAAAATATTAGTCAAGTGTGGTGGCACATACCTATAGCCTCAGCTACTTGGGAGGCTAAGGTAGCAGGATCGCTTGAGCCTAGAATGTTAAGGCTGTGGTGAGCCATGATTGTGCGACTGCACACGAGCCTATGTGACAGAGTGAGACTGTCTCAGAAAAAAAAAAGAAAAGAAATTAATATTGATGAACAAAAACAGGATACTTTTAAAATTTCTTAATTTTACTAAATAAAAGTGGAATTGGTATTTTTAATAGACAAATTCTGTGCCTTGGTATAAAGTTGCAGAGAAAAAACTTCCTGTTTCAAATGAAGTAAAGAATGCTGTTAGGTCAGTAGAGACAGCTAATCCTTGTAAAGCTGCTTACATTGCATTAGAAACTACAAAGTAAGAAACAGCCCATTATTCCAACTCTAGTTATTTCAGGAATGACATTGGAGAGCTTTGTGGATCCTACTTTAAATGAAGATATGTTAGCTTTGTTTAAATCTGCAAAAGCACTCTTAAAATTTTTAAAATTATAATAGTTTTTCATTTCCATATTTATGTTGGAGCATAAGGTTTCGAAAGTTTCAATTTTCAGGATGCCAAGAAAACTGTTTTAAGAATGGGATTTACATAAAGGGTAAAATGTGCCCATAGCTTATGAATCTGAAAGGAGCATTTATTGCCTTTTATTTCTTTTACATGGTATTTTCACCTGATCACCCTTGTTGGATTTTATGCCAATAAGTACATTTTTCATCATTGGTAACTGTGGCAGTTTTTAATCTTCCATTGTTAATTATCAATTAAGTTTTAGCCAACCATCTATAAGTAGCTATTAAATTATGCCACAGGTGGTGCTACCTGATCAACATTAAAATGTGAATTTCTTATTTTCAAAACAATACACAAAGGCACATCAGAAAGAAATGGTTTACAGTCTACCCATCTGACAAAGGGCTAACATCCAGAATCTACAAAGAACTAAAACAGATATACAAGAAAAAACCCATTCAAAAGTGGGTGAATGATATGAACAGACACTTTACAAAAGAAGACATATACGAGGCCAGTAAACATATGAAAAAATGCTCATCATCACTGGTCATTAGACAAATGCAAATCAAAACCACATTGAGATACCATCTCACGCCAGTCAGAATGGCTGTCACTAAAAAATCCAGAGACAACAGATGCTGGAGAGGATGTGGAGAAATAGGAACACTCTTACACAGTTGGCGGGAGTGTAAATTAGTTCAACCATTGTGGAAGACAGTGTGGTGAGTTCTCAAGGATCTAGAAATAGAAATTCCATTTGACCCAGCAATCCCATTACTGGGTATATACCCAAAGAACTATAAATCATTCTACTATAAAGACACATGCACACGTATGTTCACTGCAGCCCTGTGTACAATAGCAAAGACCTGAAAACAACCAAAATGCCCATCAATGATAGACTGGACAAAGAAAATGTGGCACATATACACCATGGAATACTATGTAGCCATAAAAAACCATGAGTTCATGTCCTTTGTAGGGACTTGGATGAATCTAGAAACCATCATTCTCAGCAAACTGACCCAAGAACAGAAAGCCAAGCACCGTATGTTCTCACTCATAGGCGGGTGTTGAACAATGAGAACACATGGACTCAGGGAGAGGAGCATCACACACTGAGGGCAGTTGGAGGGGGGCTAGGGGAGGGGACAGCAAGGGCTGGGGAGGGTGGGGAGGGGATAACATGGGGAGAAATGCCAGATATAGTATGTACCTATGCAACAAACCTGCATGACCTGCACATGTACCCCAGAACCTAAAGTAAAATTTTAAAAAATTAAAAATTAAAAAAAAAAAGGAAAGAAATGATTTATCAACTACTGTGTCATTCTTGCTCTTCAACAGACCTGTGTTTATACTCATAGAGGGATCATATAGGTTTGGCATCCTCCTTTTGAGAGACAAAGGATTGTCTTTGCTAATTTGAAAAAGCAAATTTTGAAAGAATCAAATGTTCATTTTGAAATAAGGTTTCTAGGACAGTGCAGTAAAGTGCTTTCCCCTTCTAAAATTTTCTGAAATATTTTTAGCCTTCTAACATACGTGCATGCATGCGCACACACTCACACACACTATATATAGCGACTTAGTTGTCGCAATCCTCACTACCTCTATGTGTGATCTGTGTATGTGAACCAGCAGCATCACTGGAGAGCTTGCCAAAGATGCAGAATCTCAGGCAAGCCTCACCCAGACCCACTGAATCAGAGTGTGCATTTCAACAAGATTCCCAGGTGTTTTATATGTTCGGATATATCCACAGTGTGAGAAGCTCTGGTATCAGGCATCACTGCCTGACAGAAAGGCCAGGCGTGGCACTATCTGTGTTTTCACTGAATAAATTCTCATTCACTGCCTGATAGAATCCTTTGTTCTTTTTAAAACAAAGGTGATCCTGAGCTCCGTGTCAGAGAGGTAAGATTTGGGCAAGTAAAGGTTTTATAATCCTAATAGCATGACAATAACAGCTATAAATATAATGCCAGGAAATAATACATGAGACTTCACCATGATAGATGAGCTTTTTCCTCAACAGTTTTGTCTCTGATAGTGTATTTAGTTAATTCTCCGCAAAGAGAAGTATCCATAATAAGACCTGATATGACATAAGATATGACCTCTTGATAGACTTTAAGGAAACAGTTTCTTATTATAGGGTAACCCAACCAATATTAAGTTTTAAAGTTATTTTGGGGGGGGGCATGTGGGAGGGCCAAGAGCCAAATCAATAGGAGTCAGCTATTTAGAACTGAATATTTCTCATGAATATTTATCTTACTGTTAGTCTGTATTGAACCCTCTTTTATTTTACATCTAGGATTTCTACCCGGTTTAGAACTTAGAGATGCTAATATTTTCAGATAAGGACTTTTTAGTTGTTGAATGCTATAACTTCTGTAATAAGCTTGATATTCACTGACTGATAAATAAATGTATCCTGTACAATCCATTATCTAAGGTAATCTTCACAACAGTCCTAGGCAACAAGGGACTTTTAAAATCTCCTTTTTACTGATGAGGAAACTGAGAAACCAAGAGATTAAGTAATTTGCCAAACACTATACAGCTAGTAAGTGGGAGAAGCAGGTGTTAAGTCTAGGAGCTCTGATTCAAAAGTCCATTCTCTTATTTTTGATACAAGATTGCCTTCTAGACTTCTTTATGGCCCACAAATGCTCTCTCTTAATGGGCAAGCATGTCAAATCTCAACATCATTATTGCCCTAGTTGTAATTAGTTAGAAACCTTTTGGTAAATAATTATATATATAGAAGTCTTCTGACACATCCAAGCATCTATGCCATTGGTCAGACCCAAATACTGATCTTATTGGCAGTTTGTTAATATAACAGTGGTACAAACTGAATATCCCTAATCTGAAAATCTGAAATCAGAAATGCTTCAACTCCAAAACTTTTTGAGTGCTAACATGACACCAAAAGTGGAAAATTCCACACCTGACCTCAAGTGGCAGGTCCAGAGAAAACTTTGTTTAATGCACAAAATCATGAAAAATGTTATATAAAATTACCTTTAGGCTATGCGTATAAGGTATATATGAAACAATCAATTTTGTGTTTAGACTAGAATCTCATTTCTAAGATAGCTTATTATGTATATGTAAATATTTCAAAATAAAAAAAAAAATCTGAAATCTGAAACACTTCTGGTTGGTCCCAAGCATTTTGGATAAAAGATACTCAACCTGTATTTAAAAAACCTTGAAATCTCTAGTCATGTGGAATTTATGCAATTAAAAGGTACAGAAATTCAGTTAACAATTTCAAAGTTAAAGTTTGATCTTAAAACTGTATTTTTTTAATTTATATTTTTGAGATGGAGTCTTGCTCTGTCGCCCAGGCTGGAGTGCAGTGGCGTGATCTTGGCTGACTGCAACTGCCTCCCAGGTTCAAGTGATTCTGCTGCCTCAGCCTCCCAAGTAGCTGGGATTACAGGCATGTGCCACCATGTCTGGCTAATTTTTGTATTTTTGGTAGAGACAGGGTTTCACCATGTTGACCAGGCTGCTCTTGACTCCTAACCTCGTGATCTGCCCACCTTAGCCTCCCAAAGTGCTGGGATTACAGGCATCAGCCACTGTGCCCAGCCCTAAAACTCTATTTTTATTTTAAAATATGAATATCTGCTATCACCAAGTAATAAGAGCATGGAAATTAAAGAATCATACAATGCAAGAGTATCTAAAGTCATTTAAATAATGTCAAGAATAATGTTTTAATTGTTCTGCTCTTTAGAATTTTAAGCATTTTTAGTTTTAAAAATACAAATGGAGGATTTTTGACACTATTTTCCCTAACATTCTCTAATTGTTTAGAAATCATCTGTTTCAGAGATTAGCCATTGACAGATAATGAGTTTGAGGTTCCCTTTTGCCAAAAAATACTGTAGTAACATAAAATAATATGGAAATTGCCAGTATGTTTGGGTATTTATTGGACTGAGAATCATTTCAAACACATCTAGATCAATCTGTAAGCAAAGAATTCAAAATTGGTGAGTTTAATTCTTGCCATCTGTCTAAGTTTGGCAGTTTAGGCAAGGAGAATGTCTTATGAATTTGAGTATAATGAATTTGTGGAGGGGTTTTATTGCATGTGTTTTCATGGTTATTTTGAAAATGCATGAAGTAGGCTGAGCACTGTAGCTCACACCTATAATTCCAACACATTGGGAGGCTGAGACAGAAGCACTGTTTGAGTCTGGGAGTATAGGACCAGCCTGGGTAACATAGTGAGACCCTCTCTCTGTGAAAAAATTTTTAAAAAATGCACAAAGTAAATGCAGGTAAAAAGAAACAATATCCATTCAAATTTCTACTTTTCAAATCTGAAACACATAACTGCTCACTCTGACTACATGATGTACGTGTTTTAAGGGGGAAAAAATTCAAGATTTACGAAAGCATTTTTTTAAGCTCTCAAAAATCTATAGGATATAGTCTTTGAAAATGAATAAATTCATTAAATTTTGGGGGTGCTTACAAAATATATTTCCTATGTTGATCTTTTCTAAGTGGAGAGTTTTCTATGTAGGCAGATACATATCAGAATTAGGAAGATTTAAAATATACACGTATATGTATACGCTTACATATTTATGGAGTACAAGTGCAGCTTGCCACATGAATATATTGCATTGTGGTGAAGTCAGGCCTTCAGCGCACCCATCAGTGGAGCCACACACTTTGTACCTACCAAGCAACCCCCAACGCCTCTAGGTCTCCGTTTTCTGTCATTTCACACTCTGCCTCCTTGTGTACAAATTGTTTAGCTTCCACTTGTGAGAACATGTGGTATTTGTCTTTCTGTGTCTGAATTGTTTCACTTAAGATAATGGCCTCCAGTTCTATATATGTTGCTGCAAAAGACATGAACTCAATCTTTTTTATGGCCGAGTAGTATCCATTGTGTACATATAACACATTTTCTTTATTCAATCTTCCACTGATGGACACTTAAGTTGATTACATATGTTGGCTATTGTAAACAGTGCTGTGATAAACATACAAGTGCTGGTATCTTTTTGATATAATGATTTCTTTTCCTTTGGGTATATACCTAGTAGTGGGATGGTTGGATCAAAGGGTACTTCTATTTTTAGTTCTTGGAGAAATCTTCATAGTTTTCCATAGAGGTTGTACTCACTTATTTACATTCCCATCAACAATATATAAGAGCTGGGTGCGGTGGCTCACTCCTGCAATCCCAGCATTTTGGGAAGCCAAGATGGGTAGATCTCTTGAGCCCAGGAGTTCAAGACCAGCCTGGGCAACATGGTGAAACGCTGTCTCTACTAAAAATACAACAAATTAGCCGGGTACAGTGGCTCGTGCCTGTAGTCCCAGCTACTTGGGAGGCCGAGGCAGAAGAATTGCTTGAGTCTGGGAGCTGTGATGGTACCACTGCACTCCAGCCTGGGCAACAGAGCAAGACTGTGTCTCAAAACAAAACAAAACTAAAGGTATGTAAGAGTTCACTTTTCTCTGCATCCTTACAATCATCTGTTTTCTTTTGTCCTTTTTAAAAACTTTATTTTAAATTTTTGTGGGTACAGAGTAAGTGTATATATTTATGGGGTACATGAGATGTTTTGTTACAGGCATGCAGTGCATAATAATCACTTCATGGAAAATGGGGTATCTATCCCCTCAAGCATTTATCTTTTGTGATATAAACAATCCAATTATACTGTTAGTTATTTTTCAATGTACAATTAAATTATTATTGCCTATACTCACCTTGTTGTGCTATCAAGTACTAGGTCTTATTCATTTCTTCTACTTTTTTACGTGTGTGTCCGTTAACCATTCCCAGCTCCCTTCCCGCTCACAACCCCCTTCTGGGCCTCTGGTAACTATCGTTCCACTCTAGTTTCATGAGTTCAACTGTTTAGATCTTACAAAGTAGTGAGAACAGAGAACGTGCAATGTTTGTCTCTCTGTGCCTGGCTTATTTCACTTAGCATAATGACCTCCAGTTCCATCCATGTCCTACGTGTGTTTTTTGTCCTTTATTAATAGCCATTCTGATAGGTGTAAGATGAAGTTTCATTGTGGTTTTAATTTGCATTTTTCTGATGACTAGTGACGTTGAACATTTTTTCCTACGCTTCTTGGCCATTTGTTTGTCTTTTGAAAAATGTCTGTTCCTGGCCTAAACCCACTTGCTAATGGGATGATTATTTGGCTTTTTTTTCCCCCCTTAAGATAGAGTTTTAATCTTGTTGCCCAGGCTGGAATGCAATGGCACAATGTCAGCTCATTGCAACCTCCGCCTCCCAAGTTCAAGCGATTCTCCTGCCTCAGTCTCCTAAGTAGCTGGGATTAGAGGCATGCGCCACCACACCCAGCTAATTTTTTGTATTTAGTAGAGACGGGGTTTCACCATTTTGGTCAGTCTGGTCTGGAACTCCTGACCTCAGGTGATCCACCCACCTCAGCCTCCCAAAATGCTGGGATTACAGGCGTGAGCCACTGTGCTCAGCCTATTTGGGATGTGTGTGTGTGTGTGTGTGTGTGTGTGTGTGTGTGTTTGTCCTCTCTGTCACCTGGGCTCCAGTGCAGTGGCTCGATCATGGCTCACTGCAGCCTCAACCTCGCAGGCTCAAGTGATCCTCTTACCTCAGTCTCCTGAGTAGCTGGGAATACAGGGACAGGCCACCATACCCAGTTAAATTTTTGTATTTTTGGTAGAGATGGGGTTTCACCAAGTTGCCCAGGCATTTGGGGTTTTTTTGGTTAAGTTGTTTGAGTTCCTTGTAAATTCTGGAGATGTTAGTCCCCTGCAGGATGTATCATTTGCAAATATTTTCTCCCATTCCAAAGGCTGTCTGTTCACTCTGCTGATTATTTCTCTGGTATTTGCATTTGTTTTTGTTGCCTGTGCTTTGAGGTCTTAGTCAAGAATTCTTTCCCTAGATCAATATCTAGAAGATTTTCTCTAGGTTTTCTTCTAATATTTTTATAGTTTCAGGTCTTTTTTTTTTCCTTTTTACTTTTAATTGCATTTATTTTATGCTGAATTAATCCTGCACCGTAAGTTTTTGTTTCTTTAGTTTCTTTTGGGATATACTTTTCTGTGTCTAACCTCCTCTTCTGGTTTAGGAACGATTGTTCCTTTTCAGTAAGGATCTTCTCCTTGTGGCAGGGAGAACTCCTGTATGAACTCTGGAAGTCTGGTGGCACATTCTGGATGCTTTGTTCACCTGGATATGTTTATTAATCAGAGAATCTACACTAAATCCTTAAATTCAGCATTACTCTGCATTTTTGTTTTGTTTTGTTTTGTATTTTGAAACAGAATCTTGCTCTGTTGCCCAGGCTGGAGTACAGTGATATGATCTCAGCTCACTGCAACCTCTGCCTTCCACCATGTTCAAGTGATTCTCCTGCCTCAGCCTCCTGAGTAGCTGAGTTTACAGGTGCTTGCCATGACGCCCAGCTAATTTTTGTATTTTTAGTAGAAGTGGGGTGTCACCATGTTGGCCAGGCTGGTCTTGAACTCCTGACCTCAAGTGATCCACCCGCCTCAGCCTCCCAAAGTGCTGGGATTACAGTTGTGAAACACCACGCCTGGCCATTACTCTGCATTTTTAAGCACATACAGTAGTCTTTTTGGGCCATCGACTGTCTAGTTCTACTGTTTGGCCAGGGCATGGCTAACAACTCTATCATTGTAATGTTGGAATTGTACATTCTGTTTTTGTAAAGTGACGTCTTTCTCCCATTCCAGTAGGTGTAGCTTAAAAATAAAAAAGGGATATCTTTTAGATACTTCGTGGCTTTTTGTATATGCATACCCTTGTTGGTCTGGGCAGTTTCTGAAAGTGAACACGAAGATTTGAGCCTCTTGATTTGCATGATTTTTTCTGGGTCAAGCCAGATCACCTCTGGCTGCACAGGGGAAGAGGTTTTATATTCAAGTCTTGAATCTATTTTGAAGTAATTTTTGTACATGATGAGAGAGAGTCCAGTGGCACAGTCCAATTTTCCCAGTACCATTTATTGAAGAGCATCCTTTCTTTAAAGTATGTTCTTGTTGACTTTGTCCAAGAGCAGTTGGCTGCATGTGGCTTTATTTCTGGGTTCTCTATTCTGTCCATTCATCAGTGGATCTGTTTTTACCAGCCATACTGTGCTGTTTTGATTACTATCGCCCTGTAGTATAATTTGCAGTAAGGAAATGTGGTGTTCCAGCTTTGTTCTTTTTGCTAGGATTGCTTTAGCTATTTGGGTTCTTTTTTGGTTCCATATGAACTTTAGAATCATTTTTTCCAATTTTGTGAAAAAATGATGTTGATATTTTGATAGAGATTGTGTTGAAGCTGTAGATTGCTTTGGGGAGTATGGTCATTTTGATATATTAATTATAGTCTTAGGAAGATTCTTTAACAACAAAAGAGCAGCTACTTAAAAATATTTTAACAAACCATCGAAGGAAATTTGATGTATTTGCCAAGCCTTTTGTTTGACACTTTTTTCTTTATTATTTCTTAACATCACAATATTTCTAGGAGTGACATATTTTGTTATTGGTGGTTTCTTTGTTTTGTTTTTTGTTTTTAAACCATCTCTGACTAAGGAAGGAGTGGGGCATTACAGATGAGGAAAACAGGCAAATCCTGCAAGGTCATACAGCTGGAAAGCGGGTTAGGTACAATTCAAACCCACATCTATTTTATTCCTCATACTTCACTCTGTCTGTAGTAATTGTCTTTTTCTGTTTCGTCTTGTACTGCTTTATCACCTAGGTGTGGATAGGCTGGTTCATCTCGTTGATAGAAGATCTGAAGCCATTACTATGGTAAACAGCTCCATTTGGGAATGGCCTTTGTGAATTAGCTTCCAGTTAATTTCCTGAGTAGGGGTCTGCTGAGCAGGATCCCTTCTGCCTGGATGTTGTGTGTATTTGTGTTTCTTACCTTACGGAGTAGGGGTTGGGGAAGATTGGCTGGGAAACAGTCCATTCCCTGGCTCCAGGAGGCTGGCTGGGGTTTGTTTTTCTTCTTCATTCCTGCCAGCCCTGTTAGCTAGGGGCTGGGTTCTGTGCCCACCCTCACTGGTTCCAATCACCTTATATAGCATCTCTCTCTCTTTCTGTCTCTCTCTCTGCCCTTTACTTCTGTTTGCCTTGTCTGCTCCTCTGATCAGACCATTCCTCTCCACCTTGAGCCAACCTGAATCCCTCCTCCAGCTGGCCTGTGTGCTCTTACATTGCAGCATGCTGGATGCCAGCCTTCTCAGACTCTGATGAGGATTTTAACATGCTTCTGTGAGCTTAAGCCAAAAAGGAGAGTGCAAATCAGATCAGAAAAAGAGAGGTGACTGACTACAATAGGAGAGAAAGGTTTCAACAGTGGATGGATTCTGACATCTAAAATTCAATCTTATGAAGTGCTGGAATTTCCACCTTAAAAACTTATTTCTTGGCAAACATGCTCTTCGCAGTGATTACAGTTGTTCCTTTCAGAATTATTTCAATTCATCAAACCAAGGAGAGTCTGTTTAAAGAGTCGCTTACAAATTCTGTTTTTATTGGTGATGTTCACTCCTGTGTAGCATCCAAGGAGGAAACACTAACTGCATCCATTCTAGCTCATGATGTTGTCGATCAGGTCATTTCTGCAGGTTAGGTACCAGTGTAAAGTTGGAAAGAGTTGTGCTGCAATTGACAACTGAGGTAGGACCTCAGGAGTCATCTGTACTCTGATGGGCTCCTCAGCTCACTAATGGCTATTCACATTGTTAGGGAAAAATTATATAAAATGTTCATATTCATCATCAAAAAATGAAATGGAGGTAAGTAATATAATTATTTTTTTACTTTTTTAGAAATGGGATTTCACCATGTTGGTCAGGCTGGTCTTGAATTCCTGACCTTGTGATCCGCCCGCCTCAGCCTCCCAAAGGGCTGGGATTACAGGCTTAAGCCATCATGCCCAGCAGCAATATGATTTTAATGCCAGCATAGTATTACATTATGTGAATATACTGCAAGCATTGGGCCAAGTCTATTGATTTAATTTACAGTGGAAGATAGACTTTCCAGGCTCTAAAATATTCATAACTACTCCCTATGGCTCTCTATTTCTTGTAAAAGTACCTAGATAAGGATTATTAATGGGAGTGGAATCCAAATGCAGGTAACTGCCTAGTTTTGTGGATTATTTCAGAGGTGATAGAAACTAACAGACTATCACTAGTATCTAGCTAGTGGGTCAAAGAGAATGTCCCTGTATGACAGATTTGGTATTTTTGCAATGAAATTACTATGTCAATTCCCTGGCTTATATTTTTCTTAAGGACCCCTCTTCTTATATAATTAAAGTAACTTATTTTATATTCCTTTTTGTGATGGAAAACCTAATTTTCTAATGCAGTGTTGCTCAAGCTTTAATGTGCATCCAAATTGCCTGAGGAATCCTGTTAGGTATAGATTCCTTCTTGTTTGTTTGTTTGTTTGTTTTTTGAGATGGAGTTTCGCTCTTGTTGCCTAGGCTGGAGTGCACAATGGCTCGATCTCTGCTCGCCGCAAACTCCGCCTCCCAGGTTCAAGCGATTCTCCTGCCTCAGCCTCCAGAGTAGCTGGGATTATAGCCATGCGCCACCATGCCCGGATAATTTTATATTTTTAGCAGAGATGGGGTTTCTCCATCTTGGTCAGGCTGGTCTTGAGCTCTCGATCCTCCTGCCTTAGCCTCCCAAAGTGCTCTGGGATTAAAGGCAGGAGCCACCGCACCTGGCCAAGTGTAGATTCTTTTTTAGGAGATCTGTATGTAGAAACACAGATTCTTATTCTTAGATAATGCTGACTCAAGGTGCTGGTTATCACCACCCTTTGAATAGCTTATCATCCTAAGAAATACATGATAAGAAATATAATAAGAAATATCTTATATTTCTTAGGATGGGTTATTTCTATACAAAACTAACAGTTTTCTTCTGAAAATCAGCATGAAATCAGAGCATGAAATTTTCTGACCTTATCCTCAGATACAAGAATACCACTAAAAAAAAAATTGAACTAATGAAGTAATTGGATGATAAATATCATGCATCAAAAGTGTCAAAGGATCCATTAAAAATTTTATGGTAAAGATAAGTTTTAAAAAAAAAAGCACTAGAGTCTAGTTTGTGTGAAAATCTTGTTTCTATTTATTTGAACTGACTTGATGAGATATGCCACATCTGGCAATGCCAAATGAGGGTTTTTTTGGTTTGGTTGGGTTTGGTTTGGTTTTTTATTGATGTGTCTTTGGCATATCCTAGAATCAGGAGTTTGATGTTTCTCACACAATATTCTAAGAAATGATAAGTCAACATCTATTATGTTCCAGCCCACAGTTCCTTCATGGTAGAGAGGTAGGCTATTAGCTTCTAATTGGTAGATTTAAGGATCTGTGGAACTTAGCAAAGAGCCATTCCTTATGTGCCAAGGGAAGGGGAAGGGGAATTGCATGGGGAATAATCAGCAAGTCAACAGTCATTTTAGAAGATTTAGCATTGGTATAATTAATAACTTCTTGAGAAGGTAAAACCACAATTTAAAGATGAGTTATATTGATGGATTGATATGTTGTAGGACTGATGATAATTGGAAAAAATGGCAGCATAGTCAACAAAGCTCCCTGCCAAAGGATACTCAGTGATCAAAGAAGGAATTAACTAGAAGTTGAAATCAGTAATTATGTTGTTTACCTATTTAGGATGAGTGAGGAAATGACATGATCTACCTGAAGGAGGAAGGACCCATTTGATTATCCAGAGAGCAAGAGCTCATTCTTACTATTGGAGACTTGAACTTCCTGGTTATTCCATTAATTCACTTAACTGTTTTGTCAAAAATTTCTTAAGCAAACTAAATGAGTAGACTGATTATATTAAATGGCAGTAATTCCACACTTTAGACAGGGATAGATAAGATTGTCTGCAATGTTTGTAAATTCTTTTCAGAAAGGGTGCAAGATGAACCCTGTTAATTCCTGTTAAATAGGTAAGGCAAATTTCCTTTAACCCCTGGACATTACTAAAAGTTAGTAAGGGGAGGGATATAGAGGATGAAGTTCCCTGGACTGCGAAGATCCCAGAAACAAACGATATTTGGTAGAGCAGAGCTGAAGGTAGAAGATGAGCTTGGCATCAGACATCAGACCACTAATATGTCGCAGTGAGTTTTCACGTTCTAGTTCTTAAGAGAAATGGAAATCTCAGCCACGTGCTGCCAAAGTGGCAGGACAATTCTTCTCTCAGTGAGAGTCACCAGTAGACTTTTACTAAGTAATTTGCATGACAGAGGACTTTATTTTATTTTTATTTCTTTATTTATTTTATTATTTTTTGAGATGGAGTCTCACTCTTGTCACCCAGGCTGGAGTACAATGGTGTGATCTCAGCTCACTGCAACCTCTGCCTTCTGATTTAAGCAATTCTCCTGCCTCAGCCTTCCGAGTAGCTGGGATTACAGGTGCCTGCCACCATGCCCAGCTAATTTTTTTGTATTTTTTATAGAAATGGGGTTTCACCATGTTGGCCAGGCTGACCTCGAACTCCTGACCTCAGGTGATCTGCCTGCCTCAGCCCCCCAAAGTGCTGGGATTACAGGAATGAGCCACCATGCTCAGCCAACAGAGGACTTTATTTAGAAACATAAATGAATGGAAAAAATACATCGTTTTTAAACCTGGAGTAAAAATTGGAAATTCAATTAGTACTTTTTTTTTCTTTTAAGAGTACATTTCACCATATTGGCTAGGCTGGTCTCGAACTCCTGACCTCAGGTGATCCGCCCTCCTCGGCCTCCCTAAGTGCTGGGATTACAGGCATGAGCCACTGCGCCTGGCTCAATTAGTACTCTTAAAACAAACACCTGGAAATCAAAACCTTTTTGATTTCGAAGTCCAGTCCATGCTATGAAACACAGGCCTGGAGAATGGCAAGAAGTATATAACACAACAGTAAGGTGTGCTGCAGGGTGTAAGAAGTGCTGCAAGTTCCAGCACCACTACGAACGATTTATATACCGCCCAAGTCACAGAAGCATCAAGTCCGTTTTCAGATCTGTAAAACCTGCATAACGTCTGGGTTGTTGTATTTTTTTTACAATATGAAAAAAGAAATGAAAACACCTTGAATAGTGATGCTTTTTAAAAAAAACACAATAACAGACATGCAAGAAATGTGCGGCTCTAACATTGGCAATTTAAACTATTTGCATCCAGCAATGTACTGTTTTTCTGGGAAGATGAAATTCTCCAGAGTTGTGAGACCACAGACCAAGAGTAAGCTACTTCCTGGGGGAAGTGCATAACCAGCCCCATGTCACTATTTCTCACCCCACCAAGAAGTGCATTCTCCATTTGCTATAGCAGAAACAGTAAATCTAGGGATGTGGTAACTTTATTTGTAGAGAAAATTAAAGATAAAAAAGTGAAAAAAAATTCTAAGGACTCCTAGTTGGAAAAAAAAATAAAGAAAAAATATTACATTGGAATGCTAATAACAGTTTGGGGGATTCAGTAGGAAACAACCTTCTGAATATCACAAATTTTTTTCTTTTCCTTCTTTTTTTTTTTTTTTGAGACGGATTCTTGCCCTGTCATCTGGAGTGCAATGGCGTGATCTCAGTTCATTGCAACCTCCACCTCCCAGATTCAAGTGATTCTCCTGCCTCAGCCTCCTTATTAGCTGGAATTACGGATGTGCATTACCATGCCCAGCTAATGTTTTGTATCTTTAGTAGAAACAGGGGTTTCACCGTGTTGGCCAGGCTAGTCTCAAACTCCTGACTTCATGATTTACCCGCCTCAGCCTCCCAAAGTGCTGGGATTATAGGTGTAAGCCACTGTGCCCAGCCTCTTTCTTTCTTTTTTTTTTTGAGACAGGGTCTCACTCTGTTGCCCGGGCTGGATGGAATGCAGTGGTGTGATCTCAGCTGACTGCAGAATCCACCTCCTCAGGCTCAGGTGATTCTCTTACCTCAGCCTCCTAAATAGCTGGGACTACAGGCATGCAGTCCATCACGCCCAGCTAATTTATGTATTTTTGGTAGAGACCGGGTTTTGCCATGTCGCCCAGGCTAGGCTCAAACTATCCACCCATCTCGGCATCCCAATGTGCTAGCATTACAGGTGTGAACCACTGTGGCAAGGCCCCTGATTTTTTTTTTCCTGTTTTTTTTTTAAAATAAAATATTTATTTGTTTAATTAATTAACAGACTGGGTCTCACTATGTTGGCAGGATAGATTTGAACTTCTGGGCTCAAGCAGTCCTCCTACCTCAGTTTCTCAAGTAAGCTGGGACTATAGGCATATGCCATCATGCCTGACTTCTTTCTATTTCTGTTAGATCTCTATTGATTCTATTTCAGAATCAATTTTATAATGTTTGAGTGAGAAAAGAAAACATCCCCCCCTCCTCCCTCAATGAGGAAGAAATTGGATAGGAAGCAAAGTACTTCTAATCTTATCAGGTTTCCTTTCTGGTTGTCAGGCTGCTAGCTCCACTAGCCTATGGAACACAAAGGGCATTGGCATTTGATAACAGCTGCAGAGAGACCATAGTGCTACCGATAATAAGTGGATGAGCAGGGATAAGTGACAATCATGGTTTACACAGCCCTTTCCCAGAGCCCCTACTGCTGCTGCTGCTGCTCCTATTTGAGTCACTAAGAAAAATGTGGGCAGTTTTTTTGGCATGATGCTGGTTGAGAAGTGGGCAAAGGAAAATGTTGAGAAAAGCAGGACCAGCTTATAGGACTATTGAGAAATGATGCTACTCAAGCCAGGGCTAAACTACCTCTGTGGTAGTCATTCTGATTCAAGTATCTTCTCCCACACCAGCTGAATTTTTGTGTTTTAAAATTTTGTCTACAGTTCCCAGGGTACCAAAAGTTTTTTTTTTACACTAATACAATATGAATGCTGTGGGATGGAATACTTCTGCACGATCTTAGTGGTTCTAAGTTTCGGATCACCCCTCCCCACTGGGTTTTTCTCCATGATCTGTAGTGCTGCCTTGAGTCTTCCACCCTCCTGGCCACTAGATCTTCTGACATACCCCCTTTCTGATGTGTGGTCCCAGGGGACTGCTGTTTCTGATGCATATTTCAGGTGCATTGTAGGTATCCTTCAGATGTGTAGGGCCAAAGGTTAGAGTTACCCAGGCAGCTTTTAAAAATACTAATGTTCCAGACAAACCAGATTCTCTAGGAGGCAGCACTCAAATATTGTATTTTGCAAAACTCTGAAGGTGATTCTCCTGTACTCTCAGGGGTCAGAACCATGCAGCTTTAAAGATGAGCAGGGAGATCCATTAGTCATTTATGCCTCAGGGTGAATCAGTTTTTATGGACCAAGTTTTGCCAAAATCAAGAGTTATGAGAACAAGTAAATGAGACATTTTATTACCAGTGGTGGGGCATAAAAAATACCTTAACAGTCTCTAAACTGAGGATAAAACAACTTAATAGTTTGTTCAGACTAAATTGTAAGTTCTTCAACTAGGTTATAAAACACAGAAAGAGAGTCCAAGGCCAAAAAGGGGATATTATTGCTGCATACTAAATAAGTAATTGTTAAGTGTTCCTTTATATATTATCTATTTAGATTCAAAGAGGTAATCTAAGAAGCATTAGAATACTGAGTGGTCATTCTGGAAGGTTTTACTATTGGTACTGGTATTTTTATGGTGCCCAGGAGGTGATCTTTGGGTCAGTAATTGATATGGTTTGGCTGTGTCCCCACCCAAATCTCATCTTGAATTCCCATGTGTTTTGGGAGGAATCCAGTGGGAGGTGATGGAATTATGGGGGGTGGGTCTTTCCTGCGCTGTTCTCATGATAGTGAATGAGTTCACGAGATCTCATAGATTTAAAAATGGGAGTTTCCCTGAACAAGCTCTCTTCTCTTGTCTGCTGCCATGTGAGATGTGCCTTTCACCTTCCATCATGATTGTGAGGCCTCCCCAGCCACGTGGAACTGTAAGTCCAATGAATCTCTTTCTTTTGTAAATTGCCGAGTCTTGCGGTATGTCTTTATCAGCAGCATGGAAACAGACTAATACAGTAATAAAAGAATATGCACAATATTATTTAGATTTTGTTACCTTTTAGGTATTTCTTGAGGACTTTAATATATTCATTTTTTAAAAAACGACCCTTGGTTGCAATTAACAAATAGTCATTGAAGTCATTTGGGCAATAAGGATAAGCTTAATATCACTTAGACTTTGCTAAAACTTTGAGTATCTATTGATAACTTTAAGAATTCATAAAAAGCATTATCTCTTGGTTACAATTGAGAAATGCTTAGAATTGAAGGCAGAAAATCATTTTAAAAATGAAAAAGAAGCATGGTGGCATGGTGCTTGTAGTCCCAGCTACTCTGGAGGCTGAAGCAGTGAGCTGTGATTGCACCACTGCACTTAAGCCTGGGCAACACAGCAAGACCCCATCTCAAATAGAATTAACAATATAGTTAAAAAGAACTAGAGCCTCAGAGTCAACATCCATTCTTTTTTTTTTTTTTTTAGCAGAGTAAGGGATAGACACTGATAGGGATCTGACACAGAAGTTTAGGAAGGAAGGAGCAGGAAGCAGCTGGTCATTGCGGATGCAGAAATAAACCCTGCCCCCAGGCTTTCCTGGCTTTATCATCTTGTGGAAAGAAAAGAGACCCCACTTTTTCACCTTCCTGTGAAACACAAAGTCAAGTTTGAGGGTTTATATAGAAAAGTACTAACCCTGCCTATCTCCAAAGCGGCATGGGCAGTAAAGGACTATAGAGCCAGCAGCAACCTGAGAAGCATGTGAGCCCGTCCCAGCTAAGGCAGCCAGGGATTAGGGAGGTCATAGATAATCACCACATGGTAGGAACAGTGGGGAATACCAAACAAACCAACCACACACCCATCCATCCCTGAAGGTGCTTAATGACTAGTGTGAGGGGGAGGTTCTATAAGGTGTCCTGCCAGGGAAGGGATTAGATAGGACAAAGACCCCTTAAATACTAGAGATTACAAAATAATTTACAACCAAGTGGGAAAATTTGAGATTCATTGCCAGCAAGATTCAGTAATGGTAGACATTATTTCAGTTCTGTTAGAGGCTGGTACCTGTTGAGTGAGAGGTTGGCTGAAGTGGACTTGGGAAAGGGGGAGGCAGAAGTAGGATAAATTCCAACAACAACAAAAAAATCTTAGATAAACAAAGCTGACTTTTGTGTAAAAACTGTTAAATCAAAACACTGTCGAGAAGAGTAGGGCAGCTATATGGCAATTCTCTTTTTTACTTCCCAACTACGTCTAAGAAAAGACAAACAATGGAGATACATGTGAGAGAAAAAGTTCAGGTCTAGAAGAGCAAGAGGAATTTTTTGTATGTGCATTGTTCTCTAAAAATATATATGTAAGGAAAAAGAAAAAAGTCCTTAACAGGGAAAACTACGATAGAAATAAAATAAATTTAAATAAGAGAAGGAAAGTTACTGAAGTCACTGTGATGATCTACATGTGTCTCTTTATCTCTGAAAAATAAAATATTGACAGACTGGAGCCCCAAGGGGATGGAAATGTGTCCAATTCTCACTCAAATAAAAATGTATTGGGCTCAGTTCCAGAGAACATTCTAGGATTTGATGTTTTTCACTCCCTAAGTTTAAACAGCTGAAATTTCTTCTAACCAGGCTTTCATAGAAGAAAAACATTTTCTTCATTTTGTTGTTTATTTTCTTAATTAAAAAAATATATATTCCCACAAACATGCTAATTCCCCATAATATCACTTCTTTCTTAAAATTAAAAAGAAATGAAAGTTGCCCTAATCTCCAACCCTGCAAGATAACTTTTAATATCCCTTTAAAACTTTTTCTATACCAAGGACACATATCTATATCCACTGATGTATCTATTTCAATACCTATAATTATATATAATAATCTAACTTCATACAGATCTTCATTGAAAAGATAGACTGCTGTGTCCTTGGCTTAGGTACTATGGGTGTAATGATATCGTTATATGTTTCATCTGTAATCATTTTTGGATTACAACACAGTTATTCAGGCTGTGGCTGATGGAAACCACAGGAGTCTGGGGACATACTTAAGACCTGCATGGGATTCACCACTCCCCACATTCGCTTGTCTAAACACAAAAAATGACCATTGCTCAGCTCCTTGCACATACCAAACTCTAGAGTTCAGGCTTTCCAGTTTGCACTTTCTTTTCCCTGGAATGTTCTTCCTTCCACTCTTCTCAAGGCTGGCTATTTCTCATTTTTCATGATCTCAATTTATTTCCATGTCTTTAGAGAGACACTTTCATTCTCCATCTAAAAGAGCTCCCCCTCTACCTGCTGACACCGTCTCTTCGACACTCTAGTTTTCCTTCAGAACACATCATAGTGAGTTACTATTATTTGCTTGTTGGCTAGTGTCTATCTCTTTTCTTTTCAATAAAACAAGCTCTGTGAGACTCATTGGTACCCATCTTGTTTGGTACTGTGTATCCAGCACCTAGCATAGGGTCTGGCAGATAAGAAATACCCGATAGATTTGTGGAATTCATGAGGTATATAGAACTTTATTAGCACAAATCCACAGACATATATTACTAGCTTGCTTTACAACCACAAGACCATGAAGAAAGAGGTTGCCATTTGAGTGATATTTATTAGGCATATTTTACAAGTTAAAAGTGACTCCTTAGTGTAGTTAAATCGGTAATAAATTATAGACCATGTTGTATTGGGTCACTGCTCTTTAGAAACTTAAGCAATAACATGGAAGAACTGCTCTATGCATTTCTTTAGTGACTTTAGCAGGATCTGTGGGTGGAAGAAAGAATTGGACTCACTTTGAGCCCAGAGTTACTCTTTATTAGCCATTTATAAGCAAGTCCGTTTTTGAGCCCCAGTTTTCTTGTCTGTAAAAGGCAGTGAGTTGGTCCGAAGAATGATGTAGGTACTACATGAGATGCAGTTAAGCGCTTCCCTAATCATGTAAATGAATGTTCACAGTCTTGTTGTTTTGAAATTAAAGTGGGAGCCCATGAAGCTAGATGGCTGGGAGTTCTGTAGCCAATTGTGTTATTTCCGAAGATTTGTTATGGCCTCAGAGTGAGTTGTTGAGGAATGTATGTAATGTTAGTGACATGTAAAGGGCCATCCACGTTTATGGTCCTATCATTACTATTATTATGATATGGTTAAAAAATATCTGCATTCTATTAATAAGATAAATATGATAAGACTGAACATTAGCTTTTTACCTTTTTAATTTAGATAGATTTAGAGGAAGCATAAACTTAACTGACATGGATAATAAGATCTATACTGAAGTCAAAACAGCTTATCAAATCCTGGATAAGGATAATCTTAAAAGGACCTACTGACAATGGCAGTAGAGAGTGAGTTTGCTTCATTTCTGATTGACTTTGATGTCTGCTTTCCAACTTTGCCCCCAAGAAAGTTAGTCACGATGGTGAACTTCTTAGGCGGAAGTAGCTATAAAGTGGAAGCTCACTGAAGGTAACCAGCTAGTTACTTAGGTTTCTACTCAGGAGGGCTGGATTTAATCCGGGCTCAGAGTCAGAGAATCGCTGAATTCTAATGCTGGAAGGAACTAAAATTTAGCTTTTTAACTACAAATTCTAATTTGAAGCTTTCTAAGTTTCTAACTTAAAGTTTCTAATTTAAGGTTTTCCAGTTTTCTAAGGAAACCAAAGAAATTAGTACTGGATTATAAAATTTCCAAAGGTACCATTTTTCCTGCCAAGCTTTGATGTATGTTTGGTAGTATTACCATGGCACCCTTGGCCTTCTAACCAATAAGGAAGAATGACAGTAATTCTGCATTTATATGAGTGTCATAGCTCTTTAATAGACAATCCCAGAAGACAGCTAGACATTTCTGTGATAAAATTTTCTCTTCGGGCCTCTATTTCTCCACTTTCCCCTTTCTCACACTCTTCCCCTACTTCTATCTGTGTTCCATAGGGATATGAATGAACATAGTATAGTTGATTAGCTGCTGATTTTGTTAGTTTGGCCTGAAACAGCAGCTTCACAAATTAACATCTGAAGACTTGAAACACAAAGGTGATAGGAAACTCAGAAAACCACGTCTTACCTTGAACCAGTTATTTAGGATGTAAAATAATGTTCACTGTGGTCACTGGGTGCAGCTGGTATACTTAGGGGTGGCTGGCAGATTCTACTGGGTATTTATTCTGAGTAAATAAAGAAAATATTCATAAGCCAATGGGAAGACTATATCTCAAGACTTTACTTTGTAAGGAAGTGCTGATTGCTCCTGATTTAGGTGATTGTATCTATCAGTCAACTGAATATATAATCAGTCCTAGCTTTGGTTAGAGGAGGACATATTTTCTTTATTACTACTTACACATTTCAAGTTTTAAACAAGGCATTCAATTTAGAGTGAACATTTTATTATAGACAAACCCACTGTTGTAGGAATTCTACTCAGAAGGACTTTCAGCACCGCCTTTAAACACTTTATAATTGATTGAGCTTAAATCTGAAACTTGAAGTATTGTATTTATGTGCCTATTCCTAATGCTGAGTGATTTCCAAATCAAGGGAAAACATTTGAGTCATTCATGATATGTCAACAAGTGAAATGGGAATTTGAGAAAACTTGTATAGAAAACTGAGACCAAAATAACACTAGAAATTTCAAATACCTAGAATCCTAACAAATGCAACTCAATTTATGGACATGCAGTCTTTGTGACCAATGCTTTAAGAAGCCCACCATATCTTTCATATGAACCCAGACTTAATTATTTATCCTGATTACCTATCCAAGTTGAGAAAAAAAATCATTTTTTTTTACTAGATTTACACAGGCTCAACATACAGTGAATCAAAAGAAGTTCTTGAGATGTTGAGGAAGGTAGAGGTCAGTTCTTTCTAAGCCTTACATTAAATTGTGATGAGTCTCCTCTCTTCCTGAATTTTTTATTTTGACCCTTTGTTCATCTTGGAGGATCTCTGAACACCAAGTTGTCTGTGGTGCCTGGCACTGGATCAGACCATTGCTGATAATAGGAGGATTACTTCATTGTTCCTCTAGGCAGGCTTGATTGTGGTCAGTTACTAGAAGAGGAGAAAGGAGAAGGAAAAGAGAGACAGTGCTTGGTTGCAGGTCGTCTGCTGATGGGCTTCTTACCCCCTAAGGTCTTTACCTGTCCCTTGAACTTACCTATTTAAAAAAATTTAGTGTCTGCCTTTTTTCTCTAGGCTACTACCCTGCTACCCTGTAAGTGTTCCTATTCAGCTTCATTTCATGTGTTTCTGATCTCGTCTCATATTTGCCAACTAAATTATAATTTTTGCCCTCCAAGTTACTGACTTTGGTTTTGAAGTCATACAGAAGCCAGTTTGAACCGAGAACTCCATTTCTTACTAGTTATGCAAATTTGGAAAAGTTATTTAATGCAGTATGTGCTGCATTTCTTTATCTGCAAATGGAGGATGGTACACACACCTAGTGAAGTTGGTATGAAGAGTAAAGGAGAAATCAGTATCAAGTTCTTAGTGCAGTTTCTGAAAAGTCTCAAGAAACACTGGACTCTGGTACAAGCTTAATAAATCACATTCATTAGATGCCTTCAGATTGTATTAAATGACTTCCTTATTAGTCTTAAGGGGAGTCTCTTATCATCAACCAGTTATACATTCACATAATAAAGGAATATCCTAGGTTCTATTTATAGGTCTGGTTGTGACATACATAAAAGGAAAGTACTCACATTTTTAGCCTGGAGTATAAGGCTCTTCACGGTTCCTCTTCCGCCTTATGTCCCACATCATCACTTTTTTTTTCTGGAGATAGGGCCTTGCTCTGGCACCCAGGCTGAAGTGCAGTGGTGTGATCACAACTCACTACAGCCTCAAACTCCTGGGCTGAGTCTCCCACCTCAGCCTCCTGAGTAGCTGGGACTATAAGCTTGCATAACCAGTCCAGATAATTTAAAAATGTTTTGTAGCAGTGAGGTCTTGCTATGTTGTCCAGACTGGTCTCGAATTCCTGGCCTCAAGTGATCCTCTTACCTCAACTCCCAAAGCGCTGGGATTATAGGCATGAGCCACCACACCCAGCTCGCATCATCCCTTTCAAACATCGTAAACACAGCTGCGAATAATCCTCATTTTCTGGACAAACATTCTCTAACCTCTGTTTCATACTGTTTTTTCATTCTGTAATGTTGTATTTCCCGGTCTCTACCCTTCCTATCCTGCCACAATACATGGCCCACCAGAGGCCTGAAATAATCTCACATCAACTGAATTAGCATAAGTTTTAAATATCATTTTCTCATGACTGATCACATTCATCCATGTGTTACAGTTACTCCTGAGGTGTGGGGTTCAGTCAGGATGGTGGGAGAGATTGTAAAATTACAACAGTCACAAGAAGGTTTGTTTCTTCCCTTCTTCCCTGTCCTCTCAAGAAGATTTGTGACTATTATAATTTTGCAATCTCTTCCACCATCCTGACTGAACCCCTACACTGAGGGCAGGAAGTGTTTTAATACTTCTATCCCTCCCAACCCATGCTTAAAATGGTGCCTGGCAACTTGTAGGTCTCAGTGATGGCGTTATCGAAGGAAGACTATATCGTGGGGGATCAGAAACATATCGATTACGCAGTCAAATATGTTCTCTCATCATTTCAAGCATTTATGTTCATATATTTCTACTCCACTAACAGTGAGAGGTCTTCCTTGACCACCACACCTAATGAAGGCTTGTCATTCCTGGGCCATTTGCTCTGTTTTATTTTTGTACATAACACTATAACATTGTAATAGATACTCAGAGTTATTTGTTAATTTCTGTCTCCTGCTAGAATGTAGGCTTCATGAGCACAAGTTCACCTTTTTAATGACTGTAAACCTTAGCAAGAACTCTATAAATATCTGTTGAGCAAATGAATGGATACATGAGGTAATCATAGGATGTACTGTGTTAAAGTGTTACGGATATTATTATTCTATTTTTCTAAAAGTATGTAAACAGGCTTTCTAGTAATTGTCATTTTGGATGTTCAGATGTTATATTTTCAGAGAGGCTTTAAGTAATAGACATTTAATCGGTGCCTGCCTAAGTAACTATGAGGTGAGTCGTTTCTATAAATGATAGTCAGAAATATTCTAGAAATATTCCAGTTTATCTTAGAAGTATTCTAGTTTCATTTGGTGAATTTAACTTTTTCTTTTGTATCTTTTCTTCTTTGACACCCAAAGAGATTATATTGGGAAATAATGGTTTCCCTTTAGCCTAGGACTTTGCTCTCTAAACAAATTTGGGAGTTAAATGAAGGGTTAAGCAAGATGAGAAGGTCCATGCCTTTTCTTCTCTTCTTCCCTGTCCTCTCAGGACCCCTTGACACCTGTGACATCCCTGCCCTTGCAAGCCTCATCTTCCCAAAGCATGGCACCTTACTCTTCCCATTTACCCAAATGCAGTGTCAGTGTTAAATACCCCATAGTTCATAGCTTTTATAAATATATAGTACAACATTTGTAAGGAAATGCCACATGTTTCCACTATGCTTTCACAATAGGATGAGGCTGTCCTTGAGGTTTGAGGTTTATTTGCCTAGCACCTGGCATGCAGAGACTTCAATAAATGTTTGTTGGAGAAATGAATGATCCATTCATAGACTCATTAGGCCTTGATTGTGCCTGCAGGTCACAATAGAACACTCTTCTTATCAGTCCTTATCTGACTTGATTTGCTCTGTGACACTTCACTATTTTCGCTATCCCTGTCCCATGACACGCTTTAGTTTTCTTCTTCCCCTCTTGGCTCTGTCTTCTTAATCTTCTTTGTTTGTTTCTCTTCTACCTCCTCTGTAAGTGGTGATGCTCTGCTCCCCGCCCTTCCCATTAGATTCTGTATTGACCTTCAGATATTCCCATTGGATGACCTCATTCATATCCATGACTTCAACCACCACCACCCAGACATGGACGAATTCCAACTAGATATCCTTAGCCCTGATATTTTCTTTTTTTTTTTTTTTCTTCTTTTTTCTTTTGCATGTGTGAGCCGAGTTCTGGGTGCACGTCCCACAGCTCAGGGATGCGCGCCGCGCGCGGGAACTTGCTACCGTTCCTCTTCCTGCGGCCTGAAAGGCCTGAGCCTCACCCTCGCCCCCGAGACACCCGCGGCTGACAGAGCCCAACTCTTCGCGGCGGCAATGGGCGCCTCCGGAGAAGCCCCGGGCCGACCGCGGCCTCCAGGGCGGGGTTCGGGGACTAGGCAGGCGACCCGCCGCAGGTCCCCGGGAGGGGCGAACGGGCCAGCGGCTGACATTTTTTGTTTGCTCCAGAATGAACAGTGGAAGGCGGTAGGCCGAGGCTTTTCCGAACGCTGAAAGTCGGCGAGAAAACAGCGCGCGGGGGAGCAAAGCACGGCGCCTACGCCCGTCTCAGTTAGGGTTAGAGAAAAAATGGCCGCCACCCCTCCCAGGCCCACCCTCCGCAACCCCTAGCCCTGATATTTCTATGGTCCACACCCTGTAGATTTCTTTCTTTCTTTCTTTTTTTTTTTTTTTTTTTTTTTTTTTTGAGATGGAATTTTGCTCTTGTTGCCCAGGCTGGAGTGCAGTGGCACGATCTTGGCTCACTACAACCTCCGCCTCCCAGGTTCAAGCGCTTCTCCTGCCTCAGCCTCTCGAGTAGCTGGGATTACAGGCATGCAACACCATGCCCGGCTAATTTTGTATTTTTAGTAGAGACAGGGTTTCTACTAAACAGCCATGTTGGACAGGCTGGTTTCGAACTCCTGACCTCAAGTGATCCACCCGCCTCGGCCTCCCAAAGTGCTGGGATTACAGGAGTGAGCCACCATGCCCGGCCACCCTGTAGATTTCTTTCCACCTCTGGGAGTAAGTCCTACATTGCTATTAAGTATCTCTACTAGTAAACACTAAAATGCTTTTTTTTTTTTTTTTCCAGACAGTCTTGCTGTATCGCTCAGGCTGGAGTGCAGTGGTGTTCAAGTGATCATCCTGTCTCAGCCTCCCAAATTGCTGGGATTATAGGCACATACCACCATGCTCAGCTAATTTTTTTGTATTTTTGGGGGTTTCGCCTTGTTGGCCAGGCTGGTCTTATCTCCTGACCTCAAGTGATCCATCTACCTTGGCCTGCGAAAGTGCTGGGTTTACAGGCATGAGCCAATGCCCTCAGCCTCTAAAATGCCACTTCTTCTTTACTCCCCATCAGACTAACACTGACCACTCACGTATCATCCCTTACCCTCTCTTTTGCCTCTCTCTCCATGTTAAATCAGCCGCCAAGACCTTTCTGTTCTGTCTCCTCTGTTGAATTTATTTCAATAAATATATGGAATAATTACTGTATTTTGGGTTACCATCTTTTAGAACCATCCATCTCTCTGCCTCCACCACCTTAAGCATCTTCTCTTGAGGAGAACTGCAGTTAGCTGGCCTCTGTCTCTGTCAGGTTACACACACCCCTCCCATCTGCCCTTCGCAGTACCATTGCCAAAGCAGGCTTTCTAAAAATTTAATCTCAGCATGCTCCTCCTCCCTTACTTAAAACCCTTCATGGCTTCCTGTATTTTCAGGATAAAGTTCAAACCAGCTCCATTTGAGCATAAAAGTAATTCAAGATACAACCTTATCTTAACTCTCCACTCTCGTTTCTGACTCCTGTAGCCCAGAAGTCCAGGTCCTTCAAACTGCACCACTGAGTGGTTGTACCCAGCTTTCCTCCTGCAGAAGCACCTCTTCACCCATTCTTCTCTGGCCATTCTAACATGCCTTAAAAACTAGCCATTTCAGCAAGAGAATTTCTGTCCTCTTTATTTTTTTCTCCTATCCTCTTCATACCACTCTGAATATTTAGAGTGCATTAACAGATTTTTGTTTACTCAAAAATCTCAGTAGACGATGAGCAGTTTAAGATTTGTGTCACCAGCATCTAGAACTGCATAGACCAGTGTTTCTTAAAGTGGGGTCCCAGGTCATCCTGGGGATGACAGGATCATTAGGTTGTTGTTAATATTCATACTTGGGTCCTCCTCACCCCCACAGGACCTAGAGCATTGGAGTTTGTGGTTTTGTTTTTCATTAGCTTTTAAATTTTTTTTCTTGTTTTTAGTTTTTTTCTCAACTTTGCCAGAGAAACTTTTGTTTTTTAAAACTAGATGACATTTCTGAATATTATAGGTATTCAGTAAATGTTTTTGAATAAACAAGTAAACCAGTTGGAGCCCTTGTTCATGTTTTTAAGTTCACATACACTATATTAACTTGGATTTGTAACTGATAATTCTAAAAACCCTCCTGTTTATAAAAGAGGCAGTTTACTTTTCTAGAGAAGAGACCGCCTATTTGTCATAATGTGAACTTGAGGATTTGGAGATTCTATGGCCAGTTTTGATCAATATAAACAGATAATTTGAATAGTTCGGATTAAAACAATAATCCACACAACCCTGGATTTCAGCATCCCAAACTCTTGTAGCCCTTCTGGTGACTCCTGAAAGGGGTCCTATCTCTCCGTAACTCTGTTCCCTCAATGTACATTAGAATCATACTGCAAAGCAACAGGGATTGGAACATCAACGCAGCAGACATTTCCTAAGTGCTTCATTATTTTCAGTCCAATGTCCAAGGTGCAGGTGTTACGTGTAGTATAAGCATTGATCATTTAGGAGGCTTCCTTCACTATAAAAAATTCTTTTATATTCAAATAAACTAGTACACCCAGAGCTTTTATATAGGAGTGGGCGTTAGAAAGAAGTATCTAATGATCTTTATATGTGTTAAACTTATGTAATGTTTTCTTGAGCAGAAATGTGTACTTACCTATATTTATATACATTTAAATGCCTAAATAACAGACTCATGCACAGATAAATATGTTCTGTCTTTGATACCCTAAAATGATGATGGTCATGTGCATATAAGCTAGTCTGAGAATCCTGGAGCCTGTCAGACAGGTTGAACTTCTGAGTAAGCACCGTAGCTATTGCAGTGCTCAGCCCACACAATATGTTTTGCTTAAAGGGAACTATCCAATCCCTGGCCGGATGGATGATAGCAGACACTTTGGTTTAATATAGCTTATTACTATGTCACTTTAATTTGCCTGAAATTGTTCACAGAACATTATCCTTCTGTTTTTTCTGGGAAGTTACTTTTCCTTGGGCTACTGTGTTGGTTCTGCTTCAGCATCTTTGGTTCAGTCATTTTTGATACTTGGTCAATGAAGCATAATGAAATGAGAATAATTATGGCCAAAATGAACAGAAAGTGTATGCAGGGCTTTTTGTTTTTGTTTGCCTGCTGTCTTATGGTACTGACACAGCTCCCACAGATCAGGCAGCTCGGCGTCTTTACAGAGGAGGGAGGCTATACAAGTGTCACTTTCAGTATATTTACATTTTTAGAGGAATTGGCTTGCTAGTTCTAGTCCATGTTATTAAATTACCACAGAATCCCACATACTGTCAGTAGCAACAAAACTTGGTCCCTTATATTCAGAGAAGTTTTAATTGGAATTTAGGGTATTAAGATTGAGTTGGACTGGAAATAATGGAAAAATCAGCAAATAGAATCTTAATCATATATGGGAATTGCCTTGTTTCACTCAACAGAAGTCCAGAGCACACAATCTAGAGCTAACAAGACAGCTGGATGATGCTATCAGGAAACTAAGCTGATTTCATCTTTTACTCCGTTGTCTTTCTTTCTCATGTGTGCTGCCCCATTGCTGTAAGACGGATGCTGCCAGGCATCAATCAAGTCTGTGACTAGGAAGACAAGAGAAGAGCAAAGGAATAAAACTCCAAAGGGACATGCTACCTGGCCATATTATTTTCGTACTCATTGCCATAGCTTCATTGCAGACTAATCTCTAAAAAGGAGCAAGGCAAATGGATATCGTGGATGGACATTCAGTCATATTGCTATACTTAGCCTCACAATTGATCCAGTCCAGTGAAACTCAGGTTCCAATCAAAGAACGTCTTGTGGGGTGTATCACTTACAATGACACCTGTCCTGGTGTTAAGGCATCCCTTCAGAGACTCAGGGACTTTTTTGGAGGGGACAGACGACGCTAGGTAACACCCTGTCTTCTCAGCTGGTAAGAAAAGAAAGCAATCCAGTATAGATGTGCCTCACTTGAGAAATATACAAAACAATAACAGAAATACATAAAACAATAATTATTTAATCCTTACAAATAATTATTAATTTTTCTTAAATAGGAAAGCTCCCCAAATGTTTTCAAAATACAATTTAGTTTTTTTCAAAGACGATGTTTACGTAATTTTTCTGGACTAAATCTGCTGCGTAAAGCAAGATAAGCCTGTCCTTTTGAAAAGTTTACTTTGGCCGGGCGCGGTGGCTCACGCCTGTAATCCTAGCACTTTGGGAGGCCAAGGTGGGTGGATCACCTGAGGTCAGGAGTTCAAGACCAGCCTGGCCATCATGGTGAAACCCCATCTTAAAAAAAAAAAAAAAAATTAAAAAAAAACAAAATAAAAAATAAAATAAATAAATTAATTAATTAATTAAAAAAAAAGAAAGAAAAGTTTACTTTGCCTTTGAATGCTGAACATGTAGGTTGGTGCAAAAGTAATGGCAAAAGCACAATAACTTTTGCATGCACCTAAAATCTTGGTAGCTCAGTTACATATTTACCTATCCTCGTCAATCCAGCCTTTCTTGTATCTTCCAAAACATGTTCCAAGTGAGCTGAGAACTTTCCTTTACAAGTTCTGTCTTGTTGGTTGGAAATATGGATGGCTGTTTACTTAGTCCTGAAACTGACATTGTTGCATGTTGGTAGTTGACACATGATGGGAGGAGCATAATTTTGCATCTAAGAACATGATAAGGACCAAAACAAATGAGGAAATACTAGACCTTGCTGTTGCCCAGTGCTCACAGATAAGTGTGTGAGCGAAATTGTTTGTAGAAGGAACCCGATGAACTTCATACACCCATATGTGTAAAACATTTAACCAGTTGCTCTGAAATTGATACTCCAGTAGGGAGGGGTACAGATGGAGGAATTTCCTGTAACCTCACTGCCCAGGACGCCTGCCTTATCCTCAGCTGCACGCCCTGCTGTTGTCTAAAACCTGTGCCATTCCAACCACATTTACTGAAGTTCCAGCTTTCATTTCATCAGTGAGTGATCTTTACATATCACAAATCCAAGCACGTGACTTCATTCATTTAAAACCTTCAGTGGCAGCCCCGTGCGGTGGCTCACGCCTGTAATCCCAAAACTTTGGAAGGTTGAGGCCGGCAGATCACGAGATCAAGAGATCAAAACCATCCTGGCCAACATGGTGAAATCCCTTCTCTACTAAAAGTACAAAAATTAGCTGGGCATGGTGTCGTATGCCTGTAGTCCCAGCTACTTGGGAGGCTGAGGGAGGAGAATCGCTTGAACCTGGGAAGCAGACGTTACAGTGAGCTGAGATCGTGCCACTGCACTCCAGTCTGGAGACAGAGTGAGACTCTATCTCAAAAAAAATATTAAAAAAAAAAAAAAAACTTCAGTGGCTAACCATTGCTGTTAAGATGAAAAAGAAACATCTTACCATGGCCTCTAAGAGTCCTCATGATCCTGCTTCCACTTAACATCTTGGACCTTCATCTCAACACTCTCCCACTTAACTCCGTCATTAAAGGTTAAACGCTCTAAATTTCTTAGAGTTGTTTGAATGTACTTTCTTTCTCATGCCTCTGGCTCTTTGCCCATACTCTTCCCTCTCACTTCCTTTGCCAGGCTCCTACTCAACCTGTCTGAATATGTCTCCAGAAAGCCTTTTCTGACCCAACAAGATGGGGTTACCATTGCTCCCATATGTTTCCTTATTTTACTTCTTTTTATTTTTTGAGACAGGGTCTCTCTGCATAGCCCAGGCCAGTCTTGAACTCCCAGGCTCCAGCGAGCCTCCTGCCTTGGTCTCCCAAAGTGCTGGGATTACAGGTATGAGCCACCATGCCTGGCCTGTTTCCTTATTTTTATTCCCCTGCTTTTCTGTTTACTTGTCTATTTTTCCCCAAAACATGTCTGGGTGCAAAGGAGTGTGTCTGTTTCGTTAACTATTCTCCATGCTCAGGACATAGCCCTTAATAAATATTTACTGAATAACTGTATACAAGAATGAATGAATCAAAAGTCTTCTTATTCTCAGCCCAGATAAATTCTTCTTAGTCATGATAGATAATTCAGCAAAATTTTGTACCATAAACCAAAAGGATTTGAAAAGTTTTTTAAGTAAATATCTTCGATCTCTGTCATTAAACTACCATCCTCAAAGCAATTCTTGGAAAACTATCTTTCACCTCATGTAACTCATAACTTATGGAGAAAAATAAATGTTATTCCTAAGTTTCAGTTTTACATCTAAAAAGGATAAGGAATTTTAGATTAATTTAATGTTTTTCTTAGTCTCTCCCATAGAGAAGAAGCTTTAGGAGCTTAGTAAGACATAGGCTTGCCTTCCTTTTCTTTTTTCCTTTTTTTTTTTTTTTTTTTTGAGACAGAGTCTCTCTCTGTCACCCAGGCTGGAGTGCAGTGGCGTGGTCTTGGCTCACTGCAACCTCTACCTCCCAGATTCAAGCGATTCTTCTGCCTCAGCCTCCTGAGTAGCTGGGATTACAGGTGTGTGCCACCGTATCTGGTTAATTTTTGTGTTTTTAGTACAGATGAGTTTCACCATGTTGGACAGGCCGGTCTTGAACTCCTGATCTCATGATCCGCCTGCCTCAGTCTCCCAAAGTACAGGGATTACAGGTGTGAGTCACCATGCCCGGCCAGGCCTATCTTCTTACAGGTGTGGTTTGTGGCAACGACAGTGTGTATGTCCTGTGTCTCTTAATGTACATAGAGGAGAGATGGTCTACTAGCCAGAACTATTTTATTCTTTGTAGGATATAATTAATTTTGATATGTATTACAGTGGCGTTATATTTGAGGGGAGGAAATCAAAGAGTCCTGAGGGCTTCTGGATGGGAGCAGCTGAGGCTAGGAAGCTAAATCATCATGATAAAAGTATGACAGAGGAGATCAAGCTCAAGTTTAAAAATCTCCTAAGACTCTCACTTCAGTGCACACTTTATGGTTTCTCTTCTAGATTCACAAAGCCTGGGAGGAGGAAATCTGTCTTTGCAAGCATGTCGTAGGTTCTGTTGGAGGTGGTTAGTGAACCACTTTGAGAAACACATAAGATTAGCTGATAAAAATGCTTAGTTTGAACATGTGAGTGTGTGTACATATAATTGTTAGATGACTAACACCTCCGAATCCTCTAAAACTTGTTCCGTGGCACCAGAGAGTATGTTAGAAGTTTGGAGGAAAGTGGCATCAAATTTTTCACTACCTTCCATATGTGTACTTCCTTGGGAGGCCTCCCAAAGGCAGTGAGGGGCAAAACTGAGTTACTGATTTGTTATTAGTGGGCATTCCAAGCTTTGCCCCTCCCCTTGTTTTACTGTGCTCCACTCAGGCCAAGATTTGAGGGCTGGATGCAGTGGCTCATATCTGTGATCTCAGCATTTTGAGAGACGGAGGCAGGTGGGTTGCTTGAGTCCAGGAGTTCGAGACTAGCCTGGGCAACACAGCGAAACCTCATCTCTACAAAAAATACAAAAATCATCTGGGCATGTCAGTAGATGCCTGTAGTCCCAGCTACTTGGGAGGCAGAGGCAGGAAAATCATTTAAGCCTGGGATTTGGAGGTTGCAGTGAGCCAAGATCATACCATTGCACTCCAGCCTGGGCAACAGAGCAAGACCCTATCTTACAAAAAAGATTTGACTGTTTTTGTTTTTGACCATCACTGGGGCAAATGAGTTTCTCTCAATCTCTAATTCTTGTTCCCAATCTTTCTCTCCCTTCTGTCACTCTGATTAAAACTTACATATTGTTTTATTTTTATTGTAAAATAAATACATTCTTTTTATAATCCACATAAATGCAAATAGAAAATACAAATCACCCATAAACCAAATCCCCCCCCCTCTTTTTTTTTTTTTTTGAGATGGAGTCTCACTCTGTCGCCCAGACTGGAGTGCAGTGGCACGTTCTTGGCTCACTGCAACCTGTGCCTCCCAGGTTTGAATGATTCTCCTGCATCAGCCTCCCAAGTAGCTGGGACTACAGGTGTGTGCCACCATGCACAGCTAATTTATTTTTATTTTTTTAAATAGGGATGGGGTTTCACTATGTTGGCCAGGCTGGTCTTGAACTCCTGACCTCAGGTGATCCGCCTGCCTCAGCCTCCCAAAGGGCTGGGATTACAGGCATGAGCCACCATGCCCGGCCTAAAGCCCTATCTTTCTAATAGAGTAAATAAAGAAAATTAATTTGTATCCATCCCTTTCCTTATGTATATTTATGTCATCTTGGTCTTTCATTCACAGAGACAGGTGCCACTGAGTTCTATAAGGATATGAAGATATTCTGGGAACGTAGGGAAATGTAGAAAGACTTTTATTTTTAGACTTTTATGTTTTTAAAGAAACAATGATATCTTTGAAACATTTATGTTTCTACTTAATAATGGTTTCCTAAAATTGGGATCAACTTATAAGTATATAATGTTACTACTCAGCTGAAAATTTAAAACTTCTTTTCAACTCACTGAGGCATTGGAGTAAAAGGCTCTGTTTTTTAAAAAATGGAAATAGGTAGGTGTTAGAGTATATTTTTAAAAGAAAAATCACTCAATGCCTTTTTGTTTTAGCTTAAAAGTAATATTTATTCATTCCATTTGCCTTCTTTTCAAAAGTTCTGATTTCCATAGGACCATTAGGTTTTACTTCTTTATATGTACATTTAGAGAAACATACATTAAAAAGTCACTTGTGCCCTGTCCTTCCCTGCTGACTCATGATGAAAATTGAAAGCCTATTTTTTGTCCTTGTCAAAAATCATTACACTTTTTGCAACTTGGACTTAAAAACAGTTGGCCAGTGAAGCAGAACTAATGTGCTTGTAGAAAATCTGTCTAGTCGAGAGTAATCCTGGCAGTTTCTTCAAGAACTAGCCTTTGCTTATGTAAATTCAGGTTTGGGTTTGCAAGAGAAAATCCTGAAAGAATGATAAACACATTTTTTGTTTAAGTTCCAGGATACGTGTGCAGAACGTGCAGGTTTGCACATAGGTAAACGTGTGCCATGGTGGTTTGCTGCACTTATCAGCCTGTCACCTAGGTAGTAAGCCCCACATGCATTAGCTGTTTGTCCTTATGCTCTCCCTCTCCTCACTCTCCACACCACAGGCCCTGGTGTGTGTTATTCCCCTCCTCGTGTCCATGTATTCTCATTGTTCAGCTTCCACTTATGAATGAGAACATGCAGTGTTTGGTTTTCTGTTTCTGTGTTAGTTTGCTGAGGATGATGGCTTCCAGCTTCATCCATGTCCCTGCCAAGGACATGATCTCATTCCTTTTTATGGCTGCATAGTATTCCATGGTGTATATGTACCACATTTTCTTTATCCAGTCTATCATTGATGGGCATTTGGGTTGGTTCCATGTCTTTGCTATTGTAAAGAGTGCTGCTGTAAACATATGTGTACAATAAACAAACATTCATTGTAATAAAATGATTTCTAATCCTTTGGGTATATACCCAGTAATGGGATTGCTGGGTCAAATAGTATTTCTGGATAAACACATTCTTTATGAAGAAAGATTAAATAAATTATTCTCTAGTGTCAAGCTACTTTAAAGCTGTTTTAATTCAAGACTCTACCATGGTACCTTCTAATCTGTCTACAGATTGTCTGATTTAACTCACAAGAGGCAATATCAGAAACTGGGATTTCTTGGTAACTAAGATTTATAGTTATCTTTTAAAGAAGATTTCAGGTATTAATGAAAATGAACAAACTTTCTTTACTATAGTCTGGATACTTTCATGCTCATTTTTCCTGAGTGATCTTTATGACCGTGCAAACCTAACTGTATTTACCTGAAAAGTTACTGAAAGGAGAATTATTGCCTAGATACGCATTTATACATGCTCAAATGACATCTCAAAATATTGAATTTTACAAAGACAACATCAGTAGAATCTGGTCAATTTTCACTTTGAAGACAGTCCTTGCCTTGGCTATTGCTCTCTGCCTTACACATTTCCCCCGGAGTGGCGCATTCACTCACGTCCTTCCAGTCTTGGCTCACATTCACCTTCCCAGTGTGCCACTATTTAACGCTGTGCTCTGTTCCTCACTCTCCATCCCATTTCCCACCTGTACCAACTTGCTTCTTTTCTTTCCATAATATTTATTTGTAATTTTCTAACATACTATATTATTTACTTATTTTCTTATTTCTTGTCTGTCTCCAGGCTTGTAACCTCCATCCACGAAGACAGGCTTTTTTGTGTTTTGTTCACTGATGTATTCCCAGAGCCTAGAACTGTGCTTAGGACACAGTTGGCACTCAATTAATACTTGCTGAATGAATATTTAAATCATTTCAAGAGTTAAACTACCTATCTTAGTTAATTTGTAATATTTTTTCTGCTCATAAAAGAGCTATCATAAAACACAACTTTTACTGTTCAGATTTAGAATCAAGTGAGTTTGAAGCACAGTTTCATAGACAACTTGAGCGTCAGTTATTCCGTTTAGTCTTCAATAATGTGTTTTTCCCCTTGAAAGTACGTCCGAAACACAAGATTTGAAAAATCCAATAAGTCATTTGTTAATTCGTATCTTGGGGAAAAACATAAGGGCCCTAGGCATGCAAAGTTGAGTAAGACACAATCTGTACCCTTCAGGACGTCAAAGGAAAGACAGACATGTTAACTTGTGTGTAAAATACAAAGAGACAGGTGCTACAGTAGGTATGAAAAAGACATATAGAAAGCACAGTGGTGACGAAGGAAGGGATAGGCAACTTGACCTAGAAGCAGTCAGGGAGTATCTTCACAGCGATCATAAAAATGACAAGGTTGAATGGGAAGGGCATTCAAGTTAGCGAGAACAGCACGTGCGAAGGAAAGTGGGACATAGGGGTGTGATATCTTTGGAGAATGACAGTATGGTTGTAGCAGAGAGTGTTCCAGGGGAAAGTTATGACATGATATCAGAGGAGTAGGGAGAGGTGAACTATTTGAACCATGTAAAAGCATTTTGGGGCCAGGCGCGGTGCCTCACACCTGTAATCCCAGCAGTCTGGGAGGCCAAGGTGGGCGGATTGCTTGAGCTCAGGAGTTTGAGACCAGGTGGGCAACATGGTGAAACTTCACCTCTACAAAATACACAAAAATTAGCCAGGTGTGGTGGCGTGTGCCTATAGATCCAGCTACTTGGGAGGAAGGCTTGAGCCCAGGAGGCAGAGGTTGCCGTGAACTGAGATTGTGCCACTGCATTCCAGCCTATGAAACACAGCTAGACTGTGTTTCAAAACAGAAACAGCAAAAAAAGAAAAGCCTTTTGGACATCTTAGAGACAATGCCAATCTGTTAAAATTCCCATAGTCTGTAGAGCCTGGAATCTACCATATAACATTAATGCCATTCATATTTAAATAAACAAGATAGTTGGCTAATAGTGAAGATTATATACTACATACAGAAATATAAAGATCTTGACTTCGTATAATTTAATGTTCACATTTCCTTTTGTATAGTCTTGTACACTTGTGTCCTCAACAGTTTTTCTATATCAGATTTTAGGATTCTGAAGCAAAGGGACATTGTCCTTTTAGACAGCTGGAAATGCAGAATAAGTCAGTCTAAGTGGAAAGACCCAAAGACAAAACAACTGTGTGGTATGCCTAAGATCTCATAGTATGTCCTGCCATTAAGCAGTCAAGGGGTTATGGCTGCCAGTATACAGCAAAGTAGGCAAACGCTAGATGGAAAAGGAGTGGTTAGCTTCAAGCATGCAGTGACTTTGGAAAGTACTCTCTGGAGTACTTTCAGATTTAATCTGTCTTACAGATTTCTATCTATATCCAAAAATTAAGCCTTATAAATGTGACCTAAAGAAAGGAATATTCTCTTAGAGACAAAGTGAATTGCAAGTGTAAGTGATTTATATTTTTAACTGGCAGAAATAGTGAATAGGGTGTGAGAACTAGAAGGGATGATAGAAACTATCACTGTTAAGAACCAACTGAGGCCAGGCACAGTGGCTCATGCCTATAATCCAAGCACTTTGGGAGACCAAGGCTGGCAGATCACCTGAGGTCAGGAGTTCGAGACCAGCCTGACCAACATGGTGAAGCCCCAGCTGTCTCTACTAAAAATACAAAAATTACCTGGATTTGGTGGCAGGCACCTGTATTCCAGCTACCTGAGAGGCTGAGGCAAGAGAATCACTTGAACACAGGAGGCAGAGGTTGCAGTGAGCCAAGATCACTCCACTGCACTCCAGTTTGGGGGATAGAATGAGACTCTGTTAAAAGAAAAAAAAAAAAAAAAAAAAAAAAAGAACCAGCTGAGAAGTATACAATTAGTGGTATACAATGTAGTGGTTGAAAGCACAAGCTCTGACACCCCAATGCCTAGGTTTAAATCCCAGCACTGGCTCTTAAAAGCTCTGGGTTCTTGTACAACGTATTTAACCTTGTTCTTTAGTTTCCTTAGTTTCTTTGCAAAACTGAGATAATAGTGCACTTTTTTTTTTTTTTTTTTTTTTTTTTGAGACGGAGTTTTGCTCTTGTTGCCCAGGCTGGAGTGCAATGGCACAATCTCGGCCCACCACAGCCTCCACCTCCCTGGTTCAAGTGATTCTCCTGCCTCAGCCTCCCAAGAAGCTGGGATTACAGGCATGCACCACCATGCCCGGCCAATTTTGCATTTTTAATAGAAATGGGGTTTCTCCATGTTGATCAGGCTGGTCTTGAACTCCTGACCTCAGGTGATCCACCTGCCTCAGCTTCCCAAAGTCCTGGGACTACAGGTGTGAGCCACCATGCCCAGCCAATGGTGGATTCTTTTTTTTTTTTTTTTTTTCCTTAGGGAGTAAAACTGAGAGGTGGACTCTTTTAAAGTATAAATGAGATGGTGTGTGTGTGTGTGTGTGTATCTCAAGTGCTCACAACACTTCGAACAGTGCCTAGTATATACTAAGTGCACAGTTTTTACAAAGTTATTACTACTTTGAGCAAATTGAAACACATTTTAATTTAATGGCCTGGAACAATGCACAGTAGTACTTTCTAAGTCAGGACTCAACTGTTTGTCTATAATGGAGCATTAAGTTCCCGTAGAAGAGCTATGTGACGAGCTACAACCCGTGGATATTCAGTAATATGTTTTAACTGTTGTTATCAGACTTAGACATCTAGAATTTCTCACACTGATCAAAAATGCCATAGACTCAAGAAGTATCTTGAGTAAATACTTGTCAAATCCATTTTTTTTTTTTACATTTTTTTTCTTTTGGTAGGAAACCTTTCTGTTTAAACACAGCTAAATATTGTTACTTTCAACCTTGGTGCTTAGTAAATCAATCTTGACAAACAAGCAAAGTGGAAAAAGGACAAGGAAAGCAAAGGCTCAGGTTTACTATCCAGAACGATCACTACCTATCCACACGGTGTGTGCATGCCAGCATGAACAATCTGAAGAACACATTTCCCCATAATGCACATTCTTAAGGGCATGCTTTGGGAATACAGGAAGACACACTAACCTTCTGACTTTCAAAGGAATGTTGAGTCACATACACGCTCTCTTCTCCCTAAGCATTTTTCCTTCCTTTAGAAACTCCGAAGAAAAGAATTCTGTAGGCATTGTGATTTTGAGAATCTCTTTTCTAGGAATCCATGCTTGATAAATCCCAGCCATACCATAGTCACATTCAGCAATTCACCTGACATGCAAGTAAAGGAGAAATTATTCTTCTGTCTCACAAACTGGCAGGAAGGAAAAACTTTTAAGAATAAAGTTGTCTTTCACTTTATGAAGAAATGGAGCTATGAACTTAATTTTCTTGTTTTCTGAGGGGATCTTGAGGATTTTTTAAGTTAAGATTTTTCCCAAAAGGTTTTCTTTCTCTCTTTTTTTGGCTTTGAAGCTGTGAAGGGGCAAAAGAAAAAAGAACGTGAAGGTCTTTCTGGGAAATGATGTAAAAAGATATATAGATAAAAGTCTTCTAAGCTGTAGAGATAAAGGACTCCTAAACCAGCTCTGGACACTATCTGACCAGTTTTACTCTTCTTCCCCTTGTAGAAACTGATGACAGGCACGAGCAGGAGCACATCTTCCTGTTGAACTGGTTTAGCTTTGTGCACGATCCTCAGAGGAGAATTCGTGCCTCCCAACATGTTAATTAGGGGAGCAAAGGCCTTCGAGTAGCTAATAAAGACGATGAATATTTTTAGCCTATGTGCCAATATAAAAATTTTAAAAAGATGATTAATATTTTGTTAGAAGATTTAGAAAACAGTGCAGTTGATTTTGTCCATCTCAATTGATATACTTTATCACGTGATACCACCTATTTTGTTTTTTGTGAGACAGAGTCTCACTCTGTCACCCAGGCTAGAGTGCAGTGGCGCGATCTCGGCTCACTGCCACCTCTGCCTCCTGGGTTCAAGCGATTCTGCTGCCTTGGCCTCTCGAGTAGCTGGGATTACAGGCACGCACCACCAGGCCTAATTTTTGTATTTTTAGTAGAGACAAAGTTTTGCCATATTGGCCAGGCTGGTCTTGAACTCCTGACCTCAAGTGTTCACCTGCCTCAGCCTCCCAAAGTACTGGGATTTCAGTCATGACCCACCGCACTTGGCCAATACCACCTATTTTATTACATTTCCAATACTTCTGAAAATAGAGCTATTGCTACTCTCAATTTTTATTAAATTCAATTAATTAATTAATTTGAGATTTGCTCTGTGGCCCAGGCTGGAGTGCAGTGGCACGATGACAGCTTACTGCAACCTCTGCCACCTCCCAGGCTCAAGCAATTCACCCACCTCTGCCTTTTGAGTAGCTGGGACTACAGGCGCCCACCATCATGCATGGCTAATTTTTATTGTAGAGATGGGGTTTGGCCATGTTGCCCAGGCTGGTCTCAAACTCCTGGGCTCAAGCAATCTGCCCACCTCATCCTTCCACAGTGTTGGGATTACAGACATGAGCCGTTGCTTCTGTTACTACTCTATGACATACACTTTTAAAAACTGACTACTCTCAATTTTTAAAATTGTATGTCACAGTACACTTTGCTGGTATCAAATTCTCAAACTTTGAATGTGAGAGTATCCCCCCACGTTCACTGTAGCATTATTCACAGCAGCCAAAATGTGGAATCAACTTAGGTTTCTGGAAACAGATGAATAGATAAAGAAATTGTGATATAAGGAATTTTATTTCATATTAAAAAAGAGATTCTGTCATTTGTGACTACATGGATAAACCTGGAAGACATTATCCTAAGTGAAGAAAGCAAGACATAAAAAGAAATGTTATTATGTGATTTCATTTATATGTAGAATCTAAAAAAGTTGAAAATGTAGAAACAGAGTAGAATGGTGGTAACATTGTCCCATCCTGAGTGAAGTTAATATTGGTTATCATGGAATTATCTTATACAACTGGTTAATAAAGAGATGACTGGAATAACTAAAATTTTACTTCAAGAAGAGTTTGAACTCTGTGTGGAGTTAGGGGGATGGTGTCTTGGCAGTTACCATGAAGTCTGGTTCTATTCATTTAAGATTATTGGCCAGGCACGGTGACTCACACCTGTAATCCCAGCACTTTGGGAGGCCGAGGCAGATGGATCACTTGAGGTTAGGAGTTTGAGACCAGCCTGGCCAACATGGTGAAACCCTGTGTCCACCAAAAATACCAAACTAGCTGAGCATGGTGGTGCATGCCTGTAGTCCCTGCTACTCGGGAGACTGAGGCAGAAGGATCGCTTGAACTGAGGAGGCAGAGGTTGCAGTGAGCCGAGATCACGCCACTGCACTCCAGCCCATATGACAGAGTGAGAATTTGTCTCAAAAAAAAAAAAAAAAGATTATTCCTTTTTCTCCTCTCTGGAGACATATTTTTAAATGCAGTTCTAGATGACCTTCATGTAAGAGAGGCACTGAAACAGATGAGTAATTTGTAAGAATTGAATCTTTTAGTCTTCAGGGTGCAGCTGGACCACGTCCATCGTAGTCAGAAGTGAACCTAATTCTAGAACAGTGAAGAGAGTAATATACTGACTCACTGGTTGTTATTTTGTTTTCAGTTATAAATTGAACTGCTCACTTAAAACAAGAAGCTTGCTTTATTTACTCTGTGCTTGGAATCAATTTGAAGCAATTCAGCCTGAGTATATCTGAGGCATAAGTGGTATCACCCCAACCAGTGAACTTATTTTTGAAGCAGTTTTGAATTTCAAAATACACTCTCTTGAGTTTTCCAATTTCTCGTTTCTTAATTTCTGTCTCCATACTTCTCTTGTTCAGGATCCTCAACCTTAGCACTACTGGCATTTTCGGGGGCTGGATAATTTTGGGTTGTGGAGGGCTGTCTTGTGGCATCCAGAGCCTCTACACACCACATGCCAGTAGCCAACCTCCTTCCAGTTGTAAAGACCAAAAATGTCTTCATATATTTCAATATCCTCTGAAGAGCAAAATCATCACCTCATGTGAGAACCCATGGTGGAGGCCAAAGGGAAGAGGTCCACAGATTGAATTCTGGGGATCTTCAGAGTTTAAGGATTGGGGGAGATGAAGGGAAAGCAGCAAAGGAGAATGAAAAAGAACAGATGGTGAAGCTGAAGAAGAAGCAGGAGAAAATAGTGAGAAAGGAAGGAAGGGAAGGAAGCATTGCAGAAAAGAAGGAGGTGCCATCTGTGTCAAATGCTGTGCTGCTAGCAGGCCATCTGAGAGGAAGACTGATACTGGACCATTTCAGGATAGAAACCTGTCTTTATAGACACAACCGCAAGAAGAGAGAAAGGGTAAAACAACGGCATTGCTGCAAACAGGAAGAAGTAGCCTGTAGTACACATCTTCAGATTGGGATTAAGAGAACGGTTACAAACCAGATAACCTTTGTTGCTGCAAAGGAATGTTAAGAGATGGCAATTTAGAATCAGAATAAATCTAACACATATTAGTAATTTTAGTAAGTTTTATATTATACTAGAGATTCTGAACATGCGTACCTAGTTCATTGTAAGGGATACAGTAAGTCATGTGCTACTGATAAAAGTTCAGGTGCTGATATTTGTGAGTCACATGTTAATGAGTTGCTTAAAGACAATCTCCCTAATAGTATGTGTTCTAAAATGCTGTCGTGAGTAGAGGGGGAAGAGCCTGGCTTTGGAGATGGCAAATCGGTTGAAACACTTGCATCTGCAGGGATCTCCTATGTGTTTTAGTAGAAGGGCTTCAGATCTTACGATTTAGATTAATCCATGTGGTAAACTGAATAATGGTCCCTCAAAAATATGCACATCTTAATCCCTGGTACCTGTGAATACGTTACAGCAAACGACATGTTGCACATGTAATTGGGTTGAGGAATTTGAGATGGTGAGATTATTCCAGAATATCTTTGGGCAAGGGACATCTAATTACATGGGTTTTTTAAACTGAAGAAGCTTCTAGGCTGTGGCCCTGGATTATCTGGTGGGCCCAATATATCCAGTGGGTTTTTTTTGTTTGTTTGTTCGTTTTTGAGTTGGAGTTTCGCTCTTGTTGCCCAGGCTGGAGTGCAATGGCACCATCTTGGCTCACCACAACCCCTGCCTTCCAGGTTCCAGCAATTCTCCTGCTTCGGCCTCCCGAATAGCTGGGACTACAGGCATGCACCACCATACCCGGCTAATTTTGTATTTTTAGTAGAAATGGGGTTTCTCCATGTTGTTCAGGCTGGTCTCGAACTCCCGACTTCAGGTGATCTGCCTGCCTGGGCCCCCCCAAGTGGTGGGATTACAGGTGTGAGCCACCGCACCTGGCCTATTTACAGGATTCTTAACAGGTAGTCAGAGGGACCAGACTAAGATAAGGTGATATGACCATGGAAACAGCCTGGTGTGATGCATTTTGAAGATGGAGATGGAGGCAGTCATGAGCCAAGGAATGGCAAGTGGCCTCTAGCGGCATGGAAATGGATTCTGCCATACAGCCTCCAGGAGAAATGCAACCCTGGTGACTCTTTGACTTTAGCTCCATAAGACTCATTTCAGATTTCTAACCTCCAGACCTGTAAGATAATAAATTTGTGTTGTTAGAAGCCGTTAAGTTTTGAGAATTTGTTGTAGCTGTCCTCATTATCGGAGTTCTCAAAGCTAGTGTCTGCAAATTTTATCCTCTTATGTCACTGAACGAACATTCCATTTCGAGGGAGCAATATGAAGGCCCCAATCAAAATGTTGCCATATTATTATTATTACTGGAAGTTTTTTGTAGAGACAGATTCTTGCTGTATTACCCAGGCCTTGGATTCCTTGCCTCAAGCCAGCTTCTCACCTTGGCCTCCCAAAGTGCTGAGATTATAGGCATGAGCCATCATGCTCTGCCCTATATTATTATTTTTAAGAGCAAAATGAAATTCAGAGTTCTTTCTTGGGTAATTGGGTGATAATCTCATAAGTAAAAACAATGTTTAAGTCATTTTCACTCATTACTAAAAATGTATTTCTTCTGAATATTGCCAGTTTTTTTCTTAAGCTTAATTTCTTATGTACATTTGATTTTGCTGACAAAATCAATTTACAAGCTAACCATGAGATCATCATCACTGCTGAGATATTTTCTCTAGTCCAGAAATAGTGTTTGGGGTATATTTTCTCATTGCTTTCCCAGTTTCTTTTCAAAATTTATATTGAGAGAATCATTAGTGACAAGAGTATATTTCTTTATCCAATAGTTAACGTGAAAACATGCCATGTTTTCCCCTTAATTTTATTTTCTATCTTTTTAAATTTCCAGTTGTCTATGAGGTGATTTTGGAAATGAAAACCCTATATAAATATTAAGGTGGTGGTAACTTGCAACAGAAATGGATTCTCCTTCTATATAAATGTCAGTCTTTGAGTACACAGAAAGTGATAAAAAACATGGATATGTTTATGCTTGTTTATATTAATTGTGCAAGCCGTTAGTTTCCTTGGTTTTGATTTAAATCTAGGAAAATTCTCAGTTTGAATTGAACTTAATCTTATAAACCTGAAATCCAGTTTTCATTGCATTGTGAATGATCATCTCCTTTCCACAGTGTTTTTTCACTTCTGGTTTTAGCCACCAGCTCTCAGATAGGTCTGCTAGCTATAAGCCATTCCAGGTGTCTTTAGAATAAAGACAATCAGGAAACAGGTTTTTATATTCAACTCTAAGTGTAGCCTGTTTGTTTGAAAGGGCATTGGTCATCCATAGGGGAAGGATGGATGGCTTGAGCCTTTGGGTCATTTTTTTAAAGATGTCCGGCTATATCATATGATCAGGAACTAATGACCTCCAGGTTCCAGTTATTATTTCTACATTTAGTAGAAATTAGATGACCATCAGCCAGGAATTTTTTAGCAAGGAATCCTAAGTTCAAAAGTTTAGACTAGATCTCTAAGGTCTATTTCCAATCTTGAGATTCTGTATTTCTGTGGTCATTAGGCCACTGGAGTGGATAAGAAGATTAAAAAGAAAAAAGAAAGAAAGAAAAAAGCCTACAGTTTTGACTGATATAGCCATAATTGTACTTGTATAACTTCGGGCCCAAGACAATTTTGTATTTAGGAAAATAAATGACTAATGCTTAATTTATATTATAAAATAGATTTTTAAGGCTATAAGAGGTAAAGTTCAGCTCGGTGATGGGAGAGTCACTCAACTACTCTTATTTAGTAGGAGGCATTTCAGAATTATAGTACACTTTTTATATTACCATTATTGTTACACTTTTTTCGTTTTCAAGAGACAGGGTCTCATTACGTTGCTCAGGCTGGATTCAATCTTCCAAGCTTAAGGGTTCCTCCCACCTCAGCCTCCTGAGTAGCTGGGACTACAGGCACATGCCATCATGACCGGCTCATCATTATTATATTTTGAAATAATTTAACTAGTGAGCATTGCCACATTGGAAATTCATATGATACCTTTCTCTTTCTTGGAATGCAGAGTATTTCTTCAAGAAAATCAGTGCAATGAAATGGAATTGCTGCTAAAACCACCTTCTGAATTCTGTTTCTACATGCTGCCTCTCTTATTCAGAAATTACTTTGTTAAATAGCCACTAGAGTTTTATGTTTTACTATGACTAGGTTGTTACTTGGAAATTCTCATTTATGACAATCAGTAGTCTCAAACAAAACAGAAACTAGAAATTATTTTGTCATCATAGAAATCATTTTTAGTTTGTTTTCAGATGGATATGGGAGATTTGTCTAAATAAGACAACCGACCTTTTTTTTTTTTTTTTTTTTTTTTTTTTTGAGATGGGGTCTCACTCTGTTGCCCAGGCTGGAGTGCAGTGGGGCAATCATGCTCACTGCAGCCACAACCTCCCAGGCTCCAACAGTCCTCCCATCCCAGTCTCCCAAGTAACTGAGACTACAGGCACATACTACCACACCAGGCTAATTTTTAAATTTTTTATAGAGATGGGGTCTCAATATGTTCCTGGTCTTGAACTCCTAGGATGAGTAATACTCCTACCTTGGCCTCCCAAAGCACTGGGGTTTACAGGCATGAGCCACCATGCCCCATCACTGATATGTTTTCTGCCAGATTTTGATTTGAGAGTGCTGGCAAGTTTTACTCTTTCCAAGGAGATAAAAAATTGAATGGATTTTAATTCTTTTGTTTGTTTTTGAATTTGAGATGGAGTCTTACTCTGTCGTCTGGGCTGGAGTGCAGTGATGTGATCTCGGCTCACTGGACCCTCTGCCTCCCGGGCTCAAGAGTTTCTCCTGCTTCAGGCTCCTGAGTAGCTGGGATTACAGGCATGCACCACTACGCCTGGCTAAATTTTTGTATTTTTAGTAGAGAGGGGGTTTCACCATGTTGTCCAGGCTGTTCTTGAACTCCTGACCTCAAGTGATCCATCTGCCTCAGCTTCTCGAAGTGTTGGGATTACAGGCATGAGCCATTGTGCCCCGCCTGGATTTTCTTTGTTTGATTTTGCCAACTAGAGCAGAAGAGACAGGATACAGTCTTTGGTTCTAACTTCAAAACTGATGCTTTCTGATCAGTTTTATTAAGCCATATCTACTAAAACAAAGAAAAAATATTCTTATACCTCTCTAAGATGTAATGCTTTAGGATTGAAACTGACAATTCTCTGAGCCCCAGACATCAACTCTACTGAAATAACCCTGTGATTAGCCTACCGGTTTGCTATCTTTTACTACAAACAGGAGAATATTCATTCCTAAAGATGATCCCATCTGATAATTCCTGTGAAGAGCCGCAGTTCACACACACACTTCAGTGCATTGATCAAGAGATTAGGAATTCAACTCTTGCCACATCTGCCCTCTGGGATAGAAATAATGCATACCAAGTTTCTCTGTGAACATACCTTTTTAAATTCTGTCCTCCTTCCCAGCTCAGAGACTTTCAGTGTCCTCCATGACTTCAACCAGCAGTTCTCTATCCATTTTTCTGGGGGCACAAGTTATTACTTTCCCCTCTCTCAACCTCAGCTTCCTGAGTAGCTGGGATTACAGGTGCCTGCCACCAAGCCCAGCTAATTTTTTTATTTTTAGTAGAGTCAGGGGGTTTCATCATGATGGCCAGGCTGGTCTCGAACTCCCGACCTCAGGTGATCCGCTTGCTTCGGCCTCCCAAAGTGCTGGGATTACAGGCATGAGCCATCACACCTGGCCACCAAGATGTTTTAAAAGGTGACAGGGAAGAAAAAAGATAAGTTTACAGATATATACAAGGATTTTCTATGTCAGGTCTGCTTCTAAGAGGGGGTATACTTTCCTGCAAAGGGATGTATAGCCGTGTAATTGAATCCGGTTACAAAATGTAACTTTACTTTGATTATGGCCTACTTCAAGGATAGAAAAACTAAAAACTAGTTCTCGTACCTTTTTTAAAAAACAAATAGATAAGGAGAACCTGTGATCTCTAAATTAGTATCTGGAGGGGAGAAGCAAAAAGGAAGTGCTTACAACTCAAGGAACCTTGGATATCTCACCTTATTTGGTTTCTTTGGTGATACATAACAGGTTGGAATAGGAATAAGGAACCCTTTACCTTATTTATGGCTTTGTCTTGCAATTATAATGCCAGTTTTCATTTGTGTCAATTATAGGCATATTTTCATGATTATTCACAAAATTATTGTTCATCAGAATTTCTAGGCATATGGTTACTAATGAATACAATCTCCTGGCCAGGTGTGGTGGCTTACATCTGTAATCCTAGCACTTTGGGAGGCTGAGGCAGGAGGATTGCTTCAGTCCAGGAGTTGGGACCCCATCTCTGCAAAAAAATTAAAAGAATTAGATGCACCTGTAGTGCCAGTTACCCCGGAGGCTGAAGCAGGGGGATCATTTGAGCCCAGGAGGTTGAGGCTGCAGTGAACCATGGTCACAACCATGAGTTGTAAGCTTAAGTGACAGAATGAGACCTTGTCTCAAATAAACCAAAAAAAAAATTCTGCTGAAAAATTTCCATTATTTTAATGTTAAAAAAATGCCTATATGAAATCTTGGGGAATCCTTAAGAATGTGACAGAATTCAGTCCTGGGTAGGACTTCAAGAAACCTCAGGATCCCTCTTAAGAAAATCTTATTTTAATATTCTTATCAAATTATAACCACCATAGACATACATTAAATGTCATATTGGCAAAAAGTTGTGTTATTTCCTCTAGTCTCTGAGTCCCTACTTTATCTGTATCCTTAAAATCACTTTCAGAACCCTAAGTTGTTTCCTCTGAACTATAAAGGACTCTTAAAAGAGGGGAGCTGTACCAGTTGGCATTCTGTCTCAGTGTCAGACTCTTCCCCTTAGAACATGAAAACTTTCTCTGCACTAGGTAGATAGGTATCAGCTGAAGTGGGGGGGTGCCCTTTTCTTTATACCCTCGATGCTTGATCTTTGCTTTCCCAACTCCTTGTACCTCACACATGTACAGTGGCCATAATGAAGGCCATGTAGATATGGCATGAAAAAGCCAGGAGGGAGCACAGGTCAGCTTCCCAAAGTGTTCATTAGCAATTATTCCATGTTGAAATACTGCCCACATAAACATTTCTTCATTAACAAATAAACTAGTTTGACTTGGGGTACAGAAATCTTGATGTGAGTGCTTAGGAAACTCAAGCTGAGCACTGGTTTCAGTGAAATCCCACAAGTTTGGAAAAACATGTCTTTGAATTTATGCATGCTCTTTCAGGAGTGTTAATGGGTAGAGCAATTAGTACAAATCATAAGTGAGAACTTGCTCAGCTACCCTGGTAAGAATCAAAAAAACATCTCCTAGGAATGTTTTGGAACAAGATAGTATGATAGAGAAATTCAGATTTCTAAGGATAAAGCCCCTGTTCATTTTTATTAATTATGGAATAATTTCCATTATTCATCTTGATGACAGAAATAGAAGGGGAAAAAGGATAAATATAAGCGTGACAGAATTAAAGCACATCAGTATTTCATTTGGGTTGTCTTTATTTGGTTGGTCACCTAGTAATCATAACTCCCAAATCACCATGCTGAAAAGAACTTATTAAGTACCTATAATTACAGTTTGTGCTATATGATGCACATTTAAAATTTATTAAACCAGAAGGGTTCATGCTATCTAGAAATGACTAATTATCTGATAATTAAACACTATAGTGTTGCCATTATACCCTAGTATGGAGAATTGCCAGTATATGAAGTATTATTGGATTACCACTGAACAATTAGGAAAGCAATCTATCCACACTAAAAACTAAGCGTGCTACTGGCAAACCACTATTCATCCTGAATATAACTGAACTTTACCAGAGAGATGCCAGAAAGGAAAGGCAATTTTCATTCACTTAAATTTCCCTGTTTATTAAAGAAAATCTTGTCTTCTAAGCAATATGGAAAACTAATAGTACATTCAACCATACATGATAACTCAGTTAAAGAGGTAAGCGTTAATGCTTCCTTAGGCAACTCCCACTTACAGCATACGCTTAGGTTTAAATCTAAACTAACCCAAAGCATTTGAATTTCACCACAGTAAAAGATTTCCGTGCATGCAATGAACAACTTACTTTGATCATAGCACTTAAACCAATTTCCATGAACTGGCTGCGACCCAGATACAGCTTATGCAGCCATTTTGTGTCTACCAACCTGCTTGATCACAGTCATAACAATGTTGGATAGTCTTGACTAGTGTACAGTTGCAGCCGTGTGACCATGAGTGACTTGTGTCACCGGGCTCACTATTCTCTGTTCTGTCAAAGGAGGAAATTGGGCTCCACCTCTAAGGTTCCTTGCAATTATCAAATTCTATGACTCTGTACTAACTGACTTCATTGCCTTCGCTGTTGAATTGATGCTTTGTAAAGAGAGCTCTAATAATCATGTGGAAAGGTGAGCAGTGCATTAGGACTAATTCTCATTTTAGAAGTGAGGAAATTAGAGAAAACATACATAGGGAAGATTTTTTTTTATTCTTTTCTTGGTTCTCGAGGCATTACTTTTCCCTGTATGGCTAGAATGATAGGATTGTATGAAGATACTCAGTTAACTTGGTTTGTTTATAATTGCAAGTAATACAGTTAATACAACCATAATCAGAATCTCAATTATGTTGAATGAGTAAGATAAATAATGATAATTTTAAGGAAATGTCTTCAGTGGTAGACATATAATTAATTTCTGTTCTCAAAGAAGCAAAAAGCGTTTGCATGAAAGTTTCCCAGGCTCAGAAAATGTGAAAGTGGAAACATGAAGATCTTTTCACAGTTAAACAATGTTCTACACATTATGCAATGATTATGTAATTCAACAGGAGAGCTTAAGGAATTTTTACAACTTATAAGATAACAAATCAAGTACCCCTTTTTCTTCTGAACATTTACCACAAGAACAGGAAGATCTAGGGCTACGTTACCTCTAAGCCTGTGTATCTATGAAATAAAGATACTTTACCTGCACCATCAGGTAATTAAGAGGATTAAATGGTAAAACTTTTTGGCATTATGTCTGCCCATGGGAATCACTCTACACATCATAATATATGATTATTGTCACTTATTACCTTTACAAATTAGAAAAAAGTATATACATTTTCATATTCCTATCACCTACATTAACTTGGTAGAACTTTAGTTCAGTGTCTTTCTGGGGGGAAGAAAATGTATCATAATATTTTTCTGAATAATTTACTTTTTAGTTATTATTAATGTATTACAGGAAAAGTGCAATTTTCAGTTAGTGTTTGCTGCCTGTTTACTGTACACAGATGCCTAACTTTTCCCATCAGAAAATTTTATAGGACTAGACCATGTTCATTCAACAGATGCTTATTAAGCACCTACTGTGTGCCAGGTCTTGTGTGCCCAACAGAAGAGTCTGTAAACCTCAGTGGAAGTGATTTATTCAACATTTATTTCTGGGTTGATTTATGGAATAATTGCTTTATTTGATGGTATTCACTAAGTAGGTCACTTGCATTCATTTACATAGGAATGTTGCTTATGAGTCAGCATTACATGTCAGCATGAAGGGGGAAAACATGAAGCATTTTACAAATAATATCAGGTGAACACATTTTGCTTTTGATATTATGTTTTGTAACTTATTTCTCAACCCTTATTCATCTAATTGAGTAGGGAAGACCCATTTTAAGAGAAACATTGCTTTCTCAGGAAGTATGCTTAGCTGTTTAAATTATTTATAAGGCTTCTATTGCTTTCTGTCGAATCATAGTTTATTATAGAAGCTTGTTGATTTTTGCTTTTGAATTTATTTTTTGGCATTATCAGTACTATAGTCAGAGGCATTTGAACCAGAGTGACTTTATCTTAAAGAGGAGCTAAGTTAAATGAGGCTGAGACCTACTGGGCTGCATTCCTAGGAAGTCAGAAATTCTTAGTCACAGGATGAGATAGGAGATACAGGTCAGAAAGCCCCTACTGATAAAACAGGTTAAAAAGCTGGCCAAAACTCATGCAAACCAATATGGTGACGAAAGTGACCTCTGATCATCCTCATTGCTTATTATATGCTAATTATAATGCATTAGCATGCTAAAAGACACTCCCACCAACTCCATGACAGTTTACAAATGCCGTGGTATACAGTCTAAAAAGGGAAGGAACCCTCAGTTCTGTTCCTGGGAAAATCCCCGCCCCTTTCCCTGGAACACTCATGAATAACCCACCCCTTGTTTAGCATGTAATTTAAAAACCCATAAAAATAGCCAGTCAGCAGCCCTTAAGACTGCTCTGCCTATGGAGTAACCATTCTTTTATTCTTTTACCTTTTTTTTTTGCTCTGCTTTGTCACCCAGGCTGGAGTGCAGTGGTGTGATCTCAGGGAACCGCAGCCTCCGCCTTCCAGGTTCAAGCGATTCTCCTGCCCAGCCTCCCGAGTAGCTAAGATTACAGGTGCCCACCACCAGGCCTGGCTAAATTTTGTATTTTTAATAGAGAGGGGATTTTACCGTGTTGGCCAGTCTGATCTCAAACTCCTGGCCTGAAGCGATCTGCTCACCTGGCCTCCCAAAGTGTTGGGATAAAGGCATGAGCCACCACACCCACCCAAGATAAAATATTAAATGGCTTTCTTGTGCCAAGACAAAACCTTGTTACCAAATATTTCCAATAAAAACATTTCTTTTTAAAATTCATGTATGTATCTAAATTGGTTCAACAAACTATAAAGAATAAAATTAGTTCTCTCAGTGGAGAGGCAACTTTTTGTACTTCAATGCTATGTTGTTGAAATTTCAGTCACAGAGCCCACAAAGGAAATATACCTATCCTGACGTGATACTTAATATCTTGGTCAAACTGCTGGATGACCTGATTTGTCAAGGGAGATTTCAGCAGAATACCAGTTTGCCACGTGGACTAGACTCTCTTCAGTGAAGCAGGCCTATTCTCAAGAATATTTTTTCAGTGCTTACAAAGAGGAGAACTGGTACAAAATTGGATGTTTCCTAATGACTAAAAATATCTTACTTAAAGATTTTGTTTGCTTGTTTGCAGGAAGAAATCTTTCCTGTTTTCTGCTCTGTATGCTGCCTTTATATTTGGTGGTCGGCACCTAATGAACAAACGAGCAAAGTTTGAACTGAGGAAGCCATTAGTCCTCTGGTCTCTGACCCTTGCAGTCTTCAGGTAGGTTTTTGTTTTTTTTTTTTTCATTTTTCTAATAGAATGTATCCATTTTATCACTTGTTGAAAGAATGCAATGATTGAGCATTTGATTTTAAATTTGATATTTTTGATTATTGAATATGATGAGGACATAAAGTCATGTTCACAAAGAAAACCTTCACTGTGACCATTTGCCATGATGTACCCAACCTTGTCTATTTTGAGAGTTGTCAGGCCATCTCGTGTCCTGTCCAAATTGACCATGCAGTAATCTGATTCATCTGTTAGGATGAGAAGCAATACATCAGTTCATTATTGTTACTGGCTAAATAAAGATGGAATATTAAATGGGAAGGCCCAGAAGTAACCTGTTGAAGTCTACTGGAGAACAAGGTTGAAATACCCTGGGTGTGCTGTTGCTAACACTTAACGAAAAGATGGCACTTAGACACAGACCAGACACTGGACATCTGTCTGTGTCAGGATTGCGAGACCAGAGAATGCTTTTGCTCTGCATCTTCAAAAGCACCCTTCACCCGCATTCCCTGAACTGACTTGCAGGCATGTGTTTTCTGTAAGCAGCTCTGGCTTTGTAAATGTAAAATAACTGAACACAGAGGCTGTCAGAACACGGCCTGTTCTCTCCAGGGCATCTGTCAGCCGGTGTGCAGACTTGTTCCTTCAGAAGCTTTCAGAAGCATTTTCAGTCTTGTATTATTTGGTGATCTAGGCAATCACAAGACTAATTAGCACACAGCTGGTGTCCAAGCAAGTGCCAGAATTTACCTAGAGTGCTAACAAAGGCACCTGTTCTATTTGTGTTTTGCTTGTCAAAACCAGCGAGTTTATAACTAGGCTTGGGGAAGAACAGGAGGGGGAGTAAATGTAGATGTACTATGAAACATAAAACTATTCATTTTCGTATTTATAAATATTCGTTTGTATTCTTTCATATTATATATTAACTGTTCTACTTCTGAGCAGAAATGGATGTTATCATTAAAGCTTTGCTAGTCACTTAAAGTTTATTAAAAATGACCAAGTAGGAGGAAGTATTTCCATTAAACTCTTATGATCTGTGCATTTCCATAATGTTGAATCCCTGCATCTAAAACATCCACTTGCTCACCACTACTGAACATACTTTTTATTTCAGTGCAATTTGTAAGGCCCTAGGTTTGAAGCACTCATGGATTTGGATCCTTCCAGTTCAATCTGTATCAGGTCATGATTCTCTATAATATGAAGAACCATTTTCATTTTTATTTATATGTAAGATGACAGAGCATGCCTCACCTTAAGTATTTTGATATTTGTGTGGGAATCTCTATCCTAATGAAGCCTTTCATCATTTTACTGATTGTTCAATATTCCCTGAGCCTTTATCTTTTGTTATTTTAAATTTTAACACTTATAAGCAGAGAAAAAAAGTACAATGACTCTCCTGCACCCCAACATTGGTTGAACAATTGTCAGCACTTGGCTGATCTTACTTCATTTTATCTTGCTTACCTTGTTTCTCATCCCTAAATTATTTTGAACTATTAATAATAGAGACTGAAATAATTCTTATTAAAATTATACCATGGCTAAATATTAAGTACTCTTTAAAAACAAATAAACATAGTATTATAATCTCTAAATTAATAATTCATTCCCATTAAATTTCAGATTTCTTCAGTTGTCTCATAAATGATTCTTGTTTTGCAGTTTATTTTTAAGAACCTGGATCAAAATGAGATCTATGCATTTCCATTAATTGATATCTTTTGACTTAGAGATTTCCTCTCTCTCTCTTCTTCATGATTCATCCTTTGAAGAAACCCAATAGTTTACCCCATAGAGTTTCCTCTGTCCTGGATTTTGCTGGATTGCATTTTTCTGTACCCTCTATTTCTTGTAAGTTGTGGTTAGATCTAGAAGGTTTCTTACATTCAGATTTAAGATTTGAAAAGGTTTCTATAAGAAGAAACTTGCCTTTATCAACTATTCGGTTATCCTGAAGTGTATATAGTTATTACAGCAAAGATTAGGATAAATCCTTGATTCTTTGCCTATATTCATCAGGTTAAAAAAAAATTAGCTAGCATGTAAACAAAAGATTTGTTTTCTTAAGCATTATAAACTCATGGATTTGGAGTTTTTTATATGCCACTGATTTTGAGATATGTTTGATTTTGATGTATTTTAGTCCCTTGCTATTCCATTTGATGGTGATGGTTTGACTTTTTTCTTTAATTACAAGACATTCCAGGCCAGGCATGTTGTATATTCCTTGTCCAGAACTGGAATCAGCCATTTCTCCAAAGAGCCTGTATTAGTTCGTTTTAATGCTGCTGATAAAGACATACTCGAAAACGGGAAGGAAAAGAGGTTTAATTGGACTTACAGTTCCACATGGCTGGGGCGGCCTCAGAATCATGGCGGGGAGGCATAAGGCACTTCTTACATGGCAGCAGCAAGATAAAAATGAGGAAGAAGCAAAAGCGGAAACCCCTGATAAACCTATCAGATCTCGTGAGACTTATTCACTGTCATGAGAACAGCATAGACGGACCCCCATGATTTAATTACCTCCCCCTGGGTCCTTCCCACAACACATGGGAATTCTGGGAGATACAATTCAAGTTGAGATTTTGGTGGGGACCCAGCCAAACCATATCAGAGCCCTAATTCCTATGGTAAAGAAGAGATAATATTTAGAAACCACTCTTTGGGTACTAAAGGTGGTTATTGGTGTTAAGTAGGTTTTATATTTAAGTCCTTTAAGAAGCCAGAAATGGAAATTTACTTATTGAGGTAGAATATAAATATACAATCTATCATCTTTACCTTTTTTTTTTTTGGAGACAATGTCTCACTCTGTCACCCAGGCTGGAATGCAGTGGCAAAATCACAGCTCACCACAGCCTCAACCTCCCCAGGCTCAGGTGATACTCCTACCTTAGCCTCCCATGTAGCTGGGACTATAGGCATGTACCACCACGGCTGGCTAGTTTTTATATTTTTTTGGTGGAGATGGAGTTTCACTTTGTTGCCCAAGCTGGTCACAAACAATCTTTACCATTCTCGTGACTTACCTTTTATTTCTCCTTCCTCTCAGGCCAAAAATTCAAGTTCCCAATGTTGGCCAGTAACTCTCATTTACTTTATCCTGCAGTGCACATGCAGAAGTCAATAGTGATACTTTATCCTGTTTAGACTGACCAATTATTCTTGTGTCCTTTTTCATTTAATTAATTCTGTTAGTTATGTTACTTTCTTTAGAGCCATGTTTTGTATAAAATTTAAAAATCCAGAACTACATAGAAAAGTCCAAACATCTGCAGTCTAAGGTTTTTAAAAAATGGATCTTAATATTTTTAAGCCAAAATTTGGGAAACATTGATAATGGAATTCTATGCTTATATTAACTGAAAGTGCTTCTGTGTTTGGAAGAACATACTGAGATTTCTCTATACTTAAAGAATGCTGGTCAACAATGCATGGAAGTAAAAAGGCTAACTTCAGAATGGTATTTTTAATATTAAAGTATAGAGATACTAGAAGAAAATAAACTTGATTTTTTATTTTTTGGGGAAAGGGAAGCAAAAAAGACATCTTATTTATTAAATTCCTATGATTTACTAGAAAATAAAACCAGCCTGGGCAACATGGCAAAACCCCATCTCTACAAAAAGTACAAAAATTAGCCAGGCATGGTGTCACACACCTGTAGTCCTAGCCACCCTGGAGGCTGAGGTGGGAGGGTCACCTGAGCCTGGGGAGACTGAAGCTGTATTGAGCTATTATAGCAGCACTCCACTTGAGCCTAGGTAGCAGAGTGAGACCCTGGCTCAAAAAATAAATGAATTAATTAATAAACAAATAACACAAAGTCTCAGTGTTTGTAGAGGTTGGTTGTAGTGGACTGGCCATTTAGAAGTAAAAAGTGTTTACTTTTTTGTGATGTGTTAGAATAAATGAAGCAAATATAATAATGTGGACAACTCTCCATTTTGCATATTAGTGGTCATTTATTATTTGTGTTTTTCTGCATTTGACACATTTCCTAAAATAATCATACACACGTTCGTACCTAATCTCATACACAATTCTGTAGAATTTCAAGTGAATAGTTGCTTTTTGGGGGGGCGGGGTCGGGAATCCAAATATTTATGAATGAAGTTTATATAAAGCATTCATCAAAAATATGCTCTTCTGGCCAGGCATCGTGGCTCACACTTGTAATCTCAGCACTTTGGGAGGCCGAGGAGGGAAGATCATCTAAGGTCAGGAGTTGGAGACAAGCCTGGCCAACATGGTGAAACTCCTCTCTACTAAAAATTCAAAAATTAGCAGGGCATGGTAGCGCATGCCTGTAATCCCAGCTACCCTGGGAGGCTGAGGCAGGAGAATTGTTTGAACCCTGCAGGCAGAGGTTGCAGTGAACCAAAATCGTGCCACCACACACTAGTCTGGGTGACAGAGCAAGACTCTGTCTCAAAACAAAACATAACAAAAAAACCTCTGTTTTCACAAACGTTGTTTTAATGAGTTTTAAGAAATTTTCTATTTTGGTTATAAATGAAAATATCATTATTATAAAGATATGTTTTTGTAGAAAGTTTTGAGTGACTCTTACAATATAATTCGTGCATTTTCAAATATTGTCTAATACAATAGTATAGAAATTCCTTGCCCAGGAGACAGTCTTCTATTAGATGGTCTGCAGTGAGGTGATGGCTCAACGGCCTATCGCCCACTCCATCTCTCCATTCTTTGTCACTGCAGGATAAGATGCCATCAATTTGGAAAATGAAGGAAAGAGAAACAACCACACATTTCAGTAGAAGTAAATTTTTCTTTTGGAAAATCACTGAAAAGAGGAATTTTTGTGTATTTTACTGCTTAGGAATAATTTCTTTTCCCTGAAGTCCTCAAGCTTGCCTGTTAGCGCTTAACAGTAGCCAGGACCCAGTTATGTTTAATTTCCAGATGCCATCCACCGTTTACTCATGAACTGAGACAACGTTGTGGGAATTAAATCATATCTGCAGCATACTTAAAAAAACAAAAGAAACCTCTTCCAATCAGTCTATTTCAAAAAGTGATGGGGTTTTAATATTGTTTGTAATAACTGCCTGCAGTTTTTCTCTTCATTTTTGGGGGTTGACTGAAGCAGCCTTCATGGAGACATAGTCTTCATTCAGGTGGTATTCAGTGTAATTTATTGAAGCCTTTCATAAGTTTTGATAGAATAGATAAAATATGGCCAGCTGAGTTTTCCTTATGCCTACAACAGATCATTTCATTTGAGGAAGATTTCTCTGGGTTTCCCTGACGATCTCTCCCCACGATTCCTCCAGGTTCCCTTTCAGAACCAAAGCTCCAGGTTCTGGTGTCAACTAGTCTTTATAAATATGACCAGGATGATGGCACAGTGACCAACGTCCAACCTACATCCTACCAAACCCAAGGACAGGCATTTCTTTATTTGATAAGATAATTTTATGAGGCATTTATCCATGGGTGTTTGAACATTTTCTTAGGGTAAATGCTGGGAACAATTCTGGTTATGTGAATCAGTAAGACTTTTTGATGGGATTGCTCCTGGTGGCAAAGGAGTTAGATTTGGCTAAGTTATCAAACTTTGATATGGCAACAGAGCATCAGATACTTCAAGGTGCCTATCCCCTGTTCTTCACAGACACTCATGTGTCATTTAATTGTGTTGCTACGACATTTGAGCTGGGTTACTACAGTTGATTTGAAAAAGTTTTACATTCTTCTAGACTGGGTGCAGGTGTGTGCACTTCTGATTCAAGCAGCCTCTACCAGTTACCTGTCTGGCAGTGTTTTCTTTTCATCAGCAGGAGAGGAGTTCCAAGAACCCATCTTTGAGGTTCTTGACCCTACACGGATCAAAGCAGTATGTCTAGTTAGTGTACATTATAAAAAGATAATTACCTGGTGTTACAAATTTATAGGTGACAATCTCACACTTGCTTCACCTTTGCTTACTCCTGTTTCCTGGTGATTACGCTGGCCTCAATTGTTTTATGCTTCATTTGCACAAACCAGATGTTCTACGCTTTCTAGTTTGACTTCTCACCTATTAATCAGCAATTTTTCCTGTTAAACTTCATTGTAATTTCCTGGCTATATTTTCATTTTGTTATTAAATTTCATCTCTGGCTTAAATATAAAATATGTTCAAGATTAGTAGAAAATTATTCTATTTTTTTTTCTTTTGTGGGATTTTTATGAACAAAGTGCTTAAATATAGCACAGGAAACTTTCAGAAAAGTCTGTTTAATGGTGGAAGCAGTAGGTAAATGGTATTTAATCAAATCATTCAAGATCTATTTCCCACTGATTTTATAAACAAATTCAGTGTTTAATATCTGAAGAATTATTGGCAATTACCTTATTTATAAAGCCAACAGTGTATAATAAAACTAACTGAAGCTGTTTAAGTTAAAAAAAAAGTGACAGTTGATAACCCATACAGAAGGAGTGAAGACATGATTGACCTATAAAATGATGGTACAATGAAAAAGACAAATTTTAGAACAATGGAATCAGTTTGTACTTAAGCCCCTCACAAGTGTATTCGTTTTTTTCCTATGGTTGCCAAAATAGCCCATCTTAATCCACAAAAACAATAATGATGACAATGACTGCAGTGATATTATTTATATAAAACAAATGGATCCATAAGCTGTGTCATAGGACAAAAGCTCCTATTTTATGAAAAACAGGTTATAAATGTCAGATTTTTAAATGTAACACCAAAAGGCCAAGAGTAACAAGCAAAATATGCCTTTGGAAAGCGTAATGCTGAGTAATAAAAAAGCAGGCTGAAAAATAATCCTGGAAGTGTAATACCATTTATGAAGATTTTAACAACTCGTTAATACTATATTTTATTTATGAATATATATGTAGTAAAAGTATTAAAATATGCATGAAAACCTCAAGATAGTAATTATCTCTGTGTGGGGGAAGGGAAAGAGAGAAATAGGACCAGAGAGAGTCCAAAGGAGGTCAATTCCTTTTGTAACATTTCATTACATGTAGTAACATGTGACAACATGTCATTACAAAAAGGTCAAACCAGGGAAAAATAACTATTAGATAAAAAGTATGGTTATAAAAAAACAAAGTTGAATGCAATTAATGACATTTGTTTATTAAAAGAAAGAGCAACAATTGTAGCCATACTATAAGATTCAGGTAATACTGCTGGTACGTAAGTAAAGCAAGTTTATATCAAAACATGAATGTTGTACTTTATGGGTCCTCATTCTCTCCCTGTCCCACCCAATACTGATCGGTTTATAGTTAGAACGAAGAATGGCTTTTGTTTTCTCTTTTTTCTGACAGTAACCCTCAGTTAAGTGTGTATGTTTTGCTGGATGGATGATTTGGAGACCTTTCTTTTCTGTCCCTGTGATCAAGTCTTGAAGGATCTATCTTGGTTAATGTTTCTAACTTATAGACAGATATGATGTAGTTCAGATATTGTGCATTTAATTATTTGTTTTATCAAAAACCTGTTTGGGTTTTACCTTCAGTCTACTCAAAAATGTAAAATATCTCATTTTCTATACCAATACTTTGCACCTTCCTTAGCCTCTTAGTTTTGTGTCATTTTATCAAAGAACCATAGAAACTGTTGACTCCAATGCCTTGATTCTAACACCGTACTTGTAAATTACAGCTTCTCCTATTTTCTTAAAACTAAAATTCATGGATGTATGGGAAATCCTTTTTTTCTTTTTTCTGAAGGAAGAATGTATAACAGCTTTCTTTGCAGAATCAGATTTTTCTTAAGACTAAATTGCTGGAGCAATTATGTGTTATAATAATAAACATAATTTATGTTTATTGAGACATAAAATAACTGAGACTAGGAATAACACAACATCTAGATAACATCCGCAGCACACTGACTGTTTGGAAGATCAGGTCACAAAATGACACAAAACATATTTTGTTTCCCTCTGCACCAAGAGAAAAGTGAAGCACCCATGTTGTATTATTATTAAAAAGCCCGACAAATGTTCAAGGCAAAAATCTTAATAAAAAGTAAAGTTAAAAAATCCTATTGCCATAGGAAAAATAATCACTCCATTTACTTAGCACTGCCAGAGTTGGCTTCTTTCCTTGATGAAGGACACCCTGCTAACATTTATATAACTGGAGATAGCAATGTCTAGTCTGAAATGTAGTGGATTTGTTTAGCATTTTGAGTTGTATTTGAATCCCTTTCAATCTGAGAATGGCAGGATACCCCCTCCATTATCCTGTTCAGTTTTGTCATTAATACTAATTTTGTTGTTCTGTTAACCTACACACACATTCACAAAACTGCTGTTAAAATTAATTTTGTTATTCTGGTGACCTATGTATGCCGTAACATAACTCCCTAACAAATTGCAGCTACAGGATAAAGAAAATTTGTTCCCTACCTACACACAGTGTATATACACACAAACCTTGTTACCCTTTACACACTCTTCCTGCTCACCAGGAATTTATTCCATCCCCCTGACATCAGAGACAGCTCAAGTAAAATACCGCTTCAACTGGGACCTGACATCAGAAATTCTGATGCCAACCCAGACTAGCTCCAATCCCCGCCCGCCCCCTTGCATAAAACCTTCATGCTTCATTAACCATGCCAGCAGCCTCATGAATAGGTAATAGTGGAGTTATGTGACATACACTACTTCGTTAATATTCTCTTTGTTTTCTAAATGTCTAAAACTGGAGCCTTTGCTAGATCTTGGCCTTTCTCGTCTCAAATCACAATAAAGTGACCCTGACTGAATTACTTGACCCCTTTTGAGAAACCATGGGCTATAATAAAAATAAGAAATGGGAACTTTTAACTGGGGTCCGTGCACCCTGGTCTGCTCTGGACAGTCTTAGTTTTATACACGTTGTTTCAGTGTAATAATTAATAGCTCCCCCCTTCACTCTCTAAAAACGTCTCAATTTGGATGATAAGTAAAACACTTATTCTATATATAACCCACTGAGAAATTGTGTTGGCTCAATGAAAAAAGAAAAAGGAAGAACACCAATGATTATTTGACAACTTACTGCTAACAGATTCCTATTTTTAGGATTGACCTCTCGACTAAAACTTGTTCTGCCTGTCTGTGGTATTTCCAAACGTTTTACACATCATCACTCAGATTTAAAATACCCAGACTGGATCTCCTTTTGATATTTATTTATCAAAATTTATCATAATTTTCCTAATGAACATCTTTAAGTCATTCAAAATATGCATACAAATCTCCTTTATCGAGTCATCAAGTTTTATCAGTTCTTGTCAGAATCTCTTAGGTAGCTGACTGCACCTCCGTTTCCACCCTGGACCCTCCGATTATGATATCTGTCACTTCACATCTTCAGTTTTGCAACCACTAATTGTTGTCCTTCAAATGTTTCCTCTACCCAAGGATATTCTACATAGCATATTGTTTCCCTGTTTAAACCTTAATTGAAATTCTTTGCTTATACATTAAAACCTCAATCTGGCCGTAAAAATGTACAACCTTGCCTTGACTCACCCTATACCACTGCCCTATGCAAACTTTTCTATCTAAGCCAACATGGTATATCAAATCATTTCCCACAAAACAGACATACCTTGCCCATTCCTAATTTCATGCCTTTTTTTTTTTTTTAAAGACAGTTTCACTCTGTCACCCAGGCTGGAGTGTAATGACATGACCTAGGCTCATTGCAACCTCTATCTCCTGGGTTCACGCGATTCTCGTGCCTCAGCCTCCCAAGTAGCTGGAATTACAGGTGCTCACCACCACACCCAGCTGATTTTTGTATTTTTAGTAGAGACAGTGTTTTCATGTTGGCCAGGCTAGTCTCAAACTCCTGACCTCAGTCATCCGCCTGCCTCAGCTCCTCAAAGTGCTAAGCCACCTTGTCCAGCCCCACCCCGGATATTCTAATGGCTTGTTCCTCACCTCCTTTAGATTTTTGCTCACATTTGGCTTTGTTGAGGCCTTCCCTAGCCTCTCTATACAAAAATCACAGTATTCCCATCGATGCTCATTATTGCATTCTCCTGATTTATTTTTCTCCTTAGCACGTGTTATCTTCCAGTTCACTGTATTTATTACTTCTGTGGTTCATTATCTGTCCCGTCCACTGCAGTCTGTGTTCCACGAGGGCAGGGGTTTTTGTCTGTCTGATTTTTTTTTTATATATGGAGTTTTGCTCTTGTCACCCAGGTTAGAGTGCAATGGCACGATCTTGGCTCACCGCAACCTCCGCCTTCTGGGTTCAAGCGATTCTCCTGCCTCAGCCTCCCAAGTAGCTAGGATTACAGGCATGCACCACCACACCCAGCTCATTTTTTGTATTTTTAGTAGAGACGGGGTTTCTCCATTTGGCCAGGCTGGTCTCGAACTCCCGACCTCAGGTGATCCACCCACCTTGGCCTCCTAAGGTACTGGGATTACAGGGGTAAGGCACCGCATTGGCCAGCAGATGCTTTTAAAAAAAAAAAAAAAAGTAAGGGAAATTAAGAGACTTACAACTGTCTACATTTATTTTCAAAGGGGGGAAATAGGAAAATTTTTCAGCTTTTCCTTTGAATTCAAGAACTACCTGGAATTTCAGTTATTTCCAAGAAAATAATAGTGAGATTAGTTAACTGCATATTTTGCATGTGCTCACGTACGCGTGTGTGTGTGTGTTTCTAAATAAAAATGTCCCAGTAAGAGGGAGAATTCCAAGCTGCTGTGAAAGGGGCTTTCTGATGAGAAGGCAGGAAGATCACCATGCTTTGCATATGGCACTAGGGCCTCTGGCCAATGTGGGTAGGCTGAACTCTCCTTAGCTAAGCTGTACATCCTTGCTGGTGGGCCCTGGCCAGCAGGTCACGCTGCTGCTCCAGACTTTCTCAGACCACCATCCATGTGATACATGCAAATATGACACAGAACTGCAAGTTTATCTATGCGTAGGCAAAGAACGGCTTCTCATTCTCCCAGGAACTACAGTTGACTTGATAACCTTATATGATTTGAATTGCTCATGTACAGTTAGAAAATCTATCCAGTGGTCACTTTTTGATTAAGTAATTTTCCTTTCTAGTTAGGAAAGGTAGGATTCTCTGCATCAAAACTGAAACCCACAAAAATGCATACACACAGACTTTTTAATCTCAGTACTCACAGATATTTACTGTTAATATTTTGGTGTCTGATCTTCTAATAATTTCATGTTACACTAGAGATTCTTTTATCATAATTTTAATTCTCTGTAATACAGTTAATACATTTGAGTGTGGACAAAAATATGACTTCTGTAATATCTTTGTATTACAGGTGCTATAACAACTTGAAACAGCTGACATGTAAGATTCTTTAAATCGTTTTACCAAAATGGGATAGTATTTAAATAGCTGGAATACCATAGCTCTTTTGAAACTTGGTTGAAAAATAACGAGCATTCTAGAAGGGATTGCATGGTAGTTTAGGATGTAATATACTTAGATTTAAGTATAATAACACCTGCAGGCATTTGTTAAGGATTGTTTTGAATTAAGACTGAGTTAGGGATTACGGTTCTTATAAACTTCCTGTGTTATCTCACAGATCTTTCTTGTTTAACAGGGTTTGGTGTGTGTGTGTGTGTTTGTGTGTGTGTGTGTGTGTGTGTGTGTGTGTGTACTACAAGATTTCAAACTAAAAATTGAATCCTTAAAAAATTCTTAAGACAAGGAATGAACTTTTAATGAAATTCCCTAATTGCATAATCTAGAATGCTTCAAATAATGGCTGACATCCATAAATAAAATGAGATAGCCCAAATTATAGATTAGCAGAAGGAAAGATTAAAGTGAATAACATGGAAAAATACTAGAAGTTTCTTCTCTGGAGATTCCCATTAGTGAGCAGAGAATTAACCGAAACATTGAAAGATGAGTATTCCTTCCCGATGGGCCACACGTCATCAAGGTACGGATGGGAGTGAAGGACTGTAGAGAAGAAGTGGTATTAGTGTTTATTAAAGAGAAATCGGTCACCCACCGTAGGTTATGTGCTGCTGTTAGATCAATGAAAATCATTTTCCTACATATAATGCTTTTCCCATATAAAATAATTCTTACAGGCCTCTTATGACCTGAGCCTTGAAAGTATTGACAGTTCTTTCCTGAAAGCTATCAATTTTTATTCTCTACATTTTAATCAAAGCTCCGAATAGTAACTGTCATCTGTTTTCGATACTAGGGTATGGACAGGTGTGCTATATCTGACTTGATTTTGCATATGACATAGGGAGTTCTTGTTTCTTCCTCCAAACCAGCAACTCTTTTTAGTCAGAGCCACTAGGAAATGGACTAACTGGTTGCTAGCTCTCCTTGGAACTCATTTCCTAGCATTTGTTTCAAAAATTTATTAAGTGGGAGTTGGTGCTGGCTGTTCGATCCTTTCTCGTTGTCACTTATAACTAAATTGTTATGCTGGCTGGAGGCTCTGCAAGCAATCCTCACTGTATTCATTGTCATCCTAGATCATTCTTACAGTTTCCAGAGCCCTGGGACTTAGTATCAAATCTATGTAATTAAAATGATTGATTGATTCGGGGCATAATACTTCATTGCCTGCACACTGCAATTTCCTAACAACGTAATAAGGCAACGATTTTCTTTTATTCCTTTCATTTGACTACCAGTGGTACAATGGTAGACAGAGGGGGTGGCTTTTTGTGTTTTTTGTTCTGAGATGTGGATGAGCAACACTGACTTAGCAGTGGGGATGCGGTGATTAAAGTAGCAGGGAGAGACTGTTCATTGATTCTAGGTATTTGTGTTAACTCAGAGCTGGAGCCGAAATTTTCAATGCAGTTCAATAGAATTGCTTGTGAATTAAAGAAATTATGAATCATTAGTTATTCAGCGTTCTCTTATGCAGGGAGCAGGGATGTGCTTTCTCTGAAAAGGTTCAGCTTTAAGTTGGAGTTTATTCTAGCTTAATGCAGATAGATAGGTAGAGATAAAAAGAAAGAAAAAAGAAACTAACTTTCCAGGACAAGGCTGCAGAGCTCAGGAGAGGATAGCAGAGAAGAAAATCCAATTTCCGCCTTTAAAGGGAATGTAGTTAAAACTTTTCCAGTCTTGAACAGACAGCCTAGCTCTAGAGATTTCAACTTAACTCCTCAAACTGATTTTTGCCACCTTATACATAGGTATTGAGACCAAACCCATCTTCTGTCACACCTTGGAATGAAGGAATCACTCTGGGGTGTGTTCTAATCTAATTGACACCTCTAGGATAGGTGTGTAATTTTCTGTTCTCTTTAAAGACATGGATCCTTAAATTCATAGAGTAGAACTAGGTTAAAGTTTGAAGTCATTAAAAGAAAAGGCAAACAAACATCTTCTGCCTCATGTGTTTCTTGTCTTAAATTGGCTATGACTATTTCTCTCCATTTGCCTAACCTGTGAATATTGTATTGATCGTTTTGCTACCATACCTTTATAGTACGTTCTGTATTTCTTCCTACACATTCACACGTTAAGATAAAATTACAAATAAAATTGATCTGAATTTCTAAAGTATGAAAGTCAAACTCTCAGCCAGGCGCAGTGGCCCACTCCTGTAATCCTAGCACTTCGGGAGGCCGAGGTGGGTGGATCACGAGGTCAAGAGATTGAGACCATCCTGGCCAACATGGTGAAACCCTGTCTCTACTAGAAATACAAATATTAGCTGGGCATGGTGATACGTGCCTGTAATCCCAGCTACTTAAGAACTGAGGCAGGAGAATCGCTTGAACATGGGAGGCAGAGGTTTCAGTGAGCCGAGATCATGCCACTGCACTCCAGCCTGACAACAGAGCAAGATTCCATCTAAAAAAAAAAGAAAGAAAGAAAGTCAAACTTTCCTGTAAGTTCCTGGAAGGCTTACCTCCTGTGACCCTAATGAGAAGGAGCCCTGTCACTCTTGTGTTCCTGCATGCCCAGGTCCAGCAACAAGCGTGAGTCACATCTCAGTTCAGTCAATGACTAGATTTCTTTACATATACATTGCTATTAAGGATGGCATAAATTGCATCTTTTAAGGGTTATGGTTAACAAAAATATGAATAGAGGTTGCCTACTTTTATTTCTCTTTTAATCTATGGAAGGTTTGCATGTAGTTGATAAATGGTAAATGATTAGTTATCAGTCTTGCTACTACCCTTCTCCATACACAGTCTAAACACCCACCTCAACACACAAGATTTAGCTGTTTAATGAGGAATTTGTGAGGAAAAAGTTTGAGAGAACTTTATCTTTCTCAGTATAATGCTTACACTAAAGATAGACATCATTCATTAGGTGCCTGGCACGTTAGGTGCCAAGTTCTTTTGATATATTGTCTTATGTAACTTTCAAGACTGCCTTGAGGTATGTATTTTATTCTCATTTTACAAATGAGAAAACCTAGGCTCAGAGAGGTTTAAGAAACTAAACCAGAAAGCCTGTTGTGTAATACAAAGAAAATTGCTCCAACACAGTTAACTACTGCAGAGGCATGTGCCCTCTGGATATTTAAGCAACTGTTCTCCTCCCCCATCTTCCCCTTCCTCCTCTTTCTTTTCCTTCTCCACCTCTGTCATCACCATTGTGGCTATGCTTACTATGCAGCCCTGAGGTCTTTCGAGTTGGAGCACTGCCGCTCTAAAATGTATGACTTGCTATCTTGATGCAACAGTGACACAACCATGAGCTGCTTTGACAAGAAGAAGAGTTGGCCCATTTACCCACAAGCTCCCACTGGGCAAGGATCTCATATAATCCACAGACAACGTTAGCAAATAGTGTCCTTGTCTTCTGCCTGCATCTCAAAAACGGCATTCTATCTCTTAGGAGTAAGTTTCAATTATCAGGAAATCCCGAAGTTTAGCATTGCTCCACATTTTCTGAAACTGCCCATGGAAATCAATTCCAAGCTTATAAGCTGTCTGAATGAACAGTCATCCCTTAGTATACATAGGGGATTGGGTCTAGAACCACCCAAAATACTAAAATTTGCACAGACTCAAACCTGCAGCCAGCCCTTAGGAACCTGCAGATATGAAAAGTCAGCCCTTTGTATTGGTAGGTTTCATATCCCATGAATACCATGTATGGTTGAACAAAATCTGAGTCCAAGTGGGCCCAAGTGGTTCAAATTCATGTTGTTCAAAGGCCAACTGTAGTTATATTAAGCTAAATGCATGTTTTTATACACCACCGTCTCCACACTTGTGCATGAGAAGACACAGCTTCTATTTCACTATTAATTTTGCCTATGTAAGCATTTTATCCTAAAATAAATGTATGCTTATCACTGAAATAGCTGTCAGAGTAACATTTGCTGGAAAGAAAGTAAATAACGCAAATAAAAAAAGACATGGACAGATCTTATTTTCGGAGGACAAAGAAATTTGTTGCAAAAAATCTAGCTCACTTCTAGTCCCTACAATTAAACACGAGTACAGTAGTTTCCCTTACCCACGGTAACTGAAACGGAAAATTCCAGAAATGAACAATTCATCAGTTCTAAGTGGTGCGCCATTCTGACTACCATGATGAAATCTCACACCATCCCGCTCCGTCCCTCCCAGGACATGAATCCTCCCTTTGTTGAGCAGATTTATACCTGTGAGCCACTTAGTAGCCCTCTTGGTGATCAGACTGTCTTGGTGTCACAGTGCTTGTGTTCAAGTGACTTATTTTACTTCATACGACTGCAAGCGCAAGAGTAGTGAGCAAGCTGGCTACTCGGATATGCCAAAGAGAAGCCAGAAAGTGCTTTAAGAGAAAAGCTGAAAGTTTTCAACTTAGTAATGAAAAGGCTACCGTATGCTGAGGTTGCCAAGATCTACGGTGAAAACAAATCTATCCAGGAAATTTTCAAGAAGGAGGAAGAAATCCATACTAGTTTTGCTATTGCACCTCCAGCTGCAAGAGTTACAGCCGCGGTGCATAGTAAGTGTTTAATTAAAATGGAAAAGGCGCTGAATTTGTGGGTGGAAGACATGAACAGAAATGTGTCCCGATTGATGGGTTTCAGGCAGCCTCTGGGGACCTTGGAATGTGTCCCCGTTGGGTAAGGGGAAGACTACAGTATGCCCAAGGAATTCCTCATGTTTTCACTTGAGGTTAATTGCACCCAGCCCTTTGACAGAATTAGTGTTTATTCTCATTTTCACTCCCAGAAAATGTATAAGCTACAATACCCTAATGAGCACTCTGTGCTTGGCTTTGGTGAAAACACACGCTGTATGTGCAGAGGTCACCAAAACCTTTGAGTGGGAATGACTGAAGGGCCTGGAAGTTTCCAAACTGAGGGTCAAGGTCACCTTGGCCTTGCTATCCGTTACCTCTTTTTCTTTTACAGGCAAAATCCCTTGATGTTCTATAAATTCTAAATACATTTGCAATTTAAAACACTCTTCAAAAATGTAATAAAACCATGTATTTGTAACCTTCACAAAGACAGGAATCTGAAGAAAAAAGAAAAAGAAAAGACAGAGCCAAATCGACTCTAATTGCTAAGAACAAAATGAACAATCTTTTGACTAGACAAAGCTACCAGAAATCCTTTTGATGAGAAGTATTTTGTACTGAAAACAAACTAGAAAATAAGAGGGTTTTTTTCCCCCGCAATTTTATTTTAGGTAACAGGAGCTATTTTTTAAAAAATTACTCCTTTATTCCCCCAGAAGTTTTAAGTTATTATTTCTTGAACTAAAAATATAGATATGATTTAAGTAACTGTATAAACAAGGTAAGGGCCAGTTTCTCTGCTGTGGCATTAATGACAGGTGCAAACTTAAAAACTCATTCAAATATTTTTGCAGAATGAGGAGTGGTGTCAGACACAGCTGGGCTTGGAAACCTTCTGGAAGTCTTTTATTGTTTCCTGTATTGGATCCAGTCCAAAAGTGAGAATAATTACCCTTTAGAGCTGCCAAGTTTTCAGGCACTTCAGATTACTCTAGTCTTGTAGTAGGAAAAAAAAAAATGTGAGTCAAAGTACAAGAATAGTGATTGAATTTTATAAAAAGTAATTCTAAAGCAGTAATTTCTTCAGAAGTGATTTGTTAACTTTGACTAATAGAATGCAAAGTAGAGAAGCATTTGATCAAAATTACAGAAAATGAGAAAGAAAATTAGACTCATCTACTTCTAGACAGCTTAATAATACAGAATTCAGGATTTCAGTCAGGCTTCGTTGGTGACTTTTGGGTAATTCATCAAATCCTTTTGTGGGATGGTGGTTGGGGAGGCTATGAGAAAGAGAGACAGGAAGAACCTCTCAATATTGAATGGGAAATTTATACTGTTCTAAAAACTTCATATCTCCCAAATTTGTAATACCCTGGTTTAAAATGAACAGGCTCCCCCTGTTGAGAATAGAGAAATAGTGTGACAGGTGTTTCCCTAAATTTCCAAACCTAACAACCCATTTAGACAGCATATACCAAGTGCTTTACTCATCCTCACAACAGACCTGCAAAGGAAATACTATTACAGGATGGACACATTTTATGAGACAGATATTTTGAATATTTCAAGATAATCAAATAACTCAGAACTTTCCTAATTCAAGATCAGTTTTCTCATAGGGAGGTATTTTCAGAACCTATAAATCTGTATCTATCTAATGTTGTGTTTTAAATCAATTTTAAACACAGCAAATGGATACATACTAATAGCAACTTTTTGTTGTGTCTAACTTTTGTTTCTTCTCTCAAAAGTTTTTGGCTCTAACAATTTTTATTATTTTTATCACTAACGCTACCACTTAACCCCTGGGTAGCGTGGTCATAATTAACCAATAGTGATGATTAAAACAGCAGCACAGGAGTCACCAAAATCACTTAGGAACCTCTGAGGGAGAGTGGCTTGGAAGCTAATGGCCAAAATTGGCAGGTATTTCCATTTCCCGTTAACACACTGCTCTCATGTGGCAACATTATAAAATTATAAAATAGTAAAGGTGCTACTCATCCTCACAACAGACCTGCAAAGAAAATACCATTATTGCTGTCTAAATGGCATATGCTGTCTAAATGTGTTGTTAGGTTTGGTACTAAACCCGCTGGAACTTTGAAATTATGTGATTCTTGAGTATAGTTTAGCTGTAAAATTTACCATATAAGGTATATCCTCCATAATAATGTATATAGTGGTATTTCAAAATGTCATGATTCAAATACACATAAAATACAACCGTATCCCTTTCTTGGGATGAAAGAACTAACTGATGCTTGGGTGATTAAGAAATTTACCCATGGGCACATAGCTGGTTACAGGATCAGGAGTAGTTGGTCTGACTTAAAATGCCATGCTGCTTACATAACTGACATAGGTTAAAGAGGACTAAATCTAGAAAGGCTTCATGACTGGCTTCAATTAGATAAGAATATGATTTTACGAGCATTGGAGGGAGGGAAACATTTTGCTGTAGAGTTTGTCAAACTGTGGCCTATGGGTTATTTGCATCAAGACATCTGAAATATTCATTTAAAATTCCCATTTCTGAGTTCTTCCCCCAAAGCTATTAAATTAGAGCCTCTGACCGGGCACGGTGGCTCATGCCGGTAATCCTGGCACTTTTGGGATTACTTTGGGAGGTCAAGGTGGGTGGGTCGCAACATGGTGAAACCCTATCTCTACAAAAATTACAAAATTTAGCTGGGCCACGGTGGAGCACGCCTGTAGTCCCAGCTACTCAGGAGGCTGAGGTGGGAGAATCACTTGAACCTGGAAGATTGAAGCAGCAGTGAGCCAAGATCATACCGCTGCACTCCAGACAAAGTGAGGTCTTGTTTCCAAAAAAAAAAAAGAGATCCTCTGGTGGTGAAGCCTGGAAAGCTGCACTTTTTAACAATCTCCATGTTTTATTGTAATTAAAATTTCAATATAATATTAAGGGGCTTACATGCCCCTTTATATATGACCCAATGCCCCCTCACCAGAGTCCAGGGACCGTTATGCTAACTGTCCCCGTTGAACAGCTAAAGGCTTTTGGGACATGTTCAGTAGGTGAGAAGTTCAATACATGGTGTGTTTCTCTAGACAGGTATCAGACTGTGATTCTGGTCAACTGTGGCATACTTAATCTTTACTCATGCCTTTCTTAATTGTGCCTCTGACCTTTCTCCTGCTATTTTTTTCCAGCACTGTGGACTATTAACTGGATGCTTACACCTGAGATAGTAGTGTTCTGGTAACCTCTCACTTGAGGAAGTTGTTATCTCTGTCGGCTTCCTGTTTGGCCTTATGCCATCCATGCTGAGCCATGAGAGGCAAAGCAGCCCCGAAGCAGCCTCTCCTCCCTCTCCTGTGACTACCTGGGGAGAGGACTGTTCCTGTGGTTGTGACTTCCCCTCCCCACATCCCTCCAATACATGCACATAAATTGCCAAATCTCTTGCTTTCACATAGTCTGCATTTTCTTTGATGTCCTGTCTTACCTTAAACTCAACACAGTCTGAAAGGAAAGGAGTTTTATAAAAACGTTCTTAGCCAGTCTTGCCAACACTCAACTACAACTTAATCAATACACAAATAAGTTAGTAAGTAAATCAATTTCTTTCCGTCTCAGTGTCAGGTGTCATTATCCACCCTGTTGCTCGGCCAATGGCCTTAGTCTTCTTTTCTTTCTTGCTGTTAATATATCACAGGACCCATCACAGCATCTCAGGGAGTCTAAGAAGCTATACTGCCAAAATAGATCCCAAATTTGTCTGCTTCTTTTATGCCCATTGTTACCATGTACCATCTACTGCCACCATCTTCTCTGGAAATGCAGGACACAATAAACTTTTAAGTGTCTCTCTGATTGACTACTTTTACAATAATATGAATGTTTTAATATTTATATTTATTAATAGCATAGTAATTACTTTATATTACTACAATCCTTTCACCACACAGCAGCCTGTGTTATCATTAAAAATATAAATCATGTCACTATCTGCTTAAAACCCTCCAATGCCTGTACAGGACAGTTAGAATAAAATGAATTTTATGATTATTAATATTACTATTTCTGTGTCAGATAGACTCCTCAAAGGCCCTATAACCTCTGGTCCATGCCCATCTATTAAACCATGTCTCTTTCTAGTCCCCATCACTGCCAGCCTCTGGCCTCCTACCAGGCATGCCCAGCTCATTTGTGCTGAGTCATTTATCCGTCTACCTGATACGTTCTTCTCTAGCTTTTGGTAGACTTGGCCCCTTTTCATTATCAGATCACATGTTCCCGCTTCTGAGAGCCCTTCTCTCCTGTTAGAAGGCAACCTTCTTGCCCCCATCCCTAGTCCATTATCACTTTACTCGGTTTTATTATCCTGTGGCACTTACTACTGAAATTATTAAGCTATTTTTAATGTATTCATCAGTCTCCCTCATTAGAATATGGGTTTTGTGAAAATCGATTTGTCTTTTTTTTCTTAATTGCTTGGTATGAAGAAGTCCTAGTATATAGTAAGTATAGAATAAGTTTGTTGTTTTTTTTTTAAGTGAATAAACCCAGAGAGAAACAACCTAATTAACAGAGTTTCCTAAAGGGATATCTGTGTCCTCTGGTTTTGCTCATGTTGGGCACTAGATTCTTGTCTTGCTATTCAGGTAACAATCACTAGTTCTGATACTTACATGTAATAATTTATTGAGATTTCTATGGAGCTGTTAAAAGGGTTTGTGGATAATTGTTGAGTTCATATTCTCTAATAAAAACGTGCATAGCCTATCATACACAGTCACTCATCACTTAGCAACAGGGGTCCACTGTGGGAAATGCATTCTGAGAAATACATCACGAGGTGATTTTTATCCTTGTATATTTCCACAAACCTAGAGGGCATATGTTTTTATTTGTCTATTTTTTCATATGAAAAAGCAAGTGTCCCAGGACCATGACTGCATATGAATCATTTCTCCTACTTGATCTGCAGTGCCAAAACCAAGTGCCACAAAGCAGGTTTCTCTGTGTGCTCTGTTATCATCATATGGGACCACATCATGTATGTGATCTGTCCTTACTGAAACATCACCAAGGAGTGCATGACTATACAGTTATATATGGTAAATTGCAGAGAACAGTTCTGGTTTCGGCTGCACCATCTCTTATACTATATATAATTCTTGTCTCAAGAACACTTGCACTGTTTATCTCTTTTCTTCAGCACTCGTCACTAATACTTTTTTTACTTATAAAAAGATTTAATTTATAGATTCAAGTGCTGAGTCATTATCAAGCAATTTGTTCACATCTGCCTGGCAGGGTGCGAGCTGTGACTGTGTGAAATGGAGTTTTTCTAATCTGCTTGCTCTGTATTACCAACTGTGCGCCGTAATACTTCCAGGCAACATCACTATGCCTATTAAAGTTCTGATCAAAGGCCGGGCGCGGTGGCTCACACCTGTAATCCCAGCACTTTGGGAGGCCGAGGCAGGTGGATCACGAGGTCAGGAGAACGAGACCATCCTGGCCAACATGGTGATACCCTGTCTCTACTAAAAATACAAAAAATAGCCGGGCATGGTGGCACATGCCTGTGGTCCCAGCTACTCAGGAGGCTGAGGCGGAAGAATAGCTTGAACCCAGGAGGTGGAGGTTGCAGTGAGCCAAGATTGCGCCACTGCACTCCAGCCTGGGGACAGAGCAAGACTCTGTCTCAAAAAAAAAAAAAAAAAAAAAAGTTCTGATCAAATTGTATGTCAGGCTATCAACTCTTCATTGTTGGAAACTTTGATGTGTTTCAGGAAGTTATTTTAGCATTTGCAACAAAAGCACATGTCACCTACGTTTGGGCTTTTTTTTTTTTTTTTGTCCCAACATTGTAAGAGTCATTTACTAGAAAATCCACTTAATTGGTATATGGAAGTGATTCTTTAAGGAATAGGAGTTAGAGTTAGAGACATGTAAGGCCCTCTTCCAGGGGTCTTTCTGTGTGGTGGTGGTGGTGGTAGTGGTGGTGAAAAATGGCTAACAAAATTTATCATCTTAATCATTTTATGTGTATAGGTCAGTAGTGTTATTCACATTGTGCAACAAATCTTTAGAACTCTTTCATCTGGCAAAACTGTAACTGTACCATTAAATAAAAACTCCTCATTTCTGCCTCTTCCTAAGCCAACAGCCACCATTTTAGTTTCTGTGTCTATGAATTTGACTACTTTAGATACCTCATAAGCAGAATCGTACAGTATTTGTCTTTTTGTGACTGGCTTATTTCACTCAGTATGATGTCCTCCAGGTTCATCCACTTTGTAGTATGTATCAGAGTCTTCTTTTAAGCCTTAGTAATATTCCATTGTATATATACCATATTTTGTTTATCCATTCATCCACTGATGGACATTTAGGTTGCTTTCATCTCTTGGCAGTTGTGAATAATGCTGCCATTTGGAGCATGTGTGTACAAGGAACTCTTCAGGATCCTTTTTCTGATTCTTTTGCATACACACCCAGAAGAGAAATTACTGAATCACGTGGTAATTCTATTTCTTTTTAAGAAACTGCTATACTGTTTTCAATAGCCATAGAACCATTTTATATTCCCTCCAACAGTGCACATGGGTACCAATTTCTCCACATCTATCTAACAGTAATTATTTTTCATTTTTTTTATAGTAGCCATCCTAATGACTGTGAGGCAATACCTCATTATTTTCATTTTCTAATGATCAGTGAGGTTGAGCATCTTTTCATATGCTTTTTATTCATTATTTGTGTATTTGCTCTGGAGTAACATATACTCAGGTTTGTTGCTCATTTTTTAATAGAGTTATTTGTTAAGTTGTAAGTGTTCTTTACATATTCTGGATTACATTTCCAGCTCCAGACCACACTTGAGGATGCAATGGAGGGCCAAGACCAGTTACGGGAAGGAAAGCAATTGTAGGGCTTATTCTCTCCCTTCCTTCAGGCCTCTGCTCAAGTGTCACCATATTATTGAGTTCTTCCTGCCTATAAATTAAAAATAAATGTTTATTATATATAATAAAACAGCACACCATACTCCCACCCAGCACTCCCCCATACTCTTTATCACCATCTGGCATACTATCACATATACTTCCTGACATACTGTCTATCTCCCTCATTTAAGATGTAAGCTCCAACAAATGTGATTCCTATCAGAGTTTACTGCTCTGTCCCTAGCACCTAATGTCTTATCCACATCATTTCTAAACTTCTCCAGCTCTTAAAATTTCAGGTCTCTCCGTCCTTACCTGAAATAGTGCCTGGCACATATACAGTGTTCAGGAACTATTGGTTGAAAAAATGAATCATTAAAATCTCATGACTCTCTCCTGGCTGAAATTACAATCAGCCCTCCATATCTGTAGGTTCTGCATCTGCAGATTCAGCCAAGCTTGGTTTGGAAAAAAATAATAAAGACGACAATACAAATTAATCTAAAATACAATATTAGCAGCTATTTCCATTGCATGTACATTGTATTGGGTATTATATGTAATCTAGAGATAATTGAAGTATATGGGAAGATGCACATAGGTTATTTGCAAATACCATGCCATTTAATATCAAGGACTTGAGCATCCTCGGATTTTGGTATCCCGGGGAGTTCCTGGGACTAGTCTTCCCAATATTGAGGAAAGACTATATTTAGAACCTGGACTACCTATCTGCAATTCTATTGGTTGAAAATTTACATAATACCCCAGAAAGGGTAAGAGATTTTCAGCCATCTCCTGCTCCCATTGCATTTGTCTTCTCCTAACATCTAATTGAGAAATTATGGGATTTTGTTTTTCAGAGATGTAGGAGACAAATCTGTATTTTGTAACCTAAAGTTTGGAAGGACAATGGACTATGGGGAAAAAAATACACCAAGAATAAGGAATACTCCAGAAAGCGAGGGAGATAAACCAATGATCTTCCAGTGGTGGTCTTTTTATTTCCCCTCTCACACTTCAGATGGAAACTGGGTTTTCCTCCAGAAGAGAGAAAGCCCAAAAGCATCAAGGGCTCCATCCTCTCTGCTGCTGGACTGGCTGTGAGGTCAGGGGCAGAGGTGGAAGGAATTCCCTTTGTTCCTCAATGCTTACATTTCACAGTGAAGTGAGAAAAATACATTCTCCTTGGAGGGGATTTAGAGACTGCTGGAGAGTTCAGCTATGAGGCCATTAGGGAAATTCAGTAGCCTGGGAATCTGTAAAGCAAGAAAAAGCAAGGTCCACAGACTTCTTGAAACCTTTATTAGGAAACCCTACTTAACAATCATAAACGTCGTAGCTCACAAATACCCACTGAGTTTCCGTTATTCATTGGTGCTTAAAGACCCAAGGTGTTCCACAGGCACAACCCGCAGTCAGACTTTCCCCCAAAGACATTTAAGATAATTTGTGAAAACACACTTAGTGACATTTTATGCTTTTTTTTTTCTACCCTGAGGTTTAAAAAAAAAATGCCTCTGTGAAAAGAAAGAGCTACATTCCTGGGACAGCACTGGTAGAATGCCAAGCCAGGCAGCAGTCCAGCGTGTGCCAACTATCAGCCCTATGAGCTTGGTGGTATGTGTGGTATGGAGACAGAGGTGTGATTTCTTACAAAGAGATAAAGATATACATAGATTTCTCATTTTGAAAGTTACCAGAATTGTATCATTAAAATCTAGCAGATTCACCTTTAAAAAAATTGTCAGGGTGAAACACACAGAAATCAGTAGAACAGGTAGGAGAGTTTAAGCATGTTCCTAACTCTTACAGATTCACAAACCACAGAGCGAGTTTTCTTCTTAAATTAGATATATACACACATATAAAAATTAGCTTATCTGTGCTATGATTTTCATTTTCAAAAATTATTTCGTGATTAAATTGGGGCCAGGACTTCTTGTTGCCTTATTTCACAGGACTCTGGAAGGCTTTTATTAGGGCTTTGAAGTGCCATAGGCTGAAAATTGTCAGGCTTGAGTAAAAGGAAGTTTCTGAAATGGAGATGGGAGGACCCCAGAGAAGACCATTTGGAGATTCTCAAATGTGTGAGTAATCATGCCAGCATCTTGGAGATTTTAAGATAAGTGGTGCTGAATTAGCCACAGGTCACAGATCAAAGTGCTCCCCCAGGGTTTCTCACTGAGATTTCTCTTGAAGGAGATGAACTCAGCAACATCCTCACTGCCAACTGTTGCCAGTGTGGCCCATTTGGAGGGTGGCCCATTTGGGCACCATGTATAAACCTTTGCAATTGAAGGGCCTAGTGGTGAGTTTCACCTGGAAGATAAATTCTCATGATTTCTAGAAATACCAGTACAAAGGATTTTTACAGGTGCTGCTTAATTTTTTAATTTAAAGCCTGAAGACTCAATGTTCTGAGGGTGTGCTGGTCAGCTGCTAGGAGTTAGGTGCTCCAGCAAGTTGATGGCTGTCAGTCAGCAGGCTTCAGTTGATATCTCTCTCCCTGATCTCACAATGGTGAATTGATTTCATTTGTGAACTACTGTATTTCTCATGCAAAGAATCCAAGTAAGGAGGAGGCTGGCTCTGCCCTTCTCACGTTATGAAGTTTATGTGCCAAAGAATTTACCAGATATTGCAGGCCCTGAAACCCTTTGGAAAATCCTCCGAAACTTCCCTGGAGGTCTGTATATCCCTGTCTTTAAAATATATTTATCAACGAAAGATGTGATTTAGAAAGGAGTATCTTTTCCTACCATCTCTTTTCAGTGGTGGTATTTGAGCAATCTCTTAAAACACAGAACCCCTTGCTCCACTGCTCTGGAGTGGTGCTTAGACGCCTGGCATCCTTCTGAGCAGGCAGTGGATCTTGGCCAAATGCCAGGAGAGAGCAGTGAAGGAAACTGTGGAGGGAAAGCTGGGCTGGAGATGGGGGAGCCAGCTGCAGGAGGAATCCCCCACCTGGCAGTTCTGAAACTGAAGCTTTGTCCCCTGCCTGAAAAGAAGGTGATTTCCTCACTGCAGTGGCATATCATGACCAGACACTTAACGGTCCATGTTTGCAAATAACCTAAGTTCCAGAGCATACACATTCTTGCCCCAATAAAAATAACTAAACATAGAGAGATAAAAACTAAACTCTTTTCAGTGAGGAGAGAGCCAGGTAGAGAACCACTTCCTAAATGAAAGCCCAGTGAGAGATTTCAGGCTCAGCTCTCAGGTGAAAGGCAAGCACTGAGCTGTGGACAGAAGATTCTGTTACTTAGTGACTGTGAGACCTTGGGCTAGTCCTCTGCCCTCTCTGTGCCTGTTTCTTTGTCTATAAAACAGGGATAATGGTGCCCCATGATGCATAGTGAGAATCAAATTCCATAATCTAGGGGCTCAATCAAGTTCTCTAAATGTGAAATACCGTGGCAGCATCCCCCCACAGTGCCTGCACAGAGTCAAGTACTTTTCAGCCAGCGTTGAAGCTTGCATTGTTTAGTCTGGGAGTTGGGTTGGAGCAAGCAGTGACTGCCTTTCTCCCTGGCCTTGATGGAGCCAAGGCTATTAGTAGTGCCAACGAGATGAAATCTTTATATCTCAAAATGAAAATAATAGTAGCTCAAGTAACATAAAATCCTGCTTGTTTTACAAAATAGAGGGATATCTTCATCAGAATCTCAAAATGTTATAAATTCTGTAGCCAGGTGTTCTGTTTCTTTTGGGAAATGCCAGTTGACATCCATTATGGTACCAATTACCATTATTATAATAATTATTATTATTATTTGGAGACAGAGTCTCACTCTATTGCCCAGGCTGGAGTGCAGTGGCACAATCTCGGTTCACTGCAACCTCCGCCTCTCAGGTTCCAGCCTCAGTCTCCCAAGTATTTGAAACTACATGCGCCACAACCATCCCAGCTAATTTTTGTGTTTTTAGTAGAGACAGGTTTCACCATGTTAGCCAGGCTGGTCTCAAACTCCTGAGCTCAGGCAATCCTCCAGCCTCGGCCGTCCAAAGTGTTGGGATTACAGGCATGAGCCGCGGAGCCCAGCTTATTATTATTTTATTTGTTTTAATTTTTTTTTTTTTTTTTTTAGACAGAATCTCGCTTTGTTGCCAGGCTGGAGTGCAATGGCACAATCTCAGCTCACTGCAACATCCACCTCCCGGGTTCAAGTGATTCTCCTGCCTCAGCCTCCTGAGTAGCTGAAATTACAAGCATGTGCTGCCACACCCAGCTAATTTTTTTTGTTTTGTTTTGTTTTCTGTAATTTTAGTAGAGACGGGGTTTCTCCATATTGATCAGGCTGGTCTTGAACTCCTGACCTCAGGTGATCTGCCCACCTCGGCCTCCCAAAGTGCTGGGATTACAGGAATGAGCCAGCGCACTTGGCCGCCCAGCCTAATATTTACAATCTCTCCACCCCTCCCCGCTCCTCACTCTGCCAGGCAGTTTTTATCGGGTTAGTTTCTAAAACTTGGCCCCCACGTTTCTTTGCCGTGCCAGGTAACTGGAGCAAGTGTGCTGTTTTCCAGTTGCACACTCCAGATGCAAGGACAGTGCTGAGCAGTATCCAACACGTCAGATCTCTGAAAAACAAAGGAGTCATTATCTGAGAAACGTTCACAGCCTTAAAGCTTTCTTTTTTATTTTTAAAAAGCTTAGGTTTACAAGTTAGAGAAATAAACAGGTACTTCTGAAAGTGAATTGAAACCAACCCATTCTATCAAACATTTAATCAGAACATCTGTTTGCGATTGAAGCTTTCTGACTTATCAAGAGGATTGGTGGGGAGTTGAGACGGCAGCCTTAGAGTGCACTCTTGTCTTATGTTTATCAGGGGATCATATTATCCATGAAGATAGCTTCTCTGTGCTGCAAGACTTTCCTCACTTACTGCTTCTTCCATGAAGTCTTCAGCACAGACCGGCTTCACACTGCAACATGCAGCATTTTCTCAGTCTCGGAGTTCAAGATTATCATCCTAGGACACTATTTAGCAGTCATTTTTAGATACCATTACACAGAATGCCCTGGAAGTTACTTCATGCCTCAAGGCCTAAGTGTTATTTCTCCAAACAGACCTTATCTCTGTCCTCTGTCTTCCTTATCCTTACTGTAAATTAAGTTCAGCTTTTATATCTAGAACTTTCCTTTCTTACGTATTTCAGTTTTAATTTATTTGTGACTCCTTTTTTCATAGTTGTTTACCGTCTGGTTCCCCACTTGACTAAAAGCTCCAGCTAGCATGTCAGATCTCTAAGGAGATCTCTGTGAAAGGAGTTAATGTCTAGGTAACATTCAGACTTTGTTTTTAATTTAACAAAAGATTATTTGACACCAGATATCCACTTAAAATATGAGAAAGACATTAGAAATGAGGATTTAAAGCTCTTGTTTAATAGCTTCTGAAAGAAAGCGGTATGTTGATGTAATAAAATGAAATTCTAACATGGTAATCATCACATATATGAATAACCTTTTTAAAAATTTACACAAATTGGATCATACCATAGGTACTATCCTGCTCCTTATGTTTTTTCACTTAATCATGCATCTTGGCTGGTTGCAGTGGCTCACACCTGTAATCCCAGCACTTTGGGAGGCCGAGGCGGGCGGATCACAAGGTCAAGAGATTGAGACAATCCTGGCCAACATGGTGAAACACCGTCTCTACTAAAAATACAAAAATTATTCGGGTGTGTTGGCATGCACCTATGGTCCCAGCTACTCAGGAGGCTGAGGCAGAAAAATAGCTTGAACCCAGGAGGCGGAGGTTGCAGTGAGCCGAGATTGCACCACTGCACTCCAGCCTGGCGACAGAGCAAGACTCCGTCTCAAACAAACAGACAAAACTCATGCATCTTGGTGTTCTTTCATGTCAGCACTTGATGCAGAGGTTGCTGGTACATTTCATGGCTGTATTATGTTCATTGTAATTTATTTGCCAATTTTCTATGTTTCGACCCATCTTTTGATATTATAAAACATACAACTCAGTATATTTTTGCAGGTATACCTAAAGGTATATTATGTTCTGCTATGGTTTGGCTGTGTCCACCCAAATCTCATCTTCAATTGTAGTTCCTATAATCCCCACATGTTGTGGGAGGAACCCAGTGGGAGGTAATTGAATCATGGGGCTGGTTGCCCCCATGCTGTACCTGTGATGGTGAGTGAATTCTCATGAGATCTGATGGTTTTCTAAGGGGCTTTCCCCCTTTACTCGGGCCTTCTTCTTTCTGCCACCATGTGAAGAAGGACATGTTTGCTGCTTCTCCCACCATGACTGCAAGTTTCCTGAGGCCTCCCAAGCTCTGTGGAACTGTGAGACAATTAAACCGCTTTCCTTTATAAATTACCCAGTCTCAGGCAGTTTTTTATAGCAGTGTGAGAATGGACCAATACACATTCCAACAGTGGAATTGCTTGGTCAAAATATGTGTTTTTTAATCTCGATAATGTGATGTGTAATTTTTGCCTCATGTTTCTTGATCCACAAGATATTGGGGACATTTTCAAATTTTCTAATGGAGGTATCTGATTAAAGATTTCAAGCAAGATAAATGACTCAAACCTAGAAATGATCATAAAGTAATCAAAAGTAAAGTGATGGTATACACTCTGAATTGTTAAATAGTAGAGGAAGAAAATTATCAGAAAAATTACAGCCTATGCCCCCATTTAACTGCTGATTAGACAAAAAAAGAAAATCTACACTTGTTGGCTTGTTATATTATATTAATCTGGCTTGTTATATTATATTAATCTGGCTTGTTATATTATTGAAAAATATGTTTTTAGCTAAGGCTAGCCACTAGACCAAATTAAAGTAGACATTCTCTATTAAAGATGCCTGTTCTCAATGAAAACACATGGACACAGGGAGGGAAACATCAGACACTGGGGCTGTTGGGGGGTTGGGGGCAAGGGGAGAGAGAGCTTTGGACAAATTCCTAATGCATGAGGGGCTTAAAACCTAAATGATGAGTTGATAGGTGCAGCAAACCACCATGGCACATGTACACCTATGTAACAAACCGGTACGTTCTGCACATGTATCCCAGAACTTAGTAAAATAAAATAAAAATAAAGATGACTGTTCTCAAGCGTGAAAAGGCTTTAGAATCTAGGGTGCATGTTGTTTGTAGAGGTATGATATTGACATGGAGATGCCATAATTCTGTATCACAGGCACTGTAATCCTATATCATCCCCCAAATCTAGAGTCATTACAGTGGATTTGAGATTAATTTGTTTTAACCTGTTCCGGCATCACTGGATATTCTTCCTACTCTGGAAACTGTCAGAGTCTAAGACCAACAGCAGTTCCAGTTTTGCTATCAGGAAACTCACTAACCCCTCCTATGTTAACAAAGAGTTGCTGCTGTTGGATCACCTGTTGCTGTGTCTTGACAACTGACAAAAATCTCCCTCCTTTCCCGCTCCCACCCCCATTTGATTGCAGGATAGAAGTGTGATAAAACATTTTCATTGCCTAATACTGGAAAGTAATTGTACCTTTGGTTACTGAGTTAGTAGGGTGGAGATTGGTTGGTAGAGATCTCAGAATAAAAGATCTTTGAGAAACTATGGTTTGATTCCAAAAAGTATTGCATTTAAGATGAAGATCAATAAGGGAACAACGTAAAATTGTTTTTTATCAACTATTGATGTTCATGTAGAAATAATTTAAAGTACTGATGATTTATACCCAAGGCTCTTTTTTTTCCCCCAGGGCAGAATTCTGGCATTCTTAACATTACTGAGCTATTCCCTTTTGACTTCCAGATGGAAATAAAACTGGAACATTAAAATACGGATTTATTCAGTCTTTTTGCAAGTAGGTAAATGGTCAGATGTCATGGTCAAAGCCTAGGTAGTTCTGTTGTTTTGAGAAAGGGTCTTACTCTGTCCCCCAGCTGGAGTGCAGCGGCACAGTTATGGCTTCCTGCAGGCTCGACATCCTGGGATCAAGCAATCTTTTCACCTTAGCCTCCTGAACAGCTAGGACTACAGGTGTGTACCACTATGCGCAGCTAATTTTTGCATTTGTAGAAATGGGATTTTACCATATTGCCCAGGCTGGTTTTGAACTCCTGGGCTCAAGCGATCCACCCCCCTCAGCCTCTGAAAATGTTAGGATTACAGCCTGAGCCATTGTGCCCAGCCCAGCCCAAAGCCTGGTTTTAAAGAAGATTAGCTATATCTCTTAAGCATCTTTAAGAAGGACCACAATACTTACCCCTATAAAAGGAAAAAACAACAACAAACCTAAAAACAAGAACTTGCTTTCTAAACTTTTATTTTAAAAAAGTTTTAGGTCCAACATCTGTTTATGCAAATATCCAAAGGAAACTCGCAACCATGTACACATATATACTCTTCAGCTCTTCAGTGCCACTAATTGTTCCTACTGTTTTTATAATACATACATATTTGTTTATTTTCATGTTTGTCTCCTACGATAGGCTGTAGAAACTCCCCTCCCCAACCTCCTCATGAGTATTGTAATATCTGACACTTGGTGGGTGTTAAGAATGTGTTGATTTAATAAATGAAAGTCTTTTCTCCACCAGCCCTAATGCCAGTTTGTCATCCAGAGGCTGACTAGGGATTAGTGTTATATCTCAACCTCATGCTAAAAATTCACTAGTAAAGCCTCACAAGCTAGTACCATTGTGATTGCATCAGTAGTGACCAGGCACCTATTTAAAATAGATTTTTCAAAACTATCAATATAGGCCAGAAGCAGTAGCTCACATCTATAATCCCAGCACTTTGGGATGCTGTGGCAGGAAGATTGCTTGAGTCCAGGAGTTCAAGACCAGCCTGGACAAGATGATGAGACCCCGTTTTCATTTTTAAAAAAACTATCAATCTAATATGTGCTTGTTTGAAAATAGTTAAATAGGGAAGCACAGTGGCTCATGCCTATAATCCTAGCTACTTGGGAAGCTGAGGCAGGAGGATCACTTGAGGCCAGGAGTTCAAGGCTGCAGTGAGCTGTGATTGCACCACTGCACTCCAGCCTGAGCAATAGAACAAGATCTTATCACTTAAAAAAAATTAAAAATAGTCAAATAGTGCAGAAACATACATAGTACAAAATAGAAAGTACCCTCCCCCACCCCACAAAGTGCCACAGTTAATTGTATAATGGGTATTCTTGACATTTCATGGCAAATGGCTAGTGATCAGAAAACAGGCTCCTTTTGGATTAGGAACCCAGAGCAGGAGTCTGAGAAGAAAGCACCTTAGCTAATCAGGACTGTGATCCCTACCTCGTCGTCTCCTTGGTGCATTGTGTCTGATGTTGCAGAGGGAGCAGAAACGTATACCGTTCCCTCCACGGAGCTCTCTGCTACTCCATTGACTCATTGATTCATTTGGCTTTGACAAAAGTGATATGTATGGTATATTTCTTTTTCTTTTTCTTTTTTTTTGAGAGTGAGTTTCACTCTTGTTGCCCAGGCTGGAGTGCAATGGCACCATCTCAGCTCACTGCAGCCTCCACCTCCCAGGCTCAAGCAATTCTCCTGCCTCAACCTCCCAAGTAGCTGGCTAATTTTTGTATTTTTAGTAGAGACAGGGTTTCACCATGTTGGCCAGGCTGGTTTCGAACTCCTGACCTCAGGTAATCCACCCACCTTGGCCTTCCCAAATGCTAGGATTACAGGCATGAACCACCATGCTTGGCCTGTATGGTATACTTCTTTAAAAAAAAAAAAAAAAAAAAAAAAAAAGTATGACCATAGAGCTGGAAAGATGATGAAATAATCATCTGCCTTCATTCAACACAGTGGTCCAGACCCTCAGCCTGTGTGAGACTCTAGATTTAGAATAATCTTTATCATCTGAAGGAAAGATACATTTCACTTGAACCAGAAGCTTTTCTATACCAACAGCCTCTCCTTCAAGCCTTTCTATGGAATGTGCTCATTTTGCATCCTGTTGTAAACTTGCTAGTTGTCACTTCTGGCAAGTTGATGCATAATTACCTCTTGGAGATGAGAGTCAGGGTCAGGAACTGGGGGACTGAGCCCACCAGGTGTGGACTGCTCAGGCTGCCCTTCCTTGACCCCGCTCTCTGGCCAGCTTCTGCTGCTCCAAAAGAGCAAGCTCACTGCAGGAGATGTCCCTCTTAGGGTTGCCACACCAGGAGCAGGCCTCAGGAAATCTGAGAAGTGCTTCAAGAATGACACCCATCCTCAGCTCCTGGAGACTTGGTTGCCCAAGGAAAAAAATGTATATAAATAGAACTTCTCATAGCAATAGGAATAATATAAACAATCAATGTGGCAAGTTGAATTAGCTGTAAATCAGTTTTCTTAACTTTGAATTACGTTAATTAATCTTAACCTCTCTGACTTGACAAAATAAGATCAGAGAGAAAGGTTACTTTCAACATTGAGGGTTAGCCAAAGTAAATCAGCAGTAATAATAACACAAATAGTAATAAAGTAAGAAGAGTGATATAATAAAAACTGTTTTGTTGAGCACCTATATGTCAGAGGCTTGATGCTAACTAAATATCTTATTTATATTGCTTTACAAAATTTCTAAGATAAATTGCATGTTAGATATTATTATCCTCATTTCAGATGAAAGAATACTTAAGTAACTTGGCCGATTATGAAACTATTAGTAGTAAGTGATTGGGCTGTGATTGGAGCCTATTGTACAAAGGCTTTGATTTGCAACTCTGATCTACTGGCAGTGGCTTGGAGTGGTCTAGAACTTCAATGCACTTTCCAGGGATGGCCAGAAAGAGTGCTGAGATTGATTAGCAACATCTGCTGTGAGCCTAAGAAGGGACTGGGGGTAGCAGAACAGAGCAGCATATTTCCCCCGCTGCATCACGCTGCCTCTCAAGCTAATGTAACTTAGGGAGGAAGGAAAGTCTCCCCGCCTTACAGTATATTTTGGTAAAGTGTCACAGTGTGACAGTGTTGTGATAAAAACCACCCGGTTTCAAAGTGTCCAGAGGCTGAAATCTGCCGGGGCAGAGCTAGTGGCTCCCCACAAATAACAATCATCCCATTGGCCGGGCAGCTCCCACAGTGCTCCCCAGCAGTGGCACTGTCACATCTCAACAATGCGCCTTTGCCCACAGACACATGGGCCCAATGGCTGGCACTGACGGTTTCCCTGAAAAGTGCCACTGTCCTCTGTTCTGAGTCAGCCTTATTGTTCAGAGCTTAGAGAATGAGGCACATGTCCAGATATGGGACAATAATATGTGCTATACACTGGCTGTCAGCAATATTGTAGGTCACCATGATATCAAAACCTTCAATTCTACAGTGCTCTGAAATGACCTCCCCATAGCCTAGCCCTCAAACTTGTGAATACCTATTTGCCCGTAATTCAAATACCATTTCCTTTGAAGTCTTCCAGGACCACCACCCACTAGCCAGAGTTAGCTTAATGATTTTTTTTTCAATCCATCATCTAAAACCATGCCAATACATATTTGACCCTTGAAAGAATAAATGAACTTGTGTGAATACCTTAGAAACTGGGAATAAATTACAATAATTTTTTGAGACCCAAAAGGATGAAAGGATCGTAACTATTTCAAAGATACATTCTTTGGATCTACTCTGATCATATGTGAATCTCATAGTCTAATAGCAGGTAGAGTAAAAGAAGGGTTCTGGGCTGTGTGATTTCTGGATATTGTGGGCTAGAGTCAGTGGGGAAGGGGACGCTCTATAAAATGTGGTTGGATGGTTCTGAAAGAATCATAGACGTGGGCTAGTGAGCAAGGAGTGATACAGCTTGAAAGTGCTTCATTTGCATGTTTTCTTGCTTTGGTCTTGCACGAAAGTCATTGACATCTCCCTCACTGGTATATGAAAAGCAGGTAACTGATGTACTATGTAGTTAAACGGCAGTATCTATGACTAGATGCATTTTATAGCCACAGAGGGAACTTCTGCACAAAATGTTAACTAGTTTTCAAAAGTCTACTAAGCCGCGCACGGTGGCGAGTGCCTGTAGTCCCAGCTACTTGAGAGGCTGAGGTGGGAGGATCACTTGAGTCCAGGAATTCTGGGATGTAGTGCGCTATGCCAATTGGGTGTCTGCACTAAGTTTGGCATCAATATGGTGACCTCCCAGGAGCAAGGAACCACCAGGTTGCCTAAGGAGGGGTCAACCGGCCCAGGTCAGAAACGGAGCAGGTCAAAACTCCCACGCTGATCAGTAGTGGGATTGCACCTGTGAATAGCCACTGCACTCCAGCCTGGGCAACATAGCAAGACCCTATCTCTAAAAAAAAAAAAAAAAAAAAAGTCTACTGAAAATCAGATCTTGTGTCTTTTGTCTACTGGAATGCTTTGGGATATAAACAATAGAAAGCAAAACTCTGAATGGGTTATACAATAAGTAAGATTTACTCTCTTAAGAACAACAAGTCTTGGGTGTCACCATGTCGGCCAGGCTGGTCTCAAACTCCTGACCTCAGGTGATCCACTAAAAAAAAAAAAAAGAACAACAAGTCTTGAGATAGGGTCACAGAATGACTGGTTAATTCAGCAGCTCTGTCACATCTTGAAAAACTACTTTGCCGTCCTCTGTGTTGGTTTTGTTCTCAAGGGAGCTCTTGGGATTGCAAGATGGCTGCTGCATTTCCAGGTGGTACATGTTTACGGGCAAGGAAACCTTTCCCAACCTCTCAGAAGCCTCTATGTTACATCATCTTGGCTAGAATTGGGGCACATGCCTGTCACAAACTCACCCTACAAATCACTGGTAAGGAAATGGGGCTACCAAAACTGGCTTAGGTATTTCAGTTTTACTCCGAAATTTGAGATAAGGTCACCTTCCTTTGAAGAATCAAAACTTGGAAGCACCTCATCAAAATCAGGATTCTCTGAATAAGAAGGAGGAAGTTACTTTTCTCTTTAATAGGCAACCAACATTTTCTGCTTCGTATGCCTCAGTGGACATGCCTCATTCATATTTCCGTATTACTCTCTATGGTAGCAAATTATGGGTGTTTTAAGCTGCAAGTACATTAATTTGGTGATGGTGACAACTTTACATATTAAAAATGTAGCCATTGGCCAGGCACAGTGGCTCATGCCTGTAATCCCAACACTTTGAGGGGGCTGAGGTGGGCGGATCACGAGGTTAGGAGTTCGAGACCAGCCTGGCCAACATGGTGAAACCCCATTTCTACTAAAAATAAAAAATTAGCCAGGCATGGTGTTACATGCCTGTAGTCTCAGCTACTTGGGAGGTTGAGGCAGGAGAATCACTTGAACCTGGGAGGCAGAGGTTACAGTGAGCCGAGATCACGCCACCGCACTCCAGTCTGGGTGACAGAGTGAGACTCCATCTCAAAAAAAAAAAAAAAAAAAAAAATTGCCATCATCTGGCGAGGGAAAGACAGTACACACAAAAAATTCAGAAAAATCTCCTTTACGTGATGCTACTAATGAAATCAACCCTTCATCCCCCGAATTAGGACAGGTAATGGACTGTAAAGACAGGTCATTCCACTGGGAGGAGACAGTCCCTTGAGATAAGAAAGCAAAAAGAAGCCAGTTCTGTAACGAACAGGGGAGAAATGCAAATGTCCTGAGGCAGAAAACTGAAAGTGTCTGTAAGCAGGGGTGACGGGCTCACAGTGAGCAGGAAGAGAATGGCAGGAGGTGAGAATGGAGAATGCGGAGAGAGAGGCACTGCATAGAGGCCTTGTCAGTCCTGATAAAGGAGTTGAGGTTTTTATTCTGATACAGAGAAAAACCACTGAGGGATTGAAGAGGATCTATAGCTGTAAAATGACAGTGATCCTCTGCAGGACAATTTCATACACTGGAAAGAGTAACACCCTTTGATGGAGTCTTCCTATCTTTAGAGAAGCTGCTAACAAAGACCCAACTGAATAGACAATTGCCAGGAATTCAACTTCGTTATCTTGATTCTGTACAAAGTTGACCTTTAGTTCTAGTTGGCGGATGTATGCTTTCTGGACAGGTTAGTCTAGGGGAATGATTTATTCTAGAGCAACTCTAATAAGATATTTTAAATAAAAAACAGTGTCTCTGAGGAGAAAAGAGGCTTAATTTCTCAATTCAACGGTTGTTCATTCATTGATCTCTCAACTGAGTTCTAGAGTAAGATGCTGCACTTTTGGACAGAAAAGGTTAGGCAGGTCCGTCTTCCCCACATGGTCAGCCAGGTCTCCTTTCAGTACGGGGCATGGTTCACACGCTCTGGGATGTACACTTAAGGGGCTGACTTCGTAACAGCGGCTGCTTGTTCTCCTTACCAACTGCTTTCCCACTGCAGGTTGTGTTTGTAGACCCTGGTGTGTTCCAGAACTCTTCTGTTTCTTTACCAGTTCCGTGATTTAACAGATTTGTTAGTTTATTTTTTCTTCACTTTTTCAATAATCTTTATCGAACTCCTGTGCCTACGTGGAGATAAACACATCGCAGGGCACTGAAGAACAGTGTTAGGGCGGTGTTAGCATATGGTGCTAGGGAGCTCAGGGAGTGAGCACTTATCTTGCCTGAATGGGCTTCTTGGAGGAGGCGACAGAGCTAAGGTTTCAAAGGCGTCTCACTCATGCTGACATCTCTGAGAAAGATGGATCCGAGAGTGGAAAGTGATTTGGAGACTGCTGGAGAAATCCAAGGAGAGACCAGAATTCTTGGTCCAGAGGTAAAGAAAAGTTTGCTTAAAGAGATAAACAGGTTTTCAAGGAATAGAGCCAGGGGAACGTGGGAGGATGTTTGGGCATAGGGCAAAACTGAGGTAATTCCAAGAGTTTGCAGCCACACCCATCTGCTCTCCAAGAAATAGTTCCCAAGCTGAAACTCAAAAGTCACCAGTGTTCTTCATGAGGTCCTGCTCTGAATCTATTACCCTTTTCATGACCCCTTTTTGAAACATTGATGAAGAGGAAGTGGTATCATGTATGGTTTCAGAATAAAGTGCTTGAGTCATTCTATTAGCTCTTGTTTACAGAACATTTTAAGATGCTTTCAAGGAAATACAAATAATTCTGATTCTTCGATGTCTATTTCCTGCCAGTGGTCAACCAGTTTTCTAAGTATGCTTAATGTGAGAAGTGAAACTATTTTCCTAAATGCTGTTTCTTTTCTCTTTTCACTATGAAGTATATTCGGTGCTCTTCGAACTGGTGCTTATATGGTGTACATTTTGATGACCAAAGGCCTGAAGCAGTCAGTTTGTGACCAGAGTTTTTACAATGGACCTGTCAGCAAATTCTGGGCTTACGCATTTGTGCTAAGCAAAGCACCGGAACTAGGTGAGTATCTTCTTCCATTTCCTCTCCCTCTCTTTGTAGCAACATATCCACAATATTTATTTAGTGAACAAAGAAACAACTGGAAGGTCCTATTTTGTTGGTTGCAGGAAAGTTACAATGAATGAATTTGAGTTCTTGACTGACTTCTACTTTCTATTATTTGCTCCCTCTTTCCTTTTAAATAATTTTACATTGTGTATGTTAAGAGCAGATAGTTACATTGAACATGCTGATTTGGGAGCACTACCAAAAATATACTTCCAGGGGCTTATAAAATGTACACAGCCCCCTTTCTGAGGCCCACTGAGCTGAGCTAATATTAAAATATGGGGAAAAAGAGCAACACAGCTGTTTCCAAGTCCCATATCTGAGCATATTTTCATCTGTAGAATTAGGATTCAGATTAGAAATTAAGCTTTTCACTTGGGGACCCTCATGTTCTCATTAACAAATGCTAAGGGTTGGTCTCTGGTGGTGTTTGCTTTTAATCATCCACATGGTCTTAGGGAGGGGGAATGTAATTTACTTTCTAGAAAGTAATAGAAAACACAGGCTGTATTTGCAGATTTCTATAATTTTTCCCTCAACTCTTTAGTGGTCTTGAATATAAGTGTGGCATAGGGTAGCAGAAATAGTCAAGTCAAGCAGTCGATGTGGGCACAGTTTTCCAGGAAAATGTCTTTATTTACACAGAAAGAGATCTACTGGTGACAATAAGCTCTGAGTACATCCATGAGTAATGCTAGCAAACTGGTACAGATTCTTAAGGCCAACCTGGTCATCCTCTGGGGTTCTGGAATTTTTGTTTTTAACCTGGAATTAAGAATTGTATATACTTAGTTCAAAAGATATCAATTGCGATTTTTGCCATTGTTTTCAATGGCAAAACAGCAGTTACTTTGCACCAACCTAAAATGTATTGTTCCCCTCTCCTGGAGAAATTTCTCCAAGGACGTCTCCTTGGACAAATCCGAGGAGAGGCCAAAAAGCCTGGGCTGGTGAGGCAAGTCCACGAGTAGAGGAAAAGTTTGCTTAAAGAGATAAACAGGTTTTCAGGGAATGGAGCCAGGGGAACTTGGAGAGTGATTGGGCATAAGGCAAAACTGAGGCAATTCCAAGAGTTTACAGCCATACCCATCTGCTCCTAAAAAGAGAGCTTGTGGTTGTACTTTCCTTACAAGCTACCTGCAACATAAGCTATGAGGAGTCTTCTCTCTGTAAGGCACCCCTTGTTCATGCCCTGTGTGTATTCAGATAGCATGGGAAATGTCTGATGTGTGCAGGGCCAGCAAGCCAGCCACCATCCACTGGGTGGTAGAACCAGCTTTCTACAAGTAGATGACAATTGGTTTGAGCTTTTGTCTTCCCAGGTCAAAAACAAGGGAAGAGCAACAGAAGAAAACCTTTCCTGAAAACGTTTCCTAAAAGGGGCAGAGGTACAAAGACAGTCCAAAATAACTAGATAACTACCGCATGCATGTGCGCGCCCCGCACACACCGCACGCATACGCCTATACACACGCAGCCTATGAAAACGGTCTCAGGGTGAAATGCATTCGTGTGGATTCATTCAGTCATTCATTCAGTGCATTTATGTTAAGCACCAGCTGAAGTAGAATGGCAACTTTATCTAAAAAAAAAAAATTTACAATATGATTATGAACCAGGCCCCAGGAGGTATCAGTACCACTAAGTATGAAGTCATAGGCTAGAGAAGTGGTTTTCACCCTAGATCTACAGACAATGCCTGAAAAATCTGAAGAGGTATTGCTGGGATTTTAAAGATTATGTAAGAGTATTTTAATTTGCTTTGATTCATACAGTTTTTGAATCAGAGCACTTGTTCTCAAACTGGGGTTGACCTGAGAGTATGAGCATGTATTCTTTACTCTTGGAGTTCTTTTGGCGGGGGGGCGGGCAGGGGCATAGTCTTACTCTGTTACCCAGGCTGGAGTGCAGTGGCGCGATCTCAGCTCACTGCAACTTCCGCCTCCGGGGTTCAAATGATTCTCCTGCCTCAGCCTCCCGAGTAGCTGGGATTACAGGTGTGTGCCACCACACCCAGCGAATTTTTGTATTTTAGTAGAGATGGGGTTTCGCCATATTGGCCAGGCTGGACTCAAACTCCTGACCTCAGGTAATCAGCCCACCTCTGACTCCCAAAGTGCTGAGATTACAGGTATGAGCCACCACACCCAGCCCTGACTTTTTTTCTTTAAAATAAATTCACACGTTATTAAAGTTTGAATTATTTAAGTTGAGAAATATATCCCCCTGACTTTTATGCTATTTAATAACCTTATTAATCCCCTATCTTTTTTGACAAGGGCCTGACTACAGCTACATAAATGCAGTGAATGCATGAAACATGTGGTTTCCCCTGAATGCTTCCCCTGAACACTTTCACAATGTCTGCTTTTACTACTTCCAAAAAAATTTTTTTTAATAAGAAATGGTATGGTGCTTCTGACCTTTAAGCCTCAGATTGCAAAGAAGCAGCCTTAGTGTTTTCTTCTAGAAATGCCTTTTCCCTGCAAGGACTACTTGTCTGTACTGTGTTCTGAGTTACATGCAGTTGTATTTGAGGTGCTTGAGAACAAACACAGTCCTTTCACAGCCCTTTCTACCTTCTGGAGGAATAATTTATCGAAATGCCACCTCAAGCTATCTGTAGTGATGAATTTCCTTTAAAGACATAATTAGATCTATGTTCTCTGTCCTCCTGACTTTTAGGATTCCAGGAGAAGACCTCTTAGTCCAGCACCCAGAGGTGTTCATGTTTTCATCCTACATCGTGGTTGTGTTGATCCTGATGATGTTAATATCACGTATCTTAATTTAATCCAGGCCCAAATGTCCATGCCCCTCGGCCTCAGAGTGGGCATTGTAATTGAACACAGCATTCTCTCTTGAACTCCAAAGGAGCCATAGTCCAGTCTCCTACTTGCAGTCCACAGGATCGATGTGCCACTGGCATGATAATCCCTTTCCCTGGAAAGGTCTCATTCGTCACAGTAATTTGTAGCAGTCCTTTGTGGATTATCCAATAATTGATCCCTTTGCAGTTAAAATATGAGATTGAAGTGTTGGGAAAAATAATATTCTAATCTTGACACAGTTATTTAATGAGGCTAATTAGTAACACAAATTCTTCATACTTCAAACCCTTTATACAGATAATTTTCATGTTCTGAGTACCTTTTTTTTTTTTAACATTTAAAAATACAGAATATTAGGCTGGGAGCAGTGGCTCATGTCTGTTAACCCAGCAGTTAGGGAGGCTGAGGCAGGTGGATCACCTGAGGTCAGGAATTTGAGACTAACCTGACCAACATGGAGAAACCCCATCTCTACAAAAATACAAAATCAGCTGGGCATGGTGGCAGATGCCTGTAATCCCAGCTACTTGGGAGGCTGAGGCAGGAGAATTGCTTGAACCCAGAAGGCAGAGGTTGCAGTGAGCCAAGATCACACCATTGCACTCCAGCCTAGGCAACTAGAGTGAAAGTCCATCTCAAAAAATAAAAAATAAATTAAATATATATATATAATATTGTTCTTCAAATATTCTGAAGCTCCTTAGACAATGGCCATTCAGAGGGAAACTGCTGACTCAAAACAGATCCAAAATCAGTGCAAGTGTCTCCAAGACAAGCAGTCCCAGGTCTTTACACAGTAAACGTGTTTGCCTGGATGACTTTTTTTTTTCCCATGCATTTTAGAGGTTAAATTTCTTTCCAGTTTTTGCAGTTGGAAAATCTTGTCACTACAATTTAATTAAGAGATTTACCCATTTGGATTATTTAGAACTTTTCTTATTTTGGGGTCCCAAGTTCTGCCTTTCAATATTGTAAGATTCTGGACTCTCTTATAAGCACCAAAAGGAAAAGATCTTGTGAGAATTTTTTTAAAAAGTTCGTTCATGTATAATACTGAAACTGTATCCCACCAGCCCCCTTTTGTTTTAAATTGCCGTAAAATATACATATTTTTCAGATTGTTGAGCAATCATCACTCTATCGACTTCTGGAACTTTTGCATCTTCCCCATCTGAAATGCTACTCATTCCACACTAACTCCCCCTTCACTAAGCTCTTAATAAATAGCAAGAAGAGCTTTCTGTTAAAGCAGAAAACCGTGAGCTCACTTCAGTGAATTAGGGGCTTGCAGTCCTAGGGAGAGGAAGGGAGCCACTAACCTGCTTTGTGTGCCAAATCTTTGAACACCTACTATTTGGATTATACTAAAACCTGCTGAGATTTGCCTTTGTTAAAACTTGGAAACATCTGCTCTGAGCCCAGGTCCTTGCTCAGTTGAGCATGTCATTGTTTTTGAAGCTCTGACTCAGCAGCCCTCTAGCTAGCTCTGGGAAGAGGGACTCAGCTGTGTGTGACAAACCACACACACAGAGTCGCCTCTCTGTGTCTCTTGGTGGCTGAGAGCACCCTGGGGGATTTCCAAATGCTGGTTGCTTTTCCTATAGCTGCAAAGGTATAGCTCAAAAGTGACACTTGGGTATGAGAAACACCATGCCCTGCCTGAAAGCTGTCTCTTGAATGAAAATAGTTGGACTAAAGGTTAGAGAGATCATGATAAGAGAACACGAGCCAGGAAGTAGCTAAAATGACATGACTGAAACATTCAAGAGTCTCAAGTCCCATTGCTTGTACTTGGCCAAAATCCTTCCTGTTATGCCAACAGGACATTTGAACAAGAGAGGTTGATTAACCAACTCAAATACACAGTCCCTCTGATAGTTTACATTTCTGGGTCACTCTATAGCCTCTGGAAAGCCCAAAATTATCATGACTTGGCATGACTCTGGCTCATGACAAATTAAATGTGACATTATGTGGTTTCCCCAGAGGGAAAATAATTTGTACCTGCCAGAGTAGCATAACTGATGCATCTCAGTTGCCATATCCAAGACTGTGAGAGGTCTTGGTTAGCTCTTCCAGAACCCAGCAGTTTTCCCCTGCCTGAGGGAAACTACCAGTCTTTGGGTCAGCAGTCTTGGGGATAGTAACCGTGACAGGGCGTTGAATGGTGCTATGGATCAGCTCCAGAGCCCTTGCCGGGAGATGCTCAGTTTCATTCCTGCACTACCATCCTGCATATGCGTTCTGGAAAAAACTCCTAAGCAAATTCAAATTAAATGTCATCAAGATTTCAGGACGTGTTTTCCCCCCTCCTATCCCCCACCTTTCTCCCCCTCCCTAAAGTAACTAGAAACACCCAGTGTGTCTCAGATAAACTGGAGATACACCCTCACCTCCAGACAGGAGAAACACAAAGCCATTCTCAACTCCAGAATTGTACATTTCACTTTCCATCCTACGCTAGCCCATTCTAATATGGTTTTTAATCATTCTTTAGACAATAAAATTTTAATATAAAAGTGATGATAGAGTTCAATTAAGCTAAAGAATTAGGATGGAATCCTATCACTTTATGACAATTTTATTATAATGTGTTTGGAATTGTATGGGGGCTTATATTAGTGAATGGTAAGAGACTCATAAAAACATCTATTCAATTATGAATGACTAAATTTGTTTTAAACATACAGTTTCTTGGATGCCTACACCTTCTTTCCACTATGAACAATGGTAGCTGGAACTGATTGTGTCTGTGTTATTGTCCACAGAGGGACTGGAGGCACAGAATAGTGCTTCTACGGAAATGGTAGATCTCTTACAGGCACACAAAAATAGCACAGTTTAACACTGAGAAGTAGACCCGGGGTCTCCTGACACCAGGTTTGTCCCTTAAGTATACTCATGAGGGTTACCATCACCATCCGTCATTATTAGCCTGTCTGACATTTATAGACACCGTAAAATCAGGCATCTTTCAAGAGAGAAGATGACTTCAACAAAAATTTGATAATAGGCTCAGAAATATAGCAACTGACAACTTTCCTTTTTATTTTTATTTTTTTGAGGAGTCTCGCTCTGTCACCCAGGCTGGAGTGCAATGGCATGATCTTGGCTCACTGCAAACTCTGCCTCCTAGGTACAAACGATTCTCCTGTCTTAGCCTCCTGAGTAGCTAGGATTACAGGTGCCTGCCACTATGTCCAGCCAATTTTTGTATTTTTAGTAGAGACGGGGTTTCACCACGTTGGCCAGGCTGGTCTCAAACTCCTGACTTCAGGAATTTGCCCGCCTTGGCCACCAAAACTGCTGTGATTACAGGCATGAGCCAAACACACCTGGTCAACTTTCCTTTTCTATTGTAAACAAATATGAAATAATAGGATTTAACAGTTTAATAGGAAAATAAACTAATAGCTCTCCTAATGAATGGAATGGGGCACCATCTTATCATTCCAGCCACTGCCATCAGAACCTTAGAAGTCTTTCTTCATAGCCCAGCATTCTTTGACTTTGCCCAGTGTAAGCATTTTAGGCCATCCATGAAGTATATGAGGGATAAGGTAGGAATAAGTACTAGTTTTTGTACTTAATTAAATTTTAGAAGAAGAAAAAGAACCAGGGCAAGGCATGGTGGCTCACACTTGTAGTCCTAGCACGTTAGGAGGCCAAGGCCGGCAGATAGATTGAGCTTAGGAGTTCAAGACCTCCTCTTTACAAAAAAAGTTTTTTTTTTTTAAATCAGCTAGGTGTGGTGGCACGTGCCTGTATTCCCAGCTACTCCTGAGGCTGCAGTGAGACATCGGATTGCTTGAACCCAGGAAATCAAGTCTTCAGTGAGCTGTGATTGCGCCTAGGTGACAGGGCGAGACCTTATCTCAAAAACAATTAAAAAATTAAAAGAACCTTCTAGCTCTTGTTTTTACATTAAGAAAAGCCAGTTTTGAGTTCTCCAAAGGTCATGAAGGATGTCAGTTTTTCCCGTGTCTCCTAACCGTAGACATGGGAAAGGGAAAGAAGCATTCACCTGTATTAGCCTGTTTCTGTCCCACATCCTCGTGTGTCTTCCTTTATTCTCTTACTCGCTAATCAAATTGGGTGTATTTTTCACTGGACTTCCTCTCCATCCAATTTTACACAAATGTTCTACAGTCTATTTTCAGAGCCCTGAGACTTTTCAGTGAAGCGTTGCAGATACATAGCATCTACCCTCCTCAGCATCATTCTAGCTTTCATAAATTCGTTGTCTCAGAAGCTGTGGTCTTTTCCTTCAAGGGGATATTATGAGACAAAACTCTGATAGATCCTGGAAAGCTTACAAGTTAATTCTAGAAAATGAAAACTGTTATTTTTAATTTCTCCTCACTTGATTCACTGGTATAAAGTATTCCTATTACCCTTGTCAGCAAATGTGTCTAGAAGAGGACTTTTGTCCCCCTTTTTCTGTCTGCCTTTTGTTTTGATTTTACTTTTCTCACTGCCACTTGGCAAGGCTTTGTAATTTACAGGGAGCTCACAAAGATATGTGTTTGAGGTGTACCTTTTGTCATGTACCAAAGAAAAATTATGGTTTTACTACTCTATAAAGAGGCCTTAGAACATGTTGCTGGGTGTTTGAGTTTCAATCTGTTTCTTTTGATTGATAAATGATCTAAAATTCCAGTCTGGTTTTTTTTTATTGATAAATGATCTAAAACAAGTCACCTGTCCCCTCCAGGAAATATTTCCTAAAATGTATAGTTGAGTTAGGAGTTGGGAACATAGTTGTTAGTATCCCTTCCAAATCAATGATAAATAGGATTTTGTGTGAAATACCTTGAAAGAAACATTTGCTGCTTGCCTATTGTGTGTGAAGAGGACCGTGCTGATTATCCTACTTAATGCTCAGGCAATTCCATGCTACTGTTTTCAATTATCACCATTTCTATAGATGAGGAAACTGGAAATAGTGAGGATAACTTGCCCTGGGTCACAGAGCTGTAAGTCATTGTCATTGGTGGTCAAGGATCTCACGTACCTTCTTCCCTTCGTCTTTCAGGAGATACAATATTCATTATTCTGAGGAAGCAGAAGCTGATCTTCCTGCACTGGTACCACCACATCACTGTGCTCCTGTACTCCTGGTACTCCTACAAAGACATGGTTGCCGGGGGAGGTTGGTTCATGACTATGAACTATGGCGTGCACGCCGTGATGTACTCTTACTATGCCTTGCGGGCGGCGGGTTTCCGAGTCTCCCGGAAGTTTGCCATGTTCATCACCTTGTCCCAGATCACTCAGATGCTGATGGGCTGTGTCGTTAACTACCTGGTCTTCTACTGGATGCAGCATGACCAGTGTTACTCTCACTTTCAGAACATCTTCTGGTCCTCACTCATGTACCTCAGCTACCTTGTGCTCTTCTGCCATTTCTTCTTTGAGGCCTACATCGGCAAAATGAGGAAAACAACGAAGGCTGAATAGTGTTGGAACTGAGGAGGAAGCCATAGCTCAGGGTCATCAAGAAAAATAACAGACAAAAGAAAATGGCACAAGGAATCACACGTGGTGCAGCTAACACAAGACAAACATGAGCAAACACAAACCCAAGGCAGCTTAGGGATAATTAGGTCGATTTAACCCAGTAAGTTTATGATCCTTTTAGGGTGAGGACTCACTGAGTGCACCTCCATCTCCAAGCACCGCGGCTGGAAGACCCCATTCCCTCTTAGATATATCTGTCAACTCTAGGACAAGGGAGAACAAAAGCAAGCCAGAGTCAGAGGAGACTAATCGAAGGCAAACAAAGGCTGTTAACACATAGGAAAACATGCATTTGCTAAGTGTCACATTGCACTAAGATAAAAGATTTTTACTCTAGAAACTGTGCGAGCACACACACACGATCCTTTCTAACCTTTATGGACACTAAACTGGAGCCAATAGAAAAGCTAAAAATGAAAGAGACGCAGGGTGTATATCTAGAACAATAACGCTTTTGCAGAAACTAAAGCCTTTTTAAGAAATGTTAGCTGCTGTAGCCCCCATGAGAAAAGAGGTCTTAATCATCCTTATGAAAACAGATGTAAACAACTAGGTTTCAACTAACTTCACCTTCACTTCATAGCCTCAGGCTAGTGAGTTTGCCAAAACCAAAGGGGGCGAATACTTTCCCAAGGTTGTTCCTGGGAGGATGGGAAACAGGGCAGCCCAGGTCCGTCCCACAGGCGCAGCTGCATCCCAGAGCATTTCTGATAGCTGAACTGTAATTTCTACTCTTAAATGAGGTATGAAGCATTATCCTTTTGTTCAGTTGCCCCGAGCTTTTGAACAGAAGAGTAAATATAGAATCGAAAAGATAAACACTCAACCAAACAATGTAAAAACGGGTTCTGTAGTATCTATAAAAAGGCCCAGCCCAGGACCACTGTGAGCTGGAAAAGGGAGAAAGACAGTAGGAAAAGAGGTGAGCTGAAGATCAATTCAATAGACAGACGATGTATATGCCCCTCCCTATTTCACTTCACACACACTCATAACTTTCCAAATGAAACCCCGTAGCACAGCACATTTTTCCTATATTTTTGTGAATTCCAAAAGGAATCCGCAGGGCTCTTCCTGGGATATTGGATGAACACTGTTTCTGCATCATCTGCATTTGCTCCCCAAGCAATGTAGAGGTGTTCAAAGTGCCCTCTGCTGGCTGAGTGGCGATACTACAACAAACTTCATGGCAAATTTGACTGAAAGTCGACACAAAAGGCCCCCATACACTTATCCCTCAAATTTTAAGTGATATGAAATACTTTTCATATCTTGGCCAAATCAGAAGATAGTTATCCTGCTTCAAGTCAGCTTCAGAAATTGTTTAAAAGGGATCTTCGCTCTGGAACTCAAAATCAATTTATTAAGAGCCATATTCTTAAAAAAAAAAAAAAGCTGGATTATATTATCTGTAATATTTCAGTCCTTTACAAGCCAAATACATGTGTCAATGTTCCTAGTATTTCAAAGAAGCAATGATGTAAAGTTGTTCAATGTGACATAATAGTAATTACAATTGGTTAAGTAGCTTAATGATTAGGCAAACTAGATGAAAAGATTAGGGGCTTCTGCACTGCATAGATTACACACACATAGCCATGCATACACGCACACAGATGCGGGGTACACTGAACTTCAAAGCCCAAATGAATAGAAACATTTTCTGGCTAGCAGAAAAAAAAAAAACAAAAAAAAACAAAACTGTTGTTTCTCTTTCTTCCTTTGAAAGTGTACAGTAAAAGGGATTTTTTCAAATTATTTTTATATTATTTTAGCTTTAACTGTGCTGTTGTTCATGAAACAGAGCTGCTCTGCTTTTCTGTCAGAGATGGCAAGGGCTTTTTCAGCATCTCGTTTATGTGTGGAATTTAAAAAGAATAAAGTTTTATTCCATTCTGTGTGAATGGTTTGAGCAGTGAACAAAGAATCCATGCAAAGGAAGTCATGACTGGAAGAACGAGGGGGAGGGGGCAGTGCAGGGGAGGAAAGCTGTTACATCTGTGTTGAATTATTGTGAGCAGTCTATAATGTCTTGGTTCATAGATGAAACACAACTGATGGAAGAATGTATTATAAATTATGCAAGACCTGACATGAGCTGAAAAGACAGGTCCTGTTATAAAAACTAATAGATTCTTAGGCTGTAAATGTTATTTTGAGCTTCGCAAATACACAATACTGTGCAATAAGCCTTTTTTCCTTATAACAGAAAATGAGGATAATTAAAATGAGAAGAAAGCCACCTAACAGTTGACTTGAGTTTAAATGAAGGACCCATTAGAGGCTCATCTGGTCGACTTAATTATTTAATTCAGTGATTTATTGCAGATCTTTTCATACAGGTTAGAATAAGGAAGTGAGCATAAACCTTAAAAAGACTCTAAATGATGTTTCCAAAGCACTTTCCTCTTGGTATTAGGTTCATGTTTGTCTTTACTTGTAAAATAATTTGGAATTTTTGTTTACAGGGTGAATGTCTGGTATTTTTTAAATTAGCTAAATGTATCTAAAGGCATTTCCAATGTTTATCGTGGGAGGAAAAAGCCACATTTTTTTTAAGAAAACAAAATTTTGGTAGTATAGGTTCAATACACTGTTTTTAACATCTCAGCTTAGCTGCTTTAATCATATCAAGATATGAGGCTGGATCACTGGCCCATGACAAATCTGAAAGCTACCAGAGAATTGACTGCCACATAGATAATCCTGCTGTCAGTTAACATTCCAGAAAAACTTGGGCAGGCAAGTTTTTATAGCTGCCCCACTATGCTGCAATACATATCTTTCTATTGAAGATTTTCCGCTGCATTCCAATCCTACTATGGTAAAAACATCGTTCTTGGATTAAAAAAATTCCTTTACTCCATACACACACAATTTCATACACTAGGTCTGAGCATCAACCCACGTCCATGAGTTTGCAGTGAAGTTCTAGTGAGAAGTGCTCTATTCATAAAGCAGGGGGTTTATGTGGACCTTCTAGTGTTACTTACAGGAAAAGAGTAACTACCGTATTACATCTAATGCAATGCCAAAGTACCAAATTAAAATCACGGATTGAGGTCGTTATTCAAAGTCACTTACTCCCATCTTTCTAATTATGCTCCACTACAGAAGTAAGGGGAGGAGAGGGAATACTTTACATGTACATTGCTAGAGGGAAAAGAAAGAGTTGATTATATCCCCCCTTGCTTCTCCACCTCTCTTTACTTACGTAAAGAAACTGATTAGAACAGAGACTAAGGTACCTGGACTGAGTTAGAAACTTCATATGAGTGGGTTTTGTGGGATTAATTGGAAAGACAGTGAGAACCTAGGAGAACAGGAAAAGACCCACAGAATGTCTTTTTTGAAATGGAGTCTCGCTGTTTTTGCCTGGGCTAGAGTGCAGTGGCGCGATCTCGGCAAACTGCAACCGCTGCCTCGCAGGTTCCAGCAATTCTCCTGCCTCAGCCTCCTGAGTAGTTGAAATTACAGGCACCCACCATCACTCCTGGCTAATTTTTGTATTTTTAGTAGAGATGGGGTTTCACCATGTTGGCCAGGCTGGTCTCGAACTCCTGACCTCAGGTGATCCCAGAGTGCTGGGATTTCAGGCATGAGCCACTGTGCCCGGCCCAGATGTCTTTTGTTAAATCAGATGTAGCATCTTCATAAGGTGAAGCCTGTCACATAGAAGTAACAAAGCTCCTAGAGTAGAGTGACGCTAGCGTAGAATGTTCCAGACGTCTGGCCGTGGTCCCAGACTCTGAATTACCTGGGAGGGACAAAATGCTTAGATTACTATTTTTTCTGTATTCTGATAGTACAGCGTCTACTCAGAGACCATGTGTGTGTCACATAACCAGGGCAGCTAGAGCACATTCTGAGGGCTTTTTTTTCTGGTTTGCTTAATGATTCTTTGAGAGTAACTGGATTGGCCAAGGGGTAACTCAAGAGGGCTGTGAGGAGAGTGTAGAACAAATGGGTTTTGCCTCTCAGAGTTCAGAGCTTTAAGCTGTATAAGTCTGGTCCACGTCCACCTCTTTTAGACACTTCCTTAAAAATTTCCGTCACGAAAATCATATCGTGTCAGAATCTTATGAGAGCCCAGAACTTTCCCGTAGTCAAAGGTAGTGTCTTTCTCCAGTCTTTGTTTCCGATAATAAATATCTCGCTCTCAGTTTAGGACGATCGTAGAGCTTGTGTCCGTGCTGTGAGTCAGTGTGTCCCACAGCTTTTAAAACATCATTCTGTCTCTTTCTATACCACACCTGATTCTTTGTGCCTCAGACTCATTGCCATCAGGAAGAGACTTTGCCAAGAATCCACCACCACATTTGGCCAGTGGTGTATACACATTAAAGTCAGAGCTGATGAAATCGTGACGCCCTATTTTGTTCCGACAATCAGTATGAAGGGGTAGGTCCCAGTTTGCCAGTGAGCCAACAGCCTCTGTATGCTGGTATCCGAGACTTATACGGGAAACAAGTGTCAGTGCAGTCACGGCATTTTCTTGAATGCTGTTGTGACAGGCTCCAGTTATAAACATCTGCGAGCCATCTGGCACAACGCATAGCTGAAGAGGCCAGTTCAGTGCACCTGCACAGAGCACTGAAGAACATGCACAAGCCTCTTGAATCATCAAGTTATTTTCCTCATCCTCAGAGACTTTGACAATTCAGGGCTCACAGATGGCAGGGGGGTATTCTCAGGCTTTCCTTCCTCCCGAATGACACTTTTTAAAGGAAGTGATTTTCGGAAGTTGTTCTAGAAGTTAGATGGATAGTGGGAGCACATTCGTGAGTGGGGCTTGGGAAGGTCTCAGAAATGGCACTTTGGTTTTAGGCCGGGCAGGCAAAGGTCTCACAGTAAGATATATTTAACTGAACATCTAAACCCACAACTGCATTGTAGTAACCTAGTCTGAAGTAACTGGTTAAATTAAGAACTGGTCTCAGAAGTTGGGGGTCAAGCCACATTTACAGCCCATTGGGGCCAGCAGTGAAGGGTTCTGACTCACGTTGGTATTTAAGTGCTGTTACTTTCCCAATGCTTTAGTACCACTTGAGATTTTATTTCAATGGACAGAAACCAAGAAGGCCACAGCAGTAGCCTAATAGTCCTCCCTGGTCATACTCGTTTCAAACAGTTCTGCCTTTCTGGGCATGCTCAGGCAGGAGGTTGCTTGCTGCTATCTTGAAAACCACTGGAAGATTCAGCTTCTTGGAGACCTCAGAGCCTGTGTTCATATGGAAGCCCACCCATGTAAGCTTCACAGAGCAAATCACAGCAATGTTGAAGTTGTTATTTTCAAGTGCTTATTTCACAACATTAAAAAAATATTTTTCCTGGTGTATTAAAATTAAAAATAAAATCATAACTTTTGATTTAAAATGAAACTGTGTTTCTGTTTTCTTTTCTCCCTTACTCTGGGCAGTTTAAATAGAACATCTAAGACACTGAGGGTTCCTCAAATACTCAGAAATGCCATTTCCACACTAGGCACCCACAGGCTCAGGGCACAGAGACAAGTCACTAAAACTCCTTGCTTTCTGGTAGAGCCCAAAATGTTGTAGCCTTCAGCTATCACTGACTAAGTGTCTATAAGATGTCCAGCCCTTCAGTAATCCCTTTTGTGGATATAACATTTTACAATACACATGTTTTCCGCATCTGTTGATTCACCAGAGCAGTCTTAATGGGGCAGACAGACTAAACTGAATCTCTGTTTTAACAGATGAGGAAAATGTGCTCATTAGATCCAGTGCTATAGAAGTGGAAGGAATGAGATTTGAACATCATCATCTCAGCTTGGATTTTGCTGCAGCCATTCAATGTTTTGAAAAGAATGAGAGTGTAAAGGAATAAAATTCTAATACTTGGCACTGATCTTTGCCATGTCATTGGACAAAGTGTCTCAGGGCAAAATATATGTTAGGGAAAATAGTAAGTACGCCTCCTTCTTAGTTAGTGGTGCAGTAAGTTACTCACATGCCTGCCGGCTACGAGCAGGAGGAGTCTAAGTCATCCACTCCCCGATCCCTAAATAATTTAGCCTTCAAATTCCAGTGTTCTGGTAAGTTCCATTGCATACTTTACAGGTGAAATAGTTTGTCCCTCTTCATGATTTTTTGAAGCATCGTTACAGTGTGTACAAAAGCAATATCCCTACAGCATTTATATTTAAAACCCAGGAAACCATTATTTGTGCCGGTTTCTCATGGCCAAATTATTGCCTCTTTCACATCTCAGAATTGTTCAGATGGAACTTTGCAATCTATTTAATGTATTTTCTTAACTTAGGGTTAAATGGAGAAAAATTCATCCTGCACAATGTGTTCTTATTAACTTCAAAAAGGGACAGGGAGGGGGAGGAAAATCAGACTTCAGGGAGCGTTTCTGTTTGGTTAGCAAAGTCCCCGAAACCTAACGCAGATGACAGTGCCATTATGTACCTTCTGTTGCATGTCTCAAAAAGTGGAAGATTCAGAAATTAATAAAGGAAGCATTAAAACATGCAAGCATATCACTGTCTAGCCAACAAAAATGCTGTACTTACGGAACTCCAAGACCAAGATATATTAGAGCAGGTTTCCTATAAAAGAACAAAAATAGGCTCATAATATCAGTATTTCGGTAATGTAACCACTCTTGGCTGCTTTTTTTTTTTTTCTTTTGGAATAAATGAATTTAGGTGGGTGCCCTAAATCAACGGACAAGACAGTTAAAATAACTGAAACTGCTCCCCCACTGGTTGGTCTGTAGCTGATTAGTCTCCAGCCTTGGTACTTCTGGGACAGGGTCTCGGTTATTACCAGACACTGTTCCCTGAGACCAAACGGAGACCTGAGTACAGAGACTTCCACAGTGTGTGTGTGTGGAGGAGGAGAGGTTGCATTGTGTCCCCCTAACCTCACAAAACTAGACACATACACGCACAGGATTATACATGTGCCCTCTGCCTGCAGTGCCATCTCACTAAGCAAAGGATTCCAGGCAAGTAGAGAAGCTCTAGGTCAGGAAAGACTGGACGCTACCCGCCGGGCACAGTGATTCACGCCTGTAATCCCAGCACTTTGGGAGGCCGAGGCAGGTGGATCATGAGGTCATGAGTTCGAGACCAGCCTGACCAACATGTGAAACCTCGTCTCTACTAAAAATACAAAAATTAGCTGGGCGTGGTGGCACACACCTGTAATCCCAGCTACTCAGGAGGCTGAGGCAGGAGCATTGCCTGAACCTGGGAGGCGGAGGTTGCAGTGAGCCAAGATCGTGCCACTGCACTCCAGCCTGGACGACAGAGTGAGAAGAAAAAAAAAAAAAAAAAGAAGATTGGATGCTACTCACCTAAAAGAGATTATTATTAATTATCTCATTTCTATCCCTTTTATATTTTTATATGCATTTTGTTTATTTATTATTTCTTTTATTTTTTTAATTTATTTTTTATTTTTTATTTTTCACTCTGACATAGATAGGACTCAAGAATATTTATTATTTCTTTTTGGAGAAACGGTCTTGCTCTGTCACCTAGGGTGGAGGGCAGTGGTGCAATCACGATTCCCTGCAACCTCAACTTCTCGAGTAGCTGGGACCATGGGCACATGCCACCATGCCTAGCTAATTTTTTATTATCTGTAGAGACGGGGTCTCCTTATATTGCCAAGGCTGGTCTCAAACTCCTAGACTCAAGCTATCCTTCTGTCTTGGCCTTCCAAAGTGTTGGAATTACAGGCATCAGCCACCATGCCTAACCTATATCCATTTTTGTTTAACTGCTTTTCATTGTTTTCATCTATATAATAGTTGAAGGAGGGAACCTTTGGGATTTTTGCCTTATTATGCACTACAGAGTATGTATATATATGGGGAAAATCATACACACACACACTATGAAAGCACCGTGGCAGCCTAAGGGTTAAGTACATACCACAGCCCCCTTCTGACACGCCGCCCGTCTCACCACTGGATTCTGTCATCTTCGGTATATTCAGCCCCCTTCCCAGGGTGCTACACTCTGGGGTTTCACACACAGCTTCCTTTTCTATTGACTACACTATTTCCTTTCATACTAGAGGGAAAACCTATCCCCCTGGGTGTTTCTCTGCTATGTTTTATTGGTGAAAACTCCAGTGGGTATTTGTTAAGGCTGTTAATATCTCTCTATGAAGAAAGAGAAACAGGGTTCACTATTCCTGCATCCTCTACTGCTCACAGTTGTATATGAGTTACTACAAAACACCAGAGCTCTTTTGCAAAACAAGCACTTTGAATTAGAAGCAGTTCTAATTTCAACTTAGTTTTAGAATAATGAAATCAATAGAACATAAATAAACCTACTGAGCTTTCAAATTGACTTAGGCTGCAGTGCCAACTCATTTGTTCATTTATATCTAACCTGTTTCCCTAGAACCCATCAGCCTACAGACGCAATTTAATTTTTTTTTTTTTTTTTTTTTTTTCTGGTTTGTAGCTCCCATTGATGTAGGACTTCTGACTTCCTGCCAAGTTCCTTGCATCTAATTCTGGAAATTGCCAGAGTGAGTCTCGCAGCCTCTACCAGGCATTTCTGTTATGTGGTTACCCGCACCCCCACCTCCCACCCTCCCATCCATGCCTGGCGCAGCTGCTGTTTCATCTCTCCACTGGGCCCTGAAATCGCTGTGCGCAGCCAGGTTCAGCAAGTCTCAGCAGACATCACCCCCTTCTTTCAGAAACGCAACGGTTCCTTTGCTCTGCAGTGGGGCAAGATGCCCCTTTCCCCTAATTAGACGTTGTGTGGGAGAAAGCTGCCCCCCTCTACTCAAGAGCCAGACGCATCCGGAGGGGCAGGGGATAGATTGGGGGGAACGGCCGCTGCGCCGCAGCAGAATCTCTATTCCCTCCCCTGCACGAGTCAAAGCTTTCCTCCGGTTGAGCTCATCAGACCTATTACCTTCTTCCCCATGGATGAATGCCCCTTCTGGAGCATCCTCAACGCGATTGTAAATAGGCCTGTGGCCACCACGCCAGCTTCCCGGACCCGCTCAGACATATCTGAGCCCAGGAGAAGTGAGTTCCTTTTTTAGAAGTCCCAGATCTCCCTAAGGCTCCCTACTACCTGCCCCACCACAGGTGCGGATGTCCCTGAGACTCACTTAAATTCAACCCAAGCACCATGCTACGCATGTAAAGAAATAACGAAGTACAAAAGTACTTAACAGAAGTCCTTGCCTTTCCAGTGAAAATCAGCGTTTTGAATTGAAAGATCAAACTGCAGAAAATCACAATAATTACGTGGATTTTCTCGACTTCTGATTCATGGCTATCACACGCACCCATTTCCTCTTCCTGGGAAGTGCAGGCTGGGGCTCCCTCTTACGTCAGAGCACTGTGCTTTCCTACTTCATGAGACTTGTGACCCCCATAAATGCATACTCAGTCATTTGTGTACTGTCTATTCAACATCCGTCTTCTTCAATAGATCACAAGCTCTGTAGGACAGGAATCAAGCTTGCCTGTTTGCTCCTGAAATTCCAGGCCCCTGTAGAAGACTAAGTATTTGTTGAAAGAATAAATACATTTTCGTGTATGGTTATAGGTACATGATAGATCTCTATCTTCTCCACATGTCTGTGTGTTTAGTGTGTATGTCTGCATGAGTGTCTGTGTGTGTGCTGATAAAGTCCTTGTGCTTTTTTCCTTGTATACTTTTAAACAGGGAGAACTGTTTTGAGCCATTGGATTATGACTAATTGCTTATTCCACTGGAGATTTTACAATCTTCTGTAATATTGTGACTGTGATGAGCAAAAGTTCTCGTCTAAGGCTTCAGAATACAGGCTCTGGAGTTTAACTGCCATCTGCTTGAGGATGGTTATTTGCCCACTCTGTGTCTCAGTTTCCTCATCTACGCAATAATAATGGTACCTACTGCAGGCCTGTCATGGTGGTTCACGCCTGTAATCCCTGCACTTTGGGAAGCCAAGGCGGGTGGATCACCTGAAGTCAGGAGTTCGAGACCAGCCTGGCCAACAAGGTGAAAAGCTGTCTCTACTAAAAATACAAATTATCCAGGCATGGTGGTGGGTGCCTGTAATCCCAGCTACTTGGGAGGCTGAGGCAGGAGAATCTCTTGAACTCAGGGGGCAGAGGTTGCAGTGAACTGAGATCATGCCACTGCACTCCTACCTGGGCGATAAGAGCAAGATTCCATCTCAAATAAATGAATAAATAAATAGTACTTACTGCACAGAGTTATTATGAGGATTAAATTAGATGATAGTTTTAATCCTTAATACATTTTGTGCTGCTATAACAGAACACCTAATACTGGATAGTTTATAAAGAATGGAGATTTACTTCCTATAGTTCTGGAGGCTGGGAATTCCAAGGTCAAGGGGCCTGCATCTGGTGATGGCTTCTTGCTGCATCATCCCATAATGGAAGGTGGAAAGGTAAAAGAGAGAGAGAGAGAGAGAGGAGAGGTGGCATGTCGAAAGAGAGAGAAAGGAGTGGGCAGAACTCATCCTTTTATCAGAATCCCACTCTCTCGGTAGCTAACCGATTCCCACAATAATAACACTAATCCATTCATAAGGGCAAAACCCTCATGGCCTAATCACCTATTCAAGGTTTCTACTTTCAATACTACTGCATTAGGGGTTAATTTTCCAACACATGAACTTTGGGGGACACATTCAAACCACAATAGCATAGTACTTGGTACATAGTAATTGCTTAATAAATGTTAGCTAATATTATTACCACTACTACTATTGTGTTACTTCTTAATTTCTCTTTTCTGGGTAGTCTACACATAAGCCGCTATTTTGTCTTCACTGAGATCCTACAGAAATTTGCCCATGGAATTTCTCTGTCTTATTATTATAACACAAACTGTAAATGAAACTATAAACAAACATCTTTTCCAGACTAACAGAGAATGAGGTGCTAGGTAAAAAACTATACCTCTATTAGGGAAAATGGGAAGTATATTTTGACATACCCATTGTAGTTTGGTTTTTGTTTGCTGTTTCTAATACTTATTTATGATAAATTAGCCAAGGCTTTTGAAAGAAAAAAAAAAACTTCATCTGAGTGTCTGCTATTTGAGCAATATATTTTTAATCTGCCCTAAAGATCATTTTTCATGATAACACCACTTCTAGCATGAATGATGTAATAAAAAATTTCCTCACGAGATAGAGCTAAATTTCTTTTTTTTTTTTTTTTTTTTTTTTTTTTTTTTGAGACAGTCTCACTCCGTCACCAGGCACCAGGCTGGAGTGCAGTGGCGCGACCTCAGCTCACTGCAACCTCTGCCGCCCGAGTTCAAGCAATTTTCCTGCCTCAGCCTCCCGAGTAGCTGGGACTACAGGGACACGCCACCATGCCCAGCTAATTTTTTGTATTTTTAGTAGAGACTGGGTTTCACCATGTTGTCCAGGATGGTCTCGATCTCTTGACCTCCTGATCCGCCCGCCTCGGCCTCCCAAAGGAATTTCTATATTTTATAGCTTAAATATCAGTTTCTGCATAAACCATTTGGAATTGTCAAGGCTATTACTACAAACACAAACATCTGAGTTTAAAATAGAAGGGCCTTTATTACAGTCCTGATGGGCAAGTCTGTCAAGACCAGGTGTGTCTTTCTACGAGGTTTTTCAGTAAAATAAACTTGACTCTAGAAACAAACAATTCCCAAATGATTAGTATATTCAAACTCTAAAACTGTGAAAATTCTAAGCTAATTAAATGGCACTTGTCACTCAAAAGCAGTGAATAAAATATTACTCACTAGAAGCATCACCAGATGTATACCTATTCACTTACTGTTTGATTATGTTTCCGCTTTGTGCCCCACCCAACTCTCATCTTGCATTGTAATCCCCAGGTGTTGACGGATCAACCAGGTGGGAGGTGATTGGATCATGGGAGCAGTTTACCCCGTGCTGTTCTCGTGCTAGTGAGTTCTCGCGAGATCTGATGGCTTTATACGTGTTTGGCAAGTTCCTCCTTCAAGAGTTCTGGCTTTCCTGCTGCCCTATGAAGCAGTTCTTTGCTTTCCCCTTCATCTTCCACCATGATTGTGAGTTTCGTGAGACCACCCCAGCCATGCAGAACTGTGAGTTAATTAAGCCTCTTTTGTTTATAAATTACCCGGTCTTGGGCAGTCCTTTGCAGCTATGTGAAAATGACTAATACACTGATAAACTCACAAACCTTTAAAAATGGACTGAGCCTGATGACTCACACCTGTAATCCCAGCACTTTGGGAGGCTGAGGCAGGCAAATCACTTGAAGTCAGAAATTTGAGACTAGTCTGGCTAACATGGCGAAACCCTGTCTCTCCTAAACATACCAAAATTAGCTGGGCATGGTGGCAGGCACCTGTAATCCCAGCTACTTGGGAGGCCAAGGTAGGGGAATCGCTTGAACCTATGGGGTGGAGGTTGCAGTGAGCCGAGATCATGCCACTGCACTCCACCCTGGGCAACATAGCAAGACTCTGTCTCAAAAAAAAAAAGCCTTTAAAAATGTTCGTAAGGAGATCATGGGAAGAAAACTGTATAAATTGTCAGAAGCTGCACCTGGGCTGAGGAAGCACAACTGCTTGTTTGTTCATTCAAATTAGATTAACTACATTTTGAGGTTTTAGGTTATGCCATTTTGCTTTAACAATGGGAATTATATAAACCTCATTGATTTCAGCATAATGCCACTGAAAAGCACTCACCTTGTCTAGGATTTTGGTACACTTTATATTTCTGTATTACTTTGCAATTATATTACAGTAACTGCATTTTAATTATAACAGCATATTTCTCTCAAAATTGTAGTTCTAGTTGATGGATTTCAGCCTTCATCCAGGTCCCAGCTCTGAAACTAGAAAAAAGCCAAGTATCCCTAAAAATAAAATATTATAGCCTGTTTATCTCTCCTTTCTTCTTTTTATTACATAGACATTGTTTATCAAGAAAAATCATTAATACATCTAACAAAACTATTGTAGTCCTTATCAAAATGTCTCATATTTACATACATGCTTTTTTTTTTTTTTTTTTTTTTTTTTTTTTTTTTTTTTTTTTTCTGAGACAGTCTTGCTCTGTCACCCAAGCTGGAATGCAGTGGTGTGATTTCGGCTCACTGCAACCTCCGCCTCTCAGGTTCAAGTGATTCTCCTGCCTTAGCCTCTGGAGTAGCTGGGATTACAGGCACATGCCACCACCCCCAGCTAACTTTTTGTATTTTTAGTAGAGACGGGGTTTCACTATGTGGGCCAGGCTGGTCTCAAACTCCTGACCTCGTGATCCACCTGCCTCGGCCTCCCAAAGTGTTGGGATTACAGGCGTGAGCCACCTCACCCCGCCCTCATGCATATTTTTTAAAGCAATGTGAAGGTTTCTCTATGTTTTGAACTGCTCTTGAGAGCTTAATTTATAAGTAATTTTATAATTATATAATTAAAAATAATTTTAATTAGCCTAACTGCTGATTAAACTTCTTATTATGAGAACTTTTAAACATATATAAAAGTAAAGAGGCCAGGTATGGTGGCTCACACCTGTAATCCCAGGACTTTGGGAGGCCACCATGGGAGGATTGCTTGAATTCAGGAGTTCAAGACCAGCCTGGGCAACATGGCAAAACCCCCTTTCTACAAAACCAAAGCAAAACAAAACAAAAACAAAATTAACCAAGCATGGTGGCGCACACCTGTAGTCCCAGCTACTCGGGAAGCTGAGGTGGGAGGATCTCTTGAGCCAGGGAGGTCGAGGCTGCAGTGAGCTGTGTTTGTGCCACTGCACTACAGCCTGGGTGACAGATGAGAACCTGTCTCAAAAAAATTCGAGAGAATAATTTAATAAGTCCCCATATTTCCAGCACCTAGATTAACATTTATTAATATTTTACTACATTTATCGTATTTGTTTTAAAGCAAAGCCCAGGCATTATGACATTTTACTCTTGAATACTTCAATAAGCATTGCTAAAAAATATTTTCTAATAGCCACAATATTGATGACTCCTAGCAAAATTTACAATAATTTCCTGCTATCATCTAGCATCCTGTTTATTTTTTTGAATTTTTCTGATTATCTTCAAAATGTCTTCTTAGAGAGAGGTCCTCTCTGCTTTTCATCCAAGACAAGAGATTTATTAAGGAAACAGAGTCAATAGTCCTATGAAATGCCCCACATTCTGGATTTTTCTAATTGTTAGCTTGGGGTATCATTTAGCTAATTCCCCTGTCTCTGGTGTTGCCTATAAAACCTAAGGAGACTCAAGGTTAAGATTTCTACAGGAATATTTTAGATGGTGCCATCAACTTCATATTGCTTCTCCCTGGAGGCACATGATGTCTGGGTATCCCACTTTTAGAGAGGCTAGGATGGCTGAGGTGGTACAGATAACAATCTCCTAATTATAATGCTGACTTTCCCCTCTTCTACTGTTGATGAGTACCCCGACACCTTTCAAATATCCAGTTTTCTATAAATCCTTCATTTCATCCTTTCGGCATCCTTTTTTTTTTTTTTTTTTTTTTTTTTTTTTTTGAGACAGTCTTGCTGTTGCCCAGGCTGGAGTGCAATGATGTGATTTCAACTCACTGTAGCCTCCACCTCCCAGGTTCAAACAGTTCTCCTCCCTCAACCTCCTGAGTAGCTGGGACTACAGGTGCCTGCCACCACACCCGACTAATTTTTGTATTTTAGTAGAGACAGGATTTTACCTTGTTGGCCAGATTGTTTTGAACTCCTGACCTCCAGTAATCTGCCAGTCTCAGCCTCCCAAAGTGCTGAGAATACAGACATGAGCCCCCACGCCCAACCTTTGCATCCATTTTGATAACAATTTCCTAAATCATTTATTTCTTTGGGGGATGAAAAACTGAGATTTTATATTTACATCATTTCTTCCACATGTCATAACTACATATCTTTTGCTTAAAAAATCATTCTTCAACCACTAAGGCAATTTGGGCATCCTGAGATACAATTTATACAGACAGGATAGAGAAATCCTTAATTATTTTTTGTTTGACTCACCCATTTTCAAAGCATTAATCTGATGCACCAGCCACCTGCAATGGGAACAGACAAGTCCTGGGAACTTTTTTCTTTCTTGTTTCCATTATTCTTCTGATCTTATGAATTTTTACATAATCAATATATTTCAACCAATTGTAGTCATTATTCTTTTTTGGCTGCTAAAATTCTTCCATCTGTGGGCAGTGGGAGTCCTTCTGCACAGGTTCTGCACTTTCTCGACACATGCTCAGTAGTCTTGGATATCTTGCTTCCTTCCCTTTCAGCACAGCAGGACGTCCCAGGCTCACCGCATGCACTTGCAGACCCAGACCCAGAATCAACCATTTCTCTAAGGAGTTATGGTTTCCTTTAGAGAGGAAAACGACCCCCTTTTCCTACTCTAAAATGTTATATTTCAAAATGAATCCGAGTTTGACTACATTGCCAGGTTTTATGCTGCTGGCAAAAGACATTTTAATTAATACAATTACCAGGCATCCACAAGATTATCAAAGAGCTTTGGGCATTTCCTCATTGGTTTTGCAATATTCCTATTAAGTTTGTACAAAATTGATTTATCCCCATTTAACAAGGTAAGGTAAGCTGAATACAAAAGCATCAATTTAATTGTACAGGATGTTAAATGCATGTAAACCTTAGGCGTCTCTCACGTTCTCACGCTATGAACTAAAGCTAGTCAAGGCTTTAAATAAATTGTACAGAGCAATTAAAAAAGTATTATGCAAATGATACTTTTGATAGTTATCCAATTAAATTTTAAATAATTTAAAAGACATGTTTTGATCATAAATTTAATATTTTATTCCATGTCAAAATAGATAAGGATTGACCAGGCACGTAATGTCCTGGCTACAGCAAACATCCCTTGATTTTTTCAGTCAGTAAATATCTATGTGCCTGGAAACTTGAGGGACAAATACTTATTCCTTACAGCTGTGATGTTTTAAATTAATTTCCAGAATAGGAACTTTTTTTGGAGAATGTAAATCAATCACCACTGAACTATTTTCACAACTGTCCAAGGTTGGATAATATTAGCATGATGTATTCAAAAGATCGAGACATATGAAGAAGAAATTGGCCTGATTTCGCCAAATATCAAATCCCCTGAGATCCTTGGCACTTCACAGTTGTGGTTTGGGTTAGGTTTTCAAGCCATAAATCTCCTTATTCTCTGTTTGGTTGACAATTTGTCATTATCACTCTTCCAATCAGCCTCCACCACTTCATTGCCCAGCATCTTTTCTACCAGAGTAAACTTGAGCCGAATGTATTCTTCCCCAGAGGACGCTCTATGGCTGAAGGGCCCAAGCGAGTTCCTATGAGAACATTTTTCCATCTCAGTTTGTCTCTTTGTCAGTAAACACCTTGTCACCAGAGCTGCTACTTTTCACTGTGATTTGTCAAGTGTTGCCTGATAGTTGAGTCTTTCATTTAAAGGGCACGTTGAGGAAAGAGCATGTTCCAGGAAGCACACGTGTGAGGCTCCCTTTAAAGCCTTCTCTGAGCCATTCTGCATGATCTTGGCCAAGTCACTGGCCTTCAGTCACTCCCAGTTTCCACATCGCCAGGTCATCTTTGAGGGTCATCATCACTCCAACTCTTTTTCCCAATTGAAGTTATATATGTCTCACTGAAATCCTTCTATAAATCCACATTGGCACGGAAGACATGCTTGAAGCCAGATTCAGGCTACTTTCTTCATTTGTGTCACCCTACTTCGGTTCTTTTCAACTGGTACAAACTCAAAATTAAGTGGAGAATTGATCAAAGTAGGCGGAAAAAACAATAACCAAAGACCCAGAAACCACCACCACCAACTTGACTTTTTCAAAATAGAGGGGCTGCAAAATAGAATTGATAGAATATATTAGAAAATAATCTAAAATTCCTCATTTAACTTCGCAGGGACACAACCTTGCTTCAGAGTAACTTGAGTGTGACATAAGCCTAAAAGTTCCTTCTCCTGGTTGTGGTTACATCCTCGGAAGCTGTGTCCCCAAAAAGCTAAGAGCATGTGCCCTGGAGTCAAACTAACTAGGTTTCCATTTTTATCGCTAACTAGCTGTGTGACCACAGGCAAATTACTTAATCTCTCTTTACCTCAATTTTCTTATCTGTGGAAAGTGGATTGCAGTAATACCTCTCTCATAAATAAGAAAAGTTCTCAGACAGTGCCTAGTACATTTTCAGTCTTCAATAAATGTTAGCTAGTCTGCGTCATAGTGAACCACCACTCCTGACGAAAAGAGAAAATCTAATTTTCTTCAACATATCACCATCACCCTTCATCACCCACCTCCAAAAGCTCAGGAGTCACTACATTTCTTACTGATCACGTAGCACTTGGGGGGGATAGCTAAATCTTCAAGGCAGTGCAGGAGAGAAACCGTAACTTCCAAATATTTCTTGAACACTTTCCTCAAGTTAATACCTTTTCCGTTACAAATGAATCAAACCCATGCTGGGTCATTACTGCTCTCCAGGAAGCTGCTCAAAAATTCTATCTCCTGGCAAGGGAAACAATTCATCTTTCCTGCATTTCTCCTCCAAACAAGTCATAATTACTTGTGGTCTAACAAATGTACGTGAATGCTGAAATGTGTAAGTCCTTCCCTTTTAACAAGATACTTCAGCTCTCTACCGTTAAACCGCAACCTCAGCAGCTTTCACTTCCAATATTCATAACTGATGGCTTGAACAAAGATCAAGGAGTTCCTTTCCCCAAGATTGCTACAATGGTTATAATATTTTCACAAGAAAATTTATAAATGGTTTTCCACTAAACACAAAATTTCCCCAAATTCCTTCACGTATACCGAACGTGGGAAGAAAATTAGAGTTACCTTCAAAAAGTACTTCTTTTCTTTTCTGCTGTGTGGACTAGCCAGAGAAGGCTGGAACTATAAAAACATGCCTGAGGCTTATTTGCTTATAAATTATAAGTAGATTTACGTTTATAGTTCAATAGATCACACTGGCAGTTTCCCAGAAGCTTTCAGATAAATGCATTTCTCAGGTGCTTACATACTGAGGCAAAATGGATTTTTCTACATGAAGCATTAATTAATTCTGGTTCACACATTAAAGTATATATCTTTGTGCATATATAATATGATATTGTATCCTTCTTAGCTAGTTAGTTGTAAGCAGGGCACAGTGAATTAATTCACCAACTTGGAAACTTGCTTCGATTACAGCAGACAAAAAAATTAAATGGTGTTTTTACCTCAGAAACCCACAGACATTCTTAGAGGAGAAATGTATGTGGTATGTATTAGGAGGCCTCATAGGGAATGAGAAGAGAACATTGCTACAATAAACCCTTTTGTTAACACTCCATTAATAAACTCACTTGCATTTTCCCTTCAAATTAATAGGCTTTGCTACTTAATTACAGTTGAACATTAAGGAAAACATAGCCTGTTGTAGGAGAAAAAATACAGTACCATTTTCACAGCCACCATTAAAGGAAAACTTTTTCCAGCTGCAAAAATATGAACTGCCTTTTGATAATATTATCAGTTATGATGGATAATAATGACAGCTATAGTTGGGTGATGTTTGCCATCTTTACTCCTGGAGCACCCGTCCCGTGTGTATGTGTGTGTGTGTGTGTGTGTGTGTGTGTGTTGGCTGATAATAACAATGGAGAGGCTGGGTGAGATGGCTTATGCCTGTAATCCCAACATGCTGGGAGGCCAAGGTGGGCAAATCACTTAAGGTTAGGAGTTTGAGACCAGCGTGGCCAACATAGTGAAATCCCATCTCTACTAAAAATACAAAAATTAACTGGGCGCGATGGTGTGAGCCTGTAATCCAAGCTACTCAAGAGGCTGAGGCAGGAAAATTGCTTGAACCCGGGAGGCGGAGGTTGAGGTATAGCCAAGATCGCACCACTACACTCCAACCTGGGTGACAGCACGAGGCACCATGTCAAAAAAACAACAACAATAACAAAAAGCAATGGAGAGTTGCTAGCTCTTTATGTATGTTTCTGGGGGAGTGGGGACATGAATAAAGACCCCAGCCAGTACTCACTGATGTATCAAAGACAGGCCTTCCTACTCCAGGTGGAGCCAGTTCTGCGGTACAACTTCTGCTCCAGATCCTCCACAAGGGGAAGTTGGTCTCTAGGGGAGCCACACCCTTGTTTAGTTTTCTCCCCTACCCTACTTCTTCTCTCATGCCTCTCCTCCAGAGAGCACTCTCCCAATAATAACCTTAACAAGAAATCTCACACCAGGTGCTGCTTCCGGGGAATCCAGTCTAAGAGTTCGTATGGCACATGGTTCTAGAAAGCAATGTTAGGGATGGGATCCTCCAGCTGGATCACCAGGCAGCAGGATGGAAAGAAGAACCACATCACTGGTAGGAGACAAGGCACGGCTAGTCCCTGGCCTGCTGATTGCTAAGACCTTTACCCATGAAGAACTGGGATGAGATACAAGTGGAAAGAGTTATGGGAACTGGTGCAATGAGATAGGTGTTTGGAAGGTATGAGGGAAATAGTAACTGTAAGGACTGGGGAACTAATTTAACAAAAAGAGGAAGTTATCTACTGATTGATTGAGGGATCTGTTGGCAGATCTATTGATCAACAATTTAAAGCAAAAGAAGAAAACTCTTTGCAGTTTTTACGGTGACCCCCATCTCCTGTGGCTTGAAGACTTAACCATAAGAATGGCAGAAATTGGCCAGGCATGGTGGCTCACACCTGTAATCCCAGCACTTTGGGAGGCCAAGGTGGGCAGATCATGAGGTCAGGAGATAAATACCATCTTGGCTAACATGGTGAAACTCCATCTCTACTAAAATACAAAAAAATTAGCCAGGCGTGGTGGCATGTGCCTAGAGTCCCAGCTACTCTGGAGGCTGAGGCAGGAGAATCGCTTGAACCTCTGAGGTGGAGGTTGCAGTGAGCCAAGATCATACCACTGCACTCCAGCCTGGGCAACAGAGCAAGATTCTGTCTCAAAAAAAAACAAACAAACAAAAAAAAAGGATGGCAGATGGCAGAACTTGAGAGAAGCTTGGATTCCCAGAAAAAAGCCAATCTCCCAGACCAAATCAAACCTCCATGAGGAAGAAGTAAGGGCTGAGAATTGGGATGGGTCTATCTGGGTAGATGCACTTGAGAACCTTGATACCCCCAGATTTCCTTGAACTCTCCGTATTTGCAGTAAAAGCCCATTTTCCACTGTTGGAAGATAGAGCCTCCCCCCCCCCGCCACCCTGCCACCACACACACACACACACACACACACACACACACACACCCTTACTTGAAAGCCTTCACCTTAGAGAAGTGCCTTGCTAGGCAATGCTTACCCTTCTTATGATCTGCCTCATCCCCTTTCCTCGCCACCAGATCCATAATTAGGGTCAAACCTCAGCACACTCAACCAAGAAACGGCTGGGCAAGCTAAGGATAGACAGGGGCTGTCTTTCCAAGGAGGCACAGCATCTGGCTCACATATATCAGTAAGTTGGGGGCATATGCCTGGGAGCAGATCAGGGAAAAGAGAAGGATCGCAGAACATGACATATGCAGCAGAAAGGAGCAGTTCAATAATTCCATCTCTATTTTCTGTTAATTTGGGATATTTACCACTTTATTCCTGGGATTGCAAACTGTCACCATGATTTCAAAAATATATACATAGTTTTTAATGTGAATGCTTTATGCAGAGCCTGCTACACCCACTCTGTTATACACAGTGACTTTGCCTGTTCATATTACCTCCTGGCCCTTGAAGATTTTTGTTAGTTGTTTTGCTCTTTTCTCTGTCCTTGTGCTTTCAAGCTTTAATTTAAAAATTGGGCCAGGCGCAGTGGCTCATGCCTGTGATCCTAGCACTTTGGGAGGCCAAGATGGGTGATCACTGGAGGTCAGGAGTTCAAGATCATCCTAGCCAACATGGCAAAACCCCGTCTCTACTAAAACAAAAATTGACTGGTTGTGGTGGTATGCACCTGTAATCACAGCTACTTGAGAGGCTGAGGCAAGAGAATTGCTTGAACTCGCGAGGCGGAGGTTGCAGTGAGCTGAGGTTGTGCCACTGCACTCCAGCCTAGGAGACAGAGTGAGACTCTGTCTCACAAATAAAAATAAATAAAATAAAAATTGTATTTCTTTTTGCATCCTCTGAACTGACTTCTTGCCTTTTGTTTTTAACATCTCTGTTCATGAACCCATTTAAACTTGGCTGTTTGCCTTTCAGTATTTAATTTCTGTTTAACTTTACTCTGTTATTTATTCATTCAAATCCAAACTTCTAATTCTTCAGATTGCCTCCAAAAACTTTTATATATTAGCTACTATATGTGTGTATGAGCTTAGTGATCAGTTATTTATCACATATGTACTTATAAAATGATATGTATTACAATAAATATGGAACTTTCCACCATCTATTTTATTGGAAAAGATAATTTTGCACTGAAATTGTTAGTATTAATTATTGATTGATTATGTACTATTTCGTTTACCAATTACCTTGCTTAAAGGCATTCTGTCATCATCTTCATCATGGCCCAGCAAGGTGGTTAATATTATTGTCTCCATTTTACAGATAAGAGAGGTTAAACAACATCTTTAGTGTCATATATCTAGTGACTGACCAAGCTGGACTTAAATTTGACTGACCTCAGTCTAGAGCTCATGCTTTTAATTCCTGCATTGTTCTTAAATTCCAGTTACTGCCCTATTAATACTGGCTTTTTTCTCAAATCAAATCTTAAATATCACCGTCATTTATAGCCTTAGAAATCTGACAAAATTTGGAAAGACAACTATCTCACAAAATGGTTTGACAGCTTTCTTTGCTATTTCCAAAACATACAAATAAAAGGGGAGAAAAAAAACCCATAATTCTAAAATGGTATATAATGGAACAAAGAATATCCTGAGCCCTTTTAACTTCTTTGTTTTTTTTTTGACCTACTTATTAACTTTTTAACTCTAAATTTCTCTGCCTTGCTTTTAAAAGCAGTGATCAAACTACAAAATAAATTGAAAAGATATCATGTGTATTTGAAGCTATGCAAATGCCAACCATAAGAACATGTGAAATTTGGCTCATGGCGCAGTGGCTCATGAGAGGGAGGCCAAGGCAGGAGGATCACTTGAGTCCAGAATTTCGAGACCAGCCTGAGCAATATAAAGTGACTCAGTCTCTGAAAAAATTAAAAAACAGCCAGGCATGGTGGCTTGTGCCTGTAGTCCCAGCTACTCAGGAGGCTGAGGTGGGAGGATTGCTTGAGCCTAGGAGTTCAAAGCTGTAGAGAGCTGCGATTGTGCCACTGCATTTCAGCCTGGGCAACAGAGTGAGACCATGTCTCTAAAAGGAAATATAATTTAAAAAGAAAATGGAAAGTTTCCCATATAACCTGTCAGTGGTGTGGCTCTAATAGCTTTGAGATAAAGTTCGGCCTCTTGTACAGGGCCAAGAGGGTCTACCTGGTCTGGCCCCAGCCCACATCTCCAGCTACACTTATTCTCCAGCCTTATTCACCTTCCTCCAACGTCTCTAACATTCTTCCCACCTTTACACGGAACCAGCTGCTCCCCATCTCAGGGTTTTCACGCTTTCTACTATTTTCTGCTGCTCTTTGTTTTAGGCTGATCTAACTTCTTCTCCTTCTGGCCTCAGCTTCAATGTCAGGTCCTCAGGGAAATCTGTCCTGACCTTTGTAGACTGGGTTAGATCACAGCATCTCACACTGTAACTTTGCTCTGCAGTGATTATTACCATTGTAGTTTAACATCTGTCTCCCAGATGGACTATAGATTTTATGAGGGCAGCCTCATTTTATACCCAGCACATGGTACAATTCCTGCAACATAAGTGGAGTCTCAATATTTTTTCAGTGAGTGAATGAATTGAATATAAAACATTAATAAATGAAGTTAAGAAAGACTAGACCATACACAGGAAATTCTTGCTAAACATCACAGGTTAGTTTTACTAGACATTACACACACACACACACACACACACACACACACACACACACCTATCCCCCTGCCCCCCCCCCCCCTCCACTGAACCCATTCATTTCTTAATAGCACTTCTTTTGTTTTCTTGGTGGTTAGGGTTCAGAATTTAGGCTGGTGTGGAGGTGTGGAGTTGCATCGATTGCACACCATGGAAGAGCTCATGCTGCTTCTCCCTTAGCTATGCACAAGCAGGCAGTTTTAGCCCTCAGTGATTAACCCCTATCACACCTTTCAAACACTCTTCATTCCTTATTCGATAACATACATAATCCTTTGAACCTAAACTTTCTCATTACCTGTAATTACTCTTTGAAGCACATGAGATGTTAACAAGAATAAGTGCAATTATCCAGCTTTGCAATAAGAAGCCATATTTATTGATACTGTGATTAGGAAGTCACTAAATATAGACATGGTAATCTTAGGCTTAGTTTCAGTGCAACCAAATGATTGAAAGGCACCTTTTCCAGATGGCTGGGCCAATTGAAATCAGATTATTATATCATGTTTATATGAATCTTAGTCCAAGGGCATCAGGTAGGATTATTATCAGAGGTGTTATCAAAGAGTATTGAGACTTGGAGGCACAGGTTCTGGAAGTTCCAATTGCAACAGCTGATAAGGGCGACTGAAAGAAGAAGGAAGGTAAAGCAGCAGATCTCTTGTCTCCCCCACCGTTTGCAGCACCAGGGCAAACGGTGGGGGAGACAGAAGAACCTACGGAAGAATCCTGCCCCACCCTCCTCCTCACTCCCTATCCCTCTCCATTCCCTCTCACTCAGACCATGAAATCCAGATGACACTGAGAAACAATGAGTGTCTTCCTGCTTCCCACGGCTGCTTCACAGTAAACAGACTGGCATTTTCCTCCAAATCTGCCTCCCGATCTGTTGGGGTATTTCATAAACCTGGCTCTACCAGTCTCTCCATGTAATATAAACAAACCACCTACACACAAGTTTCATCAGAGTAAAACATTTACATACACACAGCAAAGCCCCCCCAACTTAACTGAAGGAAATTGTCTTGCAAAAATGTGCCCTTAACTATAAAAGATATATTCATCAGAATTCTCAGTTGCAAATGACAGCAACTGAAACTCAAATTGGCTCAGGCAAAAAAGGGAATGTGAGTCCACAGCTGGGAAGGTCAGATCAAGACAGCTGGAGCCAGTTGTCAAGTGATATCAGTGGACATCTTTCTCTCTCTAGCTCCCTCTCTTTTCTCTAGCTTTGCATTTTTCTCTGTGGTGTTCAGTCTCAAGCAGGCTCTCCCTAGAGGATCCAGAATGGCTCCTAGACTGTCTTATCATTTCAGCAACTGTAGCAGAAAGAAAGGGAGTTACTTTCTCAATAGCACTGACAGAAATTTTATTGAGTAGTAGTATTCTGACTGAGATCAAGTGTCCATTTCTGGACCAATCAATGTGAACAGAGGGATGGGAAATGTGGATTGGCCAGGCCTCGACCAGATGGCCAAGAAATAGGGTCAGCCTCACACTGAGTACTGGGAAGGGCTGTTGCCCAATGGAAGAGCCAGTCACTATCCTAGGAAAAGGGTGGATTACGCCATTCATGCATTGCTATAAAGAAATACCTGAGATTGGTAATTTATAAAGAAAAGAGGTTTAATGGGCTCATGGTCCTGCAGGCTGTACAGGAAGCATAACATGGGCATCTGCATCTGAGGAGGCCTCAGGAAGCTTACAGTTATGGTGGAAGCTGAAGGGGGAGCAGGTGTCTCACATGGAGGGAGGCAGTAGCGCACGAGAGAGAGAGAGAACACACACGCACAGGTGCCACACTTTTAAAAGCCAGCTCTCACAATAATTTACTATCACAAGGACAGCACCAAGGAAATGGTGCTAAACCATTTGTGAGAAATCCACCCTCATTATCCAATTACCTCCCACCAAGCCCCACTTCCAATATGAGAGATTATAGTTCAACATGAGATTTGAGTGGGGACACAGATCCAAACCATATCAAAGGGAAATTAGTGCCAGGTTGACAATAAGATACACCTGTTCCGGAAAGCACACATCTTTCTGCTTTCTAGAGGTATTAATTCCCCTGCCTCATTTTTCAGTTGAATGTATTTGTGCTGACTGATTACAGTAGCAATAATTATAGTAACCTACCCCTTACATCGTGCTTACTACATGCTGTTCACAAGTTTTTACACATATACTTCTCACAATTCCATATGAAGTTGATACTATTAAAACTCACATTTGATACATGAGGAACCTGAAGCACAGAGAAGGAAGGTAATTTGCCAGGGTCACATAGCCAGTAAGCAGTGGGACCCAGGATCAAATCAAGCAGGCTGACTCCAGGATGTGTACTAATATCCACCTTGCCATTTTGTCTTTGGAATATACTTTTCTTCCCTTTTCTAGGTTGTATACAACTTAACTGTTTAAAGCATGGCCTCAAAAGCAGTGTTAAGGCTGGAAATCTTTTTTCCCTAGGCTTACCTAGAAACCTAACCTCAGAGCTCAGGCACTTTATAGTGGATTATGGTGATTAAAATTTCTTAAATATTTTTACATGTTGATTTTTTTTTACTTGATTTTTTGAAAGCCATGAAACCAACCCGGCCAATATAGTGAAACCTTGTCTCTACAAATAATTTTAAAAATTAGTCATGTGTCTGTAGTCTCCAGTTACTCAGGAGGCTGAGGTGGGAGGATCACTAGAACCCAGGAAGTCAAGGCTGAAGTGAGCCATGATCACACGACTGCATTCCAGCCTGGGTGGCAGAGTGAGAACTTGTCTCAAAAACAAAACAAAACAACAGAAAGCCATGAAATCATGGAAGTCTGAAAAATTATCTCCTCTCTAAAAGTATTTCTCAAACTTCACTTATTCACAGACCCCTTCAACAAATTTTGCTATATCCACGTACGATCACAACTATTATTTACCTAGTATTTTTATTGAACTTTATCTTAAATTGACTTATTCTCTATTTGGACCTAAATTATGGACTTTATGTTCTAATTGTATTTTTTCTAAAAGCTATTAGAAATAAAACATCTAGACCGGGTGCGGTGGCTCACGTCTGTAATCCTAGCACTTTGGGAGCTGAGGCTGGTGGATCACCTTAGGTCAGGAGTTTGAGACCAGCCTGACCAATATGGTGAAACCCTGTCTCTACTAAAAGTAAAAATAAAGAATTAGCCAGATGTGGTAGTGCACACTTGTAGTTCCAGCAACTTGGGTGGCCGAGACAGGAGAACTGCTTGAACCTGGAAGGCAGAGGTTGCAGTGAGCCAAAATCGTACCATTGCACTCCAGCCTTGACAATAGAGTGGGACTCTGTCTCAAAAAAAAAAGGAAAAAAAGGAAAAGAAAAGAAAGAAAACGTCTAGGAAATGCAAATAAGACCATGAGATACTGCTCACATTGCCAGAACAGGTAAAATTAAAAAAAAAAAAAAATGTAGGATATCTGAATGTCTCATGCCTTATTGATGGGAATATAAAAATAATACAACCGTGCCACCATTTCGTGGACGCCGGATGAGGTTGAGCATCTGTGTGTGTTGGGCCGGAGGAAAGCGGGAAGACGCATCGGAGCGTGCGGATTTGAGCCTCTGCATTTTTTACCCTAGATCTCGAAATGCATCGTGATTCCTGTCCATTGGACTGTAAGGTTTATATAGGCAATCTTGGAAACAATGGCAACAAGAACGAATTGGAACGGGCTTTTGGCTACTATGGACCACTCCGAAGTGTGTGGGTTGCTAGAAACCCTCCCCGGCTTTGCTTTTGTTGAATTTGAAGATCCCCGAGGTGCAACTGATGCTGTCCGAGAGCTAGATGGAAGAACACTATGTGGCTGCCGTGTAAGAGTGGAACTGTCGAATGGTGAAAAAGAAGTAGGAATCGTGGCCCACCTCCCTCTTAGGGTCGTCGTCCTCGAGATGATTATCGTAGGAGTCCTCCACCTCATCGCAGATCTCCAAGAAGGAGAAGCTTCTCTCGCAGCCGGAGCAGGTCCCTTTCTAGAGACAGGAGAAGAGAGAGATCGCTGTCTCGGGAGAGAAATCACAAGCCGTCCCGATCCTTCTCTAGGTCTCGTAGCCGATCTAGGTCAAATGAAAGGAAATAGAAGACCAATTTGCAAGAGAAGTGGTGTACAGGAAATTACTTCATTTGACAGGAGTATGTATAGAAAATTCAAGTTTTGTTTGAGACTTAATAAGCTTGGTGCATTTTTAAGATGTTTTAGCTGTTCAAATTTGTTTGTCTTTTGAAACAGTGACACAAAGGTGTAATTCTCTATGGTTCGAAATGGATCACATGAGGCATGTAATACCAAGAATTGTTACTTACAATGTTCCCTTAAGCAAAATTGAATTTGCTTTGAATTTTAGTTATGCATAGACTGATAATAAACCTCTAAACCCGCCCAGCAGAAGTGTGAATTTTTTTCTTAAATACAGAAACAACTGGCAAAAATTGAAGTAAGATTTACTTTTTTGGGATATAGGATGCAGCTATTGTTGAACAAGCAGTCTTTAAAAGTTGCTGTGAAACACATGCCATCGGGTAAAAAACGCTGCACTGTTGAATTAGAGGTTTTTGAAAACGCCAACTCATGTTTATCCTGGGCAGAGGTTGCCTAGTTGGTATAGAATCCATTAAGTTTCAAGAAAGTTTATCTTTGCTTTAGGTCATAAGTTCCTTATTTGATTGCTGTGTATGAATACGTGGCTGTTTATGACATGTACAAATTTGAGATTTCAAAAATGACCTGCCAGTTTAAGGGTACATTGTAGAGCCGAACTCTGAGTTACCGTGCAAGATTTTTTTTCATGCTGTCATTTGTAATATGTTTTGTGAGAATCCTTGGGATTCATGTTTTGGTTACAAATTGTTGTTTAAAATAATAATAATAATAATATAACCACTTTAGAAAAATTCTATATGTTTCTTATAAAACTAAAAAATACACCTATTGTCTGACCCTACAATTTACAGTCCTGCCCAAGAGGTATAAAAGATACGTTTACACAAGAAGACTTGTATAAGACTGTTCATAGCAGTTTTATTCATAATAGTTAAAAACTAAAAACCAGAGAATGGATAAACAACCTGTGATATATTCACACAGTGGAATATTAGCCATAAAAAGGAATGAAAATCAGAGATGAAGAAAGAAATTAGACTGAGTGAAAGAAAACATACACAAAAGAGTGCATAATACATGATTGCCTTTAATTGAAGTTCTAGAATAGGCAAACTTATCTATGGTGAAAAAAAGTCCAAACAATGGTTACCTGGGGGATATGGGTAAGGATAGAGATAAAGGAGGAAGCAAGGGAATGTTCAATATTTTGATTGGGGTTTCAGTTACACAGGTGCATGTATGCATTTTGACAAACATTTCAGTGTAAATTTTACACTGAACGAAAATAAACTATAAACAAATATTGAACTCATTAATCTGCAGGCTAAAGTATTTTGAATGAAATGTCTTCTGCAACTTACAATAATTAGCATTAAAAATAAGATGGATTGACAGCTGCATGAAGGGATGGATAGAAGGTTAGATATGTGATAAACAAAGAAAAATGTGTGGAAGAATCTAAGTGGTTTTATGGATGTTCACTGTAAAATTCTTCCCACTTGGCTGTACTTTAAACATTTCCATAATAAAATGTTTAATAAAAAGTAAATACTTAATCATTAAAATTTTTAAAAGTGGTTCATACAGTTACTGCTTACTAACATTTTACCTCCCTGTAGTAGTAAATGGTCACAGTCTCAAACATTGCAGTAGCAGAAACTTGCTTCTCTTGACATCCAGAGTTGCAAAAGAACACAATTTCAGTTCTTTTTTTTTTTTTTTTTGAGACAGAGTCTGGCTGTGTCGCTCAGGCTGGAGTACAATGGCCCGATCTCAGCTCCAACCTCCGCCTCTCAGGTTCAAGCAATTCTCCCAGATCAGCCTCCTGAGTAGCTGGGACTACAGGCATATGCCACCACACCCAGCTAATTTTTTGTATTTTTAGTAGAGATGGGGTTTCACCATGTTAGCCTGGATGGTCTTGATCTCCTGACCTTGCGATCCACCTGCCTTGGCCTCCCAAAGTGCTGGAATCACAGGTATGAGCCATCTTGCCTGGCTCTAGCTCCATCTGAGTCTATAAAGCTCAGTAAAAAATTTATGACTTAGGTTCATATCCATTTCTCTACTTTTCATATCAAAAATTGTACATTTATTCAAATTTGTCTCAATTTCAAACTATTCTGAAACAAACAACTGACTCAAATTTGTGAATGAGTTCTACTCTCCTTCAGGAAAGTCATTTTTTGGGAAAGAGGGATTTGGCTTCTGGAAGTCTTAGTTACTGAAAAAATCGGTCTTTAATTTAAGGGCATAGTGGAAAAAAATCAAAACTGACAATTATGGAACTTCATAAGTTTTGTAAGTGTGGCCACTTAAACCACTGCTTCAGATTATATATATACATATATATATATATATATATATATATATATATATATATATATATATCATGCAGAACATGCAGGATTGTTGCATTGGCACATACACGGCAATATGGTTTGCTGCCTCCATCCCCCCTGTCACCTATATCTGGCATTTCACCCCATGTTATCCCTCCCCAACCTCCCTACCACCCACTGTCCCTCCCCCTATTCCCCACCAACAGACCACAGTGTGTGATGCTCCCCCTCCCTGTGCCCATGTGTTCTCATTGTTCAACACCACCTATGAGTGAGAACATGCAGTGTTTGATTTTCTGTTCTTGTGTCAGTTTGCTGAGAATGATGGTTTCCAGATTCATCTATGTCCCTATAAAGGACAAGAACTCATCATTTTTTATGGCTGCATAGTATTCCATGGTGTATATGTGCCACATTTTCCTTGTCCAGTCTATCATCGATGGGCATTTGGGTTGGTTCCAGGTCCTTGCTATTGTAAACAGTGCCACAATGAACATATGTGTGCATGTGTCTCTATAATAGAACGATTTATAATCCTTTGGATATATACACAGTAATGGGATTGCTGGGTCAAATGGAATTTCTATTTCTAGGTCCTTGAGGAAGCGCCACACTGTCTTCCACGATGGTTGAACTAATTCACACTCCCACCAACAGTGTAAAAGTGTTCCTATTTCTCCACATCCTCTCCAGCATCTGTTGTCTCCAGATTTTTTATGATCGCCATTCTAACTGGCATGAGATGGTATCTCAATGTGATTTTGGTTTGCATTTCTCTAATGACCAGTGATGATGAGCAATTTTTCATATGTTTGTTGGCCTCATATATGTCTTCTTTTGAAAAGTGTCTGTTCATGTCCTTTGTCCACTTTTGAATGAGTTTGGTTTTTTTCTTGTAAATCTGTTTTTAATTCTTTGTAGATTCTGGATATTAGCCCTTTGTCAGATGGGTAGATTGTAAAAATTTTTCCCCATTCTATTGGTTGCTGGTTCACCAGATACTATTAAAGTTGAGTAAGAAAGTTTCATTTGTATATACAACTATCAATTATTCAATATTTGAGTCTAATGACAATCTAAATCAATAGTGATTTCGACTTAAATATTTTTTTCTGACAAATTAATGATTACTATTCACAAGATTTAAACAAAAGTCCTTAGTCAGAAGAAACTGAGAAATCTAGAATTGCAGAGAGAGCAATATAAAATAAATTAGAATGGGAGATTTGGAGCACAGACAGAATCAACAAAATGAAAATAAATTTTTTTAACTGCTACAATTACTATCTCAGCCAAGGGTGAAAAATGCATGAAAGACAAATATTCAGCAGTCTGAAAGAGTTTGAATAGCTATTAGCATAGATTAAATCTGTGGAAGGAAAGAAAAATGGCACATAGGCTTTGTACTTGCTCTGGTATGCAAAAATTCAATGCCTATTAAATGCAGAAATCATTCTAATTAGGCAAGTATAATTACCCTGTTTATCAGAATGTAATTCAAATACAAGCTCTACCTACTATAGCATTAAAGTGAATAAATTAATATTATCAGAAAAAAATCTCACAATGCTGTTTGCTTTATATCTGTATATGTTTGTATAAGCTAACAGAGAAGGCATCAGATCTTTGGGGTTTTTTTCTTATAACATCTATATGAGAGTCATATTTATTAATGACCTACATGGGATCTACTTTTAGACAGACTAGTGATAACAAGTTTATTTGAAATTTTAAAAAATGACAGTGCTGCAAAAAGAAAAACTATCAAGCAAATGTTAAGACTAGAGAAGTGTCTACAAGCCCTCAAATCTGTCCCCTAAGGGAGGAGGCGAAACCTCTGTGGCTATACTAAACAACGATAAATTATAGACAGCTATTTTTTTTAAAGTACAAGAGAGACTCCTGCCGAGAAAACCATCATGAAGAAACTATGTATTTTGTCTTGGTATCTACCATTTGGCAAAAATGGAAAATCCCTGTTGAAACAGTGTGATGGATAGATGCACCATGAACATGGTGGGATCATGCATAATGCAGCGGAACAGATGCTGACAGGCTCACATAGGGACACTCCCATTTATTTTTCATGGGCTTGGAAAATTGATCTACAAAGTGGTCCCATGTGAGTGTCTCCTTGGCCCAACAAATCTCTAAGAGTACTTTGATTTTCTTTGTACCCAGAATGAATCTATCCATTGTGGCTATGCCTTTAATTGACAAAATGAAGAGATGGAAAATAAGCCAATTTTTTGATTAATGGGCCAGTTCTCTGAATTATGGAAGACCACTTCCAAACCTCAAATGGATCGTATGATTTCTATAGGACTTTTAAAAGAGTGAATGAACAATAGGACCAAGTCTGACAATCCAGGACTGAAATGAATGGCTGTGGGATTTCTTCCTAAGCTCCCCAAGCTAGAAGCACTTCTTTGCCTTCCCCAGACTCATGCCAGAGAACATTCTTATTATCCTACTGCATCCATCCCTGTCATCCCCTCCCCCACTGCACACTCCTTCAAGTGCTTCTATCCTTAGAAACTACCTATATATTTGAAACTAAAACACACCAGATTGGGAGGATAAAGCACCATAGAATCGTCACCATGGAGTAAACATCTAGATCAGGGAGTAAAAGCAAAGTGCTGCCATCATTCCCGCTGTCGTAGTGTACTAGGGAAGTCAGCATCTGGTATGTGTGTGGAGGGAGAGGTGTAAAGTGCAAGTGGTTCTGAACTTCTACAAAAGTTTCCTGTAGATGTCATTCCCACAGCTTGGATCTCACACAGACAGATCCTTGGAAGGGCCGTAGTGACCCACCTGGAGAAGCAACTGAAAAGAGACATGTAACTTTTACAATTGTAAGTTTCACATAAATGACGGCTGGTTTGTACTGAGTTCAGGGCCTGGCACAAGGATTTTAAAACTACAGTGTAAAGTGCTTCTTCTTAGGATGGCTGACTGAGAGCAAGTCTTTCCCTTCTTCTAAAATCTCACTGAAATGACAGAAGAATAGCATCTATGATATAAAAAGATATAAGAGGATAATTCATATTGTTTTTTCTTAGGCTTATGAATATATGAATGTCATAGGCCTAAGCCTCACACAAGCATCAGAAAGAAGATATATTAACTATGTGGACAGCATTCAAAGAAAATCAGAACCATGTCAATTATGTTAGAAAATGATAGTCTTACATAGCCCAATGCAACAGAATAGGTCAGAAATAAGACCACACATCTGCAATCATCTGATCTTCAACAAACCTGACAAAAACAAGCCATGGGGGAAGGATTCCTTATTTAATAGATTGTGCTGGGAGAATTGGCTAACCATATGCAGGAAATGGAAACTGGACACCTTCCTAACAGCTTAACAAAAATTGACTCAAAATGGATTAAAGACTTAAATGTAAAACCGATAACTATAAAATCCTAGAGGAAAACCTAGGCAATACCATTCAGGACATAGGCATGGGCAAAGACTTCAAAAGCAATTGTGACAAAAGCAAAAATTGACAAATGGGATCTAATTAAACTAAAGAGCTTCTGCACAGCGAAAGAAACTATCATCAGAGTGAACAGGCAACCTACAGAATGGGAGAAAAATTTTGCAATCTATCCATCTGACAAAGGCCTAATATCCAGAATCTACAAGGAAGTTAAATTTGCAAGAAGAAAACAACTCCATTAAAAAGTGGACAAAAGACATAAACATTTCTCAAAACAAGACATTTATGTGACCAACAAACACATGAAAAAAAGCTTAACATCACTGATCATTAGAGAAATGCAAATCAAACCACATTGAGATACCATTTCACACCAGTCAGTATGGTGATTATTAAAAAGTCAAGAAACAACAGATGCTGGCGAGGTTGTGCAGAAATAAGAATGCTTTTACACTGTTGCTGGGCATGTAAAATTAGTTCAACCATTGTGGAAGACAATGTGGCAATTCCTCAAGATCAAGAACCAGAAATGCCATTTGACCCAGCAATCCCATTACTGAGTATATACCCAAAGGAATATAAATCATTCTATTATAAAGATACATGCACACATATGTTCATCGCAGTACTAGTCACAATAGCAAAGACATGGAATTAACCCAAATATCCATCGATGATAGACTGAATAAAGAAAATGTGGTACATACATACCATGGAATATTATGCAGCCATAAAAAGGAACAAGATCGTGTCCTTTGCAGGGACATGGATGGAGCTCGAAGCCATTTTCCTCAGCAAACTAATACAGCAAACTAATACAAACATTGCATGTTCTCACTTATAAGTGGGAGCAGAACAATGAGAACACATGGACACAGGGAGGGGAACAACACACACTGGGGCCTGTTGGAGTAGGGGTGGGGTAGAGGAAGGGAGAGCATTGGGATTAATAGCTAATATATGCTGGGTTAATACCTAGGTTATGGGTTGATAGGTGCATCAAACCATCAACCCATCAAACCATTTACCTATGTAACACACTTGTACATCCTGTACATGTATCCCAGAGCTTAAATTTTAAAAAGAAAGAAAATGACAATATTTCCCATCAGAAAAAATTGCACAAGAGTAAGATAGGCAAAATTTGGTTTAGTGAGTCGTTTATACAAAGGTGATCTGAGGGTTTTAGTGACCTCTGCTGTAGACTTATTCTGGCATTTTACATCAGTCCACCCACAGCTTCTGCTGAAAGGGCCAGGCAGGATGGCCACATTTGTAACATGTACATCTGTCTGTTCCCCTTCCAGTGGCTAATTGGACCAGAGTAAACAAATCCAAAAATTGGAATACAGTCATAAAATTCCCTTTCCCAGGAAGTTGGAATTGAGGAACTGGGAAACTGGGACAGCTGCAGCCTGATTCATTGCTACTCAAAGTATGATCTGTGGACTAGCAGCATCCACGTCATCTGGGAACTTGGTAGAAATGTGGATTCCCCATCCTAGACCTATGGAGGTATATCGGAATTTTAGCAAAATCCCCCAGATGATTTCGTGGACACAAAAGTTTGAGAGACACGGAGCTGGGCAATGGAAACGGGAACACTTGAAATGAAAAGTTTACAGAGTTTGGGGTAGGTCTGTTCATGCCACACGGAGCACAGGTAAACCAAAGTTAAAAAGAAATGTAAAAGACATGGAAAGGTCACTTTGCCAAGAGAAGAAGGAGAGCAGAACAGACCTGCAGAGAGAAGCAGAAACAAGAGGCCCTGGGGTGGGGGTCTGAGGAGTAGACCCAGCTCCTGGGCTCGTCCTGCCCATGGCCCAGGGAGGATATTTCCCTTCACATCTTGATGGAAACCCTGGCTACCTGTGGCGACTTTACAATGAATCTATCTGTAGAGAAGCTACTCCAGTGGATTTCCAATGCTCATCCCTGATTATTTCTATACACACTTCCTGTGTCATGTAGTTTCTATCAAAACTAACAAAATTTGGGAACTTGAGCATAAAAGGGGGAATAAAGCACTTAGTATCCCCAGAATTTCAGCCACATCTGGAGTCTGATACTCAGTTTGGGCATCTCACTTCAAAAGGGTCCTGCCACACTGCAGCCAGGCCTCCAAACAAGAGGCACCAGCATAGTCTGAAACTACACCTAAAAACATATGACATGGGCAACAAAAGCAGGGATGCTGGCTTTCAGAAGAGAAGACTCTCAGGAGACATGTCGAAATGAGGGGATGGCATTTTACATATTTGAAGAATTGGTCTTGTAGTCCAAGCTAGCCCAGAGGAGGCCTATAATACTTCACTAAGGAAGAATTTCCTTACAACTCCAAGAGCATAACAGTTGTCTTTTGAAATCTCAAGCTCCCTGTGACTACAGTAAGTCAAAAGCTGAAGCCAAAGAAAAAGGGGATTTTATTTTGAGCAGAACTCTATGGCCTCTAGAGTATGCTGTATTTCTAAGATTCTCCAGTTGCAGAGCTAGGATTATGAAGGTCTTTTTTCTTCTATTCATGAGCAGACAGAGTGCCCACTTCAAGGCTCTGAGCAATCACTGAAGCACAGATTTTTCCATTTGCCTTGTTTTCTGAGAAACTTGCTAAGTTTTTATGACAGTTTTTAAATAAGATGGTAACAATTGTGCAGAAATAAAAAGTCATTTGGAACCTAAGACAAATGGAAAGAGAGCTGTAATTTTGGAATAAGAAAGGAACGAAGCTCGTTCTGAGAGTTCTAATACAGTGGAGGATTAAAGAGTTGTTAGAGGCAGAAAACCTTGCAGCCAGATTGTGAAAGCTTCTGCTTCCTGCCATTTGTGATCTTGATTTTCTATTCTAATTCCTTAAAAAGTTACCTCTATTCATTATCTCATGAACACAGGGAGTACAGACAGTTTCACTGTAATTTCCAGCTCACTGCAAACATATGTATTACTTTATGGATCTACTTAATTTAGCAAACATAGAAAAGCTTGCATAAGAATTTAAAGGCAGAATGTAAAACTGAAAGGGGAAAACCCAAACAAGAGATTGTCGAAGGTCAGAATAAATTAATAGAAGAGAAAAGATGAAACAGTAGAGCAAACCAAAGCACCGTAATTCAAATGCTCCTTCTCATCATAATTATGAACATAATTTTTATCATCTTCACCAAATAATTTCTTGAGAGATTCCAAATGCCAATTTCTATTTTTTCTATGTTGTCTCTTGTACATTACAGTTCTTCTTTCCTTAGCTCTTCCATTATCTTCTTTAACTCTCTAAGTGTTCAAGGTATGTAGGAAATAGCATCTTCTGCCTCTCTTGAGGCTCTTCACACCGGGGAGGAAAATTTTCAGCTCTGAAACATGGGAATCCAGTATGCATGCTCCATGGCTTCAGAGATGCGGAGTTCAGCAAACACACCCCAAATGAATGCAAAGAATGTGAATAATGCTGCTTTGGAATTCAAGACATGCTTAATAGAAAGAACAATTTCTTTTCAAAAAGTGAAAAGAAATTTATTGGGCACTTCACAGAGAAATAACAATAATAAAACACCCATGTGCCCACCACAAGGACTTAGAGGTAGAACACTACCAGGACCTCAGAAGCCCTGGAGTGCCTATCACTGAAGGCATCCTCTTATAGTTCCAAAGACAGCTACTCTTTTTTTTCCTGATTTTTCTCTTTTGTTGCTGCTGCTGTTTGTTTCTTTGTTTTAGACAGTGTCTCATCTGATCACCTTGGGCTCATCATAGCTCACTGCAGCCTTGAACTCCTGGCCTCAAGTGATCCTCCGTCTCAGCCTCCCAAAGTGCTGGGATTATAGATGTGAGCCACTGTGCCCAGCCAACAACTACACTTCTGGATTTTTTGGTCAGTGATACCCTTGCTTTTCTTCATAATTTTACCACTCAAGCCTGCATCCACAAACAATATAATGTTTAATTTTCCTTGCTTATAAAATTTATATAAAGGTATTATTTGTTCATAAAATGAGCTTCTTTTCTATTTTTCTGATTGATCCAGGTTAAACAGCTCTTCAGATTAATCAGTTTTCATGTGCATAGCTGTAATGCATTTCTTAACTGCTATATAGCATTCCATAATAAAACTATACATATTTTAAAATTTATGTTACTGTTGGCATTTATGTGGTTTCCAGTTTTCAGGGTGTGTGTGTGTGTGTGTGTGTGTGTGTGTGTGTGTTGTGTGTGTGATCATGAACTCTTTTGTTTGTGCCTTGAGATACCTATGTATGTCCAGATACAGAGTTTCTCCAGGATATATATCTCAGATTAGAATTGCTAGGTTGTAGAATATAAACATCTTCAACTGTACGAAGTAATGCCAAAGTGATTGTACCAATTAACACTCTCACCAGAAGTATGTAAGCGTATTGATAGGCCCACATTCTTGCTGAACCTGGTACTTATCTAACTTAAAACTTTTTGCCAATGGCTGGGTGCAAAGTGGTATCTGATTGTGGTTTCATTTGGCATTGCCCTTATTACTAACACGACCAATCACCTTTTCATGTGGTATTGGGTCACATTTGTGTTACCACTTCTCCACATCTTTCTACTGTGTTGCTTGTCTCTTTCTTGTTGACTTTAGGAGGTGTTTATATATTCTAGATTTATATCTTCCTTTGTCGGTTATATCTAACAAAAATTTGTTTTCAAAGCTTGAGCTTTGGATTTTTACCCTCTTTATGATATAAAGACTAGAGATTCTTATCTTAATGGCAACTTTTTGATATTTTCCTCTTTTGGGGGTCTTGATTAAGAAATTTCTCCTTGCCCCAAGGTTATTAAGTGTATGCCAATAAATTCTTTTGAAATTTTATCGTTTGACCTTCCAAATTTAAGTTTGTATTCTACCTTGGTTGTACATACAGTCCTTACAATAGGGATCTGTTTCATTCTTTTATGAATGGAGAATCAGTCTTCTCAGCTGTATTTATTAATAGTTCATTTTTATACCACTGATGTTCATTGCCCACTCAATCATCTTTCAAGTTTCTTTTTTATTCCATTCACCTATTTTTCTAACCTGAAAGAGTACCATACTTTTTAGTTGCTATTGCTTTATAATAATTTCTGGTGTCTGATAGATCAAGTCATTCTATTTAATTCTTCTTCATGTATAACTTGCCATTTTTCATTGAATCTGTATTCATTTACATTTACCTACATATTGACCCTTTCAATTGTTTATTTTTTGCTGTATTTTCATGAGTTCATCTGGGGATCATTTTATTTTTGCCTGAAAATTTTTCTTCAATATCTGTATTGGTACAGATGTTTTGTTGTCCAATTCTTTGGTTTTTGTTATCTAAAGTCTTTATTTTGCTTTCACCTTTAACACTATTTTTGCTGACTGGATGTAGAATTCTAGTTCATTCAACACTTTAAACACATTGTTCTATTTTATTTATTTTTTTATGTTTTATTTTATTTTATTTGAGACAGGGTCTCCCTATGTTGCCCAGCCTAGTCTCGAACTCCTGGGCTCAAGTGATCCTCCCACCTTGGCCTCCCAAAGTACTGGGATTACAAGTGTGAGCCACTGCACTCAGCTAATTATTATATTTTCTGCTGGCATTCATAATTTCCATCGATAAATCATTGGACCATCTTGTTCATTTGAAAATAATGTTTCTTATATCTGACTGCTTTAAAAATTTTTTAAGATTTCTATTTATGGTTTGATTCGTATTTATTGTTTGGCTTTGTAGTGTTTCTTATTTTTCATTATTAGAATGTTTTCACGTATGATCTTTTCAAATATTGCTTTTACCCCAGTCTTGCTTCTGTCTTTGTACAATTAACACATTAGAAGTTTTTTGTGTTCTTATGCTTTTTTTGTATTTTCTATTCATTTCTCTTTATGCTTCAGTATGGATATTTTCTGTTGACCTATTTTCTTTCTTTCTTTCTTTTTTTAAGATGAGGTCACACACACTGTATTACTATATTGCCCAGGTTGGTCTTGAACTTTTGGGCTCAAGCAATTCTCCAGCCTCAGCCTTCTGAGTAGCTGGGACTACAGTGTGCTCCACCATGCCTGGCTCATCTATTTTCTACTTCATTAATTCTTTCTTCAGCTGTGTTTAATCTGTTGTTAAACCTATTTAATAAGTTCTTAATTTTAGTTATTGTATTTTTAAGTTTATTATTTTTAAAGGTTCCAATTCTTGCTGAAATTCTTTTTCTCACTCTGTGTATTCTTCAGTATATAACCTAAGTTATTTTAAAATCCATGTTTAATAACTTGAATAATTGAATCTCCTGTAGGTCTGCTTATTTGACCTTTTGTTTCTCTCTCCCTCCCTCTCTCCCTCCGTCCCTCCTTCACTCTCTCCCTCCCTCCCTCCCTCCCTCTCTTGCTTTAGCTAATTATCCCCTGGCTTGTCTGGTAATTTTTTGTTGAATGCCAGATGTTATATATAAAAATTTAAGAAATAGATTCTGAATGGCATTAATTCTTTCAGAGAAAATTCACTTTTGCTTGTAGCAACATTAAAGATGGGATCAAATAACTTTACCAGGGAATGAACTATTTTGAATTTGTGTTTCTTTGTGAGGGCTGGACAGTTTCTAGTTAGGTCTTTGGCCTACAATGTGGATCTTCAAAGATTGTATGTGAAGCCTTGGGTTGGTCATCAGGGACATTCTTCTTGGCAGGTCCTAAATTCTGATTTTTGTCTCCTAGCCCCATAACAATGGCAAAAACTCTGCTCAATTTCTCATGTTACCGCTATTCTCTGTATTCTTCTTTTAGATTGCTGTTTACAAATTAGCAAATGCTGAAAGAGGAAGAGTGACACAAAGTGTCAGGTTTATCTCTTTTCATTTTTCATTCTTTCTGAAGATCTTAGCCCCTAGAATCTTCATTGCCTTAATATTTAGCTGATGCCCTCAAATGAATTGTTGTTTTTTATTGTTTTCTTAATTATTCCTAGAAGTAGGTTTCTGATAAATCTACATGTTCATAGCTAGACCTTCTCATATGAATTTTATAATGAGTTTGCCAGGCTTAATGGAAAAAACATGAGATTTTAATTAAAATATTATTGAATTGTTATATCTGTTTGGGGAGAATTAATGACTTTATAACATTAAGACTTCCTATTAATGAACTTAGCATATCTTCTTTTAGGTCATCTTTCAATCTTTAATGTCTTTCCCTTTTTTTTTTTTTCTTTTTTTTTTAAGACAGGGTTCAACCATGTTGGTCAGGCTGGTCTCAAACTCCTAACCTCAGGTGATCCGCCCACCTCAGCCTCCCAAAGTGCTGGAATTATACACGTGAGCCACCAGGCCCAGATCCTTTTTTTTTTTTTTTTTTCAATAGAGACAGGTGCTGACTCTATTGCCCAGGCTGGTCTCGAACTCCTGGTCTCAAGTTATCCTCTTGCCTTAAGCTCCCACAGTGCTGGTATTACAGGTGTGAGCTACTGCACCCAGCTAATGTCTGTCCATTTTTAATTTTCTGCATAATGGGCTTGGACACCTGTTAGATTTATTCATGGTTATTTTACATTTATATTACTATTATAATTTACACATTTTAACTACATTTTCTAGTTAGCATTACTGAGATATATTGATTTTGTGTTCCTACTTGTAATTTAACTATAGATTATCTTGCATTTTCTCTGGACAACTATATCATCTGCAAATAGAGTATAATTTAAAAATGTTTAATCCCTACATATTTAAAAAATCTGATCTTACTGCTTTAGGATATTATTATGCTGTCAGATTGCTATCTAAGATGTCCAGCACAATGTTTAATAGAAGTAATGGTAGTGTTGCACACAGGCTGGAGTGTAGTGGCACGATCTTGGCTCACTGCAACCTCAGCCTCCTAGGTTCAGGTGATTCTTCTGCCTCAGCCTTCCGAGGAGCTGGGACTACAAGTGTGTGCCACCACGCCAGGCTAATTTTTTTGTGTTTTCAGTAGAGATGGGGTTTCACCATCTTGGCCAGACTGGTCTCGAACTCCTGACCTCGTGATCCACTCCCAGAGTGCTGGGATTACAGGCGTGAGCCACCACGCCTGGCAAGGAATTTAACTTTTCCTTATATTTTTGCTAAGAAGTTTTGTTGTGGAAACATATTGAATTTTATTGAAAAGCTTTTCTGCTTTTTTTTCTCTTTTGCTTTGATACTGTGTTGAATGAAACTAATGATTTTAAATATTTAACCAATCTTTCATTTATTATGTAATTACCAATTGGCCATGAAATGCTATTTTTGTAATATACTGCCAAGGCCATTTTGTTAATATTTTGTTTAGACTTTTCGCATCTATATTTGTAATTGAGTTTGACCTGTAATGTTTCTTTCTTGTGCTATACTTGTCTACTATAGAAATAAGAATAAGACTCCATAAAATGAGGTGAGGAGTATTTTCCTTTTTCTATTATATAGAAGAATTTGTATATGAGAATTATGTGTTCTTTGAATATTTGGTTGAATTTACCTATTTTATCCATCAGAGTTCAATCAAGAAAGCAAATCATTGCATACTATGTAATAAAAGTAATTTATTATAGAAATTAAATCTTACATAACTGCAAGAGGAGCTGGGAAAATAAGGTACAGAAAAGGGCTTTGGAGGATTAGAGCAAAGTCACTGATCAGCACTCTGATGAAATGGGATGTGTGGACAAGTTGGAGTTGGCAGGGAAACCCAAGAAGCCAGGCATTCCCTGCTCCCCAAGTGGGAGGGAGCGTCCAGTGGACCAGGCAGGGAAGTTTATGGAAGCATGCTGCGTCTGTGTCTGGTGGTGAGCCTGGAATCACCAGGCTGCATCAGGGCCAACAGTCAGGAAGAAGAGACTTAGGAAACACTAAGGAAGGGACAGTGGGGACAATCTGCAGGCTGGCAGCAACCACCACCGGGAAAAGTGAGGATCAGCTGGTACCGGTGCATCTGTCTTTTGCTGCCTCTAGCCACAGTGACCAACGATATCCCAGTGACATGCAGGGATCAAAGTCTGGGAAACAGTTACAGCTTCCCTGGTTCACACGGTACAAAGCTGCCAGGCATGGAAAGCCTGGTGTTTTCCTCGTTGCTAGCATATGGCCTCTAGCTACAGAAACCCTGTCAAGTTACAAACAGGAAAGTTTGGAATTCCTGCTTCGGAATGAACCAAGGCAGAAAAGAATTTCTCATTGAAAGACTTAAAGAATGAAGAGGAAATAAAAAGTAAACGAAAACAAAGCAAAACATAAAATCTTCCCTGTCACAGCTACTTAAATTGACTAGATATTTTGTTTCTTTTAGCCTTTTGTTTGTTTTGCTTGCATGTGTATGTGTGTTTTCTAAGGATTTATAATATAGTACTGCTAGCACATTTTCAGTGATCACACAATAATTTATTCTCATGAAAAGGACATCAGTTGGAAATCAAGGCTAATAGTTGGACTGGAATCATGTCGTTTCAAAAGAATACAGTGTATTTAGCCTTTACTAGATGCTAGAAAGAGGCCAGAATGCTCATTTTAGATGGAGTAGATGACATTTAGTCAAACGGACTCTCAATCAGGCATTGTGCAAAATGAGACCCTGAGAGTTAGGGAGTAAAAGCATTCAGTCTGGAAAAAACACGAATCAAGTTTTTACATGAAAATGCTGTTTTAAAAACTTGAATTTTTAAAGAAAAGAGATTACTGGTAAAGATGCGAAGCTGCAAGAAGATATCTCTTTTTTTTGTTTTGTTTTGTTTTTTTAAATGATCTTGTTGCAAGGAAGAAGATATCTCTGCAGGTGGCTTGTTGATTAAAAAACACAAAGTGCGTTTTTTCTTTAGTCCAAGCAGGAGATGGTGGATAGCCTAGTCAAGGACTTAGCAGGGTTCCAGTTTCTAAGGCACCAGAGTCATTAAAAAGGAAACAAGGATTTTCTGGTTCAAAGATAATGGTATGTTATGGGTAGCTGTGGTCTCGTGTCATTTCTTTTGCCATCATTGAAACCCTAAAAGAAAGAGGTGCTAAAATACAAAAATGTAATCTAAACCCAAAAGTGAGCTTTTGGAGGAAGAAAAAATATTCATACTTAGGGAAAGAAAACTTTAGGGGAAATTATGGCTGTTATTTCTCTGAGGTCAGTTCACTCAGCAGAAATAGACAAGTCTTCTGATCCTCTAGGATATTAATTGTCAATGAAAGCAAAACTGAATATAGAAAAATCTAAATTAGCTGGGTGAGGCGTCATACTGAATAATTAATATCCACAAACCTCAAGTCATCCTCCCCATCATCAAATATTTACCAAAATTCTTATAAAGTATCCATTTGAAAACAGGTACTTCAATTTCTTTTTATTCTGATGTCTGGAATCACTAAAGTCCAAGGAGTTCAGAAATGAAAAATAAACAAAGGGACTAAGTTAATGCATAAACTTAATGATTCAAAGCCCCCAAAATTCAAAGTCACTATATCAGGTTGTGTTATCTATAATAACAGTACCTTGTCTGCAAGAAAAATATTTAATTAGAACACCCATGTGAAATTTTAATTAGAGTTGTAGATTAAAAATTATTTTTTAAAGAATTACAAGGCTGGGCACCATGGCTCTTGCCTGTAATCTAATATGTTGGGAGGCTGAAAGCAAATCACAATACGTTTTGCAAAATTACCAGCATGACCTTGCTTGAGGCTAGGAGTTCAAGACCAGCCTGGGCAACACTGGTGACACCCATCTCTACAAAAAATAAAAATAAAAAATGTAGCCAGGCATGGTGACCTGTGCCTGTGGTCCTAGTTACTCAGGAGGCTGAGGCAGGGGGATCGCTTGAGCCCAGGAGTTTGAGGCTGCACTGAGCTATGACTGTGCCATCGCACACTCCAGCCTGGACAACAGAGTGAGACCCAATCCTCCCTCTCTACAAAAAACAGGAACATCAGCAAGCTTGACAAATAATTTTGGTTCAACTCTAGCACTGCCTTAGACTGTAATTAACTACTTAACCAGGCATACAATGAAATGTTTATGTTTTCTGGTAATTTTATTTAAATAATTAGAAGAAATTCATTGTTATCTATAATGAAAATAAATCAGGCAATTTACTTACAATCTTGTATTTGAAAATACAAACAAATTCTGTAGGTGAAAAGGACAATAATAACTGAGAAACCCTGAAGCCTCCTGTGTAATATTTTTAAATGTTTTCATTCAAAGGTTTTTTTTTTTAAATCTATCTAATTCTGAAGAAATCAGTTTCTAAATTACATTTTTCATTGATTCATCACAATTCATTTTGTAAAATTATCAGCATTGGACCGTGCCAATGAGGAGTTAAATGCCTACACTGTATCTTAACAGTATTGTAATATTCTAATAATTTCATGAAATTGCCATAAATGTTCTGTCCAGATCAAAGAAATTACTTTGTAACTGACCAGTGTGATTGTCTGCTTTAACCCCTAATTTCTTCTGGGGCTGCAGGAACAACAAAAACAAAAATCTATTTGTATTGACTCCTAAAGACAACACAATTTACAAAGCACTATCGTCCCGATTTTGGTTTCTAATGAGTTATCCAGTGAGTCTCCCAGTACTCTTACTTGAAAATAAGACTGCAATGAGACTGCTTGAAAGAACAAACAAAAGCACAACTACAGATCTGTCTCCAGGCATTGAGTTAGGTGATTAGTCATAGAGATTGTGGAACCAAAACCTATAGTTTTCTTCTACTTTTGAAAAAAAAGATACTGTCCATCGACACAGTTCATTCTTCTTGACTTTCCTTTTAATTCCAGTTTTCACTCAGTCAGCTCCATGTGCTGTGGTGGGTCCAGGGCCCTTTGTTGCCATAATGGGTTAGCTGACAGAGGAGAATGGGACTTCTCAACAACCCCATCAAGGGGCCGCATTCCATGGGAGGGCATATGAAAGCTTCGCTCCATTGCCTGGGGACAGGAGCCCTTATCAATGGATACTGGAATCCAGCAGTCTTGCTCTGTGCCTATTCCACATAATTGGGACTCCTGACTCCACGAAGTTGGTTGCACTGACCCTATACAAAAGACAAAAGAAATTTCAGTATTCATATCATTCACAACACTTGGCAAGAGAAATCCTAAACGGCAGAACTGGCCTGAAACACAAAGATAACCCATTTTCAAACTATTCTAGACACATTTGCTTTTTCTTTCTTTCTTTCTTTCTGTCTGTCTGTCTTTATACAGGGTCTCACTCTGTCACCCAGGCTGGAGTGACACCCAGGCTGGAGTGCAGTGGCACAATCACAGCTCACCACAGCCTCTTCCTCGGGGTCAGGTGATCCTTCCACCTCAGCCTCCTGAGTAGCTAGGACCACCTGACTGATTTTTGTAATTTTATTAGAGACAGGGTTGCCATGTTGGCCAGGCTGGTTTTGAACTCCTGGGCTCAGGTGATTCACCCACCTCCCCTCACAAAATGCTAGAATTACAGGTATGAGCCACCGTGCCCCACCGTGGGCCCAATTTTTTAAAAATTAAATAGGCCAGTACAGTGGCTCATGTCTGTAATTCCATCACCTTGGGAGGCTGAGGTGGGAGGATGGCTTGCACCCAAGGGTTCAAGACCAGCCTGGGTAACATAGGGAGACTCCATCTCTACATAAAATAAAAAATTAGCTGGGCATGGTAGTACATGCCTGTGGTCCCAGCTACTTAGGAGGCTGAGTTGCACAATCGCTTGAGCAATGAGCCATGACCAAGCCACTGCACTTTAGCCTGGGTGACAGAGTAAGACCTTGACTGAAAAGAAGTTTTTAAAAATCAAAATAGTCTTGGTTGGCATCTTAAATTTTTTTAATTAAAATAGTCTTAGTTAATTGAGATGATTTAAAGAACTGTACTACCTGACACATTGCTCTTTACCTTTTACTGTGTACTTCCTGTCTCCCCATCTGGACCACAAATGACTTGAGAGTAGATAGAGCTCAGGGTTTTTTTGGTTTTACTTTCCGAGATGGAGTCTCACTCTGTCAGCCAGGCTGGAATGCAGTGTTGCGATCTCAGCTCACTGCAACCTCCACCTCCCAGGCTCAAATGATCCTCCCACCTCAGCCTCCTGAGTAGCTGGGGCTACAGGTGTGTACCACCATGCCAGGCTAATTTTTGTATTTTTTGGTAGAGATAGGGTTCCACCATGTTGGCCAGGCTGGTCTCTAACTCCTGATCTCAAGTGATCTGCCCGCCTTGGCCTCCCAAAGTCCTGGGATTACAGGTGTGAGCCACCGTGCCTGGTCTGAGCTCAGATTTTAGATGTATTTCTTTTCCTTTCCCCCTCACATAGTCAGCTGCCCCTAGCATATGCTCTGCACTTAACCTGTGTCAGCTGATGTTGGCTGAGCTCAACGAAGATGGTTTTATGGAACTACACTAGTATTGCATTTTAATATGTTTTTCAGGAGCAGAGAAGAAATTGGCTCACAGCCAAACTTGATCGTTTGTTTAATTCCTCACTTGACCTCCCCCCCACCCCAATCTCTATGCGCACTTTCACCCCAGGCATTTATGAGACAGCTGGACATGATCGGGGATGTGATCACTCCTACTGGGAGACAGTTATATGAGTGACCCACAGAGAATGGGTCAAATTGTTTGCAGTACAGTGCGGGACGGGGAGTGGGGGGGGGACAATACAGCAGCAGCAGAGAGAGACATTCTAACATATTCCTGAGTACTCACCTAACTGTAACGAGTCCTTAGTTCTTTTCTAAGTTTAACCAAATTCCTGTCAAATCATTGTGCTATTAGCTTGCAAAATTGTATTACATGTGCCTCTATAGTGGATTACCATTATAAAAAAGAATTATGCGCTTTTAGCTGCTCAAGGAAAGTGGTAACTACAAGATACTCCATTACTTTTTAATTAGTGTTACCAGTAACAGTAAACACAGAAACAAATTTTTGAAAATGCTGAATTTTTTATCAGGGAAAAGTAATGATCCATATAAAAAACTGTTATTCATTCTAGTTTTCACATCAATTCTTAAGTGTACCTTAATATCCAGGCCTGCTTCAAATTAGGTAACAAAGTTGTACAGAATTCAGTATTTGAGGTTTCATGACAACATAGGTATGAGAAGGGAATTTAGAGTGAGTTTTCCAAAATAAGAAGCCTATGTTCTTTCCAGAAAGAAGTCTGAGGAGGAGGTTATGGTAATAAGCATATTGAAGAAGGAAAACATATGGAAAATATAATTAGAGTTGATATTTCATTAGCTCCTTTCGTTAGCAGAGGTACTGTTTTTGTTGGCTAAAAGTTTCTCTAAACCTTTCCAAAGGCTCATGACACAAAGGCATGGTCAAAAATGCCTTTGGCCTGTTAAGCAATATCCTCTGGCCTGTGAAACAAAATTCAAACTGAGACCCAAACCGAAAAGGTTGATCGTAACACAACTCGTGGAAAAAGTATTATGTGAAAGGGTATCTGAGTTCATTTCTACCCAAAGTAGACTGAGGGTATCCGAGTTCATTTCTACCCAAAGTAGACTGAGTTCCTGAGAACCAGGGTTGATTTTATGGTCCCTCCACAAGTGGCCTGGCTGGACTTCACAGACAGCCAGGCGTCTGGCTGAAGTCAGACCCCTGATAAGACCTGAATACTCTGAAATCCCCCAGGACAATCCTCACATCAACTTAAATTCACAGAAACCCTTCTCACTAGATGGACTGAATATGGAACATGTTTTCTTGAAACCATTTACAACTCAACTGGGAGTATACCTACAGCTACCAGTATAGATACTGGACCCAAAGAATGACCTCAAAACTCAGTTCAAATCCAGGAGTCACCCACTGTATTCTTGCTCAAAGTGCAAGAACATGGGCTGCTCTGTGACTAGAGTTTTGAGTGAACATGTTAACTTCATATAAGACATAACTCCAGTGCAAATAAGGTCCATGGCATTTCAATATAGCCCAGCTACTCACAGAGCTTATACAATTTAGTTATTGTGTGTGTGTGTGTGTGTGGTTAAATGAGACTTTTCACTTTTCAACAGTCAGGAACTAAGTAAAAACAACCATTCACTAGGAGCCAGGGATAAACACTGACCAACATCTGCTGCATGACTATCCTCGCCAGCCACCGGTTGACTCCCACTCCTGAGGTCTTGGTGTTCCTTTATAACCACAAACTGCAGACAACAAAAAGGAGAGAGAGAGGATATTGTTATCCTTCACAAATGACGTCAACATCATTGAATCAAAGTCTATGGCTTTACAACGTTCGTCGTATGGAAAGTGAAAGTCAGAAGAAAGGTCCTGTGAAGTTTGTCTTTCTAGCTAAAGAGAGATTGAGCATTCATTGAAGAACTTTGTGTTACTTTCTCTGAAAGCAACTAGGCACTACCAATATGTTAACTGAAGAATCTATTCTAATTCTGGAATCTCAGCTTTTAGGTCATGGATCCCCCAAAGGCCACTGATTTACCACAAGCAATCCAAGAATCCATAAGTATGCTTTACCCATAAGCCAGACAAATAATATCTCATATATGTGTGTGCTACAACTTTTCATACACCACACACACACACACACACACACACACACACACACACACACACATTTATAACACTGATTTAAAGATGCTACCAAGTTCTGAGTAATTTGGGGTCATTAAAGGTACTAATAACTACTAGTGCAATGACAATTTTGCAAGCTGGTTGAACAGCCTGGGGACCCAGAATTTTAATAGAGAGGAACAGAAAACAACAACATTTCTCTCCAAGTCAGCAAAATGATTACTTTTGTCATTATTTGTATTATCAAAAATTGATTGGGCACTTGCAATGCAGGCTGACCAGAGTTCACTGGCTCACATTCACTCTAGATAGATTAGATATTAAAACAGATCCATGCTACGAGGAAAGGAAAGAAGTAACCCCATATAGCAGGACAAAGGACATCATTTGGTGAAGTCCTTCCTTGTCAATCAGTAACCAGTACAAGGATTGCCCCACGGTTTTGGCTGATCAGGCACCGTTGGTTCAGAAATGGGCCCTCCACAGAAAGGAGTACACAACTCAGAAACAACAGAAAGAGGAATAGAAAAAAAGTCTCTTTGTCCATATTTTCCTTTGAGAAAGGTGTAGAAAGGGATGATGAGTGGGGCCAGTTAGGGAGAAGACAGGGAAATGCTGATAAGGGAAGGGTGAATCCAGACAACATGTATTTTCATTTTCTTTTTTTTTTTTAACCATACTAATCATGCTTCATCTCCTCCTCATTAATGATCCCCTGCAGCAATGCATTGCAAAATCAACACAGGATCCACTGTTTAAAGACACATGCCCATTATTTCTGTCTCAAGCCAAAATTCAACCCTCTGCACTGCAAATTTTCTAACCTCGTGCTTCTCTGCCAGAGGAACATAGGTCCCGGAATTCTGGGCTGAGGTGGGAAAAGCAGCTGATGGAACCAGATTTGTTTCTGCTGTTGCTTTCTCTAGTTTGAGCGTTCAGCACTCTCCCACTCCCACTGATATCTACAGCAGCACTTGCTGTCAATGACAGTTATGAAGGATGTGGGGGACTGAGCTCAGTGACCCCAGGCCTCCTAACATAGTTCTGAGCCAACAAGCTGCTCATGACAGCAGCAAATGCTTTTGATTTTTTAATAGGCATACACAGATTGTGTTTCTCCTTCATTCCCATGATGATGAATTAATGAGATAAATTAAACGTGCTACTCAAAACCTGAATGAAATATCAGGTAGACTGACAAGTAAAATCTGGGAAACTTAGAAGTTCAGAAAGTCATGAAGCCTCAGAGAACCAAGCACATTCTAGAGCTAAGTTCCCCAAGAATCACACACTTGTGGAATTGATAAAGACCGAAGGGATCTTAGAGATAATCTAATCCAAACCCCTTGTACTAAGGGGGAAGCAGAGGTCTGCATAGGTTAAAGAATTTTATGTAGATAGCCAATTGGTTGGGGACTAAGACTAGAACTCACATTTCTTCTTCTCATGTCTCACCCTGTCACTCAGGCTGGAGTGCAGTGGTGCTACCATAGCTCACTGCAACCCTGAACTCTTGGATTCAAGTGATCCTCCTGCTTCAACCTCCTGAGTAGCTGGAACTACAAGTGTGTACCACCATACCCAGCAAAGTTTTTTTTTTTTTAATTTTTTAAAGAGATATGATCTTGCTATGTTGTTCAGGCTGGTCTCAAACTCCTGGCCTCAAGCAATCCTCTTGCCTTGGCCTCCCAAAGCACGGGGATTACAGGCATGAGCAACCTTGCCCAGCCTCTATTTTTGTTTCCCCCAAACTTGAGTCCGACCAAAAAAATAAGGAAACACTGAAAGCCTATTACAGGTAGGAACAGATGATCACCTGGTAGTCAAAAGCACAGTCACAGGAAGCTACTTTTTGGGAATTCACAGTGAGATGGGAGCTGGGGAGTAGGGGAAATGAGGTGGGAAGGACCCCAAACATTGCCTTTGCTCCTCCATAACCTCTCCCTAATAGCTCTTCCCTAAGGATTCAATCCTCCATGGACCTACCGTAGATTCCAGTCTCTTCCACAATATATGCCACAAATAATGCCAACAGCACCCACTGAATCAGTGGTTAACTCTGGCAAGTTTCTAGAAATGGAAATTCCCTTAACTGAGTCAAGAATGTGTAGCCTGTCTCAAGACTGCCCTCTAGTGTTCCAAGACCAATTACTGAAGTGGGTGATTTATGAAGCATCTTGAATTTCCCAAACCTCTGTGCTTTTGGAAAATATTTAGGATTGTCAGATAAAATACAGAACCCAGTTAAATTTAACTTTGAATTTAAACTTGAACTTTCAGTATAAGCATGAATTTAACTAGGTATCCTATATTTTTATTTGTTATCTGGCAAACTATTTTGCTATTGAAATTTAGGGAGTTGAAATGTATGTGAGAAAAGAAATATTAAGAAAATTAGGCCGGGTGCAGTGGCTAATGTCTGTAATCCAGCACTTTGGGAGGCTGAGGAGGGTGGATCATGAGGTCAGGAGATCGAGACCATCCTGGCAGTGGTGAAACCCTGTCTCTACTAAAATACAAAAAATTAGCCGGGTGTGGTGGCATGCGCCTGTAGTCCCAGCTACTCAGGAGGCTGAGGCAGGGGAATCACTTGAATCTGGGAGATGGAGGTTGCAGTGAGCCAAGATCGTGCCACTGCACTCCAACGTGGCAAAGAGCAAGACTCCATCTCAAAAAAAAAAAGAAAAGAAAAGAAAAGAAAATTAGAGTTCAGTGCAGTGGTTCATGCCTGCAGTTCCAGCACTTTGGGAGGCCAATGCAGGTGGATTGCTTGAGCCCAAGAGTTTGAGATAAGCCTGGGCAACATGGTAAAACTCTGTCTTTACAAAAAAAAAACAAACAAACAAAAATTAGCTGGGTGTGGAGGTGTGTGCCAGTAGTCCCAGCTATTCTGGAGGCTGAGGTGGCAGGATTGTTTGAGTCCAGGAGGTCGAGGCTGCAGTGAGCTGTGGCTGGACACTGTACTCCAGCCCGGGCAACAGAGCTAGATCCTGTCTCAAAAAAAAAAGAAAAAGAAAAAGAAAAAAAGAAAGAAAGAAAAGAAGGATATGAACAGACACTTCTCCAAAGGAGATATTTATGCAGCCAGCAAACATATATTAAAAAGCTCATCATCACTGGTCATTAGAGGAATGCAAATTAAAACCACATTGAGATACCATCTCATGCCAGTTAGAATGGCGATCATCAAAAAGTCAGGAGACAGCAGATGCTGGAGAGGCTGTGGAGAAATAGGCACTTTTACACTGTTGGTGGGAGTGTAAATTAGTTCAACCATTGTGGAAGACTGTGGCGATTCCTCAAGGACCTAGAAATAGAAATTCCATTTGTCCCAGCAATCCCATTACTGGGTATAGACCCAAAGAATTGTAAATCATTCTATTATAAAGATGCATGCGCACGTTTATTGCAGCACTGTTCACAATAGCAAAAACTTGGAACCAACCCAAATGCCTAGCAATGATAGACTGAATAAAGAAAATGTGGCACATACACACCATGGAATACTATGCAGCCATAAAAAAAGGATGAGTTCATGTCCTTCATAGGGACATGGATGAATCTAGAAACCCTCATTCTCAGCAAACTAACACAAGGACAGAAAAACAAACACTGCATGTTCTCACTCGTAAGTGGGAGTTGAACAATGAGAACACATGGACACAGGGAGGAGAACATCACACACCAGGGACTGTCGGTGTGTGGGGGGAATTGGGGAGAGATAGCATTAGGAGAAATACCTAATGTAGATGATGGTGGGATGGATGCAGCAAACCACCATGGCACGTGTATACCTATGTAACAAACCTGCATGTTCTGCACATGTACCCCAGAACTTAAAGGACAATTTAAAAAGAATAAGAAAAACAGCACCAAAAAGGTAAAACTAAAAGAAAAGAAATCAGAAGCATAATCTTGCGTTTTTAAGACATCTGTCTGAAATGTATCAACTAAAAATATGGAAAGTCTTCACATAACACATACAAATCTAAGTTATAGAATCTACATGAAAGAAAAAAATTTCAAAAATTTATTGTGCCATTAAATTATGGCATTATTGTAACTCATTTGATTAATTAACAGCACAGTTCCCACACTCTCCCCCCAGGACCTCCCTAGCTGATGCGGTCTTAGCTGACATTGACACCAGCTGGAAGCTATAAGATTCCAGTCATTCTGAACTCAGTGGAAAATTAGAAAAAAATGAACAGGGGTTGATATCAAGCCAATTCCTTGCTTCATCTGCTTTGGTCACATTACCCAAGGTTGAGGGCAAGAGGACATCCCAGCCTCACTGTCAACAGGCCTGCGACTGCTCACATCTCTGCTCGACTCCTCATAAGGATTCTTTGGATTTTTCGATAGCAGCTTCTGAGTCCTGTGATAAAGTCAAAATTTGAGACAATCACACAACAAAATGAAACAGCCCACTCAGTGATGGGCAGCAACAACTGTTTTTGCTACTAAAATTTAGGCCCTTGTGTGGGAAAGAAGAAATATAAAGATAACTAGGAACATAACTTTAGATGTTTAAGGCATTATTTTCTGCAAAACTCAAAATACTTTCCAGATAGTGTTTCATTCTTTCCAAGGTTCTGTGAGATAGACGGCATGTGTGTGTGTGCATGTGTGTGCGTGTGTCCGTGTGCGCATGCATGTGTGTGTGCGTGTGTGCGTGTGTCTGTGTGCTTATGCATGTGTGTGTGTGCGTCCGTGTGCGCATGCATGCGTGTGTGCGTGTGTCCGTGTGCGCATGCGTGTGTGTTTGTGTGCGTGTTCACATGCCCATGCACGTTGGGGATTAGCTTTGCATTCATTCATTTACAGGTATCTACTGAGTACTAATTATACCCCAGGCACCGTCCTAGTACTGATGATATAGCAACGAAAAAGCAACTTACTAATTTTGCAGAAAGGAGCAGGGCAGTCTGTGGAAAAAATATCTCAGCAACTGTGTGAGGCAGACTATGTTAGCTCCATTTACAAGTGAAGCCATCGGGGCTTGGAAATGGCATTGACTCACCTCAGGCACACAGCTACTAAGGGTGGTGTAAGAAGTGTGTCATCATGACACAAAGCCTAGGCTGCTCTTACTGGCCCACTGCAATCTCTCATTCATAAAGAAATTAGAGGCAAAAACAGAAGGAGTGGATTGACCCAAGATAAGAAAGTCTCATAGTTGCCAAGCCAGGAAATACACTAGGTATCTTGCTTCCAAATCCAGTTTTTCAGAGTACTGTCTTATTTGACATTCAGCACTGAGTCTATGCAGGGCATGGTGCTATTCACTAGGGGTGGGGATGGGGAGATTTAGCACGGAGATGGAATCCTGTCCTCAAAGCAATAGCCTCTAGAAGGCGAGAGAGATACATCTGTGAGATTCTACAACAGCACCACTGTCCTGGGGCAGATGGCAGCTTAATTGCCTCTAGGAATGCAACTCTTTGTTAGAAGCCCTATCCAGACATCCCAGAAAGAGTGATAAGGATGGGAGGGGCTGCTGTGAATCTGCCACCACAGATAGTACCAGGAGATGGTATGGGTTATTATGTGTTTTAATCAAAGGCTTCAAAGAAAAAAATTGAAGCAAGTGGCTAATAAAAACAATTCAAAAGTTATAAAATTACAAAGTTAAAATTTGTACCAGTCAGAATGGCTATTAAAAAAAAAAAAGGAAAAAAAATAACAGATGCTGGTGAAGTTTTGGAGAAAGGGAAACACTTATACACTGTTGGAGAGAGTGTAAATTAGTTCAACTATTATGGAAAGAGGTATGGTGATTCTTCAAAGAGTTAACTGCAGAACTACCATTTGACCCAGCAATCCCATGAATGGATATATACCCAGAGGAATATAAATCATTCTACCATAGTGAATGTTCATTGCAGCACTATTCACAATAGCAAAGACACGGAATCAACCTAAATGCCCATCAATGACAGATTGGATTTTAAAAAATGTGGCACATATACACCATGGAATACTATGCAGCCATAAAAAGAAATGAGACCATGTCTTTTTTGGGAACATGGATGGAGCTGGAGGCTATTATCCTTAGCAAACTAACACAGAAACAGAAAACCAAATATCGTATGTTCTAACTTATAAGTGGGAGCTAAATGATTGGAACTCCGGAACACAAAGAAGGGAAGAACATACACTGGGGCCTACCTGAGGGTGGAGGTGGGGAGGAGGAACAGGAACAGAAAAGATAATTATTGGGTACTGGGCTTAATATCTGGGTGATGAAATAATCTGTACAACAAACCCCAGTGACGCAAGTTTACCTGTGTAACAAACCTTCACATATACCCCTGAACCTAAAATAAAACCCACAAAAAAAGTTTTAGTTTGTGATGAAATACTTCCTGTTGATTTTCTTAGAAGGAGTCCTTCCAAGAAATCACATTTTATAAACTAATAATATTACAATTTTGAAAAATGTATTTAGTTTCACAAACAGTCGTTTTTGTTTTGTCTTGTTTTGTTTTTGAGACAGAGTCTCACTCTGTCGCCAACGCTGGACTGCAATAGTGCAATCATGGCTCATTGCAATCACTGCCTCCCTGGCTCAAGCGATGCTCCCACCTTAGCCACTGAGTAGGTGGTACTACAGCTGTGTACCTCCATTCCTGGGGAACTTTTTGTACTTTTAGTAGAGGCAGGGTTTTGCCATGGTGCCCAGGTTAGTTCAAACTCCTGGGCTCAAGCGATCTGCCCGCCTCAGCCTCCCACAGGGCTGGGATTACAGGCATGAGCCAGCATGTCCAGCTCACAATCTTTTGAGAGACACAGAAGACAAACAGTATCAAACAAGCTAGATAAAACAGGCAAGGAATGGTATAAGGGAGGAAATAACTGATTTTAACCTTTAAAGAAAAATATTTAACACATCTAACTTAAAACTCAATGCTAGAGCTATATCTGTTGGTACAGTTGAGTGTGACACGGCAACATTTAGACTAGCAGGTTTAATTTGATCTTGTCAGAATTGATCTATAGTACAAAGGTAGTTATGCACATAGCTGAAAATTTGCGGAGAGGTAAGCAGCTATACTGATAAGAACTGTTAGGTAAATAACCATAGATTCGCTCAGAAAAACTTTTACAACTCTGGCTGCATTTCAGTGAAAAGAAAAGAAACAGTTCTGATGAACGTTCTTTTGAAGGAATAGTCCTTTCATTTCTGATTTTAGGTATATGAGAGTCTGAGGCTGAAGATATATACTCTTATACGTATGTAAGGTCTATAGTCATCTTTCAGCTGAACTGGTCTTTGAATTCCAAGTTTAAAAAGCCAGGAATTTCCCGTTAGCTTTCAATCCAGATCTCTGAAAAATGCCAATAGAACATAAGACATACTATGTCACAACACAACAAATAAGAAAAAATACTTAATAAATATGGCATGCAGGAACTTAAGCTTCTCATTTCTATTTTTTTTTCCCGGTCTTTTGGCAATGGTCCAAGGGATGAAACATTGATCATTCACTATTCTTTCCACACATATCCAAGATATTGATTAAACACCAGGCTAAAAAGTGCAATGTTATCGATGGACTACTGAATTAAAATGTCAAGTTTGTGCCTAAGAATCTTGTCTTTCAAGAGGTGATAGAAAAGGGCTTAGAGCATATGACTCTTTGGGAGGAAGATTACAGTTCATAGAAAATCACAATAATAACAGATGGTAATTATTAATTTCTATATGCCAGACCTACATAAAAGCCTTTACTCAGGTTAACCCAATTAATCTCACAATAAGCCTTGAGATCTTGTTTCTACTTTATGGCAAAGGAAATTAATGAATACAGAGGTTAGGACACATGTCTGGTGTTATTTAGACACTAACTTGGGTTTGAACCTGTATAATCTGATTCCAGAGCCTGTGCTCTTAACCACTATACTAGGATACAGCAGGATCTCGGATAAGTACATCCTGGCTGATACGTTGAATTTTCCAGAACACAAGACAGTTGCCACTTGAGTGGTTGTGTAGTACCAGTAAATGTGGTTAAATTTTTATCTACAGATGGTGGTAGATATTTTGTACATCCCCCCAGAGAATTGGGATCTATGAGCCAAGTGGAGGACCATTTCTTAGGTCCTCCAGCCATGAAATGATAAGATTGAACTAGATAATTCCATAAAGTCCCCATTCAGCACCAAAGTTTTATGACTCACTGATTTTGTACAGCACAAACTATAACAGTACATAAAATGCTTTTCAATATTGATGATAATAGAGGATGCTGTCCTACTTGCTAAGAAAACAGAAAATGAGCCAACAGTGTAATGCATATACCTTCACCCTAATGTAGTGTTATTTTTAAAGAATTAAATGTATAAACAGTATTGTTGCGCAGTTTTTAATTGTTAACTTGAAATTATTAAAAGCACAAAATCTGAGGACCAGAAATTTCCTTCCAAGTTAGGGAAGACATTAATTTTCTTTTACAACATTAATATTTTGTGGGAAATGGCAGGTAGCCATGAAAAATTACAGTTATGCAGGCTATGGGAGGAGCATATAATATTAAATGAAGAAAGCAGAATGCAAAAACACATCATGATAAACAGCGACACATACACTATGCAAGTGTATGGACAACGACTACAAGGGAACAAGGAAAAAGTAAAAGCGGTGATGTTTCAGAGCAATTAATTCCTGAGCTAACAGTAAAAATTTACTCTTACTTCACTTTTTTTGTTTTTTTGTGTGTGTGTTTTATTGAGATGGAGTCTCATCCTATCACCCAGGCTGGAGTGCAGTGGCACGGTTTTGGCTCACTGCAACCTCTTCCTCCTGGGTTCAAGCAATTCTCGTCCCTCAGCCTCCCGAGTAGCTGAGATTACAGGTGTGCATTATCACGCCCATTACTTTTTGCCCTTTAGTGGAGACAGAGTTTCACCATGTTGGCCGGCTACTCTCAAACTCCTGACCTCAAGTGATCCGCCCACCTTGACCTCCCAAAGGGCTGGGATTACAGGTATGAGCACCACGCCCCGCCTCTTCACACTTTAAATTTAGTATGCAGACGTTCATCTCAAGGAGGCAGGCATTCCCCCTGGGAGGTCTTAGAAAGAGGTTTCCAGTACCAAAGGAAAGACAGGGTCACCTGTAGTAGTGGGCCCCCCCACAGGCTCAGGAGGAGCAGCACGACAAGCACCACCACACAGACAGCCACCACGGTGACCTTCCGCTGCTGCCCGTGGCCAGCGTGGCGCAGTTCCCCACCACTTCAGGTCTTGGTACTGACATCGCTCCCCGAGGTAGCCAACAACACAGCTGTGACAACACACAAACAGAGGTCATCAGAGACGCCCGGCCAAAGACGCGGATAGTTTTGACACTCGATATGCAACTCTCTCTCAACCTCTGCATTTCTAGACTCAGCTTTTTGGAAGCATATAGAAAATCCATCCCGGGTCAGTTGAAAGCACTATAATTTACAAGTTAACGCAGCGTGGACTTCTCCCTTCTGTCTGTTTGCCCTGGGATTTATGTGGGATTATTTGCATACTGCCTCTATAAGGCATTACAGGACATTGATTAAAGATCAGTTTCTGTTAGGCTAAAATCCTGAGGAGCCACCTTTTAAAACCAACACAAAGCAACTCTGCCCTAAGAGCCAAGGGAGTTTTGGAAACAAATGTTTGGCCAGATTGTAATGAGTATAGCTGAAAAGGAAGGAGAATTTGAAGGCAGAGTTCCTCACTTGAAAGCAGGCTGTAAAAGAAGAATGTGTGTAGTTTCCGAACAGAATGCATAACCTAGTCTGCAGAGAAAGCTTTTTTCCTTTTAAAAAGAATCACTACTAGCGCAAGGGAAGACCCAGTAACATACATATAGGCATTTGCCTGTTTTCTTCAATGGGGGGAAACAGCTCTATGGAGGAAAAAGGGACATTTACCCACAAACACCCTGCTGAATCAGTGAAATTGTCACTAGAATGAGCTGCTGTCCTTTTTTGAAGTAAATGAAGCAATGCTGCCATCTACTGGGAATGTGCATTTCTGGAAACGATTAGGATCTCAGGTAAACATCTGTATTCTGTTATCCTTGCAAAAGCACCAACTTTGGAAAACATCCCATTAAACACTCTGTAATGCCCACTTATTAAAAATTCCTTCCCCTGGGTCCTGGATAAACTATTTATTCATCCATGTCCCCACTTTATTCCAAAAGGACTTAAAGGAATAAAAATACAGAGATCTGACCCCAGTGCCCATAGTGAGAAGAGGCAGCATCAAAAACACACTGGACAAAGCTCCAGAAGATCTGGGCTCTAGACCTGGCTCTACCTTGAGCTGGTCAGAGGACTAGGCAAGCCACTCCCAGAAGGAGGGAAAGGGAATAGTGCTTCTTAACCATCTTGTGTGTTTGACACCCTGCTAGGCACTTTTACTCATTTTCTTATTGATGGCATATTCCCATATTACAGATGAGGAAACTGAGGCTCAAGGAGTTTGTACAAGGTCACACAGCTATGAGTGACAGGTGTGAATCCAATTGTTCTCTGAATTCAAAGCCTACGTTCTTTCTACTATACCATGCTGCTTACAAAACAAGTTTGATGCTCTATTCAGCTCTGAAAAGCTATTTTCTAGAACTAACCATGCAAGAGCTATCAGGGTCTGAGTGCAGAAGCATAAAGGACCACCATCATCCCAGGCTTTCTTGGATGCAGCTTTAATTCTAGCTATCTGTGGTTACAGCCATTTACTATCAATGCCTAGCAGCGCAATTTTTAAACTGTTGGATGTTAATGGGCCACACCTCTGATCCTCTCAGAAAGTTTGGGGTCTTGAGACATATGTCAGTTCCTTGGCCAAGAGTCCCGGAGATCCAAGTCAACTGCAATAACGGAGCCTCACTGAGTCTTATAAGGCACAGAATAGTCATTCAGCATTTTCCACTGGGGGAAGGGGACACATGATACCAGTTCTTTGGTTATGAATTTGTTCTTCTGTTAAACCAAACAAAAGACTCTCTGGCCAAATAAGTTTGCCTTTCCACAGTCAAATAATTTCGAGACATTCTGGACTCAATACAGATAAACAAAGCTTTTTGTTTGTTTGTTTTTGAGACAGAGTCTCACTCTGTTGCTCAGGCTGGAGTGCAGTGGTGCCATCACAACTCATTGCAACCTCAGCCTGCTGGGCTCAAGCAATTCTCCCACCTCAGCCTCCCAAGTAGCTGGGAATACAGATGTATTTTTTTTTGTAGAGATGCGTTCTCACCATGTTACCCAGGCTGGTAAACAAGACTTTTTAATGTGTTGTGGTATACTATGAATTAAGAATTGAGGGCTAGACAGAAGATTAGAAATTATGGCTTAGGAGTCACACAGCTGGAGGCTACAAGATTATGGCCCTCCCTATACTGCTCCTAAGATCAGTGCTTGAGATACTCTGCAGACCCTGCACCTGATGGATCAGCTGACACCACCCAGATCAATATTAACTGGCTCATCTGAACTTGTGGCCCCCACCCAGGAACTGACTCAGTGCGAGATGATAGCTTCAACTCTCTACGATTTCATTCCTGACCTATCAGCACTCCTGGCTCACTGGCTTCCCCCAACCCACCAAGTTGTCCTTAAAAACTCTGCTCCCCAAATACTCAGGAAGACTAATTTGAGTAATAATAAAACTACGATCTCTTGCAAAAAATAATAATATTCAGGGCTAGAGTATGATGCATCTCTCAATGTGATTTGCCCACATAACCTGTTTTTAAGAAGCATTTCACAACACTGATGTTGGGGGATCTTGGTCTAGAGGCCTGTCCAGAAGGGTGTTTGGCTGAAAGACAGAATGAATGAGGACCTCCTCCGAGCCCAGAAGGTTTGGAGCCTCCTGAGCATCTCCAAACCAGGAAATGTTCAAGGAATACCTTGGGCATGGAGACTTCCAACTCTCACTTCCTCTGCATCACCGGGGGCACCCTGGGGTTTCATGTGGCTGAGGGGAACTTCCACTGCCTCTAAGAAAGGGAGGAAGAACTGGGTCTTCCAAAACCTGCTTGCAGCATGAAGAACACTCTGTACAGAATGACACCTGCCCAGGAAGTGTTTCTAATAAAAGTTGGACTGGTAAAGCACTTCCTAGAGACTTGTTATTACGGAATTAATAAAACACAAGGTGAGGTCATCAGAACAGGAGGAGGCAAGGGTTGAATAGTTGATTAAACCACATTTTTGTTAAATACACAATTTAAAAACAAGGTTATGATCCAGAGTACTGTGAACTCTGATAATATTTTAAATGTTGCTTTAGATTCAAGGTCCTTACATTTGAGTTTTATCTCCAGTTTGTCATTTGTAGCAACTCATGTTTAAAACATTATCAGGGAAATATGATATTTTCATCAAGATTTAATGACAGAAAGAAAAGCAGTATGCCATAGAGTTCATCAATCATTTAATAAATGGATGCTATCAGATCCAAATGAAAACATTGTTCTAAATGCAACATGTAATCCTGTAGTACCCTTTATATTATTATAATGATTTTTATAATCTAAAGTATCATGGAGGAAAACAACCATGACCTAATAAATTTGGACATTTGTTTTTGTAATTTCATCATTTGGGATGACCAGAAACAATGAACAGGCAAAACCAATTAGATTCTTAATATTAAAACTAGCGATAACTATTGCAGATGTCCAATTTATCATAGTTTAGGAAATTACAGAATGTAAACATGAATATGAAAACAGAATTCTATAAGGACTGAGTCATTTTTACTAGTATTCATGAGCATTTTTCACTATGTTTGTCATGCTGACATGATTTCTAATGCAAGACCATACACTTTGTCACAGAATATAGCTTACTCTTCCATGAATTTAGTTATTCTGCTCATTATTACAATGAATGAGAGAAGACTTTAAGGTTATACTAGCTATTTGTGAGGATCAGACTATTTTATCACCCTCCCTCAGGCACAGAGAAAATTATCAATGGATCAGGAGCCTAACCCTGGGAGACCTATTTGTTTTCTGGTATCTATCAGTTTCCTCCTATTGCCTTGAAAACATGAAATGAATTAAAAGTAACATTTGAAGCAGACCTGGCTATCGCGGGTTTGGGTTTTGTTAAAGGGTCCACAGGAAAGGTTTTCAGAGGGAGCACAGTGGGAATGCCTCATAGTTTTAGGGCTTCCTCAAATCTACTTTCCAGGTTGACACTTCACCCACTGTGAAACCCTCATGAGGGCAAAAAGGGAGCAAAAAACAGCAGCTGCAGTATCAGCAATTGTTATTAACCAACAAAATGTAAAAGTCAACTGTTAGGAAGTGAAGAAAAACCGACATACATTTATTTTTGAAGAAAAATACTTTTGGACTCTGGCAAGAAGTCCAGTGTGAACACTTTTGTAAATCCAGAAACGGATCACTGATGCTCATATATAATGTAAAGCATATTTGATGAAAAATAAAGTTTTAAGGAATTATCTCACAAACCTAAGTTTTTCAACCAGGATGAGACATTTAATCCCTAGACTATGCTAGCAGCCACATCAAATTATTTCAGTGAAAGGGGAAATCACCAACTCCTTAGATTTATATTTATCACTGGTAACTGAGAGGGGCATCGTGATACACAGGGAGGGTGCAATGAAGTGCACACACATGGTTCATATGTGTTTGTTTATGTTTTTCCAAAAGAACATCTTGCAGAAAAACATCCTCAGTATACATTCTCCAAATTAGCTGAAAGTGATGGACTGAATAGCATCTCTCTGTGCCATCAGTGAGACAGTTTGACTTACTTGCATGCATACTTGTCCACTGTTTCAATATACATGCACACACCATCATGGAGGCAGTACCCACTGTGGGACGGGGGACATCCAGAGTCACTATTTCTTACGGAATAGCGGTGGTCATCTTCCCTGAGGTGAGAGGGTGAAGTAGAGTCTAAAAGAACCCAAGAGGTTACTTTTACTTTCTGAAGGGACTCATGTCTTTCAAGTATCAATATCAGGAACCAGTTTCTGTGAACAATTTGTGATACAGTATTTTTTAGTGACAGAAGAACTACCAGAAGGGACGACAGTTTTACTTACTGAGCATAAAGGATAGCATATTGGAGGCAGGCGAAAGAATGGCCAGTCCTAAGTTGCCATAGGAATTCAGAGTCACTGATCTCATAAAAACAAATCTGTCATACACAAAAACACACTAACCATGTGAAGTAACAGCATCAAGGTCTCACTGAACAACTGGTAACTCTTTATCATTTAAAACCTATGCATCAGTGTGCAGTCCATTACCTCCAATATCCTGGAGTCTCAAAAATTTCTTTCTCCTAAAAACTAACTTTCAGAGAAGCCCTCAAGGACAAGACTGTAGCAACTATGACAGGAAGAAAACGTTCCCATAACAGAGGGAATGCCAAAGTGGAATAGTAAAGTCTCTCTTATTGAATGGTTCACTGCTCCTTAAAAGGAAAAGATATGTAGCTGACTATATAAATATAAGCAGTTTTTCAATATCTTTAAGAAGAGCAAATTATTTGAGAAAAATAACATGGCAAGACAAAAAAAAAAAAAAAAAAAACAGACACCAAGTAAGCACGGAATTTTTCCTTCTTAGGATGTTTTCCACTTGTAGGGCTGACAGGTAAAGAGTGGGCAGTGATGGGAAAGAGTTCCATCCTGGTCTCCAGGGTCTCAGTGAAGCCAGCTCCCTTTCTGAGGCACTGATGGTGAGATGCTACTGCTGTTATGGGGAGAAGGTTCAGGAAGCAGGAGTCAACCATTATTAACATTGAAAAAAGAAAGGGAAGAGAGCTGGAGTTCTAATGCAGATCAAGAAATACTGCCTTTTTCAAGTAATATTTTAAAATCCTTGAAAGTGATTTAAAACGCTGACTCCAGACATTCTCACCGACCTGCCTAGCCCTGCAAAATTTACCCAGCAGCCCCACAAATCGACATTACAAATAGGGAGATTAGCTGCACAGTTAAAGAGAGACACCCATGTTCCCATCTTTATTGGATTGTGAGCAATAAAAAAGGATTTATTCCAGATGCTATTAAATTAAGAAAACTTGGACCATTTTAAATTCTCAAGCCCAGCATCATCCTAATCAGGAAAGCGAGCTCTGCAGCCTGACTGAACTGAATGACTTTTAGAATCTCTAACGCAAATAGAGATTAGGGTATAGAATTTCCCTGAACCAAGTCCTTCCCCGTCACTCTAGACCACCCACCCACCTACCAGGGCAAATCAGTCCTGGTTCAGACAGGCGTCCAGCACACGTGCAGGCGTAGCCTCCCTCCGTATTTGTGCAGTTGGCATTCTCTCCACAGCCGTGCACCCCCAGTTGGCATTCATCAATATCTGTCAGAAAAGACAGAGTAGGGGGAGAGAAAAGTGGGGTATGGAAAAAGAAAGAGGGTTTTACAGTTGGACAGCCTCTGAAAGAGGAGCTTCATCAGCTTCTGCCATGCTATATGTTCTCAGAGTCCTATGCATTTTTAGTTTTAAAGGGACTTTCATGAATGTTGGAGAGATGAACTGGGTCCTATAATGCATGTCCAGGGAGGTGTTCTTTTTCTTTCTTTCTTTCTTTTTTTTTTTTGAGACGGAATCTCACTTGGTTGCCGAGGATGAGGTACAGTGATGTGACAATGGCTCATTGTAGTCTTGACCTCCCAGGGTCAAGCAATCCTCCCAGCTCAACCTACCAAGTAGCTTGGACCACAGGCTTGTACCACCATGCCTGGCTACTTCTCGTTTGTTTATTTTTTAGGTTTCTTTCATTTTGTTTTGTTTTTGTAGAGATGGTGTCTCACTCTGTTGCCCAGGCTGGCCTCAAACTCCTGGCCTCAAGTGATCCTCCAGCCTTGGCTTCCCAGAGTGTTGGGATTACAGGCATGAGCCACCACACTAGCCCCAGGCAGGTGTTCTAAGCTCCTGACAGAGGCTGGAAGCTTTCTCCTGCTTGGAAAGAAAGGAGACTTTTCAAAGTTAGAGGTTAGTAAACGATCTCTAGGCAAACGTTTAGAAGTTCAGATCCTAAAGATTTATACTTAACTTTTTTGAATAGACATCCTGTCATTGACATCCATAGTATATAAAATACAACAGTTTTGCATCTTTATGTAAGTATAAACTATATAAGACAAATCACCCTTTCTTTCCTAACTACCCACGATTTTTCTTTCTCAGCTACTGCCACCCTAACATTGAGGGCCTCTCTTCCTCTCAATTTTCCATTTGTGCAAGAACAGCCTTACCATATTCCTGGACCCATGTTTCCTCCACGCCACACCTAAACACCAGTGCCAGATTATTCCCCTTTCAACACAACAATGATAAACCCATCATTGCACCACTTTACCCAAATGCTGCCGGTGGTTCCCTGTTGCCTAGAACTTTGCTGTCCAACTTGCTAGCCATCACCATATGAGCGTATTGAGTGCCCAAAATGCATCTAGTTCATACTGAGATGTGCTGTGAGTATAAAACACACATTAGAGTTTGAAGACTCAGTACCAAAATAAAAAAGAATATTAATATCTCAATAATTTTTATACTGATTATATATTAAAATGTTAATATGTTGGATATATTTGAATATTAAATTAGAATAGTAATATTATTACTAAATTTCATTTTGCCTGTTTCATTTTACATTTTGTAATTTGGTCACTAGAAATTTTAGGACAGCACTGGCTGTCTGACCCTCAGCCAGTTTCACTGGAGAAGTGAAACCTCAATGACTGACCCTCAGATTTTAGTCTTCCACAGATGTAACCCAAACCATCTGTTACAGGCTGAAATGTGTCCCTGACCCTTTAATTCATATATTGAGCCCTAACTCCCAAAGTGACTGACTGTATTTGAAGAAAGTGCCTATCAGGAGGAAAGTAAGGTCAAATGGGGTCATAAGGGTGGGGTCCTAATCCAATAGGATTGGTGTCCTCAAAAGAAGAGGAAGAAAAAAAAGAGGAAAAGAAACTAGACTGTTCTCTCTCTCTTTCTGTCTCTCCCTCTCTGTCTATCTCTCTCTCTCCCTCTCTCTCTGCCTCTCTACACATCAAAGAGGAAAGGGCATGTGAGAACTCAGTGAGCAGGTGACCAACGGCAAGCCAGGAAGAGATCCTTCACCCAAAACCAAGTCAGCACCTGGATCTGGGTGTGACTCTCAGTCTCCGGAATCATAAGAGGACACATTTCTGTGGCTTAAGCCAGCCAGTCTATGATATTTTGTTGTGGCATACACTACCATATCGGCCTCAGTTTCTAATAGAACCTAAACTTAGTGTTCAACTAGACTACTCTCTACCCATAATGCCAGTCATGTGATCTGTTCATGCCTGGAATGCTTCCATCCCTTCACATTTCTGCAAATGAAATTACTTATCCACCACACTCCCTCCAAAATGACAGTTCCTCCCTGAAACTTTCCCAATACCTCAAAGATATTTCTCCCAGTTCTGAACTTTCATTGTGGTTTTTACTTCTCTTATGATGTGTACCCTTCTTCATCACTGATCACAGATTTATTTCTTTTAGCTCACATTTTCCTTGCAAGCAAGGACTACTTTTCTCATCCTGATATTTCTCACGTTTCTAGTACTGTGGCCTTGCCCCTAATAGGGGGCAATTAAATATTTAACACACTGAATTGCTATCCTGGATGGCCCAAACTAACTCTTTTATGAATTCCTGTTATAATTTCAATAAACTATCAGCTTGAGAGAAAGAGAGCTTTTCCAAAAAGCAAAGACAAAGGTGTATGCTTGACCAAGAAACCCAACTACTCTTAATAAGAAGGATAACACTTTTACATAGCACTTTTTATGTGCCAGACATGGTTCGAAGTATTATACCTACATACATATACAGAGAGAGGGAGAGAGGGAGAGTGAGCGGCGGGAGAGAGAATAGAGGAGCAAGCCCGCTGCTTCCGTGGAGTCTGAGGACTCCGTGCCAACCATGTAGGTGGGGCGAAGACACCCCATTGCATGATCGATACTGGAAGGAGATAAGTTAATAACAGTGTGAGAAACCAGAGTCTAACAAGTTTAAATTTCCAAGAGATATCTTCCTTTTTCTTCATATTTAAGGAAATTAAATATGAAGTCTGCTTGTCAAAATTATCTATAGGTCTGCTTAATTAGAGCAGTGACATTTTCCTGACTGACAGCCAAATATGTGCTTATAAGAGTGTTTACAGATGTCTGTGGATTCCACAAAACTAATCTGATAAAGGTCTGATTTAAATCAACCAGATTCAAAAAATTGATAGTTATGATTGATATTTTATCTTTAACCTTAACAAGTGGGAGAAAGCGTACCATTTGAGTTTCTTATCAGTTTCTTACGTTTTCAGAAGGAGGGAAAGAAAATACTGAAAGGGAAGTTTTAAAGTGCTGTAAAACTTCAGATGATCCCTTCACCATGCCTCAGATGGCTTCAGGGCAGGTTTTCACTTGTACGTGATGCGATGCTACTGACACCTGGAAAGGTACGAGACATCCATGTCGCGGACTCCCAATCCAACATGCCGCACCCAGACCTTACCAGAGGACAGGGATTATGAAAGAGGTTTGAATCATTCTTTACGTGTATCTCAATGTCAGCGGCTTGACTCTCCCACCTAGTGAACTTACCAAGAAACATGGGAGGAGCCCTTTCACATGTCATACCTCTTTTTCTTTAAGCACAAAGCAGTGACTTCCAACAAACTGTCATCAGCTCTGCAGTTCACTACATTTCTCTTACCAAATTCACTGACAAGTAAATGCTGTCCAACTCCCCCCATGATGGCTCTAGTTGTGAAGTATTGCTGAGACACTGGTGTTACTCAAACCCCAGAGAAAGAATTAGAAAGGCAGAGGAGTAAGCACCCTCCAAAGGGGCTTGAAGCTGAATAGGGCAGTAATAGCACAAGGGCACACACTTGACTGTTCACCAAGAATGGAAATATGTCAGTTTGAGCAGGTCGTACAACTCTTTAAATTGTGACATGTGTGTCACCCCAGTTATATCCTGTCTTCTCTCTGCTCACTGCACCCACACTGTTTCCTGATTTCTGAGGCCTGACTCTGCCCATTCCCCCAGCACATGCGTCCTCTTACCAAGACAGTGAGTCCCATCTCCTCGGTAGCCTTCTGAGCACTGGCAGACATAGCCACCTTCGGTGTTGATGCACTTGGAGGAGGCAGGGGGGCACACTGGGACACCCATCTCACATTCATCTATATCTGTGGGCAAAATTAGGAACTAGTGCAATATTTAGGCAATCCTGATATAAATAAGCATAATCTTATGTTCAAGTGCTGAGTCAGTCCTTTACAGGTGCTGTTTACAACAGCAGGCACATCCTGCAACTTGGACATAAAGTTCACACGTTATTGCTGAATCGATCTTTACAGAGTTGCCACCTATCTGATTAGGCAAATATGTAAATAAATCACTTTCTGCCAGGGTTTCAGACCATAAGAACTGAGATCTTTCCATCAATCATTAAATTATAACTTTGATTCTATTAATGTAAAATAAGAACCTATCCATTAATCTATTCATTTAACTAAAACTTATGACCTAAGCTTCTAGGGGAAAAAACAGTTGTGTTTTCATTGAAATTGGTGAAGTCATATACTTGACTTGAACTCAAATTCATGCTTCTGAAGCTAATTATAAATTCTTCCCCTTAATGTCAACTGCAATATTGCATAATCATATTTTACCATAAACTCAACATAGTATGTGTATATTTGTGTAAATATATTTATATGTCTCATATTTTCTATGCATGTCATCCAATTTTTTTTTTTAGCTAACATCAAATAACTTATTCAACCTGCTGATTATATAAATCCTTCTGGAGCTTTTAAGTCAGAAAGAACAGAAAGAATGTTTCTGGTTCACTATTGTCCAAATATGTGTATTTGCCCTGTGCTCTACCAGAACATAGTTTTCCATCCCCAGCAAACCCTTTCAAACACTGACACGTGGCATCCTCTCCCTCTGAAACACACTGAGCATGCATGCTGCATCCCACAGGAGCACAGTCATCTTGATCTGCAAATACAAGAATCCCGTGCAGTTATTTCCAGACCTTAGAGAAGAAAATAGACTTCAATGTTCTAGGTTCTACAGAACAGTCCGCCACTTTCTTTCCCAAGTTCTGGGGCAGGTTAATCTCCAAATAGAAACACTTAGTTGACCTATAAACCATATCTACATTAAAAGATCCATAGCCAGCTGGGTGCAGTGGTTCACGCTTGTAATCCCAGCACTTTGGGAGGCCAAAGAGGGTGGACTGCTTGATCCCAGCAGTTCAAGACCAGCCTGGACAACATGGTGAAACTCCATCTCTAATAAAAATATGGCGGTGCATGCCTGTAGTCCCAGCTAGTTGAGGGGCTGTGGTAGGAGGATCAGGAGGTTGAGGCTGCAGTGAGCCAAGATGGCGCCACTGCACTCCAGCCCGGGTAACAAAGTGAGACACTGTCTTAAAAATAAACAAAACAAGATGCATAGTCCCATAGCCATGTTTCTGTTAATGTGCTCTCAAAGAACTTTAGTCTTAAAGAACTATCTGGTGTTCAAGGAACTCTATATGAACTTTTCTGTAATTTTTAAAAGCATTTGCAAATGTAAATTATAAAATTGCTAGAAGAAAATAGACTCAAATTTCAAAGGTCTGTTGCTTATTTTGAAATTTCCCAACCATTTTGACAACGAAAGGAGTCAATCTATTCTTATCCGTCAAAGACACACAGACTAATACTTAGCAAGTAGATCTGTGCACCAAGGCAAAGAAATTCAATCATAAAAAAGATTTACTGCCAATTTACTAATATCATATATAATAGAATGTATATGTCACAATGTGTGTTTATTACCAAGATTTATGTAGTAACTTGCACACCTCAAGGCACTTTTACAAAGACATGAACCATATGAGTTAAGTACAGTAAATGGATCATTTCATTTCACACTCCATTGAAATGCAAGTGCCCCAGGGGACAGAGTTACATGTTGAGCCATAAACATGAGCAAGTTTTTGTTTTCTTTGCTCTACTTATGTATGTAATCATTCTCCAAATGCCACCCCCACCCTACCTTTCTGGAGTTGGGGGAATCTGACATACCACAGTAGGATATAAATTATCATCTGTCTATTAACTGGTAAGTTTGCTCATCTGAGTACAGAAGAGATTTTTTAAAAAGCCCTCCAAACTTGCCAATAAATTAAAGAAAGTTAAATGATCTAAGTAGGATTCAGGTGGCATGTGAATGCAGACATCGGGTAATTGCATTTTATTTTGCTTAGCTGCTTGAGTGAGCAGATTTCTCTGGTGGGAGCGGATGCCTTTCATGCTTGCTTGGTCATCTCCTGTCACTCATGACTCCTAGAGATGGATAAGTTCAGACCAAATCAATTATCCATTTAATTCAGCATTTATTTGGAAGACTAGCTCCCAAATCACAAGGCTGCTCAGAGTGTAGAGTGGACAGTATCCAATTACCCAAGACATTTTAAATCACTTGCAGAATCATCTTAAATTAGAATATGATTCAGGATTTATTTGGTAACATGCAAACCCAAGGCAGCTGTGTGTAATGAAAAGCAATAGTTATGCAGTTGTAGGAGGGATGGACTACAGCCAAAGTTATTTTATTTATTTATTTATTTATTTATTTTTGCTACAAAGGAGCTCTGGAAGAAACAAATGCCTGTGCTCACATTCCTCTTCTCTAAAATAGTTTTGACAATTTCTGCCAGGTCTATTTTCCATAATGGTTCTAAGGACGAGAATAAAAAGTGACAAAAAAAAAAAAAAAAACACTCTTGACCAAGATATTGGATCAAATATTTGATCAAACACTCTTTAATACACAAACAAGGATGAAAAGAAAGATATTGTGATAATTTAAATAAGAATTAACCTTATCAGACTAGAAGAAACTTCAGCTCCTGTTAGTAAAACTAATATAATTCATTCAAAACTACCTACTATGTGTTGGGCCTTCCTGAGGGCCAAAAATATAGTGGTGACGAACAGGGTTCTGCTACTGACAAGGGTTCTGCTGTTTTGCATAATTAGTTATTGAAGTACAAGTGTGATGAGTATGATCAAGTGGCAGAACTGAGGTTCTAAGAGAGGGGTAATAGGCAACCTAACCCAGTTGGGAACTAGGAAAGGCTGAGGACAGAAGGACACACATAACTTCGAAGGGTTAAGAAACATACCATGTTTGTTGGCTGCATAAATGTCTTCTTTTGAAAGGTGACTGTTCATATCCTTCACCCACTTTTTGATGAGGTTGTTTGTTCTTTTCTTGTAAATTTCTTTAAGTTCTTTGTAGATTCTGGATATTAGCCCTTTGTCAGATGGGTAGCTTGCAAAAATATTTTCCATTCTGTTGGTTGCCGGTTCACTCTAATGACTATTTCTTTTGCTGTGCAGAAGCTCTTAAGTTTAATTAGATCCTATTTGTCTATTTTGGCTTTTGTTGCCATTGTTTCAGTGTTTTAGTCATGAAGTCCTTGCCTATGTCTACGTCCTGAATGGTATTGCCTATGTTTTCTTCTAGGGTTTTTATGGTGTTAGTTCTTATGTTTACATCTTTAATCCATCTGGAGTTAATTTTTGTATAAGGTATAAGGAATGGGTTCAGTTTCAGCTTTCTGCACATGGTTAGCCAGTTTTCCCAACACTGTTTATTAAACAGGGGAATCCTTTCCCCATTGCTTGTTTTTGTCAGGTTTGTCAAAGATCAGATTGTTGTAGGTGTGTGGTGTTACTTCTGAGGCCTCTGTTCTGTTCCATTAGTCTATATATTTGTTTTGGTACAAGTACCATGCTGTTTTGATTACTGTAGCCTTGTAGTATAGTTTGAAGTCAGGTAGTGTGATGCCTCCAGCTTCGTTCTTTTTGCTTAGGATTGTCTTGGCTATGTGGGTTCTTTTTTGGTTCCATATGAAGTTTAAGGTGATTTTTTTCCAGTTCTGTGAAGAAGGTCAATGGTAGCTTGATGGGGATAGCATTGAATCTATAAATTACTTTGAGCAGTATGGCCATTTTCATGATATTGATTCTTCCTAACCATGAGCATGGAATGTTTTTCCATCTGTTTGTGTCCTCTCTTACTTCCTTGAGCAGTGGTTTGTAGTTCTTCTTGAAGAGGTCCTTCACATCCTTTGTTAGTTGTATTCCTAGGTATTTTATTCTCTTTGTAGCAATTATGAGTGGGAGTTCGCTCATGATTTGGCTCTCTGTTTGTCTGTTATTGGTGTATTGGAATGCTTGTGATTTTTTGCACATTTATTTTGTATCCTGAGACTTTGCTGAAGTTGCTTATCATCATACCATTTGACCCAGCAATCCCATTACTGGGTATATACCCAAAGGATTATAAATTGTTCTATTACAAAGATACATGCACACATATGTTCACTGCGGCACTGGTTACAATAGCAAAGACTTGGAACCAACCCAAATGCCCATCAAGGATAGACTGGATAAAGAAAATGTGGCACATATACATCATGGGATACTATGCAGCCATAAAAAAGGATGAGTTCATATCCTTTGCAGGGACATGGATGAATCTGGAAACCATCATTCTCGGCAAACTGACACAAGAACAGAAAACCAAACGCCACATATTCTCACTCATAAGTGGGTGTTGAACAATGAGAACACATGGACGTAGGGAGGGAAACATCACACACAGGAGTCTGTTGGGAGCTAGGGGGCTAGGGGAGTGATAGCAGGGGGTGGGGAGGTTGGAGAGAGATAACGTCAGGAGAAATACCTAATGTAGGTGAAGGAGGGATGGAGGCAGCAAATCACCATGGCATGCATGTACCTATGTTAACAATCTTGCAAGATCTGCACATGTACCCCAGAACTTAAAGTATAATTTGAAAAAGAAAGAAAAAGAAACACAGCATGGGCTGAGAAAACAACTAGTGCACGTGTCCGTGTCTGTTAGAAATGAGGCCAGGGTGAGGGAAGCAGGCCACAGAAAGTCAAGGGCAAAAGGGCTGATGAGCCCTTGTTGAGACTGGGGAGGTATCTAAAGGTGGGTTCATACAGAACCCAGCAGGCCACGTTAAGAATTTTAGATACTCTAAAATCTTAATGTGGAGTTTTCACATTGTCTTTTAGCCATAGGCACTTTGTTGATGTGAAATCTCACTCTGAAACAGAAATTAGACCCCGAGCCTGACTTAGGTGGAAGTAAGACTTCACAGGCTAGGACAACACAGAACACAATACGAGTACAGAAAGATGAGGAGTTTTTCACCAGGACAGTCAGTCCCCCTCTATTCTACACTAGGCTTCAGGTATTAAGCCAAATTCACAAATCCTTGGTAACTTAATCACTCCCCCGTTCCTACCCATCTGTCATTTATCTTAGTCTTTCAGTCCCTCAATGATCAGTCTTTCAAAATATGCTCTATGAACCTCTAGGGACTCCTGGTGACATTGCCAAGGTTCTCTATATCCTTAACATTGATTTAAAGTATTTTATTCTATCATGTTGTTTGTGTCCACAACAAACTGTGGCCTTGAGGACTGGGGTGGTATTCAGCTCATCTTGGTATCCCCAACAGTTAGCACAGTGTATGCCAAATAAATTGCTGAACACGTAATATTCCTAACATTAACGACGTTTTCCAGAACTTCTTATTTTCACATGAATTAATTATTTGGTCATAATTTTCAAAAACTTTTGGTCAAGACACTAACAATATATCTTAGTCTCTCAGCTTTCACGTCTGCAAACTGATTTGTAATAAGGAGCAAATTAGAGATTACAGTTGACCCTTGAACAACACGGGTTTGAATTGTACAGGTCCACTTATACCTGGAGTTTTTTCAACTGAACACAGATCAGTATTATTGGTGGGATGTGAAACCTGCCTATACGGATGCCTGATGTTTTGTATACCTGGGTTGCATGGGGTGACTTTGGAATTTACATATGCACAGATTTGATATACTCAGGGATCCTGGAATCAATCCCCCTGTGGATACAGAGGAATGACTGTATATGTAATCTAACATTCTCTGCAAATGTTAATTATTGTTATTACTAAAATTATGAACCTCCTTATTTTTATCTTATAAAAAAATCACATTGATAAGGTAAGGTATGAGTTCCCCAGAGCCCTGTACATCAAAAAAGTAGTCTGCAGACCACAAAAGTTGGGTAAAGCATTTCCTTAAATGTCCTAATGTGGAGTTTTGAAACCTTTTTTTTTTTTTTTTTTTTGCCACATAAATCTTGTTAAAATAAAGTGTTACTCAGTAACACAAACAAACAAACAGTTTCAAAGTCAAGTTACACTGCTTAAAGGGCAGTGACCTAGAGTGAAAGGATGGGGTTTGCAGAAGTTCTAGGGCTAAGCTGAACCCAGTTGGAAAAACCACTGACCTCCTGAGTGAATATAGAACATAAAAGACTTAGGTTCTCTAAAGTTGTTACTTACTGAACACAAGATTTGGCATTTTGGTGACAAATGTACAACACAGAAGAAAATAATTCCAACATTTGCTGTTTGTGGACTTTCTGCAGCAGTTGAAGCAGTCAACCTATATTTGCTTATCAATCACTATCAACTTTTCAGGCTAATGGAAAAACAGCCAGGTGGACCAAATACCAAAAATATCAGGTGTGGATGGAGATACATTCAAATATGTTGTCCTGTGTTTTACGTTTGTTTCCAGGTTGTATTTCTTCACAGAACAAAGACTCTCGTCCAAAGACTCTCAAGGTGTACTGTTCATGTCCAGACTAATATGCAGCCATCTTTCTCAGGCACATCATTCAGAAGAGACAGACTTGAGTCCAAGGTTTGGCTTTATTAGCCTTGTGTAGAACTTAGCCAGTATTAAGTTAGAAAGATAATTCAAAATTTCTCATCCGTAGGATGGAAACTGCTGGAGCCAAAGATACATTAGAGAACTGGTTATTCATACCTGACACCAAGATTTCAGCCACTAGCATGTGTTGAGACTCTGTGATGTTATCTTCTGACACTCTAGTCTTAGATAAGGTGTCCAGTGGTGTTACCTGGTTCTTTAGATCAGCTTCACCACCTATTGACGATCAATAAATGCAATTAAATTTGGCTTTTCTGTTTAAAAAAAAAAAAAGCTTGATTTAATTTATGTTTACGACTATTCATTTGTTGTGAGTTCAGACTCATCCTTACAGTAAAGAGGATTCAGAAAAACTGTCAGGGTCTTGGTAACTTAGTAAACCTCACCCTGCTATCCCATACCCTCCCATTTTCACTGAGCACTTAATGATTTGGGGGGTAAGGGACCAACAGGGAGGAAATATAGGACTCTTTCAGGTACTGGCAAAAAACAAGAGTAAAATGCCAAAATCCTTAGGGACATAATCAGCTCATAATCACAGCCCACGGTTATTAAGGACAAAATAGACAGGAGATCCCCCCAGCTTGTCTTCCATACACATTCCTTCTCCTTTACGCTGCTTTCATGCTTATTTTAGCCTGATTTTACCTACATTTTATAATATGAAAGGACATAAAAAAGTCATGATTTAATACAGGCATAAGATTCTTGCACTCCCCCACTCTCAGAATAGGGGAGAAATAGATTCTGTGAGATAGCAGTTTTCTAAATTGTAATCCTCAGAACCCTGGGATCATCCTTCAGAGAGTCCCTGAAGTCCTAAGTCTTTTCTTAATACAATAAAGTTAATTGCCTTTTTCCACCATGTTCACATTTGTACTGTTATGGCCAAAGGAATGTGGGCAACTGCTGGTGCCTTAGTATGAAAAAACGAAATGACAGCAAACTCTACCAGCAGCTGAGCTCTTCACCGTCACACTCACATTAAAAAAAAAGAAAAAGAAAAAAGGCTGGGTACAGTGGTTCATGCCTGTAATCCCAGCACTTTGGGAGGCAAAGGCAGGTGGATCACATGAGACCAAGAGTTTGAGACCAGCCTGGCCAACATGGTGAAACTCCATCTCTACTAAAAATACAAAAATTAGCTCAGCATGGTGGCGCACACCTGTAATCCTGGCTACTCAGGAGGCTGAGGCAGGAGAATCTCTTGAACCCCAGAGGCAGAGGTTGCAGTGAGCTGAGATCATGCTACTGTACTCCAGCCTGGGTGACAGAGCAAGACCCTGTCTCAAAAAGATAAAAATAATAAATAAAAAGAAAGGAAAGGAAAAAAAAAAAGAAAGAAAGAAAGAAAGGAAAAAACCAGCCTGGGCAACATAGCAAGATCTTGTCTCCACAAAAAATAAAAATAAATTAGCCAGGCATGGTTGTGCATGCCTGTGGTCCCAGCTACTAGGAGGCTAACGTGGGGGTCCCAGCTACTTGAGCCTGGGGGTCCAAGGCTGCAGCAAGCCATGATCATGCCACTGTACCCCACCCAGCCTGAGCAACAGAGGGATACTCTGTCTCAAAAAATAAAAATAAAATCCAGTTTCACAAGAAGATTGTTTTGAATCAATAAGAATTTTAATTTTAAAACTATTTACCATTAACTACATAGCTTTTTAACATTCTATGTAATAAAATAAGAAATACATATAAATTCTTTCAGTGCATACTGAAATTATGATGGTTATCTAGAGGAAAAACACAGGTAATTTTTGAATTGTGAGCTGAAACTGACCTCTTTTTTCGTAGCACGTTATTTTACTTGAAAAAAAATGAAAACTGTGCTATTAAGACTTGGGTACATAGCAAACATTCACTTTTCCTCAAAAATGAATGAAGTGAGCCTAGCACCTCAAGGAATACAGCTGGCGATAACTGTTGCCAATGTCAGATTCCACGTTGCAATGAAGCTGTAGGAAGCTACTGTCTATATCCAAAAAGGCACCTCAAAAGGCTATTGTAATAGCCCTTTCCAACTCTCTGTCTGTGTGAGGCCAGACTTTGTTCACAGACTTCAACCAAGATGACACATGATGACAGATTTAACATAGATGTAGACATGAGAATCCAGCTGCCCTCTATAAGACAGACATTAGAGTTATCAGTGTAAAACAATGTCACTCTTCCCACTACATATTTTTTGCTTTGGAAAATGTACTTATTTCAGTTATTTTTATAAAATATATATTAATAGAGATATTTATTGTAATATCAATAGATTTTTTAATTGTGTTGTAAATTTTCATATCATAAATATTGACAGATATATATAAAAACTCTTTGAGGTTCTCAATAATTTTTAAGAGTGTAAAGAGATCCTGAAACCCAGAGGTTTGAGAACTGTTGAAGTAAGGCAACAATTAATAGAAAGTTCTGAAAATTCAAAGTATCCAATTCTGGTCCATGGCTAGATTTATTCATTTTTCATCAATCCGTCACTTTACTTATATTTTACCATGCTTACCAGATAAATATAACTTTCAAAAAAATTAATAAAATGTAAATTATCTTTGGTATATTTCTGGTAGAAAGATATCAAGGGATGAATCCAAAGATGCCCAGATAGTTTGGGTGCACATTCAAGGGAGGCAACTCAGTGCTACTGGGTATACATCACACTTGGCTCACTCTTCCTTTTCCTCAAAGTCATATCTAGTTTGTTAAAAAGCACATCACAAGCCTTCTCAGGCTGGATTTCCCACATTTATTTGATATCTTGAAGTTATTTTTTATAAAGGACTTTGCTTTTCCTATTAAGACTTGTCATGTGATAGGGAGATCATATACTACTACCTCTAAAATTGAGGACGTAAAACTTCTAAACAAAATATCTCTAAACATTTTCGTGAGATGATACAATTCTGACATTTATTTCCAAGTCTGGGACCCACTGCTCTATAGATGGGAAGGTGGAGGGCTTGGAAATTAAGGCTTTTATCACTAGAGGTCAATTGAATTGTGCCTGTAATAAGGAACTCAAAATTCAACAGAGGATAACAAATGAACAAATTCTTAGTATTCCTAAAAACAGGAAAGCTTTTAACATCCAAAATATTAAAAATCAGTGAAAGCATAGGGATGGATGTACAGCTGTATTCCTGCGCCAAGGTTAGATAATTTGATACATAATTTATTATATTACCTGCCAACAGCTGATGACCATCCAGAGCCAGACACATTTTCCCATCTGGGGCTTTCATAAAACCTTCACGGCACGAACACCAAGCAGTTCCAAGCCTCCCTTTGCAAATATGTTCACAGCCTCCATTTTGATATAAGCAGGGATCTGCTCCTAGTAGAGAAAAGAGGCAAATTCACAGGTGAGTTTGGAGATGAAAAGGATGGTATGAATCCAAGTCTACAGCTTGCTTTTCGGAAGCTACAGCTTTTAGGGAGAGAAACACAGTGGATCTAAACAGAGGGTGTATCAATAGTTATTTCAGGGGAGTCCCCCCAAGAAGCCACTGATTCTGAGATAAAGCCAGAATGTTATTACCTTATGAGTACTGGGTATAGCCAGTACTTTTGTTTAAGAAGCTATTTAGTCAAATGTGATTCTTATTTCCTGACTCATCATCTAGTCAAACCGACAAAGAGCAATTCAGAAAGAAGAGCTACTATAAAATTCGAGATGCCTTTTTCATTTGCTCACTCCTGGCTGACACCCACTCACTGGCACCCTCAGGGGTATGGGAAGGTCCAAGTGTCCACTGTCTGTGTCTAAATTGCCTGCCCTTAGTGCCTTTAACCCAAGGCTCTTTGAAATGTAGCAGGTAAGTAAGAGCTGTTCAAGAAAAGAGATGAAATTGGAGGGATAAAGCCCCAATTACCAAACTACCATATTGTCTTAATCCTAAATCCTAGAAAATCTTAACATCTACACAGTTAGTGAAAATTACAAAATCCCCTCCACACCCACCCCAACTGCATGACATCAAACAATTAAAATAGTTGCAGATTCCTGCCAAGGAAAGATGGTGTAACATCTCCAGTGTGTACCTGGTTTTGCCAATGGATGAATCACAACCAGTGATGAGGGCTTCAACATACTGCCTCGGAGACGTACTCTATCTTCGCCAGTCCTCTTGTTTACTCTTATTACTGATGGCATTGCCCAGTCTGAGAACCACACATAATCCTGGAACACGGCTACAGCAAACGGGTGACCTGGGAAACAATTCAAGTTTGTTAAATACACCTTGTTTGTCTTTGCAGTGACTGTTTACAGAAAGGACAAGGCTTGAAATTTACACACCATTCCTACACTAAATCAACTCTTTATCTACTCAGCAAGTTATGAGCGAGTCTCTGATTTACACCTGCCTCAAGGAGAGTCCGCGTGAGGAGGGAACCTCTCCTTAGAATGGGAGCCCAGTGGTATGAGGTCCCAGCAAAGCCTATTATTGCCCAACATCTGCAGAGTGGGAGAATGTGGGCTGATTGTCTTCCTAGCACCAAGAAGGAGGCAAAGGTGGAATTTTATTTGTTTAGTACATCTGTCACTACTTATAGACTGAACTCGAGTAACTTATCTTACCACTCCTTGCCTTAGGTTCCCACTCTTTTGAGCAGCAGTAATAAGCAGTAGGTCAAATTCACAGGTTGTCATAAGGATTTTTCAAAATTTGAGGTAATTGTACAAGAGTCTCTCTACGTTCCCATCTCCACCAACACATTTGTCTGCATTAGTGCCCCACCTCCTTTCCTCTCTCCGTATTTAATATTGACCTATGCCCCTGAGGGCACCCTTCCTGCCTTCTCTAGTGCCTAGATTCATCAACAACCACCTCTTTCTCTTACATCTTCACTCTCTTCATTCTGCTAGCTCCGTTCCTTCAGTCTACTAATATCCTCTGTCCCATCTTCATCTCCTTACCCCTGTGACCCTTCTAGCTCCTCTTGGTCTCTTTCCTTCCCTTTTTAGCCAAGTTTTTGAAAGAGTCATTTATTATCTGCTGCCTCCATTTTCATGGCTCCTACTGACAGTAAGTGGGCATCCTTCTGAGCTCACCTCCATCAAACCTACCTCTCAGTGCCAATGGAACCATTCTGAGAAGGCATGCAAGGGAATGTTTTAACATTCTATCTCAAGTGGTTAGAGACCAAAGCTCAGGAAGGTCAAGTTGGATGTTTTAATCAATGCTATTCACATTCCCACAGGCCACTCTTTTTGTAAACGAGCAACGGGTTTGACAGATTAGAATGAATGTCTTCCCCCTATTGGTGGCAAACTCAAGTAACTTGTCCCGGTTACAATGAGTCTCCGCTTACCATTGTTGACCAAGGTCATTAAGATTCATTTTAGTCTCTAGTCCTTGGTCCCAAATTAAAGCCGTAAGTACAGCAAGGGAATTTTTAAAATAGCTATAGGGCTTTTTTTATCATGGTGAAAAAGCATAACGGAAAACTTACCATCTCAACCATTTCTAAGTTCAGTAGTGTTAAGTACATTCACACATTGTTGTATAACCAATCTCTAGAATATTTTTTCATCTTGCAAAACTGAAACTCTATGTCCATTAAACCACTTCTCATTTCCTCTCCCCTCATCCCTGGAAACCACAATTCTACTTTTTTTTCCTATGAATTTAGCTACTCTAGACACCTCAGATAATTGGAATTGTACAGTACGTGTCTTTTGGTGACTAGCTTATTTCTTGGCATGGTGTCCTCAAGGAATTCATCCATGTTGAAGCACGTGTTAGGATTAGCTATAGTGTTTCAACAACCACCCGACACTAGATAAAGTCTTTCCTATTTTTTGTTTACAGAAGAGCCACAATTAATTGTATTTTAAATTAAGAACACCCTAAACCTCTTAAAATACATTTTTAATAGACAGATAATATTATGTGTTTTTATCGTGTACAACATGATGTTTTAAAATATATATACATTGCGGAATGGCTGAATCTGCCAACTAACAAATGCATTACCTCAGTTATCATTTTTGTGGTAAGAACACATAACGTCCACTGTTAGAAATCCTGAACTGTCAGTTGGGAAGCTACCACATATATACCAATAGATGGCACTGTAATGGTGAGAATGTTACTTACATAATTTAATATAAAATTATTTGATAATGGCCTTCAATAGTCAGTTAGATTAGTCATAGAATATAGTAGCAATATAAATGATCGACAAAGTATCAGCTATGCTTTTTGGTTTAGAATATGGTGTCTTCACATTCCGGTCAGAAATTTTCAAATTCCTTTCTACCTTTTTATGTCAAAGCTACAATTTTACATTTATTTGGATGATGTATTTTTTGCTTTTTGTTTTTTGTTTTTTTGAGACAGGGTCTCACTCTGTCACCCAGGCTGGAGTGCAGCTGCACGATCACAGATCACTACAGCCTCAGCCTCCCAGGCTCAAGTGATTTCCTCACCTCAGCCTCCTGAGTAGCAGAGGGATTACAGGTGCTTGCCACCACACCCAGCTAATTTTTGTATTTTTAGTAGAGACAGGGTTTTGCCATGTTGGCCGGGCTGGACTCAAACTTTTGGGTTCTAGTGATCCTTCTGCCTTGGCCTCCCAAAGTGCCGAGATTACAGGTGTGAGCCACCATGCCCAGCCTGGATGATGGTTTTTTTGGTTTTGTTTGTTTGTTTTTATTTTTTAAATAATGTACGTATTCTGCACTAGATTCCTTGGCTTTACAGAAATCATATTTGTTTTAGTCTCCAGTGTATCTCCAGTTCCTATAATATCTCAATAAATACCCCTGAAGTAAATGGATGATAAAGTCTAAGGTCGTACATAAGCATATCATTTATTGTGAAGTATATCTTTAATTTTTAGAGGATCTTAGAAATATATAAAATTTTAATTTTTTTTTAATCACCATGGTCTCAGTCCCAAAATTTTTTTTTTTTTTTTGAGACAGAGTCTCACTCCATCACCAGGCGCCAGGCTGGAGTGCAGTGGTGTGACCCCCACTCACTGCAACCTCCACCTCCTGGGTTCAAGCAATTCTCCTGCCTCAGCCTCCCAAGTAGCTGGGACTACAGGCACGTGCCACCATGCCCAGCTAACTTTTTTGTATTTTTAGTAGAGACGGGGTTTCACCATGTTGGCCAGGTTGGTCTCGATCTCTTGACCTCGTGATCTGCCCGCCTTGGCCTCCTAAAGTGCTGGGATTACAGGCGTGAGCCACCATGCCCGGCCCCAAAAATTTTAAATTATACTTATCTTGAGCCAAAGAAAATGAGTAAAATAGATGTCTTATACAGATTATTAGTTTGTTAGCTTCTTCCTAAATGAGACAGACCACTTTTTTCATCTTCCCAACCAATTTCTAACTCTCCAAAGCATCTTCCACACTTCCCTGGCTCTCATTTTCTGTATGTAATGTTAGAAAATGCTCTTCATTTTTACCCACAATAACTTTTAATACCATAATCCTTCATTCCACTTTTAAATGACAATGTTCAATCTCAGGCCATCACTAATTGTTGCCTGGGCAACCACTAGAGACTTCCTTCCCTCCAAATTCCAATCGAACTCCTGTACTTTACCTAACCAGCTCTCCAAATACGCCAATCTTGACATACACATTTTATGTGCAAGAACATTCAATGCCCCTCCACTAAATTCAGAATTGAGTTTAGTCAACATATCCTGGCAGTACCAACATGCAAAGACCAATTTTTGCAGCCTTATAATCTTCTGTCATCATCTGTTTACCACAAGGCCCAGTTCAAATACTGTCTTTGTACCTTCCTGGAGCAAAATCAATTTCCCACTGCTTATATAATCTCATAGCCATTTTATAGTTCTTTTAACAGTTGGCATAAGCTACAATGTTTTAAAGATATTTATGAAAATATATGACAGCCCATGTAAAATCTGAAAATAATAGGGGGAGGAAATTATATTAATCTTTGCACATGTTATCAACTGATATTCTTGCATGCCTAAAAGTGCCTACATTATCATTGTTGTGAACCACATTTTCTAAAACATAAGAAATGAAAACAGCTGAACCAAGTTCTTATTCCTAAAGGAATTTAGAAAATTTTAATATGTTCATTCTGATTTTGGGACTTCTTGGAAAGAAAAATGATTATACAACACTATTTTTTACCCGATATTCCAATGTTAAGGTAAGCCTTACAGCTCAGGATTCTCTGCAGAAGGCTCTCTATTCCATATTCACCCATATAGGTAAGTGTGGGGGGGGATGTGTGTGGATGTGTGTGTGTGTGTGTGTGTATGTGTGTAAACATATTTTGTATTTAACTCTCATAAGCACTCAGTCAAGATGAAGAAGTCACCCGTCCCAAAGCCTCACCTACATCGTTCTGGGTAAGTCTTCGGCGTTTTGAACCATCCAGATTGGCCATTTCAATCACAGACTGCTTGGCATCGCACCAGTACAACTTGTCAGTTAAGAAGTCTATCGTTATTCCACTGGGCCAGATTAGATCAGAGCTGGCTAAAACCAGTCGGCCAAGGCCTTGGAGGGAAGAACTTTCAATTCGTGGATTAATCCCTGCATCAGTCCAGAATAATCTCCTTTAATCAAGAAAGCACACAACAAATAATATCTGCATGAAAGACATTATTCTGTTCTTTCATCTTTGAAAATATCAATGTAAATTACTTCATAATATGCTAAAGTGGCACACTAAGGAATACAGAAGAAGAGATAGCACTGTGTGTTGGACAAATAATTTTCAAAAGCAGAACAATTAACTTGTCTATGTAAAGCATCTTCGAAAAGAGATGAATTAAGTCTCAGATCATCAGATTAAAAAGAAATTAGTTTAAAAATTACAGTATATGACCAATCAAAAGTGTTTTTAAGTAAAATATCCTTGAATTAGCATTTTGTACTGCAAAAAGGCAATGAAATCATGCTAGCCTGTTCTTCTGTTATACGTATGTAAAATTCACTGGATTTGTAAAACTATAACATAAAGGAAAGATATATTTATCTGTTATCCAGTTTTATGCAACGTACTCTATTAACTCAGTTAATTTTAACTTCCATAAATCATGTGTTGGGTACATATTTTTGAAGTCGATATGGTTCATATCTTGTCATTGGCCTGTTTAGAAATGGTTACATTCTCACAGTTTTAATCATTTGGCTGGCTCCAAATCAATGATCAACTACTATCAATATATTATCTCCCATCAATCATTGTGAAATTTCCAGTGTAAATGAAATAGGGTTGGTTTTTATCTTTTTTTTTTAACAACTAAGAAGAAATTCTTTATTGTCCTTTAATCTCTAAATAAAAATTTGTCACTAATTCACAATTAACAGCATAGTCTTCTAACCTTTCACAATTTCAATTTTCTGTCATCTAAAATCTAGGAATGACCTCTCATTTGAAGTTATGATTTTTCTAAATAGAACTCATAAGTCATACAATCCAAATATCCTTTTCTGTTCAGTAAACAACTGCAGATTTGTAAAGAAAATTGATGATTCCCTCTAGTCTGTAAATGAATTACAATGTAGTTTTCTTTCAAAAAGAAACTGAATTTACTTAAAAGAGCCTATTAACAATAACATTATTATACAAGAGTAGAAAATCAAGACATTAAAAGGATGAGGAATTCATGCTAGCCATATCATTTCTGAAGATTTGAACAAATTGCATGGATTTTCTTGGTCTGTGGTTTTGCATATTAGCATATCAACCATGAACTGTCACATGACCTCTGCAGAGCAATGCCTTGTTTTTACAAATACCTACTTGGCCACTGGATGAACAGCAATTCCTCGTGGTTGAGAGATGTTCTCCTTAATTATTATTTCAGGATGCTTTCCATTTAAATCACTCCTTCCAATCAGAGATTTCCTAAAGTATATGCACAATAAGGGAGTTTGTTATAACAAATTTACTTTTCAAACAAAAAATATTCCTTTCTTCTCTTTCTGAAATGCAAAGATAGGCATTCTAAACCAGCTCCTATCTCTCTCTGTTTCTCTCTCTCCCTCTCTCTTACTCTTTCTCTCCCTCCCCACCACCCACAAACAAAGGAGCTGCAGGAAGCCCACAGATTTTAAATTTTTAAATACTTTTAATTAGTATCCCAATATTTATTGCAGGTATTGAAAATACACAGTGACAGGACAAGATAAAAGGGGACTGTGTGGGTGACTGGGTGAGGACATTCTCTTTGTGACCTCCAATCTCCTGCTGAAACCAAAGGAAGGGAGAAACAAAGAGACTGTTAGCCTCATGGGATCATGAAGAGGAGGGAGACAAACCAGCACAAGGACAATACGTGGAGATTTACGTTGGCTTTAATTTTCTTTCATTTAATGCGAAGACAAATGGGTGTTCAATTGTCCCTCGGCATCTGTGGGGGGATTGGTACCAGAACTCTCTGAAGATGCTTAATTCCCTAATATAAAATGGCATAGTATTCAGATACAATCTATGTACATTCCTCTGTATACTTTAAATCATCTCTAGATTACTTATAATACCAAATGTAATGTAAATGCTATGTAAATAATTGTTATAAGTTATTAGTTTTTATATTATTTTTATGGTTGTATTCTTATTTTTAACTTAATTTAATTTTTGAATATTTTTGATCCAAGGTTGGTTGAATCCTCAGATGTGGAGCCTGCAGATAAAGAAGGCCAATTGTACTGAAATATTACTTGCTAATCTTTACGTTAAAAAAGAACCCAATGGACTCTGGCAGCATATAAAATCCTTATTTCCTGATTTTTCTATTTATTTGTCAAATATTTATTGAGCACCTACTGTGTGCCAGGGATTGGTTTAAGCATTGGAGATGATACAACAGTAAATAAAACCCCATCTCTGTCCTTATGGAGCTCACAGTTCAACAAGAACAGAGGGAGAGGGAGGCAGAGGTGGGAGGGGGAAGAAAAAGGGTTAGGTGGATGGGGAGGGGAAGAAAAGGTGGCGGGGGAGGGGGAAGGAGGTGGAGGCAGGGGGAAGGCAAGCAGGGAAAGAGGGAGAGGGGGATTATAACACAGCACATGAAAGCACATGCTGAGAAGAAGGATGTAAATAATATAATTGGAAGACTCTGGGAAGGTGACAGGGTGGGTAGCCCAGCCAAGCAGAGAAGGATTCCTGGAGATAATAACAAACGAACATGAGAAGCAGCAGCCAGGCAAAGGTGAGTGGGGGATGGAAAGAGTACCCTAAGCAAGGAAACATGCATGTATGAAGTTCTAAAGCCCAGGACCTAAAGAATGTGGGGCAGTCATACTTGCATTTTAGAAAGTTTGCTGTGACTTTAGTGTGAAAAGGGCAAGGCAGGCAAGAGATGATGGTGATGAGATAAAACTGTAGTAGGAGAGATGGAGAAAACTGGATGGATTCAAATGCTAAACACGATTCTATAGCATCCCTGCCCACTTCAGGAGCAAACAAGGCTGCTGAGCTGCTCTTGGAGCAGGTGGGACCACAGGCAGAGAGGATCTAAACAGAGCTAAGAAGAGCCTCCCTTCCCCCATGTACTGCCTGCTTTCCCCTGTTTCCCTACTTCAAACTAGAAAATATAACCACCTTTAATTCATTCAATAAACATCTGTTAAAGGTCTCTCACCTTGCTCTTGAGGGCAATGTCTGCATGAAACAAGCCTGCCTAGAAACAGAGAGTAGTACCACTGCCTGCTCTCGGTTTTACAAAATGCTAAGGAGACCTTCTCCAGTGGCTGGTTCATCAACTCTATTTTCTAGTCACTGTGTAGGGAACAGGTTCTATACATGCCTCTCGCAGACAGTACTCAGGAGAGAGGAGAAGGTAAAACTGGCTCAGTGCCTATGCTGGGTCTGGAACACTTTGCAAACTACCAACTAAAAGCAGTGGAGAATTTGAAACCATTTCTACTCCAGTGCCACTTTAAAAAGATAATTTTGCTCCCGGATGAAGTGGTCATAGGAAGGATACTGCTGGGTGAAAGATATTTTTGAACTTAATGTGTTACGTTCTGTTCTCAGACACAACTGTCGCTGGGCCTCTTCCCTTGGTGGGAGGGAAGAAATTCTGAGGCCACTTGCTGTGACAGGGGAGATGAAACTGTCAGTTCTGATCTCATGATGATCTCTAATCATCTTAGAGATGAGAGACATCATCTCTAAATACTGTTTCAGGCAGGAGTTAGGTGATGGGACTTGAGAACTACATAAGCTCCTGACTGTGGAGCTGTCTCAAGGCAGGATTGCTGCAATTTACTTTTAAAGCTCTCCCAAGGTGTTCACCTAATAATATACTTCTATTTGATTCAGCTGGAGAGGAAACCTCAGACTCCAGTGTTGGAAATGAGAAAGCAAAGACCAGCAGGGACATTTGGGTTCATGGGAGTTCAAGCATCACCTTTAATCTAGTGGTGTGTCCTTGTCTGTCAGTCCATTATCTAATCGTCCCAATACCACTGAGATCCTCCAAGAGAAAAACTCACCCGCCTTCTAGGGAAAGAGGTGTTCATCAAAAACCCTAGAAGAGTGATTTTTTTACCTTACATTAGCTTTTGTTACCTCAAAAAAATGAGCAAACAGCTTATATTTTTACCCTCTTGATTCTTTACTGGGCAATTGACCTTAGGAATCAGTACTCCTTGATACTAAATAACAGCATTACCATTGGAATTATCAATCTGCTTCCTTCCTACATTTAGATGTTAATTTGAATCTGTATTTTCCTATGCCAAAACGAACTGCAAGCATCCCACTTTGGCTCTTTTGATTGGCTAAGAGTTACCATGTGATCTAATATGAGATTGGAATTTCAGTTATTTAAGTCCAATTTCTAGGTAATATCAAGGTTTTCAAACTATAAACCTCTCATTTCCTGACAAATTAAAGGTTTTCTTTTAGCAGCTGCCTTTATAGCCGGGAGGACTTAAGAAGGGCTTGTTATTACTGAAGCCAATGAACTGGGGAATTTGGGGTCTGATTCTCCAGGAAACAGTGGTGCCTGTCTATCTCCCAAAGGCATTGCCTCTGCAGTCGGTACCATGGTGCTACTAATCAAACACTGTTAAAATTAGAGGTGGCTTGTGAATGTGGGGAAATATGAGAAGACTTGGCATCCTTAGAGGGCCCGAGAGTGGTTGACATCTGTCATCTTGATCATCGTTTACCCTTCTGAGAACAACCATGTACAGCTCTGTTATTATACACAACTGCCATTTAAAATATTCTTTTAACTAGGTTCCACACAGAGGAGGTCATTATTATAATTTTTATAATTACTACAACTGAAGTTGATTTTAATTTGTCACATGACTCTGAGTCAAGCACATGTTAAATCCATGCTGGTTTGGGGTGGTGGTATGTCTCTGACTATTAAGAGCACACGCTTTGCAAATGGCCATCCTTGGGTTCCAATTACAGATCCACGAGGTACTTGTTGACTGCTTGACCTTGGGATAGTTATTTTACCTCTCCAATCATCAATTTTCTTAATCTTTAAATTGGAGATAACAATATTTAACTTTGGGGATTTAATAATGCCATGGATATGAAGCACAGTATCTGGTGCATTGCAGTTATTCAATAAATAAACTCCCAAATAACAAAGAAATGAAGGCAGAATTAGATGAACAAATGAATGAATGAAAGAAAATATGCTCACCTTGGATGTAAAAGGGCCATATTATTGATTAACTGATAACCACATCATACATCTGGTTGATTTTTTAAAACCTGTTTCCCATACAGGTTTTACCTGTATGGAATTATTCGTATCCTGATTAAAAGAGATATTCTGGGACATAAAACACCTACCCCCGGGTGGGCACAGTGGCTCACGCCTGTAATCCTAGCACTTTGGGAGGCCAAGTCAGGTGGATCACAAGGTCAGGAGATCAAGACCATCCTGGTTAACAAGGTGAAATCCCATCTCTACTAAAAATACAAAAAATTAGCTGGGCGTGGTGGTGGGTGCCTGTAGTCCCAGCTCCTCAGGAGGCTGAGGCAGGAGAATCGCTTGAACCAGGGAGGTAGAAGTTGCAGAGAGCTGAGATCACACCACTGCACTCCAGCCTGGACCACAGAGTGAGACTCCGTCTCAAAAAAAAAAAACAAAAAAAAAACACCTACCCACAAGCATAGAAACCCATCCCCTGGGACTTCTCCTTCTGTATTAGAACTGCTGATTTCACAGAGGCGAAACCCTAATTCTCCTTTATTTTATTTTACTTAGTTGCATCAGCACCAGATGTTAAGGATGGCCACCATTTCACTTTCTGGCTTTCAGTTACCCTGCGAATATATTCTAGAGCACGCTACATCTCTAATATTATTCTGTGAAAGATCTGTGGTTAGCAGCTTCTCTCGCAGTTCTATGAGGAAGTGGGCTCTCATTAGCACACATAAGGGATACAGCCACTTCCTTCCTGCTTCCTGTCATTTAGTTCTGAGGTTCACGCAGACCACATACACACCAAGTACAGTAGCCCTTTCTGCAGCTCTGAGAGTGGGGTTTCACAACTGTGCTCTGGTTCTGTTGTTTCCCCACCGTAGGGAAACAGCATTCCTCTTATCTCATGCACTTTCCTCACAACTCCAGCTGCAGTTCTCCTCCCTCCTTCATGCTTGTTTAACGGCATGTTAACTCCCTAGTCAACATTCTAGTCCAAGATTCGTCATTTCCGTGCCAAAGCTCATTCCATGGTGGCTCCCTCTGGGAACGTACACCAGTCATTTGGCAATTATTTACGTGAGGCCTTATGACATTTCTTGAACTGCTATTTAGCGCAAGAATTTATATTAATATTTTTGCTGGGGGAAATACCGTTATCTCCCCAGCTAAACAAAGAGCTGACTAAAAAGATGGAGCACATCTTAGGCTCCTATACAGCTCCCATGTGACTTAGGAGAAAGACTTATATCCATAGCAGATGCTCAGAGAATGCTTATTGATTATATTCAGAGAGGTTTTGGGTTTCCCTGATAACAACAGCCTGAACGGCCAAAACACAGTCTACTTATTATTATTATTATTATACTTTAAGTTCTGGGATACATGTACAGAACATGCAGATTTGTTACATAGGTATATATGTGCCATGGTGGTTTGCTGCACCCATCAACCCGTCATCTACATTAGGTATTTCCTTAATGCTGTCCCCTCCCCTTGCCCCCAACCCCCGACAGGCCCCGGTGTGTGATGTTCCCCTCCCTATGTCCATGTGTTCTCATTATTCAACTCCCACTTATGAGTGAGAACATGCAGTGTTTGGTTTTCTGCTCCTGACTCAGGCTACTTTCTTAGTCTTCAAAACCCTCCCCTGCACACAGATGCAATCTTGATGAAAGGAGGAAGTGGAAGCAATGTAGACAGCAATGGTGGCCTCTCTTCTCCAGTCCCAGCCAAGTGCCCAGCAACATTTTTCTGTGTTCAAAGTGGAGGATGCAGCCAATAGTATTACCTATCCCATCACTCCCATCCCACATAGCTTAAAACTGAAGCAGAAAACATACCCTCTGTCTGTCCAGTAGAATCTACGGCCAATCCAGTCCACAGCAAGACCTTCTGGGACATCTACTGTTTCCTCAATGAGCCTTTCTCGCTCGGAACCATCCATGTTAGCTCTCTCTATCCACTTCAGGGCTGTATGGGCAAAGTATATCTACAAAACAGAACACAGGCATTTCCGATTTTTTTTAAAACTAACCTGGAATGTATACAAATGGTGTTAGTCTTTAGGTTGTACAGTGTATCTGTTAAGAGCTTGACTTTAGAGATAGGCAGACCTGCAAATCAGCTCCTACTAGGCTGCTTCCCAGATATGTGTAACCTTAAGAAAGTTACTCAATGTCTCAGAATCGTAGTTTCCTCATTGATAAAATGAGGATAATAATACCAGGTTCATTAGACAGACAGACAGACAGAGATGTAGATATCTCCTTAGCCATGTATCTGGCACATATTGCTATTGCTATTGGTAATTTATTAACCCTTGATCATTGGTCAATGACATAGCCATCATGCTTGAACTATAGTGGCTTCTGAAAGGGAGAAACGGTTTGCAATTAATGAGGGTTACAAGCTGGGTTCAGTCCATAGCATACCACTTCACTGCAAGTCAAGAGACAGTCACTGCAGGTCAAAACTGGTTCCCAGTTTTGTCACCTATTTGCTTGATTGCTTTGGATAAATTCTTTCACCTCAATTTTCTCAACTGTAAAAATGAGGAAGTTAGACTAGGTATTTGCTAAAGTTTCTTTAGTCTTTAACCTTATATACAATCAGATGCCATGTAATGACATTTCGGTTGACACTGAACTGCATATACTATGGTGATTCCATAAGATGATAATGGAACTGAAAAATTTCTATCACCTAGTGATATTGTAGCACTCACAATGTCATAGTGCAATTACTTTGTTGTTTTATAAGTTTAGTGTAGCCTAAATGTTCAGTGTTTATCTACAGCAATGTACAGTAATGTCCTAAGCCTTCATATGAATTCACCACTTACTTACTGACTCATCCAGGGCAACTTCCAGTTCTGCAAGCTTCATTCATGGTAAGTCTCCTATAAAGGTGTATCATTTAAAAATATCACTTATACCATATGTTTTTACTATATGTTTTCTATGTTTAGATACACAGATATTTACTATTGTGTTACTTCATTGCTACAGTATTCAGCATAGTAACATCCACACAGGTTTGTAGCCTAGGAGCAATAACCTACACCATATAGCCTAGGTGAGTATAGCTTATACGATCTATGTTTGTGTAACTGCACTCTATGATGTTTGCACAATGACAAAATTGACTAATGACACATTTGTCATTAGTGATGCATGACTGTAATTTCATTTTAATTCATCCATCTTGTTCAATAGAATATCTTGCTAGTGCAAAATTCTTTTTCAGTCTAGTATGCAGCCGATCACACAGGTACAAGAATTTCCATAAGACTGTCTAAAAATGACCCAAAGTAATATACAGATACAATGCAATTCTTATCAAATTACCAACATCATTCTTCACGTAATTAGAAAAAAAATCCTAACATTCATATGGAACCAAAAATAAGCCTGAAGAGCACAAAAAATCCGAAGCAAAAAGAATAAAGCTGGAGGCACCATACTACCTGACTTTACACTATAAGGCCATAGTAACCCAAACAGCATGGTACTGGTATAGAAACAGACACATAGACCAATGGAATGGAATAGAGAACCCAGATGTAAAGCCATATACCTACAACCAACTGATCTTTGACAAAGTTCACAAAAATATACACTGGGGAAAGGATATCTTATTCAATAAATTGTGCTGGGGAAATTGGAGCACCATAAACAGTAGAAAGAAACTGGACTCTTATCTCTCACCATATAAAAAAATTAACTCAAGATGGATTAAACACTTAAGTGTAAGACATGAAACTATAAAAATCCTAGAAGAAAACCTAAGAGAAACTCTTCTGGACATTTGCCTAGGCAAGGAATTCATGATTAAGTCCTCAAAAGGAAATGCAACAAAAACAAAAATACACAAATGGGAATTAATTAAACTAAAAACCTTCTGCATAGCAAAAGAAATAATCAACAGAGTAAACAGATAACCTACCGTATAGGAGAAAATATTTACAAACAATGCACTTCACAAAGGGCTAGCATCCAGAATCTATAAGGAACTCAAACAACTCATGAAGAAAAACACAACCCCATAAATAAAGTGGGCAAAGGACACAACCAGACATTTTTCAAAAGAAGACATACAAGCGGCCAACAAATATATTTTTAAAAATGCTTAATATCACTAGTCATCAGAGAAATGAAAATCAAAACCACAATTAGATAGCATCTTACACCCATCAGAATGGCTATTATTAAAAAGTCAGAAAACAACAGATGTTGGCAAGGATGCAGAGAATAAAACAACTCTTATACATTGTAGGTGGGAATGTAAAGTTGTAAGTAAACCTCTATGGGAAAAACATGGAGATTTCTCAAGAGCAAAAAACAACCATTTTTTAATCCGGCAATATCACTACTGGGTATCTACCCAATGGAAAAGGAAGAATTATATCAAAAAGACACCTGCACTTGTATGTTTATCACAGCACCATTCATAACAGCAAAGTCATGGAATCAATCTAAGTGTCCATCAATGGATGAGTGGATTTTAAAAATGTGTCATATATGTATATACAATGGGATACTGCTCATAAAAAAGAATGAAATCATTATGAGCAGCAACATGTCCACATCTGTTCAAGCAACAAAACCATACCTTATTTTCCACAGGGTCATGATCTAGGGCATAAACCATTCCCATCTGCTGGATGAGCAGAGTTCCATAGTCTGTTCCATCAAAATGCATTTGTCGAATATCTTGGGAATTGGCAAACAGCAAAAATGGTTGTGGTCCTGTTAACCAAATTTCAAATATGGCTCCATTTAAAATGTGCCTTAGAAACTAAGAGGCATCTCTGACTCTTCCCTTTCATTGTACCTTTTCCCTCAATTTCTACAGTGCTTGTTTTCTTAATTTCCCTCTAGTATGGTATAGGTGAAGACAGGCAAGAAGATGTCCTCTTCCAGGAGGTGACATATTGCCAGAATTTCATCTCTAGCTTCTTCCCTCTCCAGGTGTTTGCTTATAATTCCCACACGTTACGGGAGGGATCTGGTAAGAGATAATTGAATCATGGGGGCAGTACCCCCCATACTGTTCTCGCGGTAGTGAATAAGTCTCATGAGATCTGATGGTTTTATAGGGAAAACCCCTTTTGCATGGTTCTCATTCCCTCTCTTGCCTGCCACCATGTAAGATGTGCCTTTCACCTTCTGCCATAATTGTGAGGCCTCCCTAGCCATGTGAGTCTATTAAACCTCTTTTTCTTTAAAAAAAAAAAAAAAAGAGTGAATTACTTATAGAAAGAGCCAGCATTAAATAACCAACACCATAGCTAAGTAATGTAACTGTTAGGGTTATACACCTTCTTGATTCATACATACTGAAAGACTAATAGCAGTAGATTATATACATTCATGTCTAAATAAATAACTTTCCCTGGCCTAGACACTTCTTAAAGGTAGGCACGATGATTTGAGTTAATAGAAAGACTCTTGATAATTTTAAGAATTTAGATTATGCTATATTAATGAAGGCCCTGAGAAGTTAACAGTATTTGGGTCTCACTAGGGCAAGGTATACAGAATCATCATTATGTTATAGTACTACGAGCATTATATATCAAAAACATAATGAGCTTTCAGGAGATATTAAATCAATTTGGTATAAATCTAGAATTTCCATGGCTGTTGAAGGGTGCAAGAGATATAATATCAGAAGACAAAAAAAAATAGCTGAGGCATACAAATTTATATTAAATTTTGACATAAAAAGACAGAATTTGTCAAAGTGTTGTGATTATATTCACTGGAGAGATAAAAATCAAATCAATCAACAAATACTTATTAAATGCTTCTTAACTATAAAGCATTTTAAGACTATTCTTGTCATGATTTTCCTATCTGATATGGCAAACCTTTCCTGGATGCTAATTAAGAATAGAAATATTCTTTAAACGCATGATTACCAGTTATATTGTTATTACTCATATTATTCATATTTACAATGTTTTTGCCTTTTTTCCATTTCAAAAATACAAAATCATACTTTCTAGCCAGAAACCAAAAGCAATTGACTTGCCATCTTTCTAAACGAAAGGTTTTCATGAATTTTTTTCAAGGACACAGTTCCAGGCAACCACAGCACTAACCTGAAGCTGCGCAACTTTTTCTGTCCAGTTGTAGGTCATACCCAGGAAAGCAATCACATTCCCAGGATACTGGGCTTAGAGGAATGCAGAGCTGGCTACATCCACCATTATCAGGTGAAGAACAACCTACAAAAACAATTGCTTGGTAATGATGCTATGTCATCCAAAACATAATTTATTTTCATCAAAGGATGGGGTGATTCAACCACACATTGATTTTTTTTTTTTCTTTTGTGATGGAGTTTTGCTCTTCTCCCAGCCTGGAGTGCAATGGTGCAATCTCGGCTCACTGCAACCTCTGCCTCCCGGGTTCAAGCAATTCTGCCTCAGCTTCCCTGAGTAGCTGGAATTACAGGCGCCCACCACCATGCCAGGCTAATTTTTGTATTTTTAGTAGAGACAGGGTTTTGCCATATTGGCCAGGCTGGTCTCAAACTCCTGACCTCAGGTGATTCACTCGCCTCAGCCTCCCAAAGTGTTGGGATTACAGGCGTGAGCCACCGCGCCTGGCCCATATGTTAATTTTTAAAGACATTTCCACAATCATTCATATGGCTGCAATCAAGGTTATTTTTCTGAAATTAAAATCTAAATGTCACAGTACCCTCCTTCCCTATGACCCAACATCTTGGATATCTGCACATTCCAATGACCCTTGTCCTTTTATTCTACCAGTGAGTTCGACAGCAAGTGCACTGGCAGCTGGCTAGAACAAAAAATGCATTCGATGAGTTTGGCAGCTGGTCGAACTCTTTCTAGTGAGTAATATTTTCTCTCTCACATTTTTAGCTGCTTGACTTTATTTGCTTACTTTATTAAAAATCTAAAAGCCACACACAACTCTCCTGCTAATTCTGAGTTACATCCAGTTATCTATATACTTAAGTCTTTATGAAGATAAAAGTAGAGAGGTGTTTATTAGGTGCAAGGAACAGACTAAGCACTCTGCATCTGAAGTCTTATTTAATCGAGGAGGCGAGTATCAATATCTATGCAGCTGAAGAAACAGAGACCAAGAGAAAACAAGTAACTAGACCAAAACCAGAACTGCTAGTACCTGGTAGTGCTACCTCAGGGCTGCCAAGCTTCAAAGCCTTGCCCATAATCACTACATTATGCTGTCTAAACAAAAACAAAAACAAAGCCAAAAAAACCAAAAAACTCAATTTAAATCTATATTAGTCTGTTGTATCAATGTCTTTCAGTGTTCAGTATTGGAAAATCGATTCTCCTTCGACAATAAGATCAATTTTTAGATGTCCCTGAGCAAATGTATGTTTTCAAATAAAGGTAAATAAAGCAAATAAACTCACCACGACATGTTTTCCCATCTCTCTCAAGCACTGAGCCTTCAGGACAGAAACATAAAGGACCTTCTGATGTCAGAACACAGTCATGGCTGCATTCGGACACATTGCTTGGACAGGAAACAAGTTCTAATTAATAAAGAACAAGGTCAAGATTAGTGTTAAATCAGGTTAGTAAAAAATTATTGCAATCAGTTGCTAATATTGCTAATATTGCCAGGTGATCCTCCTGCCTTGACCTCCCAAAGTTTTGGGATTACAGGTGTGAACCACCATGCCTAGCCTTAATTTTTAAATGTATGATAATGATATTGTGGTTATACCTGAAAATTCACTGGACATTAAATGATAGTAAGAAATTACAGTTACGTTTTTTAGATATGATAATGCACCATGATTATGTTTTTTACATGCCTATCCTTTAGCAGATATACAATAAAATATAGTACCCAATAGTTATTTTTAAAAATTAAAAAAATTAAAATAAAAAAGAGATAGATAATGAAATATAAGGTAATACAGACAAAGAAACAGGAAAATATCTATAATAGATAGATGACAGATGATTTGTTTCCCCAATCCTAGAGGTTTTGATTGATAGGTCTAGGGTAGGGTCCAGTCATCCATGGGTTTTGTTTTGTTTTGTTTTGTTTTGTTTTGTTTTGTTTTTTGAGACAGGATCTCACTCTATCACCCAGGCTGAAGTGCAGTGGCTTGATCTCAGCTCACTGCAGCCTCCACCTCCCAGGTTCAAGTGATCCTTCTGCCTCAGCCTCCTGAGTAGCTGGGATCACAGGTATGGGCCAACATGCTTGGCTAATTTTTTTAAATATTTTTAGTAGACACAGGGTCTCACTATGTTGCCCAGGCTGGCAGTCATCCATGTTTTAAAAAGCCAAACAAAATAAAACTCCAAGGTAATTCTGATTAAAGTTCACCAACCCAGATCATAGCCACCTTAGAAACATATTAAAAATGAAGAAAAATAATGCAATAAATACTTGTTGCTATGACTTACGATGACATCGCTTCCCATCAGGAAGCAGAACAAATCCTACAGGACATGTGCAGTAATAGGATCCAGGGGGTGTTTTTACACCCAAGAGTACAGCCATGATTCCAAAAGGCACATTCATTAACATCTGCACAATGACAACAACAAAATACATTCGAATGGTTACTTTTTGAAAATAAATTGTGCTATCACTAACAAGTCATCACAACGTAGGGTATCTCATATTTGTATATGCTGTAATTGATCGTGGCAAGATGTTTTCCATACTCTAGCAAAGGGCAAAAGAATTCAATGAAATGATGATAAAAGCCATTTCTAATCTGTCACATTTTATGCATTTTGTTATTCCTGAGACAGAGTCTGGCTCTGTCCCCCAGGCTGGAGTGCTATGGCACGATCTTGGCTTACTGCAGCCTCCGCTTCCCAAGCTTGAACGATCCTCCCACTTCAGCCTCCTGAGTAGCTGGGACTACTACTCAGCTGTTGCACCACAACACTCAGCTAATTTTTGTGTTTTTTGTAGAGATGGGGTTTTGCTATGCTGCTCAGGCTGATCTCAAACTCCTGGACTCAAGTGATCTTGCCTCAGCCTCCAAAAGTGCTAGGATTACAAGTGTGAATCACCATGTCTGGCCCAGCTTACAGTTTCAAATATAGATTTTCATATTAGAATTACCCTTGGAATAAAGGTAGTAGTATCTCCCTTGAAAAGATATAGCATGCCATTTAAGTTAGGGACTCTTGAAAGCTCTTTACAAGTTTACAACATTTCTTTTTCCTTTTTCTTTTTTTTTTTTTTTTTTTTTTTTTGAGAAGGAGTCTCGCTCTGTTGCCCAGGCTGGAGTGCAGTGGTGCAATCTTGGCTCACTGCAACCTCTGCCTCCCAGGTTCAAGAGTTTCTCCTGCCTCAACCTCCTGAGTAGCTGGGATAACAGGTGCACGCCACCATGCCCAGCTAATTTTTGTATTTTTAGTAAAGACAGGGTTTCACCATGTTGGTCAGGCTGGTCTTGAACTCCTGACCTCAAGTGATCCACTCACCTCGGCCTCCCAAAGTGCTGGGATTACAGGCGTGAGACACCGTGCCCGGCCCCAGCTTAGGACATTTCTTCTTGTGCTCTTCACCCTTTAAGACTCGACTGGAGCCCTTCCCCTAAATGTGGAAACCTTCTTTAGCAGTTTTATTCTGGCTGAAACCTCAGACTTCCAGCTCACTCTCTCTATGCCATGGCTTTCATCCATTGGTCCAGAGGGAGTTATAATTATCAGGCAGATGCTAGATTTACCTGAGGTCTCACCCCAACTAATTCCACTGGATGGGTGCTACAGTCATTGGATTCTTTTCATCACTACACTACTACACCTTCCAGGAAAAAAGACATAGTATTTCTCCTGGGTTCATTGCACTTGGTCCAGAATCTCAAAACAGGAGGATTCCCAGACAACCAGCCTGGTTCAGTTTCCCAAGCTTCCTACTAGATCTTCATGGGATAAGATAAGAGTCACATATTTTTTGAGCATCTTATAATCGCTATGAAACCACTCTCCTAAAAATGTACATGTACTGAAGTTTTGCACACAAACACCAAGGTGGGTAGAATCCGCTTAGAGAATCCTTGACTTATATCAATCCTTAAACATCCTCTCAGAGTGTTTGATCTAGAAACACAAGATATAAAGAAGATATGAAAGTATTATAAAGGCTTTACGAACAAGAAAAAATAAATAAAAAATAGTCTTCAGGGGTTGTGTGGGGGAGGGGGCAGCATGGACTTGAAGCTGGTTTCCAACTGAGGCTCTGGCTGGCCCACTGAAGACAAGCCGCTGGCTCAGCTGGGCATTCCTCCACTCAAGCAGCGACTCTTCCATTACCTTCACGGTACTTCCGGTCATTACCTTCACAGTACTTCCGGTCTCGGCTTAAGGCGTATCCCTCTGTACATGTGCACAAGTGGGACTGGGGGTCTTGCCCACACAGGGTGCTGCTGCAGTTTCCTTTCCTCGATTTGCAAAGTTTCTGCTCTAAAAGAGAAGATGGTTTATTTGGAGTGAAGCCGTGTTTTGACAGAGGACACTGCTAAATCTCTTCCTGGTTCTTAAGAGGTCTTATCTCCTTGCAAAGACTGTAGGGGCGTCTTTCACCGAGGCAAACTTAGCCAGAGCCTGGATTCCACAGCATCCCAAAACCACTTTTTTCTCCAATTGTATTACTTCTCCAACAGCTCTCAGGATTGGGCGTCCTGATTTGCTGGACATGTCATTTCTTAGGTTGTGAATACTAAACACTACTTATGAGCTTTTTCATTCTAATTTACTTTTACCACCAAAAAGACACACAAATTCTGAAAATGAAGTATCTGTTTAAAAAAGTTAAAAAGATTCAAACCTAAGAATGCATTTTTTATTTTATTTTATTTTATTTTTTGAGACAGAGTCTCCCTCTATCGCCCAGGTTGGAGTACAGTGGCACAATCTTGGCTCACTACAACCTCAGCCTCCTATGTTCAAGCTATTCTCCTACCTCAGCCTCCCAAGTAGCTAGGATTACAGGCACACACCACCATAGCTGGCTAATTTTTGTAATTTTAGTAAAGACAGGGTTTCACCATTTTGGCCAGGCTGGTCTAGAACTCCTGACCTCAAGTGATCTGCCCGCCTCAGCCTCCCAAAGTGCTGGGATTACAGGCATGAGCCACCGCACCTGGCCAAGAATATCTTTTAAGTGTAATATTTATATGTTAGATATGTATGCTACTTAGCTGTTTTTAATATCATTATTTAATGAATATTTTTCAGATTTAATATACACCATTGCCATATCTCTGATCCTCAAATTTCTGAAGTTATTGCTGCCAGCATCCCATGTGTTCCAAATATCCCATAGTAAACAGTAAAATCTGCTCAGTGAGTTGAATTAGCCAGCTGTATTGAACAAGTGGTCAATTTGGTACCACCGATTTTCAGAGCCCTAATCAAAGGCCAAACTAGTGACACCCCTACAGTTGGCCCTCCATATCTGTGGATTCAACCAACCCAGGACTGAAAATACTTGAGAAAAAAATTCCACAAAGCAAAGTTCCAAAAAGCAAAACATGAATTTGCCACATGCCAAGCACTATGTTGAATTCACAGAAATGAAATGATGTAAGCTTTGTATTAGGTATCACAAGTAATTTAGAGATGATTTAGAGTATATGGGAAGGTGTGCCTAGGTTATATGTAAATGCAGCGTTTTATATTAGGGACTTGAGCATCTGCAGATTTAGGCATCTTGGGGGATACCAATCCCCCATGGACACTGAGGGACAACTGTATATCTCTTTCCAAAAAGTTAATGAGATGTTTGTCTCTTTTGCACCTTATTTTTTGCCCATTTTAGAAACAATAGGACCATTGTAAAATGCTATGGGAAATACAGGGGTAAGCTTGAGTGGGAGGGCAGATACCTAGAATGCAGGTATATACAGAGGTCAGAGATCTGGTGAGAGGTGAAGGCCAAGGAAAACTATTGGGGTCGTGGATTCTGAAGTCATGGCATTGTTTAAATCAGCTAGGGCTCATGTATCATGGGAAGAGCTGAGGGCCTGAAGAAAGGACTGCTAAGAACACCAGCATTGCCGGGAAGGACACAGGAAACAAATCAGCAGGAGCCTGAGCAAAGCAGGCAGAGGGCCTGAGACTGCTCTCCAAGTAGCTTTGGTTTCTCGGATCTGTTATCTACTAATAAAGATGTCTCTGCTGTCTGTACCCATTTCCTTCTATTTCAAATCTGTAAAGATAAAATTTCAACAAATTTAATTCAATGATCAAATTGACTTTTATTTGGGATTCATGAATTGGGCAACATCTTACCTAAAAATAGACAGATGCTATACTGGGTGTGGCAGCATAGTCAATTTTGTGATATAGCTTGAGTGAGAACAAGGAAACAGCATGATACAAATAGTGGATTGGTTAACATCGGTTTACTTCAGGTTACTTTCCTCATAAAGATTAAACCAGATGGAATTTCCTTATTGTACCAGTTAAAACTGGCCTGTTTGGGGATTTGGCTATCATCTCTCTCCTGATCCCTTAGAGAATCAGATAAACAAGTTAGTTTTGGTTTGGTGACGTGGAATTTTAGCATGCATGACTTCATTTTGGTTTGGTCTGTTGGGATCTATTACAGGAGCTCAGTCCAAATCAGTTGCCTTCCATAAATTTTATTTAACATCACTAGACATGACCAATAACAGTAAGATTCAGTAGAGACATATTCTTGCCCCCCTGAAAATGTCCCTAGTGTACATCGAGTATGCCACCCTCCAGAGATTCTGATTTGGTCAATCAAAGGCTCAGGAATCTGCATTTTCACAGAGTCAGGAGTGATTATGATGTCAGGAAGCTGCTTCACACCACACTTTGAGAAACACTGGCCTAATGTACTAGTGAAACATTACATCTTCATCTCAGTTACAAGCAATTACTTTTAGCTAGTCTGTGTTACTTCCTTATTTATTTTAAACCTGTTTTTTTAAATCTCTTGACAGAATTAAATGCAAAATCAGTCTTGCCAACTCTCAACACCATTGCAGTATTACCTGCTAAATCAGTTAAGATTTATGTTGAATGGTCTTGTGGATAATTGATTCCAAAAATTTTATTTCTTTCCTATGGTTTTTATCCAGTTATACATGTATAATTACATTATTTTGCATGTTGCATATGCTTCATTAAACTATCAAAATTTTAAGCAAAATTAAAAAATAAAATGGCCTAAATTTTAAAAGTGAATGACTAAAATTAGAAACTTGTAAATATTGGAGAGAAATTCATCCACTTTAAATGTCTTTTTAAGAAGGAGTAATATGTTTAACTTTTATTTTTATGAACTTTACAAGTTAACAACAACAGAGAGAGGGAACCAAGATGGCTGATTAGGAGCAGTTCAGGATTGCAGCTCCCAGCAAAAGCGTGGAGGGTGAGTGGACGCTGCATTTCCAGACGGATTTTTATTGGCCACAGACTAGGAGATTCCCAGGCAGAGGAGCCCCATGGGTTGCCAGTGCGGCTGGTTTGGCCAGCATGGCTGTTTTGGCCGGCATGGCTGTTTGGCCAGTGCGGCTGGTTTGGCCGGTGTGGCTGTTTTGCCGGCACCCCGGCACCATGGTTCTCCGTACAAAATACACAGGTCTGGGCGCCATTTTAGCTGGCGATTGGAGCTCCTGGGAGACAGAGTCGCCCATTCAACTGATTAAAAAGGGGACTGAAACAGAGAGCCAGGCCAGGAGATTCCTGGGCAAAAAAGCACCACGAATCTCAGCGCAGCTGTTTCAGCCAGTGCAGTGGGTCGCCGCACAGGAAATCACACAGATCCCGGCACCTTTTCTTTCTTTTTTTTTTTTTTTTAATTGCATTTTAGGTTTGGGGGTACATGTGAAGAACATTCAAGACTGTTGCATAGGTACACACATGGCAGTGTGATTTGCTGCCTTCCTCCCCCATCACCTATATCTGGCATTTCTCCCCATGCTGTCTCTCCCCCAACTCCCCCACACCCCACTGTCCCTCCCCTATTTCCCCCCGACAGACCCCAGTGTGTGATGCTCCCCCTCCCTGTGTCCATGTGTTCTCATTGTTCAACACTCGCCTATGAGTGAGAACATGTGGTGTTTGATTTTCTGTTCCTGTGTCAGTTTGCTGAGAATGATTGTTTCCAGGTTCATCCATGTCCCTACAAAGGACACAAACTCATCATTTTTTATGGCTGCATAATATTCCTTGGTGTATATGTGCCCAGCACCTTTTGAACAGGCAACTGGAACACCTGGGAGACAGAGTCGACCTTTCAACTAGGGAAAAAAAAAAAAGGGCTCTGAGGCAGGGAGCCAGGTGATCAGGCTTGGCTGGTCCCACCCCGACAAAAAAACACAATCGGAAACGCTCTAGATTGAGAGTTTCACAGCAGGCACAGCTGAACCCGGGATGGTCCAGCTCTGTGGGGGAGGGGCGTCTGCTATTACCAAGGCACTCCACCACTATGGAGTTAGCTTGCCATTGCTGAGGCAGCCCGCCATTGCTGAGGCAGCCTGCCATTACAGAGAGAGTCTGCCATTATAGAGGTGGGCTGCCATTGCAGAGGCAGTTCTAACTACACCCGTATAAACAGGACTGCAGGGAAGTTCATACGGCAGCTGGGCAGAGTCCACAGCAGCTCAGCAAAGCCTCTGCAGGCAGACAGTGACTAGGCTGCCTCCTTGCTGGGCAGGGCAGCCCTGAAAAAAGGCAGCAACATAACAGAAACTCATAAATAAAGCCCTAACTCCCTGGGACAGAGCACCTGGGGAAAAAGAGGGGGGGGTTATGAGTTCTGCTGCAGCAGACTTAAACGTACCTGCCCAGCAGCTCTGAATGAACAACGGAGCTCACAGCTCAGCACTTGAGCTCCTATGAAGGACAGACTGTCTCCTCAAGCAGCTCCCTGACCCCCGTATATCCAAAGAGTCACCTCATAAAGGAGAGCTCAGATTGACATCTGGCAGGTATCCTTCTGGGACAAAGATAGCAGAAGAAGAAACTGGCAGCAACCCTTACTGTTCTGCAGCTGCTGCAGGTGATCCCCAGGCAAGCAGGGCCGGGAGTGGACCTCAGCAGTCCTACAGCAGAGGGGCCAGACTGTTAGAAGGAAAACTAAGAAACAGAAAGAAATAACTTTATCATCAACAAACTGGACATCCACTCAGAGACCCAATCTGAAAGTCAACAACTACAAAGACGACAGGTGGATAAATACACAAAGATGGGAAGAAACCAGTGCAAAAAGGATGAAAACACCCGAAACCAGAACGCCTCTCCTCCTATAAGGGATCACAACTCCTCACCAGCAAGGGAACAAGGCTGGATGGAGAATGAATGTGATGAATTGACAGAATCAGGCTTCAGAAGGTGGGTAAGAAGAAACTTCTGTGAGCTAAAAGAACATGTTCTAACCCAATGCAAAGAAACTAAGAACCTTGAAAAAAAATTAGACTAAATGCTAACAAGAATAACCAACTTAGAGAGGAATATAAGTGAATTGATACAGCTGAAAAACACAACACGAGAACTTCACGAAGCATACACAAGTTTCAACAGCCGAACTGACCAAGCACAAGAAAGGATATCAGAGGTCGAAGATCAACTCAATGAAATAAATGAGAAGACAAGATTAGAGAAAAAAGGGTAAAAAGGAATGAAAAAAGTCTCCAAGAAATATGGAACTATGTGAAAAGACCTAATCTATGTTTGATAGGTGTACCTGAATGTGACAGAGAGAATGAATCCAAGCTGGAAAATACTCTTCAGGATATTATCCAGGAAAACTTCCCCAACCTAGCAAGGCAAGCCAATATTCAAGTCCAGGAAATACAGAGAACACCACAAAGATATTCCTCAAGAAGAGCAACCCCAAGGCACATAATCGTCAGATTCACCAGCATTGAAATGAAGGAGAAAATGCTAAGGGCAGCCAGAGAGAAAGGTCGGGTTACCCACAAAGGGAAGCCTATCAGACTCACAGCAGATCTCTCAGCAAAAACCCTACAAGCCAGAATAGAGTGGGGGCCAATATTCAACAACCTTAAAGAAAAGAACTTTCAATCCAGAATTTCATATCCAACCAAACTAAGCTTCATAAGTGAAGGAAAAATAAAATCCTTTGTGAACAAGCAAGTACTCAGAGATTTCATCACCACCAGACCTGCTTTACAAGAGCTCCTGAAAGAGGCACTAAACAGAAAGGAACAACCAGTACCAGCCACTCCAAAAACAAACCAAATGGTAAAGAGCATCAACACAATGAAGAAACTGCATCAACTAACAGGCAAAACAGCCAGCTAGCATCAAAATGGCAGGATCAAATTCACACATAACAATATTAACCCTAAATGTAAATGGGCTAAATGCCCCAATCAAAAGACATAGACTGGCAAACTGGATAAAAAGCCAAAACCCGTCGGTGTGCTGTATCCAGGAAACCCATCTCACATGCAAGGATACACAAAGGCTCAAAATAAAGGGATGGAGGAAGATTTACCAAGCAAATGGAGAGCAAAAAAAGCAGGAGTTGCAATTCTCATCTCTGATAAAATAGACTGTAAACCAACAAAGATCAAAAAAGACAAAGAAGGACATTACATAATGGTAAAAGGATCAATGCAATAAGAAGAGCTAATGATCCTAAATATATACGCACCCAATACAGGAGCACCCAGATACATAAGGCAAGTTCTTAATGACTTACAAAGAGACTTAGACTCCCACACAATAATAGTGGGAGACTTTAACACCCCATTGTCAATATTAGAAAGATCAACGAGACAGAAAATTAACAAGGATATCCAGGACTTGAACTCAGACCACAAATCCACAAAATATACATTCTTCTCAGCACCACATCACACCTACTCTAAAATTGACCACATAATTGGAAGTAAATCACTCCTCAGCAAATGCAAAAGAACAGAAATCATAACAAACAGTCTCTCAGACCACAGTGCAATCAAGTTAGAACTCAGAATTCAGAAACTAACTCAGAACCACACAGCTTCATGGAAACTGAACAACTGGCTCTTGAATGTTGATTGGATAAACAATGAAATGAAGGCAGAAATAAAGATGTTCTTCAAAACCAATGAGAACAAAGACACAACATACCAGAATCTCTGAGGCACATTTAAAGCAGTCTCCAGAGGAAAATATATAGCAAAAAATGCCCACATGAGAAGCAAGGAGAGATCTAAAATCGACACCTTATTGTCAAAATTGAAAGAGCTAGAGGAGCAAGATCAAAAAAAATCTCAAAACCTAGCAGAAGACAAGAAATAACTAAGATCAGAGCAGAACTGAAGGAGATAGAGACACAAAAGTCCCTTTAAAAAATCTATAAATCCAGGAGCTGGTTTTTTCGAAAAGATCAACAAAGTAGACCACTAGCCAGATTAATAAAAAAGAAAAGAGAATAATCAAATAGATGCAATAAAAAACGATAAAGGGGGATGTCACCACAGATTCCACCATCATCAGAGATTCAAACCATCATCAGAGATTATTACAAACAACTCTATGCACATAAACTAGTAAACCTGGAAGAAATGGATAAATTCCTGGACACATGCATCCTCCCAAGCCTAAACCAGGAAGAAATCGAAACCATGAATAGACCAATAACAAGGTCTGAAGTTGAGGCAGCAATTAAGAGCCTACCATCCAAAAAAAGCCCAGGTCCAGATGGATTCACAGCCGAATTCTACCAGACATACAAAGAGGAGCTGGTACCACTCCTTCTGAAACTATTCCAAACAATCCAAAAAGAGGGGAATCCTTCCCAGATCATTTTAGGAGACCAACATCATCCTGATACCAAAACCCAGCAGAGACTCAGCAAGAAAAGAAAACTTCAGGCCAATATCCATGATGAACATGGATGCAAAAATCTTCAATAAAATACTGGCAAACCAATTGCAACAGCACATCAAAAAGCTTATCCACCATGATCAAGTAGGATTCATCCCGGGGATGCAAGGCTGGTTCAACATATGCAAGTCTGTAAACATAATTCACCACATAAACAGAACCAAAGACAAAAACCACATGATTATCCCAATTGATGCAGAGAAGGCCTTTAACAAAATTCAACAGCCTTTATGCTAAAAACCCTCAATAAACTAGGTTTTGACGGAACGTATCTCAAAATAATAAAAGCTATTTATGACAAACCAACAGCCAATATCATACTTAATGGGCAAAAACTGGAAGCATTCCCTTTGAAATCTGGCACTAGACAAGGATGCCCTCTCTCACCACTCCTATTCCATATAGTATAGGAAGTTCTAGCCAGAGCAATCAGGCAAGAAAAAGAAATAAAGGGTATTCAAATAGGAAAGGAGGAAGTCAAATTGTCTCTATTTGCAGACAACATGATTGTATATCTAGAAGACCCCATCATCGCAGGCCAAAATCTCCTAAAACTGTTAAGCAACTTCAGCAAAATCTCAGGATAAAAAGTCAATGTGCAAAAATCATAAGAATTCCTATACACCAATAACAGACTTAAAGAGAGCCAAATCAAGAATGAACTGCCATTCACAATTGCTACAAAGAGAATAAAATACCTAGGAATAAAACCAACAAGGAATGCAAAGAACCTCTTCAAGGAGAACTACAAACCACTGCTCAATGAAATAAGAGAGGACACAAACAGATGGAGAAACATTCCATGCTCATGCTTAGAAAGAATCAATATCGTGAAAATGGCCATACTGCCCAAAGTAATTTACAGATTCAGTGCTATCCCCATCAAGCCACCAATGACCTTCTTCACAGAACTGGAAAAAACCACATTAAACTTCATATGGAACCAAAAGAGAGTCCGCACAGCCAAGTCAATTCTAAGCAAAAAGACCAAAGCGGGAGGCATCACACTACCGGACTTCAAACTATACTACAAGACTACAGTAATCAAAACAGCATGGTACTGGTACCAAAACAGAGATATAGACAAATGGAACAGAACAGAGGCCTCGGAGGCAACACCACACATCTACAACCATCCGATCTTTGACAAACCTGACAAAAAAAAGCAATGGGAAAAGGAGTCCCTGTTTAATAAATGGTGTTGGGAAAACTGACTAGCCATGTGCAGAAAGCAGAAACTGGACCCTTCCTAACACCTTACACTAAAATTAACTCCAGATGGATTAAAGACTTAAACAGAAGACCTAACACCATAAAAACCCTAGAAGAAAATCTAGGCAAAACCATTCAGGACATAGACATAGGCAAGGACTTCATGACCAAAACAACAAAAGCATTGGCAACAAAAGCCAAAATAGACAAATGGGACCCAATCAAACTCCACAGCTCCTGCACAGCAAAAGAAACAGTCATTAGAGTGAACCAGCAACCAAGAGAATGGGAAAAAATTTTTGCAATCTACCCATCTGACAAAGGGCTGATATCCAGAATCTACAAAGAACTAAAACAGATTTACAAGAAATAAACAAACAAGCCCATTCAAAAGTGGGCAAAGGATATGAACAGACACTTTTCAAAAGAAGACATATATGAGGCCAACAAACATATGAAAAAATGTTCATCATCACTGGTCATTAGAGAAATGCAAATCAAAACTACATTGAGATACTATCTCATGCCAGTTAGAATGGCGATCATTAAAAAATCTGGAGAAACAGATGCTGGAGAGGATGTGGAGAAACAGGAACACTTTTACACTGTTGGTGGGAGTGTAAATTAGTTCAACCATTGTGGAAGACAGTGTGGCCATTCCTCAAGGACCTAGAAACAGAAATTCCATTTGACCCAGCAATCCCATTACTGGGTATATATCCAAAGGATTATAAGTTGTTCTACTATAAGGACACATGCACACGAATGTTCATTGCAGCACTGTTTACAATAGCAAAGACCTGGAACCAACCCAAATGCCCATCGATGATAGACTGGACAGGGAAAATGTGGCACATGTACTCCATGCAATATTATGCAGCCATCAAAAACGATGAGTTTGTGTCCTTTGTAGGGACATGGATGAACCTGGAAACCATCATTCTCAGCAAACTGACACAAGAACAGAAAATCAAACACCACATGTTCTCACTCACAGGTGGCTGTTGAACAATGAGAACACATCACACAGGGAGGGGAGCATCACACCCTGGGGTCTGTCGGGGGAAATGGGGAGGGACAGCAGGGGATGGGGAGTTGGGGAGAGATAGCATGGGGAGAAATGCCAGATATAGGTGATGGGGAGGAAGGCAGTAAATCACACTGCATGTGTGTACCTATGCAACAATCTTGCATATTCTTCACATGTACTCCAAAACCTAAAATGCAATAAAAAAATAAAATAAAATAAAAAACAAGTTAACAACAACGAAAATCCAGAAAGGTTTGAGTTGGCTTTTTTTTTTTTTTTTGCCCAGGCTGGAGTGCAATGGCATGATCTCAGCTCACTGCAACCTCTACTTTCTGGGTTCAAGTGATTCTCCTGCCTCAGCCTTCTGAGTAGCTGAGATTACAGGCACCCACCACCACGCCTGGCTAATTTTCTGTGTTTTTAGTAGAGACAGGGTTTCACCATGTTGGTCAGGCTGGTCTTGAGCTTCTGACCTCACGAGATCCACCCCTCCTTGGCCTCCCAAAGTTCTGGGATTACAGGCATGAGCCACGGTGCCCAGCCTGAGTTGGCCTTTCAATAGCACTGAAATACTACCACTTTCTTGAGGTAACAAAAACTGAAAGATTATGCTTCTTATAAAAAATATTTCCTTTGCCTCATAAAAATCTTTCCAAACTCAGCATGCTGGATGATCACTGGAGTACGAATCAGGAAAACTGAGTTTTGTGTTGGTTCTTCCTTTTATAGCACATTACTTTATCTCTTTGACTGAAGTTTCCTAATTCATGAAATAAACTAGTTGAAATAGATATTCACTGAGATCCCTCTTTTAAAAAAATTCTATAGTTATAAACTGAATTAAATGTTTGTGATAAATTCTTCTGAGTTTATACATCTAAAGATTATCAAACCTTAATTACTGCTTATAGTCTGGTAACAGAAAATCAAACTGTCTAATGAAGAAAAAACTATTGTCTCAGGTATAGAAAATGCTTTGTTCTTCTAGATTCAATACACATTTTCTTTTTTCCCATATCTTTCTACTACGTCTTCCCCTGGATTTGTGTCTGTTCTGATGATCTTCACCATTGCCACCACCACGATTATGTATATGCATCTTTTTCCATTGATAAACTTCTGAGGGTAAGGCTTGTATCCTATTCACATTTATAGTCCCAGTAACACCTAACATGCTGCCTTTTACAACATAGGCATCCAGTAAACATCTAGAATACATCCACAAAAAATCCCTGTGATCATGTCACCTGCAATCTAACTCCCTATTTGTTTTTTCCTTGAAGTTCTAATCAACCTTAGAGCTAGAAGTCAAACAGATTGTCACAAGATGCTAGCCTACTGCTTTTTCGACTATGCCATGCTGCTGATGGTTTTAGTGACGCTTATTAACGATATACATCACTCTTCAATAATGAACATAGGCAGGAAAGAAATCATTATTCTCCTCTGCCTAGTTGTGCTGATGATGTGACCTGAATTCAGACACTAAATACTTTAAAGGGTCATTTTAGGTAGTGGCAAAACACAGAGGATTGAAGGTTATATTTTCTTCAATCTCCTTAATCTTCTGCTGTTCTTTAGCTTCAAAATAGGCCAAAGCCAGCACTGAGACTGCTGCTGCTGACCTCAGATAACACCCCTTCTCAGAGCTGAGCAATGAGGCTTAATGACCTCTGAGATCAATTAAAGCTCCTAATCATGGAGTTTAATGTCCACCACCAACTGCACCTTCAGTAACTGCCTGGCTAGCACACAGGCACTCATGAGCTTTACTATCGACAAGCGAATCTGTAGATTTTACCCTGGCCCAGTTCTGAAACAAGGCACGTGGGATTCCCTTTCCTGCTTTTTCCACGAATCACATCTTTGTCTACCTGAAATTCCATGAGTCCCAGCTACTCAGGAGGCTGAGGCAGGAGAATCGCTTGAACCCAGAAGGTGGAGGTTGCAGTGAGCCAAGAATGTGCTACTGCACTCTAGCCTGGGCAACAAACCAAGACTCTGTCTCAGAAAAAAAAAAAAAAAAAAAAAAGACTCACCGGCCGGGCACAGTGGCTCACGCCTGTAATCCCTGAACTTTGAGAGGCTGAGGCGGGCAGATCACAAAGTCAAGAGATCGAGACCATCCTAGCGAACATGGTGAAACGCTGTCTCTGCTAAAAATACAAAAGTTAGCTGGGCATGGTGGCATGTGCCTGTAGTCCCAGCTACTCGGGAGGCTCAGGCAGGAGAATTGCTTGAACCCCGGAGGTGGAGGTTGCAGTGAGCCGAGATTGCGCCACTGCACTCTAGCCTGGGTGACAGAGCGAGACTCTGTCTCAAAAAAAAAAAAAGACTCACCTACTCACCTTATCAACAAAGCCTTTCTAGTCTCTTCCATTCAAACCCATTAAGTTTGGTCATTCTAAAGTCATAACTAAATATTTGGCATCCCCCAATATTTAGTACATAACAACAATTTTGAATAATACTTTGTAAAATATTTATATTTATCACATTTCATTTTCATAAGAAGCCCTTGAGCTATGCAGAGCAAGTATCATCTTCCATTTTACAGATTAGGAAATAGTGCCTTGTTAAGGATCACATAGAAAATAGAGTGTAGAACTGGGACTCTATTCCAAGCCCTTTGACTCCAATCCCTCTCTTTTTACCATATGTGTACAATTCTATGTGTGTGTGTGTTTATATTTATGGATTTGTATAAACATGCATATAAAACATGTTAGTTTTGTGAAATGTCTATAAAAGCCTAGTTATATTTTTGCTTCATTGGTTATTGTCTTAATTATTAAGGAGTTCTCAATAAATGACTACCTCAACTTCCTCAAAAACCTTCTCAAACTGAACAGTATAGAAGTTTATTCTTGTCAGTTAATAGAAGTACAAGGAGGGAAATACAAGAATGGCCATTCTGTGCTATTGGAATTCTTAATTACAGTACGAAAAGAAAAAAATTACCTAGCCAGAATTCAGCCACTTAGTATCATATCCATCTGTACCCTTTCAGGAATCAAAAAGTAAGCAATCAACAAACTTAAAGCACTTTAAAAATGCTTTTGGCCAGGTGCAGTGGTTCACACCTGTAATCCCAGCACTTCAGGAGGCCAAGGCAGGTAGACTACCTGAGGCCATGAGTTCGAGACCAGCCTGGCCAACATGGTGACATCCCATCTCTACTAAAAATACAAAAATTAGCCAGGCATGGTGGTGGGCACCTGTAGTCCCAGCTACTCGGGAAGCTGAGACATGAGAATTGCTTGAACAACTCGGGAGGCGGAGGTTGAAGTAAGCCGAGATCATGCCACTGTACTCCAGCCTGGGTGACAGAGCAAGACTCTGTCTCAAAAATAATAGAAAAATAATAATGCTTTTAACTCTTAGAAGAGCCCTTCCAGCCCACTGAGTCTTTTCTTATTATATTCTCATTTCTGGCAATTTGGTTGCCCATAGCAGGAAGATGGAAAATACAAGGTATGACATAGTACAACTGTGATGTATCCATAATTAAAAATACCTTTTAAAAAGACAAGATGTGTATTCCTCCACTCCCACTGTCACCGCTGCACCCCACCCACATTCACCAATGACAGAAGTGGCTATGTAAGTCCAGTGTTCTTTCTTACTGAGCCCAGATGTAACCTTAACCTTGCATTCCAGACTGCCAGTGTCAATGGCTGGGAGACAGCAGGTAATTTCCCACACAGACTAGAAACCCCACGTCAGGGCTCCTTACAGAGAAAGACGGTACAATTTGAGTATCAAAATGGTAATATTACAGTGAATAAAAATATGTCAATTATTTTTTAAAATCCATGACTTTACAGTGATGCTTAAAGAAAAAGTGACCTTTGGAGGATCCTGGAGGGTTAGGACACTAACTCTTTATTTTGAAAACAGGTAAATTAAGAAATAGGATCAAACACTGAATTTTACCTTTCCTATAAAAGCTCCTCGTCTTTAGGATAATCATATATCTGATTTGGAAAGGCTCTTTTTTTGCACGAGAATCCCAGCTAATACATGCATAAACAGTGATGGAATTAGAATGTCATTGCCTTGAACGTCTAATAAAAAAACAGGTCCAGGCAATGATAACCAATAGCTTCTAAAACCATTAAGCAAAAAGCTGATGGGAAACTTGCAGTGGCTGGACCAGTCTGGCGACTTCTGAAATGCTAATTAATTTTGAACATCATGAAAATGAATAAGAACCAGCCCTATGTGCCTTTTAATGTGGTACAATGGGAAGCTTACAGAACCACCTGCAGTGCCACCCACAAAGCATTCTTGCGAACAATCTGATTCTGATCAGATTTCTAAGACTAAACTACCAGTTTATAGGTAACAAGGAAGTTAGACAAAGATGTTAAATGACACATGGGGATATAATCTGCAAAATCCAGAAAGTGGAAAATTCTACGGGACTAATGACTTGGTTTCCTGAACAAACAAGTGGCAAGAAAAAGCCTCAGATTAGAAAATAAACAGAGGCCACAGCCAGGCATGTGAAAACCTGCAAGATGTGAGAACCAGCAGCAAGAAAGAAAACATAAAAATGATAAAGAGCAATTTCAAGTTTTTAAAAGATATTTCAAATGGCAGTCATTTGGTGTCAGGGCAAACTCAGCTTTGCCCCAAACCAGTCCTATGCCAGCTGTAATGGCATGTATCCTTGTAAATGTGACTCTAGTCACTAAGAAAATGTCAGTAACTCACAAGAACAGAAAATCAAACACCGCATATTCTCACTCATAGGCGGGTGTTGAACAATGAGAACACATGGACACAGGGAGGGGAGCATCACACACTGGGGTCTGTTGGGGGGAAAAAGGGGAGGGACAGCAGGGGGTGGGGAGTTGGGGAGAGATAGCATGGGGAGAAATGCCAGATACAGGTGATGGGGGAGGAAGGCAGCAAATCACACTGCCATGTGTGTACCTATGCAACAATCTTGCATGTTCTTCACATGTACCCCAAAACCTAAAATGCAATAAAGTATATATATATATTAAAAAAAAAAGAAAATGTCAGTAACTATAAATGATGTTAAGAAAATATAGCAAACCATATTTTACTAACATTTCCATGAAGAATAACAGAATTTTATGTGTTTAAACTAAAAATTAAAATTACATGAACTAAACATTCATCTTTCTACGATGATTCTTTTACAGGGGTTTCCAAATAACCAAAATTGTATAGTAGACACTCCAGCAACAAAATAATCAAAATGAATCAGACCCCCACCTTGGCAATTTTAGCTATACTAATTGCTTCCAGAAGCAAGTACATTTCCAGGTGAAGACAATTATCCTTCATGAACTCACAGAATTAAAGTCAGCCATCTTTTTGTGCATGAAATGAATGTAAAGTATTTTACACAGTGCTGGTAATAAATTACCTTCATTTCCCAAAGAATATGCTTTTGAAGCTCTCTTAGGAGCTTAAAACTGAAATCTGCATTTAAAGAATACAGAAGAAAGCAAAAATATTTGGACCTTTTGCAATATATCTAAGAGCAGTAAACTAGTTGTAAAATCCCCAGAAGTTGAACTTGAAATAATTGTCATTAACATGTGTACAAAAATGTTCCCACACTATTTCTGAGATTAAGATAATAGTGTAGGTGTCAGGGCAGACAGGATACCTGGCTAATTAGTTTAATCATGCCACCAAAAAATGTGAGATCCATTCTGTGCCTTTTTATTGGACAGCCAGGTAAGAAGTGAGAGAAAAAGAGAAAGATATTAAGTTTCTAAAATCGAAAAAAATTAAAATTTTAAAAAGAGAGAAACAAAGTTTTGACTCCATGATCAGTGCAAAGTGAAGCATGTAACTACCAGAAAGCCACAGATAGAGAATGATATGCTGAACTACAGGTTTTCCCAAAACAAATAAGGTACATCCATAACATGGAATGATAGATAATAGAGCGTAGCTGGAGAGGCAGCATGGTATCAGTGTGCCTGGGTTCAAATCCCAATTCCACCACTCTGTAACCTTGAACAAGCTACTGTGACGTCTCTAAACCTCAGAACTTTTAATTTATAATATTATACTAACTGTCACACCTAATTAATAGAGTTGTTGTAAAGCTTAAGTGAGATAGTGTAAGGAAAGCCCTTAATTATGACAAGAGCAGACAATTTTGTACACATGCAATTATTATGGTATCTCTGTGAACCAGGAAGTCACTATGTACTTAGATGGGTTTTTCAAATTCTAATTAAAACAAACAAGAACAAAAACCCATGCACTCAGATATTATACACCTTTAAAACTTGTTCCTTATTATATTTTTTAAGAGATAGAGTGCCAAAGAATTTTTTTTCATGCTTTTTTTTTTTTTTTTTTTTTTGGCAGGTGTGGGGTTTGAGACAGAGTGTGACTCTGTTGCCCAGACTGGAGTGCACTGGCCCAGTCTCAGCTCACTGCAACCTCTACCCCCCTGAGTTCAAGTGATTCTCCTGCCTCAGCCTCCCAAATAGCTTGGATTACAGGTACATACCACCACATCCAGCTAATTTTTGTGTATTTTTTTTTTTAGTAGAGACAGGGTTTCACCATGTTGGCCAGGCTGGCCTCAGACACCTGATCTCAAATGATCCACCCGCCGTGGCCTCCCAAGGTGCTGGGATTACAGATGTGAGCCACCATGCCTGGCTCACTTGTTTTTTCAACTCATTTATTAGAGTCCTTTAGGCATTGGGAATGCAATGGAGAGTTACATTCCCTGTCGTCCAAGGACTAAAGAATATAGAAAGACAGACAACTACAGCGAAGCATCGTTAAGTGCCATATGATTGGAGACATTCTCTGAGAACACATTGTCTGGAACAGCTAACTTAGGCTCACAGTGGATCAAGGAAGGTGTTCCTGAAAGGAAATCATGTTGGAGCTGTTTCTCAGAGGATGAGGAGAGACAGGCAGTGAAGGGAAGGAGGAGGAAAGTTCCCGACCAGGCTGGAGGAGAGCATAAATGTGCCCTCATGAAAGGAAAGTACATCTTTGAGGATGACTGCCACACAGAATGTAATATAAACAAGGGTGAGAGAAGAAGCTAAGTAAGCGGAAGGCTTGGTGAGCCTGAGGAAGAGACTACACTTTAATTACTGATGATTAGGAATTGTCAGCGGATTTTCATCAAAGAGTGACATGACTGGTCCCTCTTTTTTGAGGGATTATGCTCCCTGCAGCAGAGAAAATGGAGACAGGGATAGTAGTCAGGAGGATACTGGAGAGAGAACCCTAAAGGAAGGGCACAGTGGTTAGATCGTAAGGGGTAGAATTGTTAGGACGCAGAGATTGATTTCACGGGATGGGAGTGAGAAAGAGGAAGGAACAGGCAACTCGCAGGTTTCTGCTTTGGGAGAAGGGGTGGAGAGTGATGCCACTCACTGAGTTGACTACACTAGCGGGAGAGGAACTGGGGAGAGGGGGAGGTGAAATTTGGCAGGTCAGTTATTTCTCTGAGCCTGAAACACTTGCAAGAAATCCAAGTAGACATGCTTACAAGGCAGATAATTATAAGGGCCTTGATAAGGATAGTTTTACTGAGCCCAAACACATGCATTTTATGTGCCCACTGCAGGTCCCTGAGCTTGGAAGGCATGGCCCAGAAGAAGGACCAGGGCAACTGCTCTTCAGGAAACTGGTCAGATCATCAAAAAACAGCCTGATGGTAAAACTGTGGCTCTATTACTTTGACTTAGGGCTCAGATATCTGCAGCATGAAACTCCTCCAGAACCAGACAACCTGAATGTACAAGTCAAGGACTTGTTCAAACCAACAAATCCATGTTCTGTGTGAAGTTTTGCCTTTGTAAGGCCCTCCCCTCACGTTGGCCAGACAGTCTTTACCAGGGCTGCTCCTTTTTGTATATTATGAATAAATTCCCATGTTTTCAATCAATTTTCTCTGTAGCTTAACTCTGTAGCCAATCTTTGCAACTTGACACTCATTATGCCTGAGTCCTTTTAAAAAAAAATTTGTCTAGAGCTCAAAAAAAAAAAAAGAGAGGTCTGAGCTACAATAATAGATTCAAGAGTCCTATGGGCAGCTGCATGGGAAATAAAACAGAAAAATGCCACGGGTTGTGTCACCTTTAGAGAGTAATGACGCACATAACCATATGAAGGTTCTGAGAAATTTCACTTGAGAAGAAACTCATTCAACTTTACTGAACGCAGCATCTCTAAATCGCTTGGCCCTGAAAGGTTTTTTCCCCCCCTAAATAACTTCATTAAATCCCATTGAACTAGAGTTTTGTAGAATATGCTTCGATAAATGATAGTTTAGGCATTTTGTAAGAAGTAAGCTTATTGATACTCATATTTGTATAAAAATTTATATTTTATAACAAAAATAATATCAACCAGGTTATATGATTTTTCTGTTATTTCTTCATTGAAGTAGCTTCACTACTAAATGCTTTGTAAACCAAAGTACTGCTTTCCAGATCACCAGAGGAGCTGCAATTTAGGCATAATATCCAGGAGGAACTAGCCAGCCTCTAGAGAAGTATGTCTTTAAATATGAAGGATGGGCTGGGCACGGTGGCTCACGCCTGTAATCCCAACACTTTGGGAGGCTGAGGCAGGCAGATCGCTTGAACTCAGGAGTTTGAGACCAGCCTGGGCAATATGGTGAAACCCCACTCTACTAAAAATACAAAAAAATTAGCCGGGTGTGGTGATGCACGCCTGTAATCCCAGCTACACAGGAGGCTGAGGCAAGAGGATTGCTTGAGGCTGGGAGATAGAGGTTGAAGTGAACTGAGATAGTGCCACTGCACTCCAGCCCAGGCAACACAACCAGACTTCATCTGAAAAAGAAATCTGAAGGATGTCAGACACATCGAAAACCTGATAAATTTTATATACCATCTCCCTAGGTGGAACATTGCATATTTTCATCTAACACATGAAATCAAGAGATCCACAGACCCTATATCACAGGAAAAGAATTCCTGCTTTCTAAGACACTAAAATATTTTACACCTAATCAATGATTGCCAAAGTAACAGTGCCCTTGAAATCAAAAGTCCTTCGCACTTATAGTATGTGTGAAGCACATCTTAGTCAGTCACTGGGGACAATCTCCAATGCCAATTGTCCAGGTTCCAAGTTTGTCTGTGGCTCTGCAGCTGGCAGAGGCTTTCCAATCAAATTCTAGTTTTTGCCACCTTGTTTGGGTCTGCTCTTTAGTGAATCATTGTAAATTTTCTTCTGAAATTCATGCTTTCAGTTATCCTATTTGAACTCCCTGTCACAGAGGCTGAGTAGTGAGGGGCTCTGAAGAGAGAATATATTTATAGTAGAAAGAACACTAAACTGAGAGACTGATGATAGGAAATTTTCCCCCACATTCATCATTAACTAGCTGTGTAATCGCAGAAAATGTGCTCTATTTCTTCAGGTTTCTCAATTATAAAATGAGTACAATTACTCCTACCCTTCCTGTCTTACAACATTGCTGTGAAAAACCAATAACCTAAAGCCCATGAAAACACTTTGAAAATTCTGAAGTTACATGTAAATGTAAGAGAGGGTGGTGATGATGGCAGACATATCTCTAACTCTTATGAATGGAACTCAGTAAATACTTATTCAGGATGGTTGTTGGTTATGATTTTGTTGTGAGTCATCACCACTCGGACAATGAGTTGTCTCTGAAGACAGCTTGAGCTGAAATTTCCCGTGGAAGGTATCTGGCAATGTATCGGATTCACTACCTTTATGTGTAGACTATCTACACTACCGTTATGGGTTCACACATCTATTTTATAGCATTGCCACTAGGTTGTTGCTATTTAACGTGGTGCTACAACCCACAGACGAACTTCGCCCCGCAACTCTTACTTTGTGAATTCAAGTAAATCACTTATAACATCTGAATAAATACTTCATCTCTTGGAATTTATTTTATTCTTTGTAGCTCCTTACTACTCATATTGAAAGCATAGTCAATACAGAAGTTTAATTGCAATTTCCAGCTAAGTTTTTAAAGAAAGCACATAAAAAGCATTATCACTGTTAGTTATCTGCCTGAGGGTATAAGAGATGATAACATCAATTCTGCCTTGACTCCAGACTCCCTGCCTCAACCTCATGCTTGTCCTTCTGTTCAGCCTCACAGCTCTCTTCAGGAGCTATGCCTAGGGCAAGTAGGAACACACTTATTTGCTACTTGTACCGGGGACCTACAGTTCTTCATATTTTCCACGCTACACCAAACCATAGTGGCATGCAACAGGTAGAAAGTAGAAGATATAGGCTGGGCGCAGTGGCTCATGCCTGTAACCCCAGCACTTTGGGAGGCTGAGACAGGCAGATCACCTGAGGTCATGAGTTCAAGACAAGCCTGGCAAAACCCCATCTCTACTAAAAACACAAAAATTAGCCAGGTGTGGTGGTGGATGCCTGTAATCCCAGCTACTCAGAAGGCTGAGGTAGGAGAATCCCTTGAACCCAGGAGGTGGAGGCTGCAGTGAACTGAGATCGCACCACTGCACTCCAGCCTGGGTGACAGAGCGAGACTCTATCTTAAAAAAAAAAGTAGAACATATAAACAATTCTATCTCTGTTTTGCACTTTAGAGGGCTATTTAGGACTAACATTAAATATGTTTTAAAACTTTCTTGAAAAAAATTTTACATAGAGGTGAGATGTTAGTGACACATCATTTATGAGGCAGCCTCATAAATTAAGCAGCCTAACGATTATAACAAATTTTTAAAAGTCTGAAAACTTTTTCTTTCTGTAGGCCCCCTGTGGTATTTCATAAAGGCCTGGCAACTTTTTATTTTTTATTTGAGACAGAGTCTCATTCTGTCACCCAGTCTGGAGTGCAGTGGTGCCATCTTGGCTCACTGCAGCCTCCACCTCCTGGGTTCAAGTGATCCTCCTGCCTCAGCCTCCCAAGTAGCTGGGATTACAGGCATGCGCCACCACGCCAGGCTAATTTTTGTATTTTTGGTAGAGACAGGACTTCACCATGGCTGGTCTTGAACTCCTGATCTCAAATGATCTGTCCACCTCGGCCTCCCAAAGTGCTGGGATTACAGGTATGACAACTTTTTAAAAACAATTACATGCTAAGTAATTTAAACAAGAAGACTACATTTAGAAGTAGAAATTTGGGACTGTGACTAGATTCAGTCAATCATTCATTCTTTTTACCTTTACCATCTAAAATTAATTTATTTATGAATATCTACTGTATAAATGGTGGCTAAAAAAGCAAACAAAATAGACATGGTTTCTACCTCTATGGCACTTATGATCAAGTGGGAGCATGAATCCAAAAAGAAAGCAAATGAGTATGTAATTACACCTCGTGATGAGTTCAATGAAGGGCGTACTGTGAAAAAAGTAAGAGGTGAAGCGGCCTGTTTTGATTGGCTTATCAGAGAAGACCCATCTAAGGACATAACATTTAAGCTCAGAACTGAAGAGACGTCTAAGTCAAGGAAGAGTGACTGCAAAACCCTAAAGAAAGGAAGGAGATTAGCATATTGGAGGAGCTATAGTAAGACTTGCACTAAATTCTAGTGAGGGCAGAGATCACTAGAGCAGGTTGGTCCAACATTGATGAGACTGGTAAAATGCTGAACTTCAACCTAAGTTCAAAGCAAAGCTTTTGAAGGACTTTATGCAGGCGAGTGAATGGATCAGATTCAGCAAACAGAAGGATCAGCTGAGTGGCTACTATAGCAGGCCAAGCAAAAAGTGCCTGTCTGTTTAGACTATGGCAGTGGCAGTAGAGAAGTGGGCATTTGAAATGTATTTACAAGGTAGAATGGAATGGATTTGGTGTTGGATTAGAAATTGGGGGTGAGACAGTGGGAAAATCAAAGATGGCCCTGTAGGACTCCAGAATATGCCATTCCAAAATAGGAAGGATTGTTGAGCTTCAAACAATTAAAAAGAAATAGATGCAGAAAAGCGCTCTCTGTCTCTCTCTCTCTCTCTCTCTCTCTCTCTCTCTCTCTCTCTCTCTAAATGTGAGACATAGATTTACAAAGGCAATAGGTACCCCCTCTCTACCAGGAATAACAAAAGTTAACCACTGAAGATAACTTTAGATTCTTATGGCCTGGCAATGGCTGCAGAGGTATCTACATTAACAAGCTTTATTAACTAGCATTTATCTGCCATTTATTTGCCTTCCCTCAAGTTGCTGCTCATAGAAACTCAAAGTCCTTTTCCTCTGTCTTGTCACTTCTCTAAAAATTTACTGTTCTTTATTAAAGATATTATATAAGCTGGCATTTAAAGCCACCTCTTTGAGAGCTACTCGTTCCCCAGGTGTCTCCCATGTACATATAAAATGTGCATGTTAATGCATTTCTCTTTGTTTTTCTTTCTTTTTTTCTTTTTTGTAGAGACAGAGTCTTGCTATGTTGTCCAGGCTAGTCTCAAACTCCTGGCCTCAACCAATCCTCCCACCTCAGCCTTCCAAAGTGCAGAGATTACAGGTGTGAGCCACCATGCCTGGCCTTCTATTTTTTTCTCTTGTTAATCTCTCTTTTCTTACAGGGGTCTATTATAACTAAGAATATAAGAGGATTGAAGGAAAAAATATTTTTTTCCCCTATAATCCCTCAGTGTCTGGCTCGAGCAGGTGAATGGGTGGGAACTATGTGTCGGACCCCGCGCAAGGTCAGTGATGACTCACCAGGCTTCTGAGCATCATCTTCTGCCTTGGGCTGTGTGAGTGGATGCACTACTTTCAGTTCACCAGGTGGTACAAATGATGAATTGAGGTTAATTTTAACCATATCCTTTCCAGTGTGTTTGTTGGCTATCCAAATTGTCTTTGTTTTCCATGTTGAATAGAAGATACGGTCACCAAAAAGGGACATTGCAAGCAAATTGTGCCTAAAAAGCAACCACAAAAGAAAAAAGAACAACAGAACATTTGTTCCTTGGCTTATTAAAGTTTCACTTCATTTCAATTTAGTGTCTAAATTTCAACCACCTACCTTTTCAATTGTTTCTCATTCAGGTTTAGAAAAGTATATTAAGTCTAAAATTTTATTTATGTCATCATACTCTGAGCTAATAAGTTATAATTTCTAGCTCCAGATCCATTTTCTCATTCTTCTGTTAGTCATCCAATAAGTGTGATGAAAACGAGGAAGCAGATAGAACAGGCTAAGAGTGGGTTTCTGGTGACATCAATTTCATGTGACTAATTTCTGCCTCTTGCCACAAACCTGGAAAGTCAGTTACTGGCATGACAGCAAATCATTGAAAGATAAAAATATATAACATAAAAAATTCAAAATAGAGTAACTATGATCAACATGTGATAACTATTATGTATCAAATACTCTTAATTATTTTTGTTTGTATTCATTTATTTTCCCTTCACAGTAATCCCAAGAGACAGATACTATGATTATCCTCACATTAAGAAAAACTGAGGATAAAAGAAGTTGTAGAACTCAGTCACTCATCTAACACGGTAAATCTGGGGATGGAACTTAAATCTTTTGACTTCATAATCTATGGGCTAACCCACTATATCAGTTTTGTTGACAAAAGTAAAATTAATTTCTCTCATGGACTTCAAATGACAATTGTTTTATTTTACAACAAGAGTAAAACTTACTGTGTGTGATGTTTACTCATCTGGACAGAACCTCCATGATAATCACAGGAACAAATAAGAGAATTGCTTCCTTCTCTGTTGTACTGAATCCAAAACAGCCGCTTATCAAGCACATCCAATGACATAGCTGTGATTTTTTCTGGTGTCTCTAACAGAGCCTTCACTTCCACACCATCGAGATCTGCTCTGTGAAGGCTGCCAGCCACCTCTGAAGACCAAAATAGAAACCTGAGGGCAAACACATTACATAGACACAAAAATGAATATATAGTGCCTTAAATGGCCAACTCTCTCAACGTTTCAGTAGCTCTTGCACAGGGCAAGTTTGACTATTTTGAATGAAAATGTATTCAACAAGTATACACTGCCCTATTAGAGACATTACAAGTGATTTCAAGTTAGAAGGAGAATTATGCCTCTACAGCAGAACACCATGATAGGAATATTTATGGAGGAATTCTGCCTCAGTTGAACTGCAGGCAACTGTTCTATAGAAAGTGGTGCTTGTGTACTGCAAAAGAGGGCTTTGGTCTCAGTGAGAGGATTCCTTTGAATTTAAAATGTTATAATTCTATCAATCTTCACCAGATTTGTAAATATATTTCAATGTCTGAATATAGCAGAATTTACCTTTCTACTGGATCAACTGCTATATTTGCAGGATCTTTTAAAGCACTGAAAAGAACGTGGGGAATTATTTCCTTTCATATCTGTTACTGTAATGATTCCTTCCTGTTGATTTGACCAAATAACTTCTTCATTTATCCAATTTATTGCCATTCCAGAAACATTTTTCTCTATATTACATACTCTCTGCAAAATCAAATTTTAAAATCGTTAATATTTCCCTCATTCACAACAAAATTATCTTAATGGTTATATATAAAAAGTCTATTCTTTTAAGTACTTGTCATTTTTATGCATTTCCAAAATTATTTAAATGATAAAATAGTCACAGATATGGTGCCTTTTTTGATGCAGCATTATTAAACCTCCTGGGACCCCCAAGTAAATATTTCTGGAAATAGTATTTATATTATAGCTTTGAAACTAAAAATTATCCTACACACTATTTAAATTAGGCAGCCAACCATAATGTATTGATCATTTCAACTACAGTAATAGTGAAATTTTAATGCAACTGTAAAGATAGCTTATTCAATTCCATTTGCTAATGGAATTTTCCACATCTACGACTGAACTCAATTCCAAGCTTTGCAAGATTTCCTTGGAGTTTGAGCTTAAAGACATGAAGTCAATGAATTTCTCATGACAGCACCCCCTCATTCTTCTGGCCCTCCTCCTTCAATAGGCCTCTTCCTTTCACGCCCTCACACTGTGACCAGAGTAGCAGGGCGTCTTTTTATGCACCTTGGGCTGGGTTCCCAACTCTTGCATGATAAAAATGCCCAACCAAAACTTTTTATCTCCTAATTCCGGCCATGAGCAGGTAAGCTGGTATTTTTGGGGAATAGAGGTTGCGAGGTGAGCGGAAGCCCCGATTTGTAATGTTAAAGATTTTCATGGTGTAAATATTCTACCATGGCAGACTTCCGGCTACCCAGGTGACATCACTGAAATAAGATTTGGGCTGAAATTGTATAATCTCATGAGCCTGTGCTATTTCTACATCTCACACAAAGAAATCTAGCCAACTTATTTTACCAATTGCTAACATTAGGTTGGTGCAAAAGTAATTGGCATTTTGGCCATCGAAAATAATGGTGTAGGCGGGGGCACAGTGGCTCACGCCTGTAATCCCAGCACTTTGGGAGGCTGAGGCAGGTGGATCACAAGGTCAAGAGATTGAGACCATCCTGGCCAACATGGTGAAACCCTGTCTCTACTAAAACTACAAAAAAATGAGCCGAGCCTGTTGGTGAATGCCTGTAATCCCAGCTACTCCAGGGGCTGAGGCAGGAGAATGGCTTGAACCCGGGAGGCGGAGGCTGCAGTGAGCTGAGAACGTGCCATTGCACTCCAGCCTAGGCAACAAAAGCAAAAACTCCATCTCAAAAAAAAAAAAAAAAAGAAAGAAAAACGAAAATAATGGTGCAATTACTTTTGCACCAACCTAATACATTAATAAATTAGGTCACCCAGGTATATTGTTTGCATTTGAACAGTTGTCCTTTATAAACAATGTTTTAACCCCAAGGAAGAACGATAAGGGTGGAATTTCAGGTATCAGGTGGATCCTTTCCTAATGACTTGACATAAATTCACAACTATTTGAAGTTTTCCTATGTTCTTGACAGGAAACCCTCCAGATTTTTAGACTCAAGAGTTTTAAACTATACTACCAGATATCTGGAGGATAATGAGTAGCCTTCCTTGATAAAAGTGAGGTTAGCAATATTGGAGATGTGATAAAACTTATTAGCACCTAATTGAAGTTTTTAAGAATAATTGGCAAGAGAAGGAGCTAAAAATGAAAAAACATTGCGCACTTTGTATTGAGAATTAAGTCTTAAAATTTCTCTGGTCATGTGCTCATTGTAATCCATCACCAAATTGAGAGAACATTCCTCCTGGGACTCATGTAAGGGTTCTACCAGCTAAAAAGAAAGATTAAGAATCTTTTGTATATACTTGAAGTAAAGTACTTTATATCTGTCGTCTGCTTTATTATTTTTTTCCAAAGTGCAAGTACCTTGAGAATAAAAAGAAGAAAATTTTTCTTTCTACATGTCGGTTGCCAAAACCCGTGACTGAGATTTTATACAGATAAAACAGGGTCTCTCAACCTCAGCACTATTGACATTTGGGGCTGGATAATTCTTTATTCTGGAGCTGTTCTGCATAGTGTGAGATGTTTTGCAGGCTCCCAGGACCCTACCCACTAGATGCCTGGATCGTCTCTACCTTTCTACCTCACCTACTTGTGTCAACAAAAAATGTTTCCAGACACTGGCAATTGTTCCCTCAGGGGTAAATCTGCCCCTCCACCTAAGAAATACTGGGGTATCATGAAAATAGCAAGAAATAATTATGCAAATAATCTATCTTAATCATGAAATAGTGATCTGACAATAAATTCAGATATTTTTCAAACTATATTCATATCCTCACTTTCTCATTTTGGGGCTTCTGAATATCAATGTGTGAACTTATTCAATAATATATTACCATATTACCACAGATGCAGATTAAATAGATGCCTATATTTGGCAGACACACATTTGAACTGTAATATAATTTTCATTTATCTATACATTAAGAACTCAATATATTATATTTGTCAACCTGTATAAAAACACTCAAATACTGCAGGTAATGGTATTTTACCTCTTGCCTTGACCCATTCAGGAAAACTCTTTGCAAAAGTTGTCTTTCTAAATCCACCCAATAGATTCTTTTCTCACTATAATGAAAATCCATGATGACTGAGACTCCAGCATTTGCCACCAATTGCTCATAATTGGTTCCTTCCGTGTCAATCCTAAAGATATTATTTCCATGGGAGAAAATTAAGAAGGGTGCAGGACCTTGGTGGGAAGAAAGAAACCAAAGGGTTTATTTTCAGTATTTCATCTCATTTAAACAGAATACCTCCCAATGACCACAAACACAAGCAGAAATAATTTCTAATTACTGGTTTTCTGTTTAAAGTCTATTGTACAGATAATAAAGAGTTCCCGTAGATATTCACACTTCATTTTGTACATTTTCTTCACAAACTGATTCTAAGACATGAACATCGGTAAATTATGAAAAATGAACTATCTGAAGAGAAAGACACTTTTTACTATTATCCATAAAATATCTTTTTATGTTCATAAGGGAACCACCCACCATATTCTATTGTGGAAAGTATCTGTATAAGAATAACATTTAATGACATGAATTGGAACAAAAATTATAGATATTATCATTTTGGAAATGGACTCCTAGGGCCTTACCTATAACCAGAGCCTTCAGCATAATGACCTAGAAGATGATGGTGAAAACTAACAGGAGGTCTTACATGGAAGCAGGAAAAATTGAAATGCTGTTTCAGTTTCAGAATCCTGTAAAGGTTCTGAAATATTTTGACCCTGTTAGCTTTGCCACATAAATACAGGATGCCCAAATAAATTTGAATTCCATATATACTGCATAAAATTTTGTCTCTGTTTACTTGAAATTCAAATTTAACTGGGCACTTTGCATTTTTATTTGCTAAATCTGGGTGGCAAACCTCACTGGATTTCTTGGTTCCTTTAGGGCCTAGTTTGGTATCCTAATCCTGCACCTGGTGTCCTTTCCTTTTCTAGGTGATGGCCCCAATATTCAATATTTACCTGGGAACCTGATCCCTTCCTGGGAAACCTCACCACTAATTACTGTCAGACGACTCCACACAGAGCTTGCCTTTGTTGCTCTGAGATAACACCAGAGGATGAAATTTGTTCCATTAAGTTAGTTTCCTTGGTCTTTCCCTCTTAACCAAGTGTGAGGAAGCTTGGGCCACTCTGCCTTTAGAAAAATGATAAAATCACTGGGGTGAGTGGGGAACAGAGGGGAATTCTAACATATTCTCGCTTCTGTGGTGGGCTTACTCCATTCTGTTTATCATTAAAAGTAATACCTTAATATGACTTAATAAATGTGTTTATTGCTGTAAGCATTGAACAAAATGATGGGTTAACATCCTTTACTTTGTTCTAGAGTCAGAAAACACTAACTCCACTTTGGAGACTACATTGTATTAAAGCTACAAGAGGCAGGGAGAACTGTAAGATCATGAGAGTTTGAAATAGGTGCCAGCATAAATGTCTAAGAGAATTCACTCAAATTATTCTTCCCAGATCTTTGCTACAACACAAGTCCCCTGACACAGACATGTGGTGGGAAGCCCACCGCTGCACTGTGCTCCAGTTGTAGAATCACAGAGGCATCTTGGGAGAAAGGGAGAGGCCACCGGACAGAAAGCCAGAGGCCTGGTTTCCCAGTCCTGGCCCCACCAACTTTGCTTCTCTGGACATCTCACAGGATCTTCCCTGCCTGTATCAGAGGATTATTATGGGGAAAAAAAAGAAATTATAGATGTGAGAGTATGTTATTAATTGTGGAGGACTACGTGTATATCATTTGCCATTGCTTTTTGCCACAACCAAGTTTTCACTACATAGGTTGTGCTACTGTTTGGATTCGAACTAGGGACTAGAACGTTGGTATAACTTATCTCTAATACAGCAATTCATCACGGAGAAAAGGAAGGCATTAGGAAGACACACCTTAAACCCATAGCTACTAATTCATGGAACATAGATGATCATGGACATCTAGATTTATTTCTAACAGTTTTCTGCTATGTGTATCATGCATGCTCTATAAGCTGAATAAATGTATCCAATACATATTGTTAATTTCCTAATGCATTGACATATTGGTGAGATCAAGAAAACAATTTATTTATTTAAAATATTACTAAATGGGAGATTTTCCGTGTAAAAAAGGAGAAAGGAAAGGCACTTTAAACATTTTAATATTTCTTACTGCATAACACAGTACAATCCTCTGTACATAACAGGTACTCAAAAATTTTGAATAAATCAATAAATTAATGAAGAAATAATTGTGTTCTGTTTTTTTTGAGCTGTTACCAATAGTAACAAAGCCATAGAAACAGATACATCAAATTAATAAAAGATGAATCTATTCAATAGTAGTTATTTTACTAGCAGCAATAATAACAAATTTTTACATCCTGACTGCATTTATCCTCAATATAACACTATGAACCAATAAATCAGAGGGAAAAGAGAAATCTCAAGAATTCTTAAATTCATAAAACACAAATTACAGCATTAACTTCTGTAACTTCTCAAAAAATACAGGATAATAAAAATATGAAATCAAAGTATAAATAATACATTTGATTTCAGATTTTGCCCATCTAAGAGCAAATCATGGCATGCAGTTCTTAGCAATTAGGAAGGCCGTAGACATTTTCAAATTGTTTCCCCAAATTGTTTGTTCAAAAGAACCACCCAGGGTGCCTCTCTGTGAGTGTGTAAGTGGATGTTCATATTTTTGCAGATTCCTACTCTTTAGATTCCAGTCAATCTGGTAGGGCTGAGCTGAGGGGTATGCATGTGTTTTTTGAACAGGCACTCCAGGTGATTCTCAGTCTTAGTGAACCTGGAAAACATGGATCTAATTAAGAGGAAATTCAGTGATGTTTCCCAAAGTCCCAGCACTAGTCGGTGGTAGACTTGGAATTAGAATCCAGGTACTGCACTGCCAACCTAGTACACTTCCAATTCTACCCTGCCTTGGTCTGGGTTGTCACGTATCAAGATATTACAGTCTTCATTTTCTTTGTGTAACCAATCGTAATTCCATTCCCTCAAAGCAGTGTTTGTTTTTCCTACACTGTCAACATCATTTTTTTTTTCTGGAGATGGAGTTTCACTCTGATGCCCAGGCTGGAGTGTAGTGGCACGATCGTGGCTCACTGCAACCTCCGCCTCCCAGGTTCAAGCTAGTCTCCTGCCTCAGCCTCCTGAGTAGCTGGGACTACAGGTACCCGCCACCATGCCCAGCCAATTTTTGTAGTTTTGGTAGAGACAAGGTTTCACCATATTGGCCAGGTTGGTCTCAAGCTCCTGACCTTGTGATCCGCCTGCCTCGGCCTCCCAAAGTGCTGGGATTACAGACGTGAGCCACTGCGCCCAGCCAACATCATTTTCTGTAACCCAGAGCCCAGACTACATTTTTAAGAATGAAATAAAATATAATTTTAAAGAAAATGAAACACTTTGAGAATTAAGGCTTTGTGAAATAGTCATTATTCTCTTCTACCTATGGAAATGATAAATATGGTAATGTTTTTCAGACCTGTCAAGGACTCTGTAAACACAGGTGTGTGGTACAGCCTGTGGATTTGAATGTCAGCAGGGTGTGCATGTTTGAACAGCTAAAGCTTTCCCATGTCAAAACCTACAGCATTTGTTTTGGGTGCAGTTCTGTAAGTGGGAAGTATATAGAAAATGAAACATTTCTAGGGAACACAAACCTTAAGACAGCAAACAGGTCACAGCAAACGAATTAGAGCCTCTTACTTCTCAACCTAGGGATTAGCAGGGGATCTTCAGGAATTAGAAGGAGTTCCGAATGTTTGGAGCACATTGAAGCTGTTCATCAGTGACTTCAAAGAACTAGGACTACATTGCACAGAGGTCAGTGATGAAAAGCAGGCTTTGCTTGAAGTAGACAGCAGAAAAAGAACGTTTCATAACATGCACCCCTTCATCCTCTGTGAGTCTGAGGGAGTGGCCCCACACAGGTGAGTGAGAAGAGACATTACCTGTCTTCTGCAGGCCTTGGGGGCAAACGTCATGAAAGCTAGTTAACACATGAATGATAACCACAACAAGGTTAACAAGAAATCCCAGCTGTCTCTCAGGCCAACACTGCCACCTGCCCTCACCACCACAGGTTTTTTGCCCTAAATCTAGAGACAGACTGAAAGCTCACAAGATGAAGAAAGTGCAAAGGGAGCTTCCAGACCTCAAAAACTTCAGGGACACTATGAGAAAAGAATGTAGCTCTAAACTAATGGACCTACATAAGGAAGGCTGAGGCCTCCTCACACTGCTCCCACAGGGACAATATAAATGACTCTGAAAAGAGTCATTTATTACCACTCCCCAGGGGCTGACTTAAATGATAGCTTGGGTTTTATGAAGTACAAAAAGTTTTATTCACTCTGAAAGACTATCTCCTCTTCAGTTATGGTACTTAAAAGAGCACTGTATTAGTCCGATTTCACACTGCTATAAAGAAATACCCAAGACTGGGTAACTTACAAAGGAAAGAGGTTTAATTGACTCACAGTTCCACATGGCTCAGGAGGCCTCAGGAAACTTAGAATCACGGCGTAAGGCAAAGGGGAAGCAAGGACCTTCTTCACATGGTGGCAGGAGAGAGAAGAAACAGCAAAGCGGGGAAGCCCCTTATAAAACCATCAGGTCTCGTGAGAACTCACTCACTATCATGAGAACAGCAATGGGGAAACCAGCCCCATGATCCAATCACTTCCCACCAGGTTTCTCCCTCAACACCTGGGATTATAATTCAAGATAGAATTTGGGTGGGGACACAAAGCCAAACTATATCAAGCACAAATGTACTTTTTGGACAATCACAGTTTTCTTCTCAGTTTATTCATTCATGTCAAAATTCAGGTCAGGTGTGAGAGAGAAGCCAGGTGACTTAAAAATAATATACCCAGAAAGAAGAGCCAGGAGATTTCAATTTAAGTCTTAATTCTGTAAAAAATGCTCTGAAACTCGTTTTGCTTCCCCAAAATTGTGAATGAAGATTGAATAGAGTAGTGAGAGAAATGTGTCATCTGGGGCAGAAAATAAGCCCCTACCTACCCCCAACCACATTCACATGTAAGCTGAAAAGGCTTACTTCCCAGATCCCCAGGATATTAATTGAGACTAGCAAGTTCTACAACATGAAAGTTTTTTGTTTTGTTTTTCAGCAGGACTTCTCAGTCTTTAATGTGCTATTATTCTAAGAGAGTGGGTGGTGAATTTCATCAGAATAATTTTAGTCAACATATGGTGCGTTATCTCTCGGGTAGCACATTAAATGCATTATTTCATTTAATTGGAGAACACTAGGAGGTAAACGCTCTCAACATTTCTATTTTACAGAAGAAGAAAGGAAAGTTTCAAACAGTTAACGTGCCCCAAGTCACAAGGCCAATAAATAGTGGAGTAGGGATACAGAGCTATGCCTTTCTCATGACAGACCCTAGCTTTTGAAGACTGAGCTATACTGCTTATCTAAATATACCAGAAATTGTTTAGTGTGTTATAGTTCAATTGTATCAAAGAACCCACTCCAGGAAACACTGTTCTAGGCATATTCATCATAAGGCTGGATTCCCTACATTTATCTTCCAGAAATTAATTACATCACCTATAATTACATCATCTGAATAATTTTATATTTACTTCTATAATGTGTTGCATTTGTAAACAAAAAGCAAAATTCTAAGCTTCCCAACAAACTGAATGAAACCCTCCTCTCAGCCAAGGGCGTTTCAAAGTTAACCTGAAAAACTAGTTCGGGTCAAGATGGGAAGTGAAGGCTGGACATGCCTTATTATATCCTCCTCCCTTTGGAATTCAGGCACAGCTGACCAGCATTAACATTTAAAGAACGATCTTAAGATTGACAACAGATTTTTTGTAACAATAGGACAACCAAATTCCAGCCTGGCTCTAGTGAAACGTCACATGGCAAGCAGAAGACATTGAAAGAAATCAAAGTATTTTATCCCAAAATGTATTTCTTTAACATTTTGAAATAGCCCTGCAAAGCTGTCTCTTGTGGAGAAAATCTACATTCTGCAGAAAAAACCGTTTCATTTCCAGGTCTTTCCCCTGATCCAGGAGAGAATTAACTAAGAGTTTGGCACCATTTTAGATCTTATAAGAGCTCTGAAGCCTGCTATCTGGAGGTTTCATCTGCATAATAAAACCTTGCTCTCCACAACCCTTTATCTTAACCCAGATATTCCTTTCTATTAATTCCAGGTCCTTAGATGATAAGCCTTTTACTCAATTGCCAATCAGAAAATCTTTGAAAATTTTTCTGTGACCTGGAACCTACCCCCACCTAACCTTGCCCTTTGTGTTGCCCTGCCTTTCCTGATCAAACCAATGTACATCTTACATTTATTGATTGAGGTTTAGTTGAAGTTTATTCATTTGCTTATAGATGCCTAATTGGTCCCACACCCTTTGTTGGAAAAGACTGGTCTTTCTCCATTAAATTGCTTCGGCGTCTTTGTTAAATATCAAATGAGTATACTTGTGTGAGTCCGTTTCTGAACTTTCTCTTCTGTTCTATTAATTTATGTGCCTATCTCTTAGCCAATACTACAGCTCAGTATAACTTTTAAAACTCATAATAATACAGTTTTGCAGAACAGTGAACCGTTATGATGTTCCTATGCTGTAGGTAATCCTTAATCTTAAGTAAGCATGTTTAAACACCCCTCAGCTTTTCAACATAAATTATGCTCAATTTTATTTAAAGACTACCACTACTAGACTAAAATAAATTTACCAACATTAAAGCATTATTAAAATTTTTCCAAATGTTTCACACACACACACACACACACACACACACGAGAGAGAGAGAGAGAGAATTCAGAAATCACTATCCTGATCTGTCTACTGAGTTTTGCATCTACTTTTGAACATGTCTCTGGTGGACATCTCCAGTCAGGAATGTCCCACAGTCCCAAAAGTCCCTCTGCATGTTAAAAATTGAGATTACATAACACCGTCTGATTAGTGTTTACTGAAAAGCTTGAATTTGATAAAAAATCTAATCTAAAGTTCAATATGTTTTGATATTTGGTTTTTGACAGCTGTTATAAACAAAAAGAATTTTTCACAATTATGTCTATATCAAAGGAAATAAATGCACCCATTGGCTGTATTTACAAAATCATGAAATTTACTTTTTAATTACATCCCTCAATTATTCACAAATTTTCTTGTATTAGACCAGCAAATTTCTATCTTCTAGATTTTAAACAGTAAATGAAAACTAACCAGAAGGCATTGCATTTTATGTTTTGTTTTGTTTTGTTTTGTTTTGTTTCTATTGTACTTTAAGTTCTGGGGTACATGTGCAGATCATGCAGGATTGTTGCATAGGTACATACATGGCAATGCATTTTATGTTTTTAACAAGTGAATTTAAAAAGACAAAAACTGTATTTGGAAGATTTTTTTAAAAGGCTTAGAAAGCTGTTTGCAAATGGTTTAAAGTTGCAGACAGAGTTTTTAATAGGTGATGTATTGGCATTGATTCAACAATAAAATCACATAACAATGGAAACATCTCCAATATCTATCTTCAAACTGCTCTCTTCATACACAAATTTTTTACAATTAGTAGTCACACTCTCACTTATTAAAATGTCACGTATAATTCGGATAAAGTTTTGTTGTTTTAGTTATTTTTTGGGTAGCATACTACTGACATCTCTCTGTCATCACAAAAATAAAAAAAGCCAAAAAATTTTAAACACTTATCCTTATTTCTTCATATTCTTAAGATGGCGTCTCACTCTGTTGTCCAAGCTGGAGTGCAGTAGCACAATCATAGCTCACTGCAGCCTTGAACTCCCGGGCTCAAGAGATCCTCCTGTCTCAGCCTGCCAAAAAGCCAAGACTACAGTCACATACCACCATGCCCAGCAAAGTTTTTAAGTTCTTTATAGAGACAGGGTCTCCTATGTTGCCTGGGCTGGTCACAAACTCTGGTCTCAAGCAATCCTCCTGCTTGGGCCTCCCAAAATGCTAGGATTACAGGAGTGAGGCACAGCACCCAGCCAACACTTGTCCTTTTTAAAAAAAGAATAACATGTGACATTTGAGTGTTCTGTTAAGTGCTTTGCTTCAAGATACTTTGCGGAGAGTATGTAAGACAAATATTTTTATGATTACTCCCCATCAAATACAAAGTATTATAAAGAGACTAGTTAGTCTTGTTTTTACAGGAATAACTACATCAGTGACATTCCATAGCGCTTGATGCAATTCCAGTTTCAACTTCTTTGCCACACAGCCCTGCTGTGAAGACTGTGGGGCTCTCTGTCATCTCAGCAAGAATGCTTCGTGGTTGATATTCTAGTAAGTCCAGTGGCTCTACCACTGCTAAATACAGTTATACTATTTTTTTTTGTAGAACATTTTTTAACATATAGAAAAAGTCATTTCTGACTTGTGAGAACTTTCACTGAGAAAATTTCTTCTCTGGTGTATTTTTCCCTTATTCTCTCATAGAAAAGACTATGATAGTGGCTAAGGTTACTGGCACTGGAGACAGAGTACTCGTGTTGACTCTATTGACTCCAATACTCTTGGCTGTGTGACCTTCAGCACATGACTTAACCTCTCCGTATCTTGGCTTCTTCAACTGCAAAAATAAAATGGGAATAATAGTAATACTTACCTCAGGGATTGTCAAAAAGAATAAGTAAAGTAATTCATGTAAAGTGCTTAAAATCTTCTCTGACACATAGTGAGTTCTCAGTAAATGCTGGCTATTAGTTTCTAGAAAATACCATAAGTCGTGATATATTAGAGGCACCTTTACTTTCATTCAACAGTATAATTGCTTAGTATTTACTTGATCACATTTTCGTTGATTCTTTCTGTACAGTTTTCAGCAGCATTTGCTTACAGAGGAACACATTTTAACTTGTTGTCATGTGGTTTTCCATGTATTATTTTAGCACTATTTTACCACCACAGGAAGCAGGAGGAACAAGTGTTTCAGCAATAACATCAGGCTTTTCCTCTTTTGCCGTAAGAAACCTCAAGAGAGGCTTCTGACTTTTTTCATTAAGCTTAGTAAATAGAGTCTTAACTATCATAACTTTGAACACAACTGTAAAAATTATTTAAAAAATCATTTTCAGATCTGACTACCCATTTTCAAATATATTGCTTGTCTTGATGGTTTCGTGTTATCATTAGCTAACATCTTCCCAGGTACATTTTACAATTTTTGTGAGGTTCATCGGTAATAACAATTGTAAATCCATTTTCAGGCTGTCTTCTTGTTAATTTCTCTTTTTAACTTCTTTTTTTTTTGGTACAGAGATTTACATTGCTTTCAGCTCTTATGTAGCCAACAAAATGCTCATTCTAGGAATAAGAGAGGTGTCAAGGCTGCCCTTTCCTCATTATTCTCTTGGGTTTGCAATATTAGTGTTGTCTGCAATCTTTAGTTCCTCTGTAGGAAGGTGTCTGGGACACTTGCTGAATTTTGTAAGAGTTAGTTTTGATAAAACCAAATAACATGCTCTGTAAGTCATCAGGTAAACTGCTGACTGAGCTCTGGAGCCCCATTGTCCTGCCAGGGAACCCTGTGTATGTGGATCAGTGATGTCTCCACTGTCAGCCCAAGCACATAGTGTCCAGTTGACACCTGTTGACTTGATTTTAATTAATTAATGGGTATAATTTATATAAAAGAAAATTTCATTTATGTAAGTCCTACTTTCAAAGTTCTTTCAACATAGAGAACTAGATATATTAGGAAAGTTTTCCTAAACCAACTTAAAACTATTAATACTTTTTGGTAGAAAGAACTAATCAAATCATTACACTGATGGATTTTCAACAATCAATCTTGAGAGGTGTCATGTGCATTGTAAACTTGGCAGAATAAGTGTCCAGCGTCCTGAGTTATATTCCCATAGGACCTGAGGAGCTACTTCACCTGTCTAGATCTCAGCCTCTCATCCATAATATGAAGCAGTTGGGCTAAATGATCTTGAAGGTCCTTTGTAATTTGACATTTATCAATTTAATTCATATTCTGTCTGTACTATAGAATTCAATAGTTTTCTTGTTTATGGCTCTTTGGCAAGGAGGCTTAAACTTGTGGTAAATTTCTGCATATTATCTTAACCTCTATTTTCTGTGAATTGTTTCCTTTTCTGTTTATTGAAATTTCAAATATAAAGTCAATAATGTGTCATAGGCCAGGCATGAGGGCTCATACCTATAATCCAAGCACTTTGGGAGGCCAAGGTGGGTGGATCTCTTGGGCCCAGGAGTTCAAGACCAGCCTGGGCAACATGGTGAAATCCTGTCTCTACTAAAAATACAAAAATTAGTTGGGTGTGCTGGCGCACACCTGTAGCTCCAGCTACTCAGGAAGCTGATGTGGGAGGATCACCTGAGCTCAGGAAATCAAGGCTGCTGTGTGCCTTGATTGCACCATTGCCCTCCAGCCTGGGTGACACGAGTGAGACCCTGTCTCAAAAAATAATCATAATAATTTAAAAATATGTCATCATGATCCCTACTAAGGAAAGTAAAACAATAACTCAAAACAAATAACCTCCCCCAAGTAACACTAAACACCCAATATTCTGAAGGAATTCTAAAAATTAATCTACTGATTAAATCTGTAAAAAATTTATTGGAGGTACAAAATTCAGTGTAAGTGTCATTTATACTGGACACAACTATCTTCTCTCCTTTTTAGCCAGCTTTAAATTTAGTTTCTCAAATTGCAAGGATAAACACATAAATATTTGCCTATAGATAGTACATTCTGAGTGTTTCTAGACAAATAGATAAAAATGAGGTAAAATTAAGAAGTGTTGGAGCCTTGATATTTCCTGAGTCCAATTTCATTGTTCTTATTAATCCTACCCTGGTCATTAAGTTCTGGGCCCTACCTATATATATATATATACACACACCTATAGGTATAGCTATATGAATAGAAAAAATAATTTATATACTTTTCTTGAAGGCATATATAAAACTCGAAAGATGAACTATTTAAAAAATAATTAATGGGGAATTTGTGTCATATGTTAGGATAATGAAAAAGATAATTTAAAAAATCACAAAGAACCTGCTGGTTAAGGACTTAGTTCATCCCAGGAAACTAACTTTAGACTTCTCTAAGCATTGCTGAAAATTTGAAGAAATGGATTTTAGAAAAATTATAGAAAGCAAAGGTGTTTCTAATATGTCTCATTTATGGTTTTTGGTGGAGAGTAACAGCCAACATTTGCTGATAACTCACTATGTGTCAGCTAAGATTCTAAGCACTTTAGGTGAATTAATCCATTTAGTATTCATAGCAATCTAAGAGGTAGGTATTAGCAGCTTTTATCAGCTCCAGAATTAGACCCTATCAATTTCAAAACTGAGACCTAACATGACACGCTAGGCACAGGCTATTGACCAAAGATGAGAGAACTTCTTCAAGCAAAGTGAGGCAACGGGCAAATGTCACACTAGAACCATCTTCCCAACGCTGCTCCATTTCTGACTGTGTGACAAGATCAATCCACTGTATAAACAACCAACCAGAATTCACTCTGCTTAAAATGTGTCCTCTGTTTCAAAATGGCACTGCACCTCTTGGAAATAATAAACTGGTAACTTGATACGTGTCGACACAATTCATGTTAAAGAGGATGTCACGCGCTATGTGCTCCTATTAGCTCCTGTCTCAGAAGACAACATGTCAATATTGAAAGACAGTCACTTATCCTCTTGTAGGTGTCCATGATTGGGTGCTTTTTAATGGATCGAAATCCTAGACGAATATTTTTCTTCAAGTACCTCTTTTTTTCCCACTTACATGAAATCTTTGCCATGATTAGAATAACCAGGAGAGATAAAAGTTCCGGTAGGTTTTTCAAATTTGTCTTCTAAAAAATAATAAGCCTTTTGATCCACTTAGAGCATTGAACAGTCTAAACAATGTTGCTTGAATCTAAAAGATATAGTGGGTAAATTAACATTAATGACAATAACCTTTGCAATTTCCCTGCACACCAAGGAGAGGTTAATTTCCTTTGTGTTGAAAATCTTATAGTAAACTTAATAATGTGCTTCAGAGGAATTGAGAAAAACACCAGAAGACCCTTGGTAGCTTCAACCCTTCGGCATGTTTATAAACTTCATAAGAGAAGGGCTGGGCTGGAAGTGCAGAAAAGTGTTGGAATGAATGAAATAAAATACTATTTCTCAACTGATACACCATGTGCTGAAGAACAAGGCAGCTGCCATGATGCTGTTGTGATTATCTGCAGCCTAACAACCACCTACCCACAGAAAGAACCACCTGATGGATACAGTCCCCTTACTACACACAAAGCTGGTCCACAGAACCCTGGCAACCTAGTTTGAATGGAGGAAGGAGGCAGTGCTTTTCTTCCAAAAGGACTCATATCACGGGGAAGAGGCTTTGCAAACAAATCAGTGCCTACCATGAATCACTGTCACAGGATTTGACTGGCTTTCATTTACCTTCACACACACACACAAAGTCCAGTGTACTGAATGTCCTGGGAAGTACTTGGGAAACCCAGACATTGAGAGGCATTAGTATCTCTGGCCAACTTGGGAGAATCAGAAAATCAAGTCAGAATAAAAAAAAACAGATGCCAATCCAGATTCCAGACTTAGAAAGGACGTCAACAGATAACGAAAGTAGAAGTTTCTGCCTTGTATCTGGCCGAAACAACTGAAGTTTCTATACATTTGCTAATTCCCAGAATTGAGAAGAAATCTCTGGAAGATGCTGTTAAGAAACAGAGCATCTCCTAAAGAAAGACATATTGACAAGCATTATTCCACAACTGCCTTTGGAAGTTAGTAACTTTGGCCATATAAAACCAAAGGGTAAAGCACTTTCAGAGATACTGAGATCTTTCAAGAAGTGTAAAGATCCCTTCTGTTCAGTGTAATTTTTTTCTTCTTCCACATCTGGCAATTGTAGTCCTCATCCTTCCAGAACTGACTCTCAGTCATCTTGTCACGAGCCTCAGCAAATACGACAGCTGGGAAGGACCCAGGATGGCCATACGCAGAGACACCTCAATAGTAATACAGAATCTCTGCAAAGTGAATCTGTGTTCTTAGTCACCTAATATCTGGACAATACTTCCCTCAAGGTGAACAAAATTAGCATTTTGAAGGAAAGTGCTGGCCTGTAGGCAAGAAGTCAATAGACAATGGGGACAATTACATTCCAATGTCAGGATCCCTATAGTTGTTGTTGTTGTTTCTGGTTCTTTCTTAAAGTTAATTCTAACTCTAACATGAGAAACTACAACATAACAAGACTAACATTTTGTTTTCTAGCTCCAGGACAGCCCAAATTTGGAGTAATAACTAAACTGCTTGCTGGAATTCGAACATTTCTTGAAAAAGATTTAGGAATCCTTTAAAAGAAAATGATTTATTTCTTTAAAACTGACCTAGACCTTTCTGAGAGATTCCAGGCCTGCCTCTCTCATCCTCACCCCATCAAGGGCTCTCCTCTGTTCTCCTCAACCTCTGGCCACACCAATGAGAGAAAGTAATTTCTTTCTTAAAAAATGACTATTTGAAAATGTTCTCCAATGCAGTCATTTCCAGCTATTGAAGATAGTTATTGAGTCTTTAATGGTTTTGTTCACAATTGGTTTGTAAAAAACTACTTCTGTACAATAATTGCTAAAACAGCTTAGATCAGGCAATTTACACTGGAAAGTTGCTAGGTTCTCCTAGTACCCTCTACTGTAATCAAAGTGACTGAAAGTTTAAGGACGTTGAAGATTTCAGAAGACTTATTTTCCAGGTAAGGAATCTTTGTCACCTTTCATCTGAAGTTCAGTGTTTGACTTTTTACTCTACGTGGATTAAAAAGCAACTTATAAATTAATCTTTATGAATTGGTTAAATGAAACTTACAAATCAGTGATAAAAATAAAAGACATTGTACTGATTCACAAGCCAAACTACTTGATGCTCCCAATAGCAGACCACTGACTAGGGAATATTCTGAGCATACATCTCTATTCACAGATGTGTATACTTTACACTTGACCTGACCAGCCAATGACTACTGAATAAGGGCATATTTCTTTTTTATAGTGAAATTTTTTGGATTATGCCACCATAAGCAAATTGCTAGAAATTAGTCTCCTTTAAAATCCTCCCACCCTAGACCTCTCTGAGAGATTCCATGTCCCGCCTCTCCATCCTCACCCCATCGAGAGTTCTCCTCTGACCTCCTTGATCTCTGGCCACACCAATGTGAGGCCACAGTGCTCCTGGAAGAAGATCCCCCCTACCTGTCACTCATGGTACCATTTCACAGGAGCATAAGTGAGATCAAGCTCTAACTTTTAATCAAGTCCTCTTTAAGGATTGTGGATAATGGAGGAGGACATACAACCTATAGTGTAACTCACAGCCACTGGCCATGACCAGACCTGTTAAAGTCTCTTTTCAAGTCTCTTTGTCCACCAAGCCAAAGTAAGGGCACTCCCCCAGTCCCAGAGTGCTATAGTCCCTTCCAAGACTCAAAATACAGGACAGAGAGATACAGAGAGAGAAGAGAGAGAGAGAAATGAGAGAGAGAAGAGAAGAGAAAAGAAAAGAAAAAGAGACAGAAAGAGAGAGGGAGAGGGGGAGAGAGAGAGAGAGAAGAGCATGCATTCCTAATTCCTGGGACTGCCGACGACAACCTTCAGTTCTGTCTCAAGATTAGTATCTCTCATTGTAGAAGGAAAAGGAAAATACTGATTTGAAACTAGGAGCCAGAAATTCTTACATGAATACAACTGTTTTGGGTTAGCAAAACATATCAGTGCACCATTTAACAGTTTTTAAAAAATTATTTTCATTTAAAAAGGCAGGTCTAAGGCCGTGCGTGGTGGCTCACGCCTGTAATCCCTTTGGGAGGCCGAAGTGGGTGAATCACCAGGTCAAGAGATCAAGACCATCCTTGCCAACAGGCTGAAACCCCGTCTCCACTAAAAATACAAAAATTAGCTGGGTGTGGTGGCGCACAGCTGTAGTCCCAGCTGCTCAGGAGGCTGAGGCAGGAGAATTGCTTGAACCTGGGAGGCGGAGGTTGCAGTGAGCCGAGATCGCGCCACTGCACTCCAGCCTGGCGCCTGGCGACAGAGCAAAACTCTGTCTCAAAAAAAAAAAAAAAAAAAAAAAAAAAAGGCAGGTCTAGGATATGATCAGAAAAACAAAATTGGAGGAAGAAGAAATCTAACATGTTCTGCAGAAGGATGTGGATGGTCTGAAGTAGATTCAGGAGGCCCAGGAAAGGGGCCAAGGTGCAGGTCAGCACCACCGCAGAGGGAGAGGGTCTGGCTCACGTGATGGAAGACTAAGGCCCAAGAAGAAGAGATGCCTGACAAGTCCCTTCCACAGACGACATGGTGTCACTTTTAAGAACAGGAATGAAGAAACGTTTTGTTTTAAGCAGCCCCTGCCCCCAGTCTCCCCACAGCAACCCTTCAGATAATGTCTGTCCCCCTCACAGCTCATAAAAATTGTTTCCTCGTTCTTTTCGAGGAAGTGAGATAGGGGTGTGGCTGGCGTGAAGGGGGTGAAGTATGGGAAAGGAAAGTACATGAGGCAGCAAGACACAAGGTAGATGAATAATTCAGTAGGAGGCCCCGAGGGGGACACGTAGCCTTTCCTTCCTCTTCACAGCCCCCGACTCCAGCATCTTCCAAGACAGAGGAGAGAGACCCTAGGTTTCCCGGAACATAGGATGGAGGTGCAGGCCACTTTAATTTAAATAGATGCTGAGCCAGCAAGCCACAGGATCTGGGTGTTTTTAAAAAAACTCCAGGCCCCAGTCAGGAACATGATCTGGCCTTCTGGTCCTTCTGGAAGAATCTCAGCACAACCATTTCTATTTCTACCATTACACACTCTGAGAAAAGTCATTCGCTATGAATAACCCACCTTTACTTGAAATAATAATTTTAAAAAAAACACGCCTAGCAATCAAGAGAAAGGAATCGAGCTTATAGTGAAGAAAAGGTAAACATTTATTCTCCCATTTCACTTTTTTTCTAAAGCTATCTTCAAAGGAGGGTGTATATCACATAGAGGCTATTTAAGATGGTTTGCAATTGTGTGGGCCTCCTGTTTGAAGTGCTGGGATGTAAGCCACGTCTGCCCCTCCTCCAGTGCTCCCACAGCAACCCTTCAGGTAAAGTCTTCAGATAAAGAAAATGTCAGATATATTATTTGTTGTGTAATGTTCATTATATACACATATTCATGTGTGCAGTGTACTTATTACATGTATGTAATTGATAAACATGTGTTTATTAGGAGCATATGCTCACATTTTAATTATTTTACTGATGGAACAGAATCTGAAGACTACTCATGTAAAAAACCAACTGAGGCCAGGCGCGGTGGCTCATGCTTGTAATGCCAGCACTTTGGGAGGCTGAGGTGGGTTGATCACTTGACGTCAGGAGTTTAAGACCAGCCTGGCCAACATGGTGAAACCCTGTCTCTATTAAAAATACAAAAATCAGCTGGATGTGGGTGACACATGCCTATAATCCCAGCTACTCGGGATGCTGAGGCAGGAGAATTGCTTGAACCCAGGAGGCGGAGGTTGTAGTGAGCTGAGATCATGCCACTGTACTCCAGCCTGGGCAACAGAGCCAAATCCGTCTGTAAAAAATTCTGTCTGTAAAATAAAAAGCAACTGATTAGATGGGATCAATAGAAGCCCAAACCTCAACATCACACAATGTGCCCTTGTAACGAACCTGCACATGTATCCCTGAATCTAAAGTAAAAATTGAAATTAAAAAAGACAAAAAACTAAAAGCTAAAAAAAAAACAACCCAACCAATCACACTACAAAAGACATAATTTGAAATGGATTTTCATAAAGGCAGATTTGTAAATTATAAAGTAAGGTTTTTAATTTACTTGAGCCAAATTACTAGTCTGTTTACTTTTTTTTTTTTTTTTGAGACAGAGTATCGCTCTGTCACCTAGGATGGAGTGGTGCAGTGGCGTGATTTCAGCTCACTGCAACCTCCACCTCCTGGGTTCAAGAAATTCTCTTGCCTCAGCCTCCCAAGTAGCTGGGATTACAGGCGTACGCCACCACGCTCAGCTAATTTTTGTACTTTTAGTACAGACAGGGTTTTACCATGTTGGTCAGGCTGGTCTCGAACTCCTGACATGATCCTCCTGCCTTGGCCTCCCAAAGTGCTGGGATTACAGGCGTGAACCATCATGCCCCTTCTACTACTTTTACTTTCGATGGAAACAATCAATTATTTGCGCTGCCCTGAGCACAACCAAATGGTTCTCACCTTCCAACTTCTAAATTGAATGTCAAATATTTAGACCAGCTCAAATTAGCCCCAAAATGTAAATTCATTAAGAAAATTAATATGCCTTTAACAGCTTTAAAAATCCTTCAGGAAAGCGTTCCACATATCGACAAAAATATGCAAGAAATTGAAATAATCACTATCACTTTCAAGTGGCTTGTTTTTGCTGCTGTTAAAATAACATTATTACCAGTAAGAAACCTAACAAACAGACTTAATTTGCAATGAATGGAATTTTTTATCAGTTGGTATAAGAAAAAGACAAACACCAGAGCTGCAGTTCCACAAGCGTACTTACTCAAATCGAGTTGATATGTTTTTGTATTTTTAATAAACATTTCTTCTGATTACAAAAATATGAATTTTTGTATTTTGAAATTACTTTGACTATAATTTTTAATGTTGTAGAACTATTCTTGGGTCTTTCAATATGACATTTTGTCATGTATAAAGAATGTTCAATGATTATAGGCAAAACCAAGCCACATTTAGAAAATATTATTACATCCATAAAAATAATTTTTAGAACAACAAAAACATTAATAGAATCTCAGGCTTATCAAGTGTTTATTATATGCCAAGCTCTGTTTTGTGCGCTTTACACACATTAACTTAGTGGTTCTAAATCCAGGCTATTGGTTAGAATCACCAAGAGAACATTTTAAAAAAAAAATGAGACCTAGATTTCAATTCCAGAAGAGTCTGTGATCCAGACTGCCTGGGGTGGTCACCAGAACACTGGTGATTCTAATGTGCAGCCAGCATTGAAAATGAATCCATTAACGCACTACTGACAAGAGTCCTAGGAAGAGGGTACAATTATCTTCATTTTAGAGTAAGGAAAATGAGACACACAGTTCACAAGCAGCAGAAATGGGATTTGAACACAGGCAAGCAATCTGTCTCCAAAACTTATGCTCTTTACCACCAAGCTCTACTACCCCTCAATGACCAAACACCACTGAATATTTGGAGAATAGTTTCACTGGAGTTGGATTTAACAAAAAAAAAACAAAGTTCGCATAACCCTGGCTGAAAAACAAACAAGCTCCTGGTCTCAGAATTACTCTGGTTTGCCCATGAGTGGGAAGCTGACCAAGCCTTAGCCGGTGCTGAAATCAGTGATTTCACTGTTTACTACTAAAAGTGATCTACCAAGTTGGCTAACGTAGTGCCACCCCAGGATCCCTCCTGCAGCTGGGAGACTGTACTTCTTCTTACCCTTTATTTACCAAAAAGTTCATATAAATAATGTAGGTACAGATGCCAAACAGGAACCGTTTCTTTTTCAACTGCTATTTGTCCTCCAGGGTAAATAGCCTTGAAAGTTCAGAAACCACTTGCCAGCAGTTTTCTTTCCTGCTCGCCTCACCTTCTGTAGCTCAAGTAGAAGCTAAGAGAATACTCAGTTAATATGTTTAAAAGCAGGGAGAGGAAGGGGAATAGAAAGAAATCTAATTGTGTTGTTATGACTTGGTTTATCTGGCCAGCAGCCACATGAGTAATAGTCCTGCGTAAGTTTACCTGAATACTGTTAGATCACAAAGCATTCTTCCTGCTGGGTCAACTTGGCTGCAGAGTTGCTCTATCTCAATGCCAAGGGCAAGAAATAAGGCAAGTCGAATTTAAATGAGGGAAAAATAGATGATGGTACCGTATCTATTTAGAGAGGAGAAAGAAATACTATCCTCCGAAATGCATGCAGTGACAGAGGGTGACCCAGGCAGTTAGCAGCTAACCTGAGACCGTGAGTGTAAAGTACGGGGTTTAAACCAGTGACTTGCAAGAAATGAGGAAGCAGAGAGGCAGGGAGTCACAAAGTGGCATCCACACATTCCACACTCCACGGATCTGTGCCATGTCACTGCGCTCTTCAAATAAGACATCTCATCATATGACTTGATCAAAGAGATTTAGCCAAGACGTGGAGCCCAAAAGGACATTAACTGAGCACACTCTGCTAAGCACCATGCTTTGGTACATACTTGGTTATCTCATGTGACTCCCCACAAAAATCCTAAAAGCAGTGGGTGAGGGTTTTATTTCCCAGAGATATCGTAAGGTAACTCAGCTATCAAGTTAGTAACATGGATATGAAACGAGGCTTGTTTGCTTCTAAAACCTGTGGTTCCTTCCACTTTGTAACACAGTCTCCCCAACTCATTGTTTCTATCCTGGGTTTTATGTTTATTGGGTACAACCTAGCTCAACGAAGGCACTTCTGAGCCACCAGCAGGGGTGGCAAGGAAAACAAGGCATAGACTTGCTTGCCAGCCAGGAATCAGACTATTCTGAGATCCTACAGCCAATCTTTAAAGCTCATTTTTGTCATTTCCGGGGTTCCGCTTCAGCAACATGGGTTCTTCTTTCCTAGCTACTGGCTGCCTGATAGATTGGCCCAACTGTCACCCCTCACATCCCATGCAAGTGACAGTGCCCAACTCTAGATATTTGCCAGCTACTCCCAGGAAAATTCTCCCACCCCAAAGGGGCTCCAGTCCATTTGATATAACTGTATACAAAAGTTTTACTTCTGCCTCCAACAGCTGAGTCTACGGTTCATGAGGTCACTTTTGTCATTTGTCATCCTCTTTTGTTGCCGTTCTCTAAGACTATGTCATTAGCAGATCAGAGAAAGACACCTCATTCATACACAAGAATGTGCTGAGTACACACTATGGAAGCAGAAACGTCCTAGGTGCTGTGGACATAGAGATCATTAGGACTCAGCCTTTCTTTCAGATACCCTAGAGTTCTGCTCACCTGTTAGAAGGAGTAACGCCTGAGAACAGAATCCAGAGATTCTGAGCAGAAGCACCTGATTTCCTCATTGGGAACTTCCTTAATGAGTGAGCCAGGACAGCAGCCTGGCTTTGGCAGTTCGGCTCTGTTCTGCTCTCTTTATTCAAACTATTGCGTACTGTCTTCCAGAGGTGTCTCTCCTGGAAACTGTACTGCGTTTCCCCCTCTATCTACCTCTTTTTAAAAGTCAGACCCCATCTCAAAAGAGCAAGCTGATAAGAATGGAATGTCGGGGCAGCTCATACTCTCTCATCAATGGAGGTGGCTGCCTTGTCTGAGCAGCAGGTTGGAGACCCACCCAAGGATTCAACAAATGAATTAACAGAGAGAGAAGGTTTTTCAGGCAATATCTTTTGGCAGGAATGTAATTCGCCTTCAGTCAAGCTCCCATTTCCCCTTGGCAATAAATCCATTTAATACGAGAGGACAGTGTGGCTTATTTGCCCATTGTCATATTTGGCAGTTCTCAGAGTTACAATGCATCTGTTACTAAAACTCCGGAGTCGTGTCAGCCTCAGAAACAGCGAGAGTGGGGAGAAAGTGAAGGAGGTTGAAATTGAAACTTAGGTTAATTCTCACAATTACCTTTGTTCACAGTTCCCTTCCCGTTTTTCACTAATTCTTAGCAACTTCTGAATTCTTACACAAAGCTTTCAGAAGGAAGGATTTTTTTTCTTTGTGGCTGAAGAGTTTCAAATAAAAATTAACCATCTGTTTCCCTAGTTTCCAATACAAAGCCAATCAACTAGGTGTTAATTACTTGTCTTGTCAGAATAAAAACTGAAGCTTCCATGAAATGTTCTGCTAGTTTAAAAGGAGGTATACGCATTCACTTACACACTGAAGTACAGTTTGAGAGTTATAAACTTTTAGTTGGTAGCACATTAGCTCTAATGGCCAGTAAGAAAATAAACATGCATCAGAAAACAAAAATTAAGCAACTGTACACAGCTAAAGACAAACTTTTTTAAATGCCCGAGTATACAGGATTGAATCAACGGGGGATGTGAGGGCAGTTTCCCAGAGACCTGGAGCTCCCTTTCATTGGATTACTTACCCACGCAAGTAGAATTCCCATATCCTGCAGGAGTACCTTCAGAACAGCTCCAGTGCTGTGGTGCAGACAGACTAACAAAACTAAATTTTAGAACTACTGGCAACAGAATGGTAAGAGTGAGCAGCATAATCTTGATGAGTTTGAACTTTCAAAAGAAAACAACTTGATTTTCCTGGAGCATGGCCTGGGCAAGGTGAGTGTGTCTGACCCCAAATGCGGCTGCCTGAGCGGAGCCTTGGCCCTGGGGCATGTTTTACCCTCCTATTGTGCTGTTGCCCTCCAGCTCTTTCTTCCACTGACAGAATTTCCCAATGTAGCCTGCCAAGGGAAGCCACAGGGAAGATTTCTTTATCTACGTTTCTTTGGAAGCCAGTTAGAAATACCTGGCACCCTTATGACAAATTTCACAGAGTTTAACAGCCCCGCTCTGGCGGCCTGAGGCTGACTTCACTGTGACAGACAGAGCAAGGCAAAGGCTTAGAGAGGAAAAAGAAAGGAAAGAACTGATGGAAATTTCCAGCCACAGCCCTTGGATGGGGCTGAAGAAGAAATACGGAGATACGATTCCTCTCCCAACACAGTTTCTCTTTTTGAAAAGTGGAATGACTCAGCTTTGCTTTTTAAAGCTCTTCAGGCTCCACCCCCTTTCCTTTAGTGACACTTGAGTGAGCCTCTGTTTGCAAATGAGAATGTGAGCAATTCCTCTGCGCAGGAAAGCAGGGATGGCTGCCAAAGAGGAGATAACTTGCTACTCACCATAAATATCCCAGGCAGAACAGGGAGAGAGGAGTTAAGGGGCCGTGGGAGGAGCTCATGGTGTCTTGGCAGGACCTGCTAAATATTGGCTATATTTTAATGTCTTGAAGGATGGAGACAAAATTAAACCATCCAGTATAAATCAATGATAAGCAACACTGCTGATAGTTTGGATTGATAATAATTGATCCTTCACATAAGCAATACGAAAGATAGCTCACCTTCGGCTCATTATTTGAACAAAATGTCAATACCAGTGCACATTCCAGAAGCTTAATCTTTTTTTTCTCTTTCTCCTGTATAGTTTATAGCGGAATTTGAAAGATTGTTCTTTCCAAATCAAAGGGAAATCCCTGAAGCCAAATGAAGAGATACAGTATGCACACATACCTTTTCTTTCAGCATGAGCATGATAAAACGTCACCGGGGCCAAGAGTGCAGGGAAAAGAGTGGATTGTTATTATAGGGCCGTTGGAAAAAATAAGCTAACAGTGCAAAAGCTGGGAAGCCCTGGAAATCCAGCACAACAGAATGCTATTCCTTCTCAGATAATTTAGGCTGTTTCTTTCACAGCTCTGTGATAGAAAATAAGAGCTTGACGTATCTGTTAACTGTCTCCTCAACCACTTGCTACTTGGAGCAACAGAGGTTATTTCTTCAGGAGTAAATCTTGGGCCCAAAATACCCAGAAGGCAAACAATTTATAGCAGATTTGATACACAATGGAAATTTCTGCCAGTTTACTCCATCCTGGAAAATAGACTGTCATTTAAGTTACCCTGAGGTAGTGTTCCGAGTGCTAATCAAAATGTACGGTAAAAGCAATAGTCACAAAAACAATGAACACCCCATCATGGAGGAGAACAGAATGACTCCAAGCCTTTTACTCATACTTAATGATTCTCCAAAGACTGGGTCACTTTTCTGAAACAGCTTAATTCAGGATTTCTCCTATTTCAACCAGCCTCTGCCAGGCAGCTCTGAACGCTTACAGGAGAAACAGACCCTGGGGGAGGGGGGGAGACAGACGTCCTGTGGGTGGATATGTGGAATATTCCACTGCTTTCCGGACTCAGTCAGACTCAAGACTCATAATGAGCGTCCTGCAAATAACCTGCACTGACTCTCCAAGTTACTAACTTTATTAATAAGCTTCCCTTTCAGCAAAATGCATTGCCAGCATCTGAGATGACAGCAATGGAAAGGGCTTAGAGGACAGTCAAGCATCAAACTGTGGCAGTGGAGTGGAGGGGGAGAGAATGATATGAAGGCAAAGATGAAATGATCCACAGCTCTGTTCTGTTTGGATTTGGAACCTCCCATTTTATTTCTGGTTGGAAAAAGGTTTGCTTCCTTAATTACATGTCATCCGGGCTAATGTTGTCAGTAGAGTACAAGCCCCCTAGGAGATAACAGAGTCAACAGAGGTATAGCAGATACTATGGCTGATGACTGATGATATGAAGATCCATCCCAGCTAATTCATCATCCACAGTTGCCTGGATGGAAAAATCACAGGACAGAGCTACCTACATAGGAAGGATTTCCGGATATATTTAATAAGTTTATGTTTCCACTTCTAGATAAAACCAAACCTGTCTTGCATTCAAAAAGATTGAAATACACTCTGTATTTTAAAGTTGACAAGAAATGCATTATAACTTATGGGTTTGAGCTACCAAATACGTTTTAATTTCTGGAATCCAGTTAAAGTTAGCTAATTGATTAATTAATCGAACAGTTATATGTGATAGGGCACTGTCTGGAGTGCAGGAAACAGAAGTCATCGTCCTCAACATTAAGAGCTTGCTGAGGTTGATTAACAGCAACAACAAAGAGTATATGAGTATGAGCTAATGGCTGATCACGTACTGGGTGTCAGGAAAGGAGGGGGAGCTGCAATGTACTTTGGACTACAGCACGCAGCGTGAAGCGCTGTGGAGTAATTAGGACACCTCAGATGGACATGGAAGGGTCATGTTGACAATAGGATGTGGAACAGGAATTGACAAAAAAATTTTTTCTTATTTAATTGTTTCTCAGATCCCGAAGGGACACAGCTGGGTGGGGGAAACCCTGCAGGCAGGTCAGTAAGAAAGTTGGACATTAATAACAAGGAGACAGTTCTGAATGCTTATAGGTGTGAGTGGACAGCAATAGCTGGAAGGGACTATTGGGACACATATTTATGTGTGCTGGTCATTTTTCTAACTTTTCAGATGAAATTTCCTCATTGAAACGCAGGGCACCTAATTCTCCTGAGTTATGTGTTTACTGTGCTCAGCACCTCTTAGTAATCATTGCCACCAGCACACCATCAACAGAGTGCCTCCTTAATTACAGCATACCTCTTCCTCATCCTCCCAGGTATTTTAATTTCTAAAAATGTAAAATTTTAGGGAAATAACTCTGGCTTTTCTGTCATTTCCAGAACAATCTTTTCCCATCCTTCAATTTGGCTCAATCTATAAGGAGTACTGTACCATTAAATGTAGAACACTTCAAGTGCTCTATAAGCCTTGACAAGAGAACTAGAGATACTGTCAACTGCATGTAATGAAACACTACTTGCTGGAAGTAATGAAAATGCAAACCACGGTTTACGGCTCTTATTATACGTTTAAAACTGCAAATCAACCCAGCAATCCCATTACTTGGGTATATATCCCAAGGATTATAAATCGTTCTATTATAAGGACACAGGCACACGAATGTTCATTGCAGCACAGTTTACAATAGCAAAGACCTGAAACCAACCCAAATGCCCATCGATGATAGACTGGACAGGGAAAATGTGGCACATATACACCATGGAATATTATGCAGCCATCAAAAACGATGAGTTCGTGTCCTTTGTAGGGACATGGATGAACCTGGAAACCATCATTCTCAGCAAACTGACACAAGAACAGAAAATCAAACACCGCATGTTCTCACTCATAGGCGGGTGTTGAACAATGAGAACACATGGACACAGGGAGGGGAGCATCACACACTGGGGTCTTTCGGGGGGGAAATGGGGAGGGACAGTGGGGGGGTGGGGGAGTTGGGGGAGAGATAGCATGGGGAGAAATGCCAGATATAGGTGATGGGGGAGGAAGGCAGCAAACCACACTGCCATGTGTGTACCTATGCAACAGTCTTGCATGTTCTTCACATGTACCCCAAACCTAAAATGCAACAACAACAACAAAAAAAAAAACATATATATATATATATATATATATATATAAAACTGCGAATCAGTATCCTCTTTCCCTTTTTCTGTTTCCAAAATCAGAAATTATTTAGGTGAAAATAATCACGGCTTGCCACTGAAAACTGGAAAGATATATAAAATAGATGGTGAGAGAAAATATTTGAGTTGGTGATATATGGATTATTTCCATTTTAAATACCAAAGAAACAAAATAAATTACATTGCTTTCATTTGGTTTTCCCAGCCTGACTTATAATTAAGATGGATTCTTTTTTAATTTCATTAAAGTAAAATTTATATAAAGTGAACAGATCTTAAGTGTACAGTCTGATGAGTTGTGATAAGTGTATATATATCTTTCATCAATACCTCAAACTGTCTTTTTAAAAACACCATTTTTGGTAGAAATTTCCAAGCATAGAACATTTCCTTTATTGTCAAAATTTTCCATAAACTCCTTCCAGTGAATCCCGCTCATAGGCAACCATTGTTCTTATTTCTCTCATCATAAATTAGTTTTGTCTGTTTTTGAACTTTATGTAAATGCAATCATACAGTATGTTCAACTTTGGGTCTAGCTGATTTTGTTTAACATGATCTTTTTGAGATTCGTGTAGGTTGTGCATTTCAGTACTTTATTCTTTTTTATTGCTGGGAAATATTTTTGTATGGATATAATACAATTTGTTTATCTATTCTCTTGTCCATGAAACTTTGGATTGTTTCCAGGTTTGGCACAATGAATATTTTCATTTCTCAACAGTTAATGCCTAATTACTAGTTCATAGGGTAGACATATGTTTAACTTCATAAGGAACTACCAAATATTTTTCCTAAGTGGCTGTTCCACTTTATACTCTCCCCAGCAATGTATGTGAGGTCCATTGTTCCATGTCCTCATCCACATTTGGTATTGTTAGTCTTTTAAATTTTAACCATTTTTCTACATGGGACAAAACACATTGCAATTTTAATTTGCCTTCTCCTGATGACATATGACTATCTTTTTTTTTTTTTTTTTTTGGTTAATTGATCCTTTATGTATTCTCCTTTGTGAGACATCAATTCAAACCTTTTACTTATTTTATTGCATTGTTTGAAGCTTCAGTATTGATTTGTAGAAGTTTCTTTTTATATAGTCTAGATTCAAATTCTTTGTCAAATCTTTGTGTTACAAATATTTCCTCCAGTCTGGGGCTATGCACTCCTCTTTTCCTTTCTTTTTTTTTTTTTTTTTTTTTTAGATATGGTCTCACTCTATTGCCTAAGCTGGAGTATAGTGACAAAATCATAGCTCATTATGACATCAAATTTCTGGGCTCAAGCAGTCCTCTCGCCTCAGCCCCTCAGGTAGCTAAGATTACAGGTGTTCACCACCACGTCTGGCTAATATTTTTATTTTTTGTCTCACTATGTTGCCCAGGCTGGTCTCAAACTCCTGGCATCAAGCAATCATCCTCCTACCTTGGCCTTCCAAAGTGTTGGGATCACAGGCATGAGCCGCCACACCTGTCCTCTATTTTCTTCATAGTGTCTTTTTTTTTCAATAGGTTTTTGGGGGAACAGGTGGTGTCGGTTACATGAATAAGTTCTTTAGTGGTGATTTCTGAGATTTTGGTGCACCATCACCCAGACAGTGTACACTGTACCCAGTGTGTAGTCTTTTATCCCTCATACCCCTCTCACCCTTTCTCTCGAGTCCCCAGAGTCCATTGCATTGTTCTTATGCCTTTGTGTCCTCATAGCTTAGCTCCCACTTATGAGTGAGAACATATGATGTTCAGTTTTCCATTTCTACGTTACTTCACTTAAAATAATGGTTCCCAATTCCATTTAGGTTGCTGCAAATGCCATTATTTTGTTCCTTTTTATGGCTGAGTAGTATTTCATGATATATATGTACCACATTTTCTTTATCCACTTGTTGATTGATAGGCATTTGGGCTGGTTCCATATTTTTGCAATTGTGAATTGTGCTGCCACAAACATGCGTGTACAAGTGTCTTTTTTGTATAACGACTTCTTTTCCTCTGGGTAGATACCCAGGAGTAGAATCGCTGGATCAAATGGCAGTTCTACCTTTAGTTATTTAAAGAATCTCCACAGTGTTTTCCATAGTTTATATTCCCACCAACAGCATAAAAATGTTCCCTTTTCACAACATCCACTCCAACATCTATTATTTTTTTATTATGGCCATTCTTGCAGGAGTGAAGTGGTATCTCATTGTGGTTTTGATTTGAATTTCCCTGATAATTAGTGATGTTGGGCATTTTTTCTTATGTTTGTTGGCCATTTATTTATCTTCTTTTGATGTCTATTCATGTCCTTAGCTCACTTTTTTATGGAATTGTTTGCTTTGCTTCCTGATTTGCTTGAGTTTCTTCCAGATTCTGGATATTAGTCCTTTGTTGGCTATGTAGATTGTGAAGATTTTCTCCCACTCTGTGGGTTGTCTATTTATTCTGCCAACTATTTCTTTTGCTGCGCAGAAGCTTTTTAGTTTAATTAAGTCCCATTTATTTATCTGCTTTTTTTTTGCATTTGCTTTTGCATTCCTGATCATGAAGTCTTTGCCTAAGCCAATGTCTAGAAGGGTTTTTCAGACGTTATCTTCTAGAATGTTTACGGTTTCAGATCTTAGATTTTAGTCTTTGATCCATCTTGACTTGATTTTTTTTTACAAGATGAAAGACAAGCATCCAGTTTCATTCTTCTGCATGTGGCTTGCCAACCATCCCAGCATCATTTGTTGAATAGGATGCTTTTTTCCCACTTTATGCTTTTGTTTGATTTGTCAAAGAGCAGTTGAAAAGTAAGTATTTGGGTTTATTTCTGGGTTCTGTATTCTGTTCCATTGGTCTATGTGCCTGTTTTTATATCAGCACCATGCTGTTTTGGTGACTATGGCCTTATAGTATAGTTTGAAGTAAGGTAATGTGATGCCTCCAGATTTGTTCTTTTTGCTCAGTCTTTCTTTGTCTATGTGGATTCTTTTTTGGTTCCATATGAATTTCAGGATTTTTTTTCTAGTTCTGTGAAAATGATGGTTGTATTTTGATGGAAATCGCATTGAATTTGTAGATTGTTTTTGGCAGTATGGTCATTTTCACAATATTGATTCTACCCATCCATGTGCATGGGATATGTTTACATTTGTTTGTGTCATCTATGATTTCTTTCACCAGCATTTTGTAGTTTTTCTTATAGAATTCTTTCACCTCCTTAGTTAAGTATATTCCTATGTATTTTATATTTTTTTCAAGCTATTGTAAAAGGGGTTGAGTTCTCAATTTCATTCTCAGCTTGGTCACTGTTGGTGTATAACAGGGCTGCTGATTTGTGTACATTAATTTTGTATGCTGAAACTTTGCTGAATTCATTTGCCAGTTCTAGGAGCTTTTTGGATGAGTAATCAGGGTTTTCTAGGTACACAATCATGTCACGGGCAAGCAACAAGAGTTTGACTTCCTCTTTACTGACTTGTATGCTCTTTCTTTCTTTCTCTTGTCTGATTGCTCTGGCTAGGACCATAGTGTCTTTTGATAAGCAGGCAATTTTAATTTTGATAAAGTTCAATTTATCATTTTTTTTTCTTTGGTGGTTAGCATTTTTTGTTTTCTCTTTGGTGGTGATTTCGGAGATTTTGGTGCTCCCATCACCTCAGCAGTGTACACTGTGCCCAATGGGAATTGCATTGAATTCGTAGATTTTGTAGAAATCATAATAAGTCATTCTATTTTTTTTCTAGGTACTTTTGGAGTTTTTGCTTTTTATGTTTGGGTTTGTGATTCATATTAATTAATGTTTGTATATTATGTAAAGTTGAAGTTGAAGGGTTTTTTTCTCCATTTAGATATTCAATTTCTTCAGCATTATTTTATGAAGAGAGCTTTTTTTTTTTACTCTTGAATTGCTTTGACACTTACTGAAAAATTATTTGACCATCTATGTGTGAGTCTATTTTGAGACTTGATTTGTTGATTGCTTGGTCTGTCCTCATGCCAATACCACATGATCTTGATTATACTGCTTTGTAGTAAGTCTTTAAAATCTGGTAGGGTACATCCTCAGACTTTGTTGTTGTTGTTGTTTTTCAAGATTATTTTTGGCTATTCTTGGTTCTTTGCATTTTCATATATGTTTTAGAATTAGTTTGTTAATTTCTGCCAAAAATTTCTTTTGGAGTTTTGATTGGGATGTTAATGAATATATAATCCAATCCGGGAAGAATAATCTTAACAATATTGAGTCTCCCAACCTATAAGCATATTTCTCCATTTATACAGAACTTCTTTAATTTCTGTAATCGTTATTTTTTACTGTTTAGTGTAGATTCACACACCTTTTGTTAAATTTATTTTTGTTTTGTGTTTTTTGGATGCTTTTATAAATAGGTTACTTTTATTAGTTTTAGTTTTAGTTTTTATACTCCAATTTTTTGCTAATGCTTTATAGAAATAAAATTGAGTTTTGTATATGGACCATGTATTTTTCCACCTTGCGAAATACTTCATTCTATCTGGAGTTTGTTTATTGAGTCCAAAGGCTAATATTTCTCCCAAAATACTAGAGGTAAAATTTAAAAAATAATAGAATAAAATGCCTATCTGTTTGTTTCAAATATTACCCACCTTCCTTTGCCATCATTCAGGACCCACCCCAAGGAAGAAAATTGAGGAAGAAAAGCCTTATCTAACCTTCATGAAAGTAGGCATTAACCCCATTTGCAGAAGATAAATCTGAGGTTATAAAAGTTAAAGAAGGCTCCACATGGTGACTCACACCTGCAATTCCAGCACTTTGGGAGGCCAAGGCAGAAGGACTTCTTAAAGCCAGGAGTTGGAGACCAGCCTGGGCAACAGAGTGAGACCCTTTCTCTACAAAAAAATTTAAAAACTAGCTGGGAGTGGTGGTGGTATATGTACCTGTAGTCCCAGCTACTCGAGAGGCTGAGTGGGAGGATCTCTTGAGTCCAGAGGCTGCAATGAGCTATGATTGTGCCACTACACTTCAGCCCAGACAATAGAGCAAGACTCTGTCTCAAAAAAGAAAAGATTTGCCCAAGGTCTCACAACTATCTCTAGTACATGAACCTAAAACACACTCTTTAAGGTTTATTTTACTTCACTAATAATGTTATAATGAGCACCCATTCCCCCATGCTTGCTCCTGAGACCATCCCATCCATTCTTCCTGGTTTTGCCAACTTATCTGGTGTTCCCCTGCATTTAAAATTTCACATTTAAGGTCTCTCTGGCTGCTGCTGAATGTCATAATTTGTGTTGTTTGAGAAATGAAGTATTCTTCTTCAGTGATCCATAAAGATGTGCCTGGAGATAATAAGAAAAAGAGGCAGCCATGAAATTAAATAAACAGATGCCCTGATATTCAAGAAAGTTTAAGTCAGTACTCAAGAGAGGAAAATCAAATAAGAATGTAAGAAAACAACCCTAAGAATGAATGTAAGTGAGTGTCTTACTTCTGGAATAGCCAATAAATGGTGTTATTCCAAATTTTACACAAAGATTTTAAGTATGTTGGAGGAAAGAAAAAAGGAAAGGATTTAGCCACTTTTGCTAAAACTAAAACTCATCCTGAGGCAATTTTAAAGACACCAGATCTCAGATCCTGTCACCTGATTTAAATTGATGTCATGGAAAGTGTCCATTCTCTCTGAGGTCACCTATGACTCCAATTTCCCTAAGTGCTTTCACATATATATTTTAGCCCTTTCATAAAAATGCATCTGCTAACCAAGAATAATAAAATAATGCAATTCTGGCATTATGCAGATAAATTGTTTATGTAAGATATTTTGAAAACTATATCTCAGAAGCTGACTGCTTTATTTTTTAAGAAAAAAATTATGTTGTTTCCAAGAAGTTTGGGGACAAGTTGTAATTTTTATTCTTTTTTTTTTTTTTCTTGAAACAAGGTCTCACTCTGTTGTCCAGGCTGGAGTACAGTGGCACAATTACAGCCCATGGCAGCCTCAATCCTACAAGGGTTCCTCCCACCTCCGCCTCCCAACCAGCTAGGACTACAGGCATGTGCCATCATTCCTGGCTCATTATTTAAATTTTTTGTAGAGGTGGGGTTTGCCATGTTGCCCAGGCTGGTCTCAAACTTCTGGGCTTGAGCAATTCTTCTATGTTAGCCTCCCAAAGTGCTGGGATTACAGGTGTGAGCCACCTCGCCGGCCATAATCTCCATTCTTAATCCTCTCAAGTGCTGGAGATTTTGAACTAAAATGAGATTTAACATGCATATGCACAAGTAAAATTATAGCTTCGACCCTCCCACGTATGCTGTGGCAAAAGAGGGACCGAAATAATCATACCTGAGGCTTGGGCCACAGTCTGTCCAAAATGTGGCTTAGAGAAGAGGGGCTCTACTTTAAAATTATGACCAAAGGGCGGGGTGCGATGGCTAACGCCTGTAATCCCAGCACTTCGGGAGGCCGAGGAAGGCAGATCAGTAGAGGTCAGGAATGCAAGACCAGCCTGACCAACGTGGTGAAACCCTGTCTCTAATAAAAATACAAAAATTACCTTGGCGTGGTGGTGGGCACTGTAATCCCAGCTACTCGGGCGGCCAAGGCAGGAGAATCGCTTGAAACCAGGAGGCGGAGGTAGCAGTGAGCCGAGATTGCATCACTGCACTGCAGACTGGGTGACAGAGCAAGACTCTGTCTCAAAAAAAAAAAATGACCAAAATGAAGTGAACTGAGCTTTGTGATTGCCTGGCCCATTCATAACATGAAGATTTTGACACAATTCCTGGATTATATTCTTATTCTGTATGTTAAGAAATGACATATTTTGTTTCTCACCAGTTGATGGGAAGTTAATGCAGCACGTATGTTGATCTTATATGAAAATAAGTTTGACCTTTAAAAGCCAATTTGCATTTGGTATAGCCCTTTCAGCAAGATATCTGGCAACATATTTTAGAGCCATAAAAATATTCATAAGTGTTGACCACGTAATCTCACTCCTGGCAATTTCTCCCTAAAGGAATAATCTCTCCACTATAAAAAGAAATTCTAATCATACAAACATATGTTGTAATTTTATTCATAGTTGTAAACATTTCAAACCATTTTCAATTATAATTAGAGAAATGATTAAGACATTGTTATAAGAACATGATACAGTCATTAAAAGGGAAATGTTTACCACAATATTAATGGAAAAAATAAAAAATAATATCTACTTTACAAGTATAGTATTTACTATTGCATATACATGGATAAGAAACACAGAAAAAATGAAAATAGTCTATTTGAATAGGTAGTCAGATTATGGGCTTTTTCCTTTTTTATTTAAATTTTTGTTATTTAAAGTTATAATTTTAGGCCGGTCACCTGTAATCTGCACTTTGGGAGGCCGAGGCAGGCAGATCCCTTGAGGTCAGGAGTTTGAGACTAGCCTGGCCAACATGGCGAAATCCTGTCTCTACCAAAACTACAAAAATCAGCCTGGTGTGGTAGCACACCTGTAATTCTGGCTACTCAGGAGGCTGAGGCTTGAGAATCACTTGAACTGGTGAGGCAGAGGTTGCAATGAGCCAAGATCACACCACTGCATTCCAGCCTGGGGTGACCAAGTGAGGCTTGTCTCAAAGAAAAAACAAAAGGCATAATTTTAATGAGACTTTCTAAGCCATCAACTGACCTTCAAGTGAAGACACTGTGTTCAGTTCTCTTATAGCCTAAAGCCCCTTTCCTCAAGTCTGCTGCCTGTGATGGCGCTCCCCTGCCCTTCACTCGGATTCAGAAGTTTTCAGCTCTATCAGACCCAATTCCCCCACTAATATCCCAAAATGATATTGACATAATAACCTTCCTGCCTACATATTTTTAAAAAATCAACATAATTATTAATTGTATTATAAATGAGAAATAAAAATAAATCAATTATATTATATTTTATATAGAAAATAAATCAATTATATTATATTTATATAGAAATGTATGGGCATGATTATACTAGTGAAGCCCCATTGAAAGCATCCAAAACTTACCAAGGTAGGTGGATCACTGTGAATTCAAAAGTGACTAATACAGATAGAATGAATTAATATCTCAAATACCATGACTGGTCTTGCCATCAGGGGCTCAACTTCCGAAAGTGGTAAACAGCTCTTAGGAAAAGTTCAAAACAAGTCAAAGTACAGCCTTTCTTCCATTAACTTGTTGTCATAAAAGATTCCCTGTGCATAAAACCGTGTAAAAAATACATTGTGTTTATACGTAAAAAGAGTTAGGCTCTAGGCCAGTAATTGTTAACCATGACTGCATATTAAAACAGCCCAGGAAGCCTTCAAAGCTCCAGATGCACAGGACTCACCCCAGTTGGGTCAATCACACTTTCTGGGAGGGACCCAAGCACTAGTGTCTTCCATCACCTGGAGCTGGTTATACGGGACTCTCAGGCCCCATATAAGACCTAAAGAATTAGAATCTGTATTATATAAATATAGTTAGATAGAAAGAATAAATTCTAGTATTCAATAATACAGTAGGGAAATTATAATAAATAATAATTTATTATATATTTCAAAATTGCTGCAAGAGAAGAATCGTAATGTTCCCAACACAAAGAAAGGATCAATGTTGCAGTTAATGGATATCCTAATTACCTGACTTGATCATTCCACCTTGTATACATGTATTAAAACACCACACGTACCTCAAAAATAGGTACATCTATGATACATCAATTTTAAAAATGCAAAAAAAAACCTTCATTAGATAAAGGCTCCCAACTGATTCATATACATATTAAAGTTTGAGAAACACTGGTCTAGGCTCAGAAAATCACACAAAAAATGTGCTTCATCAGCCTGAAAGTCCAGCAGAATATTCAAGGGCTGTTTGAGATTTGGAAAACTCTTTATGGTGTGGGACTTTCTAATACCTGGGGACATCTAGCATTCCTGTCTCCCTACCAATAATTGCCATTTAGATCCCCTCCCAATTATTCTGATAACTGAAAACACCCCAGAACTCTCTAGATACATCCTAGGAGTTGGAAGTGTTAACTTAGGAAGAATTAACCTAATTTTTTGAAAAGTCAAGTTTACGTTCCTTGCCTTCACTACCAAACTACCTACTCTTCCCTTAATGGTAAAACTGTCACCTCGGGACTCCTAGTTGCAGTCTGTCACCATTTGACACTTTCCTTTGCCTCACAGAGTCCCTTCAGATAGAGACTAGTCATTATTCTATCCTTTATCCACTCAACAACTATTCATTGAAAGCACTCACAAATGTTTATTGTTATTGAGTTAATGTTATTCACTCAACAAATATTTATTTATGCAAACCACTAGATTTAAAAAACTAAGTAAGACCCAATTCAATAGTGTCGTATCTAAGAGGGAAAAGACATGCCCTAAATATTATAATACAGTGAAATAAGAGTCATAATAAAAATATATTTTAAAACTCCCATGAAAGAAAAAGAGGAGAAACAACATGTTCATAATTAGGAACATCTGGTAATACAGAATTAAATTGAGAAGTTTGAGAACTTTCCTTTTCTCAAAAAAAATGGATTTTAAGTAGATAAATAAGACACTCAAACTTTTGCATACTAATTTGCAAAGCAGCAAAATTTTTCTGTGTAAACAATGCAACAGTAAAGCCATTCCAATCAAATAAATAATTTTGCAGACTTAATTAGAGGAACCCAGGTTAATATAACTTGCTTTATTCTAGCTCTAGAGCTCTGATAAATAATTTATCTTTAAAGAGCAAAACATGGATATTGGTGATCAAACCAGTAGAAAAAACATTTTAAAGGAAGGCTGTATTAGTACATCCTCACGTTGCTGTAAAGAACAACCTGAGACTTGGTAGTTTATAAAGAAAGGAAGTTTAATTTACTCACAGTTCCACAGAAGGCATGGCTGAGGTTGCCTCGAGAAACTTATAATCATGGCAGAAGGTAAAGGAGAAGCAGGCACAATTTTCACATGGCAGAGCAAGAGAGAGAGAGCGAAGGGGGAGAGGTGCTACATACTTGTAAACAACTAGATCTCATGAGAATTTACCATCACGAGAACAGCAAGGTGGAAATGTGCCCCAGTGATCCAATCACCTCCCACCAGGTCCCTCCCCCAATGCCAGGGATTACATTTCAACATGAGATTTGGGTGGGACACGGAACCAAACCATATCAGACTCTTTAGAGTGTTCTCCTGCTCCTAGATAAGTCACAGCTAAACTACTAAAATTTTCATGCAGAATTCAAGACTTCATATGTAAGGATTCTATAACCTAGTCCTGATAGTTCACTTCAAACATTCTGAGTCAAAAACAAATGTTCTGTTTAAAAATTGAGATATTAAGATAAAAATATTCTCCAGAGGATGTATGGCTTAAAATTTCAAGTCTCTATATTGTTTATTGTCATTAAGTTAATTTGAGACAGGGTCTCGCTCTGTCACCCAGGCTGGAGTGCAATGGCACAGTCATAGCTCACCACAGCTTCAAATGTCTCAGCACAAGTAATCCTCCCCACGTCAGTCTTCCAATTAGCTAGAACTACAGGCACATATCACCATGTCTGGCTAATTTTTTAAGTTTCGTAGAGATTGCCAACATTAGTCTTGGACTGCTGGCATCAACTGATCCTTCTGCCCTGGCCATTCAAAGTACTAGGATCATAGGTCTAAGCCACTGTGCATGGCCAGCAAATTAATTTTTTATCAACACAGCACATGTTTCCAGCATAGAAAGAGAAACACAAAGCCTCAACAGGACAGTTTTCCCCCAGACAATGACTAAAAAAGTAGTTCGCATAACATAATGGTGGAAACTAGGGATATCTTGGTAATACATGTGCTTAATCAGTTCTATTTTGTATGATAGTTTTTTATTTCTGCCTTACTTAACTAGTTTTCCTTCAGTCTATTTTTTGACATATATGTATGGATGTATTAAAGCATTTCTTTCAGAACTCCTTTGAGAACATTTGGAGTTAGCCCACCACTGTGTCTCTTCAAGATGAGACCTTCCATTAACTTTCCATCAAGTTCGTTGGTTTTATAGTATTAAATGTTTTTCTTATATTCAAGTAAGTGTTAATAATGTAATGCAGTTACTATTTTTTTTATTTTTTTATTTCCATAGGTTTTTAGGGAACAGGTGGTGTTTGTTTACATAAAGTTCTTCAGTGGTGAATTCTGAAATTTGGGTGCACCCATCACAAGAGCCATATACTCTGAACCCAATTTGTAGTCTTTTATCCCTCACCCCCCTTTTCCCCCCTTTCCCCTGAATCTCCAAAGTCCATTGTGTCGTTCTTATGCCTCTGCATTCTCATAGCTTAATTCCCACTTAAGAGTGAGAACAAACAATGTTTGATTTTCCATTCCTGTGTTATTTCACTTGGAATAATAGTCTCCAATTTCATCCAGGTCATTGCATGCGCTGTTAATTCTGTTAATTCTTTCCTTTTTATGGTTCAGTAGTATTCCATTGTATATATATGCCACAGTTTCTTTGTCCACTTGTTGATTGATAGGCATTTGGGTAGGTTCCACATTTTTGCAATTGTGAATTGTGCTGCCATAAATATGTGTGTGAAAGTATATTTTTCATATAATGACTTCTTTTTTTCTGGGTCGATACCTAGCAGGGGGATTGCTGGATCAAATGGCAATCTACTTTTAGTTCCTTAAGGAATCTCCACACTGTTTTCCATAGTGGTTATATTAGTTTACATTATCACCAGCAGTGTAAAAGTGTTCCCTTTTCACCACATCCATGCCAACATCTACTATTTTTTTATTTTTTGATTATGGCCATTCTTGCAGAAGTAAAGTGGTATCACATTGTGATTTTGATTTGCATTTTCCTGGTCATTATAAATTTTTTAAACCAGTTTCCATGTGGAATGTTTCATGTATAGCAATCTTATCCACATCTGAGTCTTCATTGAGAAGAGTTGGTCTCATGAGTCACGATTCTTTGAGGAAAACATAAATGCCTAGTCCTGAGAGTGGCAGAAAACATAGCCCCCATGAGGGTAATCAAACCTAGGTTATATTGGCATAGGGATTAAAAGACAAAGACATGTCTTTGGGCTATAAATTGAAGATTTTTCCATTTATGGAGAAAAACAATTTCTTATCTCCTACATTCTTCTGGATTCAAAAAACATTTAATATAGTCTTGGCATTTATCTGAAGGATTTGGTGTAGTTTCACCATAGGAACCTGATTCCTATAGTACCGCAAGAACAAATGAAACTACACCAAAGCCTTCAGAGTAACTCAAAATCACATAACTGAGAAGGCTTGTGTTGGGACTAGAGCCTGGATCTTAAAATTTTTCTATTTCTTTCCTTCTTTCATTCTTTCTTTTTTTGAGCCCTGAAAATACATTACTACTTGATGACTGCCTTGTTTTTTTACTTAAAGTTAATTATCTCAGAGGAAACTTCTCCAAAGTGCTTCTACCAGATTCCTAAGTCATATGACCAACTAGACAGTTTGTCATTCTAGAGACAGTGTCTGTGACACAGCAAGCACTCAGTATGTCTTTGTCAAGTAAATAAATGAATTGACCAATAGTTTAAAAGTGAAAAGAAGCAGAAAAAAAAATCTTGCTCTGTGTGTGTGTGTGTGCATGCGTGTACACAAAGACTTAAAAACTTGACTCATAGGCAAATAGTTTTCAAAAATTCAGTAACCACATTCACAAGGCTGATGGTTATGTAAAGGGCCTCTCCTCTGTGGAAATTGTCCCCAAAATATAGCATCAGTCCAAGGTAAAAACCTACCTGATCATTTGGAAACTTTTAAGGAATCTCCAAGGGGAACAGAAATGTGCCTCTTCTACCCTAAGAGGGGAAATAAGGCCCCTGGGAAGGGGAAGCAATGCACCCATGTGAGAAGTCCTGTGACCCTATACAACCTCCCAGCTGCCCAGGAAGCAAAGCCAACATGTGGATCTCAACCTCAAATGCCATGATGAGAGAGAAAATCTAGAGTGTGGCATCCGAGTCTCATAGCCAGAGACACACCCTGTTTTGGGTCACAGCTGTCCCTGCTGTTCTTGGATGGGAGGGACAAGGAGAAGGCCAGCTGAGACCAAAGTCAGAAGACTTTGGCTCAGGTGATAGGAATGACTCATCTGTGCTAGAATTTATTTTAAACTAGAACTTCATCTGATGACCCCTTGTTCTTATGTTTTCCAACACACCACATGGCTTGGGGTAATTCATACTTACCGACCCCATACTTAACATTGACCTGGAAGTTACTAATTATAGAGTAACCAAATCAAGAGTCAGAGAACACCAGGCTCGCCAAAACCCAGTAATAGGCCTTTTGCTTAGTTTGCTATATGCATGCTATTTATTTTGAAATGAATAAAAGAAAGTTTTCAGCACCCACCAGTTTATTTCACATGCTTTTTTATGTTCCTGAACACTCAGTTAATTGCATTTCTGAGAAGGTGACATTTCTCGGGCACAGAAAGAATGATATTCACAGCTATTTTCCCAATCACGTTTTCTACCTGGCACCAAGAATGTTTAGTTGATGCTCAAGGGAATGTGTTTCACCTGAGTTCCCCTTAGACTGCATGCGTTTGTTTCATGTTTATGTTGAGCAAAAGTCGGTTGGATATTTAGTTCAGTAACTAGCAAATTCTGTTCTGCTAGTCCAACACTTGGCTTTAAGCAATTCACCTGCATGAAAGTAAGGAAACCTGTGTGCCAACAGGGGTTCTAGAATCCATAATTGGTATGCTGTTACGTTGCTTTATTAAAAAGGAAAATGAAAAATGAACACACTGATACTAACATTTTGCCTTACAAAGCTCTTGCAAAAGTTTTCCATTTTGAATGTGCAATTAAATCATAGTAGAAAGTAATATTTATAAAACAAATTAATAAATTCACTGTCTGGGAAATTATTCTGAAAACTTTTATTAGACCAATCAGTTCTTCAATTCTCTTAAAACCATTGTGTAGATTCAAATGCACTTAGAAGGGTGTGTAGATTTTATCGACCCAAGGTCCTAGTGGTTTCCTTAGAACAATTGATTATGGCCCGGGATGGCAGGGCCTTAGAACTGAAATTTGGAGAAATATTACTTGAAAAAATGGTTAAACTTTTAGCAAATAATATCAGATAGGCAGCCTTAGGAATCTTTAAGGCAATGGTTCTCAACCTTAGCCACTCACTATATAATCACCTGGGGAGCTTTTAAAATCCAAGACAGCTAGGCACTGACCAAGAAGATCAGAATCTCCAGCGTCTGGCATGAACATTTTTTAAAAAGCAGGTGTTTACTTCAACCTGAGAAAGCTGATTGCAAAAAAAAATAAAATAAAAGCAAGTGATTCCTATGTAACATTTAAAATTGAGAACTCTGCTTTAGAGAAACAAACAGTGGAACTCCACCCCCTCAACAATTCTTAGAATGTATAGAATGTTTCACCCAAACGGCCAAAACATCTGTCATTCACTTGTCCCATGAGGCAGATTACCTAGGCAGATCATATATCCGTCTTGTGGTTTGGTGTTCCACAACTCATAAGTTGCAATCAATTCACCTCAGAGATGACTAAGATAATCAGAGAGGTATGTTTTTCTCAGCTATATTATTTTCCCTAATGTTCATTGTAAATGTATTCATACATTTCAAGTCTGATCTTCTACCGTATAGTTCCAAAAAATATTTTCTGTTTACAAACCAAGTTAATTTCAATTCATCGTGTTTGGCATTAGATTTACCCTCTATTTCATATCATACATAAATTAAATTTTATACAGACTAGAAACTACAAAGCAAAATACAATTATGAAAAGTCCAGAACATTTGGAGAATATGTAAGCAATTTCAGGATGAGGAGGTCTTTTTAAGCATGGTTATAAGGCCAGAAAACATAAGAGTAATATGAACTGATACTACACGACAATGTAAAACTTCTGTATTCAAATGATCATAAATAAAAGCTGAAAAACCAATGAAAAAACAGGCGATGAATATTTGCAGTATATATAGCTGATGAACAGGTAATATCCTTAATAGTTTAATGTTTTTACAAACTAAAAAGGCAAAGATTACCAACCTAATAGAAAATGTGTAAAGTCTTCAAATAAACTATTCACAAAGAAGCATAAACAACCAAAACAGATGAAGAGATATTCAGTCTCAGGAGGAAAAAAAGAAATTGAAATTGAAATAATGAAGAAATGTTTGAGTACTTATCTGACTGGCCATGATTCGATAATGCCAGTGATTTCAATGGTGTGGGGAAACAGACGCTTCAGTGCACTACTGGAGTCCAACCTTTCAGCTGAGAATAGTTTGAAAATATGTACTACAATTTTTAAATACACTTTGACTCAACAATCCTGTCTAGGAGTTTATCCTGAGAAAACAAGACATGTGGGCAAAGATGAGCAAATTAGGATATTCACTGGAGCATTCTTTATAATATCAAAAAATATGGAAGCAATCTTATTATTCATCAATAGGAACTTGGCTCAATTAACATTCTTCTTCCTTATTAGAGGAAATTGTGAAGGGATGAAGTTGGTCTTTATCTACTGACATGAGATGATGCCCTCAATATATTGCTAGTTTTTAAAAGCCAATTTCAGAACAACATGTGCAATTTCATCTCATTTAATGTAAAAAAAAAAAAAAGTTTATTTAAATTTAAAAGTCTAGAAAGCTATATACAAATGACTAATCGTTATTATCTTTAGGAGAAGTGGCAGATGGAACAAGTCAGAAATTTTGACTATATGCATTTCTAAGTCGCTTAAAAAAATTCATACATTAACAATCATCAGACACAAAAAAGCTCTTTCCATTTTGGAAAAACAAAGCAAATACCTCCCCTCTGTGATACTCTAGCCCATGTGCCTGCATTTGCACACTCCCAAGGATATGTGGGCCCCTCTGAAAGGAAGTAGTCCCTTCAAACAGCCTCGCTGTGGGGCCTACAAGCTTAAGGGCTGAGCCTGACAAAGACTGACACATTTTATAGAATTTTATCAAGCAAATGCTTTTTGAGCTCCTTCTCTATCCTCTGTCTCTGTGTTCAGCTGTTAATTATCACATAAAATTTATGATTAGTAATTTTTGCATTACAAAGCAAACCAGTTGTATATAATTGGCTTTAAAAGGAGCCCAGCATTCTTATTTTTTCTTTTTCAACCTCCGGTAATTACAAGTACATGAAGTATCTTCCTGGTGAAAAAGAAAATAATGAATGAACAAATCAAGGAATACAATGCTGACTATAATGAGGCTTTGATTTTTTGATGGGGAAATAACTCATCCATTTTAATCTTCAATTATCCTTTATAGGGACTTTCTTCTGCCACCAAGTAAAAAAAAAGATATTAATTTAGCTCAGACAAGTCAAAAATATCAGTGAATATCAGAACCATAAAACTGTATTCTCCAAAACACTTTCTTTCCTTGGTCATCGTGGTAACACATGTGAAACAATCATATGTTGTTTTGGTAAATTGACAGACATGGTCATTTCCTTCCAAGAGTTTGGTCTCTAAAACGTGATCACAGTCAATAAACTTATAGCCATGCATCAAGAAATCTATTTGAACTCCCAAAGATGACTACACAGCCAGTTTATCAAGAAGCAGACTGTCTTGCAGGCACACAATCATGCACACACAGACACACACACATATTTTTAAAAGCCAAGAAATAGGGACACACCTCTTGAGCAATGCTTTGAAAATGAAAACCCTAGATGTTCCATTTTACAAATGTGCACATTGCTAGAGTGAAATAAGATTCTGCTAAGGATAAAAGGATATAAGGATTGGCAGGCATCTATGGGCAGGGTTGGGGTGAGATGGAGTCCTAAGGGAAGTTAATTCAATAAATGTTGAGTTTATAAGTATTTCCCAGGGTTAAGGACTTCATTTTTCCAGAAGAAGAGAATCCGCTGCTGTGTTTTGACATTGGCTATTAAATGGCATAGATCATATTTAAGCAAATACCAAAACTGCCTGCCTAAAGTAGTCATATTCTAATAATACATGTACACCACTGAATAAAGACGCATCTTAATTACATTAATAACGATTTTCGACTTTTCAATTTTCACTACTTCTCCTTCAAAGTTTTTCTTGTCTTTCTGCTGTAGTCTAAATGATTGACTAGAAGATGTTTAGTTTACAATGTCCTCAGTGTCTCTCTGCTGCATGCCTGACTCCTGGAATATCCATGAATGTTATGAATAAAATTAATATAATAAGTCTTACTCCACTGTTTTCTAACTCTTAGGTTACAAAAAATCAAACAAAACAAAGTGGATTTTTTTAAAAATGTAAAACCACACCGTTTCTATGTAATTCCAGTACTGCTTCTACATACATTTTATAGAACAGTGTTTTCCAAAGTCATTAATTCATCTCATTCTCCTGAGTTGAGTATCAAAATGCAGTTTCCAAAAGCCCATATTGCTGAATTTGTAATTCTGCATGTAGAGCCAAGTAGTCAGCATTTTAACAACCTAAGCAAGATGCTCCTAAGCATGGTCCTTTAGAGCAATCATGCCATTGGCTGCACTAAGCTAAACGGTCTCCCCACAGTCATGCCCCAGTCCTTAACCCTTCCACGATAAACTTGACGATAAACATGATGCTTTGTAATCCTAGTTGTCTTTCTATGGATATTATAGTTCGTCAAAGTCTGTATTTAAGTTTGGTCCCAAAAATTAAGCCTGACATTGTAGAGGTGGTTATTAACGCAGAGTACATAGGGATTCTTACCTCCCTTGATCTAACTACTATTTATATTTTTAAAAATGTCATAATTCTGTTAATTCAGAGAATGATTATAGTCAATCAAAGTCACAGGTTTTCATTTGAGTTTCCATATTTGTGCTATATGACTTCTAATTTAAGTGCAAAATTTTACACTTATTTTTATTAAATTTAATTGTGTTAATATGCCATCTCATTAAGATAATGTTTAATTTTCAGTTTCTTCATCTATCATATAAAACCATTTATTGATGGCTTTATACTGCATGAAAAAGCATGTAATAGCCACTGGTCTCTTTCCTTTATGCCATTCAGTTTGAAGTTTTCATAATTGATTTGGCTGAAGATAAACAGAGTACCTCTAGGGGGATATGCAAGATATTCAAAGACACAGAAATACCAGTTTTACCTCAAGAAATAAGATTGACTAGTTTCTCCAGGTGTACATGTTTATTTCCCCTCCATTAGGAGAAATATGCAGTGAAAAAGTATGAGAAGCACTGAAATAAGACACCTTGTCTATCTTCATGCCCTCTGCAAAGCTGAGAAGCCCCTATGTTCATCCAGCCATTGGTGAAAATGCTGAATAAAATAGGGCAAAGTCATACTACTGGAGACTATAAAGTCACTAATAGACACTCCTGAAAACAGACAATTCCATATTGCTACATCACGTCAAGATGAATACCAATCGCTAGCTGCTTCAATTTGATTTTCAAGCAATCCTTTCATCTACGTGCTTAGTAACCTCATAAAAAAAAATCAGATGAGTGTATCAAAGCTTGTCCTTATTTTACATTTGTTGGTTACTAATGACCTTAACATTCATTTCTGAATGCTCAAAAACTAGAGCATTATTAACAATCTGTTATTAAATCTGCAAATATGAATTAAGTTGTCTATAATTTCCAGAATCCTATTTCTCTCTTAAAAACAAAGATGAAATGTACCCATCTGTGGTCTTGTGGCACCTCTCCTATTTGCCATGACTTTTCAGAGTACCAAACAGTAGCTCTGAGTTTATAGCTGGAAATTCCATTTCCACCCTGGTACAAAATTTATCTGGTCTTATTTTAAACACCTTGGAGTTAGCTTGCCAATCCCTCTTTTATCTTCGGCTGCAATTTCAACTTTTCATAGTTTATTCTCCATATTCAATTTAAAACCCAATCTAGAAAAGAGAGAAGAAAAAATAGGAGTTGAATGAAACTGTCACATCTCTGATATACCTTCTGTTTTCATCTCTAAGAAGTAGACTTATTTCCTTGTTCTTTTTGAAATTGTGGATTGACAAACTACAATTGTGTATACATATCAAGCCAATTAATATATCCATCACTTCAACACTTATCTTTTTTTGTGGCAAGAACATTTAAAATTTATTCTCTTAGCAATTTGGAAATATACATTTTTATAGTTACCATGCTATGCAATATGTCTAAAATAATTTGTTCCTCCTGTCTAACTGAAACTTTGTACCCTTATGAGCTCCCTTAGCTTATGCTAATAAGCTCCCTTAGCTTTTCTTTGTCTGGGAAAGCTTTTATTTCTCCCTCATTTCTTCTAAGAAATCCACTGACAGTGAGACTACCTTATAAGTGATATGTTTCTTATCTTGTGCTGCTCTCAGAATTTTTTCTTTATCTTTGATTTTTGATAGTTCGATTATTACATGTCTTGGTTAACTCTTCTTTGAATTGAAATTGATTGGAGACTCCTGTACCTAGATACTGGCATCTTTTCTCCAAATTTGGAGAGTTTTCAGTCACTATTTCTTCAAATATGCTTTTAATACTTTTTTCTGTCTTCTTCCTGAACTCCTATCATATGCATGTTAGTTCTATTGATGGTGTTGCATAATTTCTGTAGGCATTCTTTATTTTTTTTCTCCTCTGACTGAATAATTTAAAATGTTCTGTCTTTGAGATCAGAGGTTATTTATTTTTCTTGACTGAGTCTGCTGATGAAGTTTTCTATGCAATGTTTTCAGTCCAGTCATTGTATTCCTCATCTCTAGGATTTTTTTAAAGGTGCTATTTGTCAAACATCTCATTTTGTTCATGTATTGTTTTCTAACTTTCTTTTAATTTTCTGTCAATATATTCGTGTAGTTCAGAGTTTCCTTAAAAGGATTTTTCTGAGTTTTTTGTCAGTCATTTTATAGATTTCTCTTTCTTTATGGTCCATGATTGGATCTTTATTAGTTTCTTTTGGAGGTGTCATGATTCCCTGATTTTTCATAATCCTTGTGTCCTGGATAGGCGTCTGTGTATTTGAAGAGACAGCCACCTCTTACAGTCTACAGGTGTTCTTTGGTAGGGATAGACTTTCACTATTTAGTCTATCCTGTAATTCTGGATAGGTCAGCAGGTAATAGCCACAGGTAGGTAGAGGTTGCTATTGGGTTCTCTGGTTGGCTGGGCCACTGCCATTGCTCTGAGGTTGTGTGAGGCTGTGGGCTGGGCTCTGCTGTGAAGTGAAACCACTGGCTGGGCTTTGCTATCAGGTGAAGCTGGTGGCCAAGCAATGCGATGGCCCCTGATCAGGCCAGGTCACCGGGACTATCCCCTGGCTGAGTGGTATCACTATTTGGGTTCCACAGCTGGGCAGGGCTGCAGGCTGGGTTTTGTTGCTAACAGAGTTGCTGTTTGGGACAAATGGGACCAGAGGCTATACTCCATAGAAATCCACAGTTGAGGCTTGCTGCCCTGCCTGGGTGGTACCTTGATATGGGCTCTGGGACCAGATCAAGTCACTGATTGGCCTCCCATGTCTGGCAGGTTTAGCACCTGTGTTTTGAAGAAATGCAATGTTGTGGGCATCTCCCTGAGTAGGCAGGGCCTTGAAATGGGCTCTGAGGCTGGGCTTGGATGCTGGATGTCTAGAGACTAAAGCCAGGCTGAACTTCCCACCATGCTTCTGAGAGTGATCAGTTCAGCTTTGCATGTGGCCTGTGCTGTTGGCTGGTATCTCTCACTGGGCACCACAGCTGGCAGGAACAGAGAGCTACTGCCAAGATCTGCCCACGGGTCACTGTGAGCTCTGCCTCATTTGTTTCTAACTGATCCCAAACAGTCTAACCATGCCATTACTCCCAGTGTCCCCCATAAGGCAAGACTGGTGTGAGCTTCCTGGGATGCACCCTGGAATGCTAGGGAAGCTGCATGTCTATCTCTGGTTGTTTTCCTATTTTAAAATCATGGGCCCCAGGCCCTCCCATGACTACAGCCACTATTATAAGGCCATCAAGGACCTGCAGGACAAGATCCTTGGTGCCATCATTGAGAACTCCAGGATTGTCCTGCAGATCGACAATGCCTGTCTGGCTGCAGATGACTTCCGAACCAAGTATGAGAGGGAGCAGACTCTGCTCATGAGTGTGGAGACCAACATAATGGCCTGCACAGGGTGCTGGTTGAGCTGACCTTGGCCAGGACCGACCTGGAGATGCCGACTGAAGGCCTGAAGGAAGAGCTGGCCTACCTGAAGACATCAAGGCCCTGAGGGGACAAGTGGGAGGCCAGGTAAGTGTGGAAGTGGATTCAGCTCCGGGCACCCACGCTGCCAAGATCCTGAGTGATATGCGGAGCCAATATGAGGTCATGGCCAAGCAGAACCAGAAGGATGGTGAAGCCCGGCTCACCAGCCAGTCTGAGAAACTGAACCTGGAAATTGCTGGCCACATGGAGCAGCTCCAGATGAACAGGTCCAAGGTCACTGACCTGCGGTGCATCCTCCAGGGTCTTGAGATTGAGCTGCAGTGGCAGCTTAGCATGAAAGCCACCTTGGAAGGCCACTGACACGCTTTGGAGCTCAGCTGGCACAGACCCAGGCGCTGATCGGCAGTACTGAAGCTCGGCTGGGCAATGTGTGAGCTGACAGTGAGCAGCAGAATCAGGAATACCAGCACCTCATGGACATTGAGTCGCGGCTGGAGCAGGAGATCGCCACCTACCTCAGCCTGCTCCAAGATCACTACAACGGCCTGTCCGCCTCCAAGATCCTCTAAGGCAGCAGGCTCCTGGGCTTCTACTCTCCATTAGAGGGTGTCTCCTGGGTAGGAGAATGGGAAGGAAGGGATACTTAACCCTAGCTCTTCCCCTGATCTGCCAATAAAATTTTATGGCCCAAGGAAAAAATAAAATAAAATCATGGACCCAGGGGAATTCTCCCTGTGCCAACTTGGGGGGGGGGAAAAGGAGAAATGTGGTCAAAGTAAGACCATGTCTCTTATCCTCTTAATGTGGTTTTTATCTCGTTCTGTGGTCCACACTGGTGTCAGGCTTATTCCCAATTTAGGGGCTTTTCACAAAAGTTCTTGTCTGTGGACAGTTGTTAGTTGGACTTTTTGTTGAAAGGACATGAAGTCTGGGACCTCCTATTCAACATCTTGCTGTTATCACTCTCCCCTTCTTGTTCTTTTTGACTAAAAAAGCATCTGTCTGAGGCAGTGGCTAAAAGCTCTAATCACAGCACTTTGGGAGGCCAAGGAGAGAGGAGAGCTTTCGGCAAGGACACTGAGGCTGCAGTGAGCCATGATCGTGCCACTGCACGCCAGCCTGGACAACACAGTGAGACCCTATCTCTACCAAGATAAATAAAATAAAGCCTCACAGCTCCTTTTGGTCATCTTTACCTTTTTTTACATCCTCAATTCATTTGGGTCTTACTTTATAGCACTTTTATAGTAGATTTGCTACATTTCCACATTCACCTTTGGTTACTCTTCCTTCTTATAAACATGTCATTTGAAATTTGAGATTAATAGGCAACCATTCGACTTTCCTGATCTGTCTCCCATTTTATTTGAATTATTTCTTGGTTTCAAAACAATCTCTCTTCATTAGCCATAATCTTATTTGAGACTCAATTTCATGGGTCAAATCTATTTTTTTCCTTGAATTTTTTTAAAGTCTCCCCAAAGCCAAGGTATTTGCCTGACTCTATTCGAGCTCCCCTTTCTGGCCATGATAAGAGGTTTGAACGTTCACAGTTTTTCATATCACAGCATATCATTGATAATAGTCTCACCCATGACACACGCACTGGTATGTGACACACTCTCACTCTCACAATTTTCACAAAACTCAAATACATTTTTCCTGAAAATAAAATGTTGTAATCATTTTTAGTTGCCACATATATTGGCTATATATTAGTAAGGCTTGCTGTCCACAATGTTTCTGGGGATATTGATAAACAAGCTATTGATTATGTGGCATTCCGTGCTACTTTCACTAACACCAATCTTTCTTTCTCACTTAAGAAAACATACTTGTAAGAACATGAGAGCAATGATATTTTTCAGATAACTTTGACTACTCACAAATGTATGTATTTTTAGAAAGCAAATCATGTGTAATTTTAGTGCTTTCATTATTAGTAATAAATTATTTGCAACACACCTCTTATGTCAAAATCCAGCTTAGAAAAAATCCAGGTGTTTCTCCTGAGGTTCCTATCCCTTTCCACACCACCAACTAGTTTTTTTACTCCATCAAAATTAAGTCCAGGCTTAGCTTGATTTTCATTATGAGGACAGTAAGTAATTTATCTGATCAGGATGGTCCAAGTTAAACTCCCTTGACAAATAACCTGCCTTTGTACAATTCAGGCACCTTTCCACATCCACCACTTGGCTCAGTAGTCTGTAATATTCTTATACAGTCATATTATTTTGAATATTGGTAGTATTTTAGTAGTCTGTTTGTATGTATCTTTTAAATTCATGGCAATGAAATTGCATTACATCTATAGCAGAGTAAAGGCATACAAGTTTTTTAACCTTTTAGTTTAAAATAAGTTGATCTAAAATAAATTTAAGCTAAACACAAAATTGTCTGCAAAAGGTATTTTTTAAAAATTAACAATGAATACTAAATTGAAAACTGTTAGATCATTAGACAATGCACTGAGTGATGAAAGCACCAAGGACAATGAGGCCTGAAAGAAAGGAGAGAGGAGAGGAAGGGAAGGGTGGGGTGAGGGGAGGGGGAGGGGAGGGGGGTAGGGGGAGGGGGGGGAGGGGGGAGCGGAAGGGGAGGGGAGGGGGAGGGGAGGGGAGGGAAGTGAAGGGGAGGGAGGGGAGGGGGAGGGGAGGGGAGGGAAAGGAAAGAAAATTATATAAGAAGGGGAATTTGGGGGAGTTCTGAGAGGCAGTTCATTCTTACTGGTCCTCTTACTAATTCACAGATTATGCCTAAACTAGAATTATTTTTTCTTTTTAATTAAGAACCATTTAGAATGAACAATTTTTCCACTCTACAGCTGCTTGTATTATAATTTCTAAAAAGTGGTACCTTAAAGCCAATTTGTTTCTTACACAAAATATTGTATTTTCTTAGAACTTGCATCTCAGAATATTTCAGGACTCCTGACACAGCTTTAGAAATCTATTCTATACTCCCAAATCTTCCCTGTAAAGAGAATAGCATCTTTACCAAGATGGCTGCCACAACTGCCCCTGCGTCGAGAAAGGGAAGAGGGTGGAGGCCCAGAACACTAGCAGGACTTCTAGCCATGTCGGGGTAGCAGTAAGGGAATCTACCCTTACCTCTACCTGCAGTGGTCAGACTATACACAGGAGTAAGGGGAGAGTCACCAGAACAGGACCACTACACCCCCTTTGGGTGACCAGGGGAGAAGTACCCAGCTGTCCAGTCCGGGTACCCCAATCAGCATTAAGGTGTCCTGCAGAAAGCTTATTGTGATGGTAAGACAGGAATGAGTGGCATCCTTGGAACAATCTGGTGGGGAGTTGAACTGCATTGGCAGAGGATATATGGGAAGTCCAGCATCCGGTTGAGCAATTTGGAGAGGTCATGAGAACAGGGTTCAGCTGTGGATATGGGGCAGTCTCACCAATGGCAAAGGAGGGGGCAGTTAACAGTAACCAGGGCTTGACTGTGAAGAGTGGACAAGTGGCAGAAGGTTGGTGAAGGCATGCTCAGCAAGCTGGGGTTTGGCCACTCTGGGTAACCAAAATGACCCTGTGGTGGAAATTGTCAGTGACTTCAGTGCTGGGTAATCAGTGCATAGGTCTTACGAAGTAACATCTTGATGTGAAACGTTGGGCCACCTGGAGCGGTGAAGACAGCAGGCACGCTGCAGCTTGGAAAATGGCTCTAGGGATATAAAAGGAGTCGAATGGACCTGGCAGTAGCAGGCTTAGAGCTGCCTGATCGCAGAGCAGTGACAGGCCAGAATGCAAGAGGAGGACCAGGAGAACTCAGAGCGAAGCAGTAAGGTCTGAAGAAGGTACTGTGCGCTGGCGAGGTTATAGATGCAGAGGTGGTCCAGTGAAGCCAGAGTTTCAGGTCTCGTCCATCCAGAGGGCTGCCCAGCACAACTGTGGTTTCCACGAGGTGCAGGCCATAGAAACTGCGGCGGAGGTGGCCTTGTAGGCAAATGCCAAGTAGAGATCAGTTGAGGTTGGTGGGCCGGTCTCCATGGCTATGCTAGGTGTCAATAGTGAAGGTGTCTTCCAGCAGCAGGTAGAGAGGTCTGTGTTTGGTCCAAGAGGGCATGAAGTAGTCACTGCAGTCTTGATGGGGCAGGGGCCCTCATGATGCTGCTCAGAGGTGCACAGGCAGTGACTGGGCCCAAAATGTGTCTGTGAGGGGAAGGTGCAGAAGCTTTTATGCACAAGGCAAATACTCATAGACCAGATAGACTCGAGTTGGGGTTAAGGGCTAGATGAGTGTCATCTCTGTCCTGTGAAGATGGAGATGTGTAAACCCACTGGAGCACACCTAAATGTCTCAGTAGCTCTCTTCCCTCCTTAGTGGTAGGTACGTCATCCGCTTTCAGCCCTCGCCATAAGGAGGCTTATGCTGGAGCTGGCTGCTTGCCAGGCCATGAACAGCCATTGTGACAGAGTACAGGAATAGCTTCTGTCACGCCTGCCTGCTCTGGGTCCAGAGTCCCACCTGACTGTGCTTCCTGGATAAGCCGGACAGGATCTTTAAGTAATGAAATCAATCTTCCCATCTTTGGAGATGGCTGCTAGCTGTTGTATTCTTGGCCTGTGAATTGTAGATCCTTTCCTGTTCAGTAAGCACAGTACAGCCAGGTGGCACCTTTCCTGCTGGGCCGCTGCACCAGGTCTTTGAGCAGGCTTCGGATTTCTGCCTGTATCAAAGGGCCTACAGTAGTACCCCCTTACTCGAGGTTTTGTTTTCCATGTTTTCAGATACCCAACTTCAACCACAGTCCCAACATTTTTAATGGGAAATCTACAAATAAGCAATTCATAAATTTTAAGTCAATCTTGGAGGTGGTCCAATCAAGCTGGAGTTTCAGGTTTTGTCCGTTCCAGATGGCTGCCAAGCACAAGCAGGGCTCCGAGTGTTCCAGGAGGTGTGGCTGTGAGTGGTCTGATGAAATCTTTTGCCATCCTGCTCCATCCCACCCAGGATGTAAGCCATCCCTTTGTCTGGAGGATCCACACGATGCACGCCCTGCCCATCAGTCACTTTGGAGCCGCCTTGCTTATCAGGTGGACTGTCACGGTATCACAGTGCTTGGGTTCTAGTAACCCTTGTTTTACTTGACAGTGGCCCCAAAACACAAGAATAGTGACACAGGCAACTTGGATATGCCAATGAGAAGCAAAAAGCGCTTCCTTTACATGAAAAGGTGAAAGTTCCTAACTTAATAAGGTTAAAAAATAAAAACCCTCATATGCTGAGGTTTCTAAGATTTAAGGTAAGAATGAATCTTTTATCCATAAGAATTTTCTTAATCTGTTTTCTGTGGTCATAAGAGAATATCTGAAACTGAGTAATGTATAAAGAAGAGAGGTTTATTTTGGCTCATGTTCTGGAGGCCTAGAAGTCAAAGATCTGCCCACTGCATCTGGTCAGCTTCCAGCGAGGCCTCTGCCGTGTCACGGCATGGCAGAGAAGTGGAAAAGGAAGCGGGGGTGTCCCAGAGGGAGCCAAGGCGAGGAGGAACATCACTGTGTAACCACCAGCTCTGATGGTTACTAATCCAGTCCTGATAGAGAGAATGCTTGCTTTGGGATCTGGGATTCGTTCTTCCTCACCTTAGCTGTTTGTGGAGGTGGCAACTGCTTTCTTAACTGTGGCCAAGCGGTGACTGGCAATGTCTGTGGTGCCGCTAGCGGGAATCTGGCACGCTCAGGATCACGCCACAGCTCACAGGCCTGCAGGCCAGCCAGGCACAGAGTCGTAAGTCTGAGGTGAGCCCCTGTGATTGGGCTGTACTGCTCATGGGCTGTTGCTGGGAGCACCCAGCAGGCATTGCAGGCGGTGGTGAAGCCCTCGAGAAGCCGCACTGTCTCACTGGGAGCATGCAGAGAAACAGGGATGGCAGCCACATGCCCTTTGGTGATTTGGTGACTTTGCTAGCAGCATTAGACCAGGGTCTGTTGGTGGAGTCTCTTTCTCTGCTTAGCGGACAACAGATAAGCTTCCTGTGGAGAAGCTGTACCTGAGCCTTCCTGGTCTGTGAGGTCATGATGTCAGGACCTTTGGGGGATGAGGAGTTCCTCTCCCACAGCCGAGGCTAGAGACACACCAGCTGGTGGTTGGCTCTTCAAGCCGGGGATGTCCCCCAGCCCACACCATCCCTATCACCCTCCTCCTAGGAGCCCACGTTCCTGTGAAACCAGAGTGGTCTTAAAAGTAATTTTGGTGAGTTTTGCATGGTGGTGACTTCCAAAACAGAGGCACGAAGTGAACGTAGAAGGCAGCGACAGATCCGAAAAGGGAACAAAAACTGCCAGAACCACTGTGGAGTGTTCCACAAGCCTCACCCAGTCTCTTGATCAGACCTAGGCCCTGGTCACTCTCCCTCGATTCTCCTATAGAAAAGGGGTATCCTCACTCATTGACTTACTCAGATTTCATCCTCATTCCTCGCTGTGTTCTGAGGTTTTGGGTGGTCCCAGTTAGCCAGCTTCCCAAGGGTGATTTACCCCTGTCAGTCCAAATCTCATCAAAGATGAGTCTTAGACGTCAGCTAATGTTCGAGCGGTTTATTCCAGCAGTGCGCTTACAAGACAGAAAGCAGGAGCTGGCTGGTGTCATGAGCCAGATACAGTCAGGGGTCAGACGACCAACGGAGTGGGAGGGCTTCTATTTGAAGACCATTCTCAGAGTTTCAGAGATCTTTCCCATTTCTTACACATGTATTCAGTGTGGGTCCATTACCAGGTATTTCTTTCATAGAGCAAGTTTAATTCAGTAAGGTCAAGCTTTGTTCTAAGATTTATGAAAGTCGCATCTGCGCTGAGGTGGCCTTGTCTCCTGGACATCCCTGGGCCGGGTTGCATCATCCTGCTAAGTGACATGTAGTATCAGCTCTGTGAGATGCTTGAGTGAGTTTTTTCACTATCATTAATCTTAAAGCCACGAGATGTCTCTTGTAGTATACTATAGTTATTAAAATGCTCTCTTCAAAAAAAACAAATTTTACTGATGAACTCCTTTCCTATGTATTTAAGTTCCCCAATGTTTTGAACCTAGGAAAAGAGTCTAACCAAATGAATCCATTGAAGCTTCCCTTTCAAAATCCTAAAATATCCTTTTGGGTTCTAAAACAGACTTTCAAAGGGCAGTAAATAATTTCAAAAGCTTTCTCTTTATCAAGACAATCCAAAGATAATGTGCAAAAGACAAACAGCTTGGCTTGTGGTCCTTTGGCTATTTGTACATCTTCTGACAAAGAAGTGAAGAAAGAAGGAATGAAAAAAGCAAAGGGAGGGAAGAGAAGGAGAGAAGAAAGAAGGAAGAAAAGAAGAGCAAATAGCTAAACATTAAAAGATTGATTTAAAGTTATTTTTAAATATCCATACAGTCTTTCAGCAGATGTGTTTAAATGCAACAGTTGCCATTTTTAAAGAAATGGTCTATTTGTCATGATCCTCTTTGTATACTTACTTTTGCTAATACCTACATTTCTAAAGAAAAGCAAAAATTTTTCTTACATGCAATATGAACACAACTCTACGGTATTATAATGTATAATGTTACCGAGAGAGAGAGCCCGCCCTCTCCCGTGAGTTGGATTTAACCTTAGTGAACGTAAAATCCTTTATGATCCCATGCTCACCATTAGGCAATGTCAGAAAATGTCCACAGCAAATGTCATAATGCACTTTGAACATGAATAAACATCAAGGCTTAGCTGGTTATGCTAATGTTTCCTCATTACTTAAAAAACTATATGTTTAAATACAGAGTTTACTTGCTACTTTCACATGAACTTATTTTTAAGAACTAAAACATTACCCTAAAAAGTATTAATAATTTATTAAGCACCACTCTAAAAATTATTTCTGCAGACCTCTTCCACACAAGAAAAAAAATTAAAGTTATTTGTCTTTTCAGTTCAGAGGTCTCACGGTATTTTTAAAACACACTTAAACACATTCCATTTGTGATTTTCACTAACAATGTGAAAGTCTGTCCAAAAGTCATCCAAACCTAGGGTCAATTATACCCTTAGATGCTAATTTTGTAGCTCACATGCACCTGAGCTGCAGAACCTTAGCAATAATACTCTGGCCTGGAAACTTCACTTTTAAAAGTCACCTGAGATTCCACACTTGACCTAGAACAAAGCAGCAATTTTTCTGAGTCATCCCTGTGCCTTCGTGTCCAGAGCTCACCTACACTTTGAGACCTGGGAAACAGGGTCTCAAATTGGATATAAGTCTCTTTTGCCAAATCATCTTCCCAAAAAGGTTCTGACTTACATTGCAGTTTGCAAACTTTGTACAACAAGAAACAAATCAATGGTAAGACAAGAACACAGGCAGTACTGGTCACCACAAGAAGGAGAGACCATTGAGAATCATCTCCTTCAACTCTTTCGGTAGAAAAGGTGATGCATTGGTCTTTCTGGGGAGGCACTCCTTTTGGACAGACACAGGCCATGTATTGGCCACCGGGTTCCAAGCCATCTATAGTTACTTGGTTCTTGCTGGAGTCTGCATTCAACAGCAGCAGGTCCTTCCCACCATACTTGGAATACAACACAGTCACTGCAGAGTTATGTGTGGTGTTGATCATATTCCACGTCAATGTCACACTCTCTTTCGTCTCGCTGACCACCCTGAGGTTTTCTATTGTGGCATTTGTCTCTATAAGCATTGTTTGATCCAACAATGCCAGCTCTTCTTTCTTGCTTGTGCTGGCTGGAGGAAGTTTACTTCCACTCTTCGCCACCTTTAAATTTCTTTTCCCATCTGGGTGGAGCCGGAGTGATCGCTCGTTGGCCATGGTGGTACTTGCTGAGACGCTCGTGCTCAGAGTCGTGGTTGAAGAAGCAGTGGAGGAGAAGGAAGGAGATAAAGAGAAGGAAGAAGTAGAGGGAGGAGACAAAGTAGAAGCAGACAAAGAAGATGTTGGGGGGAAGGAAGAGGACCAAGAATATGGCAATGTACTAGATACAGACATAGATCTTCCAGATCCTGGCTGGACCTCCCACTCAGGATGATCTCCAGCTCTTTCAGAAGTGTCTGGTGATATCGTGGTTGTGATAATGCCAAACACTGTCACAGTAACCACAGCTTCTGACATCCCAGCCAGATTTTTTGCCTTACATTTGTAATCCCCCAGCGTCTTTGGAAGAAATGCCTGTCAAACTCATTATGGACCATCTGACTCCTTCCCCTGGAGACTCTTGTATTACTGGAAGAAAACAAATGTATAATCTGTGAGGAAAAAAAGGAAAATTCAAGCAACCATGCCAACTGAGGAGGAAACAGGTATCCGCTCTACATGCATCCTCTCACAAAAGCCAGGAGGGAAATGGCAGCCTGCAAGTCTCTGGCAATGGGCAATGGTTCTGCAAACTGCTTACATCAAGGTCTAGGAGCTGCCAGGTATTGTGATGTCTGTATAGGGAAGAGTATTTTTAAAAGACAAAAGACTGGGAATCAAGAGACTTAGGTTTTAGAAACTTTTGCCCACTAAATACTATGTAGTTGTAGATAAGTCAATTCGTGTCTTTAGGCCTCTTTTTCTGCATTTACAAAATAAGAGAATGAGATAAAGTGATTTCAAAGGTCCCTTTCAATTTTAAGTCATTCTAATTCTATAAAATGTTTATCGTAAGACCTTACTTAAGTATTTCTTATGATACGTTTTCATGGTAATAAAACGCATATATCCCTATAGCCAGAGGTATAGCAGATCATTTTCTGGCATGGCGGAGTCATCATTTGTATTCCAAATAATTTATTTTATATTTAACTTAGGTAAACTAGCAAATCAGGGATTCTTTGATTGCAGAATTAATAGTTTTTTAAAAAATCAGAATTTTGCTACCCTAAACTCTGACATCTGGGTATATTTTCATCCTGTCTTGATTTTCAGGAGCTTTTCAAAGAATAATAATGCACACAGAACAGTATCCCAGTAGCCCAAAACTTAACTCACTAGCTGAAACTGTGGACCATTGACTACCTATACATGAGAACATTAGGCCTTAACTTCTTTATTTCCATCAGGTTTCATTATTTCCACCTGAATTTTAGTTTAATTTTGAAGAATTTAAAAAATATATCACTTTAATTGTCACTCTTAAAACCGGGCACAAAGCATGTACATTGTCACACTAGGATCTGAAAAGTCTATATAATCAATATTTATTAATATAATTTATTAAAATTATACTTTTTGATTCATAATAAGGTCTCCGTGTAATTTATTATTTATTATTTAAATAATTATCCAAAATGAGAGACTTGTACAAAAGGCCCCCATCTTTTTTTTTTTTTTTTTTTTCTTTGAGACAGAGTCTTACTCTGTCGCCCAGGCTGTAGTGCAATGGCGTGATCTCGACTCACCACAACCTCTGCCCCCCAGGTTCAAGTGATTCTCCTGCCTCAGCCTCCTGAGTAGCTGGGATTACATGTGCACACAACCAACCAGCTAATTTTTGTATTTTTAGTAGAGATGGAGTTTCGCCATGTTGACCAGGCTGATCTCAAACTCCTGACCTCAGGTGATCTGCCCGCCTCAGCCTCCCAAAGTGCTGGGATTACAGGTGTGAGCCACCGTGCCTGGCCAGCAAAAGGCCCTTTTTTAAAAGACGTAATGGTTGTACATTTTGAAGTGAGCCGTATCCAAGGTGACGAAGCAAGACGAAGGTCTTGTCTGCCATATCTATCCACTGCATTGTTTTATTCTACCCAAGAAAAAGAGTTTCGAGTGTCTAATTTTATCTAGGTAGTTAGATAATCTGAGGAGAATACTAACCAATAAAATGTACCTTTCAAATCCCTTGCACCCAATACTCTTGAAATATTTTATCAGTATTAACCGGCTAATTTCAAATCACATAAAACATGATGTCAACTTCAGAGCTTTGTAAACTCCTTTGATCATAGGGCTGATTCAAGAAAATACCTGTATAATTAACTGGCGAGCTGTCAGATCTGGTCCATGTGAGCTGTGGGGTGGGGAAGCCAGTGGCATCACACCGCAGTAGAACATTGCTACCCAGAGCAGACATGATTTTGGTGGCCGAGGTCATCACTGATGGTTTCAGACAATGCTCCAACTCAGCCCGCTGAAACAAAATTCCTGTGAGGCGCTCAGGTTCACTGCAAACCATCAGTGGATCCAGAAGCACTATAGCCGAGTCAACAACCTTTGACAACTCAATCATTTTGGAAATATGACAGTCACAGAACCAAGGATTGTCCTGTAGACCTAAAACAGAAGGTGGGAAAGAATGACAAAGGTTATTCTGATGACTTCAGTTTACATCCTGTCTCTTGAGAAAGTAGGGATCTACACTGTCTCCCTAAAAACAGAAGTGGAGTCACCTTTATGTCAGTTTTGCTCTACAATCCAACAATTTCAATGAACATATCCTATCCATTAGTCCAGATCATTAATAATCATAGCTGATACTTACTGAGCCCTTACTCTGTGCTAGATTATGTTCTAAGCACTTACTATCACATTTAATCCCAATAACCCTATAATAAATGATATTATTATCCCCACGTTAAAGATGAAGCTCAGACACAGAGGGGCCAAATAACTTGGCCAAGGTCACATAGCTAATCAGTGTCAGAGCCAAGATTTTAATCCAGGTACCACAGAATGCCATAATACTGTAATAAAGATCTTTCAAAGGTGCTATGGAAATATTTACAGTATTGTAAGTATTATAGGGTGCTCAGAGGCAGCTAACTCAGCCTGGAATAAGTTATGGTTTTATGTGATTTGAAGGTGTATTGAGGTAATGCAAGCTTTGTGTGGCAAAAAACATAGAGTGAGATGCTGGCTATGACTGGAGAGAAGCCTATAAGGGTTGGTAGAAGCAAAAACATGGCTTGGCATGAATGTCATATGTGATGACCATGAAGGTGACTTGCTCCATACTCCCTTCAAAAGAGAATCAGCTGCAAGCAATGCGGTTAGCTGACAGCTTCCAGTCGCAAGCATCTTCAGGATCTGTCTCACTTTCAGAATTGTTAGCAGAAGCCTTTGGGCCTTCAAGGAGGCTATCAGTGAGAGCTTGAAGGAAAGTGAAGAAAATGTTACTGGAAACTAGAGGAAAGAGGATCCTTGCTATGGAGTGGTAGAAAGTTTAGCAGCACTGTCACCTGTGATCCACATGGAAAGTCAAAAGCATACTCAATGCAATGTGGTCTACCCAAGGATATTTCCAAACAGAATGTTGAAACGACTCCCTGGTGTTTACTAATAAAATATAAAGAAGAGGCAACAGTTAAAAATCTGTTAAATATAAAGGAATCAAACCTGCTGAGTTCAATTAAAAAACTATTTCTTATTCTCAGCCTCTCCAAAATTCTCAAATTAAGATAGAACTTCAGAGCAAACATCAAATCCAGGTGGGATTATAAAATAATGTGCTACAACCTCAGAAGGATCTAAGATGGAGCTTTAGCATATTCTGTCAGACAAAAGTCTCTCTAGGATCTTAAGAGAGATGTTCCATAACGGCCTCATATAAAGCCCAAGATAGAAAAAACTTAACACAGAGATTTGTGGTTATGGCTTTTTACTAACGGAGTGGAAGAAAACTTTTACTAAATTGGGAAGAAAAGACAGAACAACAATTTTCCAAATTCTAACCATAGTGGAAATTTCACTGTTAGTTCATAAATTCTATATTTCTTTTATACTTTTTAAAATTATTATAGCAAGTCATGACTGGCTCATGTTTTACTACCAGTAATGGTAAAAGTTAACTTTTTCATCTTCTGTTTTAGAAGTTTGCTTCTCTTCCATGGGTGAATAACTTTAAACTTTTCCTCTTATATTTAATCTTGCGACTCTATACCTAGTTATTGAATCAATATTAATTTGAATTGTATTCTCTTAAGTGTTGGCTTAAAATTGTTCATCAAATTGTATGTGACAAGCAGACTTTCTAGTTTATTTTACATTGCTATGACCAAGTGTCGCTCTGGAACCTAATGTCTGGGCTGAAATCTCGGTTGTATCAAGCTTCACTCCATGAGAAGGTATCTATAAGAACAACTCTCTCAGCCTCATCTGCAGAATGCAGTAGTTCTTTCACAGAGCTGCATGAATTTTAAATTACATAATTCATGGAAATTACCTGGAGCAACGGTTTATTCATAGTAGAATCTCTGTGAACTTTAACCTTTCTTGCTAAACATAGTACTTAAAACCTTTTGTAAAATATAGTCATTTCAACCTCTGAATATGTAACAAATTTCATACACATAAAACATATTCCCTATACTAGGATCCATATTTTCTTGATCTTAACAAAAGAAACCAAATGCAATACAACCTGTACGTCTACTAAAAAAGAATTCAAAACAAGTACGTAAGTAATGGTGGAAATATGATCTGATAGATACTGAAATACCTATAATAATGGAGTCAGTTCATAGACATTCAAAAACTCACTTCACCACCAGACACCACATTAGATATTCAATCATTATTGTATATATTAGTTGACCTGATATGTGAAGGCCAGATTTAAATATATGAAAGATAAATTTAAAAAGTATTCCATTTGACCCAGCAATCCCATTACTGGGTATATATCCAAAGGATTATAAATTGTTCTACTATAAGGACACATGCACACGAATGTTCATTGCAGCACTGTTTACAATAGCAAAGACCTAGAACCAACCCAAATGGCCATTGATGATAGACTGGACAGGGAAAATGTGGCACATATACACCATGGAATATTATGCAGCCATCAAAAACGATAAGTTCGTGTCCTTTGTAGGGACATGGATGAACCTGGAAACCATCATTCTCAGCAAACTGACACAGGAACAGAAAATCAAACACCACATGTTCTCACTCATAGGTGGATGTTGAACAATGAGAATACATGGACACAGGGAGGGGAGCATCACACACTGGGGTCTGTCGGGGGGGAAAATAGGGGAGGGACAGCGGGGGGTGGGGAGTTGGGGAGAGATAGCATGGGGAGAAATGCCAGATATAGGTGATGGGGAGGAAGGCAGCAAATCACACTGCCATGTGTGTACCTATGCAACAATCTTGCATGTTCTTCACATGTACCCCAAAACCTAAAATGCAATAAAAAATATATGTATAAAAAAAAAGTAATAGGAAATGACATTCTCACAAACTTTCCTGTGCCTGGGTTCCTGATAAGGCTCAACCACTAACTCTGTGCCCTGGATGATGCAACCTTGCTGAGCCTCAGTTTTCTTATCAGCAAAATGGGAGAGTTGACTAGATAAATGCTAGAGCTTTTTACAGCCATAATGTTCTATCAGCCTATAAAATGAAAATAATGATCCTAGGCTAAAAGAAACCAAAGATGGAACAGCAAATTAACAGTGAAATCCATCACTCAATAAGAAACAGAAGAATATGATAGAATGCCTAATTTGTAACATTTTTATCTCTATTGATTGATGTGCTAAAGATAATCTGTGCATCTAGACTGTCCTTGTCCTAATAGTGCTTTTTTTTTTTTTTTTTTTTGAGACGGAGTCTCACTCTGTCACCCAAGCTGGAGTGCAGTGGCCATGATCTTGGCTCACTGCAACCTCCACCTCCCAGGTTCAAGCGATTCTCGTGCCTCAGCCTCCCGAGTAGTTGGGATTACAGGCGCTCATCACCACGCCCAGCTAATTTTTTGTCTTTTTAGTAGAAATGGAGTTTCGCCATGTTGGTCAGGCTGGTTTTGAACTCCTGATGTCATGTGATCTGCCTGCCTTGGCCTCTCAAAGTCCTGGGATTACAGGCGTGAGCCTCAGCACTCAACCCAATAGTGCTTATTTTTAAAAGTTAAATCTTTCAAGTTTGTGACTTTTCTATGTCTACACTGATACACAGTTAAAATGTGAATATCATACAAAATGAAACCAGTTTATCAACTTTGACTACAATAAAGAGTAAAGGTAGTCAGGAGTAAAGGTAGTCAATTCCCCTTTTATAAACAATATATCTGATTTTACTTATTAAATTGGAGGGATGGGGGAATCACTACAGTTTTAAAACTCTTCCAAAGGCTGAAATCCCTTCAGTAGTTTTATTTTACTTTGTATACATATTTTTTACATTAACCAGTTTTGTCTTATACACATTTAAATATTATAAAGAACTAGATTTGGGATTAGATTGTTAGACTGTGACCCACACGGTTTAACAAATTAATCAAGTCAGTTGGTGTGTAATGTTCCAGTAACCTCTACAAAAAGTTATAAAAGATTAAAAATGTTGCTACCGATTGGTATTGTCAGAATTGTGAGCTGTAGTTTGCAAGAAATCAATGAAATAAATATATGGTTTGCTTCCCACAGATAATTAAACCTCAAAGTGAGGATCCAATCATGTGTCTGCTCCCTGAGCAAAAGATAAAACCAGCGAAGAGAGAGCACAGGACACAAACTGGCAAGCGTCCTCCAGGACGAAGATATGTTATCACAGTGCCTAAGAGGAGGAGATGGAATAATTTAAGTTAAATAAAAACAATCAAAAGATTTAGAACAAAACATGTAAACACCCACCTTAATATAGTAAGAATTCATAAATAGAATGATTCTAAAACATTTATATTGAAATAGAAGGTTACTTATATCTTACATCTATACCTTTGTGTCAATATTCTATACATAAAAGCTATGCTAATCATAGCTTTTTATTATTTGATTTTAAGATTAATTTCTAAATGTGCGAGCACATCAAATTTATTCAGTTATATAATATGTATAAAATATTTCATACTTTGAAAACACTTCAACTTATGCCAGATTTTTTCTTTTCTTTTTTTATCTAATATTTATTTAATAATAATTCTAGTTTCACAGGTTTTCGTGTTATGCCAGTTTGTACCCAAGTTTAATTACAGAAAAGGCAATAATTTCTAAACTGGTGGTATACATTTCTTTATAATTTTTTAATGTAAGGCCATTTATTAAAATAGACAAACTGTAAGATGAAAATGAAGGCAACAGAAAAATTCAACTTTCACAACGAAAAATGTTAGCACAACCTCAGAAATAATTTAGAAAAAAGTGTTAAAAGACATGTTGTAGATCAGATTATGTCAATTTGTGGTTCTAAATAAATCTTTTTAAAGTAAGAGATTAAAAACTCATCTTCAGTGTATATGTGAATTCTGTGTTTTATCACACAGGTATGTTTATTCAACACTATCTTTTGAAAATGGGCCATTTAAAAAGACATAGCAATTCATTCTGTAAGTTTCATTCAACTTTACTTAGGGTTGAATACACATGAAATGTGCCTTTAATGCATAAAAATCACAGTGGATAGCAGCAAAGGACTGGGCGGGAGGCACTGAGGAGAATTTGACAATTCACATTGTGATTATTCTGCACATTGATGAAATATAATTCACATCTCTAAAACCTCAAGACTTTCCTTTTTAAAGAACCAAAAGAAACCCAAGACACCTTGCTGACACTTCCCCACCCCTAAACAAACTTATAACTCTTTTACACATAAAACTGAAATGGTTATGGCAGCAAAAGGTTTTGATGGCAATGAAAGTTTATAAACGGTATTTTAATCGCTTTTTCTTATTGCCAGAGTGCAAGATGCAGGGTTCTCAGTCTTTCAGTAGTGCTTCTCCTGTAAATAATCCTTCATTTTGTTTGGCAAAGGCAGTTTCTGAATTAAGTCTATCCTGGTAATACTGACATATAACAAAACGACACAGGTACTGCAGTGAGCGCACCTGCATGAACCGGGACACTGGGTTGGTGAGTCTGACTGGGTAAGTTGCAGATCTAGGCAGCCAAGACCTTGAATAACAAAAAGCTCCATTTTCAAAGTCCCTGATTGAATGCTCAGTTAGATCAACTATGGACGTATACTCCTTCCACATCTGGCTATTCATAAAAGCTAAACCTAGTATTTCAGCACTCAATTCTAGTGTGAAGTGTTTTACCATGGGAGCAAATGCTCAAGCTTAAAAGGTAACGGTTGCTAGAATTGTCCCAGACAAGAAAAGAACCACCTGGCACGTTTGCTAGGCTCTCTTCTGCCTCCCAACGTGTGATTGGTCCCCCAGTACCATCCTTGTTTTGCAAGTTTTTTTCAGCTCCTCTGTGAGGCTTGACACAAGCCTAGGACCACTACTTTGCACTGAGTCAAACTCTTGCAACCCCAGGAAAAGAGTTAGGATTGAAATTCAAATGACAGCACATACTTTCAGTCATGTGGGCCTCCATGCCAGTAAGTCCACTGAAGTTCCTTTGGATTTGATTATTCTGCAGTGGAGGTAGCCATGGTGGGAGTGGAGGGACATCACTGTGACCCGCTCTCAGGCTCTGCAACATGACTCCTGTGGTGCCAATCAACAAGCCATTCACCGACTGATCCACAAAGATCTCTGGGGCAACAACTAGGTCCTGGTCTACCTGACTCTAGACTTCAGGGAAACAGCGCCCTCCCACTTGAGGAGGAACCACAGAGACTTCCATGCGAGATGAACTGTCCAGACAATAGCTACATGATCCTTCCAAAGGATACATCCCCTCATCTAAAGGCACAGTCTGCTGAATGTAGTCCTGAGGCATAAGTCCAATAACGACAGGCACCTGTTCATCCAGGTGAAGATGCAGGTCTCCGTTATGAGAAGCCGAACTTGCTTTCCGCACACGGTCTCACACCTGTAATCCCAACACTTTGGGAGGCTGAGGTGGGAAGATTGCTTGAGGTCAGGAGTTCAAGACCACCCTGGGCAACATGGTGAGATTCCATCTCTACAAAAAATACAAAAATTAGCCGGGTAGCAGCACTTGCCTGTTGTCCCAGCCACCCAGAAGGCTAAGGTCGGGAGATCAACAGAGCCCAGGAAGTGGAGGCTGCAGTAAGCCATGATTGCGCCACTGCACTCCAGCCTGGGTGACAAAGTGAGATACTCTTTCAAAATAAAATAAAATAAAATTTAAAAATGTTAAAGCAGCAAAATCTGGAGTATAAATGTTTAGGAAAAGATTCAAGAGCTATCACGTTAACAATTTATTTCATGCTTTGAAATTATTTAAAAATGTATTAACGGTAAAACAAAATTCTTTAAAAAATTAACTAGTTATATCTAAAAGTTAGGTAAATATTTTTAAATCCCTCAAAAATAAAATGTCTATTTATTCCAGCTTGAAACATCTAAGGTCAAAGGCACAATTTTTAAAACCTGAATAAAAGTAGTGACCAAGAACTGAATACATTTAAGTGTTTTTTTCTTCTGAGGACAAAGGTAAGGGAACTCTCTCAAGTTAAACTGTTACTTGCACTGCATTCCTTCAAGGCAACACATCAACCACAATTACACTAATTTGCATTAATTAGTTCACTTTATATAACTATTCTTGAATGGGGGCACAAGTGAACTTTATCTTTTCTAAAAGAATAATATTTATATACATCAGAATAGTTGGACTAAATGTGCTTTTCTGTGTGTGAAAAATGAGCAATAAATTCTTGCACAAAAGTTATTCTGAGGACTATAAGCCCTTGAAAGCACAGACCATGCCTACTCAGCTTTGTGGAGACAACAGTCTTTAACAATTCAGTGGGGAAAAGGACATCTTTTTTTTTTTTTTTTTTTTTTTTGAGACAGGGTCTTGCTCTGTCGCCCAGGCTAGAGTGCAGTGGTAAAATCTCGGCTCACTGCAACCTCCGCCTCCCAGGTTCAAGTGATTCTCCTGCCTCTGCCTTTTAAGTAGCTGGGATTACAGGTCCCCACCACCGTACTCGGCTAATTTTTGTATCTTTAGTAGAGACGGGGTTTCACCATCTTGGCCAGGCAGGTCTTGAACTCCTGACCTCATGATCCACCTGCCTCAGCCTCCCAAAGTGCTGGGATTACAGGTAGGAGCCACTGCGCCTGGCCTACATCTTTTTAATGAATCGTGCTGGAACAAGTGGACATGTGTTTGCAAACATATAAACCTCAACCCTTACTTTACACAATACTCAAAAACTACTTTGAGATGGATATAAGAAAATAACATATCTGTGATTTTGAGGTAGGCAAATATTTTTTAGATGGTACACAGAAAGCACTAACTGTGAATGAAAAAACTAATAAATCAAATGTCATCAAAATTTAAACCTTTCTTACCAAAGACACCAGGAAAACTGAATAGGCAAGTCAGCCTTGGAAAAAAATATTCATAATGCATATAACAGACAAAAGACTTATATTCAATCACAAAAAAGACAAATAACCCTTAAAAATTAAGCAAAAGATAGTTCATAAAGGAAGATATACAGTGACCCATAAGTAAATGAAAACCACTTCCTGACCCACCCAATCCCCAAATAGCTGAAATGAGAAAGACCAACAACATCAAGTGCTGATGAGGATATGGACCAACCAGACTGTCATGCATTGCTAGTGGAAATGTATAATGTTATACAGCCTCTTTGAAAAATGGGTAATTTCCTTAAAAGTTATACATGTAGTCATTCTTTTTTTTCCCCACCCAGGATGAAATGCAGCAATGTGATCTCAGTTCACGGCAACCCCCATCTCCTGGGTTTCTCCTACCTCAGCCTCCTGAGCAGCTGGGACTAGAGGTGCGCACCATGACACCTGGATAATTTTCATATTTTTCAGTAGAGACAGAGTTTCCCCCACATTGGCCAGGCTGGTCTCAAACTCCTGACCTCAAGTGATTTGCCTGCCTCATCTTCCCAAAGTGCTGGGATTACAGGCATAAGCTACTGCACCCAGCCATATAGCATTCTATAACCCAGCAATTTCAATCCTAGGAATTTATCCAAGAGAAATGAAAACATGTGCCACAAAAAGCTTTGTACAAGAATGTTAACTGAAGCTTAATTTATTATGGCCCCGAACTCGAAACAGCCCACATGTCCAACAACAGGAGAAAGGATGAACAATTGCCCCATTCATACAATTGAATACAATTTTTCAATATGGAACTACCAATACATGCAACAGAATCAATGATTTTCAAAAACATAACGCTAAGTGAAAGAAGCCTGGCACAAAAGTGCATCTTGTATGATTCCATTTATATAGCATTCTAAAGCAGGCACAATTAGCCTATAGAGAAGAAAATTCAAAACAGTGAGGCAAGATTGACTGTAAAGAAACACAGGACTTTCTGGAGTAATGGAAATATTCTGTATCTTGATGATGGTGTGAGTTATGTAAGGCTATACCTTTATCAGAATTTACCAAACTGTAGACTTACAATCCCACATTTCACCTATCCAAAGTATACCTCAATGTCTCAATTAAAAACAAAGCTTTTAAAAATTAAAGAGTGATGTCTTTGGAGATGAACTGTAAATTTGAAGCTTGACTCTGCCTTCTTACTAGCTGTAGAAAGAGGGTGAGGATTAGAGCGCCCAGCAAGGCATAAACCTTAACTATGTGAGTTTGTTTCCTCAAACCAAAAAAAGGATGTGGCACATCTACAGAGATTGATAACTGTTTTTTGAACTACGTTGACACCATTTTAGAAAAGTCTGGAAATACCAGGGGCTGCCACTGACCTTCAGGCAAACTCCATTTCAAATAGGAAAAGAGCCCATGTTTATGATTGAGCAAATTTGGGTACAAGTAAAACAACACCCAAAAAAAGCATTTTATGTTTTCTCCTACTGCAGGCCTTTCTCTCCAAGACAAACAGTGTCAAGGCCTTACAGAATATGCCTGTATAAATATTTGCTTAATCTTGAGAAAGAGGCCATGGAAATTTACCTGTATTGCAAATTAAAATCTAATTTTATAGTTAATTCCAATGTTTATTTGCAGGGCAATAGTTTAAGTTTTCATGGCCACAATAAACGACGACTTTACTAAGTTGAAGTTTTTACTCCTGTAGAAGAGAAAGAATAATTGAAAAGCATCACCTTAATGTTTTTATTACATACATATATGATCTAAAGTGGTCAGTAAAGTAATACATATATGAAGAAAGGAACTCTGTTATACTTCACATTATAAAGAAGGGGAGAAGGACCTGGGGTCTGGAGCCAGATGGCCTGTCCTCAAAACCCAGCTCCACCACTATATGATGAGTGAATCTGGGCAAGTGGCTTAACTTGTGTCTTATTTTTTCATCTGTAAAATGGGGATGAAGTGCTATTTACTATAGAGTTAATGTGAGACTAGAAGTCACATAGGTCAAGTATAAGAAGTAGGTTGGCATTAATTCCATCAAATTAACTATTAGTATTATGATTACAAATAGAACCCCCATCTGCTAACAATAATGAACAGAGAGTAATAAAAATTAAGTAAAAGTAGACTATATCCCACTATAACAGAACAGAAGCAAATTCTACAGGACACCTGGAAAGATATAATTGCTATACTTAAACGCTATGTTCTAGAAAAGCAAGGACTGGTTCTCATCACTACATTCAGTGATGCAACTAAAAGGTTCAAATATTGTTGGAATAACAAAAAGACCAAACAGAGAAGTCTTTATAGGACAGGCCCATCCCAGTCACAGCTTCTATAGATAATCGTTGATCTAAAAGCATAATCTCAGAAGCAAAAATGGAGCAAGCCCTACCATCACCATTTTCCAGATGAAAAAACTGAGTTTTCTGTGTGTGATTTATCCACATCAATTAGTCCTCTCTTTCTTCTTTTGGTAACATATCAAACACAGCTTTGCTAAGATTAGATGCCACTCAACATGCTTCAAACTATCCTTTGTTATTTATTATCATGATTATTTTTATCTTTATAAAAGTAATGCATGATCATTGCAGAACATTTTGGAAACATAAAAAAATGAAAAGATGTCACACAAGGAAAACAGTTGACCAGCTGGTGAATTTCTTTTCAGTCTTTGTCTTTGCACATTTTTAAATAGTCATGTTCATGCTTTTTATACAGTTGCGTAGCCTGTTTTTACAATTTAATGTTATACAAAAGTATTTTCATGTTACTGCTTTTAAAAAATCTGGACCCTAAAATGCAGCTAAAACTGTTTGGGTAACTTCCCATGGCTAGTAAAATTTCATAACCTTTTGCCTTTGATCCCTAAGTTCCCATCCAGATTTAACTCCCAAGGAAAAAATATGAATGTTCTATAAATTGCTTCTTCATAGTAATATTAGTAATTGGTCATTAGAAAGCTGTTAATTGCAATTTAGTAATTGAATTTTATTTTCTACTATATTACTCCGCTGGGTAATTCTATTAGAACCAAGAATTACTTTCCAGGAAACTTAGAAAGATAGGTAGGGAAATAGTATCTTCCAGCTATTATGTTGAATCAGCCTTACATTGTCCTGATACCAACTGGCAGAGACACAACAAAAACAGAAAATCTCAGGCCAATAACCCTGATGAACATTGATGTGAAAATCCTCAAGAAAATTCTGGCAAACTGAATCCAGCAGCACATCAAAGAGCTTATCCACCACAATCAAGTCGGCTTCATCCCTGGGATACAAGGCTAGTCAACATATACAAATCAATAAACGTAATCCAACATAAACAGAACCAATGACAAAAACCACGATTATCTCAATAGACTCAATAGATGCAGAAAAGGCCTTCAATAAAATTCAACACCACTTCATGCTAGAAATTCTCAATAAACTAGATGTTGATGGGCTGTATCTCAAAATAATAGGAGCTATTTATGACAAACCCACAGCCAATATCATACTAAATGGACAAAAACTGGAAGCATTCCCTTTGAAAACTGGCACAAGACAAGGATGCCCTCTCTCACCACTACTATTCAACATAGTATGAGAAGTTCTGGCCAAAGCAATCAGGCAAGAGAAAAAAGTAAAGAGTATTCAAATAGGAAGAGAAGAAGTCAAATTCTCTCTGTTTGCAGATGACATGATTCTATCTTTAGCAAACCCCATCATCTCAGCCCAAAATCTCCTTAAACTCATAAGCAACTTCAGCAAAGTCTCAGGATACAAAATCAATGTGCAAAAATCATAAGCATTCCTACACACCAATAATAGACAAACAGAGAGCCAAATCATCAGTGAACTCCCATTCACAATTGCTACGAAGAGAATAAAATACCTAGGAATATAACTTACAAGGGATGTGAAGGACCTCTTCTAGGAAAACTACAAACCACTGCTCAAGGAAATAAGAGAGAATGCAAACAAATGGAAAAACATTCCATGCTCATGGATAGGAAAAATCAATATCATGAAAATGACCATACTATCCAAAGTAATTTATAGATTCAATGCTATCCCCATCAAGCTACTACTGACTTTCTTCACAGAATTAGGAAAAACCACTTTAAATTTCATATAGAATCAAAAAAGAGCCTATATAGCCAAGACAATCCTAAACAAAAAGAAACAAAGCTGGAGACATCATGCTACCTGACTTCAAACTATACTATAAGGCTACAGTAACCAGAACAGCATGGTACTGGTACCAAAACAAAGATATAGACCAATGGAACAGAGCAGAGGCCTCGGAAGTAATGCCACACAGCTACAACCATCCGATCTTTGACAAACCTGACAAAAACAAGCAATGGGGAAAGAATTCCTTATTTAATAAATGATGTTGGGAAAACTGACTAGCCATATGCAGAAAACTGAAACTGGATCCCTTCCTTACAACTTATATAAAAATTAACTCAAGATGGATTAAAGACTTTGACATAAGACCTAAAATCATAAAAACCCTAAAAGAAGACCTAGACAATACCATTCAGGACAAAGGCATGGGCAAGGCTTCATGTCTAAAACACCAAAAGCAATGGCAACAAAAGCCAAAATTGACAAATGGGATCTAATTAAACTAAAGAGCTTCTGCACAGCAAAAGAAACTATTATCAGAGTGAACAGGTAACCTACAGAATGGGAGAAAATTTTTGCAATCTATCTATCTGACAAAGGGCTAATATTCAGAATCTACAAGAAACTTAAACAAACTTACAAGGAAAAAAAAAACCCCATCAAAATGTGGGCAAAGCATATAAATAGACACTTCTCAAAAGAAGACATTTATGTGGCCAACAAACATATGAAAAAAAAGCTCTTCATCACTGGTCCTTAGAGAAATGTAAATCAAAACCACAATGAGATACCATCTCACACCAGTTACAATGGCAATCATTAAAAAGTCAGGAAACAACAGATGCTGGAGAGGATGTGGAGAAATAGGAACGATTTTTTTTTTTTTAGACAGAGTCTCACTCCATCGCCAGGCTGGAGTGCAGTGGTGTGATCTCAGTTCACTGCAACATCTGCCTCCCAAGTTCAAGCAATTCTCCTGGCTAAGCCTCCCGTGGTGGCTGGTGCCACCATGCCCAACTAATTTTTGTATTTTTAGTAGAGACGGGGTTTCACCATTTTGGCCAGGATGGTCTCAATCTCTTGGCCTTGTGATCTGCCCACCTCAGCCTCCCAAAGTACTGGGATTACAGGCTTGAGCCACCGTGCCTGGCCAGGAACACTTTTACACTGTTAGGAGGAGTGTAAATTAGTTCAACCATTGTGGAAGACAGTGTGGTGATTCCTCAAGGATCTAGAACCAGAAATACCATTTGACCCAGCAATCCCATTACTGGGTATATACCCAAAGGATTATAAATCGTTCTATTATAAAGACACATGCACATGTTTATTTATTGCATCGCTAATTACAATAGCAAAGACTTGGTACCAACCCAAATGCCCATCAATGATAGACTGGATAAAGAAAATGTGGCACATATACACCATGGAATACTACGCAGCCATAGAAAGGATGAATTCATGTCCTTTGCAGGGACATGGATGAAGCTGGAAACCATCATTCTCAGCAAACTAACACAGGAACAGAAAATCAAACACTGAATGTTTTCACTCATAAGTGGGAGTTGAACAATGAGAACACATGGACACAGGGAGGAGAACATCACACACCAGGGCCTGTTGGGGTCGGGGGCTAGGGAAGGGAGAGCATTAGGAGAAATGCCTGATGTAGATGACGGGTTGATTGATGCAGCAAATCACCATGGCACCTGTATACCTATGTAACAAACCTGCACATTCTGCTCATAAAGTATAATAAAGAAAAAGAATCCTAACATAGAACATAGAACCTAAACAAGGCCAAGTTCAAAATTCCAAAACTAGTCACAACTAAACTAAGAGACCAAATCAGTTAGAAGAACCATTTGGGGCCAGTAAAATAACTGGTGATTCCACCATTTCTTTTAGATTAAGGAAATTTAGACACTATTCTTCCTAACTAATGAAGCCTCTGCTATCACATAAAGATGCCAGTGCCCCTCTTCTGCTCCTCAAGAACCTAATGAAGAGTTCAAAAGCAAACTGAGCAGAAGTTTGTACCAGAGTATGGAGCAATACTGTGCTCACTAGAGTCTATGCAGGTTGGTGGATTCTGTCTCTCAGCTGGAGGCTCTTTAAGAGAAATGGTCCTCTCTCCATTTCTGACGCAAGTTCTCCTCCACTTTCTTCATATATGTGTGTATGCACAGGCATGCACACACACACACAGCCTTACACCTTACACAGGGGAAACAGCTAACTTGACCTAGATTAACCAATAAGGTACTATTCCACTAAAATTGCAATCACAGAGTGAAAAACCAAATCCAATAGATTTTAAAAGACTGGACAACAAAAGCTATGCATAGCAGACTATCTACAGACTATCTACAGAAAAGCCCAGAGGCTCGCAAGCTTACCAAGAATAACCCTGCTCGGGGAAAGGTCCAAGCCTCCAGAAGGTGTTGTAGCTAAATGAGACCAGCTCTCCAGGAAATCTGGTGGCAATGTGGTGAGTCTGTTGCTTGATAAATCCAAGTAGGTGAGGTTCTTCAGATACCTGAGCGCGTCTTTTGGCACACTGGTTATTCTGTTATTGTGCAAATCCAGGGTCCTCAGAAGGGGCATGTCCAGCAGAGATGTCCAAGGAAAAGCAGCCAGAGAATTTCCATCCAAGCGCAACTCATGCAGCTGCTTCAGGTTGTAAAAGCTGCTAGGGTCAATGCTGGCCACGGAATTGTAAGTCACCCAGAGGTACTGAAGCTCAACCAGGTAATAGAAGGCCTCTGCGGAGATTCTGTGGATGACAGTCTTCTCTATGCGAAGCTTCACGGTATCCACAGGGAGGTTTGTAGGGAGCTCATTCATATCCATGTCGTTACATAGCACCAACCTAATGTCACAAAAAGAGCAATGTGAGGAAACTCACTCTCCAACACCCATTTGAAAAAAATATTTCTCATTTGAAAAATGTATCAATTTTCAGCCAGGCAGTGGCTCATGCCTGTAATCCCAGTACTTTGGGAGGCCAAGACGGGCAGATCACTTGCAGTCAGGAGTTGGAGACCATCCTGGCCAATATGGTGAAACCCCATCTCCACTAAAAATACAAAAATTAGCTGGTCATGGTGGCAGGCACCTGTAGTCCCAACTACACAAGAGGCTGAGGTAGGAAAATCGCTTGAACCCAGGAGGTGGAGGTTGCAATGAGCCAAGATCACACCACTGGCCTCCAGCCTGGGTGACAAAGCGAGACTCCATCTCAATATATATAAATTTTTATTCCCTATTAGTGTTCAAAAATATTTATTCTGGTTAACCTATTCTCTAATAGTGCATCTTCTTCTTTATCGTGACAGCAGCTACTTTTAGGTTGAACCATATGAAATAGCCAAGGTAGTAAAAAATGATCAAATATCAGCAATTTCGTGTGGTTCAATTTCATGTGGTTCAACCTAATATTTATGAAGATCTTTACATGCAAGCCCTGCTCACAAGGTCACATCTATGACTTTATTTAATCATCACAACAACCCCAGGAGGTAGATATTGGGTAATAGGTAAAAGTGCCTGCTTTAGAGTCACACTGATCTCGGATCAAAACTATCCAGGGTCTAAGGTCTGCCGCCTCCTCTGTGGCCACGTAAAGCCGCTTCACCAGTGTCTCAACGTCATTTTCCCATATGGCACTGTTATGATGATTAGTTACAATGGATGTAAAACTTTACAACTTCCTGGCACATAATATATACTCAGTAGGTGTTTGCTGTTACTGTCAATAACCTCAGTTTTACATGGAAAGTAACTGAGGCCCACCAACATTCAGTAACTTCCCAAGGTCACCCAACTAGTGAGTTTCGCAGCCATCTTTCAAAACCACTTCTGTCCATCTTCAAGTGCACCTGTTTAGGGAATGGCCCATTTTAAAAGCATCGCCTGTTAAAATCATAAATCAATCCTTTTTAAGAGGATAATTTATTTAGGTGAAAGAAAAAAACAAGTGTTCACAGCACATGTTTAAAGCTGAGCTCTGTTTTAACAACGTGACTTGCACATTGCTTTCTGCCTAAGGAATAAACCAGAAACTAGGAGTTGACCTTGAGCGAGTCACATTTTGATCTTGTTTGTTGGCACATATAAAACAGGCATAGAAAAACAACCTTGTACCAGCTGGGCAAGGTGGCTGTAATTCCAGCACTTTGGGAGGCCAAAGCGGGTGGATCACTTGAGGTCAGGAGCTCGAGACCAGCCTGGCCAACATGGTGAACCCTCATCTCCACTAAAAATACTAAAGTTAGCCAGGTGTGGTGGTGGATGCCTGTAATCCCAGCTACTCCAGAGGCTGAGGTGGGAGAATCACCTGAACCCAGGAGGCAGAGTTTGCAGTGAACCAAGACTGAGCCACTGCGCTCCAGCCTGGGTGACAGAGTGAGACTCCAAATCAAAATAGAAAAAAAAAAAAAAGAAAGAAAAAAGAAAAACAACACTGTCCCATGTGTAAATTTAAAGTATGAGGAATCTGAGAATTTACATTCATTTTAGCCTGGAAAAGACCTATTTATCTCCTATGATGCACTCATCTGAATTACTAAAAATGAACAATAAGAATATCATACAAATTATAGCACACTATAAATTCAGTACATAATTGCAATAAAAAGGGTGAAAAAAATTTCACCCTTTGGTAAAAATCACATTAAATCAGTGGATTTGAAAAGCTACTCATAATGTATACAAATGTAAGCAGCATAAAACTGCAATGTGTTATCTCCTTTCTGTAACTTCAGGAGAAGACCTCATGGAATCTTTGAAATTCTCTAGGGGTATCTCTTATTTTTCATCTCTATTTTGCATCACAGATTTCAGTGCTACTTTATACCAGAATGGTAGCCATTTCTACTCACTAGGGAAGTATTTCAGCATGCTATCATAGAAGAAAGCCTAGTGTGTACACAAAAAGATCTAGCATCTTTACCAACTTAGCTACTACATCAACACAATTATATAACCTAGGACAAGTCACTTGGTCTCCGTACAGTTTAGTTTCTTCACATATAAACTGACAAGGGGTTGAACTAGATTATTTCTTACCAGGGCTAATATTCTATAATTATAAAATCCATCAATAATGGGGTCACCACAGAGAAGGAAACATTTCTGTGATTGTTTCTCAAAAGTAACCTGGCCTGATCTTCACTGCTGCACATCCCTGGACAAGCAGGTCTTTAATTTGCTACATTCTCTTTATCGTCTTGAACCACCCAGTGAATATCTCAAAAAATACCAAGAATTGTTTCAGTAAAGTTTATACAATAACAAGATAACCTTTTAACAAATGTCTTAGTTATTATTATGTATTTGTTTAAAGTTATAAGACATAAATTGGGCAATTCTTTTCACAAATTATTTTGTCTACGACTCACCATTTACTTCAACCAAGTCACAAATAGTCTGATTTTGTTATTAAATGCCCTCTCAAAAAAAAATTCAGGTTCTATCGTGTTTAGCTAGCAAGAGTTCTGTTTTGCATTTCACATATCTAAAAGGCCACATGCACATTATAAGCAAATAACAATTCTCACTACACAAGTAGATGCTAAAGCAACCTAGAGATTGAATAAATTCTGCGAGGATCCTTCAGTGTCTGCAAGAGACAGTATTTTTTTTCAATCTTCTTTACTTTGTAAATTCAATCAGCTTAAAATGAAATATTCTATTAACCTCTCTAAGTTTACGCTTGAGATCTTCCTTCCTGCCAAATAATCCTCAAAGGAAGTGGAGAGCCCTGAAAGCAAAGGCTCTGGGCATGTCCCCGCAGCTCCTGTTCAGCCCTGCCCTCTTAGGCTTTCTATAATCAAGGGCAGAGCTGGCCACGCACCTTTAAATGGTTTGACCTCAAGCAGCATTTTGTGAACATGAGCATAATAAAAATTTTGGAACACAGAATGTGTTTAGAAATTCCCAATAACTTGAGACACCTTTAACAGTCAAACTGCTCAAAATGAAAACAGTGAAGGAGTAGGTGACCAGTATTAATACAATTAAGCTAAAGCTTATGGACATTAAACCTTCTCTTCTGTGACTTCTGATCCTTAAACATTTGCTTTCAAAAGTAGGCTCTCTTGTTTGAGTCCTTTTTGTCAAAATAATGAGAAAATTTAGTAGCAAGCTGAGGAGCATACCTTGATCCCAAGCCGTCATTTCTGCCATGATAATCACAGGAGCACTGTGAAGGACACGAACTGCCCACTCCTTCCAAAATGCTAAGAACAATGCACAGACATGCAAAGAGATGCATCGCTCCTTTTAGAGGTTATTTAAGCAAAAGGTAACCAAATCCTAAGCATTCAGAAACTGGTGTGCCCGGAATGCAAACAGCCATTTAGTAACAGCAGATTACACAGGATTAGCTGAGATCTGTAGTTACTTAACCTTCAAGTGTATCTTGCAGGAGATCAATTGACCCAGCCTTTGAATACAGTTTCAGCAAAGTAACACATCCTAAGGAAAATGAAAATCAAACACATGACAAGCAATTTCAATAGTTACCCATAGCTTGATTTGCAAGGAAATGCCTATTAAATCCCTTTCCTCTGGATGTACTTGCCACTACACCTTAAAAATATACTTAATGTTAAAAATAATTTGATCTTGGCAGATGCTAGAAAATTCTGTAGATTATTTACATGTTACGACATTATAAAACTTTTTGTATTTGGTTTCTGCCAGTATGCGTAACTAATTCAGTTTTACAAAATTTGGTTTTAAAAATAGAGGCACATGACAAAAGAATGATTTAGAAAAGAGTTATTGATGTTGTCACAAACTGGTTATCTCTAAAAATAAAGTAAAACAAGTCCCTTACATAGATTTTATGGGGAAAATGCTTCAACCAACCACTCGTGTGGCAGGAGTAAGTTCTCCAGTGAGAATGTGTTCTAAGACTCTTCCAGATCATCTCAGTGTGTGGAAGGTTTATCCCAGCACGTTTATTTTTAATGCAGGCAACTATCTCTGCTCAATAGTTTCCCAAGTTATCTGCATCAAAGCCATATTTGCAGATCAGCTCTAATTCTTTTAGCTATATTAGGCTCTATCAGAAAATATAAATTATATGTAATTGAATTTAAAACTGTCTCCACACACATAAAATGGAGAATTCACAGAGTCACTCAAGGATTTAAGTAATAAATATATGTCATTTAACCTTCTTAGTGGCCACTTCTAACCATCCTCTTTAAACTAAAAACTTTTTTAAAAGAAAATTAAATCTATAAAAATAAGCATATTACAGGAAATGTTGAAAACTAATAGAATTCATATAAGAACCATAGTCTGACAAACTGCGCGCTCAATTAAAATAAAACACTGCAGGTTTCCAGATTCTGCAAAATTCATTTTTTCATCAAATATTTACTGAGTACTTACTCTCTGCTGAGCACTGAGGGTTACAAAGATGAACAAGACAGTTATTACATGTAAGGAACTCACACGACAAAGAGAGGAACAGAGTATTCAAGAAGCACAAGAAAAGAACATCAAATCCAGCTTATGTTAGTCAAGCAAGACTTCCTAAGGTGGGTGGTGCCTGGCTGCCATTTACAGGGTGCATGATGATGTATTATGGGAAAATCCAAAATGGGGCATTACAAGCAAAGGGAATAGGAACAAAGGGAGAGAAGAGAGAATGAGTGTATTGTCTTCAGTGAACTGCAAGCACTTCTTATTGCTCAGGCATAAGATTTTGAGGCAGGAATTTAAAAAAGATAAAGCTGGACAGGTAAGTGGGATGATATTTTCAAGGAAACCCTTCGATTGGATGGAGAGCTTACGCTCAGCCTGTAGGAAATGGGAGCAAAAAGAGTTAGACTTGGGAGTGGCACATCAACTTACCCTTTTAGGAAGAATTCTCTGCTGGCTGCTTGGAGAAAAGGTTTAGATAGAACAAGCAACAAGAAAGGAGGAGGCTTCGGGTGGATGTCTGTGGTTACAGTCCAGGAGAGCGGCCATCAGGCTACAGCCTTGACTGCTGTGCTGGAAATAGTTAGGATAATGCAGCTTCAGGAAACATCCAGGTGAGAGAAATGATTGATTAGGTGTAGGGATGAAGAAGGGATTTAAGAACAACCCTCGGGTTTCCCAGTGCTGGAGATTCAGTGAGAGGTGGTGGCCCTAACTGAGTTTTTGAGCACAAGAGGAAGGAGAAATAGGATGGGTAAAGCTCTGATTGCCAAATGACCAAGAGATTTTTTGAATTATTAATTTCACGGATATCACGACTTACACGGAGGCAAGACGTGCCAAATTGAGTATAGAAACGCTGTTTAAAGATACACACACACACACAAAAAAAACACACAATAAAGATAAAAACATCAGAAATTGTAAACTAAGAGGTCAGAGGGAACTATGTAACCAAAGCCATGTCTTCCTAGTTTTACCATATAAGCAAATTAATTGATAATATAGCATTGAAATATAAGTACTGTACACTGTTGAACTCCTTTATATTTGAGGCAAAGTTGTTTCTTGCTCATTGCTGGAAATGAGTTCATGGCCTTGCAAACTGGAACTCTTGAGTCCATTTTTCTAGACAGTATTACAGATGTTGTCCCCGGCCTTTTAATGGCTCTGGGACTTTGGGCACAGATTTCACTATACTCTCCCTGTAAAAAGGTTCAGCTACAGTAGACAGGATGAGCAAAGAGCTAGTGACACAAAGCGTTCAGAACTCTCTGGGAACACTAAACATTTCATCTGGCCATGAAGAAAGACAAAAAGCTGAAAAGTCCCTTTGGGGGTATGTTAAAGAGGGCCTTGAAAATCCAGCTGAAGGGTTTATACTTAACTTGGTGGGCAAGTGAAGGTTTTCTGGCTAAAGATTTTGGGCATCGGAACTTTATTTTTAAAAGATTAGCTATGAAGTTGTATTGATTTGCAGTTGTACTGTATGTATTGATTGCTGTGGGAAAGTCAGAAAGTGAGGAGATAAGGTAGGAGATTACTATAGCAGTTTACCTTTCCATATACATAGAGGACTGTACATGTAAAATTAATGCCTAGATTGTACTTAATATGCTAAAGAGACAATTTACAGGAAGACAAAATAGAGATTAAAAAATACAATATGCAAAGATACACAGCCTCACTAGCAGTTAACGAAATGTGAAGTAAAACTAATTTAAGCTAGAGTATATAACTCATATTTTAAATATATACAGCACTATTAGCAGGAATATGCAGTGAAAATCTCACTTAGATACTGCCAGTATCAGTGTAAACTAATTCTATCTTTCCAGAAAGCAAACTAGCAACAATAATAGGGTTTTTGTATTTGTATCCAGTATTTCCAGTCTGAAAAAACCACTCAAATAGAATAATTTCTCCCAAAGAAAAAACATATTTATACTAAAATGTTTTCAGTGATACATCCATGAAACTAAAAATTGGAAAGCAATTTAATTGTCTGCTATATAAACAATGGTATATTGTACTATGCTTAACAGTCTTTTAAAATGACAACTATGAGAGTCTCCAAATTCATTCAACATTGAAAAACTATTTATTGAGTGCCTACTACATACCAGACAGCATTGGGTACATGTGCTAAGGATCCATCAAAGAACAAACATATAAAAATCTCCACTCTGATTGGTGTTAACCCTGGTGGGCAAATGTATGGAGTAGATATGCAGAAAACGATAATAAAAATTTCAGAAAACATAAAAATATGCACAGAGGTTATAATGCCATATTATATATATCTATATAGATATATATATGAATTGACAACATTTTATTTAGAAACCATCGTGTTTAATGTTCATTTGATTATTTTTGTTTAATAAGTTAATCATTGATTTAAATGTTAAAATGTTGAAATGCAAAAATGCTTTCTATTCTAACGGGGGAACATCCAACAACTCATTTCATAATTATCTAGAATTATTATTATTGTTATTATTAATTTTTTCTAACATTAAATTAGTGACTGCTTCTATTCCAATGGAGGAGCCAGGGGAAGTTACAGGTCATCAGTGCAGTGTAATGTATGCCATAATAGGGAGAAAGAAAGGGGCCTTAACCTCAGATCCCTAATTCATCAAAGGAGATAAGGAATAAGTTGATATACCAGGACACAGAGAAGCGTTCACTACAGCAGCCAAGGCACAAGCAAAAGCAGCATGAGTGCACCTGAGGAACTTACAGACTAACAGGACAATGATCTATGTCTGCATCTGATCTAAATGGACTCCTATTTAAAATAAAAGCATTGCCAAAAACTACACTGTTTTGATAGTATGTCCTTTTCTCTCCTTTGAGATTCTTCCAGAAGCCAGTGGGTTTTGAGATACATCCATTGGTAAAATAGTTGTCACAGGCATTGTTTGGTGAGTCTGACATTTTAACATGGCAAGCATCGCCCTCCGAAACCTACAATAAAAAACAGAAAAATCTGGCATTAACTCATAATGATTTGAAACTTCTAAGGCATTTTAAAATATGGCTGATACCACTACTGTTAATTCACATCTCTGGATAGATTGCTGCCTCCAATTTTAATATCTCCTGTTGAGAACCTTTATAAATACATAAAGTATATGGTACATTTAAAGACCAATTTTGTCTGCTGATTCTATAGATCTCCTGTTGAGAACCTGTATAAATACATAAGGTATATGGCACAGTTAAAGGCCAATTTTGCACTGTTGATTCTATAGATTGAAGACATCTAATAAAAGTAAATATTTATATATATTTAAAAGGATGTTTCTAATGTCAGGTGCCATGAGATGTTTATTTGAACTAACAATGTGTGTTTCATGCCTCTGTTCTTCCCAGCAAAGGCCAGTTGAAATTAAGGGGGCTTGGGAATGACTGAATTTTCCAAAAGAACTACCAGCAGATTCTGATTTTAAATGTGTTCTTCATTCTTCTTATGTGGTCTGTTTGGTCTGTAAAATTTTGTTTCTTCACATACCTGTAGCTAAAGCTGCTTTCCCAAACCTTGTCATTCCGGGATAAGATTACCTAACTTCTGCTGAAATTTTCTGGCTGAATATTTAAGCACAGTAGATTGATTTATTCCATCTTTCCAGCAGTAACACAAATGAAACAATCTAAACTTCACAGAGAACGCAGGAAAGGAACACTTTGCTGAGAAATCCAAAAAAGAGAGGAGGGAAGAATTCTCTAGTATCCTGAAGCCTTTTATATTGGCGCTGAACTTTTCTCTTGTATTTGAATGATAAGTCTTCTTTCTTGTAAACATACGTTTATACTACCCACCAAGGGAGCCCAATGTTGCCTCATCTATTTTGCAGTAATAGCATCACTCTTTTCTTTGGAAACCACTATTCCATGTATTTTGGGGTGGGGTAACCATTTGAACCAAGCTGACCACTGACATTCCAGGAGCTTTTCTGCCAGAGAGCTGAGATGCAGTTGGCATTTGGGGATGCTTAGCTGTTAGAACTTGGGTCTTGGGTTGCCCGCGATAATCTCTGCCACTATTTGGGAAGAGTCTGTTACAAATCTAGGCATTTAAGGTCCTAGATGCTGCTGCAGTCACATGAGCCAAGTGACCTTTATGCTAGATGAAAGTGGTTTCTGTCACTTCTCTCCCAAAAAGTCTTAACATTCTGTTTATATCAGTTTTATTTTGTATTTGCATTTTAGACACTACTTACTTTTTATTAGCAACCACATAAATGCAGGGGTTGTAGAATGTGGAAGATTTTGCAAACAACGGAGCTATGATGGCCATGGCAGGAGGAATCTTCTTGGGGTCACCAAAAGAAGCCCATAAGCACACGATGGAGTAAGGGGACCATGCCACCAGAAACATGCAGATCATTATCACAGACATCTGAAAAGAAATCAATATCCACCAAGCCCAATCTTTACAATATTTAAATATGAATATATCTAAAGTAATTTGAATATGTTTATGTTGTTGATGACATAAAGGAAATAGCTGAGTTTTTGCCTTCAGTGTTCTTTGTTCAGGTGCCTGAAGTCATCTGTGATAATGAGACCTTGTGAAATGGATATATCAAGAATATATTACATTGCTTTTAAGAATGTTACACACATGTAAAGAATGCCCTCTTTCTTTCTATATGCTAGGGGAGAGTATAAAAGCTAACTTGAATGAAAGACTGAGGAAAACCCACCCTACCCCCACTTCAAGTCATTGTGCTATGAACTGCTGGCATGGCTATTATTATTATTATCACCGTCATTATTATTTGCTGTTATTGGAATTATCTGCTAAACTAAAATATAACTTTCTAACTTTCTAAACTCAATCTGGAAACAAATACAATCATATCTTGAGCTCAGTGGATTCTAACACAGGCCATTTCTGCTGGATAAATATTACACACAGTGCAGATAATTTTGTAAAGGAGCTTTCTTGCATTCAGTTTCAATGGAAAAAATTATATTTTTATATTGCTTCTCTGGATTGCCTGCTAAAATTATGGAACAGAGGTTAAAGAAGACATAAACCCATAAGGACAGAGAATCAGAGATTAGACAATATTTTTTTTAATGGAAACAATGACCATTGCACAAGTGGCAAATTATGCAAGAAACATGAAAATAATTTTATAAATAAGTAAATAAATAATGTTAAAAAGCCAACTATGAGGGAAAACCAGATACAGAGCAATCCCTACTACAGAGCTACAGAAAGTCTAGTAACAAAGGGTACCAGAAAACTCTGGATGTGGGGGTGCCCATGGAGCTCAAGATAGAACTGGTTGAAATCTACAAAGAAAAGAAAGTAGTTAGACTTCCAAATCTTCTCCCTGTCCACTCAGTCTAGTCAATAACTTCCCCTTCCTCTCCCTGGAAGACTTCCAGAGGCTCAGTATGTATATTTTTAAAAAGGCTAATTTGGGAAACTCAGGACACACGGACACCAGGTTCAGCTAAGCACTTCAGTACTGTACTGAAAAGAGTGGTATCTGTGTGCTGACCACTCCCTGCACGGAGTGTGAAAAAACTTGGAGATAGACTTTTACCTCCCACCCAGAAACATGAAAGAAACTGATCTGCCCAGAATAAAATACCTAGACAGTTAGAAATTCCCCCAAACCTCTATTCCATCATTTTAGAAGGCAATCAGGAGGGAGCAACACGAAAAACATAATTTTCCATTTAAACAAGATACAAGAGAGCTCCTTTACAAAATTATCTGCATTGTGTGTAATATATATCCAGCAGAAATGGGCTGTGCTAGAATTCACTGAGCTCCAGATAGGATTATATTTGTTTCCAGATTGAGTATGGAAGTTAGAAAGTTGTTGTTGTTGTTGTTTTGATTAGCAGATAATCACAGTGATGATGGTCATAATAATAATAATACCTACAGAGACAATTAGAAATTCTCCCAGAAGAAACATTTCACTAATAAGCATCTCCATGCTTACAATCAACATTTTTAATGCATCACTCTTAAGTATGAGGGGACAATCATTGACCACCAGACATTAAGAAAACTTTTACATTGACAGGCAAAGAAAAAAAAAACAGTGCAGGAACTGAGGGGAAACAAAAATATGTGGTAAACAGAAGGAAATATAAATATATACATAATAGCACAGAAATAACAGAGGATATACATCCATAAAACAAGGAGAGAATAGAGTATAAAATAGCTGTTTTAGCAATAAAAATGGTTTTTAACTCTAGAAGAGAACCTAGGCAATACCATTCAGGACACAGGTACAGGGAAATATTTCATGATGAAGATGCCAAAAGCAACTGCAACAGAAGCAAAAATTGACAAATAGGATCTAATTAAACTAAAGCGATTCTGTACAGCAAAAGAAACTATAAATAGAGAAAATAGACAACATACAGAATAGGAGAAAATTTTTGCAATCTGTTCATCTGACAAAGGTCTAATATCCAGCATTTATAAGGAACTTAAACAAATTTATAAGAAAAAACAAGCAACTCCATTAAAAACTGGGCAAGGGATATGAACAGGCATTTCTCAAAAGAAGACATACATGCAGCCAACAAACATGGAAAAAAAAAAAAGCTCATCACTGATCATTAGAGAAATGCAAATCAAAACCACAATGAGATACCATCTCATACAAGTCAGAATGGCTGTTAATAAAAAGTCAAAAAATAACAGATGCTGGTGAGGCTTTAGAAAACACTATTACACTCTTGGTGGGAGTATAACTTAGTTCAACCATTGTGGAAGATTGTGTGACAATTCCTCAAAGACCGAGAGACAGAAATACCATTTGACCCAGCCATTATTTTACTGAGTATATACCCAAAAGAATATAAATTATTCTATTATAAAGACACACGCACGTGTATGTTTATTGCAGCACTATTCACAATAGCAACCATGGACATGACATGGAATCAACCTAAATTCTCATCAATGATAGACTGGATAAAGAAAACATGGTACGTATACATCATGGAATACCATGCAGCCATAAAAAGGAATGAGATCATGTCCTTTGCAGAGACATCAGTGGAGCTGGAGACCACTATCATTAGCAAACTAATGCCGGAACAGAAAACCAAATACCATATGTTCTTACTTATAAGTGGGAGCTAAATGATGAGAACACATAGATACACGGGGGCGAGCAACACACACTGGGGCCTGTCGGAGGGCTGAGGGAGCGAGGAGGGAGAGGATCAGGAAGAATAGCTGATGGATGCTGGGCTTAATACCTGGGATGATCTGTGTGGCAAACCACCATGGCACACGTTTACCTATGTAACAAACCTATATATCCTGCACATGTACCCCTGAACTTAAAATAAAAGTTGGAAATTTTTTTAAAAAATGGTTTTTATCCTATCTGTAAAAGTTGAGAGTAGAATGTTAAAAATGTAATAGAAAGATTGTATGATATTATCAGACTGGGATTAGGGTAGGTGAATCAGCTAAATTATCTAAGTGCAGGGTCAGATCCTGTTTTTATTTAAAATTTGTATTTTGTTCAACATAATTTTTGTACTAATATTGTTTTGTTTTTGTTGTTTTTTTTGGTTTTTTGTTTGAGACAGAGTTTCGCTCTTGTTGCCCAGGCTGAAGTGCAATGGCGCAATCTCGACTCACTGCAAACTCCACCTCCCAGGCTCATGCAATTCTCCTGGCTCAGCCTCACAAGTAGCTGGGATTACAGGCATGCACCACCATGCTCAGCTAATTTTGTATTTTTAGTAGAGATGGGGCTTCTCCATGTTGGTCAGGCTGGTCTCAAACTCCCAACCTCAGGTGATCTGCCTGCCTCGGCCTCCCAAAGTGCTGGGATTATAGGCGTGAGCCACCACACCCGGCCCAATATTGTTTTTTAAAGTACTAGATTAAACTACTTTTTTTAATTAATGAATTTTTTGGTGCTTGCTTGAATTTTTGCACCCAAGGGTTGGCCTTCACTTTCCTCACTCTTATCCTAGACCTAGATATGGTTGAGGAAATCTCCCAGAAAGTAGAAACAAAAACAAACAAACAACCACTGCAAAAGAAACAAACAAAAATAGACAATATGGGAGATAAAATTTAAGAAAATTAGTAGATAAGTCTAGAAGATGAAATATCTAAATTAAAGAATTCCAGGGAAAGAGAAAACAAAAAACACAGGGACCGGAATCATCAGAGAAATCATACTAGAAATCTCCTAGAAGAGGAAGACCAGAGTCTCTACACTGAAAGTACTCACCAAGTACCCAGCACTGGATAAATACTCATACCAAGGCCCATCAGTATACATTTTCAGAAAACTAGAGACATAGAGAAGATCCTGTAAGTTTCCAGCAAGAACCCACAGATCACCACAGAGCATCAGCCACCAGAATGCCATCAGCCTTTGTAGCAGCAGTGCTGGAAATTAGGAGACTATACAGCAATGCCTTCAAAACTCTTTGAATGTTACTTTTGCACCTAGAATTCTAGACTAGGCAAACAATCAGTCATATATGATAGTAAAATTAAGACATTTTCAGTTATGCAAAGTCTTAAAAAATTTACCTCTCCTGTAACCTCAGGAATTAATTGGGGAATGTGTTCCACCAACTCAGAGAAAATAGACTAAGAAGAAAGAAAAAGGAAGACAAGCATTCCAGAAAACAGGGGATTTGATCCTGGAAGGAGGCAAAAGCATCCCGAGCTGGTGATGAAGGGAGACCTGAGGATGTTGGCTTTCTGAGCAGCAGTCCTCAGGAGAAACCAATTCAAACCAGAGCAAAAGGCCCCAGGGAACCAGGGGGATGGCTTCAAGAAGAGGATAAAGCGCATCACTTCTGTGGCGTGTTTAAACATACCGAGAGCAGGGCAAGAGCCTCTTTAGCCAGATATTGTTAACATTATACTGACAAGGAAGGAGAGAGAAAGGTGTGGAGGAAGAGTTGGGCAAGCAAGTGGGTGGTGTAAGAGAATAAATCCTCATCATCCATAGTAGGAAATCAAGAGATGGTGGCCAACAAAAATATCCAAAAGAGCAAACAGCATATCATTCAGAAATAAGGAGGAAAGTAGATGGGCGCAGTGGCTCATGACTGTAATCCCAACACTTTGGGAGGCAGAGACGGGCGGATCACCTGAGGTTACGAGTTTGAGACCAGCCTGGCCAACATGGTGAAACCCCGTCTATACTAAAAATACAAAAAAATTAGCTGGGCATGGCAGCAGGCGCCTGTAATCTCAGCTACTCAGAAGGCTGAAGCAGGAGAATCACTTGAACCCGGGAGGCAGAGATTGCAGTGAGCCAAGATCATGCCATTGCACTCCAGCCTGGATGATAGAAGCGAAACTCCATTTCAAAAAATAAAAAATAAAAACAAAAACAAAAGAGAAATAAGGAGGCAAACACAGAAGAAAGAGCGGAGGAGTGAGAATTGGAGATGAGGGAGAGAAGACTGTGGTGTACCACTCTCAACTATGAGTGGGTAAAAGCTCCATGACAACAATTTTTCAAGGATTTTGACCTCTTACCTTTGTTACATCTATCTGATCTGACCAGTCTCTGTTGAGGGACTCAGTGCAGTCACTGGTAGTGTGATGTTTGATGGATAGTGTGACATGGTAATAGCAGTAAAACATCACTGTCAAGGGCACAATAAAATTTATCGCAATAACTGCCATGGTGTAAGACACAAAAGATCTGAAAATAAGAAAAGGCAATCATGATTGCTCATTTAATGTACTAAACGGGGAAAGAGGAAAGAGGAGATAATTATTAAAAATAACACTGGTAGTCATTATATTGTTAAATAGTTTAAGAAGTATATTTGACTTTTAGTTCATTTAGGCCAGGAATTGGGAAACTATGGACTATAGGCCTATTCCAGCCCATCACTCATCTTTGTAAATAAAGTTTTATTGAAACACAGCCACGTGCCCTCATTTACATATTGGCTATGGCTGCTTTTACAGGATGATGACAGAGTTGAAGAGCTGTGATACAGACCATCTGGCCTATGGAGCCTAAATTATTTACTGTAAATTGTTTTCAAGACAGAATCTCGCTCTGTCACCCAGGCTGAAGTACAGTGGTGCAATCACGTCTCACTGTAGCCTTAAACTCCCCAGCTCAAACCAATCTCCACTTCAGCCTGCTGAGTAGCTGAGACCACTGGCTTGCACCACTACACCCAGCTAATTTTTTTTTCCTTTTTTTTTTTTTTTGGTAAAGACAGGGTCTCAATATGTTGCCCACCTTGGTCTCAAACTCCTGGGCTAAAGTGATCTTCCCACCCCAGCCTCAAAAAGTGCCGGGATTACAGGCATGAACCACCGTGCCCAGCCTTTACTTTTTGAATCTACAGAAAATATTTTAGATTTAGATGTGGTTTGAGATTTAGAAATTTTCTGGTTTGAGATTTTAGAAGTTTTTATGTCATCCTTCATTTCTTTTAATGAACTAAATTATCCTCTTGTTCCTGGAAAATATACAGAAGCCTCACTAACTGGCAGGCAAATCTTTGCAGTGCTTCTGCTTCTGCTGTGCAGTTCTCAGAATGTGCTTGAACACCAGACCATCCTGAAAAGACAGCAAGGAGGCAGCCTGGGCTCTTGCCAGAGGTGTACACTCTGTCTAGCTTCACTAACCCTTTCCCTGCTCATGATCCTGCCTTTAAGATGTGCAGATATTGGAAGGGTGATGGGTACCCTGCGTTGCTGCCTTAAGAGAGCACACTGGGCAGGAAAGAAGGAATGGGGTAAGGGAGAAAAGGGAGCCAGATGACCTTTACTTGCAAACAGGCATAAGTCACTTTTCTCAATTCCGACTTTGGCTGGAATCACATCATCAACCACCAAGTACACACTTTACTATCTGTATGAGGAACACATGATCTGAGCTTAAATTTGAAAGGGTGAGAAAATGTCTACCTTATAAGCATTTGATTATAACATGCAAACTTGTCTCTTACCTATCATTTTTCCTCCAGTTTATGGTACAGGTAGCACCAGTAGGATCTGGGGCATAACTAGCCCACCCAATGATAGGCATCAAAGCCCAAAACAGGCCATTAATCCAGGCTCCCAGAATCATGACAATGTAAGTATTGGTGGTCATTCTTCTCCCTGTTATCAAGCATAGAAAATATTAGCATCATTTGCCATTGATGGGACTCACTTTTTTAAACTTGCTTGATTCATAAATGTTATCAAGTAAATTCTTCACAGAGCACTTTAGTTGGCCTTAGGAGCCAAAACATGGATGCAACTCCAAATAAAAGTAATAAGTATATTCTCCCTTTTTACCAAGCCTATCTACATAATTTCACATTCTGGAAAAAATGACATTTAAGCTGAAACCTAAATGAGAAAAGAATCAACCAGAGGATAAGCAGGAAGGGGAGCTTTCCAGACCTAGGAAAACAGCAAATATGAAGGCCTCATTTTGGGCTTGGTCCGTGCCCCAAAGGGCGAGTGGTCTTATGGAATTTGGATTTTATTCTAAGTACAATAGGAAGCCATTGAAACATTTGAACAATTATTGCCAAAGAAATAAGACTGACTCTAACTACAAACCATTAGGTTTATATATTAGCGTATACATATTGAGCGATCATTACTCAAGAAATGGATTCATTAAGAAAGCTGAGAAAAGTGCTGTACCTATGTCAGGAAGGCAGATGGTCAGGTATCGGTCCACAGCCACGACCGTGAGTAATCCAATGCTTGCCATTCCAAAAAAAATATTCAATCCAGCATAAACCTGAAAACCAAAATCGAAAAGACTCTACCATTCTCAACACCCTCCCAAGAAACATTTAGATTTTTGTACTGTTGTTAGAATATATCTCAAATATACTAAATGTTTTTTACTTTACTACTTCAAAATCTATCTTCATTATCAAATTGCAACTTGTTTAATAAGAGAATTTATGGAAACTAGTTTGTAATTTTATTAATTAAAATGAACCTTTTGAAAATTTTAAGACTTACAGTGAAACTTCTATACGACACTATATAAACAGAATGCAGAACAACCACAAACCAGCAAAAGACTAGTACTCTGAAGATGGGCAATTCAACAGGAGGAAAAGACAAACTCAATAGAAAAATGACCAGATGATGAATGGGTTATTCACACAAGCCCACTGGCATTTGAATATTTATAACATTAGACATACGACCACAATAAATATTCAAAAAAATACTGATTATAAGATAGCATTTCACACTCATGAAAATGAAAATTTAAAAGTCTGACGATCCCAAGTGTTAAGGAGAATGTGGAGTAATAGACGTTCTCATCATTTGAATAACTATTTTGGACAGCAATTTGGCTACTTCTGATAAAGTTGAAGATGAACATTCTCTACAACTTAACCATTCCACTCCTAGGCAATGTGTCTAGAGAAACTCACATATTGCAGAAGGAGACATATATAAGAACATTTATTGAAGTCATGTCTGTGATAGAAAAAAAAATGGGAACAAATGTCCAGTAACAGTAAAATGAAAAAGTACATTGGGCCATGTTCATAAAATGGAATATTACATAGCACTTAAAATGAATGACTTACAGCCATATCCATCAACATAAACCTCAAAAACATAATATCTAACAATGAAAGGAAATTGTATAATACAAACAATATGATATCATTTATACAAAACCGAAAGTATTCAGATAGTATCTGGTTTATGTGCACATATATAAGATAGAAAAACATTTTTGGGAGGAATAAGATTGCTTTTTAGCAGCTTAACTTCCTCCTCTTCCTTTCTGGGTCCTGGGGCTCTTCTTTTTCTGTAGTTGCCTTTTCAAGCTTCAATTATCATACTATCCTGACAGCACTTTTATATCAGTATCTGTATAGGTTTAGATCTTTAAAAAGAAAAACAATCTGAAGTACAGATTGCAAAACATTAAGATTTCACAAAACTGGTTGGAACTCATGTGGATATTCTGTATTCACTACTACGTTATTCTCTATAATTTTTAGCTTATGATAGTAAACTGTTAAAGGAATTAGGCCAAAAGTAATATTTGCCTAACATCTTTTTTCTTTTTCTTTGATTTTTTAATATTCTTCTTCAGATTCTGCAGAATATTTGCCTAATATCTTAAAGCAAATTACTATTAATACATTTTCTTTTTAGTGAAAAATAACAAATACATTTAGTAATTCTCATGGAGGACTTTCTATAGGAAAAAAATTCAACAACATGGTAGCTTAACTATCGTCCATAATATTATGATTAAATCACTAAATGCTTTATTGTTTCAGATGAAAGCAGGGTATTTCTTTCTTAATTTGCAATATGCAAATTTTATCTGAATATGCAAATCAGCACTCTTCTCACTCAGTTGAATGCTAGTTGTTTTGTTTGTTTCTTCCTTTGGGTTGGGAGAATTTGGAAAATGTAACAATGGTTAGTAATTTTATTTCTCTTATTAAAGAATATATTCCTAGTCACTTCTGAAGTTGTTTTCCATAAAAGCACTATATCTATTATCCTACAATATCTTACTCAATTTAAACTCTTGGGATTCTTTTTAGACATTTAAATTTACATTTCTTTAATCTATTTATTTTGCTTTCATTCGAATGATCTCCAATACCTGACAGCCTGCATATCCAAATTTCCAACTTCCATACAGATCTGAGGCAGCAGACATGGGATAGCCAATGCTACTGACCCCTATATCAGTAACAGCCAGGTTAATAATAATTGCATTTGTGGGTGTCCGAAGTTCCTTGTACTTAATGAAGATGCCCAGAACTATTATGTTGCTGAGAATACTTATCATGCCTGAGAACACACACAAAAAATATGATGCATTTTGTTTAATTTGAATGTTTCAAAGTAGACTCAAAATTAAATATTTAAGCCCCTTTAAAAACATAACAGATCTATTTTAGTTCATTTATTTGAAGAGCTCCTGCTGTTCTTAAAACTGTGTGTAACAACTTCACATCCCTTCTGTGAAACAGGAATAAGAAAATTAAAACACAAAGAATCTGCGAATTGCACAAGCCAGCACTGAAGGCTGGTTTTAATGTCATCGCTATTGAGTGTTCTGTCCTTGACCTTCCTTCATTGACTTTCATACCATTCCTGCTGATTTTTAGGACAAATGTATGACTGACCATACCCTTTTTTTGGCAGCTTAACCTCCTTCTCTTCCTTCCTGGGTCCGGGGGCTCTTCTTTTTCTATAGTTGCCTTTATCAAGCTTTAATTATTATATTATCCTGACAGCATTTTTGTCACTATTTCCAGCCATGACACAAGCTCCAGTTCCACATCTTCTCTTTTCCTTCAACTCATTGTCATTAAACATTTACTAAGCATTTACCATATGTGAAATTGTATGACTATTCCAGTATTTCTTGAAACTCAACATGTCCAAATTCTTCATCCAACACACACACACACCCCTACCCCGATAGAAGAATGCGTACTACAAGACTTGACTATCCAGAGAGGAAGCTGAGCCAGCTTTTTGGTTCATAGAGAAGCCTCACAGCTGATACCAACCTAATCAAGTTCTTGACTGTTTGCTTGCAGGTTCAGAACCTCACTGTCGTCAGTGCCCCAGATTGGTTACACTGAGGTAGACAGATAACTACACTTATCAACCAGAATGCCACTGCATTAATTTACACTGAGAAATATTGTTGAGTGTACTGGATGTGCATGTTCAACATCCCCTACATGCTGTAAAGGGCAAAAGCCAGATATGGGCCATACTAGGTCCTAAGGGGGTGTGGGGGCTGGGGTGTGAATAGATTTCAGCCAAGAAGCTAGAATCATTACTGGATTATTAGAGACTAAAGGAGGGTTGTGCAACAAGCAGGAATAGAGTTGAATTCCCCATTAAGAAAAGAATTACTTGGTGATCAGTCCCCAACTATTGTCAGAGAGGGACAGTTTCCAAGCACCAACATACAATAATATCAGCTCAGTAAAAACTTTTATCATATCTTGGCACTTCAGTCAGAACTTCTGTCTCAGCCTGTTATGCTAACCTTCCAGATTCCTGTTCTTTTCCCCTCCTTGCTTCTGGCAGAATCAGCTTGCTATAACACAGAATTAACCATGGTTCTTCTTGTCTCGAAAAATTCTAATATTCCCCACTGGCTGTGGGATAAAATCCAAATGTCCCAACCTGATATTCCAGGCTCTTTGCCTCAATCTGTTGTCACTCTCTAGAAGCAAATTTCTACACTCGTCAAATGAACTCTCTATTCTAGTTATGTCCCAGATACACCATGCTTGACTCATATTTCTCCCACTTGGAGCATCCTGCTCCTTCCTTCTGCCTATCCAAATGCCATCCATCCTTCAAACTTCAGTTCAAGCTCCTAAGCCTTCTCCTACCCACACTATCCACTCCTTCCTAAATTTCCGAATGACTTGCTTATGATATAGTCTTACGTGACTCTATATAATTTAACTGTTACTTTTCCTAGTCTTTTCATGTAGATTTCAGGCTCCTCATTATTTCTGTGATTTTTGATTATGTGACATACAGCAGATTTATTTAACAAGTGGGCTACAACTAAAACCCATATTGCTTAGTTTCTATCATTCCTTCAAGATAATTAGCATACACTGATAGCAAATTTCGTGATACTTTGGCCTTAATTTTAGCATCTACGATTGTAGCATGTATACAAAAATACTCTGAAGAATTTAATGAAATGAAGAATCTTTCTGGGCTAGCTACAAATTCAATGATATTTTTAAAGTTAGATAAAAACAGTGCAGTAAATTGCTGCCTACCAAGTACACAACCAGAATAAAGTAACTACAATTCTGGGAGTCTTAGAAATAATGGGGGGTATGAAGTAAACAGTTTAGTGCTTTTCTCTATTCTCTCTGCAGCTGTGCCAAACACTCCGCCTTGCTTCCCCAGATGCAGGTCTTCTAATGGGTATACAATAGATCACCTAGTCGTTAGGTTTTAGTTAAGTCCCATCTCACCGTCAGTCTAAACGCTAACTAGCACTCGATGTCGACTTCTCCTTCACCCTTGAAACATTTTTTCTCTTGTCTTCTGTGATTTCCATCCAGTCTCTTGGACAGACCCTTCTTGATCTACTTCCTGGCCTTTCTTTCCCCATCTGACTCATTAAATATGTGCATTGTCCAACCTTCTGTCTTGGACCCCTTTCTTTTCACATACTCTGAGTGATTCTTCATATCCAAGCCTATACCCTGATATTTTCCAGCCTCCAGACACTCAAACCCATGTGTCCAACTTTTTATTGGACACCTCTCAAGCTGAACTGAGAGACTTTTTCACCTGCCTCAAACCTGTTCTTCCCCCAGGTGTGGTTCTATCTTGATGAAGAGCATCACCATCTATTCAGTAGTTCAAAAAGAAACCTAGAGTCATCTTTGAGGCTTCCTCTCCTCCCACAGTCCCATCATCCAATCATCAATTCCACCTTCTAGCTCTTGAATGTATCTACTTCTTTCTGTCCCCCGCTGCCATTATTCCCTCCTCAGAATCACTGCAATGGCCTCCTACGTGGTTTCTTAGCTACCAGTATAGCACATTTCTAAAAGGCAAATCAGATCATGTCACTCCGGTTTCAAATCCTTTAGTGACTCCCTGTCACCTTTAAAACTTAGATGGCTCATCACTGTCTGATACTCAGCCATCTTTTTCAACATATCTCTCACCCTTCATTTTATGATTCATCCATAATGATTTATCTCAGATCCCCGAATTCACCATGTCCTCTTACCTCCCAGCCTTAATTGGGGAAAGGGAGAGCGCTCAAGACGACTAAATTAACAAAACATCTGTGCACTGGAAGTTGGTAACAGTTTATAGGAGCCAAAATCTAAATAAAAGATTAAATAAAAAATCTAAATAGGCTCTTGGTGAAAGTAACAAATGAAATAAATGCTTTCACTACACCCTTTCCTCATACTTTTGGTTTTGATTTGTGAATTTAGGTGGATTTTGTTAAAGGAGGAAAGTTAGGGGATCTAAAGAAAAATAGATGCTTGATACAGGGTCAGAACAAAAGCATAAAGAGGTCAGATATGCTTCCTTCATTTGCTCCATGAGAAACACAAGCAAACAACACATATTCATTGCAAACCTTGACAAAGCTGACTCTTGGAGTTATATGTGAGGGCTCTAGAAACAAAATGCCTGGGTTCAAATCCTGGTGTAGCTACTTAGATGTGTGTGTTGGACAAGATTCTTAAGCTCTTCATCTGTATAAACTAGAGAAATAAAACTGAAAAGTAACTTACTGAATTAGTGTAAGGATGAATTATACTGTATGTGTAAGGTTTTAGCACAGTGCTTGGTATATAGCAAGTATTCAAATGATAACATTAGCAGCAGTAGTAAGATTACTATTATAGTTACTGTTACAGAGATAAGAACTAAATAGAATATTTTCTGCATGCTAATTTTGTAACCAGGTCAAAAAAGGATAGTTCTGGTTGTTTTGGTTTTTGGTTTTTGTTTTTGTTTTTTTGGTCATCTACAAAAAAACTAACTAAACCAAACACTTATATACAAAGTATTTCCATGTAATTGTTATGAGATTTTCTCTCTCTCTTTGCAATAACAAAGAAACTAGAACTTGTTTAGCACTTATCATACAGACGTATTAAAATGAACAAGATAACATGTCACTAAAATCACAAAACTTAACTGAGGAACTCACAATTTCTAGCACTGTAAGTAATACGCTGAATTATAAGGAAGAAACTAAACAATTATAAACTGGGTATAGGATGATGTATTACACTTTTCACTCTACTTTTGAATATCTTTGAAATTTTCATAAAAGTCCACCCAAAAAATAATGAACCCAGTATAATAGAGTGACTTCTAAAACTCGTTAGAGTATAAAGTTGAAAATTAAGTGATTGCTCAGTATAAAAGTTACACAATTCAACGATACAATCAAAAGATAAAGAGTTTCTACTGTCATTTCCCCCATCCTTTTTTTTTTCTGCAAACAATCCTTTACATCAATGTGTGTGGGGGAGGAAAGGGAAAAAGAAACAAATACTTGCCCAACACCTACTATTGGCATTTATATATCATTTAATTTTACGCCTTATAACAACCATGACAGGTAAGTTATTCTTATCCTTGTTTTACAGATGAGAAAATGGAAGAACAAAAAGGAGAAGGAACTTGCTCACAAGTCGCAAATATACTAAAAGATGAAATCCAAAACTCAAGAGTTTTCCAATAAGTATTCTGGAGCAAGCTGAATTTTCAAACTCTGTCCTTAATGACAATATACTCTGCTCTGTCTTTTTAGGACTTTTTCTGTTCAGAACCTTTACGTCCTTAGCTAAATTCTACCACCAAGAACAAAAATATGAGGATTATGTATAAGAAAAGTAAATGATATAAATACATTTTTGCCATGTGGCATGCTCTTCTCCAATAAAAACTTTGACAATGCAATAACCAAATATATAGATTTTTATAAAAGAACTACTTATTACATAGAAAACTTTTCTCAGCCCCACTTCACTGCTCTTACATTATCAAACATCAGAATAACCTGAAACAATGGCCATCACTAATGCTTTCACTATCTTTCACCCACATTCTCTTATTTGATCTTTACAGCCCAGAAATAGAATATCATCATCCTCATTTACCACATGAGCAAGCCAAGTCAGATAAATGACTTGTCGAGGTTGGCCAATAATATGGAACTTGAAAGAATGCATGCCTTATACTGAAAACTTCTGCCTTTCTTCACCCTAAAGAAAGTAACTGTTAAACATCCATACCTGCCATAATCAAGTAAGTTGCAACAATATCGTGTTCAGTCTGTGACAAGACCGAGCCATCTTCATTTTTAGAGTCTGAACTGTTGCCTAAATTATTTCTTAGCATTTTGGAGGGAAGATACTGAGACACCCTTCATAATAAGCCTTTGATAATTATGAACTGTTTTATGAGCTACTGAGGAAAGATTTTTCAGGACCAATCATTTCCACTTAGAGACCTCAAAGAAGGGCCTTTTCATAGAGGCCCTCCCTTAACAAATTTAATTGGGCTAAAGAGGAAAGGATTTTAATTCCCAGAGTAAGGGAAAAGCTTATTAGCAAAACAAAAAGAAATACCAAGCACCACACATTTTAACCTATTTGGGCATCAGTCTTCAATCTAAGGAGATTATCAAGCACACACATCACAATTAAACAATAAACAAACTCAGGAAATCAGTGCAGGAGCAGACTTAAATGATTTCTGCTGGAAATCAGTTCTGAAATTAAAAGCCAGTCTTAGTCCTCTAAAACTATTCAGATTAAGGTCCCTGTTTTCTGTTGACCCTTCAAGTTTTTCCATTGCGGCTCCTTTTGTTTTGTTTTTTTTTCCTTAATTAAAATATTAGTGATAAAGAAGTAATCTCCTGCCTACTTTCGAATCTCCCTCTCCTAAAAAAACCAGTATTGTTTGGTGCATATTTCTTATGCTTTTCTCTGCTTATACAAATATATATTCATACAAGTGTTTGAAGTTTCCTCCACTTTTTTCTTATAAACAAAAATGAGGAAAAGAAATAAGTATACACACACACACACACACATATATATATAGATATATAATGTATATATAATGAAACTTGTTTTCCCCTAAGGCTGTATTATAAATTCCAGGTCAATAATCTCAGAATCTAATAAAGTCTAATTTATTAGTAGCTATATATTTCATAGCATGGATATAACATGATCAACTCCACCATCCACCTCAGTTAATTTATCCCATAGTTGGCTGGGCACGGTGGCTCATGCCTATAATCCGAGCACTTTGGGAGGCAGAGGGTGGATCATGAGGTCAGGAGTTCAAGACCAGCCTGGCCAACATGGTGAAACCCCATCTCTACTAAAAATACAAAAATTAGCCGGGCATGGTGGCACACACCTGTAATCCAAGCTCCTCAGGAGGGTGAGGCAGGAGAATCGCTTGAACTCGGGAGGCAGAGTTTGTAGTGAGCTGAGATTGTGCCACTGCACTCCAGCCTGGGCAATAGAGTGAGATTCCATCTCAAAAAAAAAAAAAATTATACTACAGTTTGATAAGCACGTAATTAAAATTATCTGATGATAGTAATCATTGTATACATTGCCAAAGTATCTGAATTCAATCACTGATATTGTAAAGCAGAGTAAAAATATTCCGGGTTATCACATAACATGAAAACTAACCCAAACATGTTTTGTTAGAATAATAAGGTATCCCTATTACCTTTTTCCCCATATTCTTTATTCCATTCACATTATTAAAATCTGATTCTTCTCAGTAAGTTTCTTAAAATCAGTAAACATTAGAGAAATGCTTAGATGCACCAAAGTTAACAGTGTAAGCATAAAACAGAACCACTAGAGGGCTATATTTACCCACTTAGTTTAATCTTTTGTAAATCCTAGAATGGCACAGGAGAAAGAAACCTAAGATAATCCTTTTGCCTCAGTTCTCTTGCCTGTGTGTAAACTCAAGGTAAACAGGTTGACTTATCTGTCCCAAATCTTATATTTACCCATACTCACATTTTATAAATGTAATGTTCTTACCATACCTATACCAGAAAAGCGAATCTCATCGGTATTGTTTTCAAATGACCCTAGAGCAATAAACATAATACCTAAGGGGGAAATCACTCCCTTTAAAAAAAATCTGTTTTTTCTTTCTTGCTTTTCTCTTTCATTCAGTATGCAAAATAAAACTTAAAATTTCCAAATTCACTTTGGGTCATACTACCTTCCTCTTCTGTAATAAGTTATACCTAGTTGTAGCATTCATTAAAGATTTTCCAGAAATATTTCTAAGAACTGAAAAAAACGTAATTTTAAAGACAGCTTTCTGCTGCAGACTCAAGTTTTGATATAAGTGAGGTAGGTGCATTCAAAGTTCTTTTTTATGCTTCCTTCATGAGTGATACAGAAAAGCTGTATTGGGATAAGGCTTAGAAATACGTGTGAATTTGATTCAAAATAAAATGCCTCAAAAAAACCCAGGAACTAGGCCAGGCACAGTGGCTCATGCCTGTAATCCCAGCACTTTGGGAGGCCGAGGCTGGCGATCACCTGAGGTCAGGAGTTCGAAACCAGCCTGACCAATATGGAGAAACCCCGTCTCTACTAAAAATACAAAATTAATCGGGTACGGTGGCACATGCATGTAGTCCCAGCTACTTGGGAGGCTGAGGCAGGAGAATCACTTGAACCCGGGAGGCAGAGGGTGCTGTGAGCCAAGATCACGCCATTGCACTCCAGCTGGGCAACAAGAGCAAAAGTCTGTCTCAAAAAAAAAAAAAAAAAAAAAAGAAAAAACCCCAGAAACTATAAGGAAAAAAAGGGACAAGATGTACAAATAATAGCTTAAAGATGGCCAATGATTAATTACCAAAAGATATACATAAGCTAAAAGGTGAAATCTCCAAGTGGTTTGTCTACTGATCACATTATATCCAACATTGCCATTATAGATTTATTTTTAATGTTAAAAAAGAACTATAGAAATGTTGCACTATTACTATTTGTCCTTGGGACAATGCCATCACCCTTTAATGCTCACTAACATCTTTTCCAAACCAAGAGCAAAAACTCTGGCCCCACACTCCATGAAAATTTCATCACCACAATTCTAAATCAAATGATCTCCTGTCCTAAGCTGTAAAAGCATAGCTGCCTATTCCTGTAAAAACTGTAATTTTCAACACATTTACTCATCATATATATTAATTTCCTATGTATTTATTAATCCTGCTACAATTCCACCAATCAAAGAAAAAGATAAAATCCCAAATACTGACATAGACAACACTGTATGCTCCTCAAATGAGCATTCGAGGGTTAAGCATGTTAGAAAATTTAACAAATGATATAGAAACATCATTCCTTCTGAGAAGTGCAAAATGAATGGCAGGTAAATAGCTCCATATCTTGGCATTCTAACTTGCTACCATGGTCATTTCTTTACACTTCACTAGCAACAGTGACCAAAACCAATTTCATTTTTAACATCCTTACCCAGCAATCTGAACATGTGATATGCAATCGATATTCACGTAGAGTAAATAACACCTTAAACTTTTAGAATCCCTTTAAAAAAGTAAAAGTGAAATACCATTCAGTAAAACTTTTAATATTCCATTTATGTTGGATGAGAAAAATTAAGTTTCTTTAGAAATTTCTTGAACTATAGTTTTCACTTGAACAGAGCTACTCCATCTTCAATACATTGCTAATATGGAAAATTTTTAAATCAGTAACTAAATGCAATTAGAGAAACAGCTTAACTAACTGATTTATGTATTAAAACACAAAAGGGAAACACAAGAGCTACGTTCTCATACGTAAAAACCCAGGGTTTTGAAAAGGGGTATTAATTTGTAAATAATCTTAAAGTACTGATCCAGTAGCCTATTTTTTTAAAGATCAGTAATATATGTAAACAAATCCTTTTTTCAATCTGCAATTCACTGGGTTTAGGCTTTAGTTGTTCCTTTCTACTTCAAAAACTGGGTTTCTTTAATAAACACACTCCAAATAAGGGAATATAACACTTTATTTTAAAAAATCAAATATGCTTCAAACGAAACTCCTGTCCATTTATTAAGCACCCACAGAGTGCCAGGCACTATACAAAACATTAGAAAGATCTGTTCATGCTCTTTTAGAGCAAAATTCACTATTCCGTTGCACTTGGCATAATGCTGACATTTTAGATCCATTGTCATAAAATGACCAAGATCTTCAAGACTTGCTCAAGAAACAAGCTTCCAGTCCACAGTAGAAACAGATGATGCAGGTTTATGCTGAAGTCAACTGGTGATGTCCGTCAGCTATTTCACTTAATGTCCTCTCCCTGATTAAGAGAAAATTAAAGTATTAAGGGCACAGAAAATGGATTTCTTAATAGTATTATAACCTAAAACTCAAGTTTAAAATCAGCATTAGTTTCTATAATGTTTAGCAAACATATTTTACCAAATTTAACTGTCACTCATATTAAACTTTCATTTTTCAAATTAATAATTAAGCAAAACCAATTAGAATTAGGTGAAAAAATTGAAAGGAAAAGGCAAAACAAAAAGCGTTATAAAATGAAGCCACAGATTAGGCTAAGCAAAGAACATCATGGTGTTCTACGTACTTGCTGGCAGAGAAAAATAAACTTAAACAAAAACAGAAAATGCCAGTTGACATCAATTCTAAAAATCAAGCAATTTAAAGACTTTTTAAAATACTCACCTCTGAAACCACCACCTCCTCTTCCTCCTCGGAAGCCCCCACCTCCACCTCCTCTTCCACCTCTAAAACCACCTAAAAATCATTTATTAAATAACAATGTAAAATATTTAAACAATAATATAATAAACATTAACAGTTATTAACTATATAACCTCTTATGCTGATAAGCCTACAAAGATCAATACAATAACTATAATTACAATGAATATAGATGCACATATTTTATCATGGAAAAAATTTTAGAAGATAAAAATGGAGGGACTGTAGTAGTTTACCAACTGGGCAACAGGCTAAAACCCCAGACTGCTTTTAAACAAGTATTCCATCTCAATAAATTAGAAAACCTGCTACTTTAAAGTATAATTCAGTCTTGTTAAATGTATGATTATCACCTTAGCTCTTGCTTATGATAAAGACTTTTTTGATTCAACGAAGGATAGTTTGATGGAACTAAGGCTTTTTATCCTAAGAACAAAGGGTGGCAGCTATGGGTGCTTTTGCTCTGGGGGCACGATAATAAATACGATAGTTAAGGTTAATTGAGCTACATAAGTAAGATTTTTAAAAAATAAGATAGTTGTGAATTTTTTGAAATGTTAAATGATACTCAAGTGAGAATAGGGGAATCTCTATTCATCAAATTCTCAAGAAGGTACCCCTGAAAATATTGGAGAGAAATACGTTGATATTTTTTAAAAATATTCCTTGCTACCTATATGGACCCAAACAAGTATTTATGGAGTGAAATGATGATTAAATTGAGAGACGCAAAAGCGAATCGTCCCTTCTCTTTTCTGATCCAGTAACAAAAGCTGTCCAAGCCCAACTTTCAGCTCCTCTCCCTTTCCACTTTGGCTCTGCCCAGTAGTAGCCCATCACTCGCCCTCCCCCTACGCACAGGACATGGCAGCCCCACTCCCCCAGAGCCCTGCTTATCACCTAGCTGCCCGTAACGATGAATGTGCCAAAACCTTGGAGAAAGGCATATATCAAAACAGTGAGATCACAGCAATGAATTTATTAGTAATAGTTCTTGACATGACATCAGAAGATACACATTTTAATTCTGGGTCTGCCAATTGTTTGATGGGGGGCAAATTAATTTCTGTAAGTCTCCATTTTCCTCATTCATAAAACAAGGATATCATCTATCTCAAAAGGTTTCACTGAGATTAAAAGAACATACACAGAAATTAAAAGAAGGTATGACCAGCTTTCAGCATGCAGTTTATACTCAATGATATTAAAATTAAGATGATTTTATCGTTTATTAAAATGCCCCAGAAAACATGAATTACCCAAAGAAATAAAGTCCCTCAAAAGTATATTACAGTAGATTTTTTTTTTTTCTTTTTAAGTTGTTGAAATGAAGCATTATTACTAGGGACAATTTGTCAATATTTGAAAGCAGCTTTACCGTAAGGGAGGTTTGCTATGTACAAAACTAAATTGTACTATACGAATTTAGCTGTGACTTTGAAATCTCATCAGAAATTTTCCCCAAGTAACTTACCGCCTCTGCCACCACCTCTGCCACCTCCTCCTCGTCCTCCTCCTCGGCCTCCCCTGCCGCCACCTCTTGGAGGTCCTTTCTCACCTGGAGGTCGAGGTAGAAACCTCTGCAGTGGCAGCAGCTTATACGGGTCTATATAAAACTGGAAACATAATAGAAGCAATTAGTGTGATGACTTGGGGGACAGTATAATAATTCAGAAGCTGCGTGACAGAGTCAAAACTGGGTTCAGTTTTGCAATTTAATTCTTTTCACAATGTATCTCTGGGTAAGGATTTAATTTCTTACTACCTTAGTTTTCTTTTATCTTTTTTTTTTTATTTTAAATTCTGGGATACACGTGCAGAACGTGCAGGCTTGTTACACAGCTATATATGTGCCATGGTGGTTTGCTGCACCCATCAACCTGTCATCTAGGTTTTAAGCCCCGCATGCATTGGGTATCTGTCCTAATGCTCTCCCTCCCCTTCCCCCCCTGCCTCCCAACATGCCCAGGTGTGTGATGTTCCCCGCCCTGTGTCCATGTGTTCTCACTGTTCAACTCCCACTTAGGGTGAGAACATGTGGTGTTTGGTTTCCTGTTTCTGTGTTAGTTTGCCTTAGTTTTTTTACCTGTAAAATGTAAAGAATACATATCTAGCTCACATGTTTGTGTGATGATCAAAAGTGATGTATAAGGCACTTGTACTTTGGCACACAATAAGCATTATATGCATATAAAAAAATCAAGACCAATTCAATCTCATTTCTCTTTAGAAATAGACTTAACATTTCCACTCAACAGAACTGCCATAAGAAAAATAAAACTATTAAAAACACAACATTATCTTGAATAAAATAGAAAACATAGCATTAAAATTCAAAATAAAGCGTTCACAAACTAGCTGTTTCAAGCCTTTAATAAAGGATCAAAAGGGTAACTATTTTCTGAACACACAAAATAATGAAGTATATATAGAAACTATACCCATCCTATAACTGGGGTTAAGAGGACATTTCTCAGATAATGAAATGTAAAGGGCATATTGTATCATAGTTCTTCTACACAAAATACACGAGGATTTTAAAACTGTGATACATTACTTATAATAAGATACCTGAATCCCTCTCTAGATATCACCTTATTATTCATTTTCCCTTCATAGCCCATCATCTCAAAATATTGTCTATATCTACACTGTTCAATGTGGTAGCCATGAGCCACAGGTGGCTACTTATATTTAAATTAATTAACTATTAAAAATTGAGTTCCTGAGTCACAGGAGCCATACTTCAGTTGCTCAAAAGCTACATGTGGCTAAGAGCTACTTTACTGGGCAGCGATTTCCATCACTGCAGAAAGTTCAAGTAGAGGACACTGGTCTATAGACTTCATAATAACGCAGGCTGGGTAAGGAGGGCTGAATCTCAGCATAGCAGGGGGTATGGAAACTGGGAGAGGTAGACTGTACTCAAGTCAGTATCTGTAGTTAAAAAACAAAAACCGAAAAAAATAATAAGCCCTCAAATAAATAATTCTGAGAAAATGGAGAGGGATTCTGATCAATTTAAGTGGCTATTACCAGCAATTTTTTTTTTCAGGTCACAAAATGGGAATCCTTTCTCAGCATTGTTTCTCTCTGGGCTCAGCAGCTCCAGGCACACCTGAAGCAATTTCCCATGAGTACTTGCCAAGGTTTCCACAACTAGTAGCCATATGCTAACAATAAGCTATTGTCTCCTTCTCATTTCCCATTACATTCTGGCTCCTGGGCCCACCACTGCACTGGCTCCATGACTCCCTGACATCTACGAGGCTGTCTGCCAATGAACACTTTGCGGTATTTTGCCATAGCTGAGCAGTCCCTCCTGGAAACACTCTTTCAATTTTTGTGATACCGCTTTTATGACAGGCTCGTGGTTTGCCCTTTTTTTTAAACTGGCAATTTCCACTAACTGAGTTTCCACTAATAGACATTTAGCTTTAGGAGGTGTCCCAAAACTCTTCATAGGTGCTCTCTTCCTCTCAGTCTTTCTTCCTACACTGTTTCATGTACTGTCTGGATACTTAACAAATTCCCAATTCTATCTCCAGTCTAGACTCTTCCTTTAAACTCCTGACCATTTGACTGTCTCACAAGTACCTCCACCTCACTATGTCCAAAACTGAACTCACTGTCTTTCCCCCGCCCCCCTCTTCCGCATTGTTGCCCATTTCATTAAACGGTACCATCACCCACAAAGATGTTGACATCAGACATCTGAAAGATGGTGATATTTTTTACTTCTTCAATTTCCATGTCCTATTGATTCTACTTCCTATACCTTTCATAAATCCATCCACTTTTTATAGTTAGAACTACTATTATAGCCTCCTACCTGTCCCCTCACACATTACTGACCTCTTCCCAAGGTGCCTTTTTATCTTCCCAGTGTTCTTTCGAAGCATACAACTAACTGTATTATCCCATTATTCAAAAATAAAACATGGTCGGGAGTGGTGGCTCACACCTGTAATCCCTGCACTTTGGGAGGCCGAGTCAGGTGGATCACCTGAGGTTGGGAGTTCGAGACTAGCCTAACATGGAGAAACCCCATCTCTACTAAAAATACAAAATTAGCCGGGCACGGTGGCACATGCCTGTAGTCCCAGCTACTTGGGAGGCTGAGACAGGAGAATCACTTGAACCTGCGAGGTGGAAGTTACGATGAGCCGAGATCATGCCATCGCACTCCAGCCTGGGCAACAAGAGTGAAACTCCGTCTCAAGAAAAAAAGCAAAACACAATTGAAACTAAAGTCTAAACTCTTTCCTACGACCTGAAGGCTTAAGTTAATCAAGCCCCCTCCTACCTCTCTGGTCTTAATTCACAACTTTCCCAATCTCTCCTAAATGTTTCATTCCCAACCTATACATCTGCCTTTTTATTTCCTTTCAGTTGCTTGCTATCTCAGAGACTGCACATACTGTTTTCTCTACTTGGAATGCACTTTCCTCTTTCTCTCTGACTAGCTCAGCAGCTCTCAAGTATTTGCCTAACTACATCAAAATTATCCAAGTGCTTTTCCTTTTTACAACTGAATCCTGGACCCTACTTAAGAGCTCCTAGGTCAAATTTCCACAAGTGGAAACTAGAAGTACATCTTCTTAAAAGCTCCCCAAGATAACTCTGACATGCAACCAGGTGTGGAAATCACTTCTCGTCAACAATCAGGCCTAAGATTCAAGCTCACTTTTTCAGGAAACACTACAGACTAAAGCTGGTGGCACTACAGTTTCTCATGGCAACCTGTAGTTTTCTTTCACGGCATATGTTATTGATTTCTTGGGAAATCATTCAGTACCTATGTTCTCTCAAATAACTAACATTTTACCTAGAATGTTTGGTCATGAAAGTTTTTCAATATAAGTTTTACATAAACAAAAATCTCTTACTCTAGCAATTACAGATCTTGGTAATATGATCAAAATCTGTCATTTTTACTTTCTAAAAGGTTGTATCAAATAAATTACTTTAAAGATTAGTATGTTCAAAATTTATAGCACAGAACATTTCAGTTTAAGAGCTTTACTAGTGATATACTGGGGAAGTCTCAAGTGCCCTAAGTAGTACTTTCCTAAGATAGGTCATTCCCTTATAAAACCAAGGATCCCAAGTATCATAAGTATGACTCACCTTCTGTAGTTTTTTAAAGGATGAAGCCTTCATATTTTCTGACAATTTAACTGAAAAATACTATTACTTTCATTAAGGAACAAATTAGCAATTAAGATAAAAGATAACATCGAACTGTATGAATTTATGTATAATTTCAAAAACAAGGTTAGAATACATGGACATATATAGGAAAAATTAAAAATGAGTTTCCAGGGGCTGGGCGTGGTGGCTCATGCCTGCAAACCCAGTACTTTGGGAGGCCAAGGCAGGTCGATCACTTGAGGCCAGGAGTTTGAGACCAGCCTGGCCAACATGGTAAAACCCCGTCTCTACTAAAAATACAAAAATTAGCTGGACAAGGTGGTACTCACCTGTAATTCCAGCTACCTGAAAAACTGAGGCATGAGAATTGCCAGGAGACAGAGGCTGCAGTGAGCTGAGATCGTGCCACTGCACTCCAGACTGGGCAACAGAGTGAGTCTCTATCTCAAAAAAGAGAAAGAGGAAGAGGAAGAGGAGAGAAGAGTTTCCACAGTAGTGAGGGCACCAAACAACTTCTAATTCTACATTTCCAGTGGCACCACTATATCCAAATCAACCAACTTAATCCTATAGGACTTATCCAAATGGCCATCATTTCTAGAACTTTCCTAAAAAAAAACTCACCTTTCTAGGGTCTGTCATTTTATTATCTATGGATGAATACATTCTCCCCTTGATTCTCCTTCATGGTCCAATATGTAGCAATCCTGTCTAATTAAATAAAACAACAAGTTTAATTTATACTGAACTGCCTCAGAAAAATACAAATAGTAACCTTTGAATATTATTAGGTCTTCCAATTAAAAAGGATACAAAATCTCTAAGTTGTCCAAATATTTCATCCACTTTTCCAATTTGTTCTTTGTTTTCTAAGTAAACAGGAGCATTGAAATAAGGCACTTTATTTTCATCTGTGGTACATTTACAAACTATGTCATCTTCACAGGGATGCAGGAACTCTCCTAATACTGAAATAGGACAAGAAAATGTTAAAACACAGAACTATTTCAAATGATACTGACCAATTTCTCCTGGAAGCTTTCTTCTTGGCTACCGGTCACTTCACCATAACTGCTCTCCTATGAGGCAGAAGACCACAGTCATTAAGAGTGTGGACTTCCTGGGCTAGTATACAGACTCCACAACACACTAGCTCTGTGACCTAGGAGAAGTCACCCACTCTCTCTCTAATTCAGTGTCTCATCTTTAGTATGCACTAATAACATATAATGTATATATATCTATACCTAAAAGAGTATTGTTAAGGACTAAATGCAATAACAAATGTCAAGTGCTTAAAATAGTGCCTGGCACACTGAGACCATTCAACCTACAACAGTTATCTGATTCAAAACGTATTATCTGATTCAAAACTCTGCTTCATTCTCCTGGTTCCTCCTTGTCTTCAATCCCCAACTGAATCAGCCTTTGTTTTTTTTTTTTCCTCTTGCCTTTCAACTTTCGCATTCTCACTACCACCTCTTTAACAATGATTCATTTTTTTCAAGGACATCTGGAATTCTCAAAATAACTACCTTTATTTCTAACTAAGTAGACTATCTCCCAAACTTAAATACTTACCACATTCCTGCAAAACCAACTCTCCATTCCTATCACCCAAGCTCAAAACCTGGAACTTTTTATTGCCAGTATTAGCTAAGTTCTACTGATTTTGTTTCCTTTGAAATCTCTCCTATCTAACCCTTCCTTTTTTTCCTCACTGTCACCATCCTGAATCAGGCTCTCAATGCCTCACGTATGGATTGGTGCAACAGCTTCTGGGCTGAGACCTTTTATTCTAGACACTGTTCCTTTCAAATTCTCCTTAATTAGACACTGTTCATCCTCTCTCATCTTTTATGCAGTAGGCTTTACTTTCTGTGACTTCCATTCCAATCTCATTGTTAAGTACTCTAAAACTGCCCTAATTGGGTCTTTTTCTCGACCTCCTCTCTGGCAGTTTCCCTCTCAAGCAAATTTTTTCTCACTTACCTACTTTTGAATAGTAACGAAAGCATGGGCTGTGGAGTCAGAATACTTGGCTTTGTATTTCTTTCTTTTCCTTACAGACAGGGTCTCTTGCTTATTGTCCAGGCTGGTCTCTAACTCCCGGCTTCAAGCGATCCTCCCGCCGCTTCCCAAAGTGTTGGGATTACAGGCGTGAGCCATCACACCCAGTCTGTATTTCAGCTGTATCACTAACTGATCACTTATCACTAACCTTATGACCCTAGCAAAAAAACTTAACTCTGAATCACGGTTTTCTCATCTGTAAAATCGGGGAATTAGGTATAAGTACTCACTTGCTGTCTTTAATATCTCCCTGTCAACCCTCAAGTTCCACCTCCATGATGCATTTTAAGTATCCCACAGCTTTCTTCATCTCCCCATCCCCACCTTTACATGTTACTGTACGATTATAGGTCAGTTTACATCATTTCCACACAGGCTTGTGTATCCCAAACTTGCTGACTAACAACACAAACCCACAGCCCACCCCTACTCCTTCAAATAGACTAAATGTTGAAGACTACATACAGACTACACGTTCTGGAGGTCCTTGGTCTTGGCCTTTGTTAAAGCCTCCGCGGCCACCCCCCTCGTCCAAATCCTCCCCTGCCGCCGCCTCTGAAATTGCCGCCGCCTCCACCGCCGCCTCCACCTCGGAAGTGGTTGCTGCTGCTGCCGCGGTTGAAGCCGCCACCTCCACCACCTCTATTAAAGCCTCCACGACCTCCGCCTCGAAAAGACATTCTCTCTCCTCCCTGGTGAAAAAAAAATGAGCAGTATCTGCTGATCACTGTAGCCTCTGAGAACACTCCAACCCCTTGGAGCCGCAATCAGAGAAGAGGACAACAGCAGCCCTGTCACGTCATCCACGGTCAGACCGCCAGTGACCAACCTTTAGGGTGAAGAGTTTACTTCCCCATGGTCTCGGGAGCGCCGACGGACCACACACCAGCCTGGCTGCCCCAGGATTAGCACCTCCTCCCCACACAGACAGCAAGGTCTTCGCACCGTATCCCCTTCCTTCCTCCCTCCCTCCGGCAGCTGGGTTCCGCGTCCAGCATTTTCAGATCCTCCTGCTTCTGCAGCAACTCACCGGCGCCACGTGCACCTCTGGCCCTGGCCTTGCGCGCGCACACACCCACCCGCTGGGTACTTCCGCCGCACTGGAACCTCCTCGGCTACCGTACCGCCAGAGAGTGTTTTTTAAAACCAGAAACTCGAATAACTGGCTTGCCAAAAAAAAAAAAAAGCCAGTCACCCGCGGAACCAGCGACACTTGGTTCCAAAACAGCCTTCAGCGCTGGGAAAGTGGCAAAAATATCGAACCTTAACCACTAATTTACAATCATGAGGTTGTAAATTAGTGCCTAGCGTGAAGCAGCGGAAGTGACGTATAATAGCGACGACCTTTGCAGCACGACGTCCCGGAAGTGCTGAGGCAATGTTGCTCTTGGAGATAGTTGGCGTTAGAGATCCGCCCTCTCTCCCAGAGGCGGGGCGGGTTCCAGTCTGGTTCCAGCGCTGACTGCCAGACGAAAGCACCTTGCAGGAACAAGGTTGGTTCTTAAAGTCGGTGCTGACTAGCGGAGCGCACTTGCTTCTCACGAAGTTGTCGCCAACCGCGCTCACCGGTTTGTTGCTAACTTCAGCAACTGTGCGGACAGGTCTCTAAGGTTTCTGAGCCGCACTCTGTTCAGTGGATCTGGCTGCGTCAGAACCTGTCACAGCCGGCGGAAGCGTTTATCTGAGTTTCTTGTTTCTTCTCGACCTATTGATTTTCGCACTATTGTGGGTTGAACTGTGCCTGTTCTTTGTTCTGTGGTCTCGCTAATTAGAGGAAGAAAAGCAATGCGTGTGTGTATTTAATTTTTTATGCTGTCTTATAGAAAACCAAACCATCTTTTTTATCTTTGTACCAGGTATTCATTCAAGTATATTTTAAGCACTGACAGGCTGTAAACCACTCTGTGCTCGAAGCTCTTCTCCCTCTTCTCTCCTTAAGCCCTTTATATTTGACATCAGCTTCCCCTACATTCTCCAGAGCTTCTCTCACAAATAAAGGTAGTGACCTTCCATTTGTTAAATTTGGTTGGAGTCTTTATACCCAAACCCTCTGAGACCTTACCTTAATATTTGACACAGTTGACTACCTCGTGTTTAGAAGAGGGTGGAACTTGGTACCTATCTAATTGACAGGGTTATTGTAAATGGGATTTTAAAACACCTTTGTAGGCAGGGCGCGGTGGCTCACGCCTGTAAATCTCAGCACCTAGAGAGGCCGGGGAGGCTGGATCACTTGAAGCCAGGAGTTCGAGACCAGCCTGGCCAACACGGTGAAACCCACACTCCCCCCTGCTAAAATACAAAAATTAGCCGGGCATGGTGGTGCACGCCTTTATCGCAGCTATTCAGGAGGCTGAGGCAGGAGAATTGCTTGAACCCGGGAAGCGGAGGTGGTAGAGAGCGAGCCGAGATCCGCCACTGCACTCCAGCCTGGACAACAGAGCAAGACTTGGTCTCAAAACAAACAAAAAACAAATTAAGTGAGAGAGGAAACTTCACTTTTTCTTTTTGTTTTAATTTAGTAAATGTTGCAATTTGATTTTAATGATTGTCGATCTTTTATGGGCCTATATATGCATAAAAGTATTATTTTTGAAAGAAAAAAATTAAAATTACCTATTTAGTGTGAAATTTTTGCTTGCTTTTGCTGTGTATCTGCTCAATTCTGAGTTTGACTTGAGATTGCCACAAACATATTTCATTTTCAACTGAAATGACATGCTTTCTGTCTTTGCTCTTCGTAACTACTCAATAAGAAAAAACTTGCTTGAACAAGAAGTTTAAATTTGTCAAAAATGTTTATTACTTTCCTATAAATGTCAAACTGCTCTTCTTTCTCAGAAATCCAAACCTTGTAGAAGCACAAATCAGGCCGGGCACAGTGGCTCACGCCTGTAATCCCAGCACCTTGGAAGGCTGAGGCAGGCAGATCACCTGAGGTCAGGAGTTCAAGACCAGCCTGGCCAACATGGTGAAACCCCATCTCTACTAAAAATACAAAACCTAGCTGGCTTGGCGGTGGGCGCCTGTAGTCCCAGCTACTTGGGAGGCTAAGGCAGGAGAATCACTTGAACCCAGGAGGCAGAGGTTGCAGTGAGCCAAGATTTCATCATTGCACTCCAGCCTGGGTGACAGAGCGAGACTCTATCTCAAAAATAATAATAATATTTTCTTAGTATTAGCGAATATCTAGTCCATGTGAAATTTTCCCAAGTTATTTCAAAATGTCTTTAAATAGTTGGATCAATCAAATTGAGATCCAAACAAGAGCCATACGTTGTATTTTATTGATATGTCTCTTAAGTCTCTTTTATTCTGTGTCAGTTTCCTCTCCCTGTTTTGTTTTTTCTTCCCATGGCATTTTTTTGTTGAAAAAACTGAGTCTTTTGTCATGTGTAATTCCCCACTTGCTCACTGATTACATCCTCATGGTGGTATACATTGTTTATCTATCCTCTGTATTTCCCATAAACTGTTAGTTAATTGTTAGTAAGATCTAGAGACTTGATTGTGTTCAGGTTCTTTTTTTTTTTTTCTCCTGCAAGAATACTTCCAAACGTCCCATGAGGAGGCACATAATGTCTGGTTGTCTCTCTCTGGGAATAAGATTAATCAGTGAGATCAATGTTTTCAGCCTCATCAACATATTAGTTCCCCACCAGCTTTTCACCTAACGGTTTTAGCAGCTGTTGGTGATCATCACTAGATCCATTGGCTCATAAGGTATTGCAAAATAGTAATATGATAATTCTATCATTTATTTTGCAATTATTAACTGAAATCAAGAAATTTCCTTCTTTAATATTTTTATTTCAATTTTTTCCTCTCATTGTTCCTTATAATGCTTAAAATATTTCATCTTTGGTTTGTGAGAGCCCCTTCAAGTCTTTTAATACCACCAACTAGCCTCCGATGTCTTTCTTGCTTTCTGGTACAAAATATTTCTTTTACATTTTATTCCAGACATGGAATCAGCTCATTCTCCAAAGAGCCTTGGTTTTTTAAGTGGAAAATGGTATGTAGAGAAGACAGTCTGGCTCATTGCTCTGGATTGTTATGACTTCTAGACCCTATCAATACAATGGACAACTAGAAGGTAATTGTTTTTAGAAAGAAAAAAAATTGTGGTTCACAGTGATATTTCCAATTCAAAGTTAAGACTACAGAGTTTCTGTTTCTTTGAATTTAAACTTGTGTCTGTCTTGCCCTGAAATTCTTATGGCATTAGCATGATTATTTGCCTTAGCCTCCGTATATATATATATATATATATGTTGTCAAATAAGTATTATTATTAATGGTAAGACTACTGAATGCTGCTTAAGATTTTGTTTGTATCAGTTTGCTAATATTTTGTTTAGAATTTTTACATCTGTATTCATAAGTGAGGTTGGTCTTTTTCTTTTGGTTGTGTTGTACATTTTGTTTTTGCAGAATCTGATAATAGAGCTCTGCCTGCAGTGACTGTGCAGGAGAATGGTGGGATACGAGGCCTCTTTGCCTATGGCTTGCCTCTTAAGTGCAGAGACTCCCTCAACTTCGTGGAGGCTAGTGTCATCTAGAATGCTTCTCTGCTTCTGCCTCAGTGTCCACTCAAGGAGTTCTGGGTTAGAACATGTGCTATAGAGAGCATTACTGTAGGCTTTAGCCTGGGATAAATGCTCAAGTGCCCCCATGCGGGGCACTGGCTCAAATGTTCTTCCTTTTATTTGTTAATTACTGAGTCCATCACGTCTCTCAGATTCTACTGTTTCTATTTATTCTGTGGTCTTTCTTATACCCCAACCTGACAGCAGCTGACACTAATACTGCACCCACAAGATGGCACAATTCATCAAGGAGACCAACTAGTCACTTATATGAATTTGACACTTCTTAAACTCCTTTAAGTTTTGCAGTTAATCTTTTCCTGTCTACTATATGTAGTCTAGTAATTCTTCATTGTTTATATCCTATTAATGAATCCTTCTTCATTTTTCAATGGTGCAGTGGAATTACTTTTATTTTTGTATTTATTTTCATTGTGATCATAGGAGGAAAGAGACTTAAACTGAATGAAATGTCAGTCCTCATGAGCAGTTTCCATTTTCTTTTTGTTAACTACTGTATTCGTCCATTCTTGCACTGCTATCAAGAAATACCTGAGATTGGATAATTTATAAAGAAAAGAGGTTTAACTGGCTCGTGGTTCCACAGGCTGTACAGAAGGCATGATGCTGTCATCTGCTCAGGTTCTGGGGGAGGCCTCAGGAAACTTATAATCTTAGCAGAAGGCAAACGGAGACACGCATTACGTGGCTGGAGTAGGAGCAAGAGAGAGGGGGCATTTTAACCAGAAAGGATCAGAAACAGTTCTCATTCACATGGAATGGGCAACATATACACTTAAAGTTGTCCCCAGGCCTTATCTGCCACCTTCTGACATAATGTAATATGCAGAGATCTGGATCAGCTGGATTTCCCCGTAAGACATGCTGGTTGTTCTTCCACTGAAAGCATTGCCTTGATCAGAGGAGATGAGCATGCTAAATACTTTGATAAGACACATGCTCCAGAGGGTAAGAGATAAAGCCTGGCACATTTCCTAAAATTTTTAGGCAACCAGTGTTCAGGAACCTGCTAGAACATCCTCTCTAATGTAAAAGACAAAATATTGTATCTTGTACTTCCTTTAACAAAGAAGGAAGCACAAAACCTGATGAGGCTTTTTGGACTCTGGGGGCAAATATTCTGCACTAGGGAATATTGCTCCAGCTGCCAAAGCAGAAAAGGCTTCTGCAGTGGTCCAGCAGACTCGATGGCATCAGAAGTCTCAGTGATAGGGGAAAAATGCTGTGTGGTGTTTGAGGAGGATCCTGTGAGAGAACCACAGTATAGGACCTCAGGGTTCTGGAGCAAGGCCACGCTACCTGCAGCAGAGATTGGTATACCTTTTGAAAACCAATTTGTGTATTACTGGTTCCTGATAAATGTAGAATAATGAATCACAGGACACTACATCACCATATGGCCAGAGCTGCCCATTATGATCCGAGTCCAAATGGACCTGCAAAGTGTAAGGTCAAGCAAGCCTAGCAAAAATGTATTGTAACATAGAAGTGTGGCATCCAGAGCCAAACACGAACAGGACCAGAGGTATGAGCAAGATGCATAAACAGGTAGCAGGTGTCCCCAGCAACCAAACAGTTGCACTCATGCCCCTTCCTCAGCTCACACCTATAGCTCTCTGGGGAATCTGGTATGACCAGCTGAAGGAGGAGAGAAAAGGTCACATTTTGTTTGCAGATGCATTGACTCAGTATAAAGGTACAAGTTGAAAATAGAGACTGCATTACAGCCACACTTTGGAGTGGTTTTGAAAGACAGTGGTGAGAGAAAGTGCTCCCAGTGAGGAGAGCTGCAGGTCGTATACCTGATCATCCACTTTGTGTGGAAAGAGAGGTGGCCTGAGGTTAGACTTTATATGGAATCACAGGCAATAGTGATTTCCTGATCATCTTTTGTTCCTGAAATGAAAAATATTCAAAGATCAAGAGCAAAAAGTTCTGGGATACAAACAGCAACTTTGGCCTGAGAAGCAAATAGTAACCAAGGACTCAGAGCGCTCCTGAAAGAGATTGTGGGTCATGTCACTGAGTATGTCACTGAGACCAGCAGAGGTGGGAGGTCAGAGTGAAGGGAATCTAGAATGGATACATGTACATAAAGGAGTGGGCATGAAGTATAAAAATCTTTATGTCACATGTTAATGCCTACCAGAAAGCATCCACCACAGAAAAGGCACAAAATAACCAACAAAATGGCTCAGCCATTTTGGCTCAACAAAATGATTGAGCCAAAATGACTGAGTCTCAGTCATCAGCCACCCCAATGCCAGCACGATGGGCACAAGAATGAAGTAACCATGGTAGCAGAGATAGAGGCTACTCATGAGGCCAATAGCATGGACCCCAAGGCTTATCTAGCTTCCATCATTAACAAATACCCAACCTGACAGCAGCTGACACGAATACTGCGCCCACAAGGTGGCACAATTCATCAAGGAGACCAACTAGTCACTTAATGGCAAATTAACTACATCTGATTTCTTCACTCTTTGAAGGGTCAGTGGTCCACTCTTACAGGAATAAACATATATTTGGGGTATGAGTGTGCCTTTCCTGCCTGCAGGGCCTCCGTTAGCACCATAATCCAGAGAATTGTAGAATGCTTAATCCTCTAGCAAAGATCACATCCTGCTAGACAAGGATGGGATCTTTGTGCCCACTTTCCAGCAAAGCAGACCCAGGACTGGGCCTGTGACCATGCAGTCCCCCTGGTCGTATCACATACCACACCACTCAGAAGCTGGTGGACTGATAGAATGTTGGAATGGGCAGAGCTGAGGTGCCAGTTAAATGCAAAACTGTGAGAATGGGGTGCTGTACTCCAGGAAGCAGTATATACATTCAGTCAAAGACTTTCATATAGCATGGTATTCCCAACAGGAAGAATACATGGGTCTGGGAACCAAGGAATAAAGGCAAGAATGACCATACTCACCATCACTCCCATTGACCAATCGGAGTCTTTGTGCATCTTGTCTCCACAACTGTAGACTGCCGAGTTCATGGTCTTGGTCTCCAAAGGACTATACTTTCAGCAGGGGCTCAGCAAGAATCCCACGGAATTATAAACTAGAGCTGTTGCCTGGTGTACACCGAGCTCTTTGTGTCTAGGGACCAGCAAGAAAGAAAAAGGGTCATAATCCACAGGGGTAGTTGACTCTCCTCATTCTGAAGAAGTAGGGCTGCTGTTACTACGATGTGGGCAGTGAGAAAGATGTGTGCAACCCCACATAACCTACTGGGGTATCTCTTTTTTTTTTTTTTTTTTTTTTAGTTTCTTTTTTAAGAGAGGGTCTCTTTTTGCCACTCAGGCTGGAGTGCTGTGGTACAATCATGGCTAACTGCAGCCTCAACCTCTCCTTGTGTTGCCCAGGCTCATCTCAAACTCCTGGCCTCAAGCAGTCCTCCTGCTTTGGCCTCCCAAAGTGCTGGGATTACAGGAGTGAGCCACCATGTCCGGCCTACGTCTTGTGACAGTAGGGATACAAAATAGCAGCTTTTGCCTGAGAAGCAAAAGGTAACCAGGAGCTCAGACCACTCCTGAAAGAGATTGTGGATCATGTCATCCAGTAAGTCACTGAGACCAGCAGAGGTGGGAGCTCAGGGTAAAGGGAACCTAAAATGGGTAGGAGGGGGGGCTGAGGGTGAGCCCCGAGATCAACTGCAAAGGTAGGAGCTGTAGTTTTTCCCATTAACTCCCTCTTCTAAGTTTTCTCTCAAGAATAGAGGCCCACTGAAAATTTTAAGGACACACTCTTAGAGTATATATGGAACATTGATCTAAAAGATGCAAGTATGTACTCTGAAAGACACAGAGATGAGTTTCCCAGATCCCCCTGTCAAGGAAGGTCTTGCCACCTGGCTCCTGGCTGTAAAAAATATAGTCAGGGCCGGGCGCAGTGGCTCACACCTGTAATCTCAGCCCTTTGGGAGGCTGAGGCGGGCGGATCACAAGGTCAAGAGATCGAGACCATCCTGGCCAACATGGTGAAACCCTGTCTCTACTAAAAATACAAAAAAATTAGCTGGGCATGGTGGCGTGTGCCTGTAGTCCCAGCTACTCGGGAGGCTGAGGCAGGAGAATTGCTTGAACCCGGGAGGCGGAGGTTGCAGTGAGCCGAGGTCGCGCCGCTGAACTCCAGCCTGGCGCCTGGTGACAGAATGAGACTCTGTCTCAAAAAAAAAAAAAAAAAAGAATATAGTCAGAAGATACCTCCTCTTGATAGTACATAAGTGTCCGATCCTTCCGTGTCTGCCTCAGCCACAGAAAACGGCCTCACCTAAGTGTATGCCCTTCCTGGGCAACATATAGTAGGGAAATGAGCAAGAAATGAGCAAGACAGAATATAACAGCTCAGCCATTTATACTGAACCCAGGGACACAGTGACAGATCACACTCACTCCAGTTCAACTTCTCCCTCGGCTTACGCCTGCTTCCCCCTCCCTTCCTTGCACAGGTGTCGATCCCTAACAAACACTTTTACCCCGTGCTCACTCTGTCTCAGGTCTCTGCTTCTGGTGAACCCAAACTGTATCAGCATTGCTGCTATCACAGATTTATTTCACAAACAGATAAATGCTGCATGATAGTTGATACTGGGGCAAGAATACTTGTTTTTAAAATTTCTTGTACTCCAAAAATAAAATCTGATCACAGCACAACAAATGCATGGTAAAGAAGCTGGTTTCTGAGAGTTTTAAATGTATTTTACATAGCCTTCACTACGATCTACTTTTAGTCTTACTGTCTCCTAGTCTTCAACTTTAAGTTTAAAAAAATTATAGTTTTATTTTACAAAAAAAAAATCAAAAATTTGCTTCCAGTATAATGTCTGTCTTCCCCAGAATACAGAATGGAGGCATGGCTCGTTAACAGGGCAGGGGAAAATCAGTTTCTTCTGGTGAAAACAAATTCCTATTGGTCACCTTGCTCAGCTCTTTACTGGGAGGGCCATTTTTTGGTTTCAGTTACGGTAAATCTCTGGATTTCTGCCACTTTCTTTCAGAGTTCAAAAGTACAAAGCTCTTCAGGAGACTTGTTCTTTTGAATATTTTTTCAGAGGTTAAAAATTAAATTTCAAAAGAATACCTGGGGTGGAAAAGAGTTCTCAGCAGACACAGAGACCCCGAACACCTCCAACATGCTTCTTCATGTTTTTCTGTTATTTTTGTGCTTCCACTTAAGTTTTTGCCAGGTAAGTAATTCAATATTTATGCAAATGATTTTAATTAATAGTTTAAAAGTTGTAAAAATATAGAAAATAATTTTAAATATATAATTTTGACTTACATAGTTCAGTTACCAACAATGCCACTCTATAGTCAGCAACAAATGTTTTATGTTAATATCTTGATAAAAGAGTTTTTAAAAAACAGTTCTTTTTATATGCTTGTATATGCAGAGACATTGAACTGAACAAGAGTTTTACCAATGCAAGGCTGTGATATACTGTGTAGTAAATCAAAAATATTTACCAAGTGACTCCTGTGTATAAGATACAGTGCTCGGAAGATAGTGGGACTGATCTCTTCCTTCAGCAGCCTTTTAGTACACTCTATAATTATAGAAAGGGGAAATAATAAGCAAATTTGAAACATCTGAAAACACAAAAGTACAAGTTACAAGACAGCATACATTTAATTGCCAAAAGTGATACAAATATGTAGTAAAAGACTTTAATAAGAGGACAAATCACTTCATGCTGAGAGGTCATGAAGAGATTATGGATCAAGTAGGATTTGAGCTGAACCTTTAATTCTGGATTACATGTGATCAGTGGTAAGAAAGAGGAATGATTTCCAGCTTTTCCAGCCAGGAAAAGCAGCAAGTGCTACCATAGGAAGGCAGCAAAGCATAAGGCCCCTCAAGATACGTGAATCAATTTGATCAAAATGAAGGCTTTGTGGAGTACAAAGGTACTCGAAACCGAAATGACATGTCGTAGTGAAGTTAGAGTGTTGTCTATTAAGGTGAAACATGTTTAAAACATTTTAGATACTTACTGATGATTGCCAACTTTGGTGGCAATCCAAACTATCTTGTCTTAATGCCAGCTTGTAGAAGAAAATATTTAAAGAAATGCTTAACAAAACACAGTTTAAGATTTTTGTAACTTCTGAAATAGTTGGCATCATCATTGCAATGTTTGTAATAGAGAACAAATGGAAATAACTAAATGCTTATTAATAAGACACTGGAGGCCGGGCGCGGTGGCTCACGCCTGTAGTCCCAGCACTTTGGGAGGCCAAGGCAGGTGGATCACAAGGTCAGGAGATCAAGACCATCCTGGCCAACATGGTGAAAACCTGTTTCTACTAAAAATACAAAAAATAAAAAATAGCTGGGCCTGGTGGCACACATCTGTAGGGAGGCAAGAGAATCGCTTGAACCTGGGAGGCAGAAGTTGTAGTGAGCCAAGATCGCGCCACTGCACTCCAGCCTGGCGACAGAGGGAGACTGTCTCAAAAAAATAAAAATAAAAATAAGACATTGGTTAAATTATTGTATATCCAAAATTGAACTAGTATGTAGCTATGGAAATGACATATTTATTGAAATGAAGTACTGCAATTTTATTTTTATTGAAGAAAAACGTGTGTGTTTATATGCATACATATATAAATGCATACTTATACCTACTTTTATATATATGACTAAAAGATCTTGCAGTACGTGTATCAAATAGTAATCATTGCTATCATTGGCTAATAAGATTACTGATGATTCTATTTTATACATTTCTGAATTTCAGAATTCAAAATTTTTCTTTTTCTTTTTTTATTTAAAACAAATATATATTACTTTATAATTAGAAAAATTACTTTTTTGAAAATAAGAAATATTTCAGCTCCATTTTCCATTCCTGAAAAGAGCCTCTTTCTTTTATTGAACAGTCTTCCAAAAACAAAGTTGCCTTCAGTGCTTTAAGAAACAGCATTTTAAAAAGGGTTAATCTCAAATTCATGAAAATTTCAGAACTTCTTAAAATATTTGTTTATGAAAGTGGAATTTTTAAATTCTACTTGCTGAGAAGTAACCATTTTAAATGGTTACTCTTACAGACAGTATAATTAGTGTTCATATAATTTTAAAACAAATCCTAAATTTTCAAAATTAAATGAAGTATGTGCAACTGGGATAAATTTTTAAGAGCTGGAGGTAAATTTCTGCCTAAGGGATAAAAGTATCTCCTTCCTTATTTTTTGTTTTTAATCAGAACCTCGTGATGGACTGATGCAAAGATAGATGATATAAATGACTGGAATAGATGGCAGCGAGATAGAATTAAGTCGTTCTGAATAGTAAAATAAGAAAAGCGGTTTTACTGAACCTACTCAGACAAGGAAACTAGGGGATTCAGAAAAGATGAAAAAGAAACCCACAGTGCAGTGGGAGTGGCTGCTAGGACCTTCTGATAGTAAGAGTAACCAAAGGATATTCAAGAACAAGGAAGCTGGCTGAGTCTGGGGGCTCACACATGTAATCCCAGTACTTTGGAAGGCTAAGGCAAGAGGATTGCTTGAGCCCAGGAGTTTGAGGGTGCAGGGAACTATGATCATCCCACTATAATCCAGTCTGGGTGACAGCAGGATCCTGTCTCAAAAATAAATAAATAAAATAGAAGCCAAATGTTTCAGTCAGCATAATTACCTACCATAATTGTGCTGTGACATAATCCCCAATTGGTACCCTAAATTTTATTTTACCCTAAAATTTTATTACAAACTCAGGCGTGTAAAGGTGGCATTTTAGAGAGAAAGAACTAGGGTGATGTTAAGCAGAATAACAACACCCTGGAAAGAAAGGGTGGCACACAGGAGGGTGTGCAGTGCAAGTGATGGCAGCAGAAATGGCAGAGCAGGCAGATCCATGAAAACCAAAGAGAAGCTGTCAGATCCAAGGTTTTTAGAACTCTGGAAAACTGTCAAAGGTTTATAGCACCTAAGCAAATGTTGAATGAAGGAACAGGCAACTAAAAATGGTAGAAAAGCTTTGTGGCATTTTGTGTGTGTGTCCTTTGTGTCCTTGCCCCATACTCTGCCTGATTTGGCATTGGTCTTGAAGAATAGACGTGCACCTTTCTCACTCAGGGAGGGACCTGTTCCCTAGCACTAGAAAGAACAGAGAAGACCTTATTCAAAAAGAATTGTGTTTGTCTTTTCTATCCTAAGACCTACCTGAAGGACAGACCCCAGGCACTTGTCTTGGTTTCACCTAACTTGGAACTCAGAGAAGAAAAGCATTAGTATTACAAAGCACAGGCCTTGTAAGATTAATGAACAATCTAAGCTGTCTGGGGCAAAGGATTACAGTGGAGGCACACAACAGAACACCAAAGCATGGGGAAAAACAGAGAGATCCTATGGGAAATTAGGTCATTCAAAAGTGCCTGTGTGTATTGGGGAGTTTAGGAAGCCACATACATGCTCAGGGCAGGACACATGTTCAGAAAGACCTCAGAAGACTCTGAGCCTGCACCTCTGGAGAATGGCTCGGTTCAGTGCAAGTATGAAGTGAAGGCTAAGGTAGAGTTGTAAATGGCCTGGATAAGTGCCCAGGACAGAAACAATCTGCAAAGACTGGGAGAGGTTTTGATTTGTTTTGCTAGGTGTCTCTCTCTCTCCTCTCTCCTCCTCTCTCCTCTCTCCTCTCCTCTCTCTCCTCTCCTCTCTCCTCTCTCTCTCTTTCTTCTCTCTCTCTCCTCTCTCTCCCTCTCCTGTTGCATTGAAGTAAATCTCTGTCTAAGCACTAGCTGAATATAAGCCAAAGAAACAGACTTCAAAGACCACATGTGATAAAGAATAGACTTACCAAAAATAGTTTAGAAAGTCATCAAACACCAAGCAACAAAAACAAACTCCAAGCAGAAGGGGAGAGTCTGATTTCAAGAGTTACTATAATATTCAAAATGTCCAGTTTTCAACCAAAAATTTTGATGCATGCAAAGATATGAGAAAGTATGGCCCCTTTACAGAAGAAATGAACAGAATCTGTTCCAGAAGAAACACAAACTTTGGACTCACTAAACAAAGAGCTAATCAATGGTCTTTAAAAAAAAAAAACAAAACCTTATTGAGTTATGATTGACATATAATAAACTATACATATTTAGTGTACATAACTCGATCAGTTTGGAAATTAGTGTATGTCTGTGAAAATATCACAACATATGCCATAAACATATTCATCACTTCCAAAAGTTTCCTCTCACCCTCTATTATTTTGTGTGTATATATAACAACCTTAACAAAAAACTATACTCTTAGCAAATTTTTAAATATACAATACAGTATTATGAACAATAGGCACTATTCTGTAGAGTAGATCTCTAAGAGTTATTCATCTTGCATAACTGAAAATGTATACCTTTGACTAATACCTCCCTAATTCCCTCTTGCCCAGTCCTTGGCAACCACCATTCCATTCTCTGGTTCCATGAGTTTGACTATCTTAGATTCCTAAGTGGTATTATGGGGTATTTATCCTTCTGTGCCTGCCTTGTTTCACTTAGGTTAATGTCCTCTAGCTTCATCCATATTGTCACAATTGGTAGGGTTTCCTTCTTTTTTAAGGCCAAATAATATTTCACTGCATGTATATACCACATTTTCTTTGTCAATTCTTCCACAACTGTAGGAGAATTTCCCTTCTCCATATCCTCACATACATATGTTACCTTTGGCTATTTTGACAATAGCCATCCTAACTGGTATGTGATTTTGATTTTCATTTCCCTAATGGTTAGTGATGTAGAATACATTTCTAGTACCTATTGACCATTATATATCTTCTTTGAAGAAATGTCTATTCAGCTCCTTTGTCTGCTTTTTAAAATAGACTGTTTGGTTTTTTGCTATTGAGTTGTAGGAATTCCCTATGTATTTTAGACAAATAATAACTTCTTACCGGTTGTATAGCTTGCAAATATTTTCTTCCATTCTATATGTTGTCTTTTCATTTTGTTAACTGTATCCTTTACTGTGCAGAAGGTTTTTAGCTTGATGTAGTGACACTTGCCTATTTTTGCTTTTGTTGGCTATGCTTTTGTCATCATAGTCAAGAAATTATTGCCAAAACTAATGTCAAGAAGCTTATTCTTTATGTTTTATTCTAAAAGTTTTATGATTTCAGGTCTATATGTAAGTCTTTGATTCATTTTGAGTTGATTTTTGTGTGGAATAATATAGGGGACCAATTTCATTTTTTGCATGTGGATTTCCAGTTTTCCCATTACCACTTATTGAAGAGACTATCCTTCACCCATTGTGCATTCTTGGTTCCCTTGTTGAAGAGCAGTTGACTATGTATGCATGGGTGTATCTTGAACTTTCTATTTTGTTCCATAAGTCTATATGTCTGTTTTTATGAGAGTATAATATTGTTTTTATTACTGCAGCTTTGTGACATTTTTTGAAATCAGGAAGTGTGATACCTCTGACTTTGTTCTTCTTGCTCAAAAAACTGTTTTGGTTCTTTGGTATCTTTTGAAATTCCACATACATTTTAGAATGATTTTTTCTGTTTCTGTAAAAAAATGCCTTTGGCATTTTGGTAGGGATTGTGTTGAATCTGTAGATTATTTGTGATAGGATAAACATTTTAACAATATTCTTTCAGTGAAAGAATGTGAGTTGTCTTGCCATTTATTTGTGCCTACCTTAATTTCTTTCATCAGTGTTTTACAGTTTTCAGGGTACCAGTTTTTCACCTCATTGGTTAAATTTATTTATAAGTACTTTATTCTTGTAACTGCTATTGTAAATGAGATTGTTTTGTTTGGTTTCATTTTGTTTTGTTAAAGACAGGGTTTTGCGTTATTGCACAGGTGGAAATGCAATGACAAATTATAGCTCACTGCAGTCTTGCCTCCTGTGCCCAAGCGATCCTCCTACCCCAGCCTCCCAAGTAACTGTGACCCAAAGGTGCACACTACCATGCCCAACTAATTTGATTTTTTGTGGCATTAGGACCTTACTATGTTGCCCAGACTGGTCTCGACTTCTGGCCTCAAGGGATCCTCCCACCTTTGCCTCTGAAAGCACTGGGATATAGGCATGAGCTGCCACACCTGGCCTGAGATGGTTTTCTTAATTTCTTTCTGGGACAGTTCATTATTGGTGTATAGAAACACAACTGATTTTTGTATGTTGATTTTATATCTTGCAGCTTTCATGTTGCTGTTTATCATCTTTTCATTTCAACTTGAATAAAACCTTTTATCATTTCTTGTAAGGCAGGTGATGTATTTCCTGTTTTGGTTTATCGAGGAAAGTTTTTATCTCTCTTTCATTTTTAGCAGATAGTTTTTCTGGGTGTAATATTCTTGGTTGGCAGGGGTTTTGGGGTTTTTTGTTTTTTTCTTTCAGCACTTTGAATATATCATTGAACTCTTTCCTGGCCTGCAAGGTTTCTGAAGAAGAAATTTAGAGAATAAATCCACTGATAGTTTCATAGGGATTCCTTTGTATATGACAAGTTGTTTTTCTCTTTTTTCAAAATCGTCTTTTTGTCTTTGACATTTGACAATTTAATTATAACGTATCTGAGTCTAGACATTTTTAGGTTCAATCACTTTGTGATCCTTTTGGCCCTCATGAATCCAGATGTCCATTTCCTTCCCTAGATCTGAGATGTTTTCAGGCATTGTTAATTTAAATAAACTTTCTTTCCCTTTCCCTTTCTCTTCTCCTTCTGTAAATAACATTATGCATACACTGGTATGCTTGATGGTATCCTATGAGTCCTGTAGTCTTTTTTTATACTTTTTAATTCTTTTTTTCTTTTTGTTCCTCTGACTGTACAATTTCAAATAACTGGTCTTTGAGTTCACTGATTCTCTCTTCTATTTGACTAAGTATGGTTTTCAAGCTCTCTATTGAATTTTTCAGTTCCATTATTGTATTCCTTTTACCTCCAAAATTTCTCTTTAATTCTTTTTTATGGTATCTATATGTTTGTTGAACATCTCATTTTATTCATGAATTATTTTCCCTAATTTTGTGTAGTTGTTTATCTGTGTTCTTTTATAGCTCTTTGAGCTTCTTAAGATGTTACTTTGAATTCTTTGTCAAGCAATTTATAGGTCTCCAGTTCTTTAGAGTCACTTATTGGAGCTTTATTTGTTCCTTGGATGGTGTCTTTTTTCTTCATAATCCTGTAGCCTATATTAGTGTCTGCATGTTTGAAGAAACAGCCACCTTTTTTAGTTTTCACAGACTGACTTTGGCAGAAAAAGCCTTTCACCAGTCAGCCCAGCCAGAGATTCTGGGTAGGCCAGCTGGTGGGGCCTGTGTGAATGGCCTGTTGCTTAAGACCCTGTGGGTGGACCTGGTACCTGGGTCTGTCATTGGGCCCGGTGCTGCAGTCCATGGGCAGGCTTGGTGCCATGGTCACTGGGTAGGTGGACAGTCAGTCTTGATGCCAGTGTCCAGGGGCAGGCTTGCTCTCTTTCCCCTGATAGGAGAGCTCATGATCCAAAGGAATCTCTTTCAGCATTGTGTGTGCTGTGTAGGGTAAGGGGTGACTCTGTAAAGTGAAATTTGTTTTCTTATCCTTTCAATATTTTCTCATATCTTTGTTCCACTTGCATGCTGTAACCTCTCACCTTGATTCTGGAGCTCTCATAAAGGTATTTTTATTTGTAGATGGTTGTTACATTGGTATTTCTGTGGGAAGACAAGTGCTGGGACATTTTGTTCCACCATCTTGCCAATGTCACATCTTCAACTGTCTTAAATGTGTTCAGAGCTACAGGAAACCCTGAGAATAATATATAAACAAATATAGAATATTAGTAAATATATATATATATATATATTTTTTTTTTTTTTGAGACAGAGTCTTGCTCTGTCACCCAAGCTGGAGTGCTGGCACAGTCTTGGCTTACTGCAACCCCTGCCTCCCAGGTTCAAGCAATTCTCCTGCTTCAGCCCCCTGAATAGCTAGAATTACAGTTGCCTACAACTATACCTGGCTAATTTTTGTTTTGTTTTTTTTTTTAGCAGAGATTGGGTTTCACCATGTTGGCCAGGCTGGTTTTGAACTCCTGACCTCAAGTGATCCACCTACCTCAGCCTCCTGAAGTGCTAGGAGTACAGGTGTGAGCCACCATGCCTGGCCAACAAAGAAAAATTTTTAAAAGGAACCAGACAAAATTTCCTGAGTTTAAAAGCACATAACAAACATGAAAATTTTACTAATAGGTTTCAGTAGAACATTTGAGCAGGCAGAAGAAATAGTCAACAAACTTAAAGATCAGTCAATTTAATTAATTATCCAGTATGAAGAGCAGAAGGAAAAAAGGGTAACAAAGACTAAACAGAGCCTATGAGACTTGTGGGACACCATCTAGCATACCAAAATTATGCATAATGGGAATCCCAGAAGGAGATATGAGAAAGTAAGAGAGAACATATGAAGAAATAATGGCTGAAAACTTTCCACATTTTGATCAAATGCATGGCTGTCCACATTCAAAAAGCTCAATGCAATCCAAGAAGGATAAACAAAAAAGTCCAAACCAAGACACTTTATAATCCAATTTGTGGCCTCGATCACATTGGGGTCACCACCTGAGATGTGGGTCACCACCTGCAGAAGTCTGACCTGCAGACCCTGACTCAACGACGGATGAATGAATGCAATCTCACACCATAACAGTGATTCAAGTGGGACACAGATGGCCATTGGCTGCTTTCAGAGGGCGAAATGCAAGCAATTGAACCAGACTCCCTGTTCATCCACACTTTTATTCATAACAGAGGTTCAAAGTTAACACACTTGTGGATAATTAACATGGTTAAAAGAGTGGTTATATGAATGATAAAAGCTTTAGGTTCCGGGCCCAGAGTAAACACTTTTAACAGGTAATTCCCCTTTGATCTCCCACTGAGAGAGCCATCCGTCACAAAGTTTACATGAGTAAAGAGGAGACAAAGGGATGTGGGGTAAACAGACTTAACTGGGAAAGCCTCGTCTCTATCTTCTCCCTAACTTAATAAAACCTTTCTGCCTTCCAAAAGGCTTGAGACCATAATCTACATAATCTATAACTTTCCCTAAATATTTTCTGTAACATTTTGCCAACCACCCCAAGTGAATCTCAACACCAATTGTCAAAACCAAGGATGAAGAAAATCTTGAAAACAACATAGTCATGGAATTCTCCATAAGATTAGCAGCAGCTTTCTCATCAGAAACCCTGGAGGTCAGAAGGGAGTAAGATGACAATTTTATTTGTTGAAAGTAAAAAAACTGTCAACCAAGAATTCTGTATCTGGCAAAACTATCCTCCAGAAATGAAGGAGAAATGAAGAAATTCACAGATAAATAGAAGCTGAGGGAGATAGCTGCTAATAGACCTACAAGAAATGCACTACAAATGACTAGATGTGGTGGCTCATTGCCTATAATCCCCATCACTTTAGGGGAATGAGACAGGAGGACTGCTTGAGCCCAGGAATTGAAGACTAGCCTGGAAAGCACAGCAAGAGCCCATCTCTATAAAAAATAAAATTAGTGATTTGTGGTGGCATGTATCTGTAGTCTCAGTTACTTGGGAGGCTGGGATGGGAGAATCACTGGAGCTCAGGAGTTCAAAGCTGCAGTTAGCTCTGACTACACCACTTTATTCAAACATGGGCAACAGAATGAGATCATCTCTAAAATTAAATTAAATTAAAATAAAGAAATGCAGTACAAGTCAGAGAACCCTACATACTGAAGTGAAAGGACACTTGGCAGTTACTTGAAGTAATATGAAGAAATAAAGAACCTTAATAAAGGTAACTACATAGGTAAATATAAAAGCCAATATTATGTTATTTTGGTTTGTATGTCTTTTTTTTCTTTCCCACATGAGTTAAAGACAACTGTATAAAATTATTATAAATCCATGTTAACAGTGCACAATATGTAAAGATGTAACATATGACAATAATGACATAAAAGAGGGGGATGGAGCAGTATAGGAACAGAGTTTTGTATGCTCTTGAAACTAAGTTGCTATCAATTCAAACTAGATTATTATAAATGTAATTACAATTGTAATCTTCATAGTACCCAAAAAGAAAATATCTAAAAATATATATACAGAAGGAAATATAAAAAGGGAACCAAAAGAGTTGACTACAAAAAAATCACCTAAACACAAAAAAGGGCAGTAATGGAGAAAATGAGAAACAAAACAGTTAAAAGACATGCAATAAACAAATAGCAAATAGAAGAGTAAGACCATTCTTATCAGCAATTACTTTAAGTGAAAGTGGATTAAATTCTAACATCAAAAGGCAGAAATTGGCAGAATCAGTTTTTTAAAAATTATGATTCAACTATATGGTATCTAAAGAGGCTCCGTTTAGGTCCAAAGAAATAAAGGAGGGAAAAGATTTTATGTGCAAATAACAACCAAAAAGAGCTAAACTGGCTATACTAATACCAGACAAAATAGACCTTAAGTCAAAAACTGTTATAAGAGATAAATTACATGATATATTAATGAAAGGGTCAATTCATCAGGAATACATAACAATTACAAACATTATACACTGAACAATGGAGCCCCAAAAGATATAAACAAAAAGTGACAGAATAGAAGAAAGAAATAGACAATTCATTTTTTTTTTTTTGAAACAGAGTTGTCCAAGCTGGAGTGTAGTGGCATGATCTCAGCTCACTGCAACTGGTTCAAGTGATTCTCATGCCTCAGCCTCTCGAGTAGCTGGGATTACAGGTGTGCACCACCACCCCCAGCTAATTTTTCTATTTTTAGTAGAGACAGCGTTTCACCATGTTACACAGGCTAGTCTTGAACTCCTGACCTCAGATGATCTGCCCTTAGCCTCCCAAAGTGCTGGGATTGCAGGCATGAGCCACCATGCCTGACCAGAAATAGACAAGAATATAATATTGGTTGGATGCTCCAATACTCCATTTTTCATAGTGAATAGAAGGTCAATAAGGAATAGAGAACTTGAACAGTACTTTAAGCCCAGTAGAACTAATAACTAGACATATATGTAACTCTGCACTCAATAATAGCAGAGTACACATTTTTCTCAAGTGCACGTGGAACAATTTCTAAGATAGACCATGTAAGACTTGTCACAAAACGAGTCTTAATATATTTTAAAATATTGAAATTATACAAAGTAGCTTCTCTAACCACAATGGAATAAGACTGGAAACCAATAACAGAAAGAAAATTGGAAAATTTACAAATATGTAGAAATTAAACAACACATTCTTAAGCTACTAATGGTCAAATAAGAAATCACAAGGGAAATTGTGAATACTTAGAGATAAAGGAAAACAAAACACAACATACTAAAATATATGTCATGCAGTGTTAAAGAGAAATGTATAGCAGTAAATGCCTACATTAAAAAAGAATGAGAGAGCCCAGAAATAAGACTGCACACCTGTAACTATCTGATCTTCTACAGATCTGACAATAAGAAGCAATGGGAAAAGGAGTCCCTATTCAATAAATGGTGCTGGGATAACTGGCTAGCCATATGCAGAAAGTTGAAACTGGAACCCCTTCCTTAGACCATATACAAAAATTAACTCAAGATACATAAAAAAATTAAATGTAAAACCCAAAACTATGAGAACCCTGGAAGACAACCTAGGTAATGTTATTCTGGACATAGGAATGAGCAAAGATTTCATGATGAAGATACCAAAAGCAATCACAACAAAAGCAAAAATTTACAAATGGGATCAAATTAAACTAAAGAGCTTCTACATAGCAAAAGAAATTATCAACAGAGTGAACAGACAACCTACAAAGTGGGAGAAAATTTTTGGAAACTGCATCTCACAAAGGTCTAATATCTAGTAGATGTCTATAAGGAATTTAAACTAGTTTACAAGAAAAAAAAACATTAAAAAGTGGGCAAAAGACATGAACAGACACTTTCCAAAAGAAGACTTATGTGTACCAACAATCATATGGAAAAAAGCCCAACATCAATCGTCATTAGAGAAATGCAAATCAAAACCACATTGAAATACCATCTCACACCAGTCAGAATGGCTACTATTAAAAAGTCAAAAAATAACAGATGCTTGTGAGGTTGTGGGAGAAAAAGGAATGCTTATACACATTTAATGGTAGTGTAAATTAGCTCAACCATTGTGGAACACAGTGTGGCAATTCCTCAAAGATCTAAAAAGAGACATTCCATTCAATTAAGCAATTGCATTACTGGGTATATACCTAAAGGAATACAAATTGTTCTGTTGTAAAGATGCATGCACACATATGTTCATTGCAATGCTACTCACAATAGCAAAGACATGGAATCACCTTAAATGCCCATCAATGGTAGACTGGATAAAGAAAATGTGGTACATATACACCATGGAATACTATTCAGCCATAAAAAAGAACAAGATTATGTCCTTTGCAGGAACATGGATGGAGCTAGTGGCCATTTCCTCAGTAAACAAACACAGGAACAGAAAACCAAATACCACATATTCTCATTTATAAGTGCAGGCTAAATTATGAGAACACATGGACATGTAGAGGGAACACACACTGGGGCCTGTCAGAAGATGAAGGGTGGGAGAAGGAAGAGCATCAGGAAAAATAACTGATAGGTACTAGGCTTAATACCTGGATGATAAAATAATCTGCACAACAGACCCCCATGACACAAGTTTACATATATAACGAACCTGCACATGTACTTCTGAACTTAAAAGTTTTAAAAAAGAGTAAAGAACTCAAATTGATAACCTAACTTTACAACTTAAGAAGCACAACTTCTTTAGAAAAAGGAAGAGCAAACTAAATTCAAAGCTAGCAGAAGAAATGAAGTAATAAAGATTAGAGACAAACAATATATAGTAAGACAGCAGAATCAACGAAATCACAATTTGGTTCTTTGGAAATAGCCACGAAATTGTCAGACCTTAGCTAAACCGAAAAAGAAAAAAAAGAGAAGATACAAATAACCAAAATTAGAAGTGAAATTGTAGACACTACTACTGTTCTTAAAGAAATAGAATGATAAGAGAATGCAGCCAGGCGTGGTGGCTCACACTTGTAATCCCAGCCCTTTGGGAGGCCAAGGTGGGCAGATCACCTGAAGTCAGGAGTTCAGGACCAGCCTGATCAATGTGGAGAAACCCCGTCTCTACCAAAAATACAAAATTAGCCAGGCATGGTGGCACATGCTTGTTTTCCCAGCTACTCAAGAGGCTGAGGCAGGAGAATCACTTGAACCTGGGAGGCAGAGATTGTGGCGAGCTGAGATCTCAGCATTGCACTCCACCTGGGCAACAAGAGCGAAACTCCATCTCAAAAAAAAAAAAAAAAAAAAAACAGGAGAGCACTATGAGCAACTATATGCCAGCAAATTAGATAACCTAAATAAATTATTAAATTCCTAGAAATACGCAAATCACCAAAACTAATTAAAGAAGTAATAGAAGATCTGAACAGACCTATAACAAGTGAAGGTATTAAGTCAGTAATTTTTAAATTTCCCAAAAAGGAATTATCTATAACCAAATGGCTTCACTAGAGAATTCTACCAAACATAAAAAGAGAATTAATACTAATTTTTCTCAAACACTTTCAAAAGGTAGAAGACGTTCCTATGCATTCTATGAGACCAATATTACCATAATACCAAAGTCAAAGATACCACAAGAAGAGTTGCAAAATAGAGATAAAGGCTATCTTTCCACCATATCAAAAACTCCCAAAGATTTCCAGTATCCTTAATTTATTTGTGTACATCCAAATTTCCCTCTGTGATAATTTTCCTTCTGCTTGAAAGAATTTTTAAAAAATTTTCTTGTGCAGATATGCTGCTGACTAATTCTTTCAGCTTTTGTGTGTCTTAAAAGGTTATTCTTTTGCCTAAGTTTTTGAATGATATTTTTGCTGGGTATAGAATTATAGGTTGCCGGTATTCTCTTTCAGGACTTTAAAACTGTTGCTACATTGTCTTCTCGTTTGCATTATTAATGAGAAATGTAATACTCATCTTTGTTTCACTGTACATAGTGTATCTTTTTTCTTTGACTCTTTTGGAGATTTTCTTTTCATTTTTGGTTTCTGAGTAATTTGCATATGATATATTTGGTGGAGTTTCCTTCATGTTTCTCCTGCTTGTGGTTCATTCCCATTTGTTGGGTCTGTGTGTTTATAACTTTCTCAAATTTGGATAAATTTCAGTCATTATTTCTTCAAGTATGGTTTTTGTTCCCTCATTTTGTCCTCTTCTTTTGGAGACTCCAATTTCGTATCTACTAAAAGTTGCCCCATAGTTCATTTATACTCTATTCTTTCTTTCTTTCTTTTTTTTTTTTTTTTGAGACAGAGTCTTGCTCTATCACCCAGGCTGGAGTAAAATGGCATGATCTGTTCACAACCTCCACCTCCTGGGTTCAAGTGATTCTCCTGCCTCAGCCTCCAGAGTAGCTGGGATTACAGGCAGACACCACCACTCCTAGCTAGTTTTTTGTATTTTTAGTAGAGATGGGGTTTCATCACATTGGCCAGGCTGGTCTTGAACTCCTGACCTTGCAGTCTCCCACCTCAGCCTCCCAAAGTGCTGGGATTACAGGCATGAGCCACTGCGCCCAGCCAATTTTTTTATTTTTTAAAATTTTATTGTAGATCGTTTCCAGTGATATGTCTTTAAGTTTCCCAGTCTTTTCTTCTGCAATGTCTGATTTGTTTTTGGTTTCATCAAGTGTATTGTAGTTTTGCTCCCTAGAAGTTCAGTTTAGATCTTTTTATATCATCTGTGTCTCTATTTTTGAATATGTGGAATACAGTTATAATAACTTTTTAAATCTCTTTGCCTATTAATGCTAACATCTGTTTAACTAGTTGTCATTTTAATATCTGTTATTGTGGGAGAGACAGAAATGACAGTCACTATAGTTTCAATGATGATTTAAATAATTTTTCTTAACCATAATAGCATTTACATTCAAAAGACAGGTGTACATAAACATATGAGGCATACCCACATCATTTATATTTTGTCTTCAGGCAAAGCCTGGTGTACACATGCATTTACAACCCTCTTTAATAACATCCTCAAAGATCATCAGCTCATATTTTGGCAGCCACTGTTACATTGACATACATGTGACTTACCAATTCTTTTAAATTAAAGCTACTGTCATCAAGTTTTAGACAGTGTGTAAATAAACAACACTCTTGCTATGCCCAGCTATTGTGCAACAGTGATTTTCTGTCTCTTTGTTGATTAATATTGCCTTTGTTAACAGCCACTGTGTTGGTGTTATCCTTTACCATCCATCTGAAATTCAAAATGGTAATGTTATCATAAAGTTACTTCCAACTTGCCTGGGAACTGCTGTGACTATGAAGAAAAAAAGAAAAAAAAAAGCTGCTTCCAACTTACAATAGGAAATTGTAAATACAGGAAACAGCTTAATTTCTAAGATGAACTTTGCCATGCTCCGATTGCTTCTCCTATCCCCTACTAAACCTTGTTTCAACTATTTCCCCCTCTCTCCCTCTTAAAAATGCAATCTCTCCTATTCTGTTAGTTCCTCCCCTTCGCCTGTAATCATGATGAAATCTCTTCTATCCTAATGAAAACAAAACCCTCTCTTTACTGTGTGGCCCTTTATGCTACGAGGGAAGGTGTTCTCTTCCGGGTCCACAAGGGGGTGTAGTTTTAAGGGCAAGAACTTCCTAGCGCCATGCCCCCCTCCCATCTCTCTCCATCCGGGAGATTTAACAGTTTAGGTTTATGTTTGAATTTCGCAGGCGTGGGGAAGAAACTAAGAGTCAGTCACTCCAGCGGAAGTTCTAAGAAACTACTTTCACTGGCCTGAGGTCTTAGAGAAGGTGGGAGTTCCTCCCAGGTGAAAAGTCCCCTTCTTCTACACCCCTTCGGACTCCATGTTTGGATTCCCTACCACAAACACTCCCTTCGTGGAAGCTGTTTTTCTCTCTCCTGGATTTTCCCTCTGGAGTCCCCTTCCACACTCTCTCTGTGGAAGCCTATCTTCCCCTCCTAAACTCTGTCTCTCTGTTCCCTTCTACTCAGTGTGGAAGCTGCTTTCCTTTCCTGGATTCCATCTTTCTGTATTCTCTCACTCAGTGTGAGAGTTTGCTGTTTCTCTTTCCTTCTCCTGTTTCTCGCTCTCTAAATAAATAAATCACTTTCTACAAACACTTTTGAGTCTGGCATTTACTGCACACTATGCCATGGTCCCCTCTCTCATTCTTGAGAGGGCAGGAGACCAACAACCTGGAGAAATGTCCTCTCAGGGAAGCTGAGGGCACCCCTGTACCCCAATATTACACTACTATCCCATCAAATGTTCTCCTGCTTTAGAGCCTAGCACTTAATCTTCTACTACTTTTTTTTTTTTTTTTTGTAGATGGAGTCTTGCTCTGTCGCCCAGGCTGGAGTGCAGTGGTGTGATCTCACCTGACTGCAACTTCCACTTCCCTTGTTGAAGCAATTCCCCTGCCTTAGCCTCCCAAGTAGCTGGGATTACAGGTACATGCCACCATGCCCGGCTAATTTTTTTTTTTTTTTTTTTTGTACTTTTAGTAGAGATGGGGTTTCACTGTGTTGGCCAGACTGGTCTCAAACTCCTGACCTCAGGCAATCTGCCCGCCTCAGCCTCCCAAAGTGCTGGGATTACAGACAAGAGCCACTGCAGCCTGCCCGGCTAATTTTTGTTGTTGTTGTTGTTGTTGTTTTAGTAGAGATGGGGTTTCACCATGCTGGCCAGGCTGGTCTCGAACTCCTGACCTCGTGATCCACCTGCCTTGACCTCCCAAAGTGCTGGGATTACAGGCGTGAGCCACCACTCTCAGCCCTAATCTACTTCTCTACTGAAAGCATAAGGACATCAGACCTTATTTAAAATGAAAAACACCCTTATCACAAGGGGCAAGCACTTTTAAATCTTTGCTCTTTCTTCTGCTATTTACAACAGATTTCTCAGTGACATGTTCATACAACCATTTCTTTCAACATAGCCACTCCTTATTCAGGGGTACTAGGTCCCCTAGTTCCTAAGCCTTTCTGGGTTCTGTGGGGCTTAGCTTTCAGTTCTCTGCTAAATCCATTACCACTAGCCCATCTGTTTTCTAGTTTCCAGCATTTTGATATCTTATGTCCTGCAGTCCTCTCTCCATTCTCTTTGATCTTATTGTTTATACCCTTTAAAAAAATTCCTTAATTCTCAATTTACCAGAGCTTGGAGAAGAGACAAGATGTCCTTCCTTCCTTCCTTCCTTCCTTCCTTCCTTCTTTCCTTCCTTCCTTCCTTCTTTCCTTCCTTCCTTTCTCTCTCTCTCTTTCTTTCTTTCACTTTTTTTTTGGTCTGTGTTCATGTCCTCATGTCTAAATGGCAAAAACAGTCAAGCTTTTTTTTGTTTGTTTTAGACAGAGTCTTGCTCTGTTAAGTGCAATAGTGTGATCTCCGCGCACTGCAAACTCCACCTCCCAGGTTCCAGTGATTCTCCTGCTTCAGCCTCCTAAGTAGCTGGGATTATAGGTGCCACCATGCCCAGCTAATTTTTGTATTTTTAGTAGAGATGGGGTTTGCCATGTTGACCAGGCTTGTCTCAAGCTCCTGACCTCAGCCCGCCTCAGCCTCCCGAAGTGCTGGGATTACAGGCATGAGTCACTTCGCCTGGCCAAAACCAGTCAAGCTTCTACTTCCATTCCCTCACCTCCTATTCCAGCTTCAACTCACCAATGTGTGATTTTCCATTTCCTCAAAGTTTCAGTTTAATTACATGGCACTTAGCATAAGTGACTCCATTTTGGTTTGGTCTGTTGGGCTTGGTGCAGGAGTGCAGTTCAAAAAAATGCCTTCCCATAATTTTATGAAACAGAGTGAGGTAGCATTTTCCCTTCCATTCCCCCCCTCCACCACAGGCAATGAAGATGGAAGGTGCTGCTACTTCTCTTCATTGTGAAAGGTGTTCCCATAGGTTCCCCTTGGAGTGCTTAGCATGTGTTCCCTAAAGTCTGAGGAGGCAAAAGAACTGGTATTTGACCCATACCTGAAAGGAATAAGGACCCAAGGCTGGAGGTGCCTGGTGGCAGAGAAAGAGAGATGGCTGTGTTGGGGCAAGCCCTGTTTCAGTGGTAGGAAGCAGGGCAGGCAACAGACAGGTATGGGCCCTCAGGAGGCAATGATCCTGGGGACTATCAGAAATAGGACCTTTGCCCAAGACCTTGGCTCCCTGCCAAGGGTAAGCAACCTCAGCAGAAAGGAGCTAGTATTCTTGGATACTGGAGCTAAGAAGACATGGACCATGAGCATCCAGCTGGAGGCGAAGAACTGCCAGCATTGCGTGAGTTGACATCAAATGTTCCCAGTAGTGCGATCTCCAGAGACCTCATAGAACCTCACATGAGAAAGTCGGCTCTACCCCCAACCTCGCAAAGGCTAGTTCTCAGCCGTTAAGAATCAGATGAGACCCAGCTGCTGTCCCTTTCTTCCTCTCCTGAGAGGCAGGAAGCATGACCTGAAAGCTGTGGAATGGAGGAGAACTGAGAAAGAACCCATCACACACCCTGGAAGCAAGTCTGAGCTGGGAGGAGAGGAGATGCTTTCACCTGACATGAAGACAGCTTCAGTGGTTCCACAGCACTAGACATTGTCATTGCTATTTAGTGACTATTCCTGGGACTAAACATCCTTTAATTTTTTTGTTTTTGTTTAAATCTAAGAGCGAATGAAAAAGTTATGACACTTCCCAAAGTTTATGTCCAAAGATCAAGGGGAGTGAGATTTCAGAAAGGATTTCAAGGAATAAAGGTAGGAAAAAAATCAAGTTGCTTTCTACTTGCATATCTCACCCAATGAGAGTATCATTGTTTCAATAAAATGTCTCTGCTGTCAGGACACTTGCAAGCTGGTCAGTGGAAGATACAGGAGAGAAATTATTACAAAAATTCCAACTCTAATAAGTGCCAAAAAGAGATACGTGGAACCATGAAAAGCGTGTAACTGGCATATTTCATTCTAGATCACTGTATCGAAAGCCAGTTTCCAAATGACCAATTTGTCATTGTGTGTGTGTATAGCTATTTGTAAAGTTACTGAAAAGTAAGTTAGAGAGAATGACTTTGACAACCTTTCCAAACGTTTGCATGGTTTTAGTTAGCTTCTTTATTTGTCTTCATAATGGCATTTAAAGACTGTTTGATTTCTGTCTGCCCCAGCGTGATGGTTTGCAGCTGCAGGGCACTGAGGAAGGAACAGGGCTCACTGCGGGAAGCCGGGGGAAACTAGAGGACAGGAGGCGCATCCTTAGAGGAAGCTCTGGGGGACAGGGGAGAGAACACTGGCTTTTCTTCGCAAATTGACATTTGATCCAATTGGCCTGTTCCCAGCCCTCATATTATTTCCACTGGAGTCCTGCAGAGTAATAATAGCTCTCATAAATTTCATGCCTAGTACTTGCCAATCATTACACACATGATATTTCTAGTCTTGCAAAATAGGAGATACTATCTCCATTTTACAGATGAGGAAATTCACATTTCAAGAGGGTCACGTGCCCTTGGCCATATAACAATAAGTGCCAAAACTGGGTCTAGAAGCCAGGTTTGTCTGATTCTTAAAGCCACCAGACCACACCACCCTCATCTGTACTGTGGGCTGTATCTGTTTTGCTCTTTTCCTTCACTTACTCATCTTCAAACAGGAGTCTTTAGTTTGTTGCTAAGTTAATGTTTATTTTGCATTTTACAGGTCTCTTTAACATTGCATGCATCTCAAGAGGAACTGGTGGAGAAAAAGTGCTTAGCAAAAAAGTATACTCACCTCTCCTGCAATAAAGTCTTCTGCCAGCCATGGCAGAAATGCATTGAGGGCACCTGTATTTGTAAACTACCATATCAATGCCCAAAGAATGGCACTGCAGTGTGTGCAACTAACAGGAGAAACTTCCTAACGTACTGTCAACTAAAGAGTTTGGAATGTCTTCATCCAGGGACAAAGTTTTTAAATAATGGAACATGCACAGCTGAAGGTAGCAAAAGCCTAGTTTTCAAGTCATTCTATGATATAAGAAGCCATTTGTATGTCATGCTTTCTATCAGAAAGTAATCCTCTTGTGTATATTATGGCAACTCAAAATTCTTTTCTAGGCTCTCAATAATAATTGGGGTAATCACCAAAGAAATCAGGGGTCACCAGAATCCAGCCAGTCTTTGAGTGCCGAGCATGGGATGCTAGGTCCAGACCTTCCCTTCAGTGCTTGTGCCACTCTCTGCTGCCCAGCCCTTTAGCATTGTCCCCACCCTCACTTCTACTTGGTTAATGGGATTATTCCCAGGGCCATCAAGCTGGTTCAGAACCCAGTGAAAAGTCTTCAAGTAAGGTTGATACTCACATATAGGCTAGTCAAGCCTCATGTCCCCCTGTGACCCCAGTGATTTCTTTCAACATCCATCCCCCTCACCTCCCAACCCTTTCCCCAAGCCCTGACCCTATTGTCCCTAAATATCCAAGGGGCACTTGAGCCACTACTGACCTGGGACATACTCCAACCTAGCAAACCCAGATGTCAGAGCAGAGAGCTTGTCTACAGCCCCTCCCAGGTGCCTCATGTGCTGAGGAGGCTGGGGCCCTCAGATTCAGATTAGTGGGCAGCTATGATTAGGGATTTCACTGTCAGTCCAATTGAGTTTCAAGTCCCTCCAAACCCTGCCTTGGTTATTGACAAGTTGTGAGACCTCACTGGACTCCAGTTCCCTCTTCTGAAAAATGTGAATAATAGAAGTTTCTAAGTTGAACAGTTCTTGTGAAACTTAAATAAAACATGTATGCAGGGCTCTTCACACAGTGCTCAGCATGCAGAAAGTACTTGTTACATTTTATGTATGACAGCAAAGCCTGGGCTCATTATCTTCTGATATCAAGTTTTTTTTTGTTTTTTTTTTTGTTTTTTTTTTTTTTTAGAAAAAAGAGAAGAGAAGGAAGGAAGAAAAAAAATGAAATAAAGAGAAAAAGATGAAGAAAAAAAAAGGGAGAGAGAATGGGAATCTTGCTGTATTGCCCAGGCTAGAATGCAGTCTACAAATGGATATTTAAAGCTTTTTTTATACTAATAATTGTGTTATACAATGGAGACAGGAAGGAATAAGGGAGGAAAATAACAAACAAACAGCCAACCAATATTTCATTTAAACCTATGAAATGCTATGCAATTGCTAGGGAGTGATTTACTCCCAACCATGTGGTCACTTTTAGAATAAATGTGATGTGTTACTGAAAAAAAAATGTATATTTTGTGGATTTGGAGTAGAGAGTTCTGTAAATGTTTATTAAGTTTACTTGTTTGAGGTTTAAATTCAAGTCCCAGGTATCCTTCTTAACCTTCTGTCTCATTAATTTGTCCAATATTGACAATGTAATGTTAAAGTTTCCCACTATTATTGTGTGGGAGTCCAAGTCTCTTTGTAAGTCACCAAGAAGTTGCCCTATGTATCTGGGTGCTCCTATATTGGGTGCGCATAGACTTAGGGTCGTTAGCTCTTCCCGTTACATTGATCCCTCTACCATTATATAATGTCCTTCTTATCTCTTTCGGTTTCTATTACTTTAAAGTCTATTTTATCAGAGATGAGAATTGCAACTACTGCTTTTTTTTTTTTTTTTTTTTTTGCTCTCCATTTGGTTGGCAAATCTTCCTCCATCCCTTTGTTTTGAGTCTCTGTATATCCTTGCATGTAAGATGGGTCTGGATGCAGCTTACTGATGGGTCCTTTGAAGTGGCTGATACTGGTTGTTCCCCCTCTATACATAGTGCCTCCTTTAGAAGCTCTTGTAAAGCAAGGCCTGGTGGTAATGAAATCTCTGAGTACTTGCTTGTTTGCAAAAAATTTTATTTTTCCTTCACTTATGAAACTTAGTTTGGCTGGATATGAAATTCTGGGTTGAAAGTTCTTTTCTTTAAGGATGTTGAATATTGGCCCCCACTCTCTTCTGCCTTGTAGGGTTTCTGCTGAGAGATCAGCTGTGAGTCTGATAGGCTTCCCCTTGTGGGTAACCTGACCTTTCTCTCTGGCCGCCCGTAGTATTTTCTCCTTCGTTTCAACCCTGATGAATCTAATGATTATGTGCCTTGGGGTTGCTCTTTTTAAGGAATATCTTTGTGGTGTTCTCTGTATTACCTGGAGTTGGGTATTGGCTTGCCTTGCTAGGTTAGGAAAGTTTTCCTGGATAATATCCTGAAAAATATTTTCCAGCTTGGATTCATTCTCTTTGTCACATTCAGGTACACCTATCAAATGTAGATTAGATCTTTTCACATAGTCCCATATTTCTTGGAGACTTTGCTCATTCCTTTTACCCTTTTTCTCTAATCTTGTCTTCTCGTTTTATTTCGTTAAGTTGGTCTTCGACCTCTGAAATCCTTTCTTCTGCTTAATCAATTCGACTGTTAAAACTTGTGCATACTTCTCAAAGTTCTTGTATTGTGTTTTTCAGCTCCATTAATTCACTTATATTCCTCTTTAAATTGTCCATTCTCATGAACATTTCGTGAAACCTTTTTCAAGGTTCTTAGTTTCCTTGCATTGGGCTAGAACATGTTCTTTTAGCTCACAGAAGTTTCTCATTATCCACCTTCTGAAGTCTGATTCAGTTGATTGCTCACATTCATTTTCTATCAGGTCTTGTTCAATTGGTGATGAGGCACTGCAATCCTCTGTAGGAGGAGAGGCATTCTGATTTCGGGGTGTTTTCAGCCTTTCTGCGCTGGTTTCTTCCCATCTTTGTGGATTTATCCACCTGTCGTCTGTGTAATTGCTAACCTTCAGACTAGGTCTCTGAGTGGACGTCCAGCTTGCTGGTGATAAAGTTTCCTCTATTTCTTAATTTTCCTTCGGCGGATGCCCCTCCCCCATAGAGCTGGACCTTCCCGGGTTCAGCTGCACTTGCTGTGAAACTCTCAATCTTCAGCAGTTCCAACTGCTGTTTTTATTTTTATTTTTTTTTGTGGAGGGGGGTACCAGCCTTCCCCTGCGGCGACCCACTACGCCGGCTAAACAGCGGCGTTAAGATTTGTGGCGCTTTTCTGCCCGGGAATCTCCTGGTCTGGTTCCCCACTTCAGTCCACTTTTTAATCAGCTGAATGGGAGACTCTGCTTTCCCGGAGCTCCAACGCCAACCAAAAGGGCACTCAGTCCCGTATACTCCGGACTGAGAACCGCCACGTCGGGGCTCCTGCAAAACGGCCGCGCCCTCCAAAAGGGTCGTGCTGGCGGCCCGTGGGGCTCCTCCGCCAAGAATCTCTTGGTCCGTGGGCTATGAAAATTCGTCTGAAAATGTGGCGTCCACTCACTCTCTGCGCTTTCAGTGGGAGCTACAATCCTGAGCTGCTGCTAATCGGCCATCTTGGATCTCTCTCCGATATCAAGTTTTTATGGACACTTCACGGCCATAGAAACGCTTAAAACATCCTTTTTAAAGGCACCATGACATGTAGCAGCTCACAGCAGCCTGTATGTTTTTGAGATGCTGAGCTGAGATGTTGAGATCCTGTGGAAAAGGAGGGGAGACAGCTCCCTGTTTGAGCTCATCTGTAATCCCTGTTGGAAAGGAGAAAGGCAGTGGTGGAGGTTATTTCATCAGTGTCAGACTTTTCTTCTCTTGAGGCATTAAATGCCTTAAATATATGAGAGTACATAAACCCCTTCTACATTTTACATTTTCACTGTTGGGCTTACTTTTGAGAGCATGGACTTTGGGAGTGAGATCAGTGTAATGGGTTCCACATCCTGGCTTCACCACTTGGGTAGTGAACTTAACTTTCCCTAGATTTAGTTTCTTCATGTGTAAAAATGAGAATAAACATTGGCTTAATCCTCATAGGGTTGATGTGAGGATTTAATGATCCTTTATAGAACCAAATAGCACAGCTACTGACTCATAGTAAGTTCTCTTAACATAATTGCTTGCTATTACTGTTAAAATCATGATGTTCAACGTTTACTTGAAATTAAGTACATTATTAATTTTAAAGACTTTTAATTAAGAGAGAAAAAGTGAATGGCTACCTAGTGCTCATTATTGGTTGTTTTTTTTTTAATTTTAGGAAAGTTTAGTGTTTCCTTGAAGTATGGAAGTACAGATTCAGAGGGAATAGTTGAAGTAAAACTTGTGGACCAAGATAAGACAATGTTCATATGCAAAAGCAGCTGGACCGTGAGGGAAGCCAACGTGGCCTGCCTTGACCTTGGATTTCAACAGTGAGCACTTGTATCCGTGGATTTTCTCATGGTTGATTTCATTGTTCTGTTTGCTTTTTGATTACCTAATCTTTCTGTGTATTAATTTCCACATATATAACCTAAGAAAATGAACGACGTGCATCATAGCATTGTTATGAGGAAGAAATGCATTCGTGTTTACCCAGTCCTTGGAACCCTGATGACCACAGAGCATGGATAATAAGGCTATTGAAGTATCTGGATGTGAATCCTTCAGTGATTCTGAGAGTCACAAACACATTCATTTCTGTTTGTCTCTACTAATCTATAATTATATACACTTTTCACACCCAGTATAGTTCATATACTGGGTGTGAGTATAGTTTATAGTAACTATGAACTATACTTTTGTTTATATAGTAATTATAAACTATAAAGTTATAGTATAAACTATATAGCTAGTATAAATTATAGTTTATGGTATAGTTTATACTTCATATAGTATAAACTACATAGTTTATATATAACTGGTATAGTTTATGGTTTATATAGGTATGGTTTATAGCATAGTTTATAGATGTCTTTTCTCTTTTTTTCCTTGATCAGCCTTCTAGAGGTTTGTCTATTTAATTGGACTTTTTGATTTTTATATTTAAAATGGTCTTTTGTTTCTTTATTTTCTACTTCAATAATCTTTGCTGTAATTTTTTACTTTCCTTTCTTATCCCTATTGTATTTTTTCTGATTCCTTGAGTTGAATACTTGGCTTGAATATTTTCAATTTTTCTTACTTTCCTAACAAATATTTAAGGTTCAACATTTCCCTCTAGCTAATGTTTGATTTGCATGCCATCAGCCTTCATAAGTGGTATTTTATTTATTGTTTGCTTCAAAATATCTTCTTTCAATATAATTTCTTCTTTGCTCCATGTATAATTTAAAAGTTTTCTTATAATATTTGTTTTAATTAATATATTAGTTTGCTTTTGGTTAACTTTGTGTTACTGATTTTCTGTTCAGTTGCATTATGGTCAGAGAATATCCCTGTATGATAACAATCTTTTAAAATATTTGTTGAGACTTGCTTTGTGGCAGAGTATTTTTCAAATGCTCCATGTGCAGGGTTCTAAATAATAGATATGTTATTTGTTATTAATAGAATTAGCAAAGTTGTTAGCTGCTTTGTTTAGATCTTTTTCTATTTCTTTACTTTCAATCTTCCTATATCTTTAGATTTTAAGCATGTTCATTATAAAAGGCACATATCTAAATTTGTTTTAATTCAGGATTACAATCACTGTTAACTGAAGAGTTTAGTCCATTTACATTATTGTAATTACTTATATTGTTGAATTTATTTTTCCTCTTGTTTTTAGGCTTATTATTTACCCTACTTTTTGAGTGCTTTTGTCTTTTTTCCTTTTCTAATTTCTACTAAAGATTTTTAAATAATCTTTCCTCTTTTCCACTTCTAGTTGGTTTGAAAATTATGCATTATATTCCTATTTTTTTCTCCTTTTTTAAATTATACTTTAAGTTCTGGGGTACATGTGCAGAACGTGCAGACTTGTTACACAGGTATACACGTGCCATGGTGGTTTTCTGCATCCATCACCCCGTCATCTACATTAGATATTTCTCCTAATGTTAGCCCTCCCCAATCCCCTCACCCATTGCTATCCCTCCCCTAACCCCCACATCCCCCAACAGGCCCCAGTATGTGATGTTCTCCTCCCTGTGTCCATGTGTTCTCATTGTTCAATACCCACTTATGAGTGAGAACATGCAGTGTTTGGTTTTCTGTTCCTGTTTCAGTTTGCTGAGAATAATGGTTTCCAGCTTCATCCATGTCCCTGCAAAGGACATGAACTCATCCCTTTTTATGGTTACATAGTATTCCATGGTATGTATGTGCCACATTTTCTTTATCCAATCTATCTTTTATGGGCATTTGGGTTGGTTCCAAGTCTACAGGACCACAATAAACATACGTGTGCATGTGTCTTTTTTTTTTTTTTTTTTTTTGAGACAAAGCAAGACTCCGTCTCCACACACCAGGCTAGAATGCAGTAGCATGATCTCGGCTTACTGCAATCTTTGCCTCCTTGGTTCAAGCAATTCTCCTGCCTCAGTCTCCCAAGTAGCTGGGACTACAGGTGTGCACCACCACACCTAGCTAATTTTTGTATTTTAGTAGAGACAGAGTTTCACCATGTTGGCCAGGATGGTCTTGATCTCTTGACCTTGCGATCTGCCCAGTGTGGCCTCCCAAAGTGCTGGGAATACAGGTGTGAGCCACCGCACCCGGCCACATGTGTCTTTATAGTAGAATGATTTATAATCCTTTGGGTATATACCCAAAGTTATATATGTGATTGCTGGGTCAAATGGTATTTCTGGTTCTGGATCCTAGAGGAATTGCCACACTGTCTTCCACAATGGTTGAACTAATTTACACCCCTCCAACAGTGTAAAAGCGTTCCTATCTCTCCATATCCTTTCCAGCATCTGTTGTCTCCTGACTTTTTAATGATCGCCATTCTAACTGGCATGAGATGGTATCTCAATGTGGTTTTGATTTGCATTTCTGTAATGACCAGTGATGATGAGCTTTTTTTTCATGTTTGTTGGCTGCATAAATATCTTCTTTTGAGAAGTATCTGTTCATATCCTTTGCCCACTTTTTCATGGGGTTGTTTCTTTCTTGTAAATTTGTTTAAGCTCTTTGTAGATTCTGGTTATTAGCCCTTTGTCAAATGGGTAGATTACAACAATTTTTTCCTATTCTGTTGGTTGCCAGCTCACTCTAATGACAATCTATTTTGCTGTGCAGAAGCTCTTTGGTTTAATTAGATCCCATTTGTCTATTTTGGCTTTTGTTGCCATTGTTTTTGGTGTTTTAGTCATGAAGTCCTTGCCTATGCCTATGCCTATACCCTGAATGGTATTGCCTAGATTTTCTTCTAGGGTTTTTATGGTGTTAAGTCGTGTGTTTAAATCTTTAATCCATCTGGAGTTAATTTTTGTATAAGGTGTAAGGAAGGGATCCAGTTTCAGTTTTCTGCATATGGCTAGCCAGTTTTCCTAACACCATTTATTAAATAGGGAAACTTTTTCCCATTGTTTGTTTTTGTCAGGTTTGTCAAAGATCAGATGTTTGTAGATGTGTCGTGTTACTTCCAAGGCCTCTATTTGGTTCCATTGGTCTATATCTCTGTTTTGGTATTAGTACCATGCTGCTTTGATTACTGTAGCTTTGTAGTATAGTTTGAAGTCAGGTGGTGTGATGCCTCCAGCTTTATTTTTTTGTTTTGTTGTTTTGTTTTTGGTTTTGTTTTTTGTTTAGGATTGTCTTGGCTATGCAGGCTCTCTTTTGGTTCCATATGAAGTTTAAGGTGGTTTTCTCCAATTCTGTGAAGAAAGTCAATGGTAGCTTGATAGGGATAGCATTGAATCTATAAATTACTCTGGGCAGTATGGCCATTTTCACAATATTGATTCTTCCTAACCATGAGCATGGAATGTTTTTCCACCTGTTTGTATCCTCTCTTAGCAGTGGTTTGTAGTTCTTTAAGAGGTCCTTCACATTCCTTGTTAGTTGTATTCCTAGATATTTTATTCACTTTGTAGCAATTGTGAATGGGAGTTCATTCATGATTTGGCTCTCTGTTTGTCTGTTATTGGTGTATAGGAATGCTTGTGATTTTTACACATGGATTTTGTTCCTGAGACTTTGCTGAAGTTGCTTATCAGCTTAAGGAGATTTTGGGCTGAGATGATGGGGTCTTCTAAATATACAATCATATTGTCTAATAGAGACAATTTGACTTCCTCTTTTCCTAAATGAATACCCTTTATTTCTTTTTCTTGACTGATGACTTCAGCCAGAACTTCCAATACTATGTTGAATAGGAGTTGTGAGAGAGGGCATCCTTGTCTATGCTAGTTTTCAGAGGGAATGCTTCCAGTTTTTGCCCATTGAGTATGATATTGGCTGTGGGTTTGTCATAAATAGCTTTTATTATTTTGAGATACGTTCCATCGATACCTAGTTTATTGAGAGTTTTTAGCATGAAGAGCTGTTGAATTTTGTTGAAGGTCTTCTCTGCATCTATTGAGATAATCATGTGGTTTTCGTCTTTGTTTCCATTTTTGATGGATTACGTTTACAGACTTGTGTATGTTGAACCAGGCTTGCATCCCCCAGGATGAAGTCGACTTGATCATGATGAATAAGCTTTTTGATGTGCTGTTGGATTCAGTTTGCCAGTATTTTATTGAATATTTTAACATCAATGTTCATCATGGATATTGGCCTGAAATTTTCTTTTTTAGTTGTGTCTCTGCAAGGTTTTGGTATCAGGATGATATTGGTCTCATAAAAAGAGTTAGGGAGGATTCCCTGTTTTTGTATTGTTTGGAATAGTTTCAGAAAGAATGGTACTAGCTCCTCTTTGTACCTCTGGTAGAATTTGGCTGTGAACCTGTCTGGTCCTGGACTTTTTTTGGTTGGTAGGCTATTAATTGCTTCCTCAACTTCAGCCCTTGTTATTGGTCTATTCAGGGATTCAGCTTCTTCTTGCTTTAGTCTTGGGAGGGTATAAGTGTACAGGAATTTATCCATTTCTTCTTGATTTCCTGATTTATGTGCACAGAGGTGTTTGTAGTAATCTCTGATGGTAGTTTGTATTCCTGTGAGATCAGTGGTGATATCCCCTTTATCTTTTTTTTTTTTTTTTTTTGGCATCTATTCAATTCTTCTCTCTCTTCTTTTTTATTAGTCTGACTAGTGGGCTATTTTGTAATCTTTTAAAAAAAACCAGCTCCTAGATTTATTGATTTTTTGAACGGTTTCTTTGTGTCTCTGTCTCCTTCAGTTCTGCTCTGATCTTAGTTATTTCCTGTCTTCTGCTAGCTTTTGAGTTTGTTTGGTCTTGCTCCTCTAGTTCTTTTAATCATGATGCTAGAGTGTCAATTTTAGATCTTTCCTTGCTTCTCATGTGGATATGTAGTGCTACAAGTTCCTTCTAGACACTGCTTTAAATGTGTCTCAGAGATTCTGGTACATTGTGTCTTTGTTCTCATTGGTTTCAAAGAACATCTTTATTTCTGCCTTCATTTCATTATTTATCCAGTAGTCATTCAGGAGCAGGTTGTTCAGTTTCCATGTAGTTGTGCGTTTTTGAGTGACTTTCTTAATCCTGAGTTCGAATTTGATTGCACTGTGGTCTGAGTGACTGTTTGTTATGATTTCCATTCTTTTGCATTTGTTGAGGAGTGATTTACTTCCAATTATGTGGTCAATTTTAGAGTAAGTGTGATGTGGTGCTGAGAAGAATGTATATTCTGTGGATTTGGGGTGGAGAGTTCTGTAGATGTCTATTAGGTCCGCTTGGTCCAGATCTGAGTTCGAATCCTGGATTTCCTTGTTAATTTTCTGTCTCGTTGCTCTGTATAATATTAACAGTGGAGTGTGAAAGTCTCCCACTATTATTGTGTGGGAGTCTAAGTCTCTTTGTAGGTCTTAAGAACTTGCTTTATGTATCTGGGTGCTCCTGTACTGGGTGCATATATATTTAGGATCGTTAGCTCTTCCTGTTGCATTGATCCCTTTGCTATTATGTAATGCCCTTCTTTGTCTCTTTTGATTTTTTTTTTTTTTTTTTTTGAGACAGAGTCTCACTCAGTCACCAGGTGCCAGGCTGGAGTGCAGTGGCGCGACCTTGGCTCACTGCAACCTCCGCTGCCCGGGTTCAAGCATTCTCCTGCCTCAGCCTCCCGAGTAGCTGGGACTACAGGCGCGCGCCACCACGCCCAGCTAATTTTTTTGTATTTTTAGTAGAGACGGGGTTTCACCATGTTGACCAGGACGGTCTCGATCTCTTGACCTCGTGATCCGCCCGCCTCGGCCTCCCAAAGTGCTGGGATTACAGGCGTGAGCCACCGTGCCCGGCCCTGTTGGCTTAAAGTCTGTTTTATCAGAGACTAGGAATGCAACCCCTGCTTTTTTTTTTTTTTTTTTTTGCTCTCCATCTGCTTGGTAAGTCTTCCTCCATTCCTTTATTTTGAGCCTATGTGTGTCTTTGTACATTAGGTGGGTCTCCCGAATACAGCACACCGATGGGTCTTGATTCTTTATCCAGTTTGCCAATCTGTGTTTTTTAACTGAGGCATTTAGCCCATTTACATTTAAGGTTAATATTGCTATGTGTGAATTTGATCCTGCCATTTTGAGGCTACCTGGTTGTTTTCCCCATTAGTTCATGCAGTTTCTTCATAGTGTCAATAGTCTTTACAATTTGGTATGCTTTTGCAGTGGCTGGTACTAGTTTTTCCTTTCTATGTTTAGTGCTTCCTTCAGGAGCTCTTGTAAGGCTGTCCTGGTGGTGATGAAATCTCTCAGCAGTTGCTTGTCTGTAAAGGATTTTATTTCTCCTTCACTTACGAAGCTTAGTTTGGCTGGGTATGAAATTCTGGGTTGAAAATTCTTTTCTTTAAGGATGGTAAATACAGGTCCCCACTCTCTTCTGGCTTGTAGAGTTTCTGCCAAGAGATCCATTGTGAGTCTGATAGGCTTCCCTTTGTGAGCAACCTGATCTTTCTCTCTGGCTGCCTTTAGCATTTTTTCCTTCAGTTCAACCCCGGTGAATCTGATGATTATGTGCCTTGGGGTTGCTCTTCTTGAGGAATATCTTTGTGGTGTTCTCTGTATTTCCTGAATTTGAATGTTGGCCTGCCTTGCTAGTTTGGGGAATTTCTCCTGGATGATATCCTGAAGAGTGTTTTCCAGCTTGGATTCATTCTCCCCATCACATTCAGGTACACCGATCAGACGTAGATGGTCTTTTCACATAATCCCATATTTCTTGGAAAGTTTGTTCATTTCTTTTCACTCTTATTTTCTCTAATCTTGCCTTCTCTTTTATTTCATTGAGTTGATCTTCAATCTCTGATATCTTTTCTTCTGCTTGATTGATTCAGCTATTGAAGCTTGTGTATGCTTCACGAAGTTCTCATGCTGTGTTTCTCAGCTCCATCAAGTTATGTTCTTTTCTATACTGGTTATTCTGGTTAGCATTTCGTGTAGCCTTTTTTGAAGGTTCTTAGTTTCCTTGCATTGGATTAGAACATGCTCCTTTAGCTCAGTAAAGTTTGTTATTACCCACCTTCTGAAGCCTGCTTCTGTCAATTTGTCAAACTTACTCTCTATCCAGTTTTGTTCCCTTGCTGGTGAGGAGTTGTGATCCCTTTGAGGAGAAGAGGCATTCTGGTTTTTGGCAATTTCAGCCTTTTTGTGCTGGTTTCTTCTCATCTTTGTGGATTTATCTACCTTTAGTCTTTGAAGTTGGTGACTTTCAGATAGGATCTCTTGAGTGGACATCCTTTCTGTTGATGCTAAAGCTATTTCTTTCTGTTTTTCAGTTTTCCTTCTAACAGTCAGGGCCCTGTGCTGCAGGTCTGCTGGAGGTCCACTCCAGACCCTGCTTGCCTGGAAATCACCCATGGGGGCTACAAACCAACTAAGATTGCTGCCTGTTCCTTCCTGTGGTAGCTTTGTCCCAGATGGGTACTTGCCAGATGTAAGCCAGAGCTCTCCTGTGTGTGGTGTCTGTTATTCATGATAAATGGGAGCCAGGGAGCCACTTGAGCAGGCAGTCTGTCCCTTATCAGAGCTCAGGTGCTGAGAATTTCAAGCCAGTGAATCTTAACTTGGTGGTTTTCATTGTGGGTGGGACCCACCAAGCCTGATCAGTTGGCTCCCTGGCTTCAGTCCCCTTTTTTCCGGGGTAATGAGTATTTCTGTCTCTGCTGCGGCTACCACGGCTACCCAGTTTTGTGCTGGAAACCCAGGGCACTGGTGTTGTAGGCACCGGAGGGGAATCTCCTGGTCTGCGGGTTGTGAAGACCAAGGGAAAAGCGCATTGTCTAATCCAGAGTGCCAGAGTGTCCAGAAAAGTCCCTAATGGCTTCCCTTGGCTAGGAGAGGGAGTTCTCTGGCTCCTTGTGCTTCCAGGTGAGGCAACACCCCATCCTGCTTCAGTTTGCCCTACTTGGGCTACTCCCACTGTCTAACCAGTCCCAATGAGATGAACCTGGTACCTTGTTTGGAAATGTGAAGATCATTCAATTTCTGGATTGCTCCACTGGGAGCTGTGGACTGGCGCTGTTCTATTTGGCCATCTTGGTGGGAGTCCATATTTCTATTTCTGTAGTTACCTTTGAATTTATACCATAAATCCTTGATTTAGGAAGTCTTCACCTTCTTCAGTAATAATAGAAGAAATGTAATTAGCCCATGAAGTTTGCAATATTTAGTTTCACCTTATTTTTCTATATCCCAGAAGTTAATCACTATGATGGTATAATAAGCCATTATTATTACTGTTAAGTCATTGCTTACCCAGATTTGCTTAATGTTTACCAACTTCTTGGTTTGCTCCTTCTTGTATTTTACCCCTTCTTTCTAGATTCAGTTTGCTTCTTCTTAAAGCACATCTGCTAGTAGTTCATTAGTGAGAGTCTCTTGTATTGTTAAATTGAGCCATAGACTATTTCTGAGTTTCATCAGTTTGTTACCTGCAACTTATGGTTCAGCCTACTGGCAGATTTTCTTAATATTTGATTTCTCAGCATTTTGCTCTTATATTTGACATAAGCTCATGAACAGACATCTCTAATTTTAACCAGTGCAGATTTCCTTTACTTCCTTAAGAACTCATTGAGGAAAAAGATGACATTTTATATAGTATTTTTAGATATTTTTAGGATGGTAGGTTTTTCAGATTATTAACCTATAAGATTGCCTCAGATGGTTCTTGTTGGTTCTCATGGCACAGATCCATGATTTGAAATAATTAAAAATACCCTCCTTGTTCTCTTTTTGCCTTTTATCCTAGTTAGTCTATCTTATGATTATATTGTTATTACTGTTCTATTTTTGTTTCCATTTACCTGATGGATCTTTGCTCAGTTTTTAATTTTTAACCTATTTTCCCCATTTACCTCTAGAGAGAAGCAAGGAGCAATTGAAAGTCCTAGAGAGGCCGGGCACAATGGCTCAAGCCTGTAATCCCAGCTCTTTGAGAGGCTGAGGTGGGCAGATCACGAGGTCAAGAGATGGAGACCATCCTGGCCAACATGGTGAAACTCGTCTCCACTAAAAGTACAAAAATTAGCTGGGCTTGGTGGTACGTCCCTGTATCCCAGCTACTTGGGAGGCTGAAGCAGAAGACTCGCTTGAACCTGGGAAGCAGAGGTTGCAGTGAGCTGGGATTGTACCACTGCACTCCAGCCTGATAACAGACCGAGACTCCATCTCAAAAAAAAAAAAAGAAAGTCCTAAAAGAATAGTTCACTGTAAATCATCATCTTTAGGATGATAGGTCACTGAGGCAGCCTCTTCTCACAAAGTCTGAACAAATTGAGAAGTCTAAGCAGTGGCATACAGATGCGAAAATACTACCTTAATACTGTCAAGGCTGAAGTAAAAATGTAGCTTACTATAAAGCAAAATTAACCTACAGGAATTAAACTAACCTAACCTCCCAAGTCTTAGGCAATAATGGAATCAACCAGCCAAAGTTTACAGCATGGGGCAGGCAAAGGAAAAGATGGAAATTATTTTTTTTCTGAGACGGAGTCTCACTCTGTCACCAGCCTGGAGTGCAGTAGTGTAATCTCAGCTCACTGCAATCTCCGCCTCCCAGGTTGAAGTGATTCTCCTGCCTCAGCTCCCAAGTAGCTGGGACTACAGGCATGTGCTGCCACACCCAGCTAATTTTTGTAGTTTTTAGTAGAGATGGGGTTTTGCCATGTTGGCCAGGATGGTCTCAATCTCTTGACCTTGTGATCTGCCTGCCTCAGCCTCTCAAAGTACTAGAATTACAGGTGTGAGCCAGCGTGCCCAGACTTTTTTTTTTTTTTTAATAGACAGAGTCTTACTCTGTTGCCCAGGCTGGAGTACAGTGGTGTGATCTTAGCTGACTGCAACTTCCACCTCCTGGGTTCAAGCAATTCTCCTGCTTCAGCCTCCTAAGTAGCTGGGGCTAAGGTGTGGGCTACCACACCCAGCTAATTTTTGTATTTTTGGTAGAAATGGGAGTTTCACCAGGTTGGTCATGGTGGTCTCAAACTCTTGACCTCAGGTAGTCCACCCACCTCAGCCTTCCAAAGTGCTAGGATTACAGGCGTGAGCCACCACCCTGGCCACCACCCTGGCCAAGTTTTAGTTAACCTTCACAAAACCCAGGGAAGTTCTTATATTCCCTTTTTATAAATGAAGGCACTGAGGCTACAGAGGGCAAGCATCTTGCCCAATCTGTAACTCCTATATAGAGATTGAGAGGACATTACTCTAGTTTCTTCCCTGCTACAGTAGGGTTATAAATGCAAAGTACTAATTATTCTACCATAATGTTTCCTTTATTCTATTTGCAGAGGTGCTGATACTCAAAGACAGTTTCAGTCATCTAATCTCTCTATAAATGCCACTGAATGTCTACATGTGCATTGCCGGGGATTAGAGACCAGTTTGACTGAATGCACTTTTACTAAGAGAAGAACTGTGGGTTACCAGGATTTAGCTGATGTGGTGTGTTACACACAGAAAACAGGTTAGTGGAGTAGTGGCCTGTTATTTTCCCTTCCTTGAAGGTTGTTTATTTTACATCAAGCCTATAGTAAACAAATGATTGATGCCCAGTTGCCAGTCACAGAGGCAATAATATGGATTCCCTCAAGTTTTGGGCTTTAGAGCCTAAATTGGTGCCTTTCCCTTATTGCCATTCAAACATTGCCTCTCTACTGGTTCATATATGGGAAGTAGAGTTGCCTTACTCCCCTTGCTTCATTTGAACATTTGGATTAAAGTTACTATAGCAAACACAAGTTAATCAAACGTAAGAAGAAACCTCAGCATCTCCTTTAAGAGGGCCAGTGTATATAAATTTATTTAAAACTTTCAAGTGATCACATCCGTGCCTCAGTTTTCAGGCAGTCATTGCCACTTTCCTCCTCCTTCCTGACACTGGAATATTTTAGTCACATGTTTAGTTTTAAAGACCAAAGCTATACCCATTCCTTTTCAGTGTTAAAAACAAGTACCATCAAAATGTAAACAAATGGCACTGCCCAAGCAAGTCTTGGGAGTAGGGGTAAGGATGAGTGAGTATAGCAGCATGAAAGAAATGGGTGGAGGCCGGGTGTGGTGGCTCATGTCTGTAATCCCAGCACTTTGGAGGCCAAGGCGGGCAGATCAACTGAGGTCAGGAGTTTAAGACCAGCCTGACCATCATGGTGAAATCCCGTCTCTACTAAAGATGCAAAAATTAGTCAGGCATGGTGGCACGTGCCTGTAATCCTAGCTACTCAGGAGGCTAAGGCAGGAGAATCACTTGAACTCGGGAGGTGGAGGGTGCAGTGAGCCGAGATCATGCCACTGCACTCCAGCCTGGGCAACAGAGCGAGACTGCATCTAAAAAAAAAAAAAGAAAGAAAGAAAGAAAGAAATGGGTGGGTGGGAACCAGCATTTGCCAATGTCAGCAGGTATCCTTGATTTCTCCCCATTTCAGCAAATTTAGGCTTTCACAATAAATACTGACTTTCAGACATAATAAAAGGGTCTCCATAAGCCAGCTTTGACATTTATTTTCTGTATGAGTCATATATACTATGTTGATAATGCCAATACATTTTACATCTTTTTTTTGAAGTTTACCTTTCTCTTAATGACTCCATTATCCCAAAAATCTGATAAAGATGTCGTGCCACCACTCCATAAATACATTTCACAAAGATAATTCCTTCTTTACAGATTCTCCAACAGATGACTCCTTTCAGTGTGTGAATGGGAAATACATTTCTCAGACAGAGGCCTGTAATGGTATCAATGATTGTGGAGACCAAAGTGATGAACTGTGTTGTAAAGGTAGGCATAAATCCAGCCCCTAAATGCTCTTCGTTTTTCTGAGTAAAGGAGGAAAAACAGCTTTTCCATTGAATTTCAGATTGTAGCTCATTCAATTTTAAGGATTGAAAAATACCTCTGCTACTTATGTTTGCACAGCATGCCGAGGCAAGAGCTTCCATTGTAAGTCGGGTGTTTGCATTCCAAGCCAGTACCGATGCAATGGTGAGGTGGACTGTATCACAGGGGAAGATGAATTTGGCTGTGAAGGTAATTTTAAGTCTTGGTGTGACTTCATTCATTATTGAATCCAGGGATTCTGAAACTTTTCTTTGGGTAAAATACAATCTTAAGAGGACCATTAGTGGGTGTAGCATTGGCAGAACTACGGAATGTTCATCTCCTCATATTTTCACCCACTAAATATCTACTTGTTATTTCAGAGCTTTTTATTAAAAGAAGTTCTCACTGCACATACAAAAAATAGACCATTAGAGCAAACCCCAAAGTACCCATTTTCCACCAGCAAGTTACTGATAGTTTGGCCATCTTGTTATCTCTCTTCCAATTTGTTTGTTTGTATGTTTGTTGGAGTATTTTATTTTATTTTATTTTATTTATTATTACTTTTTTTTGAGATGGAGTCTTGCTCTGTCACCCAGGCTGGAGTGCCGCGGCGCGATCTTGGCTTACTGCAACCTCAACCTCCAGAGTTCAAGCGATTTTCCTGCCTCAGCCTCCTGAGTAGCTGGGATTACAGGCACCTGCCACCACGCCTGGCTAAGTTTTGTATTTTAGTAGAGACAGGGTTTCCATGTTGGCCAGGTTGGTCTCCACCTCGGCCTCCCAAATTGCTGGGATTACAGGCCTGAGCCACCGCACCTGGCCTGTTGGAGTATTTTAAAGTAAATTTTAGATATCAGATCACATCATTTATATGCATCTCCAATAATAAAAGCACTATATATATAAAACCATTCTCTCATTAGTATATCTAAAATAGATATTTTTAGATATAATAATTCACTATAATAATAATTCACTAACATCATTTAGTAACAGCCATGTTTAAATTTTCTCGACTATCTCAAAAATGTCTTTTTTGAATGAATGCATTCAAATCAGGATCTAAAAGAATCTGAATGTTCTCTTTGGTTAAGTTTTTAAAGTCTTCTTTATTTATTAAGAGTTATCTTCCCCACCTCCCCCACCCCAATTATTTTCATACTATTAATTTTTTTTCTTTTGCCTATTGGATACTCCTTATTCTGGATTTAGAGAGATTTGATTATAATCAAGGTTTTGAGCTTCAAGTCAGTGACAAATTTTTTTTTAAATGAGCAAGGTTTATATTTTAGGCAAGAATTCTTTTTATTTTCTCTTTTTGAGACAGAGTCTTGCTCCGTTGTCCAGGCTGGAGTGCAGTGGCGCAATGTCGGTTCACTGCAACCTCCACCTCCTAGGTTCAAATGATTCTCCTGCCTCAGCCTCCTGAGTAGCTGGGATTACAGGCGTGTGCTATCACACTTGGCTAATTTTTCTATTTTTAGTAGAGACAGGGCTTCGCCATGTCTTGCACTCCTGGCCTCAAGTGATCTGCCTACCTCGGTGCCCTAAAGTGCTGGCATTGCAGGGGTGAGACACTGTGCCCGGCCTTAGGCAAGAATTCTTGATGAGTCTTGTGTGTATTTCCTATTACACATAATGTCTTCTTGTCTGGCTGTCCTTCTTCTAGTGCTGCTGAGATGATTACTTGATCAGGTTGGTGTGTCCATTTAAAAGTCTCCCACGATCTTTTTCCTAATGGTTTTAGCCCTTTTAAATTGTTGCCTACATCCATTTTGTCAATAGGGGCTGTAAAATGGCAATTTCTAATTTTATCATGCCTTCTGGACTTATTAACTAGAAATCTAGAGAAAGACAGAGTAATGCTTAATTCTTTCCTTTTACTTACCAAGTTTCAAAGCAATGATTTGGTGCTCTGGATAACCTACAATGGTGAAAAATATTTCTTATGTACCTATTCTAGGCTACACAGACTGACTCTGCTTCCATTAATGCTTTCTGGAGGAAAAATCTCTTTAAGTTATTATATTCATTCATTTACTCGATGAATATTTATTCAGTTGCTACTATGTATGCCAGTGCCTGTTCTAGGTTCTGGGGTTTCATTAGTGAATAACATTTCAAAAATCCCTGCCCCGGCCAGGCATGGTGGCTGACGCCTGTAATCCCAACAATTTGGGAGGCTGAGGCAGGCAGATCACTTAAGGTCAGGAGTTCAAGACCAGCCTGGTCAACATGGCAAAACCCTATCTCTACCAAAAATACAAAAATTAACTGGGCGTGGTGGTGCATGCTTGTATTCCCAGCTACTTGGGAGGCTGAGGCTGGAGGATCACTCAAACCTGGGAAGCAGAGGTTGTAGTGGGCCAAGATTGCACCACTGCACCCCAGCCTGGGTGTCAGAGTGAGACTCTGTCTCAAAAACCGATAAAATAAAATAAAACAAATTAGTTTTTTTAAAAAATCCCTGCCCATTCACTAATCTTGCATTCTAGTGGTGGCAGAAAGGCAATAAATAGGAGAAATAAGTAAAATAACAAGTACTAAGAAGAAAAATGAAGCAAGGACGAAGGTATAACATGTGTAGGGTAAGTTTTGAAGTTTAGGTAAAGTGGCCCGGGAAGGCCTCGCTCGCTGAGGCTACTTTTACATAATGATCTGAAGATATGATGGAGCCAGCCATGCAGATGTCTGCAAAACAGAGTTCCAGGCAGAGGCAATAGCCTGGAATTCTTGCTATTTGAGAAACAAGCAGTAAGGTGGTTAGTGTGACAGGCATTACCAGTGGTGGTAGTGAGACATTAAGGTACAAACAGCAGGAGAGCTAAAGGGATAGGGGCTGTAAGTGTCAGGGCAGGTTAAGTAAGGCCTGCTAACAACTGAAATGGGGGAGCCACTCCATAGCTTTGAGCAGAGGAGTGACATGATCTGACTCACACTTTACATCGAGATTGCGTCTGGGCAGGGTGGCTCATTCCTGTAATCCCAGCACTTGGGAGGCCCAGGCGGGCTGATCACCTGAGGTCAGGAGTTTGAGACCAGTCTGGCCAACATGGTAAAACCCTGTCTCTACTAAAAATACAAAAAGTAGCTAGGTGTGGCAGCATGCAACTGTAATCCCAGCTACTTGGGAAGCTGAAGCAGAAGAATCCCTTTAACCCAGGAGGTAGAGGTTGCAGTGAGCAAAGATGACGTCACTGCACTCCAGCCTGGGCAACAGAGAGAGACTCTGAAAAAAAAACAAAGAAAACAGAGAAAGAGACTGTGCCGGCTGGGGGATAGGCTGTGCAAGGGCAAGGAGAGAAGCTAGGACATCAGTTAGGAAACTACCACAGTCATTGAAGGAAGGCATGAGCATGACTAGAGCAAGTTGGTAGGAATGGAAATGATGAGAAGCAGTCAGATTCGGGATATATTTTGAAGGCAGAACCAACAAGATTTGCCAATAGACTGGATAGGGTAGGAAAGCAAATGAGCAGTCAGGGATGGCTGCCAGGTTTTTGGCCTGAGAATGGAAAGGGAGCGGCTAGCCACGAAGATGGGGGAAGGCTATAGGAGGAGTGGGTGAGTTTATATCCCACTTCATTAGAGTTTATTAGACTTCAGTGAAATTTTGTTTAATTTTCCGTTGACATCAGTTCTTAAAGAATACACATTTTAGAATTTTAAATCATATTATTTCTGCTGAAGGCTTTATAAGCAGTTGAGCAAAAGCGCTTTTATGGTCATTACATTTAGTTCAATCCTTGAGAAGAAGGAAGAAAAATTTTTGAGCCAGGAGGACAAAAGTCACTGCATGACTTTTGCCAGTGAAGCTCTAGTTTGGAGTTCTTCAGTAAAATAATACTTTGGCGGATTTTTATACTTCCTCCTCTTATTCTTGGCCTTCTCCTTCCCTAAATTTAAAACTCTGAAGTTTAAAGTCAAGGAGCATTATTTATTAGTTTATGAGAAAAAAATCTTACTGTGAGAGTAACTACAATATAAATCTTGTTTTCACATCAATTTCTCGAATCTGTATCAAAAATACATTCAGTCAACTGTCACTGTTATTTCAGCTTACCCCTCTTTATAATGAGCTCTGTGTGCCTTTTGTATTTCAGTAATGGTTCTATTTCCCTGTCTAAAAAAGTGCAAGTAAGAGCAGAGATGCAAAATAAACATTATGTATTCATTGACTTCTTCTTTAAGTGGCCAGGTCAGAATCACTAAATCAAGGGAGGTTTGTATTAGATCTTCATGGAATTTATCTTTTATAAGCTGTCCTTTATCTAATATAAGTTAAAAATAGTTATAAATTTTATATAATACTATAGTAAGTTTCTTGTTGAATATCCAAATGCATCTATATACTAAGCTGCTTTTAAAGTTCAAGTTACAACTATTTACTAGACGTGGTGAAATTGACATGTGTTTGAAAATTTTGTTATGCAGTATTAAAAATCAAAGTAAGATGACATACTGTGGTTTCCTTTTATCTTTCTTGTTTGTTTGTTTATTTGAGACAGAGTCTTGCTCTGTTGCCCAGGCTGAGAGCAGTGGCACGATCTCAGCTCACTACAACCTCCGCCTCCTGGGTTCAAACCATTCCCGTGCCTCAGCCCTGGAGTAGCTGGGATTATAGGCACTCACCACCATGGTTGGCTAATTTTTGTATTTTTAGTAGAAACGTGGTTTCACCATGTTGGCCAGGCTGACCTCTAACTCCTGACCTCAAGGGATCTGCTCGCCTTGGCCTCCCAAAGCACTGGGATAAACAGGCGTGAGCCACCACACTCAATCTCCTTTTATCTGTTTAAAATCTACAAAAACACATTTAGCCAACTATCACTGTTACTTCAGTTTACTCTTATTCAGGGATGAGCTCTGCCTTTTGCATTTTAGTAATGCTTCTAACTATCAAGTTGTGCCAGTCTGAAATTCAATAATTTGTGCATATTTTATTCAAATCAAAGTGATCTCTTTGCTATAGTGAATTTTTTGTTTTGTTTTAGCAGCTGGACATTCTGCAATTCAAGGTAAATCTATTTTTATAATAGAAAAATTGTATTACCAAAGAAAACGGAAATAAGGTGCTATGGTTTCCATGACATATGTATAGTATATTGATAGAGTATTCATTTTTCCCAATTAAAAATTATCCTTTACTGTGATAAATTTTTTGTTTGTTTGTTTTCTTCAGGTTTTGCATCTGTGGCCCCAGGTAAAATTTTTATTAAAATTTTGGGATATTGAAAAATTGAAACAAAACTCAGGTTCTATTATTGTCTTCTTATATTTTAATGTAACTGTTAATGAAGCGTGATATGACCACATTTTAGCAATAAACCAGCTTCGACATTAGTTTAGGCATAGAGGCCCTTTCTCAGTGTGATAAACTTTCACTCTTACACACCCCATCCACAGCATGCTCACCAAAACACCACCCAGAGTGGACTCTTCCCTGCCCATTTCACCTTTGCCGAATACCTTTCTCCTCTTCATTTTTCCTCAAAATCAAGGTAGCTCCTCAAGAAATTACCACTGGAGAAAAGATAACATCTTTTCGTGACAGGCATTTTCTTATTCATTTGTATCAACCAGATGTCCCCAAATCCTCCAGCTCTTTGGGACCACCACCCTTTTAAAAAATATTCATGTAATGTACCCCAGAACCTAAAGTACAATTAAAAAAAAAAAAAAAAAAAACAGGAAAGAACACAGACCTTAAAAAAAAAAAAATTCATGTAAAATGACTCACATCCCCAGTTCATATAACGTCAAAGTTCATGATCCTTCTCAGGATTTCTTAGGATTCCTGAGGGACTTGCTAGCTCAAGACCACCCTTTGCTGTAAATGCCTATTATTTCATTGTATTCCCTCCCACTTGTCATTCTGCCCTCTGAAGCTGCTGTTCCTCCTCCTCCTTCTTCCTCTTTCCTCTTCTTTTCTCCTTCTTCTTCCTTCTCTTCCCTCCTTTTCCTCCTCCTCCTTCTTCTCTATTCCTTTTTTTCCTCCCTCCCTCTCTCTTTCCTTCCCCTCCTTTCCTTTCTCCTTCCTCCCTAGTTTCAGATCTCAGGGGCAAAGTGATGACTTAACGATACTCCTCAGCTCTTCATACATGGTCATCAGGGGTCCAGCAAGGCCCCTGTCTTGTTTGACTCATTTATCCGTCTTTATCACTATACCTCACTCCCATTCCTCTCCCCCCAATAGGCAACCATTTTTAAGTGATTTAATGTGTGTGTCTTTTTGTTTGTGTGCATTCTTACCCAATGTGTATTGTTACTTTGCAAGCATACGATTTTTATTCACATAGTATGGTGTTATAGATCTATATTTCTTTTTCTTCTTTCACAACTCATTACATTTTAAAGACCTGTCCATGTTACTCTGTGCTCATCTAATCTGTTGCTTCTAACTGCTGTATAACATACTCCACTGTGTTTATCTTGCACAATTTACTCTCCACTTTCACAGTAATGGACTTTTAGCCCACAATCGCTCTACGATGTATCCTCCCCTTAAGTATGTGTGGGAGGATTTCTTGGAGGCATCTAGCTGGGCAAGTGTCTTCCTTTGTTTTGTGTTGCTGTAACAGAATACACAGACTGGACAATTTATGAAGAAAATAAATTCATTTCTTACAGTTCTGGAGGTTGTGAGGTCCAAGGTCACGGGGCCCGCATCTGTCAAGGGCCTTCTTGCTGCAGCATCCCATGGCAGGAGGTGGAAAGGCAAGAGAGCAAGGGAACAAGAAGAGTCTGAACTCACTTTTATAACGAGCCCACTCTCACTACAGCTAACCCACTTTTGAGATAATGGCATTAATCTATTCATGAGGGAAGAGCCCTCATGATCTAATCCCTTCTTATTAGGCCCCACTTCCCAACACTGTTGTGTTGGGGGATTGAGTTTCCAACACATGAACTTTGGGGGACACATTCAAACCATAGTAGCAAGTTGAGTCTTGGGGTATGCATACTTAATTTGACTGCTAGTGCCAGTATGTTCTCTGGCAGTGCTGTTATATACCAGTCCTTACTTCCACCAATAGCCTGAGGGTTCTCTCCAGCCCCACCAACATCAAGCACATTTCCCCAGCTGTCAAGTCATGGCATTGTTTATTAACTTGAATTTTTGTATTAACCAATGATTCTGAGTTTCCCTCCATGAGCATACTAGCTTTTTAGCTTCATCTTCCTTTTTTTTCTTCTGTCCTTTCACTGGTTCACATCCTTTGCTTAATTTTATATTTCTTTCATTGTAATCTTTCATACTGATTTTCAGGGGTTTCTTTTACGGTCTAGAAATTAATCCATTATTAGTTTTAGACATTACAAATACCTCCTTCCATTCCGTCACTCATCTGTTAACTCTATTCATGTGAGATTTGTTGAATAGAAATCCTTAATTTTTATATAATCCAATGTGTACTAGCTATTCTTCTAATAACTAGTACTCCTTAGCTTTGATTATATAAAATCAAATTTGTCCTGTTGTTCTAATACCCAGTACACCTCAGCCACACCGGACTTTCCCTTCTTCCTTTGTTGGGCTTTGAATGTAAATATTTGAGTCTTCTCTCAAGAAGACTCAAATTTGATTCACAAAGGTGCTTTTGTGAATGCATCTGAGCAGAGCCTCTCTCTGCCCCAGTAAACAACTTAGGTGTGTGGCATAACAAACACTCATATGCCTGTCCCAAAGAGAATTTGGCAAATTCAGTGATGGGACACAGGATTGAAGCAAAGTGACGCTGCCATTCTGGGCAATGCTATCCCCAGCCATATCCTCATCCATGACAGAGCAACATGGTGGGAATTCACCTTTAGATCCCCAAGTCAAGGAAATCATGATTCTGTCCACAGAAATGTTCTAGAATGGCAGAGCAAAGGTGAAAACATCCAGTATAACTTCAAGAAAAAAATCGAAAGAAAAAAAGATTCCTTTTTTCTTTTGACTTCTGCCTCCCAGATGCCTAATGCTAACCCATGCCTGTACAGACTGAGAGAGCCTTTTTCATGTCAGCTCTGGACTCCCTTGGTCAGTGCTAATGACTCCTCCCTGCGTTATGTAAACACCTTGGGGATGCAAAGTGTTGAAAGAAGCCTTCCTTCTCTGGGCTGTGCATTTTGCCTGCTCTAACTACAGAAAACTATGACACCATGAGTCTCAACATTCACTAGTACCAACAGATATCTCTAGTTTGTGCCAGCAAGAATTTCCATACAGTGTATCTCGAGTCTTTACAATTACTTAGTTATAGAAAGGAAATAAGATGGCATGCCTTGGGGATTTTGTACAGTCCCTTATTAAAAGGAGGACGAGTTTTAAGGCAGAAAATTATTATCAGTGTTTAAATGATTTTAATGATTTAATTTTGACTATAATTAACAACTAAACATTGGAATCTTTTGTTTCATCATAGAAGAAACAGAAATTTTGAGTGCCGATATGGATGCAGGTAAGTTGACGTTATCCTTTTTTACTGTTGGCTCACTGGTTTAGGCTGTAATTTCAATGTCATTTGTGTGTATATATAATTGATTCAAGCAACAATTAATTTTGCTATCAATTTAAATTGAAAAATATAGCATTATTCTTCTCCTTTCGATACCACTTTTATGGAAAGTAAGCTTAAGTGATTCTTGAGAACTGCTTTTAAAACTGGATTAATTCCTATGGGTAATTTTGAAGTGAAAACAATACTCTAGTCCTACATAAGCTTTTTCTATTTGAGATGAACTTTGTCAGGTCAGTTTTGTCAAAAAACAACCAGCTCTCAAGCATGACTCATGACATAATTTTTCTAAATAGAAAAAATAATAGATATTAATTGAATTAACCATTCTTTCACAGTGTTTTAAATCACAGTAATAGGAGACCCTTGAAGATCTGTACCTTGTCCAGTTGTGTACTAAGAGCCAAATCAAATTAAAGTATTAAGTTCTTGGAAAGATAGCAATTGATTAGAGATTTCTAGTCAGACAGACTTACATTAAATCCTGACTCAGTTATGTATTAGCTATTATGTAACTTAAGAGAGTAACTTAACCTCAAATATAAATTGGAAATAAAATAGCTCCCTGTTTCAGTGGAATTTTTTAAATAAGTTCGTGTAGACTTCTTTCTAATTGTCAGTAACCAAAATTAAGTAACAATTTTTAAAAATCAGGCAATGAGTAAAAGAGTTAAGGCTGGGTGCAGCGGCTCAGGCCTGTAATCCCAGCACTTTGGGAGGCGGAGGCAGGGGGATTGAGGTCAGGAGTTCGAAACCAGCCTGGCCAACATGGTGAAACCCCATCTCTATAAAACTACAAAAATTAGCCAGGTGTGGTAGCACGTGCCTGTAATCCCAGCTATTCAGGAGGCTGAGGCAGGAGAATCGCTTAAACCTGGGAGGTGGAGGCTGCAGTGAGCCGAGACTATGCCACTGCACTCCAGTTTGGGCAACAAAGCAAGACTCCATCTCAAACAAAAAGAGATTTAGATCTCAAAGCTGTAGATATTAGTCAAAAGGGATTTTCAGCAAATGTCCTTTATTTTTACACAAGATAACTTCATTTTCAGATACTACCTAAGCTGGTTTCACAGTCCTCAGAGGGTGAGGTCCCTCTTCTCTCAAAGGTCTAAGCAAAAACTTACCATCACACTCTTCCCCCAACCCAGTTCTTAGGATGGGTAAGAACAAAGAAAAACAAACTGTCTTCTATCAGTGCGTTTCACAGTGGGCAGGTTCACACAAGCCTGCCCCCGAAGTCTGAGGAAGCTGAGAAGCCAAAGAAAGAGGCTGACATACCCAGTTCCTTACAAAGAACATTTAATAGGGACTTACTAATGGAAGCCATGACTGTGTTTTGGGCAACGGTGAGAGAAGATGGTGGATCCTTGCGCTAGTTCTCTGCGGACCCAGGGATTATATACCGTAGGGGAGGGGCACAATGCTTCAGAGCTAATGGGTAGGAATTTGCGCTAATGGCAGGATTTACAGTAAGTACATGCTCTTACACAAGGAAGAATAGATAAGCTGGAAATCTCAGAGGCCTTCCCAGAATTGGGGCTAATCAGAAGCTAACATGGCAGATGAGTATCCAAGACGGAGTTGCTTCAGCCTCCATAACACAACTTCTCTTTCTTGGGGGCCTAAGTCCTTTTGGTATGCCCGAAATTATTAACAGCAATATTCATTTTCCTTTCTCATCTGGGGCTAAGAAGCAAGTTTACAAAAAAATTTTTATGTCATGTTAAAATATAGAGAGAAAATAAAGGGAGTATCTTTTACATTCTTCAGTTGTCATAAATTCTCTTGCAAATTCATGTCGTAAATTTTGCTCTACCATGTTTTCTCAGTGACAAATGTGCCAGACGTCTGCATGTTCACAGATAGAGGAAGGAACCATTGTCAGATGTCAAATGGCTAAAAAACACTCCCAAGCCCGCTGACCCACTTGTCTCGGGGTCACTGGCACATCACCTCTCAGGGTTAATATGATGATTCAATGAGATAAACTATATGCAAAGACTCAGTATGGGGCCTGGCATATAGAAAGTACTTGATACTAACCTCACTATGTTAACATTGATATTAATGAAAGAGTTCCATATAAACAGTCTCTAGAAAATAAAAGCTATGGCTGGGCATGGTGGCTCATGCCTGTAATCCCAGCACTTTGGGAGGCCAAGGCGGGCAAGTCACCTGAGGTCAGGAGTTCAAGACCAGCCTGGCCAACATGGTGAAACCCCATCTCTACTAAAAATATAAAAATTAGTCAGGTGTAGTGGCGGGCACCTGTAATCCCAGCTACTCAGGAGGCTGAGGCAGGAGAATCGCTTGAACCCAGGAGGCGGAGGTTGCAGTGAGCCAAGATCGGAACACTGTACTCCAGCCTGGGTGACAAGACCAAGACTCCATCTCAAAAAAGAAAAAGAAAAGAAAAGAAAAACTATGAGAGCGAAAAGATACAGTTTGCCACGTTGTCAGTTTATTCTGATGATTTCAGAATGTGATTCCCTTCTGAGCTGCCACTGTTGCAGTGCCTGGAGATGTGGCATCCTTTATCAGCTAGAGGCTGGTAAATGTTTAACCTTTTGGCCAGCCCCTTTCTGCCACTAGTCCATCTTTAGGCAGAACTTCAGAGAATCAAGACCATTTTAATATCAAGCTAGAATTTTAAAATAAGATAAATAGTATGTTTCAGCATTCAAAATAATTTACTAATGATTCCAGCCCGTCTAGTACCAGCTGTGACTGCCGATTTTATTGCATAGATAATCAAGGAGTGTGTTAAAAAGGTTAATGGGTTCAAGATAATAATGATGTAATCTCTTCCTTTCTTGAAGAAAGAAGACGGATAAAGTCATTATTACCTACAATATCTTGTGGAGTTAAAAACAGAACACACATACGGAGGAAGCGAGTTGTGGGAGGAAAGCCAGCACAACTGGTAAACTCGCATGAAAAGTCCCAGTGCAACTGCCCAGAAACAGCCTAAATTGAGGGAAAAGGGGGACAGAGGGATGATGTTACAAGAGACTGGGATTCTCCCCCACGGAAATATCTTAGGGCTGTTTGTATCGCCATCTGTTAGAATGGCAGTGACCACACAAATGTCTTTTACAGGGAGACCTCCCATGGCAGGTGGGAATTAAGGATGCCAATGGAATCACCTGTGGGGGGAGTTTATATTGGTGGCTGTTGGATTCTGACTGCTGCACATTGTCTCAGGTAAAAGATTTCTTCAGCACATTTTATATTTCCTGAAACAATGAAAGTGAGTAATAGAGATTGTGGCAAAGCATATCTGAAAAAGGTATTGACAAACTCCAGTATATTAATTGCAGATTATCCTCTTGTATTCACGACCGGAATTCCAGAGGCCAATCCCGTAGAATCTATTGTGTGCTCCACAGATCAAATTGCTGATCTCACTGGCAAAGCCAGATCACACCCATAGCTGCTGAATTACTTCACTTGGTTCATTTGCAGGGCGGGAGGGTGGGTAGGTACTACTTACGTTTTGTTTTCCACTGTCCCCCACCTATATTTTCTCTACTGTGTGTCTCAAGAGTCATGTTTCCATGTCTAGTTTTGATTATTTGTCACTTAAAATGCAATGACTTTGCATTCCCCTTAGGATAAATATTGGAACAAAAATTTTAACATGGCCCATGAGGCCCCATGTAATCTGACCCCTGCTAACCTTTGCCAATCTTATCTTGTCCCACAGAGCCACCTCCTGCTCCCTGCTCCACCACCTCCACTCTGGACCGCTTTCTGCTACTCAAGTGCATTTGCCTCTCCTGCAAAGGGACCTCCATATGTGTTTCCCCCTGCCAGAAATGATCTTCCTTACCCTTTTTCCCTACTTAGTACTACCCTTTATTCAGATCTCAGCTCGATCGTCACTTCCTTGGGGAACCTTCCCTGACTCCCTTTAGTCAAAGCCCTCTTGATAAGTTCTTAAAAGTCCACCTATTGTTCATTCCTCTCACTCTTCAGGGTAGGACGTGTTATCTTCATCAGTGTGATAACCCACTTACTGCTGCACCTTTCCCTAGACCCTGAACTCCATGAAAGCAGGAACTGTTTCTGATTTTGCTCATTTCTGCATCTCAGTGCCTAATGCAGTGCCTGGTACATATAGGTTCACACTAAGTATTTGTTGAATAAATTGTCTAAATAAATAATATTTAGAACCTGTGATCCCAAAAAACAACCAAAATTAATATGAAGGACAGCAGTCTTGGAACACTATAAATAAAAGGATCCTGAGTATCTCACTATTTCCTAGGACATCACTGTTTAACTGTAAGGTGATTATCTGAATCACCCTGATGTACAGATAAATTCTGTTCAGCTAATGCTGTTTGAGAAAGCAAAAGTTATGTAGATCAGGGGTCCTGAACCCCTGAGCTGTGGACCAGTACTGATCTGTGGCCTGTTAGGAACTGAGGTGAGCGGTGGGCAAGCATTACCCCCTGAGATCCACCTCCTGTCAGATCAGCAGTGCCATTAGTTTCTCATAGGAGTGCAAACTCTGTTGTGAATTGCACATGTGAGGGGTCTAGGCTGTGCACTCTTTATAAGAATCTAATGTCGGGCAGGGCGCGGTGGCTCAAGCGTGTAATCCTAGCACTTTGGGAGGCCGAGGCGGGCGGATCACGAGTTCAAGAGATCGAGACCATCCTGGCCAACATGGTGAAACCCCGTCTCTATTAAAAATACAAAAAAAAAAAAAAAAAAAAATTAGCTGGGCGTGGTGGCGGGCACCTGTAGTTCCAGCTACCCGGGAGGCTGAGGCAGGAGAATTGCTTGAACCCGGGAGGTGGAGGTTGCAGTGAGCTGATCGCACCACTGCACTCCAGCCTGGTACCTGGCGACAGAACAAGACTCTGTCTCAAAAAAAAAAAAAAAGAAAGAAAGAAAAAAGAATCTAATGCCTGGTGATCTGAAGTGAAACAGTTTCATCCCGAAATCATCTCCTCCTCACCCCAGTTTTCCAGTTCTATAGAAAAATTGTCTTCCACAAAACCTGTCCTTCCCTGGTGCCAAAAAGCTTGGGAACCACTGATATAAATAATACTTTTTTTGAAAAGATTTCCATTAAACTGTTTAAAAATAAGTTTTATTGCTTAAGGAAAATCCATTCTATAAAATAATTTATTGTTTGGAAATGTTAGACTATGAGGTCATTATTTAGCACCTTACTTCAAATCAAACCAAAAATACTAAGCTATAATACTTTGCTGTTCCATGAGAAGATGATGGTAGATGCCCAATTTGCTTGAAACTATGAGTTGAAAATTGGTGTGAGGCCGAGTGCGGTGGCTCATGCCTATAACCCCTGCACTTCAGTAGGTTTGAGACCAGCCTGGGCAACATAGCGAGACCCCATCTCTAAAAAAATTTTTTTTTAATTAGCTTAGTGTGGTGGCACATTCCTATAGTTCTAGTTACTAGGGATGCTGGGGTGGAAGTATCTCTTGAGCTCAGGAGTCAAGGCTACAGTGAGCTATGATCACACCATTGTACTCCAGCTTGGGCAAGAGAGTGATACCCTGTCTCTGTCTTAAAAAGAAAGAAGGGAAGAAAGAAATTTGGTATGAAAATGTAGTGAAGCATAAAAATAGGCAATATTTAGCTCATTCACCGTTTCAACAGGATTTTAAGACAGCTGCTATGTTCCAGGTATAATAGCAGGCAACAGGGCTGCATAGATGAATCAGACCCCATCTCTGGCTTCAAGCAGCACGATCTAGTGGGAGGAAAGGGATGTGAACAAATAAATACAATACAATGTTAGGATGAAGTTAGTCTTAAGGGTCAGGATAATGATTGCTGTGGTCTTCGCCCTGAGAACCTCCAGGGTTGGCAGCGTCAACAGTGTGTGTGGTCCAACTGCCTACTTCCTCAGCTACATTTATGGCAAGATGCTGTCTGATCTCTGCTTAAACACTTGCAGTGACAGCACCCTCACTCCAGAGGCAGCAAACTCATTCCATTTCTGGGCATCTCTAGTTGTTAGTGAGTTCTTTATGTTTCTCATATTGAGCAGTTACATGGGTTATTCCTAGCTTTATCATTTACCATTGACCTCATTCTGTACTAAGTAAATTTAATCTCATTGCTTCATGACAGCAAGGATTAAAAAAATCTGGGGGAATGAAAATGGTTTTTAAAAGGGAAAAATATAAAAGTGAAGTGTCAGAATTCCTTTTTTTTCCTCAATATATTTTATTTCTCTTCTTTTTATTTTTCTGTTACAGAGCCAGTAAAACTCACCGTTACCAAATATGGACAACAGTAGTAGACTGGGTAAATCCCAACCTTAAACGTATAGTGGTTGAATGGGTGAATAGAATTATTTTCCATGAAAACTACGATGGACACACCTACCAGAATGACATTGCTTTGATTGAAATGAAAAAGAGGGAAACAAAAAAGATTGTGAGCTGCCTCATTCTGTCCCTGCCTGTGTCCCCTGGTCTCCTTATCTATTTCAACCCAATGATACATGCATCGTTTCTGGCTGGGGGACGAGAAAAAGGTATATGTTTTACAATTTGTTTATCAGAATTCAGGGGTTGGAAATCAATGAGAATAGAAATGCATGGGAGTTAATTTCCTAGCACTCAGAGAGAAGCATACCATAATATCGAGAAAAGTAAACGTCCAAGCTATGGCTGGCTTCATGGGTTTGCAACCTGTGCAGCGGCCCAGCACCTCACACTCAGAAGGGCCTGAGGCTTGATTTGTTGCTCTGCTGTCACCATCATGAAATTCTTCATAATTTTTGAAATGGCCCCATTCCACATTTTCATTTTTCACTGGACTCTGCAAATTATGGAACCAGTCCTTAGCTAGGCTTTCAAATGACATATGTATTCTCTCTGTGATCCTGAGGCAAACTTTGGAAGGTAACCACTCACCATGAAAAAAATATAGAGACAGGGAGACATACAGCATGAACTGTTCGGATTTGTTGGGAAACGTGGGTAAAAGATAAAAAGGTTTACAAAGGGATAGCCGTCGTGTATGTTGAATCACTGATGCCCACAACCCTCCTTCTCCCTTCCTTCTCACTCCCCTTCTGTCTCCTTCCCCTATTCCCCATGTCCTACCTTCTCTACAAAGAAAAAAATAACATGAATTCATTTTTTGAATTTCTAAGAAGACTTGAGGTGAATACTTCATATGAACAAAAGATGTAGACACTCAGAGACAAATTATTAGAAAGACCTGGTGAATTAGAGATTAGATTAGAATTAAACTAGCCAACATTCCCTTCATCTTGAAGATTTAACCTTGGGCTGGGCACAGTAGCTCATGTCTGTAATCCTAGCACTTTGGGAGGCCAAGGCAGGTGGATCACTTGAGCCCGGGAGTTTGAGATAAGCCTGGGCAACAAAGTGAGACCCTGTCTCTATGAAAAATTTAGAAATTAGCTGGATGTGTATACCTGTAGTGTCAGCTCCTGGAGGTTGAGCAGGGCTGAGGTGGGAGGATCACTTGAGCCCAGGAGGTTGAGGTTGCGGTGAGCCACGATTGGACTACTGCAGTCTAGCCTGAGTGACAGAGTGAGATGCTGTCTCCAAACAACTACAAGCATAACAGAAAAAAAAAAGAAAAAAAAAGATTTAACCTTAAAATTTAGCTTCCTTTCAAAATCTTAAACTCTCTTTGTTAGCAGAAACTCTAAGTACCTTCATGGCATTGGTCTTGTAGACTCATATTCCAGCACATTCATTATAATTGCCACATTGGAAGGTATAAAATATATGTAGAAATTAATCTGGATTTGTGGTATGTCTCAATGTTCAAAACTTATAAAACACCAAATTGTATTAGGATTTAATTCATCATGATAGTATTGTGTCCTTATATTTGTTCTGTTTTTTTTCATCTTTTATTATGTAGATTTACAAGTATACACAAAAGTAAAGATTAAAATATAATAAACTCTTACTTATCCATCATCCAATTTTCACAGTTATCAGCATTCTGCCATTCTTGTTTTATCTCCCTGTATTAATTGGGGTCTCAATGGAGCAATTAGGGAGGTTTATTTATAACAGGGTTTATTACAAAGATATAGTTAAGGGGTTGGAGAATCACAGGGGCTACGCAGGTTCCCAGGACTAGAGGTATCAGAGCTGTCTTAACTCCTGGATCTGAAGGCGGAAAAGTAGGAGAAGTTACTAGATGAAGTAGTAGTCTCAGGTAGAGCAGGCTGCCTTGAGAGAAGCAAGGACCTTAGGTTAAAGGATATAGCCAGCCCCAATCTCACTAGCCTCTGCCTTTCCTTTCCTTCCTCCTGCTCGGGTTCTCTTTGTCCAAAACCAGCTGGGAACCAGAGGCCAAGGGACTCCTGTTCAGGCAGTCTCCACAGGTCAGGCTCTTAGGGCAGTGGGCAGGGCACTGAAGGGTGGAGAATGGCTCTGAGGCACATTCAGGAGCTATTCAACATATTCCCCCACATATTTTTCCTGGAGTCATATCCCAGATGTCATATCATTTCACCCATGAATACTCCAGTATATATCTTCACCAGATAAGGACACAACACTATTTTCATACCCAACAAAATAAAGGTGATTCCTGAATATGATCCAATAACCAGCCCATGTTTAATATTCCTCATTTATTTTTAAAATTTTTTTATAATCGAATTATTTGAATCAAGATCCAAACAAAGTCCACACATTGCATTTGGTGGCTATTTTTCTTAAATCTCTTTTAATCTAGAATAGTTACCCTTTCCTTTTATTTAAAATTTAATCACTAAAGAAAATGGGTATTTCTTATTTTAGAATTTCTGTGCCTTGAATTTGGTTAATCACATTCTTTATCTGGCTTTTTTTTTTTTTTTTTGAGACAGGGTCTTGCTCTGTTGTCCAGGCTAAAGTGCAGTGGCACAAACCTAGTTCACTGTAGCCTTCACCTCCGGGGCTCAAGCGATCCTCCCACCTCAGCCACCCGAGCAGCAAGGACCACCATGCCTGGCTAATTTTTGTATTTTTTGTAGAGATGAGATTTTGCCATGTTGCCCAGGATGGTCTCAAACTCCTGAGCTCAAGTGATCTTCCTACTTCGGCCTCCTAAAGTCCTAAGACTATAGGCATGAGCCACTGCACCCAGCCTGATCTACCATTTAACATGTTCTCTTATTCCATGTACTTCATATAAACTGGTAGTTATATATGTCCTTAATCAATGATTATTGATTAAGGTTTAACACACTTATCAATAATGGTTTAACACATTTATTGAGGATTTACTATGTATGCAAGATAGCAATGCTACCGTGCCAGGATTTCACTGATGAAAATACGGACCCAGTCAGCAAACAAGGGGATGGATAACTTCCAAGGCTGAAAGATGAAGGCCAGCTTTCAAGGTGCGTACTGACCACCTTGAAGTCTAGTAGTTAAAATTCTGCCCTTTCATTGCCTCAGCTACCATCAGAGAGCAGAATGTGACAAGTGCCTCAAGAAGCCTACAAGAGTGCCAAGCACCAGCTATCTCCTGAGCCATTAAGAATCGCTCACAGTTTTAAAGGCTTTTCCCAAATTAGGGGAAATAATAAGTCACTGTCTTTAAAAAGCTCTTGTTCTGAGGAAGGCAAGTGTCTAGAGACTGACTTGAAGCAGGGCTTGAAAGGAAAAAATAAATAAACTCCTTTCTGGCTGGGCACAATGGCTCATACCTGTAATCCTAGCACTTTGATAGGCAGAGGGAGGCACATCACTTGGGGAAGAAAATCCTCAATCCCGTTTTAAATAACTTCAAATCACTTAGGAGATGGATTTTTCTTCTCAGACACACAAAAACACACAAACATTGATAACTTCATATGTATTTATTTGAAGTTCTTATGTTAAAACGTTTTCGCTTTAAAAAACACTCTCAAATAAATAAGGGACTGTAAGAAGATAGGACGTATTTATGTGAGAAGACCTCATTACTGATTCCTATCCAATTGCCTGGCTGAGTTCTGCAGTCAAAAAGGGAAAGATTTTATTTCATTTCATCTTAGGGTACCAGGTCTTTATTAAATGAGTGTGACTTCAAACCCTAAGTTCAATAGACCCCCTTGACTGTCCATCCAGTTTTAGAAATGGAGATATGAAGAGGGTATGATTAAATAGGCTCAAAAATTTATGTGTATTAAAGACTATATACCCTTTCATAATCCTAACAGTTTATTAAGTTATGAGAGTAGGTATTTAGATTTCTCATTTGTGACTTCTAAATGTTTGTTTCCTTTGTTTAGGAAACAAAAAAGTCTTTTTACTTCAGTGGGGTAAAGTTAACCTAATAAGCAACTGCTCTAAGTTTTATGGAAATCGCTTCTATGAAAAAGAAATGGAATGTGCAGGTAAGTGCCAAGTGGTTTATCCAAGATGTATATATCCACCCCACCTCCCCCCCATCAAACATCTCCTCCCGCAGCATCGGCCCCCATGCACTGGGCCCTAATTCCCTCCAGTTTGCCTTTCAGCTGTAGCACTGTCAGACTCTTTTCAGTCCTTTCCCTGTAGCTAAGGTTTCTTCCTCTAATACTATGAGGAAAAATCTTCCTTAAGCAATTCTGTAGCAGTACAGCAAGGTGACTAAGAGAACGAGCTCTGGAACCAGACCCAGCTTTATATCCCAACTTTTATTAATGGATAGTCATGTGACCTTGAGCAGGTTTCTTCATTTGTAAAACTGAGGATCATTAATAAGGAATCTGAGATGCAGAGCAGTTACATAATTTGCCCAAAGTCTTACAGACAAGAGGTGGTCTACCCAGGATCAAAACTAAATTGCTTTTAAATACAAACTCAAGTTATCTCATCTCAAAGGAGATGAGATTTACTTCCAGTTGGAAGTAAATATTTCCTCCACGGAAATCACAGTGCATTTCTTATGCCGCAGACTCCTTTGATAACATGGTTAAGCTAATTCTCCTGCCCAATACAACACTAGTGGCTCCTGCTTTTCAAAGGCAGGATACCAGCCAGTGTAGTGCATTTAGGTGCTTTATTGAAACCATTTCTAAATGGTATGTTACTGAGAAGGGTAGTTATTGACATCCTATAACTTCTTGGATACAGTGATTTTAAAATCTCAAAGTCATGAGTGAGAAGAAAGTGTCTTCCATCTTGAAATGGAGTTCAGGATTACAGTGGACAAAGGGGTGAACAGCACAAAATCTGCCAGAAGGGAGTAACATGGTCAAGAGGACAGGCTCTGGGGTGTGGGTGCCTGGGTTCAAGTCCAGGCCCTGTCGTTTGTTAGCTATGTGACCTTAGACAAGTTAAATAGTAACAATATTTGCCTAACAGGGTTGTGGTGAGAATTAAGACAATGAACAACTAATAGGTATTTAGCACTCAGTAAGCTCTAGGTGTTTCTATTATTTTCCCACTCAGCATTTGATGCAACCTCCATGTTGCAATCTCATCTCAGTACTCAGTTGCATAAAGTAGAGAACACAGCTTACATGCTGAATTGGGAGAATAAATGGAAAACTTGTTAAGTATTTCCCAACCTGCATCTCTTCAACTCTGCAATCCCAGCTGGGGCTTCTAAGCAGAGCCCATGCTATTGCTGTCAGGAAAGTATAAGAAAGCCAGAGTCATTAAATGTCATGGAGGAGGCATGGCAGCCTTGATAAATGGAAGGAAATATGTGATTTCTCTTTCCCATTTCTTTCTTAGGTACATATGATGGTTCCATCGATGCCTGTAAAGGGGACTCTGGAGGCCCCTTAGTCTGTATGGATGCCAACAATGTGACTTACATCTGGGGTGTTGTGAGTTGGGGGGAAAACTGTGGAAAACCAGAGTTCCCAGGTGTTTACACCAAAGTAGCCAATTATTTTGACTGGATTAGCTACCATGTGGGAAGGCCTCTTATTTCTCAGTATAATATATAAAATTGTGATCTTCCTCTTCTTTCTATTCTTTTTCTCCCAAGAGTTCCATTTAATGGAAATAAAACTGAATAATTAACAATTCTATAGGGGAAAAATGAAGCAAATCTCATAGGATATTTTCAAAGGTCTCCACAAAGTTTATGCCATATTGGAGTTTTGTTGTTTACTTCTCAAATAAATATTTTGGTCAAGCATACAAGTTTTATTTATCAGAAAATTTTATTAACTTACCTCAGTGAAGGAGTGATTTATTGACTAAAGGTATAACTAATTGAATAATGGTGGACTCACATAAGCTGGGGTTCAAATCCCAACTCTATCACCTACTGTGCCCTGGACAATTTATTATCTTCTTTGTATCTCCTTTTCCACTGATAAAATGGAAACTGGAATTGTGTGGAAATGAAACTACATACTTACATAAATGTTTGGCATGGTACCTGTCACAGGGTAACAACTAACTTGACAGCTCTTGTCCCATTTCCCTGCTTCCTTTCCTTCCTTCCTTCCTTCCTTCCTTCTTCTTTCTTCTCTCTCTTTCTTTCTCTCCTCTCTCTCTCTCTCTCTCGCTTGCTCTGTCTTTCTTTTTTTGAGACAGTCTCCCTCTGTTGCCCTGGCTGGACTGCCAAGGTACCATCATAGCTCACAGCAGCCTCGAACTCCTGGGCTCAAGCAGTCATCCCACCACAGTCTCCTGAGTGGCTGGTATTACAGGTGCTTACCGCCATGCCTAGCTAATTTTAAATTTTTGTAGAAAGGCATCTTGCTTTGTTGCCCAGGCCAGTCTCAAACTCCTAGGCTCAAGGGATCCTCCCACCTCAGCCTCCCAATGTGCTGGGATTACAGGCATGAGCCACCACACCAGGCCCCTGCTTAAATATTAAAATTTCTTGAAAAATTAGCCTTTGCTCCCCTATTTCACAAGTACTCCTTGACCCTCTCTGTAAACCTCTCCACAAATACTTCAGTACAACCACTGACCTCCATGGTGTCAGACCTCACAGTCACTTCTGTTCTCATCCCAGCAGCATTAACCCCTCAGGGCATCACACACCTCCCTTGCTGCTGTTCCCAGCCTCTTCCTTCTGGTTGCTTCTCTCACTTTGCACTTTCCCTGGTAATCTCATCTGGACTCCATTTTAAATCCCTCTCACAGTCCAGTGACTCACAAACCTGGATCTTCAGCTCTGACCTTTCCTAGAACCTCAGACTAGTATATGCCACAGAACACTAGTATATACCATTGCCATGTGGATATCTAGTAACATTTCAAAAGCAAAGTGGTCGACCCAAACACAACGGTTGCTCCTTCTTAACCTACAGAAAATAGCACCCCCACCCCCAGCCCAGGGCTACTGTAGGCGCCCTGTCTCCTTCTGTCACACCTGCTTTAATCTCAGCACAGCACTTGTCTTCCCCCAGTATATTCTGTTTTGATTGGGTTGTCTACCTCTTCCCAACACTGCCTCCCCCAACTACAACATAAGACACAGGACAAGAGTGACCTAATTTGTCTTCCTTCTGGCTACATCCCTAGCACTTGCCTCATAATGGTGCTCAGGGAATAAACATTAGCTGCTTTTTTTTTTTTTTTTTTTTTTGAGACAGAGTCTTACTCTGTGACCCAGGCTGGAGTGCAACGGCTCACTGCAACCTCCACCTCCCAGGTTCAAGCGATTCTCCTGCCCCAACCTCCCGAGTAGCTGGAACTACAGGCGTGTGCCACCATACCCGGCTAATTTTTAGTATTTTTAATAGAGATGGAGTTTCACCATGTCCAGTCTTGATCTCCTGACCTCGTGATCTGCCCACCTCGGCCTTCCAAAGTGCTAGTAATATAGGCATGAGCCACTGTGCCCAGCCTTTAATTTTTTTTTTAAGCACAGTTATTCTTATCCTGAAGGTAGACATATGTGTTTCACATAAATACTACCTTTACTATGTTATTTGGGGCCAGTCTTGGATAGAGCCCAGTTGGTTTAATAATATAAATACTGATTTTTACATATATTCCACAATCAGTTACTGCCCAGATTTTCTTTTAAAAATTGTGGTAAAATATGCATAATATAAAATTAACCATTTTAACTGTAAGTGTAAAGTTGAGTGACATTAAGTACATGCCTATTGTTGTACAGTCATTATCACCATCCATCTCCAGAAAATTTTCATCTCCCCCAAATTGAAACTTTATTAAACAATAACCCACCAGTCCTCAATCCCATGCTGTCCAGATTTTTCATCCATTAAATTCAGGCAAGTATTTGGTTATTTATTCCTGGGCAGTTCCCCTTCCAGTCTCTCATGCTGTTGCCATCAGACAGGACTGAACCAGAGTTACCACGAAGGCTTATTCACTCACGTGTTTGGTGCCTGGGCTGGGAGGACTTAGACAGCTGGGGCTTCTCAGATATCTCTCTCTATGTACTCTCCCCATGGGCTCTCAACATGGCAGGCCCAGGGGCACCAGACTTCTTATAATAGCAACTGATGAGCCTCCCAAGAGAAACTGCAGAACCTGCATGGGCTTTTCTAACCCAGCTTCGGAAGTCACTTAGTATCACAAAGACCCGCTCAGGCTCAAAGGAAGGGAAATAATTCATCTCTTGACGGAGTAGAGGGGTGTATCAAAGAATATATGGACATATTGGAAAACCACCTTGTCCTGACTCAGCAATCCTGGAGCAACGCAGCACCTTAAAATATGTCTGTGTATGAGATAAAAAGAGAAAAGTGGCTGGGCCCAATGGCTTATACCTGCAATCCCAGAACTTTGGGAGACCAAGGTGGGTGGGTCACTTGAGACCAGAAGTTTGAGACCAGCTGGGCAACATAGCGAGACCCCATCTCTACCACACACAAAAAAAGCTGGGACTGGTGGTGCACATCTGTAGCCCCTGCTACTTGGAAGGCTGAGGTGGGAGGATCATTTGAGCCCAGGAGGTTGAGGCTGCAGTGAGCTGTGATTGCACCACTACACTTCAGCCTGGGTGACAGAGCAAGACCTTGATCTCAAAAAAAAAAAAAAAAAAAAAAAAGAGAAAAGTACTCAAGTGCCACAAGGGGAAATCCAGCATATAGGGCATCCTCAGCCAATCTAGGAAGGGGGACCCAAAGGGCCAAACCAGTCTGCACAGAGACCTGGCATCTGGATGCTTCACAGAAAACTGGACCAGGGTCAGGGCTTGAAGGGTGAAGAGCCAGCTCTGTATGACAGAGAGAGACCAGAAACAAGAGGAGTGAGATGACCGGACTCCAAGCTTCTCCTGGTTTAGAGGTCTGTCTCAGGGTTCCTAACTGCAGACAATAGAAGCCAATCTAACTGGTTTAATGAAAAATTTATTCAAAGATATTATGCAGCTCACAGAATTTCCAAAGGAGCCAGAGAATTGGAGTCTACACATCTGCAAATAATGATCACAGACCACACAACAGGACTGCTCCATCAGAGACTCCCACGGCCACTCGCGTGGGTCCCAGTCTCCACATACAGCTTGCACTGCAGAGGCTGGGCACTGGACATTGCTGCTTTTGTGAGCTAGCCTGAAGGTGGCCGGGGGACAGAACTCACAGGGTGTGGAGCTCTGGCGTCGTCTTCTATTTAACCCTGGTTTCAGAGCTCTCCATCTTATAAGAGAAATGGGAAAATAAATTATGAAGCTGCATCTTGCCAGGTACAATGGTGAGGAAAACTCAAGGGGAGATCTAGAAATCAGCCTGACATATCAAAGAGAGTTTCTGCAGAGGTGAACTTAGTCCGAATTACGGAAGAACTTTCCAGGCAGATACAAATGCAAAGGCCCTGCAGCGTGTGGAACTAACTACATACGAAGATGGAGAGCAGTTCAGTGTGACTGAAGCCCAGGGTGCAGCTAAGGAGCTGGAGAGGGGGAAAGGCCATACCAGGAGGGGCCTCATGCCAAAGAGTTGGGACCACTAAAGGGTTCTAGAAAGTTCAAGCTGGAGACGGCAAGGAAGATGTATTGGAAGGGGGTGAGACCAGGGTAGGGAAGACAGTTAAGACACTCTTGGAGTAATCAAACAAAAAATAATGGAGAAACTAAAGCAGGGATAAAAAAGGATGGCACTGACTCTAGATATGTTGACTGAAATAGATGGCATTTGGGGACAAATGGATTACAGTACTAGAGAGAGGGATTTGAGTGTAGGATAATTCCCAGGCTCTTAGATGGTGAGGTGGTTGGTGTTACCACTGAGATCAGAAATGAAGGAAGTAGAAGAATGGAAGCAGGTTTACACAGTTAGGGATATTTTGAAATTGTGATGTCCAAGGAAGCCCAGTGAAGGTGTACAGTATGTGATAGGAAATATAAAGCTGAAAGTCAACCAGAGGTTTGGAAGTAGGAACCCTAATTAGAAAAACTACATACTGACTCTGTCTTGATGGCTTAAAGCCCTGCAGTCTCACCTAAGTGGGTTCCTTTCCATCCCTCCCGTGCTTCCTCTCTGTGTGCCAAGCAATATTACATTGTGCCTATAAAGAAAACTTGAAAATATCTCTGTGATCCAATTTTCTTGATGGTAGAGCCTCCACCATACCCAAGCAGAGGATCATAGCTTCACCATATTCTGGAGCTAGCCCATGCTCATAGAGCTGATGCAGCCATCTCCTGCCCTTCACTTTGTCCCAGCTTGAAAGCTATTGATGACATTGACTTTCTAGCCAAGGCTGGAACCTAGTACTTATTTCTCTTTGAGTTCCCTTTTAGAGACTAACCTTCCAGCCCTGGCACTAGGCAAAGATTAATCATTATGGATGGAATTGCTTCACCATGTGACTTTTATTTTCGTCTTGGACAAAAATTGACCACTATGGCTGGAACTATCTTCACCGTGTGGCTTTTATTTTCATCACAGTTAACACTGCCGAGGCCATTAGTGAGACACTGGAAAAAGCTAAAAAAAAAAAGAAACTGACGTTGATCGTTAATATTTTATTGATTTTTTTGTTCTTTAAAATAACACAAAGCATTGTGTAATATTGTAGTTTCCAAGCATTCTAAGTTAATATGGTACATTAAAGCCCCCAAATTATGCATTCTCATCTCATTAATACTATCATGTTTCATGATGTTCATATATATAGGAGAAACCATTAGGTGTTTCTAGAAGAGATCTGACTGCCTATCATTATTTTTCTGGGAAGTTCGATATAGAAAATATAGTGTAGGGCTGGGTGCAGTTGCTCATGACTGTAATCCCAGCACTTTGGGAGGCCAACGTGTTGAGGTTCAGGGGTTCAGGGGTGCCCTCAGCTCCCCTGAGAGGACGTTTTTCCAAGGTTCTTGGTCTCCCGTTCTCTCAAGAATGAGAGAAGGGACCAGGTGCACTCGCAAAGTAAATACTGGACCCCAAACAGAGTTTTTGCAGAAAGTGAATTTATTTAGGTAGAGAAAGAGAAAAAAAAGGAGAAGAAGAGAGAAAACTTTCACGAGAGAGAGAGTGTGTGTGTGGAAAGGGACTCGAGAGGGGAAATCCAGAGAAGGAAAGCTCCTCTCACACTGAGTGAGACAATCCAGAAAGATGGAATCCAGGAGAGGAAAGCGCTTCCACACGGTGGAGGGGAATTGAGAGAGGGAGTTTAGGAGCGGAAGACAGGCTTCCACGAGAGAGTGTTCATGGAAGGGGATCCAAACATGGAGTCCAAAGGGGTGTGGAAGAAGGGGACTTTAACCTGGGAGGAACCCCCACCTTCTCCTAGGCCTCTGGCCAATGAAAGGAGTTCCTAAGAACTTCTGCTGGAGTGATTAATTTTTTGATTCTTCCCGCGCCAGCGAAAATTAAAACAGAGACCATTAAATCTCCCGGATGGAGAGAGATGGGGAGTGGAGCATGGCGCTGGGAAGTTCTTGCTCTTAAAACTACGCCCCCTTGTGGACCCGGAAAGAGAACACATTCCCTCAAAGGCAGGAGGATCACTTGAGCCCAAGAGTTCAAGACCAGCCTGAGCAACATAAGGATACCCCATCTCTATAATAACAACAGCAAAAATTAGCCAGTCATGGTGGTGTACACCTGTAGTCCTAGCTACTCAGGAGGCTGAGGCAGGAGGATTGCTTAAGCCCAAGAGTTCACGGTTACAGTGAACTATGATCATGCTACCCCAGCCTGGGTGAGAGAATGAGACCCTGTCTCTGAAAAAAAGAAAAGAAAAGAATGCTTAGTCTTGGCCACCCAAAATCTCCCATTCCAAGGTATTTATTAATATATCATTCAGACAAGAATCAGCACAAATATAGTATATTTTATATTTTCATAATCTATTTTGATATTCACTGTAATTGACTTTCCTAATTCTTTTCTTCCTCTAACTACAACTGTGTTTTCTCCCCCAGTACTTCAATGAGACTCTTGTGAAGTTCACCAATAACCCCCATGTTACTAAATCTAGTAGTCAATATCCAGCCCTCACCTTCCTCGCATCAGCAGAATTGGTGGTTCTGTCTTTCTTTGACACACCAGAATACAGCATTCTCTTAGTTCCACTTCTGCTGCACTTGGCTGCTCCTTCTTAGGCTCCTTTATTTGTTCTTTGTTCCTTGACCTCCTAAGACTTAGACCTTGCTCTGCTTCTTTGTGCACACTCACTCTTTAGAGGATCTCATTTAGTCCCGTGTTATTTATTTATTCATTTATTTGAGATGGGGTCTTGCTCTGTTGCCAGGCTGGAGTGCAACGGCACAATCTCAGCTCTCTGCAACCTCTGCATCCCAGGCTCAAAGGATCCTCCTGCTCCAGCATCCCAAGTAGCTGGGACTACAGGCATGCACCAGCATGCCTGGCTAATTTTTGTATTTTTTATAGAGACAAGGTTTTGCCATGTTACCCAGGCTGCTTTGAACTCCTGGACTCAAGCGATCTGCCCACCTTGGCCTCCCAAGGTGCTAGGAATACAGGTGTGAGCCACTGCACCCAGCAAAGTCCCATGACTTTAAAAACCATTTCTAGCCTGACAACTTCCAAATATATTTCTAACCTGTATGCTGAACTGCAGACTCAGAATAAGCTTCTTGAACATGGTATGACTGAAATGAATTTCTTAAAATTTCCCCCAAAACCTGCTCCTTCCACAAATTCCCCATTTCAGTTAGTGAGAATTCTATCCTATGGCTTAGGCCAAAATTTCAGTGCCATCCTTGATTCCTCTTTTTTCTCTCACATCAGCAAATCCCTTTTGCTCTACCATCAAGTTACATCTAGAATATGACCACCACTTTTCATACCCCCACTTCTCCTTTCCTGGACCAAGCCATTCTAATGCCTTACCTAGTTTACTGTATCCTAACTAACTTCCTATCTTCAGCTCCTGCCTACCACAGTCAAAGTATATATAGACAAGCTAGCCACTCTCTAGCAGGAAAGACCTGAAAGACAGCTGTGGATTTGCAACTAATGGTGTCTATCATCAAAATAACAGGTTTTACTGGTTAGATGAAAGTTTCCTATAAAGAAAGCTCTTTTCAAACATTTTATGCCAAAATTTGGGAAGAAAGGATGGAATCAGGTCATCTAGAAGTTATATGATATGGGCCGGGCATGGTGACTCTTGTGTGTAATCCCAGCACTTTGGGAGGCCAAGGCAAGGGGATCACTTGAGGTCAGGAGTTCGAGACCCAGCCTGGCCAACATGGCGAAACCTCGTTTCTACCAAAAATTTTAAAAAAAAGTCATCTGGACATGGTAGCACGTGCCTATAATCTCAGCTACTCAGGAGGCTGAGGCAGGAGAATTGCCTGAACCTGGGAGGCGGCGGTTGCAGTGAGTCAAGATCCACTGCACTCCAGCCTGGGCGAAAGAGCAAGACTCGGTGTCCAAAAAAAAAAAAAAAAAACGTTATATGATATGAATCAGGGCATGCATCCTGTGTAATGGCACAAGGCCGCACAGTCAAAAGGGCTCTGCACTTACTTTAATGCTCTGCTGTTATCACCTTGCAATTCTTAATTTTTGAGCAAGTGGCTCTGTATTTTTATTTTGCACTGAGCCCTACAAATTATATAGATAGTCTGTGGTTAGTGCAGATTCCTGGCATCTGACAGCATCAATTAAGAGGAAAAAGTAAATTTGTAATTACTGCAGCAGAACAACAAATATATAATGATTAAATGTGAAAAGGATGCGAAAATAAAACTTGAGTCTTGTTTTCTACAAAAAGGGTGGTGATTCCCATGGGAAAGATAGTGAAAAAGATTTGCTTGAGAGAGAAGGAGAACAGCTCCATCAGCCAGAGAACTGGCATTTGAGAAGTTAATCCCTAAGGAGAGATCTGACATACAAACTACTCCTGAGTCCTCAAAGTAGCAGTAGTTAAGGTGTAAGAAATTAGAGATCACAAAGGAGTAAATAAATAGAGAAAGTGGGGGGAAAGGAGAGGCTTTGGGTCATAAACGAGGGCTGGAACCAGGTTATTTTACTACATTCTGTCCTTTCTTTTGAGACTTATCCCTGGACTAGGGAGTTTCTCTGGAAGCAGATTTGTAAGAACCAAGCCTGGTTTAAGGATTCGGGTGGTGGTATCTCAGAGGTAATCTAATCTGACTTCCATACTTTGGAGCTCAGAAACCAATGTTCCAGAAAGCTCAGAAACCAATATTCAGTAATTCTAAATTCCCTTTTTTTAATGTATTGAAATGTGTTGTCTAAAAATTAAAAAATAAAAATATCATTGTTATTTTGTGAAGACAGAAAGAGGCCTTGGTTTGGACTAGATACTGTCACGTGACTTCTCACCTCAACTCTTTTATTGTAAAATATGAAGATAATAATAGCTTCTAGGGAACATTCTTCCCCATTCTCCATTGTGGTAGGAATTAATCACTGCCCAAGACTCCTGGTTGAGGGGCTGAGTGAAGTCCAGGCAGTCTCCAGCCTGGGGTTGGGCTACCCCTTTGGTAGGGAGGAATGCCTTTCTATGTTTCTAACTTACCCAAAGGCTGCATCCTTGTAAAGCAGTGTTATGAATGTGAGCGATCATATTCATGAAGTGCCTGGCACACAGTATGCACTCAGTAAATTTTTATGAACTACGCACTGAACATTTATTATAAGCTCATTAAGTTTGTAACAAACACAAAAGGGCAAACCTAGAACTTACCGGTAATTCTTGTAGAAAGGACACACCTATGTCCAATACTTTATTTTTATTTTTATTTTTTTATTTTGAGACTGAGTCTCTCTGTTGCCCAGGATGGAGTGCAGTGGCGCTGTCTCAGCTCACTGCAACCTCTCTGCCTTCCGGGTTCTATCGATTCTTCTGCCTCAGCCTCCTGAGTAGCTGGGATACAAGTGCCTGCCACCACGCCCGGCTAATTTTTTGTATTTTTAGTAGAGTCGCGGTTTCATCATGTTGGTTAGGCCGATCTCGAACTCCTGGCCTCAAGTGATCCACCCACCTCGGGTCTCCCAAAGTGCTGGGATTACAGGCGTGAGTGAGCCAACGTGTCTGGCCTGTCCAGTACTTTCAACATTGCTCTGGATCTTACTGTAAAATTCTTGGAAACTGCTGTGATTCTAAGATAACCAGGTATTTATAACTGGTAGAAAGTACTACTGCAGTAGTTATTTATGGTTTCTGCACAGTGCTGGGGCAGAGGGTGGGTACAGAGAAACAAACGTCACTGGAACTAACAAGTCACAAAATCCCCTGAGTAGAAAAACAATGATTTCCTTAAGAGTTTATTTATTTATTTTACTACATTTAAGTTTACACTACTGTTTCTTTCTTACCAGGGAAGAATTTTGTGATTTTTACTGTTGGACCATTTTCTTTTTCCAGAAAGTCTAAACTAGCATCTAGCTCGTCCTGATTAGAGTCAGGCATTGCCAAGGCCTGGGTTGGCATCTCCCAGATCCGGCTCCCGCAACCGCGGCTACAGCAGGCCTGGAGGACCGGGAGAGGATGCGAGGAGGCAAAGCCCTGCTCTGCGAGCTGAGATCCGGACTCTGCCCACGTTGCCCCGGAACCACGTCTTCCAGCCGGATACTCAGCTGGACCTCTCGCAGCGCTCTCTGCAAGCGAACACAGGAGTTACTTTCTCCGATATGGTCCACAACCAGAAAAGTTTGTCTTTGTGCTGAAAACCCCGACTGGTCAGGTTAGGACACCGAGGTTAGCTCTGCACTCTAGCTTCACGGTTAATCGCCCGGAGAGCTTTTAAAAAATACCGACGTCCACTGGTCCTAGGTCCTATTACCTAGGAACAAAGTAATCAGGCTCCTAGAAAAGGGGCCCGGGCCTGGGTATTTTTTAACCTTCTCTAGTGAACCAGGACCGAGGGCCTTGCGAGGGGAACCACGGAAACCTCGTGGGCGTGGAGGCCCCGCCCCCTCCCCAGCTCCGCGCATCCCACCCCCGGCTCCCCGCCCCCGCCTCGCCCCCACCCCTGCGCGCCCCGCCCCGCCCCGCCCTGCCGCGCTCCGGCGCAGGCGCACAGGGGTCGGTCGCTGCCCATGAGAAGCGGGCGCGCTGGCCCAGGTGAGCGGAAGCGTCTCTGCCACGGCGCTGCCTCCCAGAAGCGGTTCCCGTAAAGCCAGCGAGGCCCTGCCGGCCAGCGGGGGAAGGAGGCGTGGATATGGAGCCGGCGGCTGCCAAGCCCCGGGCCCACGCCGCTGCCTAGCGCGTCCCGGGGGCTCTGTGGGGACGCGCCTGCCGCCGCGGCTCGGGGACCCGTAGAGCCCGGCGCTGCGCGGATGGCCCTGCTCCCGCGCCCCGCGCTCATCCTCCTGCTCCTCCTCACGGCCGCTGTTGTCAGGTGCCAGGAGCAGGCCCAGACCACCGACTGGAGGGCCACCCTGAAGACCATCCGGAACGGCGTTCACAAGATAGACACGTACCTGAACGCCGCCTTGGACCTCCTGGGAGGCGAGGACGGTCTCTGCCAGTATAAATGCAGTGACGGTGAGGGGTCACCCGGGCTCAGCGAGGGCTTGTGCTTTCGGGGGGATTGGGGTGACGGAGGTCATGGAGGTGTGAGTGGCAGATGCAAGGCAGACCTTGACGGTGCCCTTCGGCTGTGGAAAAACTTAACCACTGCTACAATCTTGCTGTTCTGGTGATTGAGCAAGCAGGGTACAGGTTCGCACCGCTATTGTTAGAATGGGAGAGGTCACCTGAGGGGTACTGTCCGTTCCGTTTTCATTGTTTCTGAATTAACCTTTTTTCTCCCAGTTGCACCAAGTTGCCCAAGAACTTACCGACGTAGGAATCATGGGAATGGAGTGGAACAGACTGATTTCAGCTCTATTTTTGCTTCTGTAAATTGGATGAACATGCGAAACTGAGAATTTAAAAACCATGCCGTCTTAGCTTTCTCGATAATTGATATTAAGTGGTTTTTCTGCAAAGCCACAGAAAATAACTTGCGACCTTTGTACAGACTTTTGGTGTACTCGAGTGTTGAGAAAGAGTTCCGTAACTCTTCTTTCCTTAGATATCAGTGACCACCCCCGCCATTGTTGGTTGACGTTAATGGTTATTTTCATTTACTCTTTTAATATTTTTTTTAACTTTCTCTTTGAATCTGAGAACTTGTTTGGTGGCAATATGAGTACTAATTAACTCAGTACTTCGGGCAGAGATGGTTCTTTTGTAGCACATTTTTGAATGCTTAAATATTTTAATAGGTCAGAAAAATATTGGAATTTTGTTTGGAAATTGAAAACGTTAGGAGAGCACTTGGGAGACCATGTTTCCAATAAGATTAGCCAAGGTTAGAGTCTCATTAATGCTGGCAGCTGAAAATGATAGGGGATCCAGTGACTTCATTGTTGGAACCTGATTGTCTGTAAAAGGAACTGATATCATGTAAAGCTGTAATGCCACCTGCTCCCTGCCATTTTCAAGATAATTTCTTGTTTTATGTTCATAGAAGGAAAGGATGAACTGTATCTTGTATGCTTTAAAGCGCTGAACAGGTGCTGAGACATGTTTTCATTGCTTCTTAAATTTGTTCCTAAACATTACCACCAGTATGCTTCATAAAGATATTTTTGTTCTTGCAGAATTTGTTAGGAGGACTGAGTGCATAATATAAGGATCACATGGTTGCCTTTCCTGAAGCAAATGTTACAGTTTCACTTAGTCACTCCCATTCATTATACAGTTGTTTAAGTCCCAACTGTGTGTCAGATGTTCTAATTTGAGATTCAGTAGTTAACAAAACAGACGAAAATCTGTGTGGAGCTTGAGTTCTGGTGAGGGAGAGATGAGTAATTAACTAGTAAATAAGTAAAATCAGGGAAGTTTGGAGTCTGAGCAGGGAAGATGAGGGACCACGTTGGAGGCAACTTACTCATCTAAATGGGTTGTTCAGCCAAGGCCTCACTGATGAGAGAATCTCTAAGTGGTAAAGGGGACACTGTGGTAATTTGGAAAAAAGGCATTCAGGCAGAGGAAATAGCAAATGCAATGGACTTGAGGAGAAAGGCCAGTCAAGGATGACTCTGAAGGTTTTGGCCTGAGCCAAAGGAAGGATACAGTTGCCATTTACAGAGATAGGGAAGACTTGGAAGGAGTCGTCTTCATTAATTTATTAGTCCAGGGTTCTAGAGTTTATTTACTTTTAAAACATCCCTGAAGTCGAATGAATACCAGTCTTGTTAAAATACTGTTTTCATCTCTTTTATTTATTTTTTTATTAATATTTTTGAGGCAAGGTCTCCCTCTGTGCCCAGGCTAGAGTGCAGCGGTGTGATCATAGCTCACTGCAGCCTCCAACCCCTGGGCTCAAGCAATTCTCCTGCCTCAGCCTCCCAAGTAACTAGGACTATAGGCACGCCCCCACTACCCCTGGCTTAATCTTTCTTTTCAGTCTTTTTCATCTTCTATAGGCTTCTCAAAATTTACTATTTGGAGTTTAGAGGAAGGTCTCTGGCACAAAAAACACAAAGGAATTTGAGAATTTAAGAAACGTTATAAGCCTCAGTGAAAATTTTTTTGTTCAGCAGACATGTGGTTTCAAGTCTAAGTCACCATACTGATAGGTAAATCAACCTCAATGAAAAAAAGAAATTTAGGCCAGGTGTGGTGGCTCACACCTGTAATTCCAGCACTTTGAGAGGCTGAGGTGGGCGGATCACTGGAGGTCAGGAGTTTGAGACCAGCCTGGCCAACGTGATGAAACCCGTCTCTACTAAAAACACAAAAATTAGCTGGGGTGGTGGTTGCACCTGTAGTCCCAGCTGCTTGGAAGGCTGAGGCAGGAGAATCACTTAAACCTGAGAGGCAGAGGTTGCGGTGAGCCCAGATCATGCCACTGCACGCCAGCTTGGGTGACAGAGCAAGAATTTGGTCTCCAAAAATAAAAGGTAAATAAAAAATAAATACAATTTAAAAATTGCTATCACTTGAACAGTCTCCCTGGAACAATGATTCAGCCTTTCCTGTATCTTGGAATTCAGGTGTCCAAATCAGAACCAAACAGAGCAATCCCAAATCTGGAGAAACATGGTGATTAAGGGGTGTTTTTAGTTGTAAGAAACAGATCAAGGGAGCTTTAAAAAAAAAGAGAGACTGAGTTAATGGTAGGGGAGAGGTTGGTCAAATAAAAGGCACATGTCCTTTCTTTACCTAAGGGACAGGCATTATGGAGACTTGCTCCCTTACTTTTGGCCACCCCGTCTTGGGTAGGAAAAAGGCCTTCTGGAGAGTTAAGTATTTAGGGGGAATGAATTTGATGATCGTTATTTTCTTAAACTTTTTTCTCCCTGACAACAAGGAAGATTTAAGGAAGAAAACTTTTCAATTTCCTTTGAAAAATAGAACACAAGACTGGCTTGTAAGTGTTTTTAGAATTATGAATAAGTCGTTAATTCATTCAGTGATGTGTGTTTTCACAGGATCCCTCTGGCTGTTGTGCTGAGAACAAAAGGGGTCAAGTGGGGGTGAGTTAGAATGGAAGCAGGGTGACGCATGCAGGAGTCCAGACAAAAGACAGGGGTGATTTTGTTAAGGTTGGTAGCAATAAAGGTAATGAGAAGTGGTTGGATTTTTGGATATATTTTGAAGGAAGGACCTCAAAGATTTGCTGATGGCTTGGAAGTTGGGTGTGAGTTAAGTCAAAAATAATACCACAGTTTTTGGCCTGAACAGCTGAAAGGATTGCCATTAACTGAAATGGGGGAGACCATGGAAAGAACAGTTTTCAGGCATTAGGAAAAATAACATATTTGTATGCTTTTGAGCATGGTTCAGTGGAGAGTGGAAATACTGATGAGGGAGGGAATTGTTGGAGTCATAGCCTTGGGTAAGTGAGAGGGGTGGTTTCTAGTATATACATGGAGAGTTTGGCCAAGAGCATATAGCATAACCCTATTAATGGGAGCACCGGTAGAGGATATGATAACTGATGCCTGATGCGTTTAAGTGGGTGGATGTTCAAGTTGTCCTGATCGCCTTCTTTTCTAGAAATTGGGAATGGGGATGTTGGAGATTTGAGAAAAATAGGAAAGTGAACAGACTACAAAAATAAAGTAGCATAAGGACCCTGTGGAGATTAATGATCATGAATACTTAAAAGTCTCAAGAGTTTGGGAGTGCAGGTTGGAATCTTACAAAACTCGGTGGTGAGACCTTTGTGTGACGCAGCAGACGACTTCTTGTGCTTGTCATCTTCATATTCTTTCCGGTGAAAACCGTTGGTCTGCTTGGAAGTACTTGATCGAATTTAGAAAAAATACACGGGGAAGAATCAAATTTGTCTCAGTCTACGAAAATCTTTAGATTTCAGCAGTCGATATAAATAAAACAAGAGAAGGAGCTGTTTGTTAAGTCAAAACTTGAAACTGATGAATACAGTTGTACACAGTGGATTTGGTGTGTATCCGCTTGCAAATTTTAGAGGACAGTGGCCCCAACACATCATGGTGTTTTGGTGTGACTCTGATTTTGTTTCTTCCATTATTGAGTTTTTGCTTTATTTGTAAAATCTGGAACCAGTAGAAATGCTAATTTTTAAAATGCTTAGCCATTTATAACACTATAACAAAATTTAAAATATTAATATTTAATATTTTATGTAACATTGGTATCTGAATCAACTTAATCTCTAATAAAGAACTGTCTATAGGCTGGGCGTGGTGGCTCATGCTTGTAATCCCAGCACTTTGGGAGGCCGAGACAGGTGGATCACCTGAGGTCGAGAGTTTGAGACCAGCCTAGCCAACACGGTGAAACCCCGCCTCTACTAAAAATACAAAAAATTAGCTGATGTGGTGGCAGGTGCCTGTAATTCCAGCTACCTGGGAGGCTGAGGCAGGAGAATTCCCTGAACCTGGGAGGCAGAGGTTGCAGTGAGCCGAGATCATGCCACTACACTCCAGCCTAGGCAACAAGAGTGAAACTCTGTCTCAAAAAAGAGAACTGTCTATATAACTTCCCTGGTTCAGAAATAACTATTTTAATTTAAAGGTGAATTTAGAACTTCAAAATACTTCAGAATTTCTCAGGAAACTAGTTACTTCCAAGTTTTCAGTCTTTGCTGTGAATAAAGAATTATTTTAATTTCATCAAAGAATGCTTTCCCATTTCTTTAATCTGGTAATTTCTTGGGTACCCACTGTGTGCTAAATATCTTCTAGGTGAGCAAGACTAAGTTCCTTTCTTCATAGAAACTGACTAATGTTAACATTAATATGGTCAGTAAATGTTAGAAAGAGAGAGGATGCTATTTTAGATGGGGTAGGAAGGGAAGGCCTCTCTGAGAAAATGACATTAGGAGTTTGCTTCGAAAGAAACTAAAAAACCAAACACATATGCCCCTTTGCCATTTACACTGGGGAGCCACTTTTTACCAGCATTGATTTCATGGTGTTATCCAATTTTTCATGTACAGTAGGTGTTGGCTCTTTATTACTTGACTTTTATCAACTTTTCTCCTTAGGACAATTACAACCACTAGCCCCGTTTGACACAGCAGCCTCCTACTTCCTCGTACCCCCATTCTCCTTTTTGCCAGTTGACCTCCATACTATCTCTGTTCCTCTTTATTCTCCTACGGTGGACATGTTTTTAGTTTATCCCACTTCATTTGTGTCTGATCATTCTCCCATTCAAAGGTAATTATTTCATATGAGAAAATGCCTATATATGTACATGCATGCACGTATGTATCACTATCATTACACACATCAGAGCATTAGGAATGTTTTTATAGATTTGAAATCAAAATGTATGGATTTTGCTAAAATACAAAGGGAAGGAAAAATAGAAGTACTGCTATTGTATGTACATTGAGGGAAATATTTTTCTGATTTTTTTAAAAAAAGGCAATTGAGACACATGCCGTTAAAGCCCTAGGCCCATATCAGTTGTCCGAGGGTGGTGATCTTTGTTCCTCCTGTGAGAGGGTAAGGTTCAGGAAATCTGTAGACTGGCAGATGGGAGGAAGGGGGAATGTACAAGGTGTCTAAAAAGTTGGAAACATAGGATAAAGATTATATTTTCGAATGACACACTCAATATGTTTTTCATCAACCACTATACACTTTTTTTTTTTTTTTTTGAAACGGAATCTCGCTGTGTTGCCCAGGCTGGAGTGCAGTGGCGCGGTCTCAGCTCACTGCAACCTCCCCCTCATGGGTTCAAGCGATTCTCCTGCCTCAGCCTCCCGAGTAGCTGGAATTACAACAGGTGCTGGCCACCACACCCAGCTAATTTTTTGTATTTTTAATAGAGACGGGGTTTCACCATGTTGGCTAGGCTGGTCTTGGACTCCTGACCTTGTGATCTGCCCACCTTGGCCTCCCAAACCGCTGAGATTACAAGCGTGAGCCATTGTGCCTGGCCTAGACACCTTTTTTCAGTGATATACTTCTAAACTTAAAACAGTCCAGTTATTAACCTGAACAATAGATATTGTAAATACACTATTCCTGTTTCCAGACTTCTCGAACATTCTCTGGTGTATTGTACTTTTTTCGGATTAACAACTTGACCCATTATTTAATGTGTATCTCTAAATAAGTTTCTAAACATTTTAAATAGTTGTTAAAACCCTGACGAAGGAGAGGTTCATGATGAAACTTGAGGAACTAGAATGAGCTCCCCAAGAATTAAATGCTGATTTAGCCTCTCTCCTTTTCTGTGAAGAGGTTTCTAGTGTGTTAGGGGAAAGAAAACCATAGATAAATGTATAGTTTCTCATGATATTCCTGTGAGAAAAACTGGATATGATTTGATGACTTCCTGGCTGCTTAGAGAACTTGTCTGTAGTGGACCTCTGTCCTGATTAATACCTACATCTTGAGTTTGTGAATGTCTGGGAGCAACAGGTAACACTGAGTGAATAGCTCTATATTTAAAAACTGCTGAACAGTTGAGAATGGTGAACTGAAACTAAATTGAATCTTATTATGAAGAATCTTACGTTTAGGCTCAAAATTAGATTGCAGAAGTGCTAAACCTCTAGCAGTAGATATTAAAAAGTCCATTTTAGAACTGATGATTTTTTTTTTACTACTGTCTGATGTATGTTTACAGTGAGGCACAGCTGAAACATATACTATGTTAGACTGCATTAATACAAGTACTTTATCCAGCACAAAAGGTTAAGCCCATCTTACCCTACAATATTTAGTTTTAGGTGCCATATTTTAAAGAAATGTGACAAACTAGAAGTGGTCAGTCTTTGGAGGTTGATGAATGCTCACCAAACTCAAAAAGAGACTGAAGGGTAAACAGCAGGATTTCTCAATGGGTAATCTCCATTCATAATGAATATTCTAACCGCCATGGAAATTAGCCTTCCAAGTCTTCTCTTCATTAATTCATCATATACTTATCGCAAAAATTCAGCACATACTTATTCCAGGCACTGTTGTAGGCATTGGGGAATTCAAAACACAAAAATGTCTGCTCTCAAGGAGTTTGCATTTTAGTATGGGGAGACATCATAAAATAAGTAGATTAGTGGTATAGTATGTTAGAAGGTCATATGTGCTACAAATAGTATGGTCAGGGGAAGACTTGCTGAGAAGGTGAATGTCTTAGTCTGTTCAGGCTGCTATGGCAAAATGCCTTAAACTAGGTGGCTTATAAACGATGGAAATTTATTCCTCAGTTCTGGAGGCTGTGAAGTCCAAGATGGAGCATTTGGCATATTCAGTATCTGGTACGGGTCCACTTCCTTGTACGTAGATGGCACCTTCTAGCTGTGTCCTCACATGGTGGTGGATGGGAAAGGGCAACTCTTTAGGGCCATTTTTATAGGGCACAAATTCCATTCATGAGGGATATGTGCACATGACCTAATCACCTCTGATAGTCCCACCTCCTGATATCACGTTGATGATTAGGTTTCAACATGAATTTTGGAGTGACACAAACATTCAAACTGTAGCAGTAAAGAGAAACTATGTATTATCAGGAGAAAGAGCATCCATATACAGGAAGAATAGGTTTAAAGGCCCTGGGGCAGGAGCAGACCTGCAGTGTCTGTGGAAGAGCAAAGAGGAATGGGTTGAGGAAGAAAGGAAGAGAGAGAATAGGAAGAGGATGAGGTCAGAGAAATCATGGGAGGACCAGGTTATGCAGGGTTTTATAGGCTGTATAGGCTTTGGCTTTTGTTCTGAATAAGATGAGAAGCCATTGGAGAGGTTATGAGCAGAAGAAAGACTTGCTCTAACATATTTTAATAAGATCACTCATGCTCAGTGTTGAGACTGGATTATGGGGGTTAGTGTGGGGCAGGGGAACCAAAGTAGGGCAACTAGTTAGGAGTTTATAGCAATAATCCATTGTGGCTTGGAGCAGAATGGAAGTAGTGGAAGTGGTAAGAAGTGATTAGATTCTGAATATTTTGAAGGTTGAGTCGTGAACAGGATATACTGTTGGATTGAATGTGGGGTATAAGAATGTAAGAACGGAAACAAAAATGGCTGACATTTTGCTCTGAGCATGTGGAAGGAAAGAGTCACCATTAACTGAAACCAGGGAACTGTGAATGGAGCAAGTTTGAGGTAAATGTCAGGAGGGACAGCTTGAGATGCCCACTGATCCATCCAAGTGGTTATGGTTAGTATGTCCTTCCTCTGTAGGCCTTGTAAGTAGGAAGCCAAGTCATAAACTGTTTTCTTAGGAATGAAAGACTGGGCCAGGCACGGTGGCTCACACCTATAATACCAGCACTTTGGGAAGCCAAGGCCAGTGGATCACAAGGTCAGGAGTTCGAGACCAGCTCGGCCAACATGGTGAAACCCCCTTCTCTACTAAAAATGCAAAAATTAGCTGGAAGTGGTGGCACACACCTGTAATTCCAGCTACTTGGGAGTCTGAGACAGGAGAATAGCTTGAACCCAGGAGGCGGAGGTTGCGGTGAACCAAGATCACGCCACTGCACTCTAGTCTGGGAGACAAAGCGAGACTCCATCTCAAAAAAAAAAAAAAAAGGGAATAAAGGACTAAAGGAGATAAGAGTTGAAGGATCATAGTAACTAGTCTGTGATAGTCTGAGCCATCTACCCTCATGTTACAAGGGTCCAGAAACAGTCTTTCCTCTTTCCTCTTTCCTCTTCCGCAGGGCTGGAGAAACAAGACCAAGTGCTGTCACTGGCCTTCCCCTTTCTAGACTCATCTTAACCATTCCTTTTTGTATACGTTTTTCCTTTAGCATTGGTAGAGCAGGCTATAGCTTTTTAATGGTTTTTTTTTTTTGAGACATAGTTTTGCTTTTGTTGCCCAGGCTGTAGTGCAATGGCATGATCTGGGCTCACCGCAGCCTCCACCTCCCAGGTTCAAGTGATTCTCCTGCCTAAGCTTCCTGAGTAGCTGGGATTACAGGCATGCACCATCACACCCGGCTAATTTTGTATTTTTAGTAGGGATGGGGTTTCTCCATGTCGTTCAGGCTGGTCTTGAACTCCCAGCCTCAGGTGAGCTGCTCACCTCAGCCTCCCAAAGTGCTGGGACTACAGGCGTGAGCCACCACACCTTACCCAGACTATAGCTTTATATCTTCATGAGGTTGTACTACTCAGTTGAGGCTATATGTGGTGACCTCAGTTGAGCATGGAACCATTTTTTTTTTCTCTTTCTTTTTTTATTTTTTTTAATTCTTTTTTTTTTTTTTTTTTAAATAAAGACAGGTTCTCATCATGTTGCCCAGGTTAGTCTCGAAATCCTGGGCTCAGGCAGTTTCACCGCCTCAACCTCCCAAAGTGTTGGGATTACAGGCGTGAGCCACCACGCTGGCCTGAAACAATTTTCAATCATTACTTTGAGGGGTTCCTTATTTTGATGGTTAATTACTGAAAGCATTGCTTTTTTACCCTCAATTTACTTTTGGAGGTAACCTTGTCTTTAAGTCTCCTACCAATAAATGTTGGTTAAATGAAAGTTGGTGGAATACTGTGTCAATCCTATGTATCCAGCTGTGGGGTTGTATTTGGAAACTGCCATGTCTTAGGGTAAAATACACCTGGGAATATCTCATTTTAGAAAGAAAGATAAATTGCAGCCCCAAATATTTGAAAGGATTATTGTGTAAAATAGGGAGCTGGCTTATTTTTGTTTCCCCAAGGGGCAGAAGATTGTTTATGGGTAGAACTTAGAAGAAGGCAGAAGGTGTTAGTTGATGTCATTTAACAGTGGAATAGGTTATTTCTTGATATGGGAGGATTGTGAGAAACATTCAGAAAGACAGTAGGTGGCTGGTAGGTTGAACTGATTTTTACACAAGCCTACTTCATTTTAATGTGCTTTGCTTTAATGCACTTCACAAATAATTATGGTTGTTTTTTAAACAAATTGAAGGTTTGCAGTGACCCTGCATTAAGCAAGTCTATCGGTGCCATATTTCCCACAGCATGTGCTCACTTAGTATCTCTGTGTCAGCATTTTTTAGCAATAAAGTATTTTTAAATTAAGGTCTGTACATTGATTTTTAGACAACACTATTGAGCACTTAATAGACTAATAGACTACAGTATAGTGTAAACAAAACTTTCTCTTTTTTTTTGAGTCAGAGCCTTGCTCTGTCGCCCAGGCTGGAGTGCAGTGGCGTGATCTTGACTCACTGCAACCTCCACCTCCCGGGTTCAAGCAGTTCTCCTCTCTCAGCCTCCTGAGTAGCTGGGATTACAGGTGCCTGCCACCACGCCCAGCTAATTTTTGTATTTTTGGTAGAGACAGGTTTCACCATATTGGCCAGGCTGGTCTCAAATTCCTGACCTCATGATCTGCTCGCCTCAGCTTCCCAAAGTCCTGGGTTTACAGGCGTGAGCCACCACACCCAGCCAAAACTTTTATATGTACTGGAAAACCAAAAAATTTGTGTGACCCACTTGATTGTTATATTGGCTTTATTGTGACGGTCTGGAACTGAACCTGCAATATCTCTGAGGTAAGCCTGTGTTAAATGAGGTGAGATGTTTCTGAAGTACCCTTCAAAATTTAAGATTGCTATGATTATGTCATCTTTTTCCTTGTTACTGAACCCTCGATGCTACTGGGGAGCATTAACCTTCCATGTCTTCTGTTCATTAGAAGTACTTCATTAGAACTATGATATTCCAGAAGTTCCGTAGTTCACCAGGTATCCCTCCTAACCTTTTCCTTAGATAGAAAAGGAGTATATTTGTGGAATGGTTGACTGGGTGGGAGGGCATCAGGCAGAATGTGTGATCCTGTAATGTCTTATAGTACTAAGGTTATTAAATGATCGTCAGATGACCTTGTCTTCCTTAGCCTTAGGCTTTGGCTGGGTAAACTGGTTAGTTAATGGTTATTGCGGTTTGTATGCAACGAAGCATTTGTGGGTGGTTGGGAAGATACTGTCTTAGCTCTAAAAATACAAAGTGTTGGAATGTACAGGAAAACAGGGTGGATTTATCTTTCATACATATGGACCCCATCTGGCAAGTGACCTCTGAAATCTCCAGAAGTCCAGGATAAGCTTTTGTATGTTTTGTATGGCATAGGTTTACAAATAATTACATTTTATGAACTGTTCTATATGTGTATATGTATATATGTGGACATTTGTATATATTCCTCACCACAGGAGAAATAAAAACAGTCAAATTAGCATTCTTAATGCTCATCAAAATAAAGACATATATACTTATGTTAGCATCCAAATAAATACTAAATATTTCTAAGGCTAGTCTAGCATATTGTGGACGTTTTTTGAATATGTATTTTATTTTTATCACGTTTGAAAATTAATTATATCATTTATATTTTCTAGGATCTAAGCCTTTCCCACGTTATGGTTATAAACCCTCCCCACCGAATGGATGTGGCTCTCCACTGTTTGGTGTTCATGTAAATATTGTCTTTTTATTTGATAAGTTTTATGATTGGTAAATCATGTAATACTTTTGGTGGTATAAGACTACCAGCATGTTCTCAAGATACACAAATAATTTAGCTGGGTGTAATAGTGATCAGGTTTATTAGATTCTTTCTGGCAAAACTTCTAACAAAAGTAAATGAAGTAAATTGTTTTATTTTTGAATCTTATAGATGTTAATACTATTTAAATGATATTTCCTAATATCACATACGTAGTTGAAAAGTTTGGAGTACAGAAGTAATACTGCTAGAGGAAAAAAGTATAGATAAAGCATGTTTTCTGCGTTAAAACAAGGCTAAGTGTGATAGCTGTGTGGTTGTTGTAGGAAAGACTGGATCTAAGCCAAGAATTATGGGGAAAACATGTTTGTGAGAATGATTCCTAGACACAAGGATTTTATGTATAAAGTTATTTAAAATAACTGAAATTATAGATTCAGAGTAATAGTATCTTTGGGGGAATGGAGAAGTATTTAAAGATTAAAAAAAAACAAAATTTGAGTTACAGGAAAGTTTTTCTGTGATATTTCACATAAAGTAAATTTTATTTGAAAGAAGAGGCCACAAAACACTTTGAATATCCAAAAATCATACTTGCCTAGCCCTTGGAGAATCTTTAATAGCCTTAGCCTTATCTTTCTGTTTTTAAAACTCCATTTTGTGTTTTGGACAAATGGAAGTGGTGTTTGTTACTGACAGGTAACTGAATGTTCTAATGCTGCAGAATAGGGAGCAGTGAGGCATGGCTAGAGAGTAACATGGGTGAGTGTGTGTAAGTGTAATGGGGAGATTTATAATACAGAAAATATTTGTAGGCAGAAACGGAGTTTGGAACTATCTATACGGCAGTCATTGTCATTTGTATCCATTTAGTCTATTTGAATGCGGTACTTCAGCAGAGGAGTTTAGCATTTCATTGACAGTAATCCATCCAAATGCCTCTTTCAGCTTAACATTGGTATCCCTTCCCTGACAAAATGCTGCAACCAACATGATAGGTGCTATGAGACCTGTGGCAAAAGCAAGAATGACTGCGATGAGGAGTTCCAGTATTGCCTCTCCAAGATCTGCCGAGACGTGCAGAAAACACTAGGACTGACTCAGCATGTTCAGGGTAAGGATCTGGCCGCTTCGGGATGAGTACACTTTTTAAAGTTTTATCAAATATCAAATACTTTATGTTTTAGTATAGGATTTACCAATAGAAAATTTTCACATATATTATCTTTTGCAACACAGACTTCAATTTTCTGGGGTGAGGAGCTGATGATTTTGTAACTTAAAATGATTTATAGTCACAGAAGCAAAAAGCATTAGGAAACCTTGGGAGAGTGGGGGTGTCTAAGGCTGAGAGAGAGAAGAATTCATCTACCTTGTGCCCTGAAATATATGTCCGGTCATCATGTAAGAACCTGAAGTAACTAAAGTTTGAAACTCTGATTCCAGTTGTCTTGGTCCGTCTGGACTGCTACCATAGACTGGGCAGCTTATAGACAACAGAAAGTTATTTTGTACAGTTCTGGAGGCTGGGAAGTCCACCGTCAAGGCACTAGCAGATTTGGTATAGGATGAGGACTCATCTTCTAGTTTGTAGAAGATGCCTTCCAACTGTGTCATCACTTAGTGGAGAGGACTAGATAGCTCTCTGGGGCCTCTTTTATAATAGCACTAATCATATTCGCCATCCTTTTGACCTTAAACACCTCCAAACACCTTCTGATTTCCTCACCTTGGAGGTGAGGATTTCAACATAAATTCAGCATGCAGACCATACCACCAGTGAATTTAAGAGTTTAGCACACTGGATTTGGAGTAGGAATTTCTGGAAGACTTATCTTAACTCTCCTTCTGTTGGGAAGGTCCCCAGACAACCCCCAGGTTCAGTGATTCACTAAGAGGACTCACGAGACTCAGCATATGGTTGTACTCCCTGCCATGATATATTATGTTGAAGTGATATGAAGCCAAACTAGCAAAGGGAAAGGGCCCTTTGGTGTCATTTTTTAAATGAGGAGAATGATGGTACTCACTTCATAGAGTTGTCATAAGGATGAAATGAAATATTTGTGGAAATACAAGTAAATCACCATTCAAATACTAGTAGTTGTAAGATTTCTCTACTGTCAAGCCAAACAACATATACCATACACTGCAATCAGAAGAGGCAAGGTGGGAAAGGAAAATAACATTTAAGCACTTATCATAAGGTACCGTGCTAGATACTTTATTCATGTTTTCATTTGATGCCAACAAAAACCTAAAGAGGTAGGTGGTGTTATCCCCCATTTTTCAAGGAAGGAAACAAAGGTTCAGAAAACAGTAACTTGCCCCAAGTGAGCATTTAGCCTAGATGACTTTAAAATCTGTGTTCTGTCTATTTCACAATATTCTCCAAATAGTCTCACATTGTAACCCTGATTCTAATGTCCCAATAATTGATGTCAAGGAAGAAATCGCTGCTGCAGGTAATCTTGAATTCACAGCCTCTGTATCCCTTTGCAGCTTTTAGTTAAGGTAAATCAGCTATAAACTTCTGAAGCATAGATTGATTTATTTCTTGTTTTCTGATTTAAGAAGAATGTGAAACCCAATTATCTTGTAACCTCCTATTTAATAGTCATAGCCTCTGCACTTCTGTGGTTGGTTGTTTCTTAATGGCAGTCTTTTGGAGAACTTTGAAATGTTAAGATTTTGTAATGAAAAGTTTCTTCCTTAACATGAATATTTGAAATGAAAAGTTTTTGGATAACTAAAAGCCACTCTGTGCTATAGCTCTGTGAGTGTAACACATTAAGATAATCTCACCTGGATGTTTCAGGTTTCTTAGAATAAGAAAAGTAAATAAATTACCTTTTTATAGCTTAAAAAAATTTAAAAACCTGACTGGGGCCGGGTGCAGTGGCTCACGCCTGTAATCCCAGCACTTTGGGAGGCTGAGGCGGGTGGATCACTTGAGCCCAGGAGTTTGAAAGCAGCCTGGCCAACATGGTGAAACCCCATCTCTAACAAAAATATAGAAAAATTAGCTGGACGTGGTGGTGGGTGCCTGTAGTCCTGGCTACTCAGGAGGCTGAGGTGGAAGAATCACTTGAACCCAGTAGGCAGAGGTTGCAGTGAACCAAGATCGTGCCACTGCACTTCAGCCTGAGCAACAGAGTGAGACCTTATCTCAAAAAATAAATAAACCTGACTAGGGAAAAATACTTTTGATTTTTCTTTTTTTTTTTAAAGACGGGGTTTCGCCATATTGGTCAGGCTGGTCTTGAACTCCTGACCTCAGGTGATCTGCCCGCCTTGGCCTCCAAAGTGCTTGGATTACAGGCGTGAGCCACCACGCCCGGCCAATACTTTTTTATTTCTATGCTCCCGTGCCCCCAAGTCAAATTTGGACATTGGTCAAGAGACTCAGTTCCATTTACTTTAAGCCTCTTAACTGATAAATGATCAGTCCTCAGAAGCCATTGGCCATAATGAAATGTTTTGAGGTTTCAGTTTTTAAACTTTGTTTCTTCTGCACATAAAGCATCTTTTCTCAAAATGCAAATTTAAGGGCTGGGCGCGCTGGCTCACACCTGTAATCCCAGCACTTTGGGAGGCTGAGGCAGGTGAATCATGAGGTCAAGAGATCAAGACCATCCTGGCCAACATAGTGCAACCCCATCTCTACTAAATACAAAAATTAGCTAGGCGTGGTGGCCCACACCTGTAGTCCCAGCTACTTGGGAGACTGAGGCAGGAGAATCGCTTGAACCCAGGAGATGGAGGTTGTAGTGAGCCAAGATTGTGCCACTGCACTGCAGCCTGGCACCTGGCAACAGAGCGAGACTGTCTCAACAACAACAACAAAAAATGCAAATCTGAGTATTGTCAGACATCTCTATTAGTGATTATGTTTTTTCAAATAAAAAGAAAGTTAACACTGATTAATCAGTGCTATTTTAAAAGACTTATTTGTCTAGTTTAAACAATTGGGCCAGGCATGGTGGCCCATGCCTGTAATCCCAGCACAAGGTAGGAGGATTGCTTGAGCCCAGGAGTTTGAGACCAACCTGGGTGACATAGTGAGACCTCATCTCTACTAAAAAAATAAAAAAATTAGCTGGGTGTGGTGATGTATCTGTTTAAAATTAAAAATTAAATTTAAATTAAAAATTAGCTGGCCATGATAGTGCCACCTACTCGAGAGGCTGAGGTGGAGGATCACTTTAGCCCGGGATGTTGAGACTGCATTAAGCTATGACTGCACCATGACACTCCAGTCTAGGTGTCAGAGTGAGACCCTGTCTTTAAAAAAAAAAAAAACAAAAAACTGGGTTGAACAGTTGAATGCAAACAAAAAATAAGATTCATGATAATGAGACTAAAACTGCAAGTCTGTAGATTCATATATGTGTGTATGTAAATATGCTACTGGCTTGTGAGAGTTTGGTGACTTTGATCTAGCATACATTTCAGTGCTCACTAGGGGTGTGCTTGTTGCTGTGCTATAATGTGTAACATAGGTGAAGAGAGAGCAGTGCTTCGCCGTTGCCCAACAGTAATCGCATTTTCTTATTTTGCAGCCTGTGAAACAACAGTGGAGCTCTTGTTTGACAGTGTTATACATTTAGGTTGTAAACCATATCTGGACAGCCAACGAGCCGCATGCAGGTGTCATTATGAAGAAAAAACCGATCTTTAGGAGATGCTGACAGCTGGTGATGGAAGAAGACCGAAGAACATAACCTTTGACAAATAACTAATGTTTTTACAACATAAAACTGTCTTATTTTTTGTGAAAGGATTATTCTGAGACCTTAACTTATATCTTCATCTTAAAACCTCAAAGAAAAAAAGGGGAGATAATAAGGGGAGGACCCGCTTGTCTTCTCAGGTGTCTTCCTGGGCACTGCTCCCTTAGTATGCCAAATGTCTTGACCAGTATCAAAAACAAGTGCTCCTTAAGGGGAGAATTTTTGAAAAGAATGTATAACTCAGTTTTCACCCCTCTATTTACCAAAAAGAGATTAAATATAAAATTCATTATAAGGTCTCTTCAACATCATCTTATTTGGAAATATGGGAAAATAATCACTTACAAGTATTTGTTTACTACGAAATTTTAAATACACATTTAAGCCTAGAAGGAATGGACTTTTTTAAAATTTTTTCTCTTTAATTACACATATGTAAATAAAATACAACATAATGTTTGTTGTTTCTCTGTAGGCCGTTGAGCATATGAGTAAGTCAAATTTCTATTAGGACTACTTACAAGGACAAGGTTTTCATTTTTCCAGTTGTAAAATTGGAACCATCAGCTGATAACCTCAGAGAGCAAACCCAGGATATCTAAATATCATATGCCTTGAAGGTGATATGAATGCAATTCAGAAGTATAGCCACTGCCATTTTATGAGCTACTCACATGACAAATGTCATCTTTTGCTATAACCTTTGCCAAATTGTAGTAAAGATGGACTTGATGAGATAAATGAAAAGATATTTAACATAATTCATCAAGGCACTTTTTGCTGTTGTGCTTTGATATTTATTTCCCAGCACTTGTTCCCTATAGTAAATTTTTTAAAGACTAACCCTTTACTAACTGTGGTCTTCCTAAAATCTGTGCTTGATACTGCTTTTTAAAAAACCTTTACCTGGAGCCAAAGGGATGGAAAAGGCAAGACATAAATGACTGCCTTTTATAGATTTCTAATTTACATTGAAAATTATTACCGTATGTTTAGAGCAAATCCTAGAAAACTTCAGCAGCTTCTGAAGATGTCTATGAATGTTGAAAACTTTTCAATCTCTTGGAATGCTCAGTTGTGTTCCTAGACTGGTCTTTGCTTACTGCTGGTTGTTAACCTTTCCCTGGCGCAGGCCCTCAAGCCATATATAGCCTTTGGGTAACCCATGGCCAAAGTTATTAAGATGAACTGACTTTTTTTTTTTTTTTTTTCTTTTCTTTTTTTTTTTTATGGGGTTTCACCGTGTTGGTCAGGCTGGTCTTGAACTCCTGACCTCAGGTGATCCGCCCACCTTGGCCTCCAAAGTGCTTGGATTACAGGCGTGAGCCACCACACCCGGCCAAGATGAACTGACTTTCAAAGTCAGAGGACAGCATTGGGAGAGGTGGTTCTTTGTAAGTCATTACAGGTAGAACAGTGCAGAAGAAAAAATATTTTCTGGAGAAAAGGCCATGTTCCTCACTTTGGAGATGTGTCATTGCCAGGAACCTAGTATCGTCAAACTTGAATTGGTCTGTTCCACTGAGACAAGGCACATGTATGCCTTGTGGCTAATTGAGCAAACTGGGATTACATTTAAATGTTTGGAAATCTCAATTGATACTTTATTTCAAACCTTTATAAAGGTACAGTTTTGTAAGCCATTATTAATACTTAATGCTTATTGGCTGGGTGCGGTGGCTAACGCTGTAATCCCAGCAGTTTGGGAGGCTGAGGCAGGTGGATCACTTGAGGTCAGCAGTTTGAGACCAGCTGGCCAACATGGTGAAATGCCGTCTACTAAAAATACAAAAATTTGCCGGGCATGGTGGCGCATGCCTGTAGTCACAACTACTCGGGAGGCTGAGGCAGGAGAATCACTTGAACCCAGGAGGCAGAGGTTGCAGTGAGCCAAGATTGTGCCACTGCACACCCGCCTGGGCAACAGAGCGAGACTCTGTCTTAAAAACAACTTAATGGTGGCCGGGCGTGGTGGCTCACGCCTGTAATCCTAGCACTTTGGGAAGCCGAGGTGGGTGGATCACCTGAGGTCAGGAGTTCAAGACCAGCCTGGCCATCATGGTGAAACCCCATCTTAAAAAAAAAAAAAAAGAAAAACAACTTAATGGTTTATCAATATTTATTATTGAAATACTTGTCCAGGTAACTTTAAACTTATAATGAATTCATGGATTTTCTTAGCAGCATTGGCTTTCTCAAAAGGACAAACTCAGTATCTTTATAAAATATAATTAACATGATCACAAATTACACAAAAATCAGTAGAAACAGTTTTTTATATTCAGATTAAAAAAAAAACTTGGAATAATTTTAGATTTACAGAAAAGTTGCAAAGATACATGGAGAGCTTCTGTGTACCACTCACTCAGTTCTCCCAATGTTAACCTTTTATTTAACTGTGAAGCATTTGTCAGAAGCTAAGAAACCAACATTGGTAATTACTGTTAATGGAACTTGACTTTGTTTTTCAGATTGCACTAGTTTTTTTATTGTCATTTTCCTTTTTCAGGATCCAATCTAGGATACCACACTAAATTAGTCATCATGCCTAATCAGCCTTTGGTCTGTGATAGTTCCATAGTCTGTCTTTGTTTTTCATGACCTTGACAGTTTTGAGGAGTACTGGTCAGGTGTTTTGTAGAATGTGCCTCAATTTGGGTTTGTCTGATGTTTTCCTCAATATTAGAGTGGGGTTGTGGATTTTTAGGAAGAATACCAGAGGTGAAGGTCCTTCTCACTGCATCATGTCAGGAGTTACATGCTATCAGCTTGATGGTGTATTAACTTTGGACACTTGGTTAAGGTAGTGTCTGTTGGTTTTTGCTGCTGAAAATTTCGGTTTATTTTCCCTTTCTGTACTTTGGTTCTTTGGAAAACAGTCACTAAGTCCAGTCATGGGAGGTGGTGGGTAGTGAAGATTACATTCAACCTTTTGGAAATGGGAATATCCATAGATAGTACTTGGAATTTTTCTATATGGAAAATTTGTCTCTCCCCTCCCACCCTGATTTGTTTATATCAATATGGGCTCATGTATATTTTATATTTTGGGTAACACAGTATTTATTTTGTTGCTTACATTGTCCAGCTTGGCTATTAGGAGTTCTGTCATGGTTGGCTCCTATGTTCCTTTGATGTGCCCATCCTTTGGAATTTTGAGCACTTCCTTACTTTCTGGCACTACAAGATGCTCCAGGTTCATTTTGTATATTCCCTGCCTCAGCCCTAGAATTGACCCCTGCTCCAAAGAGCCCTGGTTCCTTTTGTTGGAGAATGATACTTAGAAACCAAGATCTGGGCACTAGATGTGCTTGTTGCTACTGGGATGTCACTGTTTGTAGCAGAGTTGAGAAATATGTATGTGTATTAACCCATGCATATGTACACATCTATAATTATTACTGTATGTGTGTACAAAGCTAAACGTGAGTTTGTACTGCCATCTTCAACCCAAAATTTGTCCCACAATTTTGTGGCATATATTTAGATTTTAAAGTTGATATTTTCCCTTTGACAGAATAAACTCATTAAAAGAGCAAAAAACCAAAAACTTTAACTTTCAGCAACTCTTTGCAAGAAATGTAATATTGATATTTTAAAATAATACTGCCTTCAAATGATGCCTGTCTCTTTAAAATCTTTTGACGTCAGTTCTTCCAGGGACAGTTATAGCTGTATTTATTTCATAGATGGAGAAACTGAGCATAGAGCTGTAATTAAGACAGAATTGAGATAAGAGGGCAAAAGCTAATTAAATACATCCTCACAGGTGGCCTTTCTTTCAGTGAACTTGTAGACTAGTCTAGTAAAACTTGTTAAAATTAGTTGTTAGAGGCTGGGCATGGTGGCTCAGGCCTGTAATCCCAGCACTGGGAGGCCAAGGCGGGCAGATTACTTGAAGTCAGAAGTTCAAGACCAGCCTGGCCAACATGGCGAAACCCTGTCTCTACTAAAAATACAAAAATTAGCCGGGCATGGTGGCGTATGGTTGTAATTCCAGCTACTTGGGAGGTAAAGGCACCAGAATTGCTTGAATCTGGGAGGCAGGTTGCAGTGAGCCGAGATTGCACCACTGCACTCCAGCTTGGGTGACAGAACCAGACTCGTTCTTGGGGGAAAAAAAATTGTTAGCCTGAAACCAACTCTCTCTAAATTTAAAAAAGTGATTATTTCTCTCAGCATATATAGAAGTACAAGATTATCAGAAGGTGTGATGCACAATGATTATTATTTTATCTTAGTGCAACACAGGTCAAAATCTAGTAAAGAAGATGGAATCTTTCTATAAAAACAGTTCTGTTAATAGTTGACTGGCTTCAGTAACTTTGAGGAGTAGAATGAAACATTAGGCAAGATCTTTCCACATACACTACATTGCATTCAAAATTCATAGAAATTACTTGCAGTATATTGATTTAAGTCTTGTGTAGTGACTGGTGCTGTATTCGAAGTAGCCCCTTTAGTTTGCTGTTTTTCACTGCTTAACCCTACAGAAACCAGCCATCTGCCTATCAGTGACAAGCCAAGACCTTCAGTTTCAAAAAATTCCACTTTTTTTTTTATTAGTAAAATTTTTTTTTTTTTTTATGACGGGGTTTCACCATGTTGGTCAGGCTGTTCTTGAACTCCCGACCTCAGGTGATCCACCTGCCTTGGCTTCCAAAGTGCTTGGATTACAGGCGTGAGCCACCACACCTGGCCAAAAAGTTCCACTTTTATTCATACTTTAATATATTGCCTTTGAATAATGCCCATCTTCTTAAAATCTTTTGACACACTTCTTCCAGGGACAGAGATGGTTCTGTTTATTTCATAAAGGAGACACTGAGCACAGAGAAGCTGTAATGAAGACATGCTTGAGATATGAGGGCAAATCAGTTTCAGTAAGTCACTTTCATGGAAAACTATTCAGATATAGGAAGAATCAAGTCATCCTGTCAGTTAACTTAGTGTATCTGAATCTTAATGGATTTGCTTTGAGGATTTTTTTTCTTTGAGAGGGAAGAGAGTGATTGGTTGGATTCCAGTCTGTTAGTGGTTCTCAAACACGAGCACATGTGAGAATCACTGGAGCGCTTTGTTAAAACGCACTGTCGGACCCCATCCCCAGAGTTTCTGATTCAGTAGGTCTGGGGAAGATGGGAGAATGTGCATTTCTAACAGGTTCCCAGGTGATGTTAATACTGCTGGTTCATAGACTGCAGCTTGGGAAGTAGTTGAGATGATCATCAGTGCTGAAAATAACTAATGTACTGAAAGCTTGCTGTGGCTTCCGTACTGTCATAGGACTTGGACATTTACTGTCTCAAAAACTCTGGAGTAGATTTGGGCCCCATTTTACAGCAACGAGTTTGAGGCTATCAGAGGTTAAGTTGTATTACATATTGAATGTCTTAAAGCAAATAAAATGGGGGGATCCGTGACTCGAACCTGGGCAGCCTGTTCCCAGTCCCAGGGACTTAGCCATTTTACTGTGGCTAGCTGTTGCTTTAAGAGGCTAAAAGTATACATTTGTAACTCTGAAATAAGTACCCAAGAAAATCCTTCGTATTTATGTCCCCTCTCCCCAGATGAAGCTCTTATTGCCCAGGCTGGAGTGCAATGGTGCAATCTCAGCTTACTCAACCTCCGCCTCCTTGGTTCAAGCGATGCTCCTGCCTCAGCCTCCCAAGTAGCTGGGATTACAGGCTCCCGCCACCATGCCCAGCTAATTTTTTGTATTTTTAGTACAGACGGGGTTTCATCATGTTGGCCAGGCTATTCTCAAACTCCTGACCTCAGGTGATTCACCCGCCTCAGCCTCCCAAAGTGCTGGGATTACAGATGTGAGCCACCACGCTTGGCTTATTTATGTTTTAAGATAGACAAAATTCTGATCAGTGGTGAATGAGGGAAAGAAAGGTAGACAAAATCTCATTTTAAAATGCATAACCACAGACTATAGTAGTAACATTCTGAGATAATAAGATACTTGGGGAGAAAAAAATGACAAATTCCTTCCATCTGCTCTTTTCAGGTAAGTGGAAAGTCAGCCAACTGGAGTTCCACTCCTGTAGAGGGAGTGTTTTCAGGACTGAAACAGAGACCCTGAAAGTGAGGCCAAAGGACCGGAAATTCTGGTGGTCAAATAACTCATTCAGACTAGATAAAAGCCAGAGTGTAAATGTTAAAACCCTGAATCAGAGTCAATGGCTAAATATTGAGCTACATGCAAGGCAACTGGGGTAGGTAATGAGGAAACCAAAAAACGCCACTTCTGTTTCCAATGAGTACATGATGGTGGTAATAACCAATATTCATTGAGCTCTTCATGGGGCAGGCAGTATTCTGAGTCCTTCACAGCCACTTAACCCAATCATCACAACCACTATACAAGAGAGAGATGGATATTTCATGTCTTAGTTGCAGAATAAGTTACTAAGTGATTTCTGAAATATTTTATGCACACAATGAACAGTAAATGGTTTGAGTAAAAACCCTTCTTGGATTTCATACTCGACATTAAGACTTGAACCACAAGCATATGTAGAAGTTATCAAATTAGATTTTTCTCTCCCAAATAATAGTATGAGTACCTTACACCTGTTTCTTAAGTATTCCTTATACTTATTTTAATGTATTAGAAATGGTACCTTAACACATTTTAATTTTTTTCCCACTCCAAGGTAGGTTGGTTTTAAAATTACAAGGTCCAGAGGAATTACAAAAGATGAAGCCACCATTTTATCAAATCTGAAAGCATTGTCCAAGTAAATGTTTCACAATAGCCAGCCACCCAAGGAGGAGCTAGATTAAATCCGAGATTGAGCACCCCATGGCACCTTATTGGCACAATGGGTCTTGTTTTATGGGTAGGACAATATACTCTCCCCAAGAAACACCGTAATCTAGAGACCCTCATCATTTGTGAATTTCTGCATGATTTTGTTCTGAGTTCGCTCTACCTATGAAAGTCAGACTTGAAAAATCCAGGAACAGCCAGGCGTGGTGGCTCACACCTGTAATCCCAGCACTTTGGGAGGCCAAGGCAGGCGGATCACCTGAGGTCCAGAGTTTAAGACCAGTCTGACCAACATGGAGAAACCTCATCTCTACTAAAAATACAAAATTAGCTGAGTGTGGTGATGCATGCCTGTAATCCCAGCCACTTGGGAGGCTGAGGCAGCAGAATCGCTTGAAACTGGGAGGCGGTGGTGGCGGTGAGCCAAGATTGCGCCACTGCACTCCAGCCTGGGCAACAAGAGCAAAACTCCGTCTCGAAGAAAAGAAAAAATTCCAGGAGTTATGTCCAGTTTACTTTGGCCCAAGTCCCCTATACAGACAAAGAACATTTAAAATAAGTTACTGCAAGTCCTACAAAGTAACTGGCACTGCAGGAACACATGCACCACCGCCTAGGGCATACCTCAGATTTCCAGTTTGGTTCCAGACCACCAATAGTCAAACATTTTCTGGTTTCCCAGTGCCTATGAAAGCTGTTTATACTAATGTGTAGTCTATTAAGCGTGCAATAACATGTCTAAAAAATAATGTATATATGTTAATTTTAAAATAATTGCTAAAACATTCTAGGGATCATCTGAGCCTTCAGTGAGTTATAATCTTTGTTGGTGGGTGTCTTGTTGAGGGCTGCTGACTGATTAGGGTGGTGGTTGCTGAAGGCTGGGGTGACTGGCAATTTCTTAAGGAAGTTTGCTTTATTTTTTTTATTTTTAGATTTTTTTTTTTTGAGACGGAGTCTCGCTTTGTCAGCCAGGCTAAGTGCAATGGCTCGATCTCGGCTCACTGCAACCTCTGCCTCCTGGGTTCAAGCAATTCTCCTGCCTCAGCCTCCAGAGTAGCTGGGACTACAGGCGTGTGCCACCACGCCCGGGTAATCTTTTTTTTTTTTTCCAGTAGAGATGGGGTTTCACTGTGTTAGCCAGGATGGTCTCGATCTCCTGACCTTGTGGTTCGCCCGCCTCAGCCTCCCAAAGTGTTGGGATTACAGGCGTGAGCCACTGCGCCCTGCTATTTTATTTTATTTTTGTGAGATGGAGTCTCCCTCTGTCACCTAGGCTGGAATATAGTGGCATGATCTTGGTTCACTGCAACCTCTGCCTCCTGGGTTCAAGTGATTCTCTTGCCTCAGCCTCCTGAGTAGCTGAGACTACAGGTGCCTGCCACTGTGCCCAGCTAATTTTTGTATTTTTAGTAGAGAAAGGGTTTCACCATGTTGGCCAGTCTGGTCTCGAACTGCTGGCTTCAAGTGATCGGCCTGCCTCATCCTCCCAAAGTGCTCGGATTACAGGCGTGAGCCACCACATCTGTCCATCCATTGATTGTTCCATTCACTGAAGATTTCCCTTTAGCATGTGATGTTGTTTGATAGCATTTTACCCACACACCTTCTTTCAAAATTGGGGTCAATCCCCCCCAAACCCTGCCACTGCTTTGTCAACTAATACCCTGAATCCTTTGTTGTCATTTAAACAGTACTGACCAGGAATAGATTTTATCTCAAGAAACCACTTTCTTTGCTCATCCATAAAAAGCATCTCCTCATTTATCAAAGTTTTATGAGACGGCAACAATGCAGTCACATTTTCAGGCTCCACTTCCAATTCCGTTTGTCTTGCTACTTCCGCCACATCTACAGTGACTTCCTCCACTGAAGTTTTGAACCTCTCAGCATCATTGATGAGGGTTGGAATCAACTCTCAAACTCCTGTTAATGTGGAGATATATATATACCTATATATAATGTATGTGTGTATGTATAAAATGGGTAGGCATGTTGTCCTGCCCGTGAAACACCACCCCGTGTGCCAACTGAAATGTTTAAAAATATTTTTATATATAATTATATATATATTTTAAAGAGGGTCTTACTCTGTCACCCAGACTGGAGTGAAGTGGCACAATCAGCTCGTTGCAGCCTCAAACTTGAACTCAATCCTGCCACCTTAGTATCCTGAGTTGCAGTGAATGCAGGCATGTGCCACCACTCTTGGCTCATTTAAAAAATTTTTTTTCTTGTAGAGACAGGGTCTCGCTTTGTTGCCTAGGCTGGTCTCAAAACTCCTGGCCTCAAGCAATCCTCCCACCTTGTCCTCCCAAAGTGCTGGGATTATAGTCATGAGCCACTGTGGCTAATACATATATTTTTAAATTTTCATTTTTCGTCCCCCCCCCCCCCGTTTCTAGTTAAATACCATAAGTGGATATTTTGACCTCCCATGAATCATGAATGTCCTTAATGGCATCTCAAATGATAAATCCTTTCCAGAAGATTTTCAATTTACTTTGCTCAGAACTATCAGAGGAATCACGATGACAGCTACAGCCTTATGAAATGTATTTTGTAAATAATAAGACTTGAAAGTCAGAATTTCTCCTTGACCCATGGGCTTCATAATGGATGTTGTGTTAGCAAGCGTGGTAACAGCACCAGTCCGACAGAGACGTACAGTCTCTATCAGAACTCTTGGATGACCAGGTGTATTGTCAATGAGCAGTAATATCTTGAACTTTTTTTTTTTTCTGAGCACTCGAGCTCAACAGTGGGCTTAAAATATTCCGTAAGCCATGCTGTAAATAGATGTGCTGCTACTAACTAGGCTTTTTTGGTCCATTTATAGAGCACATTTAACACAACTCCTGAGGGCGCTAGGATTTTCAGGGTGGTAAATGAATGCTGGCTTTAAAGTCACCAGTTGCATTAGCCCCTAACAAGAGCATCAGCCTGTTCTTTGAAGCTTTGAAGCCAGGCACGGACTTCTCTTTAGCTGTGAAAGTCTTAGATGGACTCTTCTTCCAATAGAAGGCAATTGCATCTACATTTAAGATCTGTTTGGCCGGGCATGTTGGCTCACACCCGTAATCCCAGCACTTTGGGAGGCTGAGGCAGGCAGATTGCTTGAGGTCAGTTCAAAACCAGCCTGGCCAATATGGTGAAACCCCATCTCAACTAAAAATACAAAATTAGCCTGGGCATGGTGGCACATGCCTGTAATCCCAGTTACATGGGAGGCTGAGGCAGGAGAATCCTTTGAACCCAGCAGGTGGAGGTTGCAGGGAGCCAAGATTGCACCACTGTACTGCAGCCTTGGTGACAGAGGGAGACTCCGTCTCAAAAACAAAAGATCTGTTGTTTAGTGGAGCTGCCTTTTGCAATCAACGATTTTAGCTAGATCTGGATAACCTGATGCAGCGTCTACGTCAGCACCTGCTGCTTCACCTCGCACTCTTATGAAGATAGCTTCTTTCCTTACACCTCAGGAACCATCCTCTGCTAGCTTCCAACTTTTCTTCTGCAGTTCCCTCACCTCTCTCAGCCTTCATAGAATTGAAGAGAGTTAGGGCCTTGCTCTGGATTAGGTTTTGGCTTAAGAGAATATTGTGGCTGGTTTTATCTTCTACCCAGGCCGACTATAACTTTCTCCATATCGGCAATAAGGCTGTTTAGCTTTTTTATCTTTTGTGTGTTTACTGGAGTAGCATTTTTAATGTCCTACAAAATTTTTTCCTTTGCATTCATGACTTGGCTTTTCTCCTTTGTATTCACAGCTTGGCTAACGAGCTAGAAGCCTAGCTTTCTGCCTATCAACATTCCTTCCTCATTAACATTCCTTCCTCATTAATGTTAATGATGAACATTTCCAGCTTTTCATTTAAAGTGACACACTCTTCCTTTCATTTGGACACTTAAAGGCCTTTGTAGGATTATTGGTTGTCCTAATTTCAATATTGTGTTTCCAGGAATAGGGAAGCCCCAGGAGAGGGAGACGGCAGGGAAATGTCGGTGGAGCAGTGGGAACACATACAAGGCTTTGGATTCATTTCCCCTGCCTGTGTGAGTGTGGTTCATGGTGCCCCCAAAACAATTAATATTAAAGACCACAGATCACCATAACAGACATAATAACAATGCAAAATTTTGAAATATTGGGAGAGTTACCAAAATGTGACACAGAGACACAGAGTGAGCCAATGTTGAAATAAAGGCAGTATCTGCTAAGCGGTATAAAATAATCTATGCCTGTATCTCTAGAGTCAGAAGAGCAAATGTTTGCAGCTGCTGGGATTGAATGAGGCCCAGCTCTCACAAGTGATGTGAAATTGCCTCGAGCTAGGCGATCTGTGTGTCCCCCAGGTGACAACTGTTCCCCAGGGCCCGGTTAGTCCCAGCTGGTCTGGAGGCGGAGACCGCGTCCCTCTCCCCGCCCCCGCGAGCTCGGGAGCAACCGGGAGGAGCTTTAACTGGGGGAAGGACCGCTCCCCACGCGGTGAGAGCCGGGGCGGCGCGGAGCCAGAACCAACCGGCCCCGACTCTCCGCGCAGGGGGCGGGGCCGGGGCTAGGGGACTCTGGTTTCAGGAAGCGGAGGACCGAGCGTCTGGCTGCGACCTTGGTCGCGATGAGCACGGCGTCGGGGCCCCGCGAGGTGCGCCCCGCAGGTAGGTAGGGGGCGCCGGGCTGGTCTGCGTCTTGCTCCAGCCTAGGGGGAGACACGGGATAGCTGGGCGGGCGCGCGGGCGCAGCGGGGCCGCGGGTTCCTTCGGCTTTGCGGGGCGGCCTGGAGAAGTTGGGGGCTTGCATTCGCGTTCCAGTCTAAGAAACACTCGGGGACTTGGCCGCCGCCTCCTCGCGGTCCCGGGTAGCGGCGCAGGCGCCAGGGCGTGCCCCTGCCGCCTTTGTCCTCCGGGCGGTGAGTGCTTTCGGGGCGCCCCGGCTGTTTAAACCTGAAAAGGCTGGCCTCACCTGGGCCGGGCGTTCCCCACGCCTGGCCGTTTGAAATGATGAGTTTTGGGATTGGTTATTTGCTCACTTCGAAAAGTAAAAAGGAGGGGTTCCGCCGAGTCATAATGAAAGCATAACTGGCCCGCGGGGTGCCCGGACAGAGGCCCCTGGGTCCACTCGGGCTTCAGCTGGAGACAAAGGCCAGTTCCTGGCGGGTAGCACACCCGGTATCTCTTCTGCATCCAGGAAACCTGCTGCTGTCTGTCGGTTTGAGCCAAAACCACAAAAACTTTTCTCTGCAAAATAACTGCTGAGAGCGTACTTTGTGTCACTTATTAGTTATTACTGGTAAAATTTAGAAACTTCAAACCTGGCCAGAGGAAAACAAACGAAAGGTCGGAAACGCTTGCAGTTGGTCGGGTGTGGTGGCTCACACCTGTAATCCCAACACTTTGGGAGGCCTAGGCTGGCGGATCACCTGAGTTCAAGAGTTCACGACCAGCCTGGCCAAAATGGTGAAACCCCGTCTCTACTAAAAATACAAAAAAGTTCGCCGGGCGTGGTGGCGCGCGCTTGTAGTCCCAGCTACCTGGGAGGCTGAGGCAAATTTGCTTGAACCCGGGAGGCAGAGGTTGCAGTGAGCTGAGATGGCGCCACTGCACTCCAACCTCGGAGACAGAGTGAGACTTCGGATCAGAAAAAGAAAAAGAAATGCCTGCAGTTGGTTAGAGTGCCTTTATTTCAGAGCTTTTTATATTTTGCTGTGCAAAGGAAGCAGTGCTCCAGAAGCAAGTTGTAAAAGTCACATGGTCATAGAGTAAGTAGATAGGTAGCCATGTACGGGAGGCACAGTGCAGGATCCAGATGCAATCTCGAGGGTCAGGAAGAAGCCGGCGCAGGGGTCCAGGATATCCGCCACTAATCACCACCCCTCCCACTCAATTTCTTTTTTTCCCCTCCACTCACCTGCTCCCTTCCTCTTGTTTCTCCACCCCCACTCCCCCAGGGCCTGTTTTAGGCCTGATGGGGTTTCTCAGTATAGGGTTACTAAACATATTGTTGATAGAGCCGATCTGGAGATTTTCGTGAATGAAGACGATGACAGTAGAATGACTTGAAGTAGTTTGGGAAGTTGAACCAAGTTTAGAAAGATAGCTGGTCTGGCTGGGGTGGGAGGGGGCTGCGTGGAGACTGGGCCTGCAGAGACTTTGGAATCTTCTGGTGGTCCTGGCTTTCCCCAACACCACTGCGCCAACCTTGACAAGCCTGGCCCACTTTCTCTGTTCTTGCTCCTGGGCTGTGGAGCTGTGAGATAAGGTATCTAAGGCGTCAGGCCATCAACAAATGGTAGCTGACAGGATTATCTGGAAATATTATCAAATTAGAGTGAGGTGAAAAAAGGAATGATTAGTTTTGCGAAACCTAAATTAAGAATAAGGAGATGAGAGTTACATTATCCTGGAAAGGAATAGAAATGGGCCGGGCGCGGTGGCTCACGCCTGTAATCCCAGCACTTTGGGAGGCCGAGGCGGGCGGATCACGAGGTCAAGAGATGGAGACCATCCTGGTCAACATGGTGAAACCCCATCTCTACTAAAAATACAAAAAACTTAGCTGGCCGTGGTGGCATGTGCCTGTAGTCCCAGCTACTCGGGAGGCTGAGGCAGGAGAATTGCTTGAACCCTGGTGGTGGAGGTTGCAGTGAGCCGAGGTCGCGCCACTGCACTCCAGCCTTGTGCCTGGTGATGGAGTGAGACTCTGTCTCAAAAAAAAAAAAAACAAAAGAAAAGAAAAAAGGGCCGAGTGCAGTGGCAGGCACCTGTAGTCCCAGCTACTCCGGAGGCTGAGGCAGGAGAAGCTCTTGAACTCGGGAAGCGGAGGTTGCAGTGAGCCGAGATTGTGCCACTGCACTCCAGCCTGGGCAACAGAAGGAGACTCTGTCTCAAAAAAAAAAAAAAAAAACAAAAAAAAGTGAAAAGAGGTCAGAATCAGGTTTAATGAAGGGCACATTTTTGATAAGGAGGTTACAGATGAAAAGGATTTTTTTAAATCTGTTATAGAGGGTAGCTCCTTCATTAAAATTTATTTTCTCCATGTCAACAAAGCTATTTCTGATTTTATCCAGGTTTTAAAATATGAATGCAGACCAGGCCTGGTGGCTGACGCCTGTAATCACAGCACTTCTGGGAGGCCAAGGTGGGTGGGTCACTTGAGGCCAGGAGTTGGAGACTAGCCAGGACAACAGCAAAACCCTGTCTCTACAAAAATACAAAAAAAAAAAAAAAAAAAAAAAGCTGGGCATGGTGGCACATGCCTGTAGCCCTAGCTACTCGGGAGGCTGAGGCGGGAGAATCACTGGAATCCAGCAGGCGGAGGTTGTGGTCAGTGGGGGATCATGCCACCGCACTCCAACCTGGGTGACAGAGCGAGACTCCGTCTCAAAAAAAATAGTAATAAAATAAAAAATAAATATTAATGCAGCATAATGATACTTGTTAAGTGCCCCCTTCTGGAAAGCTTGCCTGCTTGGTATACACAGCTCAAGGTGGTCATGCCAGTAGTCCTGATGTGTTATTTTCCCTGAAATCTGTGTATAAAGTTTATCAACTCCAGAAAAGTACTGGAACTTAGGTCCTGACATCTGTTCCATGGCCTTTTGTTTTGATTCAGTGTTTGCTTGGTACTGCAGGATGCAGGGTGCACTTTGTGAGTGAAGGTACAGCTGGCCACGGTCAGAACCAAGGTGTCCCGAGCCTAGGCTTTTTCCTACATCCATAGCATTAACAGCAACAACAACAACAAAAAAAAAAACTAAAAAATTCCTCACTGAGGTTGCCAAATCTGTTAACTTTGAAACTGAATGTCTTATTTTAAGAGATGGGGTCTGGCTCTGTTACCCAGGCTGGAGTATGGTGGCTGTTCACAGCGACAGTCATAGCACACTACGTCCTAGAACTCTTGGGCTCAGGAGGTCCTCCTGCCTCGGCCTCCCAAGTAACTGGGACTATAAGTTTGCAGCTATTCCCAGCCCGAACGTCATTTTAAACAGATTTTCTTGAGCAGCTACTTAATGCTAGTTAGCCATTCCTAAGCCTGTAGGTCTTGACTAACATGAGGGCATATTTGCGACAACTCAAACTCACGTCTTCCATTATTAATATATCAGCTAACACCTGTGAAGTTACTTTGGGCATATGAGAAACAAGAGTTTTAAAGACCCAAGCAAGAATACGTCTCCAGTGTTTTCACCCTCAGAGACTTGAGTTAGTTTGCTCAGCAGCCATTTGGCCCACTTCCTCGAGGTAGGCTGTGAGCCGCCTTTGGCTCAGCAGTCCATATGGAGCAACAGCCCCAGGAGGTGAGACACTGGCCTGCTACCACCAGGGAAGACACTGAGTACTTTCCAAGTTGTGCAGAATTTTGGTGGGTAAGGATGGTTCGGACATATGGGTTTAATTTTCTTGAAGTTATTGTTTCTTTATAGTATAATTGGTTAAAAGATAAGGAGATGAGTGTTGGGTACCAGCCCAACCCTGTACATGGGTGCCCTTAGTCCTGGCGGTGATGAGGGATTGAGAAAAGGAAATAAGAGAGAGCCACAAGAGTAGAATATATAGCATGGGTCCAGGGACCAACGCAAAAGTGGAAACCAGTGGGAACCATGGTGGCCCTGAACTCTGGGCTCCAAACACTTTTATTATGTGCATAATCTCGTCGATCTTATGGGCGTGGGAGGCTGAAGGGGTAGGTAAGATAGGGGGGCACTTGTGATCCTTCTAAGACATGCTAAACTAGTGCTCTGAGTTCATCACCAATTGTTACCAGGGCGCAGCTGCTCCAGAACTTTAGAGAATGAGGAACCACCTGTTCTGACCACACCCAATGAATCAAGGGGCTTTTTATCTCCGGAGGATTCAGGAAATAGAGCAATTAAAATCTCTCCATATTCTGAGAACTTAGGCAGAGCCTGAAGTGTTCCGTGATCTCTGCTCTGCAAGGCTTTTTTCCTTGCCAGCTCCCATCTGCAAAGACCCTCCAAAATCTTGTGATCTTGTGAGCAGAGGTCACCTCCCTTCTCCGAGATCTTTGCACAAGCCCTCTTTACGAGACCCTCCTGCAGTCTCCATGTTGAGAAGGTATTCGTGGGACCAGAGCAGTATTCCCTGCTCTGCAACCACCCCGAGGTGTTCCCCCGGTGTTACTGAGCTCTCAGATGGTCTTTACCTTAGGCCTCCTGTTGCTGCTTGATTTCTAATTAACTGCACCAATAATATGGTTTAGTTCAGTGTATAAACTTCAGTGTACTCTGAGCCAAGCAAGCTTATAATTATTTAGCTAGAATTAACATAGGTCTCCCCCGGCTATCTTGACCTACAGGTGAGGTTATCAAAAGGCAGTAGATCCCAACAGCTTTTGAAAATGGAAAGAGTGAAATCCCCGTGCTGTCTTCATAGACCGGTATGTGGAGTAGGAAGCACCTGGGTACTGTGCTTACCTAGGGCTGTAGCAGGAGAGACTGTGGGAAATGGATCTCTCTAACACCAAATGCAGGAGGAAGGAGGGTTTATTCGGCTGGAGCCTTGGGTGATAATCTGTCCAAAACCCAGCTCCCCTAACAAAGGAAGGTTCTGCCTTTATATAGGCTTATACTTCAGATGTTACACGTGGAAGAATCTTAGGTTTATAGCTTTACATATGAAAAGGGTCTTGGTTTACAGTCTCAGGAACTGTAGCAGGAGTGGCTGTGGGAAACGGATCTCTCGGACACCGAATATGGAAGGAAGGAGTTTAATTCAGCCAGGAGCAAGGTGGCATAGTTGCCTTAACAGCCAAGCTCTCCTAACAAAGGAAGGTTCCTTCTTTATATAGGCTTATACTTTAGATGTTACACGTGGAAGAATCTTAGGTTTATAGCTTATCATATGAAAAGGGTTTCAGTTTACAGTCTTAGGAATTACATATGAAAAGGGCTACTGTTTACAGTCTTAGGAATGAAAAAAAGGGGAAGTTGACCTGAGATGCCTGGGTCTCCCCCTTCATCCCCCGCTTTGAGACCCTCACCCCTTTATAATATTAGTGAGAGGTCTCACTTTCATTCTCACTTTCCAGATTTTCTGAAGAAACAGACTGATAATGTTTCATATAATACACTTGTGATGTCACTTTTTGGCTAACTACAGTAGTGATGAATCCCCTAATCATCTGAAGGAACAGGGGGAGTAGACAAGGGAGCAGCAAACAAACACCTATTATTATTAGAACACTTATCATGAGGGTTTTTAATCCTCCCAAGGATGAGAACCAACCTCCGAATAAGGACTCAGGGTTAAATCCGTGCCACACCTGTACAGGCACGTGTGCCAGTTTGGTGATATCTTGCACAATATCCTCTACTGCTTGCCCCTGGTCATCGATGTGCAGACAGCAGTTGGTTAGACTGAATTTTCTACAGACTCCCCCTCGGCTACTAGCAAATAATCTAGGGCCAGCCGGTTCTGATAAATCGTGTTTCTCATTTGAGTTTCTTGTCTGGCCAAGAGGGACAGAGCTTTGCCCGTTTCATTAGTGAGTATTTCCAAAACAGCCTGCAACCAGATGATCCGGTTGAGCATGTAAATAGGGGTCCGGTATCCCCATGAGCCATCCTGAGCCCATGTGGCCGGCCCATAATACTCAATAATTCTCTCCGGTGGTCCCTCATCGTCTGCCCAATCCCCTATTTTTAGGTCTCTCTTCTCCCTAGCAGAGTAGACTGGATACCCTAACAGCTCACCTGTCTTAACAGATAATAGGAAGAAAGAGGGCTTCCTTTCTCTTCTGTCTTGGCTATTAATTTAGTAGGGCTATTCCATCGCCCTGTCAGGAGTCTAATTTCAAAAGTGATATGCATAGGGGACTCTGATTGGTTGTAACATACATCAGGCTGTCCATCCCCCTTTCCACATACCTTATACTGAGTACCATTGTATAAACAAATCCCTTTTGTGTTCCTGTGCACTCATAATAACTGTATAACAAAAGAATGGCAGTGACATTTCGCCCTACTTTTGTAACCTGGTGGACACATTGAGAGTATACTTCAAAATCAGTTAATGTCCCTACTGTACAAGTCCAAATATTAAGAAGAACAACTCCCACGATGAATTTCCTCATGCTTCGGCTGTGGGTGGACCAGCCAGCTTCCGGGATGTGGCTGGAGCAGAGCTTGTTCTTTTTAAGGTGATTCTGCAGTTGTTATCCGTGTTTGGTATGGCTTTCCAAGTCTCGGCAGCTGCCGGTTTCACATGGCTGTGGTGGATCCAGGCTGGGATTCCCTCTACCTTCACAGCCATGGGGGTGGTCAGGATCACGGTCCGGGGTCCTTTCCACCATGGTTTCAGAGGGGGCTGCGCTCCAATCCTTTATCCACACGCGGTCACCTGGGGAGAAAGGGTGAACTGGGGGAGAATAACCTTACAGGACATCTGTCATTCACCCAGATTGAAATATCTTGGGCGATTTTCCCTAGAGCTCGTAACCGGCATCCTAACTCAATCTCCCCCCCACTCCCGAGGAGTTCATGGGAGTGCCTGGAGTACGGGGAGGGGGCCTATGATATAAGATTTCATAAGGGGAATATCCTGTCTTCCTAGAGGGGGTGCATCTAATGTTGAATAATACCAAGGGAAGTGCCTGCACCCATTTAATCTTGTTTCCTGACACACTTTCCCTAAGCTGTTTTTGATGGTCTGGTTCATTCTTTCCACTTTTCCGAAACTCTGAGGTCGGTAGGCAGTGTGCAGTTTCCAGGTGATACCCAAGGCCGTTGCTGTTTTCTGAACTAAATCTGCCACAAATGCTGGTCCATTGTCTGATCCGATGCGCAGTGGCAGTCCAAACCTAGGGATAAGATCTCGAAGCAGCACACGGGTTACTTCATGGGCTTTTTTGTTCTAGTCGGGAAGGCCTCTAGCCACCCAGAGTATGTGCACAACAGGACCAACAAATACTTATGTCCCCCACACTTGGGCATTTCAGTAAAGTCTACCTGGAGATCTTCAAACGGAGCTGCTCTATAAGCTTGAATTCCAGGGGGGGATAGTTGGACCCTGCCTCGCGTTGTGTTGCCAACATGTAATGCATCGCAGTGCCACAGTTTTGGTCAACGCTGCTAAGTGTGAGATGTGAGATGTCAAAGTACCGGCCCCAACATCTTTTAAGTGACTCTTGACCTAAATGAGTGGTCTCATGTATGGCTTGTACAACTGCTGCCCTCAGCAGCTGTGGTACTGCTATTCTTCCATCTGGCAGTTGGATCCCTCCTTCTTTAATCAGTTGCCCCCCCCTCTTCTGTCTGGAGAAAGTCTCTTTCCTCCTTAGAGTAAGTAGGTGTTAGATCAGGGATCTGGGGAATCAGCGAGGCTGTAACTGCTGTTCGGTAGGGCGTAGATGCTGCCTTACGAGCTGCTGAATCAGCTCAGAATTTCCCAGGGCCACAGAGGTGTGGGCCCGCTGATGTCCTCGGCAATGTACGACCACCACCCTCCGGGGCTTCCAGACCGCTTCTAGCAACTGCAAAATTTTGTGCTGATAGTTTATTTCTTTTTTTCCCTGAAGTTAACAGGCCTCTGTCTTTGTACAGTGCTCCATGTACTTGGAGAGTCAGGAAGGCATATCGAGAGTCAGTGTAAATGTTTACAACCTTATCTTTACTCAGCTCTAAGGCTCAAGTTAAAGCAATGAGTTCAGCCTTCTGAGCCAAGGTGCCCTGAGGCAGGGATTTGGCCTCGATTACAATGTCCAGAGTTACCATGGCGTAGCCTGCACATCTTCCCCTCATGGATTGACAAAGCTGCTCCCATCCACATACAACTCCCAGTCTACTACTATCCATGGCTGATCCCGAAGATCAGGCCTGCTGGAATAGACTGTGTCCAGGACTTCAACACAGTTGTGTTCAACCGGACCCTCTGACATTGGGAGCAAAGTGGCAGGGTTTAAGGTGTTGCAGACCCCAATGGTGATGCGTGGATTTTCACATAGCAGGCCCTGGTATTTGGTCAGCCTAACATTTGATAACCAGTGGTGCCCTCTGGTATTCATTAGAGTCACTACTGCGTGGGGTGACTTGATATTTAAGTTCTGTCCCAGAGTTACCTTATCTGCTTCTTGTGCTAGCAGAGCAGTTGCTGCCAGGGCCCTTAAGCATGGGAGCCATCCTTTGGAAACTCCATCCGGCTGCTTGGAGAGGTAAGCTACAGGCCTGGGCCAAGGTCCTACTGTTTGGACTAGGACCCCAACTGCCACTTTTTCTCTTTCTGCCACATATAATGTGAAGGGCTTTGTTAAATCAGCCAGCCCCAAAGCTGGAGCTGACGTTAGTTTCGTTTTCAGCTCCTGATGGGCCTGACGCTGCTGGGATCCCCATTCAAAGGGCTCCTTGTCTCCCGCCTTTGTCACATCATAGAGGGGTTTGGCTAGTACTGCAGAGCTTGGAATCCACAATCTACAGAAGCCCATGGCTCCCAGGAACTCCCGCACCTGCCTTCTAGTCTTGGGTTCTGGCAGATCGCAAATTACTTGCTTCCTTTCTGTTCCTAGGCTGAGTTCCCCCTTCCGGATGTTAAACCCCAGATACTTCACTTGCTGTCGGCAAATCTGGGCTTTCTTTTAGACACTTTATACCCACAGTCCTCCAGGTGCCGAAGTAAGACATCAGTTCCTTTGCGCACCTGACTGCCGTGGGGGTGTCCCAATAATACATCATCAGCATATTGAAGGAGGACACAGCCTAAGTCTTTAGCCAGAAACCTTTGGAGGTCACGGGCCAGTGCCTCCCCAAAGATGGTAGGAGAGTTATTGAACCCTTGGGGGAGCCGGGTCCAGGTGTACTGGGTGGTCTCACCTGTTTCTGAATTCTCCCATTGAAAGGCAAATAGCTTCTGACTTTCAAAAGCCAGTCTGATGCTAAAGAAAGCATCCTTTAAGTCCAGGCAGGTGAACCAAGCATCCTCTACTGGCAATAATCCCAGCAGTGTGTATGGATTAGGCACAGTTGGGTGCAAAGTCACTGTGGCCTGACTGACCTGGTGCAAATCTTGTACTGGCCTGTAGTCTTTGGTCCGTGGTTTGAGAACAGGCAAGAGGTGGGTGTTCCATGGAGACTGGCAAGGAACTGTAATTCCATAGTTCTTTAAGTGTTTTAGATGGACCTGAATGCCTTCTAGCACCTCTCGGGGAACTGGATACTGCTTTTCTCTAACCAGCTGAGCCCCAGGCTTGACTTCAGTAAGCACAGGGGCCTGGTTAATTGCCAGCCCAGGTAGATTGTCCTCTGCCCAGACCTTAGGCCGTCGTTTTGCTAACTCAGGCTCTATTTCCTGGTCTGGTTTGGTTACAGAGAGTCTCCACTCTTCCTCATGAGGCACCCTGAGGGCCATTATGACCCCCAGGTTTAGGCAATGCCAGCTGTAAGGTGCCATTCTCTGTGAAGGTTAAGGCCGCCCGGAGCTTACTGAGCAGATCCCTTCCTAGCAGGGGCAAAGGGCAATCAGGCATGTATAAGAACTGGTGAATCACCTCGCGCCCCCCCCCAGCTCACAAGTCCGAGGCAAACAAGATTGTTTCTCTGACACCCCAGTAGCTGCAACAATATTGGTTGTCTTCTTCGATAGGGGGACCACAGGGGGTGGTTACCACCGAACATTCAGCGCCTGTGTCGATGAGGAAGTCAATGGTCTTGCTCCCTACTGTCATCCTGACCATGGGCTCCTTGGGAGCAATGGAGCCTGGTCCCCTGTGGTCCAGTGGTCCTTCCATTAGATTGAACAGAGCCCCTTTGCTTTTGTCTGAAGCCTCGTGCTAGGGTCTCCCTGTTTTCCCATCAACCGTGGGCATTTTTCCTTCCAATGTCCTATTTCCCGACAAAAAGTGCACTGATCACGTTGCAGGCGTGGGCGTGCAGACTGGGAGGCCTTCCGGGAACTCCTCTTTTCCCGCCCTCTTGGGGGCACTCCTTTAATGGTGGCAGCTATCAAGTCGGCATTCCGCCGAGCCTGGCGCTCCCTTTCTTTACGACTTCCCCTCTGGCTCACTGTTTCTCGGTTTACAAACACCTGGTTAGCTATTCCCAATAACTGTGAGGTCTTCATGCATGCAAATCCTGCCTGTTTCTGCAATTTTCATCTAATATCTTCTGCACACTGACTGACTAATGCCATATTTATCATACGCTGGTTTTCGGGACTCTCAGGATCAAAAGGAGTATACATGCGGTAAGCTTCACACGGTCTTTCATAGAATTGGGTAGGGCTTTCCTCTTTTCCTTGAAGGACCTCAGAGACTTTATTAATGTTTGTAACTCTCTGGGCCCCTTTTTTTTTAATCCTTCCAGCAAGGCTTCTCTGTAGCGGATTGGCCTTTGCATGCCCTCTGGGGTGTTTGGATCCCACTGGGGGTGAGTTCCCAGCAACTGGACCCTGACATACTCTTGGGGGTTCTGGTAATCTGCAGGAACATGCTCCTCCAGCCAATTAGAAGCGGCTTGGAGTATTCTCCGCCTTTCGTCCGTGTTAAAAAGATGCATAAGCAGCTGATGGCAGTCAGCCCAAATGGAGTTACGAGTCCGAATGATAGTTTGCAGTAGATCAATGAGGGCTTGGGGTTTCTCGGTATAAGATGGGTTGTTATTTTTCCAATTGATAAGGTCAACCGAGGTGAACGGCAGGTACGTGAGAACACGCCTTTCTACCTTGTGGCCATCCTCATCCACTCCCGTGTACCTCTGCTCTCTCAAAGGCATCTGCACCCCGGCCTTGGGTCTCAGATGAGCTGCCGGGGCGGGGGGGGGTCCCTCTGGGAAGCGGGCAGCAATGGGTGGAGTTTTTCCACATTCTCTTTTGTCTACTCTGGGGGGATTTAGGCGTGTGCAGCTCTGGTGGGTATGCCGAAGCTTCCGGCCCTGGGGCAGGGAGTCCTTGAGGAGGAGGAGGCATTATTGACAAAAACTCTTCTGCCGTTGGGTCGACCAAAACCTTGGGAGTTGTTCCTACCGCTGAATCTACCCGGGCCTTAGGAGTTCGCATCTCTCGGCGGCGAGGGGGGATGGTGGTTTCTAGCAGTCTGTCCCTTGGCTACTAAAACAGTTGCTACCTGCTCTCTTAGCCACTTCGGGGGGTTCAAACTAACTGCAACCACGAGTCTATGTACGGAAATTGATTGAGGTGTTCTAGTTTGCCGTGTATAATCTCATGCCTTACTTTGGAGACAAGGGACCTGTCTAGGGTCCCCTCTGGGGGCCAACCGACCCCAAATGCTGGCCAGTTTTCCCTACATAAAACCCTTAATTTCTCTGGTGTCATAGTTACTTTATAATTCCCACTAAATCCCTTCTTGAAATTTTTCAGCGTGATTTCTAAAGGGGTGGGCTTGCTATGGGAGTGACCCATATTAACAATTCAAAGAAACAATTCCCACTGTTAGGAGAGTGTTAGTTCACTCACAGCAGTTTCCGTTCCCACCCAGCAAGATGCAGCAAGGAGCACTCTCCAATTTATATTCACTTCAATCTTCTTACAACACCCAGAGGCTTCTTCACTCAGCCTTATGTGGCTGTCTCTAATTCTTAAAAATTGCTTGACACATGAGGCCCTTCCTAATGGGCCCAATACCTTTTACGACTGATGAGTCCGGCTGGACACATCTACACACACAGACACACATCCACACACACAGACACACATCTGAATGCTCTCCTTCCAAAGAGAGCTACCTTCCAACGTGCCGATCTGGCACCCGTGGGTGATCAGGCCACACTTCACCCAAAATGGGGTGGGCTACTTTCCCAGGGTTCAGTCTCACCAAATTCAGTGGTCCAGACTTCCCCAAATGCACGTTCCTCCTCGGTGTTCAGCCTCTGGGTGGATCCGCACTTCAGGGCCTCCCTGCTCCGCTCTGGCGAGGCTTTTCCACCAGGCAAATACCTGCCTGGGAGCGCTCTCAGGATGCATCACCCCAGCAAGCAGGAGTCCCCTGCAGGGATGCTCCACAGGGCTAGGCAAACCACCTAAGAGACTTTTCCCTGCCGTCTGCTATCCGGGACTCGCTTCCTGGCCAATGCACCAAAAATGTAGCAGGAGCGGCTGTGGGAAATGGATCTCTCGGACACCGAATATGGAAGGAAGGAGTTTAATTCAGCCGGGAGCAAGGTGGCATAGTTGCCTTAACAGCCAAGCTCTCCTAACAAAGGAAGGTTCCTTCTTTTATAAGCTTATACTTTAGATGTTACACGTGGAAGAATCTTAGGTTTATAGTTTAACATATGAAAAGGGTTTCAGTTTACAGTCTTAGGAATTACATGTGAAAAGGGCTACGGTTTACAGTCTTGGGAATGAAAAGGGGAATTTTACAGTCTTAGGAATTACATATGAAAAGGGCTACTGTTTACAGTCTTAGGAATGAAAAAAAGGGGAAGTTGACCTGAGATGCCTGGGTCTCCCTCTTCAGAATTACATATGAAAAGGGGAAGTTGATCTGAGATGCCTGGGTCTCCCTCTTCAGGGCAATGGTCAGACTAAACAGCTTTCTCATCTGCTGTGCACAGGAGTCCGGGGGGAGAGGACCAATTGGAGAGGTTGCTTTTGGCTCTCAAACTTTAGTGTAAAAATCACTTTGTGAAAAATGCAGGTTGTCACCTCCTTTCTCCAAGATTCTGATTCTGTCTCAGGATCCAGGAGTCTGCATTTTGACACCCACACCAGGAATTCTGATGCACAGGGTTGAGCAAAACTGACTTAGGGTGTATGGACAGAGGGATGGCTTAGTGGGGGTCATAATTGGGTCTGACTGCTTGGGTCAGTTCGAGGAGGAGTAGGCTAAAGGTGACTTGAACTGAATTCCCACCTTGTATGTTTTTGGAGGAGAAATGAGGTCAGAACAATCAGGTGATGGGGCTAGTAATGGGGAGATCCATAAGGAGAGGGGAACACAACCCTTTTGGCTAGGAGATGATGGGCAAGAGTCCATGCTTTAGGGTCATTCTTCCTCAGTGGAAGGGTGCATCTTGCTATACTGCTAATTGGTTTATTCATTAGTGTCTCCCCCTCTAAGCTGTTGAGCTATCAGGTAAAAACAGATCCATGAATGGATGGGGCCTTTGTTGTAGAAGATGCCGTACTTTTTGCAATGTCCAGTGTAGAAGCCGCTGGCCAATTTAAATTAATTGAAAATAAATTAAAATTGAGTTCCTCAGTTGTACTAGCTGCATTTCACATGTTCAATAGAGACATGTGGCCAGTGGCTACCTTATGAGACAGTGCAAATGCAGAAAAATTCCGCCATCACAGACAGTTCCATGACATAGCACTGCTCTAGAGAGTGGAGGGGAATTAGATGGAAGGCTGTCCAGGGAGTAGGGAAGTCCGATTGAGAATGGAGAGCAGGCCGGGCGTGGTGGCTCACACCTGTAATCCCAGCACTTTGGGAGGCCAAGGCGGGTGGATCATGAGGTCAAGAGATGGAGACCATCCCAGTCAACATACCCCATCTCTACTAAAAATACAAAAATTAGCTGGGCGTGGTGGCGCACGCCTGTAGTCCCAGCTACTCTGGAGGCTGAGGCAGGAGAATTGCTTGAATCCAGGAGGAGGAGGTTGCAGTGAGCTGAGATCGAGCCATTGCACTCCAGCCTGGGTAGTAAGAGTAAAACTACGTCTCAAAAAAAAAAAAAAAAAGAGAATGGAGAGCAGAAGAGTTGGAAATGCAGATGTGGCATGCAGGAGATCCAAGGTCCACGTCTTTGCCCTTGCCCTTCCCTTCGTCCACCCAAATGTCCACCTTTCCCTTCGTCCACCCAAATGTCCACCTCTTCCGGGCCTTTGCCACTGGTAATCCAGCAGTAACCGCAAACTAAATTTCAGTTCTGTAGGACTCAATTCTTTGTTTCAGAAAATATGTGTATATTTTGTTTTCGCATAACAAAGCAACTTCATATTTCATTTTAACTCCATAATCACAGAACTATGTTACTCTAGGCATATTTTGCAGTGAACACATTTGTGTACTATTTTCTCCATTTCTGTTTACGTTATTTTGCAGGTCGAGTTGGGGGTGAGAAAGCATAGAACTGTTAATTTATAGTTTATTAGTAAGCAGTGTTCTTTCGTTTCCTTCTCGTCATATACTTTGGCTTTTAAACTAACCAAAACAGAAGGGTCTTAGAGTTGGGAGTTGGAAGGAGGGTGGGAGTTACTACTATATTTTACTGCCACAGTAAAAAATAATTAACAAAAATCAACTTTTTTAAATAGGTGGGGGAACAAAACATGACAGAAACAGATGCCTTCTATAAAAGGTAAGGTAAAGCTGTGCTCTTTTTTAATAAAGTTCTCTTCCTTTGATGGTCATGGTCAGCCTATATAAATCAAAGCAAGAATGGGTCCTGGGTAGAACTGAGTAGGTCAAGTTTTAGCTTTGGGGAGGTGATTTGTAGATAGTCAGGTTGTGCTGCTCCTGGTTTTCGAGGGACCTGGAGTGATGTTCAGAATACGTATTAATTGGCATGGCATGAGCCTAGAGAAAGAGCTTGGTTCTGAGCCACGTGGTTACTCTTGGTTGCTGGATCCTGGGGGGCCCGGGAAAGACAGCAGAGGGTTAGGGATGTGTCAGGATGGCACATGGCTACCATTTACCAATTGGCAGAGAGATATTTCAGGACTTTCCTTAGCAGCATGGCCTTTCCTGGAGTACTCCAGTGGAACATCAGCCTGGCAAGAAGGAGGAAGCTTAGCTTCTCTATCTACATGTTGACCTAGAGCTTGGAGGGGCTCATTATTTAATGTGACTTGCAGTGATTGTTTTTGAACTTTTCATTAACAGAGAAATATTTGATCCGGCAGAAAAGTACAAAATGGACCACAGGAGGAGAGGAATTGCTTTAATCTTCAATCATGAGAGGTTCCTTTGGCACTTAACACTGCCAAGATAGGCGGGGCACCAGTGCCGACAGAGACAATCTTACCCGCAGGTAGTAGCTTTATCTACATATCAAGATGAGGCAGTTAAATGATAACACAATTACTTTTGGCCAGGTGTGGTGGCTCATGCTGGTAATCCCAGCACTTTGGGAAGCCAAGGTGGGAGGATCATTTGAGGCCAGGAGTTTGAGACCAGTCTGGACAACAGATCGAGACCCTGTCTCTACAAAAACTAAAAATCAATTCGCTGAGCATGGTGACGGTGGTCCCAGCTACTCTGGAAGCTGAAGGGGAGAGGATAGCTTGAGCCCAGGATCCTGTTCAAGGTTGCGATGAGCTGTGATCATGCCGTCGCACTCCAGCCTGGGTGACAGAGTGAGACCTTGTCTCTAAAATAAAAAATAATTTTTTTCCAGGCTTCCAAAAGAAAACTTAAAAAAAAATGTTCTTAATTAAAATTCCAGATTCCTAGAAGTAGGGAAAAGTTATTTATAACTTGTCAACACTAATGAGATAACAGATCAAGAGTGTTTAAGGATGGGCCTCACTTTGTAGCCTCCCTTAAGAACGTGCCTGAGTTATCTTCCTTAGTCTGTCCTATTAAATGTTGACAGGCTTTGCATTTTTACTAACATTTGCATAGTAGGTAACAATACTCTAAATTTATTTGGCTATCATTATGATTAAATCCTTTCCTACCATAGTGAATGAAGGGAAAATCACCATTGTTATATTTATTCTCTTTTCTCCTAAAGAAAGCAAATTGATGTGTCATTAAAATGTTTATAGATTCCTCCAAAGTGAGGGTATTTGATGACTTTGAAAAGTTTATAGGCTAACATTTCATTTAATATATCACTAGGTTTTCAGATCTAGGATTTGAAGTGAAATGCTTTAACGATCTTAAAGCAGAAGAACTACTGCTCAAAATTCACGAGGGTAGGTAGTTTTGCTATTACATAGTTCATCTTCTCTAATGAGATTGAGTCCTTTATCCTCTCTGTAAAGACAGGTACAAGTAATTACTTGTGTGACCAAAAAAAAGTGTTAATTTAGCACAGGTTACAGGTTTTGGGTGTGCTTCTGTGTTTCTGTTAGCCAGCACATTTAGAGACCCTTGCAAAGAATTATGCCTCTAAAGTCTATATGTAGCATACCACTAGTTACAGTCTATTACTATAGAAATGAATGAGATGACCCCTTCAACTGGCAGTAGAATCCTAAATGCAAATACCACATTTTCCCATTGACTCCTTTAGGCCCCATTTTCTCACTGGTTTCCAAGTAGTGTTGGTTTATATATATTACCTCCTTTAATTCCCACAACATCAATATGTGGTAGGTATTCTAACTACAACCTATATTATAATCATCACTGCCTGCCATGGGTATTCAAATCATTTGCCAACCATTATATTTGCATAATTACTTTAAACTTTCTTCAGAGCTCTTCTTTAAACTGCACATCATTTTAACTTTGCTTACCAGCTTTTCTACTTTGCTCGGCAGCTTTGGAGGACGTAGTCTTATGTCACTGCACGCGGCCTTGAGTACACTTTTGGAAGCTCTAAGTGCTGTCTCTTTTGAAACAGAGTCTTACTCTGTCCCCCAGGGTGAAGTGCAGTGGCGTGATCTTGGCTCGCTGCAAACTCCATCTCCTGGGTTCAAGCGATTCTCCTGCCCCAGCTTCCCGAGTAGCTCACCACCATGCCCAGGTAATTTTTGTATTTTTAGTAGAAATGGGGTTTCACCATGTTGGCCAGGCTGGTCTCGAACTCCCAGCCTCAAGTGATCTACCTGCTGGATTACAGGCTTGCGTCCCCATGCCCAGCCCTAAGTGTTGTATTCCTACAGTGAAAGTGCAGTAGTACGTGGGGGAGTTGTTGAGCAGCAGTTCCTGGGTCTTTCCAGTCTGCTCTGTCTCTGCTAATTCAAGGAAATTTTTAGTTTATTGCCAAAGTAACTTGGATCTTAAGTGAGCTTCCCTATCATAATTCCTTTATGTTTTCCACATCATTCTGTCTTTTAAAAGGCTAATGAAATTTAGTCAAACTCTATTACTCTGAACTTTAATAAATTTGGGTTTTTAAAAAAATCAGATACAGTATGGTATAAATTATTCTGTTTGATTACAGACTAAAATAAGTTTCATTACAGATATTTTATACATATTAGAGAATAGGCTGGGTGTGGTGGCTCAGGCCTGTAATCCCAGCACTTTGGGAGGCCAAGGTAATGGGATCACCTGAGGTCAGGAGTTCGAGACCAGCCTGGCCACATAGTGAAACCCCATCTCTACTAAAAATGCAAAAATTAGCTGGGTGTGGTGGTGTGCATCTGTAATCCCAGCTACCTGGGAGGCTGAGGCAGGAGAATCACCTGAACCCATGAGGCAAACGTTGCAGTGAGCCAAGATCATGTCACTGCACTCCAGCCTACACCTGGGCACCAAGAGCAAAACTCTGTCTCAAAAAAAAACAAAACAAAAAAGAGACAATAATATTTTCTCCTTTCCAATCATGTGGATGTAACTTTAGTATTAGTAAACAGAATTTTTATGTGTAGATAACAGGCATCATATTTTCATTTCTATATTCTCTTTTGGGGCCTTTATAGTGTCAACCTCTAGCCACACAGATGCCGACTGCTTTATGTGTGTCTTCCTGAGCCATGGCGAAGGGAATCACGTTTATGCATATGATGCTAAAATTGAAATTCAGACATTAACTGGCTTGTTCAAAGGAGACAAGTGTCGGAGCCTCGTTGGAAAACCCAAGATATTTATCATTCAGGTAAGACTGATTACATTATCTATCTTTTTTTTTGAGGTGGAGTCTCATACTGTCACCCGGGCTGGAGTGCAATGGCGTGACCTCGGCTCACTGCAGCCTCCGCCTCCCGGGTTCAAGTGATTCTCCTGCCTCAGCCTCCCGAGTAGCTGAGACTACAGATGAGCGCCACCACGCCCAGCTAATTTTTGTATCTTTAGTAGAGTCAAGGTTTCAGCATGTTGGCCAGGACGGTCTCGATCTCTTGACCTCGTGATCTACCTGCCTCGCCTCCCAAAGTGTTGCGATTCTAGGCATGAGCCACCGCGCCCGGTCTACATTATCATCTTAATTATAAAGTGTGTTATTCTGAACATGTGATAAAGGTCTAAAAGCCAATTTTGAAAGTAACTTTCTCCAGTAATTGGACAGGCCATTTTTTAATTCTGGCCAGAGTTGCACTTTTAGCTCTTCATAATAATTGACACTCTCATTGTCTGTATTATAAAAGAACAGCATTTGGATTGACATTTGAAGCAACTCATAAAGTAACTCGCAGGCTACTCCCTGGCAGAGCCTGGTATCAAGGTAGAGCCACTGGAAAAAGTACCTGCTGATTGAAGAGTGCCGTGCAAGGCATCATCAGACTAAGTTTGCTTCTTTGGGAGGTGGAGAGCATATAAACTAGTGTAAAGAATGGAAGATAAAGCCTTGTAGTCCTATCCTGTCTCCTCCCTTTCACATTTCCCCCTAAACCAAGATTGTTTCCCCCCATGCCAAATTGGTTTTAGGGATAAAGGTATTTTTGGTGGGCATGGTGGCCCATGCCTATAATCCCAGCACTTTGAGGGGCAGAGGCGGGCAGATCACCTGAGGTCAGGAATTCAAGACCCACCTGGAAACATGGTGAAACCTCATCTCTACTAAAAATACAAAAATTAGCCAGGCATGGTGGTGGGCAGCTGTAATCCCAGCTACTCGGGAAGCTGAGGCACGAGAATTGCTTGAACCTGGGAGGCAGAGGCGGCAGTAAGCTGAGAGTGCACCACTGTACTCAAGGCTGGGCATCAGAGCGAGACTTTGTCTCGGAAAAACAAAACAAATTTTTTTTTGCATAGATTATTACTTGGCACATCATTAAGGATTTTTTTTTTTTTTTTTTTTTTTTTTTTTTGAGACGGAGTCTCGCTCTGTCACCCAGGCTGGAGTGCAAGGTGCAATCTTGGCTCACTGCAGCCTTCCACCCCCCACGCCCCCACCCAGGTTCAAGCAGTTCTCCTACCTCAGCCTCCCAAGTAGCTGGAATTACAGGCACCTACTATCATGTCCAGCTAATTTTTGTATTTTTGTAGAGATGGGGTTTCACTATGTTGGCCAGGCTGGTCTTGAACTCCTGACCTCAGGTGATCTGCCCACCTCAGCCTCCCAAATTGTTGGGATTACAGGCGTGAGCCATTGCACCCAGCCAAAAAATTTGACCTACAAAAGAGAAACCTGACATGCCAGTGCCACAATTCTGTATTACCATGAATGGCATAGAGAACATGAAATAACATTATGTTAGTCTATTCTTGCATTGCTATAAAGAAATACCTGAGACTGGGTAGTTTATAAGGAAAACAGATTTGATTAGCTCACACTTCTGCAGGCTGTACAGGAAGCATGGTGCTGGCATCTGCTTCTGGTGAGGCTTTAGGAAGCTTACAATCATGGTAGAAGGTGACGGAGAGCCAGCATATGACATGGTGAGAGTGGGAGGAGAGAGCACCGAGGGGGGAGGTCCCAGACTCTCTTAAATAACCAGATTTCATGTGACCTGAACAAGAACTCACTTATCACCAAGGGGATAATACTAAACCATTCATGAGAGATCCTCCTCGATGATCCAGTCATCTTCCACCAGGCCCCACCTCCAACACTGGGAACCACATTTTTAACATGAGATTTGGAAGGGACAAACATCCAAACCATATCAAACATGAAACTTATTTCACATCCTACCGTAAAGGCTTCTTTGGGGGCAAGGAAGTGACTATAAGAATTGAAGGATGACTGCCTCGTTTCTGGTTTGGACACCTGCATTGGAATGTCTGTGGGACATGGAATTGGTGATACAGCTGTAGAACCTAAGACAGGTGGCCTCGGCTGGAGAAATAAATCAGGAGGTGGCCATGGAAGCCATGGGATTAGATGAGTTCACCCATGTTGAATATAGCCTGAAAAATGAGTGTAAAACAAAACCAGGGGGCATCCATGAGTAATGGGCTGAAGAGGGAAGATAACGGAGGAGAATGGACACCAGGAGAAAAATCAGAAACGAAGAATGACGTGATTGTTTCATGAAAAAGGAGTGGCCAACACTGTCAAACAAGAGAATTGGAAATAACTAATGAGCTACTATGGGAAGAAAGTCACAATGGAAGGAAGCTGTTTGCCAAGTTACTTCTCTCTCTATGCATTATATTCTTTATCTGTGAAACCAGGGTAAAAATAGCACCTGTCTCATGGGGTGGTTGTGAGGGCAAACTCTCCTGACTTAACGAATGAAAGCCACTAGAACAGTGCCTGGCATATGGCAAGCCCTCGGTAAAGGCTCTCTCTTACTGCAGTTGACTTCGCAGGTGATGTCATCAGGTTAAAGGTCTTCTATGTTATATTTAGGAAGGACAGTAGAAAACAAGGCCTGTAAATAAGCCTGCTGATACCAAGATTAAAGTCTCCCTAAAATAATGGGATATTAGGGATTTTCTATTTTTTATTTGAAATCGGGACTTTTTTGATGCAATTCTTTAACCATTTCAGAACTGATTGATGCATTTATAATGTTACAACAGAATCTTATTAGGTGACTGTATTCGTGTATAGGGTGGCCATAACAAAGCACCACAGACTGTGGGTTTAAACAGCAGGGATTTGTTGTCACAGTTCCGGAGGCTGGAAGTCTGAGGTGAAGGCGTGGGGAGGGTTGGTTTCTCTGTGGCCTCCCTTGGCTTGTAGGTGGCCGTCTTGTCCCTGTGCCTTCATATGGTCTTTCTTCTATGCATGTCTGTGTCCCAATTTCTTATGAAGACAACTGGTTATGTTGGATTTGGGTTCACTCATATCATCTCATTTTATCTTAATCACCTCTAAAGGCCCTGTCTTCAAATACACTCATAGTTGAGGTATTAGGGCTAGGACTTCAACATACGAATTTCGGGGGAACACAGTTCAGCCTGTAAAAGTCACTTGTGAGTCAGAATTTAATGTTAATTCTGAATGAGTCTAAATTTAATGTAAATTCTGAGTCAGAATTAGTGGATGAACGTTTGACACCTCACTTTTTAACGGGCACACAAGGAAAAAGATGCATCTCCTCAGGTCAGACTGGATGTCATTTTAACCCCTAACAATTTATAGCAGCAGCCAGGCAAGCAAAGCAATCTTGAAATACTGTCTGACTAAATAGAAACACTTAGGTAAATACTAGAGCTTTTCAAAGGGAAGGTAATGCAGTGTGCCCTGGGTGTGCCCCAAGCTTTTTCCTCTACAGTATACCTTTCAACCAACATAATTTAATGTATACTTGGGGATGCCAATTTGTTCTTATTAACTAAAAGAAAACATAAGTAGGGAAACAACTTTGTTGGCTTTAAGTCCCCTTTAAACCTGAATGTATTGCTTCTGAACTGCTCAGCATGTGGTTTCTGTTGTAATGAAGGTGTACTGGCTTATACATTCACTGAACACATTAAGCACTAGGAAGGAAACAGTAGGCAAAGAGGTGGGTTTTTTCTCCTTGTCTTGTAGGCATGTCGGGGGAAACCAGCACGATGTACCAGTCATTCCTTTGGATGTCGTAGATAATCAGACAGACAAGCTGGACACCAACGTGACTGAGGTGGATGCAGCCTCCGTTTACACGCTGCCTGCTGGAGCAGACTTCCTCATGTGTTACTCCGTTGCAGAAGGTGTGTGGTGTTTAAGCAAACATAATTTGCCTCTTGTCTAAGATCCTGTAAGTTTCACCTTTGATTGGTTTGGGTCAGGTCTTTCTATTGGGACATAGTGATTCCATCCTGAAGCTCACAGACTTAGAAAGAATTTCTTTGACCATAGGGCACAGACCGATAAGTGAAAGTGTAAAATACCTTACAGAAAAAGCATTCCTGAGAGTTATATTAAGTAAAGCAACAAGTCTAATTGTATTAATATTAGCAGCCTACCATCAGTTACTGAGAGTGGTAGTGCCATTGTGGTAATTGTCATGGAAAGCTTTTTTTTTGTTTTTGGAGACAAGGTCTCACTCTGTCGCTGAGGCTAGAGTGCAGTGGCATGATCATGGCTCACTGTAGCCTTGATTTCTCAGGCTTAAGCAATCCTCCCACCTCAGCTTCCCAGTAGCTGGAACTATAGGCATGCACCATAATGCCTGGCTAATTTTTAAATTTTTCTTTAGAGACTGGGTCTTGCTGTGTTGCCCAGGGTGGTCTCAAACTCCTGGGCTCAAGTGATCCTCTGGCAATGGCCTCCCAAAGTGCTGGGGTTACAGGCATGAACCATTGCACCCAGCATGAAAAATTTTTTGGTTGGAGAGAGTCTCACTGTTTCCCAGGCTGGAGTGCAGTGGCGCAATCTCGGCTCACTGCAACCTCCGCCTCCCGGGTTCAGGCGTTTCTCCTGCCTCAGCCTCCTGAGTAGCTGGGATTACAGATGCCCACCACCAAGCCCAGCTAATTTTTGTATTTTTAGTAGAGACGGGATTTCACCATGTTGGCCAAGCTAGTCTCGAACCCCTGACTTCAAGTGATCTGCCTCTCTCAGTCTCCCAAAGTGCTGCGATCATAGGCATGAGCCACCATGCCCGGCTGAAAAATATTTTGATAATGGTTCTTCTTTGCTTTCATAGTAAATAATTTTGACTTTTTCTAGTAATCTCATGTCTTTCATAATCATTGTCTCACTATCTTGGGAATTTTTTAGTAAATGCAGGAAATTACACAGAATTAACCCCATGTATATAAAACTATATAGAATTACTCCCTTTTCCCATTTGAGAAGAGTCAAAAAAAGTTTTTTTAAACCATATATATCGTGGACATATCTTAGTCTTTTCTAAGGATTTTTAAGAACTTACACTTCTGTAAAGTATAAAGTTATTTTTCACTCATAGTAATTGAAAGCCAGAAAACTACAGCAACATTTTCCTCCTCATTTTTTTAGGATATTATTCTCACCGGGAAACGATCAATGGCTCATGGTACATTCAAGATTTGTGTGAGATGTTGGGAAAATATGGCTCCTCCTTAGAGTTCACAGAACTCCTCACACTGGTGAACAGGAAAGTTTCTCAGCGCCGAGTGGACTTTTGCAAAGACCCAAGTGCGATTGGGAAGAAGCAGGTTCCTTGCTTTGCCTCAATGCTAACTAAAAAGCTGCATTTCTTTCCAAAATCTAATTAATAGGGGCTATCTTGTTATAAAATGTATTGAAAATGTCTTTCTCTTCTTTTTATATAAATATCGTTAGGTTAAGCATATGGTCAGTGATTCAAAGGTTTTAATATTTAATGCCCAGCAAAGAACTGCCTTTAAAAAAAAATAGTTAATGTTGGCCATGGTGGGAAGGGTTTGATACGCAGAAACAAAATCCCCAGGAAATTAGATAAATAATTTACAAGCATTTGTAATATTTTTTGGTAAACTGCAGGATTACGCAAAAATCTGGCTGATTTAACTAGTATTTTGTCACATTTTTTATGAAAGTTTTTATAAAAGTTGATTGTTTTTAAAGGTTTTTGAAATCCAAGAATGATCCCTTATAGAATATTTGAAATTCATATTTTATTACATTTTTCTAACATTCACTTGTGTAATTTGTAGTTTTTACTTGGTCATATAAATGTTTAATATTGCATCTACATGTGAATTACCACATTTTGTGTATGACTTTAATTCCTGCTTTTTAAAAAATCAGCATTTCAGAATTGTCATATGGCATTCTGAGGATGAAACAAAAATAGTAATTCTTAGCCACTATAGGCTGAACATCTGCAAAATCTGATTATGTCAGCATCTTCCATGTTAAGTTCCAAGAAACAGTCCAACAGTCATCAGACCCATTCTTCACACACGATCACATTAATAGTATAATAGATGTTACCCTTAGGGTTCAATTCTTATTAATATGATACACAGGATATGAATAATACTGTTTTGTTAATAACCTGCCAGAGGCCGAAGAAGGTTTAAGTGTTTGGGCTTCGATATCTGAAACTTGTGATCTGCAGGTTCAAAAGCCAGCATTTATATACACAGTTTCAGTTAAAGTTCAAAAACTATCAACTGTACTTTATGGTTAGTGAACATTTATGTCTTTTTGATAAATGATAAAAAGATCTTACTCCCAGTGATTGCATATTAAAAAAAGAAGTTAATAACAAGACGATTCCGTAGGAGGTTGAGGCAGAAGGGTCGCTTGAGCCCAGGAGTTTGATTTGGCAAGACCTGGTCTCTAACTTTTTCTAAAAGATGATTCCAAATGAAGTCTAAGAGTGAAAGTGAATGCCAAGCACAGACTCTTTCACCTCCACATAGAAAACAAACATGGGACAAGCAAGCTGACAAGGATTTCTGGCTAACAGCAGCCACTGTTGCTTTGATAGACGCATACAAGCCCTTTCTAACATTAGCAAGTCATAAAAATCCACAAAGTAAAAATCTCAGTCAAGAACTTCAAACAATACTTCTGTTTTACAAGAATTTATTAACCAAAAAAAAACAACGGAACAATCAAATTGAAGTGAACCATGGGACTCAAAAACATCCTAAGTTGCAAAATCAGTACATAATGGAAAATCCAATGACATTTAAAAATGTAAGATTAATTCTTTTCATTGAGTTCCTCTACTTGCATTTGCAAATAGAGAGAATGGCGCACCTGTTTCAGGGATTCTTTAGCCTGTCATGGGAAAAAGAAAAAGCATGTGGTCAGAAAGAATGAGAAACATACTAACATTACTGCTTGTGAGGAATTCTATAAACTTAACATCTCCTTACAGCAATAAAATACTAAAACTATTACTGGCAAATGGCTAAAATATTTATTTCTATTTTTTGAGATGGGGTTTCATTCTGTCACCCAGGTAGGAATGCAGTGGTGCCATCTTGGCCCACTGCAACCTCCGCCTCCCTGGTGCAAGTGATTCTCCTGCCTTTGCCTCCCAAGTAGCTGGGACCACAGGTGCCTACCATCATGATTGCCTGATTTTTTTTTTGAGATTTTTTGTAGCGATGGAGTTTCGCCATGTTGCCCAGGCTGGTCTTGAACTCGTGGACTCAAGTGATTTGCCCACCTTGGCTTCCCAAAGTGATGCGATAAATATTTCAATTTTATATGTGGATCTTTTTAAAAGATGAGTTTTTTATTAATTCATCTTTATGCGTTTTTAAAAAATACTAGGTTATCCTCTTTATAATGGTTTTCCAGTTCATATTCTTAAAAAAAAAAAAAAACCCTTAACCTGCCACTTTTATCTTTTTAACTCTTCTTTATTACCTTAATAATACTTTAACAAGGTGTTATATTTAAAACTTTTTTTTTTAGAGATGGGGGTCTCATCTCACTCTGTCACTGAGGCTGGAGTGCCATGGTGTGATCATAGTTCACTGCAGCACTGAACTCTTGGGCTCAAGGGGTCCTCCTGCTTCAGCTTCCCAAGTAGCTGGGGCTACAAGCACCACACCCAGATAATTTTTTTAAAAAAATTCGTAGAGATGAAGTCTTCTCTCCAACTTGTGGACTCAAGAGATCCTCCCACCTTGGCCTCCCAAATCACTGGGATCACGCCAGGCTTACCTTCTAAATCTCAAATGCAGTGTGTCCTATATAAATGAGCTGAAAGAATATTCCTTAGCCTTCTCAGATGGGATTATTCAAACATAAGGGTATCCACAAAAAAAGATTTTTAAAGCATTATATTTTTCCTAAAAGAGTATATGAAATAAAATATATTTTTAAAAAAGGCTTGGCTGGACATGGTGGCTCACGCGAAGTTTGAGACCAGCCTGGCCAACATGCTGAAACTCCATCTCTACTAAAAATACAAAAAAGTATCCAGGCGTGGTGGTGGCCTCTTGTAATCCCAGCTAGCTACTCAGGAGGCTGAGTCATAAGAATTGCTTCAACCCAGGAGGGGGGAGGTTGCAGTGAGCTGAGATTGTGCCACTACACTCTAGTCTGGGTAACAACAAGACTCCGTCTCAAGGAAAAAAAAAAATTAAAGGCTCTACAATTTTTAGACTACAAAATTTGAGTAATTCTTTTTTAAATTTTAGAGATGTATACTAAACAAGCATGCATTGAGCATTGGAGGATATTTTTATTAGAACTTTTTGTTATGAAATTACTGATAAAAATGAAAAATCCAGTGATGTGCTGAGAAGTCACCATCTGAACAAAGTTAATGAGTAAGTTGGGAGACCAGAGGTAACTGCCTGACAAACAGATTGTGAAAAAGTACTTAAGAATATAGACTCTGAAATCAAACTTGTGTTCATACCATAGTTCCTTCACTTTACAGCAGTGTATACGTAAGCAACTTTCAGAAGGCAAAAGATGAAGGGAGGAATACTATGATTCTTCTATCTTTAGGGAAAGGAAACGTATACATGCCTGAAATTCCTTATCAGAGTGTTCACCTTCCTAAAATTCTAATTTTTATTTACTTAGAAATGGATTTCCAGTGAAAACTTTTATTTACTATCTCAAGTCATTTAAAAAATTTTAACACACACATTTAAAGCTATCTTCATGTACAGAAGAGTAAAACTGGGATATGAGATTAATATGAAATGTGTCAACTGTTTCAATGAACAATCCCACAGCACATAGAAATCTAGGACCAAGATTTAACTTTGAGGATGAGTCACCAATTGTATCTCCCTGATACTAAGTTCTGGCTCCCAAACAAACCAGCCGTGAGATGTATTTGCAGTACAATACCTTAGCAAGGTCGTCTTTTAACTTGTTGTATTGCTCCACATCAAAACGCTGTTGCTTTGATTTCTTGTGGAAGAACTGAAGAAACTGCCTACTCTTAACAGCTGAGTAAGTATAATCCTTAAAAATAAACAAAAGAAGAAAATAACATGTTTTGAATGAACATAATGCTTCTGGCAAGAAAGATACTTGACTCAGCGACACCAAAGCAAAAGAAGGCAGATGAATGAGTAAAATATTTGCAGTGGCCATGAGGGTAAGCATAACCCAACACAAGTAAAACATTCAGTCTCATTTAAGATCTGCTGCTCCTTTCAAAAGCAGGCAAACTTGAAAGAGAAATGACACATAATGGGAAAGCAGGAAGAAGAAAAAAGGGAGATTTTTGGCATATTAAATAACCATGAGACAGAGTTAATGCTACTGAATGTTTTGCAATGCAAATTCAGTTTTATTTATAAATGAGAGCACAGAGAACACAAATTTGCCATGTTTATCCCAATGGAGGAATTTCTGTTATACTAATTATTTCTCCATAGAAGTTATATATAGTTTCTCTGTTTGTAGTCTTCATCCAGTCTCGTGAAAAACAATTAAAAACTTTACCAGCTCATAAAAGCCCAGATGGCAGTAATTCAGTAAATAAAAAAGCTTTACTGTTCAATGCTTAGATAAGACATGCTTTGCAAAGATGTTCTAACTTACCATTTTCCTAACAAACTACTCACCTGTCGAGTGACTACAAAGTATGCAAAAAAGACCATAGAATTTGCAAATGTGATGAAGTATGTAACTGGTTCATGATATCCCAGGAGTACACCCACCACGTGAGCCAGGCCAGTGCCCCACCCTGAATGGACAGCAGTGCCAATCCAGCCCACAGGAGTCCACTGGTTTTGGCTTCTGAATGAGCTTCTATTCTAGCTTTCACCTGAGGGGGGAATGAAAAACTGTTAATTTCGTTACAAATACATCAACTAAAGGGGACAAAAAGCAAGATGAAAAGGAACTCTTACTTTGAAGAGGTCAGATATATGGAAAAACAATAGAAACATACATGAATGAGTTACTTCCAAGTCAGCTCATTAATCTTAAAAATTATAAAAGTAATAACTGCCCTTGAAAAAATGAAACATATAGAAAAGTAAATGAAAAACTCAGAAGTCATCTTCTGAACTCCAACTAAAATTAGAGGCCTATTTGACTTAGCAATTCTACTTCTAGGAATTCATCCTACAACTCCCAACTGCATACACAAAACCCATCACAGATTCATTCTTAATAACAGAAGTCCAAAATAATCCATATGCCCATCAAGACATTACACAACTGTAACAAAGCTCTGTGCCAAATAAGGGGAGATTTCTATAATACACTGGGAAAAAAAGATGAGAGTAGTGTAAAATAGTGTGCTTCCTTTTCTGAGAAAGAGAAAAAAATAAGAATATATTTGTATATAGATAAAATCTGAAATGATTCATAGGTGTGAAGAATACAGTAACTGGGAGGATAAGATGGGAGGAAAACTTTAGATTAAAAAAAATTTTTTTAAGACAGTGTTTTGCTCTTGTTACCTAAGATGGAGTGCAATGACGTGATGTCAGCTCACCGCAACCTCCACCTTCCGAGTTCAAGCGATTCTCTTGCCTCAGCCTCCCGAGTAGCTGGGATTACAGGCATGTGTCACCACGCCTGGCTAATTTTGGTAATTTTAGTAGAGACAGGGTTTCTCCATGTTGGTCAGGCTAGTCTTGAACTCCCGATCACAGGTGATCCACTGGCCTTAGCCTCCCAAAGTGCTGGGATTACAGGCGTGAGTCACTGCGCCCAGCCAGATTTTAAAATTTTAATCCAAGTTAATATATTACAAGTAAAGAAAAAAAATGGTAATCAAAAAATAAAACAAGTCCCTCTCTCTGCTATCCTCCAAATATGCTTAGAGGTAACTGCTATTAAAACTTCCTTATATCTCCAGAAACTTTCCATTCATATTCAAAGATACACATACACCTTCCCATTTAACAAAAATCACAAATGGGTAAGTCTAAAGAATGCAATTCTTTCCCTTGAAACAAATTTCCCCAACTATCCCCCTCAAATCAAAGTTATTTTTTCTACACTATTAACTTGATGCTAGCTATTACCAGCTTTCCAGCTGCAATTCTGTTAGGCAGAGCACAGGTGCTGGGCCTATTCTCTAAAAAAGAAAGGGAGGTAGGACTCCAGCTAGTGCTTCCCTGCTCTTATTACACTTATTTACAGGGACATTATAACTGATCTGTGGAGAGGAAGCATGGCATAGTGTTTAAGGTGGCAGCTCTCAACACAGGCCACGTGAGCTCAAGTCCAGGCTCTACCATGTATTAGCTATATACCTTTGTTGCTCAGTCCTCATCTGAAAAATGAGGAATATAACAGTACTGAACTTATATGGTTTTTTGTGAGGAGTAAAGGAGAAAATTAGCATATGGAAAGCATTCAGAAAAATGCTCACATGAGGAGCACTTAAAAAACACTAGGTATTATTTTAAAATATACTCAACTGTGATGCTTCCTAACCTGTTCAAGGGGCTGCAGCTGTTCGTTCAGGTGGTCAATTTTCTCCAATAAATGGTGCTCTCTCTTTTCTGAGACTCTTCTAAATGCAAGACTGTAAATAATCCACGAACCAAGGATTTCACGTGTTCCATCTCAGCAGTGTGCTCATTACTTGTTTTTTCTGAGAACAGACACAAGGGAAACAAGCCAGTCACCACATTGTTCCTGCAGGGTGTGTAAGTCTTTCCCCAATTATCTTTCCAAATATTATTTTAGGATCCACAGGGTAAGGTAGCTGGCATACAAACATGTAAACAAAGGTGTAACATACATTTGAAAAGCAGTTCAAGTGTATGTTCTTTTCAACACAGACAGTCACAGTAAAAAAGTGTGGATCTGAAAGGCAGTTCATATACAAGTTAAAAAAAAGTAACCAAAAACATGCCACTTTGGCATAAGGATTATTTTGAGCTGAAGGCAACTGAGAATAAACAGATACAAGAAAGGCTCTCTGGCCTCTCCCTATTTGCCTAAAAGCAGGACACAAATTTACAAAGACTCTCTACCAGAAAGAACACTAGATCCTTTTCAGCTTAGAGATTGCACCAGAGGAATCTACATGACAAACTTTAGTAGCTTTTAACTACCTTTAACTAACTTACTTGCTTTTCCACAATTTGCTGCCCCTAGAGACTCAAGGCCCTTTTCCTTTGTCTTGTCACAACTCTAAAGATGTACTGTTCTTTGTAGAAGACGCTCTGTCATTGAGGTTCAGAGCCACCTCTTTTAGAATTACTCATTCCCTGGATACCTCCCATGTATGTGTCTATGAAATACACTCATTACTAAACTACTGTTTGTTTTTTTCTTAGTAATCTATCTTGTTACATGGGTCCATCCCAGCTAAGAACCAAGGGAAAAGGGAAAATTATTTTTTAATATTTACAGGAGTTAGAGTTTCAGAGTTTTTAATATAAAGTTTTTTGATTACAGACTTCCCTCTTCTTGCCTTCTCTATGGGTTTATAAGTCCATATAAAATTAGGCTCAGCCTATGAGAAGTCCCTCAGGTTGATACCTTTCTTAGGACTGTAATTTTTCATTATCACTGTAAGAGAACCTAAGGGAGAGGGACCTTCCCACCAGGCAGCAGATGTGTGTCTAAAGTCAGTATCAGTCTAGTGAGTTTTCCAGTTTGTGTCAGTAGTCCTGAAGTTATTTTTCTTCCATCACTACCCAATTCAAGACTGTTGTGGTCTTTACCCTCTTCCATATTCTAAGCTATAGCTGCATACAGGAATGAAAGCTAGGCATTCCCTTTTAGGCTCTGAGACCTGTAGAAGAGTCATTGTCCCTTTGTTAATAAAAAATGTATTGATACATAAAAGATCTATATACAGAGAAAAGGCATAGATGGGACAAAATTTGGTCCAAAACTGTAGAGTATATAACAAAGACAGACAAAGCTGGACACTAAAACAGCAAGGGTAAATTTTATTAATAACTATTGCAGTAGGGTCCAGTGTGAACTGAACTCAACTTCAATTTGTGCAGAGGTGACTTTTTTTTTTTTTTTTTAAAAGACAGAGTCTTGCTCTATCAGCCAGGTGCCAGGCTGGAGTCCCACGTAGCTGGGACTACAGACGCGTGCCACCGTGCCCAGCTAATTTTTGTATTTTTAGTAGAGATGGGGTTTCACTATGTTGGCCAGGATGGTCTCGATTTTCTTTTTTATTTTTAATTTTTTTTTTTTTTTAAGATGGGGTTTCACCATGATGGCCAGGCTGGTCTTGAACTCCCGACCTCAGGTGATCCACCCACCTCGGCCTCCCAAAGTGCTGGGATTACAGGCGTGAGCCACTGCACCTGGCCGAGGTGACTGTTTTAAAGAAAGAATGACAGAATAGGCAGGGCGAACAGCAGGGACTTGAACAGAGTAAGGGAAGTGAAAATTTACAAAAAGTGGGAAGTTGGTTAATGCTACTGGGCCATCTGGGTTTGTTAACTAGCAACTATCCAGAAGAGAAACAAACTTATCATATCTTATGACAGGATGCAAGTAGAGCAAGGCACCCACAGGTTGGGAGTAAGAGCAAGAGTATGTCCTTGAACATTAGCATTTCAAAGAGAGACTCCCAAGTCCTTGAGAAGACAGGTCTGGGTAATAAAAAAAAATTTATACATCAGGCTGGGTGCGGTGGTTCATGCCTGTAATCCCAGCACTTTGGGAGGCCAAGGTGGGTGGATCACCTGGGTACAGGGGTTCAAGATCAGCCCACCCAACATGGTGAAATGCTGTCTCTACTAAAAATACAAAAATTAGCTGGGTGTGGTAGTGCATGCCTGTAGTCGCAGCTACTTGGGAAGCTAAGGCAGGAGAACTGCTTGAACTTGGGAGGCGGAGGTTGCAGTGAGCCGAAATTGTGCCATTGTACTCCAGCCTGGGGGACAGAGCGAGACCTCTGTCTCAAAAAAAATTACACCTCAAAGCAGGAGAGAAGGTTCATAATTGCAAGCTTTCTGAAGTAACTGCTTGTCTGAGTCTTTTTAGTGCTGCTATGACAAAATACCTCAGACCCTGTAACGTACAAAGAACAAAAATTTGTTTCCTTACAAAGAACAGAAATATGTTAGCGGAGGCTGGGAAATCCAAGATCAATGCAGTCCTGCCCTCGTGGCTTTGCCAAAATACAGCCATTGTATTTTGGAAGTACAAACACCAGCTGTGAGTTTGATTTCAGACTCATAGCTGGAGGAGAATTTGCTTCAGGATGAATCATGCTTGATTCTTGCCCATATCTGATTTAGATGAGACTTTGGAATTGGGACTTTTGAGTAGATGCTTGAGACTATTGCGATGGAGTGAATGTATTTTGCATGTGAGAAGGACATAAATTTGGGGGGGCCAGGGGCAGAATGCTATGGTTTGAATGTGTCGCTCAAAGTTCATGTGTTAGAAACCTGATCCCTAATGCACAGATATTGGGAGGTGGGACATTTTAGAGGTGTTTAGGTCATGACGACCAACATGAATGGATTAATGTCACTATCATGGGAGTGTGTTTGTTATCTTGGCAGTGGGTCCCTTAATAAAGGACAAATTTGGCCCCTGCTTGCTCTCTCTCACCCATGTGATGCTTTCTGCTACATTATGACACAGCAAGAAGGCCCTTATCAGAAAATTGGTACTAGCAGTGGGATTATTGCTATAACAAATACCTGAAAAAGTGTAAGTGGCTTTGGAATTTGGTAATGGGCAAAGGCTGTAGGAGTTTAGAAAAGCAGACTAGAAAAGGCCTGTATTATCAAGAACAGAGTATTAAGGGCAATTCTGGCGAGGGCTTGGAAGTTCTTTGCAAGTCCATAACAATAATGGTGTTTATTCCAGCTTCCAATAAGATATTCCTCATTTCAAAGAGCTTATCAGATTGGCCTTTGCGTGTGTGTGTGTGTGTGTGTGTATTAAAAAGATTATATATATATCCTTTGCCATATTCCTTATATATATAATATTTTTAGTAGAAACAAGGTTTTACCATGTTGGCCACGCTGATTTCAAACTCCTGATCTTAAGTGATCCACCCGCCTTGGCCTTCCAAAGTGCTGGGATTACAGGCATTAGTCACTAGGCCCAGCCTACCATTTATATTTCTACCAAGATTTTGATCATGACCATTTAAGTAAATCTCTAAAAAATTTCAGACTTTCCCTACAGCTATTATCTTCCGAGCCCTCACCAGAATTGCCCTTAATACTCTGTTCATAGCAATATAGGCTTTTTCTAGTCTGCTCTTCCAAACTCTTCTGGCCTTTGCTCATTACCAAATTCCAAAGCCACTTACACCTTTTCAGATACCTGTCATAGCAGTAACTCCACTCCTATTACCAATTTTCCATCTTAATATGTTTTCTACTGCAATAGCAGAATATCACAGACTGGGCAACTTACAAAGAACAAAATTTTATTTCCTCATGGTTCTGGAATCTGGAAGTCCAAGACCAAGGTGTTGGCATCTGGTTAGAACCTTCTTGCTGCATCATCCCATGGCAAAAGAAGGCAGAGAAAAAGCAAGTGTGTGTGCACAACAGCATAAGAAGGCGCCAAACTCATCCTTTTATAAGGAACCTACTGCCATGATAATGAACCTCTCCAGTGAAAATGGCATTAATCTATTCATTAAGGCAGTGCCTCCATGAGCCAAACACCTCACAATAGGCCTTACATCCCAACACCACAACACTGGGGATCAAGTTTCTAACATATAAACTTTGGAGAATATATTCAAAGTACAGAATTACTCTAAAGATGAGGTTCTATGGCTTACTGACCTATCACCAGGTTTTGGCTGGAATAAACAGTAAATTTTCCAGATGGTATTGAGTTTTCTCAGACAGGCATTATAAGGGAACTGGAGTTGTCATCCAAATGATGTGGCCCTGAGCTATTAGAAACTATGCAAATATTTGTTCAAGTCTCAGTGTGTGTGGTGTGAGGGGGGCAGTATTCACAAAATTTGTGCTGAGAGTTGACAGTTTTTATAGGCCATGGTTAATGCCTAGTTGAGAAGAGGGTTCAGAGGAACCTGAATAAAGTTTAGTCAAGGGGAGAGTCTTTGTCAAGTGGCATGAAATGTTTATCTGAGTTCAACAATGAGTGGCCTTAGCTCTGCTCTTTCAGAAACGTGGGCACCACAGAATTCATTAGTTACACCACCAACCTAAACTGACTCATCCCATTTGTCTGTGGCATCTCCTAACAAAGCCCAAAAATGAGAGACAATTACTCTTTTCCTTTTCTTCAGAAACTGCTTATTTCTTGAATATGTGTCTTCTACGTGAACTTAATTTTTAGAACCCAAATTTTCAAATCCAAATTTGCAATGTTTTAGGAATATTTTATTTAAATGGAGTTTACATAATTTTTTTTGAAAACTCCAAGTTTGTAATTTCATAAATTTCATGTTCAGTTAATCCAGTATGATTCCTGTCATTGTTTTCCTTCCAATTATGCTGTGTCTCTATTTACTTTACACTGTGAGACTTGGCAAGTCTGATACAGTTTTCATAAGCTGAGGCTCCAGTGAAACCTGAGGTCACTGACCTCCCAATCTCTAGGGAGGCTCCTGCCCCAGGAGTTCAATCCCAACAAACAGCCCTTCCAGGCAACAAGAGGGGTTTTCTAATGAGCTGACAGGAGTGGGAAGGTTGTGCTTTATCCCACTTGGACCTAAAGCTTACAGTCTATGTGGTGGGTTTGAGGGATGGGAAGGTCACGTAGAGTAATGGTATGGCCTGTAAACCATCTATTTTCACTTGTTTGCTCATACATGCAACCCAAAGAACAGGAAGTGAAAGACCTTCCAGGGTGTTAGAAACTCACTGGATATGGGGTTTGGGAGGCAAAAAAAAAAAAAAACTCACTGGACATGAAAGTTGTATAAAATCTTAACAGTGATTTCCACTTCCATATTTTTCAATTTCTGTCCCCCTTCTCTCTTTGAAGTTAAATACTACCCTGATGTTAAAAGAGAATTCGGAATGGAAAAAATTTATAAGTGTTAAAATGAGTCATTCTTTTTTTTTTTTCTTTTTTGAGACAGAGTCTTGCTCTGTTGCCCAGGCTGGAGTCCAATGGCATGATCTCAGCTCACTGCAACCTCCACCTCCCAGGTTGAAGGGATTCTCCTGCCTCAGCCTCCTGAGTAGCTGGGATTACAGGCATGCACCACCATGCCCGGCTAATTTTTGTATTTTTAGTAGAGATGGGGTTACCATGTTGGTCATGCTGGTCTTGAACTCCTGACCTCATAATCCGCCTGCCTCGGCCTCCCAAAGTGCTGGGATTACAGGCCAGAGCCACTGTGCCTGGCCTGAGTGATTCATTTTAATTTCTTTATTCTTGTTTGTATTTGAAAATCCCATATAATGTTCAAACATACAATTTAAAATTTTTTTAAATTATTTTTGTTTGAGAGATCCTCAGAGAAATGGCTGGTAACAGTGATGGGACATGATAGGTACAAGATCAACCTGGATCATCTTTCTATACCAAAAAGTAAGAAAGTGCTTACAAAAAGGCGGGAGAGGGAGCAAGTCACAAAGACACAGGAATCACTGGTGTTCAAACTGTACCAGATATGACTAGCTGGAGCTGCTCCAAGATGGAGGACTTCTTAAAAACCCAATTTCTTATCTAAATTCCCTCCCTGTTGATGGCTCTTGCCTGATCTAGAATTGGGTTGCAAAATGATGATTTTCCACCTCCAGAAATCATCCCACATTTATCAGTAGATGCTCAGCATCTCACTGTAAGTAAGAGCCTTCTATTATTTGTTGATGTATTTTATCACCAATGTATTAAGGCATAGACTTATGAATTCTTCCCCCTACCCTTAACAGTCTGTAATTGCGGCTTACTGGGAGAAGCCTCAGGAGCCAATACTAGCAGGAATTCCTAAACTGTAATTGGTAAATTGCTGGACACTCAGTATGAACTAGTTTTGAAGTAAAAACTCCCACACTTTCATGAGTTTTATCTCCTGGAATCTTAGCAAGTTCTCACAGTGAAGATCAGAGATCAGAGAAAAATACTGTGCCTGCTTTGGGCAGGCGGAAAGAAAAAATAACCATTCTGAAATAGCATAGCCCTGAGTACATGTCCTCCATAATAGGAAACTACTAGAGCCTTATCTGACCTGGAGAAAGGGCAATTAGTCAACTACAGACCCTTCTAGCCTTACTGTCTCACACTGGAAAATAAAAGAGGTTAAGAAACTCTTGTAAAGGTTACAGCCTAGAGATACAAGCCCAGTTAAAAAGATATATATATTTAATAATAAGATTATAGAATGATTCCTCTCCTCAATATCTTACCACTACATTAACAGAACTCCAGTTTTATATAAGGCACAGATTCTATTTGACAAAGAATTTATAGGGGAACCCCAAAACATCAGCAGAAACAAAAATAAGAACATTAGAGGAAAGCCTCTGATAACCTACAGCTACAGCAAACATTAAACATCTAACTCACAGCCACATAAAACTTCACACTAAAGACCTATTCAGCTCAGTTTCTATTGCCTGACACATCATGTCTAGCTTTCAGCAAAAAATTTAAAGACTAGCTAAAAGGCAAAGAAAAAAACAATAACAATCACAGTTTGAAGAGACAAAACAAGCATCAGAACCAGGCTCTGATACAGCAGAGACTTTGGACTTATCAGAGTAAGAGAGTAAAACAATTATGATTAAAGGCTCTAATGGAAAAAAGTGTACAACATGCAAGAATATATGGGTAATGTAAATGGAGAGATAGAAACTTAGAACCAAAAGGAATTGCTAGAAATAAAAACCACTGTAACAGAAATGAAGAATGTCTTTGATGGGTTCATCAGTAGACTAGATGCTGAGGAGGAAAGAATCAGTCAGCTCAGGGTATGCCAACAGAAACTTCTCAAACTGAAGGTCAAGGAGAAAAAAGAATGGGGGAAAAAAAAACCAACAAAATATCTAAGAACTGTGGGACAACTGCAAAAGTGTAACTTAGGCATAATGGGACTACCAGAAGAAGAAAAAGAGAGAAAGGAAAAGCAGCAATATTTGAACTAATAATGGCTGAGAATTGTCCAAAAGAATATTGCTAGTGGCCAAAATGGTAGTTCAAGATGAAAAAGAGCTCTAAGAAAGAGTCAAGACTTCCAGTTTCCTATCTGACATATAAAAAACTCTTAAGGTGGCTGGGTGCGGTGGCTCCACGCCTGTAATCCCAGCACTTTGGGAGGCCGAGGCAGGCGGATCATGAGGTCAGGAGTTCAAGACCAGCTTGGCCAACATAGTGAAACCCCATCTTTACTAAAAATACAAAAAATTAGCCAGGCGTGGTGGTGGGCGCTTGTAATCCCAGCTACTTGGGAGGCTGAGGCAGGAGAGTTACTTGAACCTGGGAGGAGAGGTTGCAGTGAGTGGAGATTGTGCCACTGCACTCCAGCCTGGGCAACAGGCTGACTCTTGTTTCCAAAAGAAAAAAGAAAAAAAAAAAAACTCAGAAGTTGTCACTCCATCCTAACAATTAATAAATGGCCGAATACACTGAAAATCAACAACTCTTCTTAGATGCATAAGAAAACTAAGGTTAGAGGGAAAACTGCTATGCCCAGAATTGAAGAGATAGATAAATACAATCACAGGTTAGTGAAGCAGAGACTCATGAGTAGAAATCTGCAAAGAATCAGTACCAGGGTAGAAAAACCTGAACTGACATGGTTCAGTATGTAAAAAAAACCCTGGTATGTAACTGACAAATTGCTGGAGGCTCAGTGTGGACAATTCAAAATGTAAACACTTCAGGGAGTCCAATAGGTGGGGGCATACCCACACTTTTGTGAGTTTCACTTCTGGGAGCTCTACTAGGTTCTCATAGTGAAAACTGAAGAAACATCTCCTCCTTCTGGCCGCAGGAAAGGAAAAGTAGTCATTTTGAAATATGCCAGACAATTCTATTATTCTTTCTTTTGAGACAGAGTTTTGCTCTTGTTGCCTAGGATGGAGTACAGTGGCTGGATCTCGGCTCACCACAACCTCCACCTCCAGGTTCAAGCACTTCTTCTGCCTCAGTCTGTAGCTGGGATTATAGGCGTGCACTACCACTCCCAGCTAATTTTGTATTTTTAGTAGAGACAGGGTTTCTCCATTGTGGTCAGGCTGGTCTTGAACTCTCAACTTGAGGTGATGAGTCTGCCTCTGCCTCCCAAAGTGCTGGGATTACAGGCATGAGCCTCCGCGCCTGGCTTTTTATTATTATTATTATTTTTTTTGAGACAGAGTCTCATTCTGTTGCCCAGGCTGGAGTGCAGCACTGTGATATTAGCTCACTGCAGCTTCTGCCTCCTGGGTTCAAGCAATTCTCCTGCCTCAGCCTCCCGAGTAGCTGGGATTACAGGTGCCTGCCACCATGCCCAGCTAATTTTTGTATTTTTAGTAGACATGAGGTTTCACCATGTTGGTAGGCTGATCTCAAACTCCTGACCTAGTGATCTGCCTACTTCGGCCTCCCAAAGTGCTAGGATTAGAGGCGTGAGCCACCGTGCCCGCCAAATTCTGTTTTTCTTAACAAGGATTGTCCACAAGGTAAATTATTTTTCCAGAGCCTAATCTATTGGGATTTCATTAGAGCTTAGTTAACCTAGGAGGAAAGAAAAGCCCAACTTCAGCACCCTATAACCAACCTATCCCACCTAAGATGATGGGGGGGTGGGGGGAAGGGCTGAGAAGCACTTGTGAACACAGTCCAGGGGCACAGGCTCACTAAAAGACAGAGACCTAGTCCTCTTAATCATAGGACTACAGAACACTTACCCTCCATACCTTATCACTATATTACAAAAGGCTTATTTACTGCAGTTCCCTTTATCCAGTATATCATATCCAGCTTTTAACACAGAATTACAAGACTTACTAAAAGGCAAAAAACACAGTTTGAAGGGACAGAATAAGCATCAGAACCAGAGCCAGACATGGCAGGAATGTTGGAATTATCTGACTAGCAACTTGAAGTAACTACAAATAATATGCTATGGAATCTACTAGAAAAAGTAGGTAACATGCAAGAACAGATGGGTAATGTAAGAAGACAAAGATGGAAATTCTAAGAAAGAATCCAAATAAAATGCTAGAGATCAAAAACATTGTAACGGAAACGAAGAATGCCTTTAATGGGCTTATTAGTAGATGAGACATAGCTGAAGAAAGAAACTCTGAGCTTAAGGATATTTCATTAGAAACTTTCAAAACTGGTAAGCAAAGAGAAAGAAGATTGGGGGGGAAAAAAAAACCCAGAAGAGAATATCCAAGAACTTTAGGACAACTACAAAAGGAATAACACGTATGCAATGAGAATACCAGACGGAAAAGAAAGGAACAGAAGAATTATTTGATTAATGACTGAGAATTTCCCCCCCAACTAATGTCAAATAGCAAACCACAGATCCAGAAAGCTCAGAGAACACCAAGCAGAACAAATACCAAAAGAAACTACACATAAGTATATTATTTTCAAACTGCAGAAAATCAAAGATAAAGAAAATAATTCTTAAAGAAGCCAGGGTGGGGTAGGGGGGACCTTTAGCTATAGCAGAGAAAATAAAAGAAGTTAAACCTGACTTCTCTGAAATCATGCAAGCAAGAAGTGGGACATTTAGTGTTGAGAGAGAGAAAAAAAAAGTCTAAAATTCCGTACCCTGTGAAATTATCCTTCAAAAGGAGAAACAAAGATATTTTCAAACAAAAATTGACTGAATTTGTTGCCAGCAGGCCTGCCTTGCAAGAAATATTAAAAGTTCTTCAGAGAAAAGCTAGATGATTTAGGTTGAAAACTTAGCTCTACAGAAAAAAAGAGAATCAGAAAAGGAATAGCAGAGGTAAGATAAAAACCTTTATTTTTATTATTCTTAATCTAGTAGATAACAGTTGGTTCAAAAGAATAATGGTAACCCTGTTTTTCACTATGTATGCTTATATACCTATGCTTATGAATCACTGAAATGAATGACAGCAGTGAGACAAGGGACATGAGGGAGGAACTGGAATTATTTTATTATTAGGCATTTGCATTAGCCATGAAGGAGTATAATGTTATTTGAAAGTAGACTTACAGTAATTTTAAGTGTATATTGCAAACTCTTAGGCAACCACTTTTAAAAAAAAGTATAAATAATATGCTGGAAAAGGAGAGAAAATGAACTACATAGAATGCTCAATTAAAAACCAAAAAAGGCAGAAAAATGTGGAAGACAAAACAGGAACAAAAACAAGGGCAACAAATAGAAAACAATAGCAAAATGGCAGATATTATGTATATCAGTAATCAATTTGAATGCCAATGATCTAAATAAACCAATCAAAAGACAGAGCTTGTCAGAGTGGATCAAAAAACCAGATCCAACTACATATCGTCTATAAGAAACCCACTTTAAATATGAAGACATATATAGATGAAAAGCAAAGAGATGAAGAAAGATATACCATGCTAACACTAATAAAAAGAAAGCTGCACTAGCTATATTAATTTCAGACAAAACGGACATTAGAGCAAGGAAAAGCTACCAGGAGTAGAGAGACTTTACATAATAATAAAAAGGCCAGTTCTCTAAGAAGACATGACAATACTTAATGTGTATGCTCCTAACACAGCATCAAAGTACATGAGGGAAAACCTAATAGAACTACAAGAAGAAATACAACTTATCAAAATTTATGGAAGGCAGTGAAAACAATGCTCAAACTCAGAGGGGAATCTATAGCATTGAATACTTATAACGGGAAAGAATAAACACCTAAAATTTAAAAATCTAAACATATACTTTAAGAAACTGGAGAAAGAGGAGAAAACCAAATGAAAAGCAAGCGGAAGAAAATAAATAAAAAATACAGTAGAAACCAGTAAACTGAGAACAGGAAATCCACAGAGAAAAATCAATGATGTTAAAAGCTAGCTCTTTGAAAAAAATCAATTAAATTGATGAACTTTTAGCCACATTAATTGTGACATGGTAATCGTCCTATAAACTGCATACCTCGGCTTTTCCGTTGAAACTGCTCTCTGTGACCCTAACGTGACAGGCAAGCAGTCCAAACCCACGCCATCTTGGCCCCTGTGTAAACTAACGCTTATCTTGACTTCTGTGAACCACTTAAGTAACAATCGGAATGTCCGAAGCCCCTCACCCTCATCTCTGCCCAGGAGGTGATTTACGGAATGTCCAAAGTCCCCTTGCCCTCGGAATGTCTGAAGCCCCTCACCCCCCATCCCCCGCCCCTCACCCCCACCCCAGAGGTGGTTTATGGGCATAAAAGGTCTTGACACCCTCCTTTCAGGGCCACAGGTTGGAGAGACACAAGTCCTCCATGGCCGCCGGCAATAAAGACCCTGCAATTTGGCATACTTTTGTCTTGGTGTTAATTTTCTATGCTGGCTCTGGTACATTTGGAGGCCCCAGCAAGATTTATCTTCGTCCATTACCAGACAAAAGCCATCTCAGAGTCTTGCCCGGGCGGCCACTCCTACCTTGGGAACCTCTAGGGGAGGCACCCCCTGAGACGTTCCAGGGCCCCAGAGTTCCGGCCCCCTGGAGGACGGGGCAACTGCCCGCTGACATTCACCCAAAATTCCTCAGGGTCCTGGGGAACCTCTGACCTCTGGAGGTAGGTGAGTTCTGGAAATCAGGGGATCAGTCTGTCAGGAGGGCCTAAGTCGGGGGACCGAATGCGGTCATTGCAACTCTAAACAGGCAAGCCTACCGTAAAACGTCACTGGAGGCTCAGGTTGCCTCACTGGAGGCTCAGGTTACCTCACTGGAGGCTCGGGTAATTTAGTTTTTGGCTGTTTTCCATAACCTCGGTGTGAGAGAGAGAGTGAGTGTGTAAATATGTAGTCCCACGGCTAAAAGGCTCTGAGGCTTGTAAGGGCCTTCACCTGAGGTTCCACGGGGACATCTTAAGGCATAACGGTGATTCATCTCAGGACTGAAAATTCTAGGTAACCAGGCCCAGGGTTTATACGGTAGCCAAGATGCTCTGAAATATCCCTCTGGGGGATGTGGCAAGGCAGGCATCGGACTAGTCTCCCATCTGGGGGGCACCCATTGTTTGTGTGTCAATCCTGTATGTGGTTTTATCCTTATTGTAGATACACCAGTTTTGTTAAACTCCTGTTGGCTAATATACAGTAATTTAGGCCTGCTTTCCTTGGAGTGAAAAATATTCTACAATGGGTAACGGACCACTGGCTGCAAGGGACCTTCACTGAATTCATGCCCGTAGAAGTAACTCTGTTCTCCTGCTTTCTCCTATTCTCCTACTACTGAGGCCTCATTTCTTCTGACTCTGCCATGTTGCAAATAGCTTTAGCCCCATCTCTGTTTGTTTTCTTTCTCATTATAATCATTGTGGCCTGTAAGTTCTCTCAGCCACCCATGCCAAGACAGGAGTATTTCTGCCCATGTTGGGTATAATTTCCTTTTCCCTTCATCAGCTAATGTCCAAAAGGAAATTCTGCCCGCAACGTCTCGGGTGTAGTTTTTTCTCTGTCCTGGGAAATCAACTCCTAGACAAAAAGGTGTCAACTCTTCTTGGCCATTTGTGGTGGAAACAAAATAACTGTCTGTTCTATCAAAAAAATATTAAGTGTTGTTATGGCTAGTGCTCTGAAGCCCACCCCTATTCAGTTTTTTAGCACCACTCTGACTGCTGGGAGGTGGGGGTGTCACAGCTTAATAAGAACAGACTGGCAAATCTCTTGTCAACTCTGTATGCTATGGTGAATTCAAAATTCACACCCTGTGAACCTCCCTGTGTTTTGCCATTCTCCAACTTTCCCAAGGCCACTAGACGTCAGGTGTCATTTAAAAGAAGACCACGCCCGAACGGCACTAAGCCTATACAAGGCCTATTACTGGACCCTCTGGGGCTTAAGAGAATTCTGTCCTCATCCTTTGCCCCTCCTACCTGTTCCCCTGGCCCGTACAAAAGACAGACCCATTAAATTAATTGTACTTTCCTTACAAAATTTAGCTGTAAAGGCACTTTTAAAACCAGTGCTGAGAAGGGCAGAACACGAGTATAATGCCAGCCAAAATTAAAAATACTATAAAAACCACAAAACCCAAGTTATAATCGGGAAACAGAAACCCAGAGAAGAGAGAGAAAGTAAACAGAAGAGGAGAGAGGACAAGAAAGTAGGGGAAGGGGAAGATGAGAGAGGAAAAGAGGGGAAAGGAGGGAGAGACAGAGAAAGTAGGGAGAAAAAGAGAAGAGAGAAAAGAGAGGGAGAGCAAAAAGAGAAAAATAGGGAGAGAGGGATTTAATGCTTTTTAGGGTCCCTGTGTCAAGGCTACCAAAAGCCTCAGGGTCGGGGAACTTGCAGCCGGCCCAGCGGTTGCGAGCTCCGTTTTAAACTGACACAAAAAGCGTTTTTTTTTTCTGCCGGCCGCCAGCCCCGCCTGGCTTTCAGGTAGGCCACACTGCCTCAGGGTGCAGTATCTGCATCCAAAATACAGCTTGAAAAAGTTTCTGCCTACCTTTAAGGCGAGTGGCCTGTTAGCACAGTAGTTAAGGTATAAGGCCTGCAACTGCAAAGTTGTTAGTTCAAATCCTCAGTAAAGCCAGTTTTAAATTAGTAAAATCTCTTGGGGGAGATTCAAAAGCTAAAAAAAAAAAACCAAATGGGGTCGTCTAGCTCCTGGCCTTGTACCCCACTGCATAATGGCCAACTTCAAGGTTGGGTTCTCAGGCCAATATGGGGTGAAATTAACCCCCCGTGGCTAAAGCGCTTCATAAAACAGGCTAAACTTCAGGTCATGTTAGCCGGCCCACAAAAGGCCCCTGCAGCGCCAGCCATTCTCCCTGACCCAAAAAAGAATCTAGAATTACCTCTGCCTTCCTGTAGACCCTCTGGACAGGGGTCTCAGCACCCCTCTCCAGACAGCACTGGTAGCCAGCCCTTACCCTCTGGACAGGGTCCCAGCATCCCTCTCCAGACAGCACTGGTAGCCAGCCCTTGTCCTCACTCCACACCCGTAGTGGGGCTCCATACCCACCCAGGGTATTACCCCTCCGGGAGGTGCCCCCAATGGAAGGAGGTAGCGGGGGCCACCCCTTCTTCATCCACATCCCCTTGTCCTCTAGTAATTTATACAATTAAAAGGCTCAACACCCTCCCTTTTCTAAAAGGCCCCAGGCACTCACAGGGCTCCTAAAGTCTGTCTTACAAACCCACCTGGGAGAATTGTCAACAATTATTCCTAGTACATTTACTGCAGAAGAAAGAGGCAAAATTAGACAGCCCATAAAGCCATCATTGGAACAGGGGGGAAGCTCAGCGGAGGACCACCGGGAGCAAATTAATAAAACTTTCCCTTCCACCCGACCCCAGTGGGATCCAAACACCTCGGCAGGTCTACAGACTCTAAACAATTTTCACCGGTACCTACTAGAAGGGGTTAAAGGAGCAACCCGCAGGCCCACTAACCTCTCCAAGGTAAAAATTGTAACTCAAGGCCCGCAGAGTCTCCGCTGCCTTCTTTAAGCGTCTACAAGACACTTATCACACCTACACTCCTATTAACCCTGAGGCTCCAGAAAATCAGCAGGCCATCAATCTGGCTTTCCCTTTCCCAGTCAGCCCCAGATATTAAAAAAAGTTACAAAAGTTAAAGGGATTCCAGGGAATAAATTTAACCCAATTGCTAAAAATTGCCCAAAAGGTTTTTAACAACGGGGACACTTCAAAAGCCAAACAAAATAAAAAAGTTATTAAAGCAGCAATAGCAGCTCTTCAGAAAACCCAAGTTATCCCACAGGGACAGGGAACCCCACAGGGGAGCCCCCCGGGGTCCCCAGGACAGGACGCAACCAGTGCCCGTACTGCCGACAGGAAGGCCACCGAAAAAATAAGTGCCCAGAGAGAAGAAGGCGAGAAACAGCTCAGGAAAAGCCACCGAGGGCCATTCTCAATTTAAAAAGCCAGGATTAACAGCGCCAGGGCAACACCTGTCAGCTTCCTAGTCAACACCAGGGCAGCCCACTCAGTCCTTACTCAGTCCCTAGAACCACTATCTAGTAGAAAAACAATTATCCGGGGGAGGCACAAAAAAACCACAACAAGCCGTTGGACCACCAACCAATTCGTTAATCTGGGGAATGGCACCATTACCCACTCCTTTTTAGTCATTCCAAAGTGTCTGTACCCACTCCTAGAATGGGACTTACTCCACAAACTTCAAGCAAATATTTCTTTCGGTGAGAGACAGGCTTGCCTCTCAATTCCTCCTCCCTTGGCATCAGGGCCACCCCAGCAAATCCTCATCACCTGTGCTCTGTCAAACGAGTATCTCTTGCAGGAAGCTTTATCCTCAGAGGCAAATCAACCTCCAACATCAGACCTCCTCTGCCAATTCCAAGAGAATGTACCTGGAGTGTGGGCTAAAACAAATTCCCCAGGCTTGGCAAGTCACTGTACCCCAGTCGTGGTCCAGCTATTGGCAATGGCAACTCCAGTCCAGGTACGACAGTATCCCATAAGCCAGGAAGCCAGACAGGGAATTGCTCCACATATAACCAGACTCCTAAAAGGAAGAATCCTTACTACTTGTAAGTCCCCCTGGAATACCCCCTTGCTCCCTGTCTTAAAACCAGGCACAAAGGACTATCGGCCTGTACAGGACTTAAGGGAGGTAAACAAACGAGTAGAAACTGTCCACCCTAGGGTTCCAAATCTGTACACCCTCCAAGGTCTCTTGGGCCCAGAGCACCACCATTACACTGTCTTAAATCTCAAGAATGCATTCTTTTGCATTCTTGTCCCAGACCACAGTCCCGGTCAGTCGCCTACCTTCCAAAAAGACTTAATCCCGTAGCCTCTGGGGTGGCCAGCTTGTCTGAGGTCGGTGGCAGCTACAGCCCTGTTAGTCAAGGAGGCGGACAAACTAACCTTTGGGCAGGAGTTGAATTTAGTGGCACCCCACGCGGTAGAGTCAATACTCCGTGAAAATAAATGTCAAATGCCCGCATAGTTCAATATCAGGCCTTACTTTTAAACCAGCCCTGCATAAAGTTTTTAAAGGCTACAGTTTTAAACCCTGCCATGCTGCTACCTGACAGCAAGCCGGAGGAGCCCATACCCGACTGCCAACAGACAGTGGACGTCCTCCACACTGCTCAACCGGACCTCACCGATGTCCCCCTACAAAACCCAGAGGAGATACTGTATACGGACAGCAGCAGTTTCATGGTCAATGGAGTCAGGTATGCCAGGGCAGCTGTAGTCACCCTAGAGCGGGCTGTCTGGGCCCAGGCTCTTCCACATGGAACCTCAGCCCAAAAGGCAGAACTCATAGCTGTGACAAAGGCCTTAAATCGGGCAGAAAAAAAAAAAAAACTGTTAACATCTACACGGATAGCCGGTATGCCTTTGCTACGGCTCATGCAAATGAAACCATTTATAAAAAAAGGGGGAACTATTTACCTCAGAGAGAAAAACCATCAAAAATTAAAAAAAATCCTAGCCCTACTAGAGGCTATATGGAAGCCCAAGGCACTGGCATTAATACACTGCAAAGAACACCAGAAGGGAAATTCACCAGAGGCAAGGGGAAATAGGGCGGCTAACCTACAAGTCAGACAGGCAGCCTTAGGACCAGTAAAACCTGACTCTTCTTGTAACTCTGCTGGCCCCAACCCTGCCCTCTACCCCTAGGTACTCACCTGATGAAGAAAACTTTGCTAAAGAACAAGGGGACACACAAGATTCCACAGAATGCTGAATTCTACTGGACACAAGGATTGTAGTTCCCAAGGCTCTAGGACAGGCCCTAGTTAAGGACACACACCAGGCCACTCGCTTAGGACAGACCAAACTAACTAAGCTGCTAAAAGCCAAATACTACATTCCCCACTTACAGAAACTTATCAAGAAAATTACTACTCGGTGTAATGTATATGCCTGAGTAAATCCAAGAGAGAACAGGTCTAGCCAGGTAAGAGTAAAACTCAAAGAGACTAGCCCTGGGGATCACTGCAAAGTAAATTTCACTGATATGAAACCCCCAGCAAATGGCTATAAATACCTCCTGGTGTTTATAAATACGTTCTCTGAATAGGTCAAAGCCTTCCCCACTAGGTCCGAGACTGCTTCGGTGGTCACAAAAAAACTATTACAGGACCTTGTTCCTCGGTTTGGCCTCCCTCTAACGCTGGGGTTGGACAATGGGCCCACCTTTACTGCACAAATTTCTCAGAGCCTAGCCAAGGCCCTGGGTATGTCCTAAAAATTACACTGGGCCTATCATCCCCAAAGTTCAGGGCAAGTCAAACAAATGAACTGGACCCTAAAAAAAACCCTGACAAAGTTTATCTTAAAAACCGGTAAAAACTAGGTCAGCCTGCTTCCTTTTGTCCTCCTCCGCATCCAATGTACACCCTATCAAAAAGGCTTCTCCACTTTTAAAATCATGTTCAGCAGGCCACCTCCCTTACTCCCCCAGACCCATGGATACCGTGCATGTTAAAGTCCATAACTATACACTCCTTAAGTCCTTACAGGCGCTCCAGTCTATTCAATCCCAGATACACCAGCTCATTAAAGACACCTGTCCCACCCCCACTGAACCTCGAAGACCAGCCAATACAGCCCTTCCAGCCCGGGAGACTCTATCCTTGTTAAAAAATTCGCCACCTCCAGCCTCATCCCCTTTAGAAGGGACCCTACATGTTTATCCTCACCACACCCACCGCACTCAAGGTGAACAGACTAACGGCCAGAATTCATCACACCCACGTTAAGACTGCCCCACCGGAAAAACAATGAAGCGTCAAACACTCATCCCTCGATTCACTAAAGCTAAAACTTGTGCGCTCTTCGCGGTCGCCACCCTAATCCGTGCTGTAAATCCCTATAGCAAACCCCCCGCTAAAACCCACCTACTATCAGTGGGTCCTCACCAAGGGCTCCGCTGGAGGATATGTTAGTTCCTTAACCGAGAAAAAATCCACCCTAGTCAACTTAACCCTAAAGTACATTCCAAAGAACCCCATTACCTTCTCCCTAGACATCTGTGCCCTCCTGGGCCCCCAACCTAAATTTCCAGAACAAGTGAAGGTGTAGCCAGGTGCGGCAGTTCAGGGGCAGAGCAACAACTCCAGACCACGGAATTATATCTGTGCCCAGGATCCACCCCACAAAAAAAATGGAACTGTAAAAACTTAAATAAATTCTTTTGCCTCCATTGAGGTTGTAAAACTCTCTTACTATATTAAGGTACACCAAAAACATAAACTCCTTAATCTCTTTAACCGAGACTCTCCCCCATCCCCCATGCTACACCAGGTCTTTTAACCCACTCAAGATAACTGTAACTACCCCAGATAGTAAAGAGACAACGGGGTGAACCTGAGGTCTCAAAGTATATATGCATGAATGGGACATGGGAAACATCTTTACCATCCAGCATATAACTCGCCCAGACCAAACCGCCCTATAAAACCCATTGCCCAAGTCATACAACAAGAGGCCCCCCTAAAAATACAAAGCCCCCTCATCCAAATAATCAATACCCCCCCCCCCCCAACAACCTTCCCCTACAACCCCAACTCGGCTCAAAGAAAACACAACCCTGTTAACCTTGTTATCCTCGGCTCACCACCTCCTCAACAAATCTAACCCAGATTTAAAAAAAAAAACTGTTAGCTCTGTCTAAACCCTCAACCCCCCATTTTATATCAGGTTAGCTTCCCAATTACCTGCCAACCTGTCCAATTCATGCTCCCAATCCACACTCCATTTAACCCTGGGAGACATAAAAGGGTCTAAGCACTGCTACCACTCCCCAAATTACACCCTTGCAGGTTCTCCCTATGGGCACTATTGTAATATCTCCCACAATGTAACCTTTAATGGTAAAAACCTTTACTATCGGGCCCCAAATATCACTTTAGACTGCACTTTTAGCCTCACCAACTGCATTTCCACATACCAGTTCAGCAGCTCCACTCCCATACTCTGCACCCCAGTACACATCCTCCCCAGGGTCAACATTTATAATAGCCAACAGGAACCTAACCTCCTGGCCCCATGAAATATTATTACTGCCCAAAGGAAGCGAGTCCCTATCGTCAGCCCTCTACTGGTTAAATTAGGTATTGCTAGCTCCACCGCAGTTAAAGTATCAGCTCTTATAACTGGGACCAAAATTTTAAAACTCTCTCTCAGCACATAAATACTAATCTAAGCCACTTAAAAAACTCTATTTCCCAACTCACTAATCTGGTTAAGTCTTTGGCTAAAATAGTCCTCCAAAATAGGCGAAAACTAAATTTGCTATTCTTAAAACAAGGGGGGTTATGTGCCACCCTTAATAAACAATGTTGCTTTTATGCTAATAGGTCAAGCCTCATCCAAGAGAGCCTCTCCCTGGTCAAACAGAATCTCAAAACCAGAAAACAACTTCAAAAGGCTTCAAAAAGTTAGTATCAAAAAAATGTTTTCCTGGTCCCCTTGGCTCACTTCCCTCCTTACGAGCCTGGCAGGACCTCTGGCCCTACTCCTACTAGAACTCATGTTCAGCCCCTGCCTCCTAAACCAACTGCTCAGGTTCATAAAATCTAGGGTAGACTCCGTAAAATTAATGATATTAAGGTCTCAATATGGGCCCTTAAAACAAACAAACAATACTGACCTGTTAAAGAAATCAATACTTTAATTCCTGTAAATAAAACAAGGGGGGAATGTGAAATGGTAATTGCCCTATAAACTGCATACCTCTGGCTCTTTCTGTTGAAATTGCTCTCTGTAACCCTAATGTGACAGGCAAGCAGTCCAAACCCACGCCATCTTGGCCCCTGCAACTTGTAGTAAGTAACTAAGGTCTGTATTTTCCACCCTACCCAGACAATGTGTAAACTAACGCTTATCTTGACTTCTGTGAACCACTTAAGTAACAAATGGAATGTCCAAAGCCCCTCACCCTCATCTCTGCCCAGGAGGTGATTTACGGAATGTCCAGAGTCCACTGGCCCTCGGAATGTCTGAAGCCCCTCACCCCCACCCCCGCCCCACACCCTCACCCCCTAAGGTGGTTCACGGACATAAAACGTCTTAGCACCCTCCTTTCGGGACCATGGGCTGGAGAGACGCGAGTCCTCCATGGCCGCCGGCAATAAAGACCCTGCAATTTAGCATACTTTTGTCTTAGTGTTAACTTTCCACGCTCGCTCCAGTACAACATAATGAAGAAAAAAAGACAGACAACAAGTTACTCATGTTAGAAATGAAATGAGGGGATTTAACTACAGATTCCATGGACATTAAAAGAAAAATAAAGAAATACTATGAGCAACTCTTTGACCACAAATTCAAGATAAAATGGATTAATTCTCCAAAAGGTACAATCTGTCAAAACTCAAACAAAAAGAAATAGACAATCTGCATAAGCCCATACTTATTAAGCAACTGAATCAATAAGTAATAAAGTTCCAAAACAGAAAGCACCAGATCCAGATGGATTTCCTTGGTGGATTCTACCAAACGTCAAAGGAAGAAACTGTATCAACTCTCTACAACCTCTTTCAGAAGACAGAAGCAGAGGGAAATCTTCCTAACTGATTCTATGAGGCTAGCATTACCTTAATACTAAAACCAGACGAAAACATTATAAGAAAACAAAACCATAGACCAAGATCTCTCATGAATATAGACACTAAAATTCTCAACAAAATAATAGCAAATAAAATCCAACAATGTCTAAAAAGACTGCTACACCACAACTAAGTGAGATTTATCCAGGCAGGCAAGGCTTAACACTTGATATGAATTCATGTAATCTATCACATCAACAGACTAAGGAAGAAAAATCACATGATCATATCAATATACGCAGAAAAAGCATTTGACAAAATCCAACACCAATTCACAACGAAGACTCCTAGCAAACCAGGAACAGAGGGCAATTTCCTCAACTTGTGAAAGACAATGAGAAAACAAGTCATAGCCTGGGAGAAAATATTTGCAAAAGACATATCTGATACAAGACCCATCCCAAACATACAAAGAACTCAAAATAAAATGAACCTGATCAAAAAATGGGCAAAGATCTGAAAAGACACCTCAACAAAGAAGACATAAATGGCGAATAGGTCTGTCAAGAGATGCTCAACATCGTATGTCATTAAGAAACCGCAAGTTAAAACAATGACTACACACCTACTACAATGGTGAAAATCACATCCAAATCACTGATGTCACCAATTGCTGGCAAGGATATGGGGCAACAGGAATTCTCACTGCTAGTGGGAACACAAAATGACACAGCCACTTTGGAAGACCAGCTTGGCAGTTTTACACAAAACTAAACACTCTCACCATATGAGTCAGCAATCATACTCCTGGGTATTTAACCAAATGATCTGAAAAATCTATGTGCAAACAGAAACCTCCATATGTGTGTTTATAGCAGCTTCAATCATAATTGCCAAAACTTGGAAGTATCCCAGATGTCCTTCAGTAGGTGAATGAATAAATTGTGGCACATACAGATAATGGACTATTATTCAGGAAATGAGCTAACAAGCTCTGAACACATGAAAGAACCTTAAATGTTTACTAAGTGAAACAAGCCAATCCGGCCTTCCTCTTCACTTTCTTCTTTACTTCCCCTTGTCTCCTTCCTTTCTGCTCCCTTTTCTTGTCTCCTCTCTTCCTCTCCTTCTTCTTTCCCCCTCTTGCCTTTCTCCTTTTTTCTTCCCACTTTCCCTCTTTTTTCACTCCTCTCTCCCACTCTTTAGTATTTTCCCTGTTGTACCTCCTTTTTTAAATATTCTGTTTTCTCTTCCCCAGCTCTTTCATGTCCCTGGTCCTACTCTGATGCGCTCCCACCCCCACCAAAAAGAAGGAAAGAAGCGAATCTGTAAAGGCTATACAACTGGCCCTTCTTTTGTGGGTTCCGCATCCGTGAACTCAACCAACCATGGATTGAAAATATTTGGAAAAAAAATCGAATAAAAATTAACAATACAACACCAACAAAATGAATAAAAAACAATGTAGTATAACAACCATTTACATAGCATTTACACTGTCTTAGGTATTATAAGTAATCTAGAGATTTAAAGTATATGAGAGGAGTATGTAGGTTATACGCAAATATAACAACATTTTATATCCGGGCCTTGAGCATACTTGAATTTTGGCATCCATGAGGTTCTGGAACCAACCCCTACAGACACCGACGGATGACTATATACCACCTGATTCCAACTATATAACATCCTGGAAATAATGAGGTTACAATGAGCTACGATCATGCCACTGCATTCCAGGCTAGACAAAACAGAAACAGTAAGATTTATAGTTACTAGGGTTTGAGGGGAAGAAGGGTCATGAATAGGTGGAGCAGAGAGGATTTAAAGGGCAGTGAAACTTTTACTGGTGAAATGACTATGTGACCTAGCTGAATTTCTACCCTGCCTTAACTCTACTTATCGTTAAGAAACAGGATGCCTCTGGTTTCCCTTTGTGACCATACTGGCAGAAACTTGTGGGATACAAGATGGCAACTGAGTTGACCTCTGATGAACGTTTAGCTTCATTATAATCTAATTTCCATGCTAAATGACACTCCCACCAGCACCATGTCAGCTGACAATCAGCATGACAATGACCAGGAGAAACCATGAAAGGAAGGCGGCACTCTGGTTCCAAGAGGTTCTCTGCCCATTCCCAGAAAAGACATGACTATTTCTCCCCTTGCTTTTAATGCACAACCCCCTCATTAAAGATGGGGTGGCTCAAGTCTGTAATCCCAGCACTTTGGGAGACCGAGGCAGGCGGCTCATCTGACCAACATGGTGAAACCCCAACTCTACTAAAAATACAAATTAGCCAGGCATGGTGGCACATGATTGTAAACCCAGCTACTCGGGAGGCTGAGGCAGGAGAATCGCTTGAACCCAGGAGGCGGAGGTTGCAGTGAGCCAAGATCTTGCCATTGCACTCTAGCCTGGGCAACAAGAGCTAAACTCCGTCTCAAAAACAAAACAACAACAACAACAACAACAAAGATATCCTATATCTGTGGCTTCCAGGCTCTCATGAGCTGAGAAACTGATTTGTGAGCCACTATCCTGCTTCTCAACTCCACAGCCATCCACTTAAGCCTGCACTGCTTGACACTCAATTTTGGTTTTACATATTGACTTTGCAACACTGAACAGGAAAAGATTTCATCTTTTTTTTTTTTTTTTTTTGAGACGGAGTCTTGCTCTGTCGCCAGGCTGGAGTGCAGTGGCGCAATCTCGGCTCACTGCAACCTCTGCCTCCTGGGTTCAAGCAATTCTTCCGCCTCAGCCTCCCGAGTAGCTGGGACTACAGGCACATGCCACTATGCCCGGCTATTTTTTGTATTTTTAGTAGAGACGGGGTTTCACCATGTTGGCCAGGATGGTCTTGATCTCTTGACCTTGTGATTCGCCTGCCTCGGCCTCCCAAAGTGCTGGGATTACAGGCGTGAGCCACCACGCCCAGCCGGGAAAGATTTCATCTTTTGGGGAAACGGTTTTGTTGGTAACAAAATTATTCTGTATATACAATTTTTTTTTTTTTTTTTTTTTTTTGAGATGGAGTCCCACTCTGTCATCCAGGCTGAAGTGCAGTAGTGTGATCTTGGCTCACTGAAACATCCATCTCCCAGGTGGAAGCGATTCTCCTGCCTCAGCCTCCTGAGTAGCTGGGATTACAGGTGTGCACCACCATGCTCGGCTATTGTTGTATTTTTAGTAGAGACAGGGTTTCACCATGTTGGTCAGGCTGGTCTCGAACTCCTGACCTCGTGATCTACTCACCTCGGCCACCCAACGTGCTGTGATTACAGTACAGGCATGAGCCACTGTGCTCGACCCTATTATGAATAATTCTTAATGTCATAGATAGGTTCTTTTTTTTTTTTTTAAAGACGGGGTTTCACCATGTTGGTCAGGCTGGTCTTGAACTCCCGACCTCAGGTGATCCACCCACCTTGACCCCCAAAGTGCTTGGATTACAGGCGTGAGACACCACGCCCGGCCGATAGGTTCTTGAAAACTGCAACTTTAAGTGAAACGACTACAAGGAAACCAATTTTACCGCAGGCTAATTGAAATAAGCAAGAATTAGGTTCTTTTTCTTTTGGGGAGGGGCCAGGTTTCTCCATGTTGTTCAGGCTGGTCTCGAACCCCCAACCTCGGGTGATTCACCCACCTCGGCCTCCCAAAGTGCTGGGATTACAGGTGTGAGCCACTGCGCCCAGCCCAAGAGTTAGGTTCTTACAGCATATTTCTGGTCATAAAAACATCACCAAACTTGTAAATAAAGACCCAAAACACTTTTAATGTTAAATATGGAAATAAATGTGAGCTATATATACATTTAAGAAAGATTAGAACAAGTAAGAAATTACTTACATTACGTACATTAATGATGAATACATGTAGTTCTACATTTGTCACAATCCATAGAATGTACACCACCAAGAGTAAATCCTAATGTAAACTATGGATTTTGGGTGACAATGATGTGTCAGTGTGTTCACCAATTTTTAACAAATACACCAGTCTGCTGTGGGATACTGATAGTAAGGGGCGTGGGGTACAGAAGGCATACGAGAACTCTTTGTGCTTTCTGCTCAATTTTGCTTTGAACCTAAAACTACTTTAAATAATACAGTTTATTTTTTTAAAAAGAGTTAAGAGCTGGCCGGGCGTGGTGGCTCACGCCTATAATCCAAGCACTCTGGGAGGCCAAGGCAGGCGGATCACCTGAGGTCGGGAGTTCAAGACCAGCCTGACCAACATGGGGAGACCCCATCTTTTTTTTTTTTAAAAGAGTTAAGAGCTATACAACCATTTAAACTTGAATTCTTGATTTTAGGCCCTACCCCTCTCTTAACCCAATAATGTCGGATTAAACATTCAAGATCCTGAAGTAAAATCTTGAAAGTCCAAAAAGGGTATATGGGACTTAAAGCCCTGCTAGGCAACTGGTAGTGATCACTTATACCCCTGCTGGAAAAGCCTAAACATTGGTTTTCCAAAGGCTTTTTGGTCATCTGATAAATTTAAAGATTCTTACCATAAACTTTGTTCCTTCTAAAAACCTCACAGCTAAAGGTAAAAGTTAAGATACCAGCCTGGGCAACATAGGGAAACTCAATCTCTAAAAAAGTGTTTAAAAAAAAAAAAAACAAACTAGCCAGGCATGGTGGTACATGCTAGTCCCCACTTCTCTGGAAGCTGAGGTGGGAGGACTGTTTGAGCCCAGGAGTTTGAGGTTACAGTGAGCTATGATGACGCCACTGCACTCCAGCCTGGGCAACACAGCAAGTGAGACTTCATCTCAAAAAAAAAAAAAAAAAAAAGAAAAGTAATAGTTGGATAGCTGTGTTTCTTACCTTTCTTTGGACACTGTACATCATATGCTATTTCATTAATGACAAGTTTAAAATCATTCATTAGCAAAATATCCATCAAGGTAGAAGCTGAAATCTTGTTGCCATCTGAAAGAAAAACATCATACAAGAATATGTCTTTGTTTTAGAACAGTAAGAACCATTTTCTAACACATAGAAAATTACTAACCCAGGTCTTTACAATGTAATAGTGGACATTTACTTTTTGAGGGGTGTCACCAAACCCAAAGACTATTCCCATTGAGGGGGAATCCTCCCGTGTTGCTCTACCTCCCATTTCATTGGATGAAACACAACAGGCAGGCACTCCCTCTCCCACCTTACTGCACATTTCAGCTGTGCTGGAATCCAAGTAATGCCCTTGGTGAAACTGCATCTGTGGAGGGTCATGCAAAAATTCAGGGGAGGTGAAAGCGTTGGGAGTGGAGTGTAGGCAGCAGAGCCCATCAGGTGGTTCCTGGGCTAACCTGGTCTGTGTTCCTGTCTTCTCTTAGTTCCTGCCCTCTTCTGAGCCTGTCCTCTGTCACTTGCAACATGAGAGCCTGTTGAGATACTCCTCTGCTTAGCCAGAGTCCATTCTGCTGCTTAACAGCCAAGCTTCTGATTGACACATGTAGGCATAAGGGTATAACTTTTTAAAAAGCCTGCCTTTCTCTTATTTCTAATTATTAGAGGTAACTGATTTGTGGTGGTTAAAAAGTTAGTAGGCTCATCTCCTTTTAGAGCTTGAAAAAAATGAACAGGCAAACTGTCAAGGAGGTGAGGATAAATGAATGTCATTATGCCTAAGAAATAAATTTGCGTTGTATGGTTTATTTTGTGGAGGGGGAGAGAGGCACGAGAGATTCCAATAGTAATTTCAAATATCCTAGGAGTATTTCCGGAAAAAAAAAATCTTGAAAAATTTTAACCACAATGTGCTATGCACCGCTTTTCATATAGCCTAGTTTTTGTTATATTTTTGCATCAAACTTTAATGTAATCCAGGTGTTAAGAAAGCAAACTCACTGAAGGATAAGCAAAAAATTGGTGCTGGGTAAAGGTTTCTTTTTCTATCATTTTCCCTTCAGAATAGTTCACGTATAATTACATGAAATTAAGTCCAGGAAAATGCTGGATGTGTATTTTCAAATCCTGGCCTGGCATTCATTGGGTTACATTCAACCAGAGTGATTTTAGCTACATTAATATGTGTGACGACAGGACTACCACTGGTAACATCCGAAGAACCTGGCTGCTGCCTCCTCTCTGCCTCCCTGTAGTTCTTTTGTTCTAGAAGGCTGCAAATCAAGTCTGCACCTGCGTCTGTTCCTAGAATTTGGCTGTTTGGGTTGCTGTTCATCAGTTGCAGTGAGATCATTTTCCGAAAAATTGCCAAATAATTCAACCCACACAATGGGCAAAACTGTGACAAGCTTAGAACATTCTTTTCAAGCCCAAATTAAATGCAGGCGAATTCCACCCACCGAGTCTCTTAGAAAAAAAAAAAAATCAGCGACACATCAATTGCTTTATCTTTCCAAGTGTCATTTAAAAATTTACATGTAAATTACTTCAAACCAGCTCCTTAAAATCTTACTATAAAAAGACATCCACTGAATATGATTTCTCAGTTGAAATACTACATTATCCTTTATACAAAGGTATGAATAGCAAAAGATTGACATGAAACATTTTTAAGCACTAGCAATTCAGTGTTAAATTTTTCATGTATTCTGGATATCAATTTAAACCCCCAATAAGGTGTTTGCAATCAGTCCAAAGAGTCCCTTTTCTCTAAGATTCCTATTCTCTTTGTGCTGTTTCAAAGCTAATAACTTTATTTTTAGAAATAAGCAGGGCAAACATCTATCGTTGTTTTAACCTCTCTTATCTCATTGGCTTCGATAATAATTGAGTACACACCACCAAGCAAGCACTGCTCAGTGTAATCCCTTCTGACTTCCAGGTTTGCATCTGCCTGCCCCTAGAAGCTCAGAAAGGTGGGCCCTGACCCATGGAAAACACCCACGGACATCCAGTGTTCCTGTGCCTGGGGGGAATGTCTGTCTAGTTCAAGGATGAAATATTAGGAAGCCCATTGTGTCATAAGGCTAAAATCTTACTCTCTGATCCAGGCTTCGGCAGGAAGAAAGGGCCCCTTCCAGCTAAATCTACAGTCCTAACACAACCTACAATAAGCCTTTCCTAATCTACCCTTCCCCCACCTCTCAGAACTCCTTTCTCCCAGCTCCCTCCTTTGCAGCCACTGTCTAGTAGGCTTCCACCTCAGCAGAGTCTCACTCTGTCACCTGGGCTGGAGTGCAGTGGTGCCATCTCGGCCCGCTGCATCCTCCGCCTCCCAGGTTCAAGTGATTCTCCTGCCTCAGACTCCCGAGAAGCTGGGATTACAGGTGGTGCACCACTATGCCCAGCTACTTTTCGTATTTTTAGAAGAGAAGGGGTTTTGCTATGTTGGCCAGGTTGGTTTCAAACCCCTAATCTCAGGTGATCCGCCTGCCTTGGCCTTTTCAAGTGCTGGGATTACAGGCATGAGCCACTGTTCAGCCCTTAGCTCTCCTCCCTCTACGGGACTTCCTCCCTCATTTCCCCCAGGTCTTTGTGCAAATGTAACCTTAGCAAGCCCACCCTGCCCACACACACCTTCCACACTCTGCTTTTTCTTCATAACACTTATTATTTAACATAATACATAATGTATTTATCTTGTTTACCTGAATATGAGCTCCATAAGCGCAGGAGTTTTTATCCCTTTTGTTCTTTGTGCTACCTCTAGCATACAGAACAGTGCCTGGCTTATGTTAGGTGCTCAATAAATATTTGCTGAATGAACCAATTAATCTCCATTTTCCAACTTCTATATCTATTCTTTAATTAATTTGGAACTTGGATAGGGAAAAATAATGTTTATTTCCCTTTCAAAACTGCAACAGTAATCATGAACTTAACTTTATTCTAAGCATTTAATATCATAATAAAATAATGCAAATTTATTAATTTATCTATATTTGCAGTTTCTATATATTGGGCTAGGGTAAATAATTCTTTATTCTATTTTAGGGGCAATTGGTCTAAGATCACTTCAGACCATGAGAACATAAAAGCTATATTCTAAATTTTAAATATCTAAACGATGAAATACTTCTGGGTTTTAAAAAAATGTATATTCTTCCTATGAACTAATTCTGCCAAAAAACATACTAGACTGTAATTGCTTTATAATAGAAGTGAATGAATTTTTTTGTGTACTTTATTCACTGGCTTATTTTAATCATTAAAACTGCATTTTGTTTTCTAATTATTCAGATTTTGCTGAGAATTGCACACTAATGCCTGTGCCACTAAGATTTTCTTGAGAAAAACCTTTAAGGCTAAGTTTATAAAATAAGTAACTGAAATTTACATAAAATTTATTCCATTAATTTTTCACTCAATGAAATTAAAACAGTTTTTTAAATAGTGCTGATGCCTAAAAATGAAAGAGTAAGAACCACATTTATTATCTAATGAATTAAACAACATACTTCTTTCTAGAAAAGTAAAGAACCAAAAAAGTTCACAAGAGAGACAGAAACCCTGGGACAAAGTTGTAAAATATATATCCATATATACCTGCTGTGAAGATGGCTGCAGTTTTGATACCCTTATCTTCATTGCGCAGGTCCTGAAGGAATGAACCAACTGTTGACAACATTGGTTTGACTACAAATTGACAACGTTCTTTTCTAGATGGCAAGGTAAGTGTTATCAAGGGAAGGCCATGTCTATAATTAACTGCTATTTCTGTTAAAAAAAAAAAAAAGATAATACAGGAGTGGGTAAAATTTACTTTAATGAAAAAAAACTTAAAATACAAGAATTCTCAAAGAAATGCTCAAACATGAAATTCACAAACCTCTGAAGTCCTATAAAAATCTGTAAATTGTTCCTATAGTGCCTTCATTATACTACAGTTTACATATTCCCTACCACTCGGTAACATTTTGGTGTAGCACCTACCACACTTTATTATCTGCTCGGAGTCTTTCCAGTGGGTTGGCGTGGTGGCTCATGTCTGTAATCTCAGCACTTTGGGAGGCTCAGGTGGGTGGATCGCCTGAGCCCAGGAGTTTGAGAGCAGTCTGGGCAACATGGCGAAACCCCATCTCTACAAAATCTACAAAAATTAATCTGGCACGGTGGTGTGCGCCTGTAGTTGCAGTTACTTAAGAGGCTAAACTGGGAGGATGGTTTCAGCCTGGGAAGCAGAAGCTGCAGTGAGCCAAGATGGTGCCAGTGCACTCCAGCTGGGGTGACAGAGCTAGACTCTGATTAAATTGAAAAGAAAAAGAAAGTCTTCCCAGGTAAACAGTTAAGTTCTTGAGGACAGAAACGATTTTTTTTCTTTCTTTCTTTTTGCCCCCGCAACTCCCCTTTCTTTTTGAGACCAGGTCTTGCTATGTTGCCCAGACTAGAGTGGGACGATCATGGCTCACTGCAGCCTCTATTTGGGCTCAAGCGATCTTCCCACCTCAGCCTCCTGAGTAGCTGGGACTACAGGCATGTGCCACCATGCCTGGCTAAACTTTGTATTTTTTGTAGAGATGGGGTTTTGCTTTGTTGGCCAGGCTGGTCCCAAACTCCTGAACTCAAGGGATCTGCCCACCTTGGCTTCCCAGAGTGCTAGGATTACAGGTGACTGTGCCCATCCAACTATTTCTTATCATCTCTAACTCTTCTGATTGCTGAGGTGGACATTTGACAAAGACAGCAGCTATATTACGGGAGCACAAAAGGGTGAAAGTGAACCCAGTCAGGGGGTGGAGTGGGATGTGGATAGTGTAAGACAATCTATTCTGCTCAAAACTCGCAGCTCTTTATTTGGAAGAAAGGAAAACAATTAACATATGAATCAAATGATAAGAAAGCTTACCATCAGGTGGCACCACTGTACTATAATGGTGTGACTGGTAGTATTTCAGATTTCCACATAGCTTCACACACAAAACCTACAAGAAGGAAAGTTTAGTTTGTTTTTTAAAAAAGAGTGGGAAAGATGAAATAAGTGTGTTTATTTTACCAGAAGATTCTTCTTAATACTATATGAAAAGCACAATGAAAAACTCAACTTGTGACGCATCCCAGGGTGGGCCCTTGGCAAGCTCACTGAACCTTCCAGCCTGTATGCTTGCCTGCTACTATGTATGCTGTAGCAGTAACACGTGGGACGTGGTCCTCAAACTGGAGTGTGAAGCCCGCTGAAAATCCTAGAGTTCTGTGAGAAGTTTTACGCTCAGTATTTCCTTTCAGGTAATAATCGAAAACAAATGGATACAAGTATATACAGTCTAGGCCGGGCATGGTGGCTCACGCCTGTAATCCAAGCACTTTGGAGGCCAAGGCAGGCGGATCACCTGAGGTCGGGAGTTCAAGACCAGCCTGACCAACATGGTGAAACCCCGTCTTTATTTAAAAAAACAAAGTATATACAGTCTAGATACATGATTCTCAATATGTGGCCCCCAGACCAGAAGCATCAGCAACCACTTGGGGCTCATTAAAAATGCAGAGTCACAGATTCAGACCAGACTTACTAAATTATACTCTGCATTTTAACAAGATCCTCAGATGAGTCACATGCACATTAGAGTTCACACTGCTCTGTGCTGCCTACCATGGTAAACACTAGTTAAATGTAGCTATTTAAATTAGTTTAAATTATGTACAAGTGGAGCACAAAGAGTCATGCCTCTAATCCTACCACTTTGGGAGGCCGAAGCAAGAGGATTGCTTGAGCTCAGGAATTCAAGACCAGCCTGCCCAACATAGTGAGATCCTGTCTCCTATAAACGGCAGCTACAAAAAATTATGTACATAAACATCCAGAATCTCAGTCACCTTTGCCACATTTCAAGTGCTCAAAAGCTCCCTACGCCTACCGGCTATCTCACTGAAAAGCAAAAACACAGGAATAGGATATTTCTATCATCACAGCAAGTTCTACTGGACAGCAGTGCTGAGTCTACAACATCTGAATGGCCACGTCACCATGGAACATGTTTTGGGGGCTTGTATTGGTGTTTGTGTTTACACAACTGCATTGGTGCTTAATGAAGACCTAATGATATCGTGGTGCACTGTGTGAACAAAGATACTGTGGGGAGTAGGAAGAACGGGCATGAGGAATTGGCTCATAGGCATTTGGAACTCGAAAGGACTTGCGCCAGAGAAATTAGTACCAAACTCACAACATGGTGGCTGTACACTGATCCATAATTTTTTTTTGTTTTTTTAATACGGAGTCTCCCTCTGTTGCACATGCTGGAGTGCAGTGGAATGGTCTCGGCTTACTGCAACCTCTGCCTCCCAGGTTCAAGCGATTCTCCTGCCTCAGTCTCCCCAGTAGCTGGGATTACAGGCACCCGCCACCACGCCTAGCTAATTTTTGTATTTTTATTAGTGACAAGGTTTCACCACGTTGGCCACATTGGTCTCGAACTCCTGACCTCAGGTGATCCACCCTCCTTGGCCTCTCAATGTGCTGGGATTACAGGTGTGAGCCACTGCACTTGGCCCTAATCCATATTTTTGCATGCATCACCTTACAGTAGTTTATTAACAATAAGTTTGCCAGTAACTGGGCAATGAATAATTCTTTTAAAATTGCATTTAAAAATTTTTCAGAATTTGAGGGTACACTATTAAAATAATAAATTACACCTATAATCCCAGCACTCTGGGAGGTTGAGGCAGGTAGATAACCTGAGGTCAGGAGTTCGAGACCAGCCTTGTCAACATGGTGAAACCCTGTTTCTACTAAATACAAAAAATTAGCCGGGTGTGGTGGCTCATGCCTGTAATCCCAGCTACTTGGGAGGCTACAGCAGGAGAATTGCTTTGAACCTGGGAGGTGGAGGTTGCAGTGAGCCAAGATTGTGCCATTGCACTCCAGCCTGGGCAAAAAGAGTGAAACTCCATCTCGAAATTAATAAATAAAATAAAATAATAAATCAGCAGTTAAAAGTGTGCTCACTGTTTCAAAAAATAAAGATGACACTGACCCAAATGACACTCCATTATGCTCGAAATTAAAAGAATCTCATCAAATAAGTGAAACAAAACATTCAAATACGTATTTTAGTATTAAATACAACATAGGCAGTAAGTGCCAACACAACATCATCTTTTACAGTAAGGCTGTTCACTTGAGCTTTATTTCTTTTTCTTTTTTTTTTTGAGACAGAGCTCACTCTGTTGCCCAGGCTGGAGTACAGTGGCGCGGTCTTGGCTCACTGCAACCTCCGACTCGCAGGTTCAAGCGATTCTCCTGCCTCAGTCTCCCGAGTAGGTGGGATTATAGGTGCCTGCCACCACACCTGGCCAATTTTTTGTATTTATAGTAGAGATGGGGTTTCACCATGTTGGCCAGGCTGGTCTCGAACTCCTGACCTCAAGTGATCCGCCTGCCTCATCCTCCCAAAGTGTTGCAGTTATAGGTATAGGCAACCATGCCCAGCCTGAGCTTTATTTCTAAAAATGTAGCTCACTACTAAGATGAGAAGAAAAAGGCAGATGATGTCTTAAAATGGATGCAAATCTCAATAAAAAATATAGGTAGATGTTCTCCAAGTGTGGATAATGGATATTACAATACTGTCTACTACTTTTAGCAAAACTACATAAAAATGAGACAAAATGTATCCACTTGAAGACACATCAGAATTCTCTATCAAAATACTTCTATAAAAATATTTAATGAGACAAATAATCTTCCATGCATAAAAGTCAAATACAGGAAGGTAGGGAGTAGGCCGGGCATGGTGGCTCATGCCCATAATCCCAGCACTTTGGGAGGCCGAGGCAGATGGATTGCTTGAGCCCAGAGGTTCGAGACTAGCCTGGGTAACATGGTGAAACCCTGTCTCCACGAAAAATACAAAAAACAGTTAGTCTGTCATGGAGGTGCATGCCTGTAGTCCCAGCTACTCGGGAGGCTGAGGCAGGAGGAGGAGGCTACAGTGAACCAAGATTGCAGCTACTGCACTCCAGCCTGGGCCACAGAGGAAGACCCTGTCTCAAAAAAAAAAAAAAAAAAACAGGAGCAAAAGTTAAAGCCCCTCCGTTTACCTCCCTATAATCCTGCAAGTCTCCCCAGAGGTAACCACTGCTAGTAGTTTGGCGTGTATCCTTCCAGACTTTTTTCTACACATTACCAAATTCTTTGCTAGAGTCCGAACAATGGTAAAGACAGCTTATGAGTCAGGTTTCTAAATGCCATTGGTGATAATTCAGTGATCACAAATTTAATATACTGATAAAATTTCAGGTGTACTACTGAAGAAGTAACTGTAAAGAGGTATCCACACGACAACCAGAAGATGCTGCAAGAAGGCAGAGTGGGCAGAGAAAAACAGCAGGGCTTTCTCAAGCTTTTGCATGCCTAAGAATCACCTGGAAGCCTTGTTAAAAACACAGATTCCTGGACCAACCCCCCACAGAGATTTTTAATCTAAAAGGTCAGTTTATATTTGCATTTTTAATAAACTCCAGAGGTAAACTGAAGTTTCAAGTACGAGGACCACACTTTAAGAAGCCGGGCTTTAGCTCGACCTCTCCCCAACTCCCACCACCACACACATATCCTGCTGCTCCAGGCTTCAGGGCACCATGCTAAATTTCTGCATAGAATCATCCTGAATTCCAAATTTTAGTGCCTAGTCAAGTGCTACTGCCTTTAAATGGAATTTAGTATCAGGGCAAAAGATGATTTGGGCTTCTCTTTAATCATGGTAACAGAAGCATTTTTGTTCCTGACCACAGAGCTCCTGTATCCCCTGGAATTTCCTGGGTGATTAAAGTCACCCTGTGGTTTTAATCAGGTAATTCTTGGTGGGATGCTAGATGGCTTCAGAATGGGACTGGACGCCAGAAAGATCAAACCTTGATTAGAAACCTAGAATGTTCAGCCCCATCTTCTCAGCCTCCAGGGAGGGAAGAGAGGCTGGAGATTGAGTTAACAAATCTATTATGCCCACATGATGAAACCTCCATGAAAGTCCCTAACAATGAGGTTCAGGGAATTTTCAGGTTGGTGAATGTAACCACATGCTGGGAGGGTGACACAACCTAACTTCATGAGACAGAAGCTTCTGGGCTTGGGACCTCCGAACAGTGAAAACTTATGTTCACACAAACTATACCTTGCTTTATGTATCTTGTAATCCAACAGTTTATCTGTATCTTTTAGAATATCCTTATAATAAACCAGTAAGCATAAGGAAAGTGTTCCCCCTGAGTTTTATGAGCCATTTTAGTAAATAACTGAGGTTGAGGATGTTATAAGTAAAATTTCGATGTCGCAAAAGAAATAGCACTACAAGATAAATCCTCTCAGCAAGGCAGTTTACTTCTATACAAGGGTGCAGCGTACAGATGGTGCCTACACGTTTGGACAAGGGGGAAAGGAGTACTTATGCCTGATGGGGGACGTCCCTACTGCTGTGTCATTCCCCTATTGGCTAGGGTTAGAACGCACAAGCTAGACTAATCCTGACTGGTTATTTTAAAGAGAGCAGGGGTCCAAGCTGGAGTGGCAGGGTGGGTGTTTTGGTGGGATAGATGGTTATAGGCGGGTCAGAGCAGGTAGCCGGGGTGACCTAGGTCAAAGAAAGTGACTGAAGCAGGTGACTGGGGTGAGTCAGGATGGAGCCAGGGGCCGGGGGGAACAGATGTGAACTACTGATTAGAACTGGTGGAGAAGGTTGTTTACTGGAATTACAAGGAAGTTAAACTTTAAAACAGAGGATTAAAGAATAAGAGAGCTGAACATATTGACATATTGATTCTTTGAAGAGAAACTTGGGGTTCACCATAACAAGGAGGGGGTCATGGAAACCCCTGATTTATAGTCTCCTGTGAGAAATATTAGAGGCTCAGGACTTATAATTGGCATCTTAAGGGGTGCAGTCTTGTGGGACTAAGCTGTTAACTTGTGGGATCTGATGTTAACTCCAAGTAGATAGTGTCAGTATTGATTTAAATTGTAGGACACCCAGACAGTGTTTTAAAAGTTGGAGAACTGGTTGTTGGTATGAGGAAAATATCCACATATGTGCTGTCAGAAGTGTTCTGTGGGTAGAAACAGATCATAGTAACCCGTATGAGCATTGTGAATTTACCTACTTCTGAAAATTATCTTGTAGTAGTCTAAAACAAGAAGTAACTGAAAGTTTGACATTCTGTTGGTAGGAGACACTAAAAGTGGCCCATGTCTAGATCAAGCTAAGCCTTCTAGTGACTTAAGAACTTGATCTATGACATCTTTTTTTTTTCTGAGACAGAGTCTTACTCTGTCACCCAGGCTGGAATGCAGTGGCACAATCTCTGCTCACGGCAACCTCCGCCTCCTGGGCTCAAGCAATTCTCCTGTCTCAACCTCCTGAGTAGCTGTGATTACAGGTGCCCACCACCATGTCCAGCTAATTTTTGTATTTTTAATAGAGATGGGGTTTCACCATGTTGGCCAGGCTGCTTTTGAACTCCTGACCTCAAATTTTCCGCCTGCTCGGCCTCCCAAAGTGCTGGGATTACAGGTGCGAGCCACCGTGGCTGGCTAATCTATGATATCTAAAGTATCACTATAACATCCAGAACAGTGACCTTATGCTGGTAGTCTAAGAGCTGACTCAGGCCACAGGAATCCAGTTGGGGGCAATATAAAATTTAACTAGACAGAAAAGGGCAAGTGCAGAAAGAAGGATAAATTCCTACTTAGAATCTGTAAGCCAAAACTCTAATACATGAGGAATTAAATGCTAAGAAAAAAAAAATCAACAAATTTATTTTGAAGAATAATTTTCTTTAGAGAAAAATAAAAATAAGAGAGTCATGCAAAACAGATGTTAACATAAATTATATTTGGGGTCTTCAAAAAGATAAAAGGGGTAACTGGCTTCCAGAAAATGAACAAGAAATTATGATACTAAAGTTAGTAGAAACCAAAATGAGTGACTATGAATAACTAATTAGAATTCCTAGAAATGAAAAAGTCTATGTACATGTAAAAAGGCCAGCTTACGCTGGGAACGATGGCTCATGCCTGTAATCCCAGCACTTTGGGAGGCCGAGGCAGATGGATAACCTGACATTAAGAGTTCAAGACCAGCCCCACCAACATGGTGAAACCCCATCTCTACTAAAAATACAAAATTAGCTGGATATATTGATGCATGCCTGTAATCCCAGTTACTCAGGTGGCCGAGGCAAGAGAATTGCTTGAACCCAGGAGGTGGAGGTTGCAGTAAGCCAAGATTGTACCACTGCACTCTAGCCTGGGCAACAAGAGTGAAACTCCATCTCAAAAAAACAAAAACAGGCCGGGCACGGTGGCTCACGCCTGTAATCCCAGCACTTTGGGAGGCCGAAGCGGGCGGATCATGAGGTCAAGAGATTGAGACCATCCTGGCCAACATGGTAAAACCCCATCTCTACTAAAAACACAAAAAAATTAGCTGGGCGTGGTGGCGCGTGCCTGTAGTCCCAGCTACTCAGGAGGCTGAGGCAGGAGAATTGCTTGAACCTGGGAGGTGGAGGTTGCAGTGAGCCGAGGTCATGCCATTGCACTCCAGCCTGGCACCTGGTGACGGAGTGAGACCCTGTCTCAAAAACAAAAACAAAAACAAAAAAAACCAGGGCCCCCTTAATAGCCTAGACAAATTCTAGTATGAATAAAGTCAATAGAAAAGAAAATGAATTGGACAATAACTCTCCTAGGTGCCACACAGATAGACACAGAAACTCTAAGAATACAAAAAGCAATTAATTCTCATACATCGCTGGCAAGAATGTAAAATGGTACAATTATTCTGGAAAACATTTGGCAGTTCACACGTATATGTAACCCAGCAATCCCACCCTAGCTTTTTACCCTAGAGAAATAAAAGCCAACATTCATACAACTTGTACAAATGCCATTTCATTTCCTCCCACTAGAGTGCATACTCCCCAGGAGCAGGCAGGGACTTGGTCTGGTTCACTGCTGTATCCCCAGCACCTAGAATAGTGCCTAACACATAATAGGACCTCAATAAATACATGTTACATGAACACAGGAATGTTTTCAAGATGCCATGAAAATAATTACCAACCTAGAATATTATACTCAGGAAAATTACTTCAGGCTTGCTATGATTTGAATGTGTCCCCCCAAAGTTCATGTGTTGGAAACCTAACACCCAATGCAACCATGTTAGGAGGTGGGGTCTAATGAGAGGTGTTTAGGTCATGAGGCCTCCACCCTCATGAATGGATTGATGCCAATTATGAAAAGGCCTGAGGCTGTGGGTTTGATTGATCTTTCTTTTTCCCTCTCTTGCCCTTCCACCTTCTGCCATGGGATAATGCAGCAAGAAGAACGTGACCAGATGTGACCTCTCAAACTCTGACTTTCCAGACTCCAGAACTGTGAACTAAATACATTTCTGTTCATTATTAATTACCCAGTCTATGGTTCTTGTCACAGCAGCACAAAACAGATTACAGCAAGGCTGAAAGAAATGAGTTTTTTAGGTATATCCAAGATCATGGCTTCCTTCCACAGATTTTCGAAAGAACTTCTTCAGGAAGAAGAGAACTAACCAAGTGGAAGCCGAATACAACACTATTATGAGCTGAACTGTGCCCCAGCCCCTGCAAATTCATATATTGAAGTCTTAACCCCTACTACCTCAGAATGTGATTGTACTTTAAAGAGGTTATTAGGTTAAAATAAGATCATTAGTGTAGCCCCTAATCCGATATAGCTGGTGTCTTTATAAGAAGAGGTGATTTGGACAGACATGTACACCCAGAAGAAAGACCGTGTAAGAACACAGGGAGAAGACAGCCATGTACAAGCCAAGTAGAGAGAAACCAACTGAGCCAACACCTTGAACTTTAACTTCTGGCCTACAGAAGCGTGGCAAGGAGGGTGTCCAAACAGTGGAGGAGCAATTAGTGTGGGTGTCATAGCCCGAATGGGATGAAGAGGGCCTCTGCATGGAAAATAGGCTCAAACAAAAGTGCTGGAGCCCAACTGGGGTAAGAAGTCATCTTCACAGGGGAAGGAGTGCTGGTGGAGCTTGAGAGACTGTCACATACAGAAGACTGACCAAAAAAGAAAATATATCAAGAATAATGGAAGCCAGATTTATGCTGTCCAAGAATAGAACTACAGTTATGGAAAAGGACTAGAATAAACCCTGTAGTGTTAATTGGAGCTTAAAGTACTGGTATGAAATCATGGTTTTTAATATGCAAAAATATAAAGAAACATAAATAAAAATAAATTTAAAACTTTTAAAGATGCAAATGTTTCAAGTATGTGTGTATATAAATTTTAAATTTTACATATTTGTTTTTATATTTACATATATGTACATATATATGTATACATACATTCTGTCTTTCTGAGAGAGCCTATGAGCAGTGACACCCCTAATAATAAACATCCAGCATCCAGATCTTGGCACCAAATATATGCTTATCTAAGAGGAACCAAGGCTCTTTGGAGAAATGGCTAATTCTTGGGCTGAGCATGGAAAGGACAAAATGAACCTAGAGCATCTCGCTGTACTATAAAGCAAGGAAGTGCTCAATGAATGATGGGAGACTTATCAAAAGAACCCAGAAGGCAGGTCAAAGGGGGTCCTGATGGTTAAATCTGGAACAATTTTTAGCATTAAATAATGATAGTAACAAATTATAATCCATTGAAGGAGATAAAAAAACCCATGAGTGTATTCTGATACAATTAAGTGAATAAAGTTTAATAAGTAATGAGACATTTACAATTTTAAAATGCCTCCACACAAAAGCATTAATCCCAAAGAAAAAATAACTTCAAAGGGAAGAAGCCTGGCAGATATCATCTTAAATGATCAAAATTAATATTATCAGTAATGGGGTGAGTTGAAATCATGCAATGAGAATATGGTACTCTTTTGTGATACTCCTGACGAAAATGCTATATAATCTGAAGCAAATCACAAGGAAATATCAGACAAACCCAAAAAGGCATTCTACAAAATAATTGTAATATTTGAAAGAGTCAAATCATGAAGAACGTTAAAGATGTTGTACTGATCCAGAATGGAAGAGACATGACAGCTAAATTAAACTGCGATTCTGAACTTTTATCAGCAAGGAACATTATTGGGAAAATTGGCAAGATTTTAATGAGGTCTAAAAATTACACAGTGGTAATGTATTAACAGTAATTTTCTGATTTTGATGGTTGTTGTTAAAATGGAGAATGTTCTTCTATTTCTGGGGAACTGGCATCAGGTCAGCAATGTATACTCGAATAGTTCAGAAACAAAATATTCTTCCTACTGCAGTCACAACTTTTCTATATGTTTGAGACTGTTTCAAAATCATGCAATTCTGAGAGACCAGTAGGCAGAAGTAAAAAAATTAACAATTCAAAAAATAATAGGTTTAGAAAAACAAAAAAATTACCATATCCAGAAATAAGTGATTAATAAGGAGGAGTCAAATATTCAATTGACCTTTTTTGCATGCCAGTAGGAAACTGTGGTTACTTGGGAAATTGAAAACAAAAAAAATTTTAAAGCAAAGAAACTCCTGTATAAGATTTTATTTAGAAACTCCAAGAACATTGACAATCCTCAGACATGTTAGTAAAGCTTAAAAGAGAAGCCACCATATCCTACAACAACCCTTTTTAGAGGGTTATTAAAATTCTGAAAATCTTACACAAACTCACCACACATGCAGAGCTGAATTTCAAGAATGACTCACCAAAATTTAGGTCCTTCCTTTTAGTTTACATCTCACCTCATAACCCATCTTGGAAAGCCTACCATTCCCTATCAAGGGGGATTTGATAGTTTTGAACAAACAAATGGTAAGAATCAAGTGTGTTGCATTTCCATGTCATCCAGTTAGCCGGGCTGCCCCTCCATACCACACCTGGGTTCAGATTCCCCACATCAGGCCCCCCTTCTCAAATCTAAGGATTCTCAGGATGAATCCTTAGATTTAAGAAGTATAATGAGTCCTAGCTGGACGTAGTGGCTCATGCATGTAATCCCAACACTTTGGGAGGCTGAGGTGGGAGGATTACTTGAGCCCAGGGCTTCAAGACTAGCCTGGGCAACGGGGTGAAACCCTATTTCTATTTTAAAAAATAATAAATACAGCCGGGCATGGTGGCTCACGCCTATAATCCCAGCACTTTGGAAGGCCGAGGCGGGCAGATCACAAGGTCAGGAGTTCGAGACCAGCCTGACCAACATGGTGAAACCCCATCTCTACTAAAAATAAAAAATTAGCCAGGCGTGGTGGCAGGCGCCTGTAATCCCAGCTATTTGGGAGGCTGAGACAGGAGAATCACTTGAATCCGGGAGGTGGAGGTTGCAGTAAGCCAAGATCGTGCCATTGCACTCCAGCCTGGTGACAGAGCAAGACTCCATCTCAAAAGAAAAAAAAAAGAGTGTGTGTGTGTGTGTGTGTGTGTGTGTATGTGTGTGTGTGTAAAATTAATAAATAAATGAGTCCTAAGCAGGAAAAAGGAAATTAACTCTGTCCCTGACATAATGTGATGAAACTGCAGAACCCAGAAACAAAAAATTCTTAAAATGCCTGAAAAAAAGAGGTTGCCTACAAAGGAAAACAATTAAATTTACAGAAGGTGAATTAATAGAGGGCAGAGGCAAAGGAATACCTTCAAAGTTCTGAGGGGAAATAACAACCTCAATAACCAGATAAGCTACCACTTTCAACAAAACTGAGACTGAGGGACTAAAACATGTTTACTGAAAGCATTTTGCAGGAAAAAGGAAATGAAACACATAAGAAAACAGGATGTAAGAAAAGTTACACACCATAGGGTGTAAAACTAAATGAACAGAAAATAACATGTGCTTCCAAACCAATAGAGATAAAAGGGTATAAAAAAATTTAGTCAAATTATGAGAAGACAAGAAAGGAGAAAGAAAATTAGCAAAGGAAAACCAGGATGAACAGAATGCACAGAATAAGGTGGTAGATAGATATCCACATTTGTCTGAAATCACAACAAACGTAAACAGATTAAACTCAACAGTTAAAAGGGCAGATGTTGTTGGATTTATAACAACACAGACTGAGGGTTTACTACCCATAGGCTCTTACTGAAGGCACTACTCTAAGCTGTAGTGAACAAAATGTAACAGAAAGAGGGAATAAGAATGCATGAGAAATACTGAACAAGAAAACTGGCAAAATATTTGCATAAAATGAATTAAAACTCCATCATTTTAAATGCTATTTTCTGGGCCACTTAATGTAGAGTACTTCTGTACTCTACAGAAACAAGAAATTCTTCTGTGTAGCAAGAAAAATGGTGCTTTTGGGGTTAGGCTGCTTTGTAAACTCCTCAGTTAAATCGTTGTTTGGCTTTGAAGCTTGTCTTTGGGTTCATTAGTTTTACACCCTGTGGTGCATCATGATCTTTTGTAGAACCTCACACTGAGCTCCAAGCTTTAATGATTTTTTTTTTTTTTTTTGCTTCTCTGTACAAAAAAAAAAAAAATCAAACTGCTAGATAGGAGCGCTCTGTTGATGAACTCTTACTTGCCTCTAGATCTATATATCTCCCTAACAAAAATTACACTTTGTAGCACAGATTAAGCAGTTAATATTTCAGTCTCTCTCAGGTACTATGTGAATGATCATTGTGAAAATAAATTTTTCCTTCTGGTCTGGACAGTCCAAGAAGAGCAGTTAATCCACAACATGATTAAAACAGAACAGAAACAGAATATGTATGGCATTTGCTAATACAGAACAGAAACAGAAGTAATATACAACATTTGGCTAGTAGCCAACAATAACATCCACATATTGAAATTTCTCAACCAGCTCCCTCTCAGCCAGGCCACATTTACATCCCTCTGAGAACTAGGGATTTAAAAGTCAGTCATCCCTTCAGAACTCATCTCAGCAGGACCTCTGAAATTATCTTCTTGTATAAATACATTTTCCTCCTCCTCTCTCTCTTTCCCTCCATTCCTTTCAACAGGACATTGTTTTTGAAAGCAGATAATGAAGGACTACAACTCAGAGAAAAGATGTTAGACTGATTTTCCTGTCCTACTGTGGTCTGTAAGAAAACAATATTGAAATATTTGGCTTAAAAATACATTATTTATAACTAATAAACTTTTTCAACATCATTGTGTGAATGCAGTTTCTTACGATCTGTCTGTAATAGAAATGTCTAGTACTTTTTCCTCTAGTTCAGATCAATTATGCCTGGAAGGCTTCTTTTATATGATTTTCAATAGTGTGGAAGCTGGTTTTAACACCTACTATTGCTATCTGCCCAGCACCCCCTTCCTTAAACTGTCCCAACAGGTGTGGACAAACAATAACATGCGCCAGGTGCAGTTCTACATCCCTTTTACCATAAGGTGGTGGTTCAGTGGCACATTTAAGAGGGTGGGGGCTCCTAACTATTAATACAGTTCAGTTGTAACTACTGGTACAACCTCTACCAGTTGATTTTAAGGAATATCAACTTAGGATAACTCTTAGCCTCCTAGTTCTAATGATTAGTAGTGGAGCCAGTTCATCAAGAAAAAGAATAAAGGAGAGAATCAGGTTTACAGAGGAATAAGAAAGAGCTCAGTTCAAAATATGCTGAGTTTGAGGTGCCTGGGAACTATCGCAGTGAAGACATCTGTTAGACATGTGTGGGAGTTCAGTATCAAGAGGGAGGCTTTTTCCTCCAGGAATGCTGAAGTGCGTGTTATTGTTTGATTCCAAACCTTATAAAGATTTGCTTGTTTGGGTTCAGACTATTACTAACCTGGGATTATGTTGGGAAAAACAACATGAAAAAGTTTGATAACACATTATCAGGATCCTAAAGCTATTCATACGTTATCGATCCCATCATTCCACAATTTATCCTAAAGAAATGAAAATGCAAACAAAGATTTATGTACAAAGATGTTTAGAAGCAATTTGGGTGTAATGGTGAAAAACTGCATACAATGCATAGAAAATCAACTGCAAAGTATACATCAATGTTAACTGTTAGATGACACCATTATTGATTTATTTTCTCCTTTTTGCATGCCTGTGATTTACACATTTTCTAAAATGAGAATGTATTCCTTTCTAATGAGGAAAAATGAAATTGGAAATAGTATATACGATGGAAATGCCCAAAAACAGGTAAACAGTAAATTCTGTTACATCCATAGGACAAGATGCAATAGAGTTATTTAAATTATTTTGCTTATGAAAAGTTTTTAATGAGATGGGTAAATGTTTAGAAAATATTAGTAATCAGCTCTTAGTTGACTACAACAATGTGAGCATATCCATCTATAGAAAGACTGGCATAAAAAGTCAGGAGTTAGTGGGATTGTGGCTGCTTGTTTTCTGTCTTCTCTATTTTCCAAGTTTTCCACAATGATTTTTTTTTTTAATGGACGAGAGGTTTTAATGCTACCCAGGCTGGCCTCGAATGCATAGCCTTGCCTCCTCCAAGCGCAAGAGCATTGGACTGCAGACCAACAGGCCACAATGACTTTTATTACATTTATTTCCTTCATGTTTTTATTTAGTTTTCTGTTTTATATGGTTTTTTGCTCCTTTTACTACTTTCCTGTAAAAAGTTTGTCCTATTTACTTTCTACTACTTTAGAAAGTATACACATACTCTATTGACTAAACTATACTAACATACACACATATTTAACTATAACTTTTCTAACTAAGCCTCAATTTTTTATCTTTGCCCCTCTACCGAACATGACAAAGACCTTCACATATTCTGAGAATCCACTGAATATAATATACCTAATTTTTTTTAATCAGGCAGCCTCCGAACCAGAATAGGTTCAGAGAGGCTCCCCCAAATCTTGTTTAACATTTTCCCTAAGCAAGTCTTACGGTGAATAGTTTATTTACCAACGTGTTTTACAGCTTTAGTGTTTGTATTTGTTTGCTAGGGCTGCAGTAAACATGTACCACAGACTGAATGGCTTAAAAACAAGCATCAGTTACTTATAAAATAAATCTGGGCCAACCACGGTGGTTCATGCTTGTAAACCCAGCACTCTGGGAGGCCAAGGTGAGCAGATCACCTGAGGTCAGGAGTTCAAGACCAGCCTGGCCAACATGGTGAAACCCCACCTCTACTAAAAATACAAAATTAGCTGGACATGGTGATGTATGCCTGTAATCCCAGCTACTCAGGTGTCTGAGGCAGGAGAATTGCTTGTGGGAGGCAGAGGTTGCAGTGAGCCAAGATTGCACCATTGTACTCTAGCCTGGGCGACAAGAGTGAAACTCCATCTCAAAAAAATAAATAAAAAAGTAAAATAAGGCCAGGCGTGGTGGCTCATGCCTGTAATCTCAGCACTTAGGAAGATGAGGCGGGTGGATCACTTGAGGTCAGGAGTTGGAGACCAGCCTGGCCAACATGGTGAAACCCCGTCTCTACTAAAAATACAAAAATTAGCTGGGTGTGGTGGTGCATGCCTGTAATCCCAGCTACTCAGGAGCCTGAGGCAGGAGAATCCCTTGAACCTGGGAGGCAGAGGTTGCAGTGAGCCAAGACTGTGCCATTGTAGCCATTGTACTCCAGCCTGGGAGACAGAGTGAGACTCCATCTCAAAAATAAAATAAAAAAATGAAACAACAAATCTGACCTATTCAAATTTGAATAATACTGTTTCTCTTGGATTTTACAAAATGGTAAGTTGTTTTCTACATTAAAATCTAGCTGAGAGTATTGTATATCAATAACTCTACTACATACCATTTAACCAAAAATCAGTATGTCAGAGAGTATGACAAAAAGAGCATTCAGTTAAAAAAAAAAGTCAGTCTTCATCTCTTTAAGGTAGAAATAGCAGCTTTTTGTGATCCAACCTCCTATTCTAGAGGCATTAGAAAAATGTCAAGCATCAAGAAGTAGAAAGTATAGCCTAAAAAGAAGTTGAGCTCAAGCAGAAAATAAAAAAGATGCAGCAGCCTGATTTCAAAAGGAAAACAGTTTCTAACCTGGGGTGAAGAAAAAATACTGATATATAATGGACAACAGCAGGGATTAGCATAATTTGCATAATGACTATAAATCAGAAGGTAGCAGTTTAGATTTCTTAGTTGAAAAGCAACAGCTAATACACTGATACAGAAAAATAAATAAAAACAATGTACTTCTAAATATAAGTCTTTTAAGCACAACTTTAATTACCCTGCTACAAAAGCAGCACATCTGACACTAATCTCAGTATGAAGCTTTCGAAAATAATATGGTGCTACAATTTGCCCTTTCCATATCCATGAGCGAGAACTCCACTATTCTTGCTGTTTCAGGGCTCACTCAGTCGTATTCCACAGATATCATTAGATCATGTAATTTACTTTAAAAAAATTTAAGACACAAGATGAAAACTGGGTAAGAAAAAGCAATAGACTTGGTTCTCAATATTTGCTTGTTCAAAATTATCAAATTCCCCTTGAAAGGATAAATTCTTATCACCATTAAAGATCTTCAAAATAATACGTTTCAAGGTCTATAAACAACTCCAAAAATGCAGTCACAATATTTTGTGAAATCAAGACAATCATCTATTTTCCTGAACCAAAGATAGTATTTCCTTAGATATGCATCTAGATCATATAATTTGGCATACATATATACACTATTTAAATGAATACATATATTTATAGTCACAACTTTTATATAAAGCTGAAGTACTTGAATATTTTTGCATGACAAAGGTAGTAATTCCCAACTGGGAAACAAATGGGAACTATATGAAGATAACACACCTGAATTTCTAAAGCACAGAATTCTAAGTCACTATGCACTCTGTTGTAGTGAATGCAGAAGACTCCTTCACAGGAGATTTGGATACACAGATAACTGATAAATGAAATGGCAGTATATAATGCCTGAAAATACAGGCCTACCTCATTTTATTGTGCTTCATCACACTTCAGAAATACTGACTTTTGTACAAATTGAAGGGCTGTGGCAACCCCGCTTATAAGCAAGTCTATAAGCACCGTTTTCTTCTTATAGCATGTGCTCACTTTGTTTCTATGTCACATCTTAGTAATCCTCACAATATTTGAAACTTTTTTATTACTATTATTCCTGTTATGGTGATATGTGATCTTTGATGTTACTACTGTAATTGTTTTGGGGCACCAGGGAACATGCCCCTATAGGATGGGGAACTTAATTAACATTGTATGTGTTCTAACTGCTCTGTCAACCTCCCCCTTCCCATCTCCCTCTTCTGGGGCCTCCCTATCCCCTGAGAACAATATTGAAATTAAGCCAACTCATAAGCCTACAATGGTCCCTAGGTGTTCAAGGGAAAGGAAGAGTGGCATCTCTCTTACTTTAAATCAAAATCTAGAAATAATTAAGCTTAGTGAGGAAGGCATGTCAAAAACTGAGATAGGCTGAAAACTAGACCTCTTGTACCAGTTAACCAGGTAGTAAATACAAAGGAGAAATTCTTGAAGAAAATTAAATGTGCTACTCCAATGAACACATGAATGATCAGAACGTGAAACAGTCTTATTGCTGATATGGAGAAATTCTTAGTGGTCTGGATATCAAACCAGCCACAGCATTCCCTTAATCCAAAGCCTAAGCCAGACCAAGACCCTAACTCTTCAATTTTGTAAAGTCTGAGAAAGGTGAGACAGAACTGCAGAAAAAACGTTGAAAGCTAGTAGAGGTAGGTTTACGAGGTTTAAGGAGAGAGGCCATCTCTATTACATAAAAGTGCAAGGTGAAGCAGCAAGTGCTGATGTAGAAGTTGGAGCAAATTATCCAGAAGATGAGGGGTTGCTTCATAGGGATGAGCAACGAAAGTGGTTTCCCGAGATGGAATCTATCCTTGGTGACAATGCTGTAAATTTCACTGATACAATAATAAAGGATTTAGAATGAATTTAGTTGATAAAGCAGTGGCAGGGTTTGGAGAGACTGACTCCAATTTTGAAAGAAGTTCTTCTATGGGTAAAATGTCAAGTATCATATGCTACAGAGAATCTATCACGAAAGGAATAGTTGATTGATGCAGCAAACTTCATCGTTCTCTTATTTTAAGGAACTGCCACAGCCACTCCAACCTTCAGCAACTGCCATCCTGATCAGTCATCAGCCATCAACACTGAGGCAACACCCTCTGGCAGCAAAAAGATTATGACTTGATGAAGGCTCAAATGATTGCTAGCATTTTTAGCAATAAAGTATCTTAATGTATGTGAACTTTTTCAGACTAGTAAATGTAACTTTTTTTTTTTCTTTTTTTTTTTTTGAGATGGAGTCTCGCTCTGTAATCCAGGCTGGAGTGCAGTGGTGCGATCTCGACTCACTACAACCTCTGCCTCCAGGGTCCGGTTCAAGCAATTCTCCTATCTCAGCCTCCCAAGTAGCTGGGATTACAGGGATGGGCCACCATGCCCAGCTAATTTTTGTATTTTTTAGTCGAGATGGGCTTTCACTATGTTGGCCAGTCTGGTCTTGAACCCCTGACCTCGTGACCTACCCACCTCAGTCTTTCAAAGTGCTGGGATTACAGGCGTGAGCCACTGGGCCCCGCCTGTAAACGTAACTTCAATATGCACTAGGAAACCATGTTGTAACTCATTTTATTGCAATACTTGCTTTATTGTAGTGGTCTGGAACCAGTCATTTTAAACATTTTTAAAATTTACTTATTTATGTTAATTTCAGTGGGTTTTTGGAAACAGGTGGTATTTGGTTACATGAATTAGTTCTTCAGTGGTGATTTCTGAAATTTTGGGGCACTCATTACCCAAGCAGCACTGTACCCAACGTATAGTATATATCCTTCACTAACCTCCCCCCCTTTTCCCCTGAGTCTCCAAAGTTCACCATATTATTCTTATGCCTTTGTGTATTCATAGCTTAGCTCCCACTTATGAGTGAGAACATACAATGTTGGGTTTTCCATTCCTGAGTTACTTCACTTACAATATTAGTCTACAATTCCATCCAGGTTGCTGCAAATGCCATTATTTCACTCCTTTTTATGGCTGAGTAGTATTCCATAGAGTGTGTGAGTGAGTGTGTGTGTGTGTGTGTGTGTGTACACACACATTTTCTTTATTCACTTGTTGATTGATGGCCATTTGGGCTGGTTCCATATTTTTGCAACTGCAAATTGTGCTGTGATAAACATGCATGTGCAAGTATCTTTTTCATATAATGACTTATTTTTCTCTGGGTAGATACCTATATAAAGTCATTTAGTCATCAATTAATTCAGCTTTTTTTTTTTTTTTTTTGAGGCAGAGTTTTGCTCTTGTTGCCCAGGCTGTAGTGCAGTGGTGAGATCTCAGCTCACTGCAACCTCCACCTCCCAGGTTCAAGCGATTCTCCTGCCTCAGCCTCCCAAGTAGCTGGGATTACAGGCATGCACCACCATGCCCAGCTAATTTTGTATTTTTAGTAGAGATGGGGTTTCTCCGTGTTGGTCAGCTGGTCTCGAACTCCCAAAGTCAGGTGATACGCCCACCTCAGCCTCCCAAAGTGCTAGGATTAAAGGCATGAGCCACCGTACCCGACTAATTCAGCTAATTTTACTGAACACCCAGTATGTGTTGAATGACTAGCCTCTTTCAAACTTTAGCCATCAAACCAGCCATTTTCCCCTGCTCCCTTATGGTTACAATGGAAGAAGCCTTCCTGTGTCCCCGTAAGGCTGACACATTTCCCCTCAACTCAGGATCATATCCCCTTCTGAGTGACTTGACTTTACTGAAGATCTTTCTCAACTGCATCTTCCTCATCAGCAGGTAAGCCTGCTCAAGCTCTTCCTGCCTTCTGACTGCCTCTTCTCTATGACCGCTTCCTTTTCCTTCTGTAGCTAAATGACTTGAATGGGTTGGTGACATTTATTATCTCTATTTCTTCATCTTTCACACATTCCTTACCCATTGCAATCTGACTTCTGTCCCATCATTTCACTAACATTACTGTCAGAAGGCTAGTAGCCTACTGGTCTCTAGATCAAATGAAAGCTTTTCATTGCTGACCTTACAGAAGCAATCACCACTTTTGATCACTCTCTCTCCTTGAAACATTTTTTTTGTGATGGAGTCTCACTCTGCCTCCCAGGCTGGAGTGCAGTGGCACGATCTTGGCTCACTGCAACCTCCACCTCCCACATTCAAAAGATTCTCTTTCCTCAGCCTCCCAACTGGCTGGGATTACAGGCATGCACCACCATACCAGGCTAATTTTTGTATTTTTAGTAGAGATGGGGTTTTGTCATGTTGGCCAGGCTGGTCTCGAACTCCTGACCTCAGGTGATCTGCCTGCCTCGGCCTCCTAAAGTGCTACAGGTGTGAGACACTGCGCCTGGCCAACATTCTTTCTTAATTTTTATGACATCACATTCCCTTGGATTTCTGATTATACCTTCTCAGTTTAGAAATTCCTCTTCTTGTCATCCTTTAAATGTTGGTGTTTTCCAGAGTTCTACCACAGGCTACCCTCTCTCTCATCTCACTCTAAGCAGTAGCCTTGGGCAGGCTCATCTAGTCACACTGCTTCAATTATATTACTTTGCTGATGGCTTGAAGCTGTATCTCCAATCCGGAAACTCTCCTTGTGCATCTAATTTGTATATATGTGACTGAAATCTTTTAGGGTATCTACCCAGTTCATACAATCTCCTATTTTTTAGAAAATGCCTCTACTTCCACCCAGAGGGTAGCAACAGTGGGCCTCCCAAAACCATGTCTGTACTATGTGACCCTTAATCCCCTCATTGTAATTGACCAGATACCTGCTCCAAACTGGGTCAATTAGAGTCCCAATCCAGGAATTAGATTGAGACTAAAAGTCTATGTTCAAAATAAAACTGTTGTACACTACTGTTGGGAGTGTCAACTACACTTTGGAAAACTGGCAGTATCTCTAAATACACATATACCTAATGACCCAGAAATTCTACTCCTAAGTATAAACCAAAATAGTTAATTGCACATGTTCTTAAAAGGCAAACATAAGGTTTAGAGCTGCATTCTTAATAATAAGCAAAACTGGAAACTACACAATCTTCATCATCAGTACAAATGATACAGCTCTTATGAGTGGAGGAACACCACGGCTTTTGTTTCACATTGTGTTAGATGAAACGACACGGACACACGTGGAGTGGTTTTAAGGAGCAGAGAGTTTAATAGGCAAGAAGGATGAGAGAAGAAGAAGAAGCTCCCTTTTACAAAGACAGAGAGAGGGGAGGCTCCAAAGCCAAAAGAGGAGACCCCAAGTGAGGCAGAAACTAGCCAGGCATATAGAGGCTGGAGGAGGCGGTGGCTGATTTGCATAAGGCACAGGGGGATTGATCAGGCATGTCATTTACATAGCCTGCGAAAAAGCTGGCCCTCCACCCTAGCCTTTTAATATGCCAATGCAGGGTGCCATGATGTTTTACACACGTGGGGATAGGCGGGGGCAGCCATGTTGCTAGGAACATGTGGGGTAAGGGCAAGAATGCTGTGGGAATTGCCATGTTTGGGTAGACCCAGTTTCTAATGGCCAGCATTTGCATATTAAAAGTTGCTGGCCTGGCTCTAAGTGCTGGGTATATACCGAAAGGATTATAAATCATTCTACTATAAAGACACATGCACACATACGTCTATTGCAGCACTGTTCACAATAGCAAAGACTTGGAACCAACCCAAATGCCCATCAATGACAGACTGGATAAAGAAAATGTGGCACATATACATCAAGGAATACTATGCAGCTATAAAAAAGGATGAGTTCATGTCCTTTTCTGGGATATGGATGAAGCTGGAAACTATCATTCTCAGCAAACTAACACAGGAACAGAAAATCAAATATCACATGTTCTCACTCATAACTGGGAGTTGAACAATGAGAACACATGGACACAGGGAGGGGAACATCACACACTGGGGTCTACTGGGCGGGTGGGGGCTCAGGGAAGGATAGCATTTGGAAAAATACCTAATTTAGATGAGTTAATGTGTGCAGCAGACCACTATGGCACGTGTATACCTAGGTAACCTGAACATTTTGCACATGTATCCCAGAACTTAAAAGTATATTAAAAAAAGAAAGAAAGAAAGAAAGAAAAAGCTGCTTTAAAAATAAAAACTTTCTAAGGACCCCTTTTCCTTTCTATCTGCCTAAAATAATTTTTCTTTTTTTTTTGTTTGTTTTTGGAGACAGAGTCTTACTCTGTTGCCCAGGCTGGAGTGCAGTGGCACGATCTCAGCTCACTGCAACCTCCACCTCCTGGGTTCAAGTGATTCTCGTGCCTCAGCCTCCTGGGCAGTTGGGACTACAGGCACATGCCACCATGCCCAGCTAATTTTTTGTATTTTTAGTAGACAGGGTTTCACCGTGTTAGCCAGGATGGTCTCGATCTCTTGAACTTGTGATCTGCCCACTTTGGCCTCCCAAAGTGCTGGGATTACAGGCGTGAGCCACTGCACCCGGCCTAAAATAATTTCTTAGTAACTCCTTCCACACAATGAATAAACTGCATATGTCCTTAAAAGGCAAACATAAGGTTTAGAGCATCTTTATCATATGGAATACGACAGCAATGCAATAACATGGATGAATCTCACAAACATAAAGTTAAGCAAAAAGACTCAAGAGTGTACGTTGTGAGATTCTATTCTTATAAATTTGAAGAATAGGCAACAGTAATCTACAGTGTTGGAAGTCAGGATGGTGGTAACACTGCAGAGCTTAGGTAGTGGCTAAAATGGAGCATGGAGACACTTCTAAGGTGCTGATAGCATTCTGCTTTTTCCTGGATTCTAACTGCATGGCATGATCACTCATTAAACTTATGGACTATACGTTTTCTGTGTGAATGTTATTCTTCAAGATTCTCAGCTAAATCTGGACTGGATCTCTGAACCGAGATTTAAATTCTCCTTGGTGAGCTATCTTTCTCTCTCTCTCTTTTTTTTTTTTAAAGACAGAGTCTCGCTCTGTTGCACAGGCTGGAGTCTACACTCCAACAACCTCCACCTGCTGAGCACAAGCGATTCTCATGCCTCAGCCTCTTGAGTAGCAGGGACTACAGACGCCCGCCACCACACCCAGCTAATTTTTATTTTATTTTTTTAGTAGAAGCAGGGTTTCATCAGACTAGTCTCGAACTCCTGATCTCAGGTGATCCACCCAACTTGGCCTCCCAAAGTGCTGGGATTACAGGCGTGAGCCACTACGCCCGGCTGAGATTTCTTTATAATAACAGAGTTAGGACAGGAATAATATAATGAAAGTAAGTGTGACAATAACAGGAATAAAGTATAATAGTCCCAGAGAAAGAAATAATTTAGGAAGGAAAACTGTATATTGAGGGGGTGTCTCTTAGATAAGAACATATACCAATTTTTTTCCTCCTAACCCAAGGCAATTATTGTCAAGCATGGTCTCAAAGGAAGAGAAACTACATGGCGGTCTAGCCAGATGGTGCTAAGAAAGTTGTCTTTTTTGCTTTGATGCCTGGGTGTCTGAGATGATAGACGGCTGAGAGCCACATGGGGTAGCACAGTTGGCAACTCTATTCAAGTCGTGCAAATCAACACTTACATTTATTCTACTTCAGGCACATTTAGTGATGCAGTTATAGTTTCATTTAAAAATTCATTATAAAATATTATGTTCTATTCAAATACATGCAAAACAAAAGACTTCATCTGAAAACTGGAATGGTTTAAATTTTTTTTAACAGCTATTTCTTCACTTCTGTCGCTTCTAATGTTGCAAATTTATAGTCATACCTTTCATTCTGGATCCCTTCCTATAATACAATGTGTGTATTTCTAGCATATGACACCTCCTTACATCTCTCCTTTCTAACCTCACACCTTCTTGCCTGTATTGTAGTTTCGTAGTCATTGTTTTGACATTATCAGCCTCAGGGCTTGACAAGCACTTGGCCATTCCACCCTCACACCTATCAAGATAGGGTTGATATAAAAATTGGTAATGACAGAAGACATAAAAGGGATAAAAAAATTTTAAAACAACTAAGAAATCATCAACACTTTAACCAGCACCTATAACCTCATTCAAAACATAAGCTGGAAGTGCCTAGGCAATCTGCTCCCAAATTCCTGCCCCACAGAAACTGTAGGAGCTAATAAATTATTACTGTTGCTTAAGTTTTAGAAAGATTTGTTATGCAGTAATAAATGATTAAGTCTAAAATTCAGACTTCCATTTTAGATTAGATGTCTCTAGTTGAAAAAAGATTTTACTTTATTTATACTCTGAACCAGGCGTCAGCAAACCATGGCCCATGAGCTAAGACTTTTTTTTACCTTTTCAAAACATTGTTGAAAAAAAAGAATATGAAACAGATACCATATGTGGTCAGAAAACCTAAAATATTTACTATCTGGCCCTTCACAGAGAAAGTACACTGACCTCTACTCTAAATAAGTTTCAATAATGGAGAGAGGTATTATTTCAATTGAGTTCTTTGGATTTCAGTGCTCTTTAGTAACATTTATCTAGGCTAAGATGTGGACCTTCTCAAAGAGGGTGTGGTTACTAGTCACATGAGAAACACACAAGCACAGGCAACCGAAGAGCCAGAGCTGGGCTATGAAAGGGGCCTGTTGTTTGTCAGTCGTGTAAACGGGACCAAGCTGTTTTCTAGAACCGACCCTCTGGGTAGGAGGAAACCAGCCTGAAGACCAGGCTCGAGCTACCTCAGAAACAGCTGGCAGGTGGGGGAGAGAAAGGTCCGAGAGTGCTGCTTCAGCTGATCTGCGAGGACCCCTGGGCTGAATAAAGGAAGGTGAAACAGAACTGGAAAGACAGTACCATCCTACCATCCTACTGTCATCAACATGCATTGTCTCCCCCAGGTCCTGTGCTGACAAAGCCTAAACCTGCACTGCTGGCAAAGGAGAAATGTTTACAAGGTCCAACTCCAATATCACAAAGCAGGGTAAAGAACCATAGATTTGGAGCTGACAGAAAATAAGTTAATAACTGGTACTCCCCTGAAACTATACTTCCTCTTTTTTCCTTACTGCACTTTGTACTGCGTTTTTTAAAGAAAAATCCTGCAAGCATGTATTGTGTCCAAGGCATATGATATTTAATATTTACTACTATATTTAGCACACATGCCACAGGCACTCAATTTCACTCTATTATGTAACTTATTTTCTCAATAAAAAAGAGCTATGTGAAAGAGTTTCACATTCCTATCTAGTTCTCTAGTTGGGGAGTAAAAAAAAAAAAGAAGTGTGATAGTTGGAAAACAGATTCCTAGAGTCACAAAGCATAAGAGATGGGTAAAACTCATAAACTAGAAATGTTTTGACATCAAAAGCCACAAATCAAGTGCCTGTGTGTAGAGTGGTGTTAAACATCACAACAAACAGAACTATACAGATTGGGTGCATACTCAGTTTCTAACTGAGCAGAAATTCTTTACATAACTTGCTTTTTCTGAAAGATTATCTTCTATGGCAAATTATACTGGCTTGATCCCATCTGAGTTGCCACTGACTTCTGTCCGGAAATTTATTATCTAGGCAGAAAAGGTGAAAAAGAGAAGAAATTATCATATAAAGAGTCAAAAGGAGTTCTGTATGTTGTGAAGTCTGTGAAATGGTGAAGCTCAGGAACTCTTCAAATAATGAGTCAGCTTGTATAATAGGAAGTTCAGGAAACGCAGTACATTTAATGCAAGAATAAAAAGACAATTTTGCCACCAAAATCATTTATGTATCATCTGACTTATATTATCTGACTGAAAAAAAAAAACTCCCAAGGAAAAAAACATAATTAAGAAAAAAATTTTTTTTAGAGACAGGGTCTCACATTGTCACCAAGGTTGGAATGTAGAGGTATGATCATAGCTCATTTCAGCCTTGAACTCCTGAGCTCAAGCCATCCTCTCACCTCAGCCTCCTGAGTAGCTGGGACTACAGGCTTGCACCACGAAACCTGGCTGATTGTTCTTTATTTTACTTTTTCAGAGACAGAGTCTCGCTATGTTGACCAGGCTGGTCTTGAATTCCTGCCTCAAGTGATGCTCCCACTTCAGCCTCCCAAGTAGCTGGGATTGCAGGCACAAGCCACCACACCCAGCAAGGAGTCTTTTTTAATCTGACACAAAGAAAAAAAGCAGCTATGTTTCCTGTGATACTGTGAAATATATATTTGGTCTACATCCCTGTTTCCTGGCAGGAGCTCTTAAAATCCTTGGAATCTTCGAAGTGATAAGTGTCTTTCTATATGCTAATGTGTTGACCAATCACTGCCAGCTCCTAGGTAGCTTCAGGACAGGGGCTACTCACTAGAAGGACCAAGGCAGGACTGGAGGGCTGGGACTATGAGCCCCACCACTCAATCTCCAGGAAGTGGGTTAGAGGCTGAAGGCTAAGTTGATCATCAATGGCCAAAGGTTTAATGAATCATGCCTACATAAAAAAGCTTCCCTAAAAATCCAAAAGGACTGTGTTTGGAGAGCCTCCAGGTAGTTGAACACATAGATGCTCCTGGTGGGTGGCATCCCCCAGAGAGGAGACGAAAGTGCCACATTCTTCCCACATGCTCTGCCCTATGCATCTCTCCATCTGTATCCTTTGTAATATCCTTTATAATAAATCAGTAGATGTAAGTAAAGTGTTTCCTTGAGTTTGGTGAACCACTCTAGTAAGTTAATAGAACCTGAGGAGAAGACAATAGGTACCCTGATTTATAGTCAGTCAGAAGCACAGGTAAAACAAGGGTCTTTAGATTAACTTGGGAAGCGATTTCCAAGTATATGTTGTCCTAATTGAATTGGAGGATGCCAAGCTGGTATCCACTGCAGAATTAACTGACTGATTACTGGTGGGAGAACTCTCCATGCAATTCTTGGTGACTAGAGGTCACAGAAGTCTTCTGTGTTGATTGTTGTTGAGTAAGAGAATAGAAAAAACACTGGTTTTTATTCCTATATTTTCAGATTCCTCAAATCCAATTTCTAGTAAACAGTCTAGGCTGGAGAAAAGTTCAAACTTAAGCTCTTAAAAGTTCTAAGGAGGCCAAGGCAGGAGAATCGCTTGAACCCAAAAGGCAGAAGTTACAGTGAGCTGCGATTGTGCCACTGCACTCCAGCCTGGGTGGCAGAGCAAGACTCCATCTCAAGAAAATAAAAAATAAGAAAAAATAAAAGTTCTAAGGAGGACAGACTGAATTTTAATTTGGGGAGATGAAGAAGAAAATATAATCTAAATTGCTCTAAGACCCTATCGAACAGGTCCCAAAAATAATTCTTAACTAAACTGCTGCTCCAAATGTTTTGCTCCTTGATGGCTTCTACACCTTTGGCCATGGCTTCCTTTGCCTTGAATGCCCTTCGTCCTAGATTCCAGCCTGTTATCATTCTGACCATGAAGCCAAACAAGCAAGGGTGCAAACTTCAGAGCCAGACTGCCTATATCAAAGTCCTGGTTCTATCAGCAGGCCCAGTGTCCATGTTCTTAACCTTTTGGAACCTCACTTTGCCCTCTCTCAAGAAAATCTCAATTTAGCAGAAGGGTAGAAATTATTTTCTCTCCAAACTCAGCCCTTCACCTACTTTTCCCTATCTCAGTAAGTGGTACTGCCATACACCCAGCTGCTCAAGCCAAAAACCAAGTTTTTTCTTTCAGACATACAATCCCTCAGCTGGTGCTATCAAGTCTGCTTTCAAAATAAACTCCAATCAAATTTGTTCTTTATTTTCAATAAAGATTTCCACCCTTAACCAAGTCATCACCCTCTCTCCCTGACTACTTTCTTTGCCTCCTAACTGGTTTCCTGGCTTCTACTCTTGCCCTCTGCAATCACTCCCCATTTAATAGCTAATGTGATCTTCTAAAAGCATAAATCAAATTCTTTTACTCCCTTGCTAAAAACTCAATATCCCACCATTACCACTTAAAATTAAATCTCTGCCTTGTCTGGCCTCTGCCTACCTCCTTTATTTCATTTTCTATTTCTCTTTCCTCTCCATACACACTGGCATGCTAATGTATTTCTTATATATATTCTTGAATATAATTTCATTGCTGCTTGTGTACTTTGCACTTGGCCATTTCTTCTGCCTGGGATGCCCTTCCATCAAATCTCTGTACCACCGACTCCTTATCATTCAGGACTCGCTCAAATGTTGCCTCCTCAAGAGGGCCACCCCTGACCATCCTACCCAGTGTTGCTCCTGCCCCAGGGCTCTTTGTCCCATACCCCCTCCTGTTCTAACACCTTCCTAATTCTTATTTCAATCTGAAATGAAATTACTTATTTATGTGTTATATATTTCCTTTTTATTGGCCTCTCCCTACTAAAGCTTCAAGAGAGCAAGGATCCTTTTTTACTTTTTTGAGACGGAGTCTCACTCTGTCACCCAGACTGGAGTGCAGTGGCCTGATCTCAGCTTACTGCAACCTCTGCCTCCTGGGTGCAAGTGATTCTCCTGCCTCAGTTTCCCGAGTAGCTGGGATTACAGGTGCCTACCACCGTGCCCAGCTAATTTTTGTATTTTTAGTAGAGACAGGGTTTCACCATGTTGGTCAGGCTGGTCTTGAACTGCTGACCTCGGGTGATCCACCCACCTTGACCTCCCAAAGTGCTGGGATTACAGGTGTGAACTACCATGCTTGGTCTAGAGAGCAAGGATATTGTCTCTGTGTTCTCAACTTTATCTGCAACACCAAGGACCATGCCTGACACACGGCAGGCACTCATGAGAACATCTGCTGAAAGGAGGAACAACTGTATGAACAGCTACAAGATAATGTGACAGCCACTGTAATAGAGTTATGAAAAACTGCTATGGGAGCACAGGAAAAAGCTGTTCATTTCCTAAACTGTTTGACAGATTCCATTTGAGGAGGCAAAACCTAGGCTCTTTCAGTTCCCTGAAATCATGTATCACATGGCCTTATCCTTAAGTAATCACTGAGATTAATTTAATTTTCTTCAACAACAAAAAACTAAACTGTTTCTCTTGTCATTCCTTCCAAAATGCTTCCAGATATATGCCAGCAAACACTGGTCATGTTCTGTCAGTCACAAAAAAGTGAAGAATTCGGATTCTTTTGGGCATAAACATAATATATTGAGAAAATTTCTGAAAATATCAAAAAGCTAAATTTATAAATAGTAATAAATAATGGTATATTAGAACTGAAAATCTCCCTAGCAAACAAATGGAAAAATTTATTCATTAATTCAACATATAGCATTGGCAATTTTAACATATTTATTGCTATGTTTTATCCTTCTTTGCTCTATTTATCCCTTAATAGTGAACAAATATCATGAAATAAAATTTGTTTTGTCCTAAAATTAAAAAAATCAGCCTGTTTTAATTATAATGTGCCAAAATGCAGCAAAGACTTCTCAAGGTGTTCACCACAGTCTTGCAAATACGAGGGCTATCCAGGTTTTTTGTTTTTTTTTTTTTTGAGACGGAGTCTTGCTCTGTTCCCCTGGCTGAAATGCAGTGGTGTGATCCTGACTCACTGCAACCTCCGCCTCTTGGGTTCAAGTGATTCTTCTGCTTTAGCCTCCCAAGTAGCTGGGATTACAGGTGTTCACCACCACGCCCAGCTAATTTTTGTATTTTTAGTAGAGGAGGAGTTTCGCCATGTTGGTCAGGCCTGTTTCAAATCCCCGACTTCAGGTGATCCGCCTGTCTTACCCTCCCAAAATGCTCGGATTACAAGCATGAACCACTGCACCCTGCCCAGGATTTCTTTTTAATTTAAAAAAAAAAAAATTCCTATTCTCAAAAGACTTTTCATGAGTCTGTGTATTCAGAATTGTAACTACTTATCTGTGTATTGATAGAGATGACAGCACATATGTACTACAGCCGTAATGTCTGAATATTAGAGTATTAAATCTACTAAATCTCTTCTATAAAGCCTTTAATACTCTTCTTTAAAATAGCTTATTTATAATCACTAGAGAAGAAAATTTGTGATGGGAACGTTTTTCTTGTAATTTTTCTCTGCCAGGAAAATCCTCAAATTTTACGTATTTCCTCTAAGAATTTCAGGTAGGAATATGGGATTGGTGAGAACTGTAAAATGAGTCAGAAGGAAATTATGTAGGAGAATCAAGTGCTTAGTGTAAACAGTGCTAACAAGTCAGTTTAGTCTCAGTCTCAGAAACTAAACTTCATGTGGGGGGAGTTACCTCAGAATGTAGGACATTGGCCAACAGAAACCCTCAGCTAGGACACGCATTTGTAATTAAAACAATGACAGAAAAAGGTTAAAACTCAATCCCTTCTGAGCTTTAACACTGAGGACCAACGCATTCTGGAAAAATCATTAAGGAAAAGACTTACAACAACCTAAATAAAAATTTTTCTTCAAAGCTTTTGTCTTCATTTAAGACAACCTAAACAAAGATTTTTCTGACTACTTATACCCAATGGAAACTGCATTCCTCAGAATGATGAGATGCTGTACCTCACCCTGTATTGGTCTTTTTTTCCCCCAAAACCATTTACTGACCACTCATTGTATTTGCTATATAATGTACTAGACTCTGGAAATATACTAGTAAACAAGATGCAGTCCCTACTCCATGAGATCAAAGAGTGACTATAATTGTAATAAGATGCTCTTTAGCTTATGATGAGTTCATTCCATGAACCCACTGTAAGTTGAAAATATCTTAAGTTGAAAATGCACCTAACCTATTAAAATGACTTCATAGCTTAGCCTAGCCTACCTCAAATGTGCTCAGCTTGCTTACACTAGCCTACAGTTGGGCAACATCTTCTAACACAAGGCCCATTTTATAATAAAGTATTGAATATATCCCATGTAACTTATTAAATACCATACTGAAAGCAAAAAACAGGATAGCCGTATGGGTACTCACCATTAAGTGAACACAGGTGAACGCACACTGGGCCTGAAGAATGTTTGAAGCATTAAACTAAAATTAATTGCTGGATGATGGGGATGCTACTGCACAACAGGGTCATCAATTTCTCTTCTGATGAGGCTTGAGAGTGGTTGGGAAAATGCAATGGGGCATCAATACTTGTCAATGAGTTAGCAGGCATAGTGTTTTTCAGGAAGACATCAAGTTATTTTTTAAATTTTTTTATTTTTATTTTTTTGAGACAGAGTCTTGCTCTTTCACCCAGGCTGGAGTACAGTGGCGTAATCTGCTCACTGCAACTTCCACCTCCTGGGTTCAAGCGATCTTCTTCCCTCAGCCTCTTGAGTAGCTGGGACTATAGATGCACTCCACCATGCCCAGCGAATTTTGTATTTTTAGTAGAGGCAGGATTTCACCATGTTGGCCAGGCTGGTCTTGAACTCTCAACCTCAAATGATCCACCCATCTCGGCCTCCCAAAGTGCTGGGATTATAGGCGTGAGCCACCAGCCTGGCCGACATCAGGTTTGGACTATACAGTTTGTTTCTCCTTTTCATTACATATTTCTCTATAGCAAGCAAGAGCACCCTGTACTGCGTGTCAGCTCCTGTGAATAATGACATTCCTTTCTTCTAACTTCTTAATGACACTGCTGATCGTGGCCTCAGATAAAACTTCCTCTTTCTCAACTTCTTTCTTCCTCCAGTTTGGTCAGCTCCTCATTGGAAATCTCTTCAGATTCAATGCCAAGAAGCGCATAGATATCCTCCTCATCAATGTCCAATTCAAGCTATTCTCCAAGCACTATTATCTTGTTACTATTTCATCAACAGCAGAATCTTTAAGGCCTTTGAATGTGCTCACATGTGTTCAAAACTTTTTTCCAAATGCCATTCATACATTGCTGTGGGACTTCTTCCCATGCTCCAGTGATATTCGGGATAGCATTTAAAACGTTAAAACTTTTCCAAAACTCTAGGAGCGTTCAGCCAGATTTATTCACTTCAACACCCTGAGCAAAAAATGCCTGGCATGATAGTATGCTTTGAATGCAGCTATTGTATCTTGATCCACTGGCTGAATGAGTGTGGTTGCATTTGGCAGCAAATTCATAACTTTCCATGAGGATGTATGTCACCTATATGCTGTGGGCGCCCTGGAGCACTGTCTAAGATCAGAAGAATCTTGAATGGGGTCAGGTACAGTGGCTCATGCTGGTAATCCTAGTGCTCTGGGAAGCTGAGGTAGAAGGCTGGCTTAAGGCCAGCAGTTTGAGACTAGCCTGGACAACATGGTAAGACCTTGTCTCTCCAAAAAGTTTTTAAAAATCGGTCTAGTGTGCTGGTGTGCACCTGTGGTCCTAGCTACTTGGAGGCTGTGCCAGAAGGATCATTTGAGCCCAGGAATTCAAGGTTACAGTGAGCTATGAGCACGCCATTGCATTCCAGCCTGGGTGACAGAGAAGGCTCTGTGTCTTTAAAAATAAAAAAGAGGCCAGGCACGGTGGCTCACACCTGTAATCCTAGCACTTTAGGAGGCCGAGGTGGGTGGATCACCTGAGGTCAGGAGTTCAAGACCAGCCTGGCCATCATGGTGAAACCCCATCTTTAAAAAAATAAATAAAATAAAATAAAATAAATAAAAAATTAAAAAATAAAAAAGAAAGAATCTTGAATAAAACGGTTTTTCGCTTACAATATTCTCTTGCCTGTGGAATACAAAACAGTTCAAAAGCCAGTCTTCAAACAATGCTGAGGTCTCCAGGCTTTCTTATTATGATAATAAATGAGAAGCAAATGCTTGCTCACATTCTTGAGTGTTCTCGGGTTCCCTGAGCTGTAAATTAGGAAAAGCTTTAATTTGAACCCTGCAACATTTTCACCCGAAAACAGCATTACACAGTCTGAGTGCCTTAAGTTCTTGAAAATAGTATGTATGCGCTGGTATATGCTTCAAGAGCAATCTTATTTTATTGACATTAAATACTTGTCCTGGAAAATATTTATTATCCACAATTATCCTATACAGCTCTTCCTAAAAGCTTTGACACCTTCGGTATCAGGACTTGCTGCCTCTCTGCTGACCTTCACATTATGAAAATTATGATACCTTTTGAAGCACCAGAATCACCCATGACTTGCCATAAACACTTGTGTATAATAGGATCATCGGCACATTTGTTCACTCTTTTAATGTAATCAAAAACACTTCTTGCCCTAGCTGGGATCATCAGTAAGCTAAGCAGTATGCCCTTCTATATCTGGTCTTCCATCCACATGACAAGTAATTTTTCCATATTATTGGTCAGCCAAGCTCTTTTCTTTGAGATGACAGTGGATTTAACCACTGCTGATGATTTCACTGCCTCCCTGATTCACTTCTTATCCTTTAACATGGTTAATATTATGGATCGTGAAAGTCCCAACTCTTGTGCGATGGCCATTACTCACTTGCCACTTTCACGCAGGGCAATTATCTTGAGTTTCTTCTCAAGAGGAATTGCCTTCCTCCTCTTCTCACCAGAAGCAGGAGGCATAGATGGGTATACTGTAGACATGACAGGACGCAAAAGCACAAAACACAACATCCAAAAAACAGCAGCCACACAGTACACAAGGGACAGTTGGTTGTTTACCTGTATGATGCGTGGCTGGCTGGGAGCTGTGGCTTACTGCTGCTGCCCAAAATCAGAGAGAGTATTGTACTGCATATTGCTAACCCGGGAAAAGATCAAAATTCAAAGTACAGCTTCTACCAAATGCGCATTGCTTCACACCATCATAAAGTCAAAGCCACCATAAATCAGGGACAATGTGACAAGGTCTATGACGGATTAAGTCTGGGGTGCTGTGGGCACACCCGTGGAGGCATATACATGATTTAATCCTGAAGTGACTGGAGCAGATTTTACCAAAATTACAATCTAGATGATTGGTTTTTAAAGTGCCTCAGATGATGCTCAATTTTAAATCAAACTGAAATTTCTATAAGAAATGAAACATCCTTGAAGTCCAGAACTGCTCTTCAAAATCCTAAAGTTCCAAAGATCTTTCCTATTTCTAGTTACTTTTTTCAAAGAGAAAAAAAAAAAGAAAACAAAAAGATCTTTCCCAGATTAACTTTTAGTTTCCATCCGTTGAAATCTCCTGGCCAATAAATAATTGGTTATTTTACATATTTTATCCCAAATTTCAGAAACATCAGATTTTCTATTCCTTATTAAAAACTTTTTGTTTAAAATAAACAAATATACACTACAGGTTACCACAGGATGTGTGAAGTAAAAGGCAATGAAGGTTCTTTCTACAAGCAGAATGTTGTACTTTTATAATTAACAAACATATACATATATTTATTTAAAATGCTCACCGGGCACAGTGGCTCATGCCTATAATCCTAGCATTTTGGGAGACCGAAGCAGGCAGATCACTTGAGGTCAGGAGTTGGAGACCAGCCTGCCCAACATGGTGATACACCGTCTCTACTAAAAATACAAAAATCAGCCAGGCGTGGTAGTGGGCACCTGTAATCCCAGCTCCCTGGGAGTCTGAGGCAGGAGAATCGCTTGAACCCGAAGTGGGGACAGAGGTTGCAGTGAGCAAAGATTGCGCCTCTGCACCCTAGCCTGGGTGACAGAGTGAGACTCCATCTCAAAAGAAAAAAAAAAAAAAAAAGTCCTAAAATCCCCACATTATTTCTTAAGTTTCATGTTTTCTATGGATGAACGACAGAGGTGCAAGTACAGTAGTCATTTCATTGTGATTCAATTATCCCTGAGTAATAACTTGTAGTAACATTATATTTTGTGACTTGACATTAAGCAGGAACAAGTACCAAATGATAATGCTCTATTTAATATACTCTGCCCCTTATTTTATGACAGTGTAAAAGCTTAAGGGATAAAATTTGCTTTATTTCTTCCGTGTACAGCCACTGTAGAACATTATGTTCCTTTCTCTCATGGTATTAGAATTCAATACTGCTGACTTAAATACTGCTGACATAAAGAAAGAAATCAGTTTGTACAGACAGGCCTCACTCCTGACCTGTTACTGAAGTTAGTGTGCCTGGATTCGCCCACTCCTGACCTGTTACTGAAGTTACTGTGCCTCTGAAAATCTCTATTTTAGGATAGCAGAATTTAAATTTACATTGGAGTTAGAGGTAATCAAGGCATCTGTCTGCCATTTGTTGTGCCTGTGAGCAAAATGAGAAGGAACAGAACCCTTGTTAGTTGACCATGAATCCATGCAGCAGTTCCTCCAACACTATCCTTAGGGATATCTGGCTGATCCCTAGAGGGCTCAGAAACTATCTAATGAGATAGGGAACTGGCATGAAGAGTTTAAAGGCAGAGCTCAATCAGGCAGGCAGGGATGGGCATCCACACTGTCTCTCAATAGCTATGTGACATAGGTAACTTAACTTCTCTCAACCTCAGTGTCCTTATCTATACAATGGGGATAACAGTACCTACTTCACAAAGCTGACACATCATTTAAGATAAGCAGGTTTTCTGTAAAGTGATATATGCCACAATATCACCATTACTCTAAGTATTATTATTGTAACTTCTCAGGCAGAAGCAACATGTCCCAAAAATATAATTATAGACTAACTTATTGATGATCTAAAAGCTTTGTTCCTTTCATTTTTTTGAGACGGAATTTCGCTCTTGTCACCCAGGCTGCAGTGCAGTGGCATGATCGTGGCTCACTGCAACCTCCACCTCCTGGGTTCAAGCGATTCTTCTGCCTTAGCCTCCAGAGTAGCTGGGACTACAGGCGTGTGCCACCATGCCTGGCTAATTTTTGTATTTTTAGTAGAGATGGGGTTTCACTATGTTGGCCAGACTGGTCTTGAACTCCTGACTATATGATCTACCTAACTCAGCCTCCCAAAGTGCTGGGATTACAGGCATAAGCCACCATACCCGGCCTAGCTTTTTTGTTTCAAGAAGAGCAACACATCATAGAAAGAGGTTTAATGGGCTGGGCACGGTGGCTCACGCCTGTAACCCCAACACTGTGGGAGGCCAAGGTGGGTGGATCACCTGAGGGCAGGAGTTCAAGACCAGCCCAGCCAACATGTGAAACCCCATCTCTATTAAAAATACAAAAAAATTAGCTGGGTGTGGTGGCAGGGACCTATAATCTCAGCCCCTTAGGAGGCTGGGGAGGCTGAGGCAGGAGAATCACTTGAATCTGGGAGGCAGAAGTTACAGTGAGCCAAGATCACACCACTGCACTCCAGCCTGGGTGACAGAGCAAGACTCTGTCTCAATAGAAGATAGACAGATAGATAGATAGATTGATTGATTGATTGATGTAATGCTCAATAATGAACTTGAAACCAACTGGGATTTCTGGTGTATACATTTATGGAAGGTAATAAGTGCATCTTCTAAGAAGCTTATTGATATGTTGGCAATTTTATTTATTGCATGTAAGTCATAAGAAAGAAAGATTCTATAGAAAAAGACCATTACTTCTAAGCACATTTTAGACTATTTATTTAAAAACTTATAGTATTTACTAGAAAATAATACCTTCGGTTAGGTCATACGATATTTTATTTCCCCTATAGGTCCTACTTAACTTTGGCCCACTGATTTTGTATCTTTGCTAATTATATAATCTGTTACCAGGCAGCTTTCTCACTTGCCATTTAGTTAAAGTATATCATATGAATTTAAGAAGAAGAATAGTAAACAAAAATGTCCTAACATTTGAATCTGAGTTTGGGTTTCCCCAGAAGCAGAGCCTAAGACAAGGATTTGGGTGTAGTAAATTCTCTGGGAGGTGATCTGATAAAGCAGGAGAAAGAGAATGGTAGGCATGATTCAGGGAAGGAAGAAGAGCTAATATAAGGGAATTACTGAGGTCACTGCTACAGACAACAGGGGAATCCTGCCAGTACCTATGAGTAGCACTTAGAGTGTCACTCACAATTGTCCATCTGAAAGACAAGAGGCTGAAACATTTATTCTGCCATTTGAGGGTTGTCCTTAGCTCCCTGATATGGGAGCAGAAAGGAGGTAGAGTGGGGAAGCAGGGACATTAACTCCACAGCCATTCCAGGCTGCACTTGGTACACAGGCTCAGCAAACTCTCTAGTTCCCATGCTGCTGAAGAAGGCACTGAGCAGAATACAGAAAGACTGGGTATAGCATGGGTTTGAGATGAAACACCAGCAATGAAAGGTGAGTCTGTATTTGCAAGAAACTATCCACCGGTTACAAATGAAACCAAAGGTGGGCAAAAATGAAAGCGAGCAAGGACCAAAGGTGTCTACTACACACAGAAGAAGTTACATGTGTAAACAAGACTTCCCAGGCCTTTCCAAGAAATAAAAGGATCTACTTTTATTCTGATCTTCCCCAAATAGCTCTGAGAACATCTTTATCTAAAGTAGGAAGAAAAAGAGATTAAAAGTAGAGAAAATTAAATATTTGCATATTTCTTATTGTGGGTTTAATAAATACCTAATTAGATTTCATCTATAAAGATGTTAACTGCAACATTATTTATAACAGCAAAAAACTGAAAACAATTCAATTGTCCAATAATAAAAGGGTTAATTATGAATCTGTAACATAGGATTATTATGCATTCATTACAATTGTTTTCAAGAAAATATTAATGATATAAGAAAAGATTCATGACAATGACACTGAAAGACTTTAGACCCCAAACTATACATAATGTGATTGAAATTATGGTCTCCAAATGTCTTACATTTCAAAACCAGCACTTTGATAATTATACATTTTCACTTCTACACTACCTTTACATGAAATTTGGACTTCAATACATCAGCTAGCCAGCCATTGTCCTCCCTCCCACCACACACACTAAATGTGGAAATGTGTGGGAAGCCTTATTTGGTTGTCACATTGACTGATGGGTGCTAAAAACATGTAGTATACAAGGCCAGAGACGATCAACATTCTACAATGCACTAAACAGAACCTACCAAAAAACTGCTCTACCAAAATGCAGAGTGCCACAAGTAAAAACAATGACCTAAGCGGATAAACATTAGAATGATCCTATACCAGCCAATAACTCAGTTTTGCAAGCATCTGTGCCAGAGTTGAGGCAAACTGGGTCTATTAATTTGCATAAATCATCATTTTGTAAAACAATGAAGATAGGTAAATAAAATTGGTCATAGTAGTGTTACAAAGCAAAGAAATCAGAATAATACTGTTAGGACAAAGAAGGAAATCAGAGGTGCAAAGAATAGTGACTAACATAAAACTAGATATTCAGGCTTTGGCCAACCGAATATGCATATGTTATAAATTTTAAAAATAAAATTAAAGCCCATGTTCAAATACTGGAAATTCACAAACACTAAGTGTACCTAAAATATATAATTTGCAATTTTAATACATGTTCTTTTTTGGAAGAGGGCAAATCCACAGAAAGTATATTTTGTACTTTTGTCCTTTTGACTTTAGTACATGTTTTTAACAAAATATTATATACAAACATGCACAGAGAAGACTGGAAGGAAAGATAACAACATATTAATATGGTTATTTTGGAATGCTGGAATTATCAGAGGTTTTCCTTTTCTTCTTTACTGAAATTTCTTAAAAGAAAGATCTACATCTGCAACTCTCTCAAGAAAATGCATGAGTCAGCACGACAGGCTAAGTTAAACATGTTTAAAGTGTCAGGTCCAAGTTAAAGCAAAATAGAGCTGGGCTGCATGAAAGGGGCGGATGACAAGATTTAGGGCTATGTTTTCTTCTCACAGCTGGTTATTCTGTTGGGTGATAAATGGCTCACGACATGGACAATACAGCCCCATTATGCATATTCCTCTAGAGGTAGGGTACTATGAAGAAATTCTCTGCAAGATTCATATTAGTGAAAGGTACATTAGTCAGGACAGTATACATAATAAAGGCATAAAAGTTTGTCCAACTACTAAGATAAAGCAGTAAATATAAAGCAGAATTCTCTAGCAGGAGGTAGTTACAATTTAAGCAAACCTGGTTCCTGGGAAAGGAAATAAGTAAAAGACAATCTAGAAATATGCACTAAAGGGGAAAAACAAGTAGCAAAATATTCATTTATTCACTCTACACATGTTTATTGAATGACAACTAACTGCAAGGCACTATAGATTTATCACTGATCATTTTACATATATCCTTTTGGAACTTAAATTTTTGACTATGCCCTTTCTGTGGTAACCAGTTTCATAAATTACCACTCACCGTGTTGGAAGTACTTTCTTTTCTTGTCCTAAATGGACATGATACTGCACAGGTGATGACGATACCTGTCACTCACTGATCGCCAGCACTGATGTGACTGACAGATGTTGCTAGTCAAGAGTCCCCCTCTCCCTCAGCACTACATATAGTAAGTAACCCTTCTCAGATGTGCACTTGGAAAAGAGTCTTTCACAGATAAAGAAAGACTCTTTTGATTAGTATACTTGTCCTAAAACCATCTTAAATCTTTGTTTCAGCTTGCTGAGACCTAGCAAATAAATTCACATCTATGACAATAATATTGCTGAGAATTTTATACAATGCCAGTATCTTTAAGTCTCTTCTGTGTTGGCCATATTCCTCACAAAACACTCTTATCATCTGCTTAGAAGATATAATCCTGGGGGCTGACATCTGCAGTATGGGTAAAGAAAGATGACTCAACTTCACTAAGTTAACTTTTACCCAAATATGTTTCCCACAGAGTATGCCAGCTCTCAACTGTGCCAGATAGCCTCAAGTCTAAAGAAATAAAACTTTGGAATTCCTTCTAGATGGGAAAGAGAGCACTTGCCCAGCTATACAGAATAGAAAAGGAGTTAGGAATCTAATAGCTTTTTAAGCAGATTTTCAACCAATTACCATGTTTATAGCCCACAATTTACCCCATATTTCTGAAAGCACTTGTTTTGTCAAATCCTAAGGCTAAATGGTGTAAATTAGTTGATTTGCAGCTTTTTCCATTGCTGCCTAATGATAAGCTTTCTGTGCTATGTATCAGTAGGGTTCATGCAGAGAAGCAACTAGTATGAATGTGCGTGTGTGACAAGACTTGGACTTGCACAACTGTGGGAGCTGGTTAAGCAGGCTCTGTAAGCCTGTTTCTTCATGTCTGATGCTAGAGCTGAAGTCCACAGGGCAAAAATCAGGAAAGGGAGATGGATGCAAAGTGGGGAAATGCAAAAACAAGATGAAAACCACAAGCATGACCTTGAGTCTTTGAGGGTCTCAGTCGGTCAGGCATGCTGTAAAAGAAAACCACAGACTACGTAGTTTTCCATTAATTATCTACAACAGAAATTTCTCACAGTTCTGGAGGCTGGGACGTTCATTAGGGTGCCTGCACGTTGGGTTCTGGTGTGGGTCATCTTCTTAGTTTGTGGATGGCTATCTTATTCTATGTTCTTATATTGCGGCATGCAGAAAGAGGAAGCAACTCTGTACTGTTTCTTCTTATAAAGGCATTAATTCAACCATGAGAGCTCTATCCTCATGACCTAATTACTTCTCAAGGGTCCCATCTCCAAATACCACTGCACTGAGGCTTAAGGCTTCCACATACAATTTATGGTGACACAAACATTCAGTCCTCAATCCTATAGCATGGGCTTATAAATGAAAAGGGACTGCATTTGAAGCTGTACTCAATGCTGGACTTGATTCAAATGACACAATTCTGGGCTTTGACCTGACGCTGTAATGGACTGAGAATTCTAGGGCACTGGGAGAGGTTAACGTATTTTTGCATGTTGGAGGGATGTGAACCATTGGGTAGACTGTTGTATGCAGCTTTCAAATACAGTCCTCTAACAGTAGAAATCCCTGATTGTAGTGGTGGATACATAAACCTACACATGATAAAAGTATACAGAAGTAAACTCATGCACACAAATAAGCACAATTAAAACTGGAGCAATATAAGTAAGATTGGTGGATTATATCAATTTCAGTATCAGTCAATATCCAGGTTGTGATATTATACTACAGTTTTGCAAAATGTTACCTTTGTGGGAAAATGGATAGAGTACATACCAGATTTCTCCGTATTATTTCTCACAAACTGCCTGTGAATCTGGAATTATCTCAATAAATATAAAGAAGATGGCACTCAGTGATCCTGCCTCTTGGTATTCTGACCCTTATGTAAGTATAATCTCTTCCTCCTGAATATGGCCAGGACTGGTAATATGCTTCTATTAAACAGAATATGGAAAAAATGATAGGATGTGTTTTTCATGATTAAATAACAAATGACTGACTTCTGTCTGCTAGACTCACTCTGTTGCCTCTCAGCTTGCATACTTTGATGAAACAAGCTTCTATGTTGAAGAGGACCAGGTGGCAGGGAATTGAGGGCAACCACTGGGCAACAGCCAGAGAGAAAGGAAATCCAAAGCCCATTCCCCTGTAAGTAACTGAATCTAGCCAACAACCAGTGAGTACACTTGAAAGCTTTGCAACAGCCTTGTAATAACTACAGTTTCAGCCAACACCATGATTTCCGCCTGCGAGAGATTTCAGCATACCTGGATTCCTGGACTATAGAAACGGAGCTAATAAATGTGTGCCACTTTAAACCACTAAGTTTTGGCATATTTTGTTGGGCAACATTAATAGCAATAGTAGATAATTAATAGACGGTTGTTACTATTTGTCCCTCTACTCCAATATTTTGTTGCTATTGTCTCCTTTCCCAATCTCTTTATCCTTGTGGGCTGAAATCTTTTTTAATTCCTGTATTCTTGTTAGGATTTCAGGAACAAAATTTATGTATCTGTCAAGCCTGTAATCTTTTACTGGAAGTCACCCCAGGTCTTCTGTTATGGATTAAATATATGTATATCTCCTCTCCCTCATTTATATGTTGCACCCCTAACTCTCAATTAGCAGATTGAGCTTTTTTTTTTCTTTCTTTCTTTTTTTGAGATGGAGTATCACTCTGTCACCAAGGCTGGAGTGCAGCGGCGTGATCTCGGTTCACTGCAACCTCTGCCTCCCAAGTTCAAGAGATTCTCCTGCCTCAGCCTATCAAGTAGCTGGAACTACAGGTGCGTGCCACCATGCTGGGCTAATTTTTTTTTTACTTTTACTAGAGGTGGGGTTTCACCTTGCTAGCCAGGATGGTCTCGATCACCTAACCTCATGATCTGCCCACCTAGGCCTTCATAAGGGGATTACAGGTGTAAACTACTGGTACCTGGCTGAGCCTTTGAGAGATAATTAGGTTTAAAAGAAGTCAGGATTATGGAGTCCCCATGATAGATTAGTGGCCCTTAAAAGAAAAGAGGCTGGGCGCAGTGGCTCAACGCCGGTAATCCTAGCACTCTGGGAGACCAAGGTGGGCGGATCATCTGAGGTCAGGCGTTCAAGACCAGCCTGGCCAACACGGTGAAACTTCGTCTCTACTAAAATACAAAAATTAGCCAGGCATGGTGGTGGGTGCCTATAATCCCAGCTACTTGGGAGGCTGAGATGGGAGAATCGCTTGAACCCGGGAGATGGAGGTTGCAGTGAGCCGAGATCACACCACTGCACTCCAGCCTAGGCGGCTGAGCGACTCCATCTCAAAAAAAAAAAAAAAAAAAAAAAGGAAGAAAAGAAAGAAATACCAAAGCTTTCTCTCTCTTCCTATTGAAAACTGCTATAAGAAGCCACCTGCAAGCCAGGAAGAGAGTCCTCAACAGGAAAAGAATCTTCCTGTACCTTGATCTTGGACTTACTGGACTTCCCAGCCTCCCGAAATGTGAGAAATAAATGTCTCTTTATAAGCCACCCAATCTATAATATTTTGTTACAGCAGACTATGCAGACTAATACACCACAAGACCAACACAATTAATGAGAGACAAAATTAACCAGCAGTCTGTTTTAAATGAGTTATTCTAAAATTTTCACACTACAAGTCTAAAGGAGATCAAGAGAAATTCTATGTTACAAAATGTTCTTTCATTTTAATCACTTGATCAATGTAGCATAATCATAGGGCTTTATTTTCTTCTTATGGTTTTAGCTAGCAGAATTTAAAATGCCCCAGTTTGCCATCTGCTTCATTTTCACAGGCATGAACCATACCAATAAAAGAAATGGCCTTCAAATCATCAGCCTTTTTTTTTAACAGAGAGAAAAAGAAATACATGTCTAGATTGTGGCTTCTATTTGAACCACAGTGAGGTTTGGTCCTAATTTTGAGAAATCCTCACTTGTATGATATCTAAGCAATTGAATATCCCTATTACCTCCAGCAAGCCACATTTTTTGTTGTTGTTAAATAATAGGGAACATCAGAATTGTGTAAGTGTTCTTTGTAGATGTCTGGAAATAAGACTTCTCTGGATTTTACTTAGCTTCTGTGAAAAGCCCTAGCCTCCGGGGACATGGAAATATATATACCATAAAGCTAGAGAATTTGCTTTCACTTCCCCTAGAAGCATTTTACTTTCCACATACCCTGAGGATTAGCTCTATAGCCATTTGTCTACTTAATTGCTCTAATCCAAAAGGGTGATAAAACTTATCTCTACAAGTGGGCCAAATGGTTAGAGCCCAGAACAGGCCCCTGGGCTAAGTTTCAAAGTGCCAGGAAGACTCTCTGGGTATTTACAGAAGCCTAGACCTTGGAAACATCTCCTGGTAATAACTTCCCCCACTCTCTACATGACAGAGATGCTTATCTGGCCCTTGGAAAGTCATATTTACGTTCCAAATGGTTTATAAGAACTCAAGATTCTTCTTATCCTATCTCGAAGGAGCAAAAGTTTTTCTCTCTTTTAGAAGAGGAAGTGGATAGCTACCTCTTTTCTGTATAAAGAGAAAATACATTACTCTCTATCTCTTTTCTATGGGGTGAAACCTGCCACCAGCATAAAGAATTTCCATTGATTCTCATCACATGCCTACGGACCTAAGTATGGGAGAATGAGGCTCATCTTTCTGCAGTTACTATATTTTTTACTGTACATTATATATGATTAGATACACAAAAACCATAGTGTTACAACTGCTACAGTATTCAATATAGTAACATACTGTATAGGTTTGTAGTGTAAGAACAATAGGCTATACAATATAGCCTAGGTGTATAACAGGCTATGCCATCTAGGTTTGCGTAAGTACACTCTGATGTTCGCATGGTGACGAAATCACCTAAGGATGGATTTCTCAGAATGTATCCCTGTCATTAAATGACATGTGACTGTATTTATTTATGTACATCTCACATAACTTTACAAGTATACTAACATCACAGTCCTGACAAAACGGTAGGGAACAGCAGATCTAAGAGCAAACAAGCAGGTTAGAAAGGGAACATCCACCAGAAAATGAACACTATCTCTCCATACATTTCATCAGATTCATCTTAGAGAAAAGCTTCCCCAGAGATGACAGATGCTTATAGACTCATTAAATTAAAAGATATAATAGGAGAGGGGCAGAGAAAATGGCCAGATAGAAGCCACCACTAATCATTCCCAACCTTCAGCAGGAACACCAAATTTAGCAACTATCTACACAAAAAAACGTACCTTTATAAGAACCAAAAATCAGGTACCAGTTCAGCCACAGAGGGTAGAACACTGAGCAGGCTCTTCAGGTCCTGCATTGTAGGCGCTGGCTCTTAGACAGCATTTCTGGACCTGCTCCAGGACAGAGGCGAGCCCACTTCCCTCAAGGGCGAGTCTCAGGCCTGGTAGCATTCACCATGAGCTGACCCAAGAGCCCTGGGCCTTAAGGGAATATTGGCAGTACCATGGCTGCACTCCCCATGGGCCTATGGTGGGGGTGGCCACAGGGAGAGGCTCCTCTGCCCGTGGAAAGGGGAGGGAAGAGTAGGAAGAATTTTGTCTTGTGGTCTGAAGGCCAGCTTAGCTGCAGTAGAACAGAGAACCAGGCAGATTTCTAAGGTTTTCATCCCAGTTCCTGGCACCTGGATGGCATCTCTGGACTTGCTCCAGCCCTGGGGGAACTCTCTGCACGGAAAGGAAGGACCCAAGCCTGGCTGGCCTTGTCATCTGCTGATGGTCGAGCCCTAGGGCCTTGAGTGAACACAGGCAGTAGCCAAGGAGAGGCTGCAGTGGGCATTGGGCAAGACCCAGTGCTGTGTTGGATTCAGGTCTGGGCCAGTGCAGTCCCAGTGGTGGTGACCATAGGGGTGATTGTGTCGGAGGCATTTGAACCACAGCAACTCCGTCTAAAGTAGGGACTAGACAAAATAAGGCTGAGATCCACTGGGCTACATTCCCAGGAGGTTAGACATTTCCCCAGTCACAGAACGAGACAGGTCAGCACAAGATTTAGGTCATAAAGACTTTGCCGATAAAACCAGTTGCATGCAGTAAAGAAGCTGGCTAAAACCCACCAAAACCAAGAGGGTGACAAGACTGACCTCTGGTCGTCCTCACTGCTACACCCCCACCAGCACCATGACAGTTTACAAGTGCCATGGCAAAGTCAGGAAGTTATCCTATACGGTCTAAAAAGGGTAGGCATGAATAATCTACCCCTTGTTTAGCATATAATCAAGAAATAACCATAAAAAATGGGCAACCAGCAGTCCTCCGGGCTGCTCTGCCTATGGAGTAGCAATTTTTTATTCCTTTACTTTCTAATAAACTTACTTTCACTTTGCACTGTGGACTTACCCTGAATTCTTTCTGGCACAAGACCCAAGAACTCTCTCTTGGGGTCTGGATTGGGAGCCCTTTCTAGTAACAATTGTGTCACCCCCACTTCTGCTCCAGGCAGCTCAGGGGAGGGAGGGAGGGGGGAGAGGAAGAGAGAGAGAAGGGAGAGAAGAAGAGGAGAGGGAAGGGGGAGAGGGAAAAGGAGAGGGAAAGGGAGAGGGGAAAGGGAGAGGGGAGGGGAAGAGAGAGGGAGCAAGAGGGAGGGGGAGAGAGAGGGAGGGAGTGGGGGAAGGAGGGAGGGAAGGAGATATCCCATTTGTTTGAAGAAGGTAAGGGAAGATTGAGTCTCTGCCTGGTAATCCAGAGAATTCTGGGTTTTATCCAACATAAGCAAGGCAGTACCTCTACAAGTCTTCAAGAACCACAGTGTTACTGGGCTTAGGGTGCTCCCTAATGCAGATATGGCTTAGATCACATACCTAAGTCTCTTCAAATATTTGGAAACCCTCCCAAAGATGGGTACGAACAAGCCCATACTGCAAAGACTACAATAAATATCTAACTCTTCAGGTCAGGTATGTTGGCTCATGTCTTTAATCCCAGAACTTTGGGTGGCCAAGGCAGGCAGATTGCTTGAGCCCAGGAGTTTGAGATCAGCCTGGGAGACATGGCAAAATCCTGTCCCTAAAAAAAAAAAAAAAAAAAAGTAGCTGAATGTGGTGGTGTATGCCAGTAGTCCCAGCTACTCAAGAGGTTGAGTGGGAGAACTGATTAAGTCAGGGGGGTCGTGGCTGCAGTGAACCATGACTACGCCATTGCACTCTAGTCTGGGCAACAGAATGAGATCCTGTCTCAAAAAAGCACAACAAAACCTAACTTTTCAATACCCGGATATCAACAAATATCTACAAATATCAAGACCATTCAGGAAAACATGACGTCAATGAATAAACTGAATAAGGCATCAGAGACAACTCCTGAAGAAACAGAGATACATGACCTTTTAGACAGAGATTATAAAATAGCTGTTTTAAGTAAACTTAAAGAAATCCAAAATAACAAGGAAAAGGAATTCAGAATTCTATCAGATAAACTGAACAAAGAGATTGAAATAATTTTTAAAAATCAAGCAGAAATTCTGGAGTTGAAAAATACAATGGACATACTGAAGAATGCATCAGTCCCTAACTAGCAGAATTGATCAAGCAGAGAATCAGTGAGCTTCAAGACAACTATTTGAAAATACATAACAGAGGAGACAAGAAAAAAGATAATTTAAAAAAATGAAGCATACCTACAAGATCTAGTAAGGAGTTTCAAAGGGTCATATCTAAGAGTTACTGGCCTTAAACAGGTAGTAGAGAAAGAGAGGTTTAAAAAGTTTATTCAAAGGGAAATAACGAGAATGTCCCAAACCTAGGGAAAGATCGATAAAATAAGAGAATGTCCCAAATCTAGGGAAATATATCAATATTCAAATACAAGAAGATTACAGAACATCAAGCAGATTTAACCCAAAGAAGACTACCTCAAGGCGTTTAATAAACTCCCAAAGGTCAAAGATAAAGAAAAGGATTCTAAAAGCAGCAAAAGAAAAGAAACAAATAACATGCAATAGCGCTCCAATATGTCTAGCAGCAGATGTTTCAGTGGAACTCTTATAGGCCAGGAGAGAGTGGTATGACATATTTGAAGTGTTTCACCCCAAAATAGCATATCTGGTGAAAATATCCTTCAAACATGAAGGAGAAATAAAGACTTTCCCAGACAAACAAAAGTTGAAGGATTTCATCAACACCAGACTTGTCCTAGAAGAAATTCTAAAGAGAGTTCTTCAATTTGAAAGAAAAGGATGTTAATGAGCACTAAGAAATTATCTGAAGGTACAAAACTCACCAGTAATAAATACACACAAAAAACCAGACTGTTATAACACTGTAATTGTCAGGTATAAACTATTCTTATCTTAGGTACAAAGACCAAAAGATGAACCAATAAAAAATAATAACTATGGGCCAGGTGTGGTGTCACATGCCTGTAATCCCAGCACTTTGGGAAGCCGAGGCGGGTGAATCACTTGACATCAGGAGTTCGAGACCAGCCTGGCCAATGTGGTAAAACCCTGTCTCTACTAAAAATACAAAAATTAGCTGGGTGTCGTGCCGGGTGCCTGTAATCCCAGCTACTTGGAAGGCTGAGGCAAGAGAATAGCTTGAACCCAGGAGGCAGAGGTTGCAGTGAGCCGAGATTGCACCACTGCACTTCAACCTGGGCAACAAGAGTGAAATTCCATCTCAAAATAATAATAACTATTATAACTTTTAAAGATACAGTAAAATAAGATATAAATAGAAACAACAGGCCAGGCGCAGTGGCTCACTCCTGGAATTCTAGCACTTTGGGAGGTCAAGGCAGATGGATTTCCTGAGCTTAGGAGTTAGAGGCCCGCCTGGGCAACATGGTGAAACCCCATCTGTACTAAAATACAAAAAATTAGCCAGGCATGGTGGCATGTGCCTGTAGTCCCAGCCTCCGGAGTCTGAAGCAGAACTGCTTGAACCTTCGAGGCAGAGGTTGCAGTGAGCCGAGATTGTGCCATTGCACTCCAACCTGGGCAACACAGTGAGACTTCATCTCAAAAAAAAAAAAAAAAAAAAGAAACAGTAAGTTAAAAAGCAAGGGAATGAAGTTGAAGTGTAGAGTTTTTATTAGTCTTTACACTTCTTTGTTAGTTTGCTTGTTTATGCAATCAATGTTAAGTTTAAAATAATGGGTTATAAGAGAGTACTTGAAAGGCTCATGGTAAACTCAAATAAAAAAAAAACAATGGATACACAAGAAACAAAAAGCAAGAAATTAAATCATACCACCAGAGTAAATCTACCTCCACTAAAAGGAAGACAGGAAGGAAAAAAAAAAAAAAAAGAAGGAAAACCACAAAACAACCAGAAAACAAATAACAAAATGTCAGGAGTAGGTCCTTACTTATCAATAACAACACTGACTGTAAATGGACTAAACTCTTCAATCAAAAGACACAGAGTGGCTAAATCGATTTAAAAAAAAAAAAAACAAAACAAAAAAACAAGGCCCAATTATCTAGTACCACAAGAAACATAATTCACCAATAAAAACACACATAGACTGGCAGGGCACTGTGGCTCACACCTGGTAATCCAAGCACTTTGGGAGGCAGAGGCAGGCAGATTACCTGAGGTCAGGAGTTCGAGACCAGCCTGATCAACATGGAGAAGCATCGTCTCTACTAAAAATACAAAATTAGCCAGGTGTGGTCGTGCATGCCTGTAATCCCAGCTATTCGGGAGGCTAAGGCAGGAGAATCGCTTGAACCTGGGAGGCGAAGGTTGTGGTGAGCTGAGATCACGCCATTGTACTCCAGCCTGAGCAACAAGAGTGAAACTCCATCTCAAAACAAACAAAAAAATCCCATAGAGTGAACATAAAGGGATGAAAAAAAGATATTCCATGCTAATGGAACTACCCCCTCCCCCAGAAAAGTAGTTACATGAGACAAGACAGATTTCAAGACAAAAACTGTAAGAGACAAGAAGGTCACTACCCTAGAATAGGTAATATTATGTCTCGTATGAGATAGGACTCAATTCAGCAAGAGAATATAGCAATTATAAATATATATGCACTCAACACTGGATCTTCCCAATATATAAAGCAAATACTATTAGAGCTAAAACAAAAAAAGAGCTAAAAAGAGACAGGCCCCAAAACAACAATAGCTGGAGACTTCAACACCATACTTTCACCAATGGAAAGATTATCCAGACAGAAAATCAATCAAGAAACACTAGACTTAATCTGCACTATGGATGAAATGGACCTAATAGATATTTACAGAACATTTCATCCAATGGCTATAGAATACACAATCTTCTCCTCAGCACATGGATAATTCTCAAGGACAGATCATATGTCAGGTCACAAAACATGTCTTAAAACATTCAAAAAATTGAAATAATATTACGTATTTTCTCTGGCTACAATAGAATAAAATTAGAAATCAATAGCAAGGTGAATTTTGAAAACTATACAAACATGTGGACATTAAACAATACACTCCTGAATGACCAGGGGGGTCAAAGAACACATATAACCTACCAAGATTGAACCATGAAGAAATCCAAAACCTAAACAGACCAATAACAAGTAACAAGATTGAAGCTGTAATAAAGTCCCCCAGCAAAGAAAAGCCCAAGACCCCAGTGGCTTTACTGCTGAATTATACCAAATATTTAAAAAAGAATTAATATCAATCTTACTCAAACTTGTGAAAAACAGAGGATGAGGGAATATTTCCAAACTTATTCTAGAAGGCTGGTATTACCTTAATACCAAAACCGGATGAAGACACATCAAAAGAAGAAAACTGTAGGTAAATATCCCTGATGAACATTGATGTAAAATTCCTCAACAAAATATTAGCAAACCAAATCTAGAACACATTAAAAAGGTCATTCACCATGACCAGGTGGGTTTCAACCCAAGGATGGAACCACGGTTTGACACAGGCAAATCAATCAATGTAATGTATCGCATCACCAGAATGAAGGACAAAAACCATATGATCATTTCAATGAATGCTGAAAAAGCACTTGATAGAATTCAACATCCTTTCATGATAAAAGTTCTTGAAAAACTGGGTAGAGAAGGAACTTACCTCAACATAATAAAAGCCATATACAACAGGCCCACAGCTGGTATCATACTGAATGGGGGAAAAACTGAAAGCCTTTCCTCCAAGATCTGGAATACGACAAGGATGCCCACTTTCACCACTGTTATTCAACATAGTACTGAAAGTCCTAGCTACAGCAATCAGACCAGAGAATTAAATAAAGGACATCCAAATTAGAAAGGAAGAAGTCAAATTATCCTTACTTCCAAATGATATGATTTTATACCTGGAAAAACCTACAGACTCCACCAAAAACCTATGAGAGCTGAGAAATTTCAAAAAAGTGGCAGGATACAAAATCAACATACAAAAATCAGTAGCATTTGTCCCTACCAACAGTGAACAATCTGAAAAAAGAAATAAAAAAGTAATCCCATTTACAATAGCCAGAGATAAAATCAAATATTTAGGAATTAACCAAAGGAGTAAAAGATTCCTACAATGAAAACTATAAATCATAGATGCAAGAAATTGAAAAGGAAACAAAAAAAAAAGAAAATATATTCCATGTTCATGGATTAGAATATTGTTAAAATGTCCATACTTACCAATGCAATCTACAGATCAATGTAATCCCTATCAAAATGCCAATGGCATTCTTCACAGAAACAGAAAAAACAATCCTAAAATTTATATGGAACCACAAAAGACCTAGAATAGCCAAAGCTATCTTAAGCAAAAATAACAAAATTGGAGGAGTCACATTATCTGAGTTCAAATTATACTACAGAGCTATCATAACCAAAACAGTATAATACTGGCATAAAAAGACACATAGACCAATGGAACAGAATAGAGAACCCAGAAACAAATCCACACACAGTGAACTCACTTTCAACACAGGTGCCAAGAACATACTCTGGAGAAAAGACAGTTTCTTCAATAAATGGTACTGGGAAACTGGATACCTATAGGCAGAAGAATGAAATTTAACCTCTATTTCTTGACGTATACAAAAGTCAAATAAAAATGAATTAAAGACTTAAATCTAAGACCTGAAACTACGAAACTACCACAAGAAAACATTGGGGAAACTCTCACTGGAGTGGGCAAAGACTTCTTGAGTAATACCCCACAAGCACAGGCAACCAAAGCAAAAATGGACAAATGGAATCACGCCACATTAAAAAGCTTCTGCACAGCAAAGAAAAACAAACAACAAAGTGAAGAGTCAACCCATAGAGCTGGAGAAAATATCTGCAAACTACCCATCTGACAAGGGATTAATAACCAGAATATATTAAGGACTCAAACAAATCTATAAGAAAAAAATCTAAGAATCCAGTTTAAAAATGGGCAAAAGATCTGAATAGACATTTCTCAAAAAGAGATATACAAATGGCAAATGTCTATCAACATCATGAATCATTAGAGAAATGCAAATCAAAACTAACAATGAGATATCATCTCACCCCAGTTAAAATAGCTTATATAAAAAAGGCAGTAACAAATGTTGGCAAAGATGCGGAGAGAGGGAACCCTTATACATTGTTGGCAGGAATGTAAATTAGTACCACCACTAAGAACAGTTTGGAGGTTCCTCAAAAAACTAAAAATAAAGCTAGCATATAATCCAGCAATCCTACTGCTAGGTGTATACCCAAAAGATAGGAAATCGGTATCAAAGTGATATCTGCACTCCCATGTTTACTGCAGCACTGTTCACAATAGCTAAGATTTGTAAGCAACCTAAGTGTTCATCAACAGAAGAATAAAGAAAGTGTGGTACATATACACAGCAGAACACTATTCAGCCATAAAAAAAAGAATGAGATCTCATCATTTGCAACATGAATAGAACTGAAGATCATTATGTCAAGTGAAATAAGCCAGGCACAGAGAGACAAACTTTGCATGTTATCATTTATTTGTGGGAGCTAAAAATTAAAACAACTGAACTCATGGAGAGAGAAAGTGTAAAAGGATGGTTACCAGAGGTGGGGTGGTGGTGTTGTAATAGGGGTAAGGTAGGGAGTGTGAATGGTTAACAGGTACCCAAAAAAAAAAAAGAAAGAATAAGACCTAGTATTTGATAGCACAACAGGGTGACTAGAGTCAATAATAATTTAAAAGAGTATAACTGGGTTGTTTATAATACAAAGAATCAATACTTGAAGGGATGGATACCCCATTTACTCTGATGTGATTACACGTTGCATGCCTGTATCAAAATATCTCACGTACCCCACAAATATATACACCTATTATTTACCCACAAAAACTTAGAAAATATTTTTTAAAAAAGATACAATAAAAACGTGTCAAAAACTCAAGTCACCCCATGGAGAGCTGGAGGCCTCTCAATTCTCTCATCCTAAATAGATCTTGTTCTCAAAGCTAAGTTTAGGAACCAGGGTTTTTCTCAGTTCCCTCTCAGACCTGTTCCTACCACTAGCTGACAGAAACCCAATTACCTAAAGCAATTTTTCATTCCTAAAGAGCTAACCCCATTTAGGTCAGTGTGGGGTCCCCAGAGCATCAGATGGGTGACTGTGCCGAGACCAGCTCAGTCGTGGAGACCCCAACCCAGGCACTGCTGAAGGAATTAAGAAACAGACATAAAGATAGAGTACAAAAGTGGGATCAGAGTGGGACATCAGGGGGCTGACAGCATTTCCCAGCTGAAAAGCCTAGAGCAGACTCTGACCCACTGTATTTATTCTTTGTGAACAAGTGATTATTTTTAATAAGCAAGTACTCAGTATTTCCTCGTAGAATAAAGACAGACGAAACAGGCAGATAGTGCCTGTCCACTACTAATATAGAAATAAGCTAGAAAGCCCTCTTTTCAAGTCAGCAATGGGGGACAAGGTCATATATGCTGTGTGTTGGGAACTGGTTTAACTAGTGCATGGCAGGTACATGTTACTTACTATTCTAGCAGTTTTCTGCCTGGCGATGGCTTGGTGTTCCTCACCATTGCCTCTCAGCAAACAACATACACTCCATCACACACACTCAAGATCTTCTCCTAACACACTGTGTTGGACTGATCCTTAAAATAGCTTTTAACCTATGAATCTACCGTTTTACTGTAATTAAATAGAAAAGCAGAAAGTGGAAAGTAGCATACTCATGGCATCTAAATGAGAAATGGGATTTGTTACAGGCATTAAGGACTAGTAAGAGAAGGAAAATCTGCATCCTAGGCTCATAGACTCTAGGTCACCTACTTCTATCTGTTGAGGAATCATTTTTCAGATGAGGGCTCCATGGCCTAAAAAGATGCAAGTATTGCTAAGGTAGCATAGGTAGTAGCAGAACTAAAACTAGAACCAAGATCTCACGTCACAATAAAATGCCATTGCCATTTAATCACTAAAAACCTGTGTTTCCTATAGTGGAAATGGGTTGTTCATTATAGCCTAGATAATAAATTCCTTAAATCCTAGTCCAACAAACAATTTTCTGATAGATGTGCATCTCCAAGATGCCTCAATATTAGGAAAGCACTGTCCTGAATAACACATACAACACTTCAGACTCTAAATATCAACATGGGGTGTGGTGGCTCATGCCTGTAATCCCAGCACTTTGGGAGGCTGAGGCGAGTGGATTGCTTGAGGTCAGGAGTCCAAGACCAGCCTGACCAACATGGTGAAATCCTGTCTCTACTAAAAACACAAAAATTACCCAGGCGTGGTGGCAGATGCCTGCAACTCCAGCTACTCAGGAGGCTGAGGCAGGAGAATTGCTTGAACCTGGGAGGCGGAGGCTGCAGTGAGCCAAGATTGTGCCACTGTCCTCCAGCCTGAGCAACACAGAGAGATTCTGTCTTAAATAAATAAATCGCAACATGATTTTAATAAGAGGTATAAGTCTGCCCAACACAGTCTACTTTTCTCTAGGGTCAGACTACCCAAGGGAACTGACAAAACCAAGATTTTGAATCCTCAATCTCACAGGATTCGTCAAAGAATATTCAAAAGCAGAGCTACCTTTAAGGACCTTCTAGGCAGACTTCCCTCAACACTACTGAAGTATAAAGGCCTCGGATACTCTGAAACCACATACTTTGGAGCTGAAAAAATTTAGATTCAGAAAAAAGAGTAAAGGCTGCAAAATTGTTTCCTGTCGTTCTGGTGGTCTCCATAATGCCCATGATGTTTTCAATCATATAAGACACACAGCCAAAGGAGGCTGAAGAAGAGGATCAAACAAAGCTGCAAGGTGTGAAGTGGGACTTTAAATGGAAACTATGTAAAACAAGTTTCACCTGATTTGACATTCAAACCTAAGCAAAGCTCAGCACTTGATTAAGTAAGGCTTCAAATTCCACTGTAAGCCACGATATTCAATTCTGTTCTTGGACCACAGAGCTTAATTAAATATCCATCGTTAAGAAGACCTTCTCTACTTTCACCTTTTCTCCCCAAATGAAGTGATAGGTTTTTAAAAATATATTAAATGTCAAGGACATTCAATACTTTTTCATCCAAAAGTCAAAATTTAAGCACCCTTCATAAATGATTAATGCCTAGCCTATTTATTCTGACAACATTTGGCTGATACAGAATAGCTAATTTACTATATTTGGAGCAGCTGAATATATATTGGTCTATGTATGTACTTTCACAATTATTTCTTTTGTTACCAATTTAGAGAAAATAAAATTAACCATTTGACTATGGAAAGAACTGCATATATGTATTTTTTTTTTATTTTCTTTTCCCAAGTAGCTGAGAGCATCTATGTATTTTAAAAGTAAAGGAACTCAATGAGAAGTCTCAGTTTGATGTTTTCGAACAAATCCTTTGTAACCTGGCCTCACCAGCAACATGAAAAATCAAGGGCCCAGATCATAATTAAGAGAATTCGACCTAATTTTCCAGAGGCCTCTCCCTTCCATCCTCACTTCAGGCTGAGCTGCTCTGTCTTCTTGAGGCTTTCTGTCCAGGGATTATTGAGGGGGCTGCCTTTCCCTCTTTTCAATGCCAGTGTCTAGTAATATGACAACAGGCTTCATTGTCATTCACAGTTCTCTTGAAAAGCTTTGGGAATCTGAGGCTAATAGGCCACTAGGTAGACTGCCGTGACACTCCTTAAGAACATGTGCAAATTGGACCCCATTGTAACCCTCACAACAAAATTACACTTTTCGACAACCTTCACAGAACCTATGAAGCAATTCTTTTAGACAGATATTTACTGAATGCTCAACATCCACGTAGATTGTAACCCATGATACTCTGTTTTAGAAATTCTCAGGGATCTGCTGAATTTGGAAGAGAAGTGACAAGCTAGTGGACAGCAGGTTGCATTAAAAATAAATGAAAGCAGTGAGCTATACCAGAACTAAGGCTATACCTCTTCCCATAGGCTCTTCTTCTCTAGTGAGACTGAGCAACCATTTGCCAATAATTCATGTCAAGGAACAAGTCAAGCTGACATGTATTCACAGAGTGCTAGCATTACCCTTGGACTGACTAGACTATATAGTATACAAAAGGCACAGAGGCAGCACTAGGGAAATTTATACAGACTTAAATTCTAGCCACTGACTTCCTATCTATGAAATGATGCCAGGGAGAAACTGAGCTAAAAGATCTGGAAAAAAAACATTTATTATATTTTATTACTAAAGATGATGAAATAAAGAAAAAAATCAAAATAGCTGAAGCTTCTAATGTGACATAATTAGCTTACTTTTATGACTAGATCCAAAGGGGGAGATCTAAGGGTATATGGCATTAGCAATGTTAAGATAATCAGGTTTTCTTAATTATAGAGCTGTTTTTCAAGTAAGTCTTTTCCTTCCTTCTGAGTAAGAATATTCACTTGGTGTTCTAAACAAATTTCACTAAAAATATTCATTTCATAATCTGGGCACTTTACCTGCGGATCACTATTCATGCAGACACCGAAAGGAATGGACACACTTTTCAGAAGGCTCAGCGTAATCTCGGATAATCATCCAGTCTCTGAATCGCTCCCTCTTAGATGCTTGAAAAAGGAAATAGGGCTGTATCAAGTGGGGCTTAAAGTTCCAGTAGGTGCTTTACCCAACTCCATGGGAAAACTGGAAATAACCAACACTGGGTATCTTTTCCCAAGCTTACTTTACAACGAAAGACTATACTGTTTCTTATTATCCAAGTGACTTCCTGTAGACTCATCCAATCTTTAGGGAAAACTCTTTTTTAAATTACATAGGAAAATACTGATTGACATGAAATAAGATTCCTAATATACCTTTGGGTATTATCCACACTGCCTCTTTTCACTGGCCCCTATCCCTGCCAATGGATGAGAAAGATGTATGCATTTGTATTTGTACACACACACAGAACCAACTTGCTTTAGCCTTGAAGTGAGCATTGGCATTTTCAGCACTGAAAAAGCATTCGTCTGTTATCTAGAAATAACTGAAGAAAAAATTAAATCATGAGTGGTGTCTCCCAAGTAAATGCATAAAAGGAATTTATAACAGAAAATACCTTAAAATGTTTTTTTCTGAGTCTGTTACTCTCAAAATATCCATGTGTACATTAGTGCTTTCAAATTATCTCTATGACTAAGAGAAAGCATGAGAAAATTTTCTGGTGTTGATGGAAATGTTTTATATCTTTATAGAAGTATGAGTTAATAGGTCTGTGTATTATCAAAACTCCTAAAAGTGTGCACATAGGATATGTGTATTTCATTTAATGTAAATTCTTTTTTTTTTTTTTTGAGACGGAGTCTTGCACTGTTGCTAGGCTAGAGTTCAGTGGCGCGATCTCGGCTCACTGCAATCTCTGCCTTCAGGGTTCAAGCAATTCTCCTGTCTCAGTCTCCGGAGTAGCTGGGACTAAAGGTACACACCACCACTCCCAGCTAATTTTTATATTTTTAGGAGAGATGGGGTTTCACCATATGTTGGCCAGGATGGCCTCGATCTCTTGACCTCGTGATCTGCCCACCTTGGCCTCCCAATGTCCTGGGATTACAGGCATGAGCCACCACACCTGGCCCGTTTAATGTAAATTTTATCTAAAAATGAACTATAAACAAGTATGGAACTACAGTATGTTTACTTTTTGCAGTGGCATGGAATAGCAGTTTAAAACTACTACTTTCTGGGTATTCTAGCCCTGAGCAAATGCTTAAATAGATTGAAAAAATGGCTGACAGTTTCCTCCTGTTGAATAATCAGTTACAGAAATGTGGAAGATGAGAATGTAATCTTAAGTGTGGCACTGGAGTTGTTGGTTTCAAATATGAACTTGTGGCATGTTTGTGTTACATAAAAATATCTACAGTGTGTTACAAAATATCCAGATATATATATAGGAGATAGAGTCTCATTCTGTCACCTAGGCTGGAGTACAGTGGCTCGATCTCAGCTAACTGCAACCTCTGCCTCCCAGGTTCAAGTATTCTCCTACCTCAGCCTCCCGAGTACCTGAGATTACAGGCATGTGCCACCACACTCAGCTAACTTTTGTATTTTTAGTAGAGATGGGGTTTCACCATGTTGGCCATGCTGCTCTCGAACTCCTGACCTCAGGTGATCTGCCCACCTCAGCCTCCCAAAGTGCTGGGATTACAGGCGTGAGTCACCGTGCCCAGCTGCATTTTTATTGAAGGAGGAAATTCAACAAATAAAATATGGTTCTTGGAAATTAAAGAATTAAATAGCAGAAAGAGAAACCTCAAAAGAACATTTAAAAGATCAAGTTAAACCACCATAGCACATGTATACCTATGTAACAAACCTGCACGTTCTGCATATGTACCCCAGAACTTAGTATAATTTTTAAAAATAAATACATAAATCAGATGCAGCCTTGTTATGCTGCCCAGGTGGTTTTCAAACTCCTGGGCTCAGGCAACCTCAAACTCCCAAGTAGCTGGGACTATAGGTGTGTATCACCACACCCAGCTATTTTTCTACAATTTTTAATATTTTAGTCTCACTACAGAACCAATAATATAAGTAGAGGAACAGTCTCTCCTACCAAATATATAATACCCAAATAATAAGTGTCCAAGAAAAATAGCTATATGCTATTTGTTGTACAGTTTTTCCACTAAAAGGTGCCAGGGAGATTCCATGATTACCACGAGTAACTTGATCCACTGAAGATTTATACTGGCAAAAATATGATGTCACACTAGTATGATTTAAAAGTCAAAGTATTAATATTTATTGAATTAAACCTTAACCAAATTTCATATTTTCTCTATTGGGGAAAGCATTTCCTAAGGTGATTTTTCTGTTGCTATGTATCTTCCAGTTCATTTTTGTTCAGCCCCCACCCTGTCACAGTACTTATCAATCTTGTTAGTTACCAACATTAAATAAAATTTTTTAATCAACTAAAAAAAATAAAAATAGAAATAAAAATAAATAAAAGATCAAGTTAAGAAAATCCCTCAGATGCCGGGTGCAGTGGCTCACACCTGTAATCCCAGCATTTTGGGAGGCCAAGGCGGGTGGATCACCTGAGGTCAGGAGTTTGAGAGGAGCCTGGCCAACAACATGGTGAAATCTCGTCTCTACCAAAAATACAAAAATTAGCTGGGTGTGGTGGCGGGCACCTGTAATCCCAACTACTCAGAAGTCTGAGGCAGGAGAAACGCTTGAATCCGGAAGCGGAGGTTGCAATGAGCTGAGATCACGCCACTGCACTCCAGTCTGGGCGACAGAGGAGACTCTGTCTCAAAACAAAACAAAAAGAAAGAAAGAAAAAAATTTCCCGGAAAGTGGAAGCAAAAGACTAAGAAATGGAGATTAAAAGAAAAAGATTACAACAGTAGAAAAGTAGAGGACGAGTCCTGGAAATCCAATATCCAAATATTAAGACTTCTTCTAGAAAGCTCAATTACAGAAGAACGAACAGAAGAAATCATCAACTCACACACACACACACACACACACACACACACACACACTCTTCCCAGACCTGACAGAACCAAGTTTTGAGATTGAAAGGGTACCAAATAACTACGACAATAACGAAGACATCTGCTCCAAGCTCATCTTTATGAAATTTCTGAACACCATGGACAATGAAAAGACCCTATAACTTTTCAAAAATAAAAAAACAGGTTGCATACTGAGGATCAAGAATCAGAGTGGTACTGGGCTAAATAATATCAATGGGACCCACGCCGAGTATGGTGGCTCATGCCTATAATCCCAGCACTTGGGAGGCCAAGGCGGGTGAATCACTTGAAGTCAGGAGTTCAAGACCAGCCTGGCCAACATGGCGAAACCCTGTCTCTACTAAAAATACAAAAATTAGCCAGGTGTGATGGTGGGCGCCTGTAATCCCAGCTATTCAGGAGGCTGAGGCAAGAGAATTGCTTGAACCCAAGAGGTGGAGGTTGCAGTGAGCCGAGATATCACCACTGAACTCCGGCCTGGGTGACAGAGCTAGACTGCATTTCAAAAAACAAACAAACAAACAATGGGACTTATAATGGAGAAATGCCTCAAAAATTCTCTCTCAACTTATTAACGTAGTCAATGCAACCAAACTACCCAGTGTAGTCTTTGAAAAACATATACCACTTATATATACGCTCCCCACTCCCCCAAGTCTACTGAAAGAGGTCTTCTACCAAACTGAACAACTGAACCAACAAAGTCTACACAACAGAATTTAACATGAGAGGCCTGGAATTGTGGTTCACACTTGTAATCCCAGCTAAGGAGGGTGGAACACCTGAGGCCAGGAGTTTAAGACCAGCCTGGCCAACATGGTGAAACCCTGTCTCTACTAAAGATACAAAAATTAGCTGGGCATGGTGGCACACGCCTGCAGTCTCAGCAACTTGGGAAGCTGAGTCATAAGAATCGCTTGCACCTGGGAGGTGGAGGTTGCAGTGAGCCGAGATCACACCATTGCATTCCAGCCTGGGCAACAGAGTGACACTCTGTCTCAAAGTAAAAGGAAAAAAAAACCAGAATTTAACATTTAACATGAGAGAAGACGATGGTGAAAGAACAAAGTGGCAGTTGTGCAGTAGACGGGAGAGGCATGTCAGAAGGCTTCAGGGAAGATTTCTTCAAGAAGATAAAATAAAGGAATTTCCAATGAATTTCAATGTACTGAGAAGAGATTTACACAGCTGAAGGAACATTTGCGATTCTGAGATTGAATTACTAAGTGGCATGAAGAAAAACTAATTGCAAATGTGGGTGCATGCATAACAACAATTTTCATCGTCTGACAAGACATGATTACCTTGTGTAGAAAAGACAAGGTAATCATGGTTCTCTACATGGCTCACCAGTGAATAGCCTTTATATAGTCACAACAAAGTAAACCCTGAATACTGAGCTAAGATTATGATAACACTTTATAGAGAAAAAGGAGAGACAAGTATGGGGCAGGAGTGAAAAGAGCTAAATCCTCATCTTCTATAGAGGTCAACAAAAAATCCCGAAAACTGAAATATCAAGTGACAGCAACAGAAGCGTATCATTCAGAGCCATGAAAGTAGATAAAACTTACCAGTTAACAGTAGTAAGTGATCGCTTTTTTTTTGAGATGGAATCTCTACCTGTCACCTAGGCTGGACTGCAATGGCACAATCTTGGCTCACTGCAACCTTCACCTCCCAGGTTAAAGCGATTCTCGTGCCTCAGCCTCCCGAGTAGCTGGGATTACAGGCGCCCATCACCACGCCTGGCTAATTTTTGTATTTTTAGTAGAGACGGGGTTTCACCATTTTTTTTTTTTTTTTTGTATCTTTAGTAGAAATGGGGTTTCACCATGTTAGCCAGGCTGGTCTCGAACTCCTGACCTCGTGATCCACCCACCTCAACCTCCCAAAGTTCTGGGATTATAGGTGTGAGCTATCACACCCAGCCAGTGATCCCTTTTAACGAGTGCATGGAGGCCTGCTGTTTTACATAGTAATTTGTACAACTATTTGACTTGTACACACATATAAACCTGATAAGAATAAAAACTAATTTTAAAAACCCAATTTTTTTTTCTTTAACTCCTTTTACATGGGCTTTCCAATATTATTAAAAGAAGCTCAATATTTAAAATCGCATAGAAAAGCTAGATAACACATGGAAACTCTATTACATTTAGTTTTCACTATTCTCATCAGTGTTTCAAAACTGGAGTAGAAAACATTTAAACTGTAAGCAAACAAAAGCAAAAGGGTAAGCCAATTATAGAGCAAGGACAATTACAAACACCATACTGACCATAAAATACTTTCAAATATATCCTAGGTTTTACACATTGTTTTTAATTGGCAAAGAAATTGAGGATTAGAGGGTTATTACTTACTCTCAGGATTAAGAAAAAGGATTATTTTTAGCATAATTCTAATGTTCTTAAAAAAGTCAACTTTTAAGAATATGCCTTTCTTACAAAATAACAAAAATGAAACAGATAACAGATATGAATTTTTCTTAATTGAGGAATATTTCTCCCTAGTTAAAAAAAGGAACAACGTAGAGAGCTTACCACCAGACAAACTGGTTGATGGAAATTTTTTGGATCTGTATCAACTAGAGGAAAGAAACACAAGATGTTCCTAACATTCTTATCTAAGATATGATAAGGCAGTTCTAAATAAAGGCCATGTCTGAGAAAGAAGTGTGAGGGTTCCTGCATGGTCAGGCAGATGGACAGAAGTCAGTCAGGTGAATAGTATGTATGGAGCACCCACTCTGTGCTAGGCACCCTGTCAGCTCCTGAGGATACAACGGTAAACAGGACGTAATCCCTCCCCCTCATAGAGCCTACTGATCAGATCCAAAAAAAAAAGAAAAAACCACCACCAGAAATATTCCGATTTCAGTAAGTTGCAATTAAAGCTTACCCAGGAATTCATGTAAACAACACTACTGAAGAGACTCAATTCAATAAAACAATCTGTCTGTGTCTCAGTTTCCACATCCCAGCACAAGGGATGGCGACTAAAATGAATGTTATTTATAAGATTCTGCCCAAGATCCCTAAACTAAGGGCTTTCTCTACTGTTCTAAACTAAAGTAAGTGGCATGAACGCTGAAGTATCCAGCAGAGGATTCATATTTGCAGGGAGGGGAAGCATTTCCTGGGTTAGAATGAACCAAGTTTTCAGTAAACTCCTGGAAAGTTATTCCTAGAGGGGAGATAGATGCCAGAGCGTAGATAATGTGCTAAACCAAGGAGTCAAACTAGTGCTGCCTTGCCTTCTGACAAACAGGGTTCTCTGGGAACATCCACCAAGGAGGAACTGCTGGGCCAGGCATGGCCTGTACCTTGAGGCAAAAGAACTGAGTCAAGACCTTATACTTCAGCTTCTACCTTACAAAGAAATCTATGAAGGCACCAGTAACTCTCACTTGGAGGACTATCAGGAAGGATGCCAATACAGTTACACGAAAATAATTTCAAAAAGCACAATACATTCAATGCTGTTCTGTGTTAACTAAAATTGCCTTAATGACATCTATTAGGACAAGTCCCTTCCTCATTATTCCCTTTTCTGAATTGTCTAGACTGCTCTATTCTTTTTCCAATGAATTTCAAAAACGGTTTACTAGGTTGTATGAAAAACTGCCTTTTTATCAATCATTCTTTATATCCAATTTAGTCCCCATAAAAATATGGATTTACCAGAACTGATAGACATTGAAAGCAGGTGTTTAAAAACGCCAAGATTTGATGGTGTGGGGTATGGAAAGCTATCAGAGTGAAGCATGAATCTTGGACCTTGTTTTCTTGATACACATGACAGGGAAAAAGTCAGGCTGACTTACATATACTCCTTACCTAACAGAAAGATGTCAGTTTGTCAGGAGAGAATTTTTTGCTGATACTGAACTAAGAAATGTAATCCTTCATAAGAGATAAAATAGCAGATGGAATCTTCAATTTGGGGGGGTTGGAGAGGCAGTAAAACAAAATCTTTCTTTTCAAATGATATTAGCCATTTCCAATATCAGACTTTGCTAAAAGCTGATGGCTTTAGCATCAGAATGCAAACATCAAAATCTCCACAGGAAACACTGAAATGTCAGATTAGCTAGCACAGAGTAAAATGCAACTGAATTCAGTGACTCAAATACCAAGCTCATTCTCATTGCAGTCACACAGCAATTTCTCGGCTGCTGCCTAAGGACAGGGGAAAGAGTTACCTGACGATTTGCATCACCACTGCAAAATGAGAAACACATCTATCGGTTGCAAAATTTCACCCTCACTTCAATGTGTCATCCTTCAGCATGAATATTTTTAAAAGATGAGAAATAGATGGCACATTGTTAAAGATATATTCTTGCCGGTTCAGCCACAATCCTACCTTGCCCTTCGGTTAGGACACTGATGTGAAGAGGCCATCACAAAATTTTAATTTGGCTTCTACAATTATGAAGGTAAAGGCTACTGTGAAACTAAGTAGTTAAAACCTACTCCTTAAAAGAGAAATAAATGAATCTTTTTAGCTTTGTCCACTTAATGTAACTCTTTAAGGTTTCTGTATTTTAAATTACATTATTGCCACTAACCACTTAGAATTTTGCTTCTAATTATTTCAAATCTATGAAACAGGTATCAAGTTTTCATTTCGACTGTTGTAATTTTTTCAGTGCAATAAGGCAGCCCAATTATTACTTACTGCATCTGAGAAAATACTTTTGAATTCATTTACAAAGCTTCCAGCATAGACTTGTATCTCTTATTTTTATATGAGTCTATTTCTTAGAAAAAGTTAAGGTTTTGATCTCAATACTTACTGCAACACTTCAAACAGCTTTATAAATTAGTTACTTTATGGTTCTTACTAAAATCTGCAACTTTTTAAAAATAATATTCTCATTTCCTATAAACTTTTGTTTCAAACCTATAAAATTTTTTTTAAAGTTTTAAGGTCATTTTGGGGGATTTGATTATTTCTTCTCTCATCTAATTGTTATTTTCAGTCAGACTTTAAATATCATTTTTATTTTGACTCATTCTCTGGATAAATTTAAGGTTGGCAATAACACACAGATCTTTTCTATGTGGCAGTGGTCAGGATTTTTGCACTGACCCTTAGGTGCCTTTGAGTGAATTTAAAAGTTGGCTCCCCCTTCCTCGATACATTCATGGTCATTTGCCAGAAAAGCATGATAAATTTATCTATCCACAATGAAAATGCCACTTCTTACATGAAGCACCGTAGATTAAGTGCAAAACCTGCCTAATGCTATGTGGTGGTCCTGCTTTGCTTTAAATTTGAGGTTTACACTTTGGTTTACACAAGGCGGACGGATCACGAGATCAAGAGATCGAGACCATCCTGGCCAACATGGTGAAACTCCATCTCCACTAAAAATACAAAAATTAGCTGGGCGTGGTGGCACACACCTGTAGTCCCAGCTACTCAGGCAGCTGAGGCAGGAGAATTGGTTGAACCCAGGAGGCAGAAGTTGCAGTGAGCCAAGATGGGGCCACTGCACTCTGACCTGGCAACAGAGTGAGACTCCATCTCAAAAAGAAAGAAAAGAAAAAAAAAAGAAAGAAATAATTTCTGAGTATCTGGCTTGGCCCTTGACACAGCGTTGTGCTCCACAACCCCTTCATCTTGCCGCCCATCAATATTAGTCCAAGGTTAGTGCACCATCCCTAGTGGTTCCCCTGCACCCACATCTCTGTGAATAATCCTTTGTATATAAACTTCCCTCTAATTATCCTAATCTAAGTGAGCCATCTGTTTCCTGTTGGACCATGAATTATACAATCATTTTATACTCTCACTAGCTACTCAAAAGAGTTCCCACATCATCCCAAGCTTTACACTTTGAGCTTTTAGTTTTTCTTTGGCAATTTGACAGGCCAAAAAGAAGGGCAAATGTTATCTTTTTCTACTATTGTTTTGCATTTCTTTGGTGATCAGTGAGGCTGACCACTTTTCATGTTTATTTGCATTTTTATTCCCTGTTCTGAAAACCACTCATGTCTTTTACCCATTTCTCTACTAAACTCTTAATATATTTCTGATAAGTCTGAATAATCACTCACTTCATATATATTTGTTATTTGGATGAAAGAAACAAATACTTACTTGACTTACCATAAGAATGGAAACTTAGTCTGAGGACTTAGGGATGTCTGTTATGGAGGCTACATAGGATTCAATTAAGCCTCAGGAATTGACTCAGGATCAGGAACTGGAGTGTTATACTGAGGTTGGGAAGTCCCCTTCATCCATATTTCATCTCCTCCTGTCTGCCTGTCAGCATCATTCTGCTTAACACTATAAAATGAACTGTCACTGCTTCCTGGTCCACATGGTAGGAAATGGTCACCACAGGCCGGGCGTGGTGGCTTATGCCTGTCATCCCAACACTTTGGGAGGGTGAGGTGGGCAGATCACCTGATGTTAGGAATTTGAGACCAGCCTGGCCAACATGGTGAAACCCCACCTCTATTAAAAATACAAAAATTAGCCGGGTGTGGTGGCACGCACCTGTAATCCCAGCTACTTGGGAGGATAAGGCAGGAGAATCATTTGAACCTGGGAGGCGGAGGTTGCAGTGAGCCGAGAACACACCATTGCACACCAGCGTGGGTGACAGAGTGAGACTCCATCTCAAAAAAAAAAAAAAAAGAAAGAAAGAAAGAAAGAAAATGGTCACCACCAAAGGGCTCCAAGTGCAACTCTACTATTCAAAAGAGCAGCCAGCAGAGGTGAGAATCCCCTAATTCCAAATTCCTGGGTCAGGGGGCCAGTTGAATGAAGGTCAGGTTGGACTAAGATGGCCAATTCTATTAAACCAGATAGATAAAAGTGAAAAGGTTCTCAGGAAAGTAATGTGACTAGCACAGACCACAGAGCTGTTTTAAAGTTTCAAAACCAAGAACATTACTATGCTAATTATTATAATTAATAATTTTAATGGTCACTGCTATACTTATGAAAGACCCTTTTTCTAATGTCTAATAGCTTTAAATAAATGGGATAACTGGCTGGGCACAGTGGGTCACACCTGTAATCCCAGCACTTTGGGAGGCCAAGGCAGGTGGATCACGAGGTCAGGAGTTTGAGATAGAGGGAATGTATTCTCTTCCCAGGTCCACAAAGGGGTATAGTTTCAAGGGCAAGAACTTCCCAATGCCTGCCTCCCGTCTCCATCTGGGAGACTTAACGGTCTTTGTTTAAATTTTCTGGGCATGGGAAAGGACCAAAGGTCAATCACTCCAGCGGAAGTTTAAAGGAACTCTTTTCATTGGCTAGGGGACTTGGAGAAGGTGGGAATTCCTCCCAGGTTAAAAGTCCCTGTCTCCCTCATCCAGGTGGATTTCCCCCTCTGGGGTCCCCTTCCATTCTCATGGAAGCTGCTTTTCCTCTCCTGGATTCCATACTTGGGTCCCATTCCACAATCCTCGTGGAAGCTGCTTTTCCTCTCCTGGATTCCATCTTTCTGGATTCTCTCACTCAGTGTGAGAAGAGTTTCCTTCCTGGTTTTTCCCCTCTGGGAACCCTTCTCACTCAGTGTGAGCACTAGCTGTTTTCCTTCTTCTCACTCAATGTGAGAGCTAGCTGTTTTTCTCTGTCTCTCTACCTAAATAAATCACTTCTCTGCAAAAACTCTTTGGAGTCCGATATTTAATTTAAGAGTGCACCGCACCTGGTGTGGTCCTCTCTCCCATTCTTGGGTGAGTGAGGGACCAAGAGCCTGGAAAAACATTCCTCTCAGGGGAGCTGTGCCTCCCATGCACCCCAAAACCCGGCAACAAGATCAGTCTGACCCACATGGTGAAACCCCATCTCTACTAAAAATACAAAAATTAGCCAGGTGTGGTGGCAGGCGCCTGCAATCCCAGCTACTTAGGAGGCTGAGGCAGGAGAATTGCTTGAACCTAAAGGCAGAGGTTGCAGTGAGCCAAGATTGTGCCACTGCACTCCAGCCCGGGTGACAGAGCAAGAATCTGCCTCAAAAAAATAAATAAAGTAAATGGGATAACTATAAATATTAAGATATTTCACCCTAAATCAGTGTGAAAGATACATTAAGGTAGTGTAATTTCTCTCCAAGAGACATTAGACTTTGGTATCAGTTTTCACATAATTGCAGCCATAACAACAACTGTTGATTACAATGCTTAGTCACTGGCACAAATTCAGACTCCACTAATTAAATGGCAGCACAATCCCACTAAATTGAATAAACTAATGAAATGAATCTGCCTTGATTCGTTATAAAGTGAATTTCATATGCCAAGATGTAACTGTCAGTACAGCAGCCAAGCTTAAGTTTAAATGAACAACAGTTATCAGTAGCAAACTTGAGTTGCTTTCACAGGAAAAACCTCAAACAATCTAATCCCCCAAAGACCTTTTACAGAAAGATTAATAATATCATGTCAATAAAAACCTAAAACAAAATTACTCCCACTAAATAGTTATTATACTATAAATAAGCCAAAGCTTTTCCTTGGTGGGGAAGGCAGATGGTAAGGAGCGGGCAGAACAAGGTATAAACAGCAGTAGGCTAATTTTTTTTTTGAGATGGAGTTTCCCACTTGTTGCCCAGGCTGGAGTGCAACGGCACAATCTTTGCTCACCGCAACCTCCATCTCCTGGATTCAAGTGATTCTTCTGCCTCAGCCTCCTGAATAGCTGGGATTACAGGCATGCACCACCACACCCTGCTAATTTTGTATTTTTAGTAGAAATGGGGTTTCTCCACGTGGGTCAGGCTGGTCTCCAACTCCTGACCTCAGGTGATCCGCTTGCCTTGGCCTCCCAAAGTGCTGGGATTACAGGCGTGAGCCACCATGCTGGCAGCAGTAGGCTAATTTTAGCAAGCCATCTGAGTTTATCAATCTCCGAACGTCAGCGGTTTCTGACATTGTGATGGATATCAAAGCTGGGTACCCAAGGGACTTCAGAGATCATCAGAGATGAAAGGAAGCTTAGCGATCAAGATCACCTCAGCTTCCATTCTGACCTCGTGCAGTCCCTGGTTCTCAACTGCCACTACTCAAGCTAACTTTTTGGCTTCTCAATAATCTATCCATCTTCCTTTCTACTCAGTCTCACTTGCTCATGCAATTGTAAGTCTCATACTTTTTTTTGGATCTGTCTTACCCAATCCATCTTTGGGTTGGATTCTCTGTCCCTGGAACAAGTGCTGCTTCCCTGATTTCTATTCTAGGCACTAATGCTGTATTTAAAATGAGCACTTCGTTATCAATTCCTGACCAGTCTGGCTCTGTCTCCCATCCCTCCTTGGCCTAACCAGCGTGGCAGTGCTCGTGAGTGCAGTTGCCGCCTTCAAATACTGAACAACAGCTGCTGCCTCATACCTCGTATGATGGTTATTAACATCTTGTATATACCCTCAAATTCTCCCTTTTTCACTGCTCTATGAAAATAGGTCTGGGATCTTTCAATATGTGTGTGTGTGTCTGTGTGTGTGTGTGTGTGTGTGTGTGTGTGTGTGTGTGTGTGTATTTTCTTTTTTTCTGACTGGCACTCAAGTTTCTTCAGTAGAGGACACTAGGGAGACACTGACGGAGGAAAAGATTTTGCTTCCTGGTTCAGTTGTGTTCACTTTGCAGGCTCCTAGTGCATAGATACAGATGGCTTCTCCAACACCAGGCTCTAGCTGTGTTGGTCGTTTTTCCAGTGCTTCTTTAGCTTCTGCCTGGGTTCTTCTAGAAACCTAAGAGTCCTATACTTCAAGAAGTAGTCTATTAGGCAACAGCCAGAATGGATACAAAAAATTTCTTGAACTGAGCTGAACTCTGCCTACCTATTCTGCTCTATCTTGGGAGTAATTTCCTTGCTCTGAAGCAACACAGAATGACAACCTTCTTTCACGTGATACCATCTATCTGAATACAAATATCTTGCTTTTCCTTGGCTTCCTTTCTACCAAATTAAAAATATGCAGCTCTGGCCCAGTGCGGTGGCTCACGCCTGTAATCCCAGCACTTTGAGAGGCTGAGGTGGGTGGATCACAAGGTCAGGAGTTCGAGACAGGCCTGGCCAATATGGTGAAACCCCGTTTATACTAAAACTACAAAAATCAGCTGGGAGTGGTGGCAGGTGCCTGTAGTCTCAGCTCCTTGGGAGGCTGAGGCAGGACAATCTCTTGATTTCAGGAGGCGGAGGTTGCAGTGAGCCAAGATTCCATCACTGCACTCTAGCCTGGGCAACAGAGCAAGACTCCATCTCAAAAAAAAAAAAAAAAAAAAAAAATATATATATATATATATATGTATATATATATATGCAGTCTCATTCGAGCATGCTGGCTCAGATCTGTAATCCCAGCACTATGGTAGACAGGGCCAGGAATTCAAGACCAGCCTGGCCAACATGGTGAAACTCTGACTGTACTAAAAACAAAAATTAGCACAGGTGGTGGTGCACCTGTAATCTCAGCTTCTTGGGAGGCTAAGGCAGGAGAATCCCTTGAACCTGGGAGGCAGAGGTTGCAGTGAGCCAAGATTGTGCCACTGCAATCCAGCCTGGGCAATGGAGCAAGACTCCGTCTCAAAAAAAAAAAAAAAAAAAAAAAAAAAAATTCAGCCCTTTTAATCATCTCCTACATGAACCCTCAACATCTTAATCACCTTCTGAATGCACCTCCCTCTCCAGCTTTGTCAGTGTCCTTTGTAAAGTAGTGCCCCAGTAACAAAACATAATGCCCTTGATGCAGTCTGACAATGTGACAATCCCAATATAATGAAATGGAACTGCTTCTTGCTGTAATCAGATGCTGCACTTCTCTTTGATTAGTTAGGAGGCATACTAGTTTCTAGAACTCATCATTCATGAGTGGATCAACAGAAACTCCCAGATCCTTTGTATACAACTATGAAGCCAGGACTCACTCATCCTATACATACTTTTCTCCTTCATTAAGAGAAGCAACCTTTCCCTAGCATTGTTAAATTGGTTTTGTTCCTACTACTCTTAAAGCAACAGTTAATATGTGCTTACTAAGCCCAGACTAGTCTGGTGCAGTGTGGGATGAGAATAATAAGACTCCAGAAAAAGACAATTCCACAGGACCTACAATGATATTTCATGTTTTCACATTGCTGGGCACAGGTACAGTTCATAATATGTTTATATCAGTAATAATAGTATTCAGTACTTCTAATACTACATACATATGTTCATATTATAAATAGCACTTTGGACAACTCATTAATTGAAGCCTTACAAATGTTCCACAGACAATACACAGAATGACTAGTTCAAGAAATATATATGTAGCTATAGCAATCTAGTCATTTCATTATATAAAACAGAAATTATACTGCAGTAATATGAAAAACCATGAAAAGAAAAATATTTCTAATATCTCAAAGTTATGCATTTGAAACTGATCAATGACATCCAAATCTGACAAATTAAAATTTAAAAACCATATGTATAAGTAAAAAATGATGTGATTAAGTAAATAACATAGTAAAACATTATAGTCATGCTAACAAATCTCTTTCTAAATATACCATGAACTAGAGTGAATTAGTCTCCATATGATATTACAAACTAAGATACATTTTATTATAACAGTTAGTTAACATCTTTCAACTACCCTAAATAAGATTTCCTGTTTTTAGAACATACTTATAACAAGCTAGTCTATAAAATGTCACTAAATTCATATACCAGATATGCATAATACTTTTAATAATTTGTATTATTGCTCATTTCGCTATTAATCACCAGAATTCCTCTAAAAGTCCTCCCTAAAACCATATCATCAGCATCTTTTCTCAGCTATATTTATTTTCTTCCTTATCAGATGTCATTGCATAAACTTGAGTTCTGGCCTCAAATTCTAATTTAACCATTAGAATGTATTTTTTGCTCCTCCTTAGCTTAGTGTATAAGTGTACAAGACGACATCCTTTTCTATTATGGTACAGCCTGGAGGGCAGCTTATAATGAACCCAATAAGGTGTAAAATGTTCCTGTTTTAGCTCAAATTGCTTTTTAAGTTTCTCAGAGAGAAATAAAGTTTTCCTGTAAATATCTGTTGCTGAGGAATACTTACAAGTGAGGCTCAACAGTGCCTTGGAAATTCAGTGACCCCCAAAGCAAAACTACCCTGTTTCTGGAGAAGGGACTGTGGCAGATATAGCAAACATCTGCTAGAATCCATTCTTCCTTTTCCCACAGTAATCCAGTTTTAGCTAGAATGTGGTTCACGGCCAGGACTACATAATCTCAGCCCTCTTGAAGTTAAATGTGGCCATGTGACATATTCAATAAAATATTCAATGGAAGCCCAGCACTGTGGCTCATGCCTATAATCCCAGCACTTTGGGAGGCCGAGGCAGGTGGATCACGAGGTCAGGAGTTCGAGACTAGCCTGATTAATATGGTGAAACCCCGTCTCTACTAAAAATACAAAAATTAACTGGGCGTGATGGCATGCACCTGTACTCCCAGCTGCTCAGAAGGCTGAGGCAGGAGAATCACTTGAACCTGAGAGACAGAGGCTGCAGTGAGCCGAGATCGGTACATTGTACTCCAGCTTGGGTAACAAACAGTTAGACTGTCTCAAAAAACATATATATATATTTTCAATGGAACATGAACGCAGTGATATGTAACACTCCAGGCCTAGCCCATAACATCTTGCAAGACTGAAAAATCCTCTATGCACTTTTGACTTTGTAAGTCACATATAGAAGATGACAAAGGAACAGGTCAGCTTAGGTCCCTGAATGACTGTGTAGACCAGAGCTACTGCTTTACCTGTAGAGCTCATCTCAGATCCATTCCCTAAGAGGAAAAAACTGGCTTTAAGAATAGCTGGGAGCAGTGGCTCATGCCTGTAATCGCAACACTTTGGGAGGCTGAGTCATATGGATCACCTGAGGTCAGGAGTTGGAGACCAGACTGACCAATATGGTAAAACCCCATCTCCACTAAAAATACAAAAATTAGCTGGGCGTGGTGGCATGTGCCTGTACTCCCAGCTACTAGGGAGGCTGAGACAGAAGAACTGCTTAAACCTGGGAGGTGGAGATTGCAGTGAGCCAAGATCACGCCACTGTACCCCAGCCTGGGTGACAGAGTGAGACTCGGTCTGAAAAAAAAGACAACAACAACAAAAAAACAGAATGAATAAGTTTAATTATTGGGTCTTTTGTTTCAGCAGCACAGCTTACTCTGAACAGGAAAGATATACAAAATTCATTTCTTAAAAAACAGTTTGGGGAAGAAAAAAGAAGGAAAAACATACACATACTAAGTTCCAATGTTGGGCTCGATGAAAGATACCCATGGTTTAATAATGATTCCAAAGAGAAACAAACCTATTGAGATAAAAACCTGTGCTAATGCATTGCCTTGAATGTTCTTTACCAAGCCTTTTCCTTTTCACCCATCACATCACTTCTCCCATAGGAAATGCAACTCACTACTGACTTTGATTCTTCCCTTGACTTCAGACAATAATTCATGCTACATCTTAGTCCTAGCATTCCCATTCTCTTCCTTCTCTCATACTTGCCAGGTACTGTGGCCTCATGGTTAAAGTCTAACACAGAAAACTGCTGAAAACTCCACATATCTTCACGTTCCTCCTCCTGTTTTTCCATTGTATCCATTCCTGTCATTCCAGCTCCATGTACAATAACCATGACTTCATGATCGGTCCTTATTAATGCACTCACTTACCTCATCCCACTACATATATACACAGGATTGCTACATCTAAATTAATCCTCTAGTATAACATCTATATTAGTACTTCCAAAGTCTTGATAATGAGTCTAGATCAGAGGCTGGCCAAAACTACAGCCTATTGGCCAAATCTTGCCTATGGCCATTTCTGAAAATAAAGTTTACTGGAACACAACCATGCTTATTCATTTATGTACTATGTATAGCTGCTTTTGCACTTCAATGGCAACGTTGAGTAGTCCGGACAGAGGTCATAGGCCACCAACAGTAAAAATGTTTATTATTTGGACCTTTATAGAAAGATTTTACCAACCTCTGGTATAGACCAACATCATTTCTCATAAAGACAATGACACCTATCTCCTTATACTTCATTCATTTAACACTAGGACAAGTACCCGTACTAGCAAAACAAGAAATACAAAGATATGCATGCCCAAAGATATAAAAGATAACAGTGCCTGATCTTCAAGATTACAATGTACAGAGAAAGAGAAGGTACATGTGGGGGATGCAGGCACACTGGCAAGCTCAATACACAAAAAGCCCTAATACAAGGGAGTACAAAAGGACCAAATGAGCAGTAAAAAAAAATACACTATATAGAGATAGAAGGAGGCAAGGTGATTTTCATCTAGGTAATCAGGAAAAGCACTATTTATGGAAGCAGTGATGTCAAAGCTGGATTTTTAACCAGAAATAGTATGGGTGAGTGGCAGGCCAAGACAGCATGAGACAAATTGTTATGCTCTATAATATACATTACATCCCCTCTTCGATATCAGGTTTAACCATGGATAAACATTCTTGGAACTTCTGTAGTATTGCTTCCTGACACCCTTCAATAACATTCATCTCACAATGTCTCAATCTATTCAGAAACTTTTGGTTGGCTGGTCAGCCACTGGACAAGATAAGGCACAGGCAGAGCTGCTGTAAAACAGAGACCCAAAACTACAACGGGACTCAAACAAAAGAGATGTTTGCTTCCTAGTAGGCAGGTGAGGGTAAGATGACCTGAAGGTCATCCAGCTTCCCAGGTTCCTTCTATGTAGTGCTCTACCACCTTGACAGGGCTATATACTTCTCCCAAGTTCCAAGCTGCCTCCCTACTTCTACATCTGCAGTCTAGCCCACAGAAGGGAGAACAAAAAGAGAAATCAGCTTCCTAATTAAACATGTGAACTAAAAATTGCCCTTATTACTTCCATGCCATGTGGGATATCCAGAATTTTGTCATATGCCCATACCTGGCTGCAAGGAAGGCTAAAGAATAGGAACGGTCCGATATGCAACAGCCAGAAGGACAAAATTAAATCGATTAGGAAATAATAGGATATCATGTGTTTTTCAACATAATCCATCCCTAATCTAATTTTTTAATATGGTGTTTCCCAAACTATTCTCTAGATGACTATTCTGGGAGAAGTTATTGGGAATGCTGTAGAATAAAAGAGTCTGTGATCAAACTCTTTCCCATTCTCAGATTGTCACAATGCACATTAGCAAAGTAAAGATCCCAAAAGTTTGCAGCAAAGGAACCCATTTAACCTGGTATAGCTAAGCAGAGTTCTTCAAACTTATAAAAACAGAGGATTTCTTTTTAGAAACATTGACATCCTAGGAAATATGCTCTGCAGGATATCAGTTTGTGGACACAAAGTTTAATAAACACAATTTCTGCCGGGCGTGGTGGCTCACACCCGTAATCCCTGCACTTTGGGAAGCTGAGGCGGGTAGACCACATGAGGCCAGGAGTTCAAGACCAGCCTGGCCAACATGGCAAAACCCCATCTCTACTAAAAATACAAAAATTAGCTGGGTGTGATGTTGTACTTCGGTAATCTCAGCTACTTGGAAAGCTGAGGCAGGAGAATTGCTTGAAACCAGGAGGTGGAGGCTGCAATGAGCCAAGATTGTACCATCGCACTCTTGCCTGAGTGACAGAGCAAGACTCCGTCTCAAAATAAAATAAAACAAACCCACATAATTTCTTTAAGATTTTAACATGATGTCTAAAACTCTAGTGGAAATAAAATAAATGACCACACTTCCCTGGGAATACTTCCTGCAGCCTGATCTGATCAGTGCTTATAAGTCCCTCAAACCCCTTGGAGAGGCAAGTCTCTGCTTATGCTCTTTCTTCCCATTCAAAATATGTTGTTAAGCCCTTGGCCTGCTCTCAGTGCTTGTTGAAATCTCACCTTCTCTGTAATTTCTAATGATGTTCCTTCTCTAAATTCTTCTAGTATTTATTGTCTCTGACATTTATTTGACCCTCATGAGCTAACCGAGAAAAGAACACATATGTCTTTTATATGTAGGTATCTTGTTTCTATTACGTTTTAAGGGTCTTGTGTGCAAGCTTTCAGACTTGACATAAACCACCAAAACCCCTCCCACTGAGATCTCTGAGCTTAGGGAAAAGGCAAAATTCATTCTAGGGGTAAGGGAATTATGAGCAATTAAAATGTGATGAACTTGGACTTAATTATGAAAGATCAGAAGCATGAGAAGCCGTATCTACAAATCACAGTAAACCAACCTAATAAGGAAGGAGGAAATGGGAGCCAAATCTTCAGCTAAAACATTTTTAGGAACCAAGGCGGAATGAGGTATTGGAGCTGATCAGAGTGGTGGCAGCCCAAATGGCAGTAAAGGCTCCAGTAACAGTTGGAACCTCTATTACTATCGTATTTTTCCATGCTGCTCCCCAAAGCCCAGAAATACTGGGACAATGGCCACAGTGCCTACACGGACCTCTAGATTTATTAAGTCCCTATTCACACTAAAAGACCTCAGATTCTAGGCTGCATAATTAAATGGATAAATAGCAACCACTGTGCTGGGTTACCTATCCAGTATTTGAACATTCAAAAGTATTTGACAAACTTTGCTATGCACCCTGAAGAGTCTCCTTCAATGGGTTCCCAAGCCCTTGGAAGACCAATGGATGACAATCTTACTCACGACAACTCCACATACCAAAGGGGAATACAACCCAAAAGAATCTGCTTGTTTCTAATATCAAAAATTATATTCTTTTTTGGGGGTTTATTTTCCAAAGCTCAGTTTTATATTTTACCCAGGAGTTGTGTCTTACAAATAAACATTTTTATAATTGATTTATAAATTAATGTTCTAAATTATTTTAATAATAAAATTTTTCATACTAATATTCATAATTTGTGGCAATCACAAAGCAATACTTCATGAATTTAAAACAAATATGATCTAGGATGGGTACAGTGGCTCAGGTCTGTAAATCCCAGTACTTTGGGAGGCTTGAGCCTAAGAGTTTGATATCAACTTGGGCAACATAGTGAGACCGTGTCTTTATAAAAAATGTTTTAAAAATTAGCTGGGCATGGTGATGTGTACCTGTGGTCCAAGCTACTCGGGAGGCTGAGGTGGGAGGATCACCTAAGCCCAGGAGGTTGAGGCTGTAGTGAGCTGTGTTCATGCCACTGCACTTCAGCCTGGGTGACAGAGGAAAACCCTGTCAAAGAAGAAAGAAAGAAAAGAAAGGAAAGAAAGAAAGAAAAGAAAAGAAAGAGAAACAAAAAGAAAGAAGAAAAGAAAGAAAGAAGGAAAGAAAGAAAGAAAGAAAAGAAAGAAAGAAAGTTAATTCTCCGAGAATTTCATTCATAGTTTCTGGTCTATGAAAAAACGTGCTGCTTTCTTCACACAAAAACAACCTTCCTAAATCAACACCACACTTTAAGAATAGCCAAGAAAATACTTAAAAGCCAGGCAGTCCTTGCATAATTTGTGTTTTGTTAAATTTTGTTAATTATGCCCCCTCTAAAAATCCTGATATGAAAGTATATCTGAAATCAAAATATGATTTAAGACTACCATTCACCTTTTTTTCTTTTCCTCTTTTTCTTTTTAGTCAAGAAATTTGTACAACTCTTTACAATTCGCTTTTAATAAAAAATATGTATAAAGGTTCTTTTTGTTAACTTTTCAAAAATCTTCAATTATTCAAGGCTTATATCACAAAAAGTGGGTAGGAATGCTTCAGATTTTCCCCCTAGATTAAGTGGAGAAGAGGAAATCGAGAAGATAAGACCTGAAGAGAATACATCACTAAGGAACTTTATATGCTATTTTGTTCTTTGTCATCTAACCATTCATTGCCCTATTCAACAAGCATTTGTTATGTACCTCCTGTGCCAGGGCAGAGGTGATCAGAAAAGGGGAAGAAACAGTTCTGACCACAAATTGCAGAGACTCCAGGTGGGAAAGTCATACAAGCACAACTAACTATAATATATGGTTGAATGATGTAAGTTCTGTAAGTATTGTGGGGCTGAAAAACAAAGTATAAATTGAATCCACTTGCAGAGATCTGAAGAAATCTCACGAAAACTGAAGAGGGGTCAGTGGAGATGTGAGGGTGGCTATTGAAGCTCAGGCTTGAAACAAGAGTAGAAGTCAGGAGGGTGAAGGAGGAGGGCAAAGGGAGAGAGACACTACCGCTTGGGGAACACCATAAACATCAACAACGAGGGGTGAAAATATATGACAAGCCACAAGAAGAGGAGGAATTAGTTCAGACACGCTGAAATGGGGATATGAAAGGCATGGAGCAGAACATGGAACTGGAGGGATGAGGCCAGAGCGTGGTTCTGGCTCAACTGCAGTTTAACCAGGTTGAAAATAAGGGAATTCATCTTTAGGACCCAGGAATGTGATTGCTTGCTTACCTGCTTACCTTTGTTTCATAATAACAAACCCGTAAAAGAGTATTTACAAGGTCAGAAGGAATGATATTTTCTCTTGAAAAGTGAAAATGAGTTTATTATACCAATTCCATCTTCTAAAACATTCCCAAAGCAGAGCTGTGGAAATGAGTATTAGACTACAAAATGTCTTAACAAATATCCCCTAGCAAGGGCTTACAGGGCCAATGCTATCTGTTTACAAAACATTTTCTAAAACAAATTTTTCCGTCAGGTTTATGGTCACATTACAGTCAGTCTCTAGAAAGAATGGTTATTTGTTAACATCTTTAAAAAGCCCCCGTTCACTGAGTGGTGGCTCACACCTGTAATCTCAGTATTTTGGGAGGCCAAGGTGGGTGGATCACCTGAGGTCAGGAGTTAGAGACCAGACTGACCAATATGGTGAAACCCCATCTCTACTAAAAATACTCAGCTGTGCATGGTGGTGGGCACCTGTAGTCCCAGCTACTAGGGAGGCTGAGACAGGAGAATTTCTCTTTTTCTTTCTTTTTTTTTTATTAAGACGTGGTTTCACCATGTTGGTCAGGCTGTTCTTGAACTCCCGACCTCAGGTGATCCACCCGCCTTGACCTCGAGTGCTTGGATTACAGGTGTGAGCCACCACACCTGGCCAGGAGAATTTCTTGAACCCGGAAGGTGGAGGTTGCAGTGAGCTTAGATCATGCCACTTGGGTGACAGAGCAAGATTCCATCTCAAAATTAAAAAAAAAAAAAGTCCACTAGGAAAACTCACATACCAAAAACAAACAAAATGTTTAACAAAGTAGAGAGTCCCACACTAACACATACAGTACCATGCAGAGTCAGAGAAAAACAAGGATTTGTCAAAAAGAATAATGCTTTTCTTCCTTCCTCAGCACAGGATCAGCGCATTCATTATTTACTGTTATGCCCAAGAAGTTGAAAATAAAGGAATTAATCTTTAGGTCCCAGAAATAGAATTTGAGCAATATATTTATTATTTTAAAAAAGTTATATATGTAGTTGAATATAATAGGACTACTACCTGTGTCCACAGCACTTTATTATTTTTTTTTTTTTTGAGGTAGAGTCTCCTCTGTCACCCAGACTGGAGTGAGGTGGCCCCATCTTGGCTCACTGCAACCTCCACCTCCTGGGTTCAAGCAATTCTCCTGCCTCAGCCACCTGTGCAGCTGGGATTACAGGTGCCCACCACCACACCCAGCTAATTTTTAATATTTTTTTAGTAGAGACCAGGTTTCACGATATTGGCCAGGCTGGTCTTGAACTCCTGGCCTCATGATCTGCCCACCTCGGCCTCCCAAATTATTGGGATTACTGGTGACTCTCAGTCACCGCACCCAGCCCGCAGCACTTCTAAAAAAAAAAAAAAGGAAAAAACCAGACCCAACCATCTACCCGATCTAGTAAACATCATAAGATTCTCAGGAAGAACTCGTATTTGTGGGGTGACCTTTGCCAGCCTTCAAGACTTTGCCTCTCTAAAGTTTACCACAACAGTTTTGTGAACCTCTCAGTTTCTTGATGTGAGGTTCAATGTTTTATGTCATTTGTTCCTGTTTATAGGCTATATGCATTTAAGTCTAGCCCATATCTTACCTCTCTTTCACTGTTCCCTATTTCTTGCCCTCAAATGTATTTTAAAAAACTTACCTTTAATAGTCCTTGTTTATCATGCAGATTTCATAGATCATTTCTCATCAATATTATGAATCCTAGCCAGAAATCTATTCCCTAAAGAGCTGCCAAAATACAAACCTGGTCTGCAATACTTTCTATTTCCTTTGTGATAAATCTGCAATTAAGGTAAAAATGATGCAAAATCAAAACCTTTAGAAGTTCATGAAATAGGAAACTCTCAGAGCAAATGGATGATTTACAGGGCTTGGTGGTTGATGCAAACTGTATTTTAACTCAGGTGGGTGTTGCTATTCACTTGGAGTGGTTGGCAAAATATTACAGAAACTATTTAGGGAAAGTTACAGATTATAGTCTCAAACCTTTCGGAAGTCTGAAAAGTTTTATTTAGGCAGGTTGAAGGCAGCTGCCTCATTCATATTAGCATAGGACAGAGAGAGACTGATCAAAGGCCTTACCCCACACTCATTTGCCTCCGCTCTGTTTACTCATGTTAATTTTGTGAGGGGGGGGCCCTATCCGGGGAAGATCAAAGGGGGACTACTGTTAATAACAGTATTTACTCTGGGCCCCAGAACCTAAAGCTTTTACCAGTCGTAAAATCATTCTCTTAACCATCTTAATTAACCACAAGTGTATGAACTTAGAATCTCTTTGTGCTTTCCTGTCTCGGCCTGCGTGGTGTAGGCTCGTGGGTCTCAGAGACCCGAAAATTAACAGCATTTTTACACCTCAGGGGCCGCTCGTGGCGGCTCTGTGGCCATCACCATGCCACAGAACGAATATATTGAATTACATCGTAAACGCTATGGATACCGTTTGGATTACCATGAGAAAAAGAGAAAGAAGGAAAGTCGAGAGGCTCATGAACGTTCAAAGAAGGTAAAGAAAATGATTAGTCTGAAAGCTAAGCTTTACCATAAACAGTGCCACACTGAGAAAATACAAATGAAAAAGACTATCAAGATGCATGAAAAGAGAAACACCAAACAAAAGAATGATGAGAAGACTCCACAGGGAGCAGTACCTGCCTATCTGCTGGACAGAGAAGGACAATCTCGAGCTAAAGTACTTTCCAATATGATTAAACAGAAACGAAAAGAGAAGGCGGGAAAATGGGAAGTCCCTCTGCCTAAAGTCCGTGCCCAGGGAGAAACAGAAGTTTTAAAAGTTATTCGAACAGGAAAGAGAAAGAAGAAGGCATGGAAGAGGATGGTTACTAAAGTATGCTTTGTTGGAGATGGCTTTACAAGAAAACCACCTAAATATGAAAGATTCATAAGGCCAATGGGCTTGCGTTTCAAGAAAGCCCATGTGACACATCCTGAACTGAAAGCCACCTTTTGCCTACCAATACTTTATGTAAAGAAGAATCCCTCATCCCCACTGTATACGAGTTTGGGTGTTATTACCAAAGGTACTGTCATTGAGGTAAATGTGAGCGAATTGGGCCTTGTGACGCAAGGAGGCAAAGTTATTTGGGGAAAATATGCCCAGGTTACAAACAATCCTGAAAATGATGGATGCATAAATGCAGTCTTACTGGTTTGACAGCAATTTAATACATAATTAGAGGACTACACACCAATTGGAAAAACTGCCATTACTGTAATGTTTCTGAATACTACCAAACAGCCATACATGTCTGCAATCAAGAGATTTATTGTAAACATTAAAATGGTCCCGTTGTATAAATGGTCTTTATTTTGAAATCTACTTAGACCCCCATGTTAATAAAACTGATTGAAAAAAAGCAAAAAAAAAAAAAAATCTTGACAGGATAAAAGTGTGCAAGGAGAGAGGGTCTGGGTCGATTGCTTGCATTTCGCCCCTCTAAAAGCAACCAACAGCAATCCCTAGCCCACTTGAAACACTCTGGGTGTGACAGTGCATTCATTCAACCGTCGCTGAGTCAGGGTCTGCAGGTCAAGACTTCCTCAGGTGGTGACCCATGTCTCAGGTGGTGACCCATGTCTCAGGTGGTGACCCCGACGTGATTCAGGGCACAGGTGAGGTTGAGGTAGCAAGGAAATAGGAAGATTTAGGGCAGGTGAGAGCAGCAGAAAAAAAAGGGGAATCCATTTCCTCATGTGAGGAGAGTGAGTAACTTCGAGTACTCCCACCTTTCTTTGAGGGAGAACTACAGCATCAAAATTAGACTGTTACAGCAACTCCATGTAACACAATCAATATGTATTGAGCATCTTCGATGGGCAAAACAGCAAAGACAACGTGAACAAGAAAGAGACTGGTCTGTGACATTCCCATGATTACTTAGAATATATCTGCTCAAATATCAAAGAGTTGATTTTTAAAATTTCTTAAAACCTTATTTATGCATCACTTTTTTCCCATTAAAAGATTATGGAAAAACGGCTGATGATATGAATAGAGGAAAATGAAGGCAGAGAAGATAAAACTATGAGTACTGTAAATACATACCATGCATGCCATAGGTCTTTCACATTTGTTAGAGGTGGGTCAAAAATCTGATCCTAAGCATTCTGACATCCATTGTATAAACACCACTGGCTATATGCTTCACTGTCTATGTAACAAATCCTGAAAATGCTCTGGAGAAACCCAACTATTCCAACAATTAAGACTAGACAGCAATTTCCTCCATGGGTCCTCTTAATGGGCACCTTTTAACTGACCTCTTTTTATTATTATTTTTTTTATTTAGCGCTTGACTTTTAAACAAACACCTCTACCTTAAAAGGTATGCCAACGTGGAAAATTCAGTGAAAACATTTGGGTTAAGGATCGTGTGCCACAAAGTTAAATACACAGCTCACAGAACAGAGAGCTGGTATGCGTTCAAAACACAAGGAAAATTAATACTGTTAAAGTAAGTGGGATAAAAAGATTCTTCTAGAATATGGCTAAGATAATGCTGTTTTTTTCACTATCCAATGGTTGGTAACTTGTAGGATAACCTAAGTGTCTATTATATAATGGTTTTAGGGTTCTGATGATATTCCTGAATGAGCAATATTTCAGATAAAAACACTGTTAACAGAATGAAGTATTAGAGAGAGACTTACTCTAATTCATTATGATATGCTAACCCCATCAAATACATTTCTCTTTTTTTTTTTTTTTTTTTTTTTGAGACAGGGTCTTTGCTCTGCTGCCCAGGCTTAAGCGCAATGGTGTGAACACAGCTCACTGCAGCCTCAACCTGGTGGGTTCCAGTGATCCTCCCACCACAGCCTCCTAAGTACCTGGGACTACAGGCAGGCACACATCACCACACCTGGCTAGTGTGTGTGTGTGTGTGTGCGCGTGTGCACACATGCGCGCGCGTTTTTGTTGTTTGTTTTTGTTTTTTTGTAGAGACAAGGTCTCACTATGTTGCCCAGGCTGGCCTCAATCCTGTGGGCTCAAGTGATCCTCCTGCCTCAGCCATCCAAAGTGCTGGGATTACAGGCATGAGCCACCATGCCCAGCAAAATTTCTTTTGAAAGGAAAAACAGTTATTACAACCACTAGGTAAAACTACCACTCTATTGACTGCGTAAGATCATAAAAAGGAATTTTTCAATCATCGACTATTCTGACATTGACAATACTTCGTTCAATCGTGATTTATATTCCCCTGGTAAAACAACAAAATGGCAATTTTAGAAATGAAAAGGACTTTTAAGACCAATTAGACAAATCTCCTTGTTTTGAGAAGGGGACAAAATAGGCCCAAATAGACTGAATGACCCTAAGTTCACAGAGCTAAGAGGTGGTAAGGCCAGGTTGGCAGGCATTCATGTGTCCCATTGGTAGCCTAACACCAACCAAATTAGCTGCTCATTTCTATTCCATGACCCAAACACATCTAGTTTATACAGCAGATGTTAATCAATATGTCGCTCAAGGTTTTCTACCTTAGTTTCACAGGTACCTCATTCAACAAATATCTTTCTGCTAAGACACAAATGATTTCCTAGCTTAGAATTGCTGTAAAACAGCACTAATACCATTTAATTATAATAAAAAAGTAAAATCTCAAAAACATCAAGCACTAACACTTCAGTACTGTGAAGGTGGTGATGTTTAATATTTAATAGATAAGCTGGTCTAGCATTACTTCGAGATCAAAGCATCAATGTCTTTTTCATAGTGTAAATAAAATCGTCAACACATAACCAAATTGCTCTCCTCAGGAGAGGGCTCTGAAGCTAGTTTTACAGAATACAGTGCACGAACTGCAAATACAAGAGATAGAATAGTAGGAACAAGTCAAACAAGAACAATATGTTCATTACATTAAAAAGATGAAAACAATTTCTAAATTGACATCTTGTGGTGGAATTTAAACAGTCATATGCTTTGTTTCTAGAAGTTAAAAAAAAAGGCATACTCAATACTTAAACTGCTCTGCAAACTGCTTGATGTAAAAATTTTTTAAACATAGCTTATGTACGGACTCAAATGCTATACTGGGGACATGAAATCATATCAGGGTTTCTCAGACTAAGTAGCAGAAAACCCAAATTAAGAAAGGCACATTTAGGCAGGGGTTTTCTGTTTAGATGTAATTCACCTAGCACCATAATTACTCAAAGCTGAGTCCTTGTGCACAGAAACATCAGCAGGAGCCATGGATTGCCCTGACAACCACTCGGCTAGTGTGCTGACAAGTAGAGATGCTGCCACCGGAATGTGATTATGGCCACCAGGCCATGCCTTGGCCAAAGATAATACAATATGCTCTTGCTCTACTATGCTTCAGACTAAATGTGTTCTTTAAAAAACAATTCTGTATATCCATGTCAACAGCCTTTTCCCCCTCACCCAGAAAACACTGGCAGACAATTGCTCATGTATCACATGAAGGATGAGAATTGTGGATCTTTCAAAGTTATTAAGGCACACTCACAGCAGTGTGAAGACTTCAGAAAGACCAATTATAATTGGGAACACTTATTTGAAATACTGCTTATGACAAGTCCTTGCAAGCTAGGATTTTATGAGCTGTCAGGTCACAAACTACTTGTTTTTCTAGCTGCTTCATAGGCTCTAGGGGTCTGAATGTTTGTGGGAAAAATATATAGAAATAATACTTGCCTTTAGCCACAGGACATTTCATATCAAGTGGGAAAACCACAAAACAGTGAAACTTTAGAATGAAAAATGTCCTGATAGCCAGGTAATCAGATTTGCAGAAAATGGTTTAGTAGTCCCAGCTAAAACTCCTCAAGAGCCAGAATATTTCTATCGGTTTCTTCATGGTAAAATTTAAAAGCTGCATATAAAGAAGCAGATTCACAGGTTTGATTCCCTCTCACCCCGGGCGGGTCTTTTATCAGACAGATAAAATGACGCTTGAAACATTTCTGCTTCTTAAGTTCTGAAAATTGTCTTTACAGCTGGACAGTTGGCTCAAAACAACAATGTGCAAATTGGAAACATTCAAACATAAGGCTTCTTACTATGATTCCTAGAGGCAAAGTACTAACTACTGTTCCCCTGTTATTAGGCCATTTTCTTTTAAAAGGGCATCCACATTCCTGCTGAGGTATGCAATGGCACCACCCTAGACAGCATCAGATGGGAAATACGGAGAAAAGGGTTTGGAGTTGATAATTTTGAGAAAGGACAGGCAGTCCTGGGATTCATAAAAATGCTACTCAACGAGCTAGATGGACTTAATAGAAAACACTTGGGGGCCAGGTGCTGGTGGCTTACACCTGTAATCCCAGCACCTTGGGAGGCCAAGGAGGAGGATCACAAGGTCAGAAATTCGAGACCAGCCAGTCTAGCCAACCTGGTGAAACCCCGTCTCTACTAAAAATACAGAAATTAGCCGGGAGTGGTGGCGCGTGCCTGTAATCCCAGCTACTGGGGATGCTGAGGCAGGAGAATCGCTCGAACCCAGGTGGCGGCAGTTGCAGTGAGCCAAGATCCCGCGACTGCACTCCAGCCTGGGTAAGAGAGGGAGACTCCGTCTCAAAAAAAAAAAAGAAAGAAAGAAAAAGAAAACAATCATCTGTGTTTAAATGGTGTGTGAAAAGTGTTCCTTATATTGGGTTGTTTTAATGTTTAGTATATCTTTGACTAGGAAATGCAACACTTACAGACACAATCTTTAAAGGTGTAAAAAGCCTACCTCTCCAACGACTTTATAAGTCTACCATTTTCCACTGTAAGGAGTTTGCCCCTTTTCTTACATTTAGTAATAACATGGCCTTCCTCATTCTCCTTCAAACATTACGGGAATTGATTGTTTAAATGCATTTAATCCTTTGGGCACAAACTCAACTAAAAGGAGTAAAAATGCACTTAAATATTCCCTGCATCAATTGAAACTGAAGCTCTGAGATAGTTGGAGGAAAGTGGGGGAAACAAAAAAAAAAAGAACAAAATAAACAGGAAGTGAAAGTGACAAGAGAATAGCACTGCTTATTCTGGCTTTTCTTTTTCCCTTTAACAATCTGAAACTAATCTAACAGTGTCGGGGAGGAACAAACTAAAACTCAGAAACGGCTCCCTCCCCCAACCACACACAGCCTGAAGGCTTTTTTTTAAAGGCTATCTTTCCTCATCAGGGTCAGCGTTTGGGCTCCTGGGCTCCTGTCAGGCTCCATCGTAATCCTAAACTCGGCGCTTTCCCCTTCTTGTGTTTTTTTTGGTGCACATCCACTCCTCCTCCTCCAAGCCACGGTTCTCCACAGACCACAATACAACGGTGTCAGCCCAACTGTTACTCACCAGCACACACATGATTCACCCATCTCTCGGGCGTCTGAACAAAAAGCGAGTTTTTCTTCCCCTCTGTGAAAGGGAGGTGCTCGCCGATTTCAGGATGGAAATTTCATTCTCCTGCGACCGTCCACACTCGAGACAGTCACTATCCGGTTCACCGTTTCCGACCCCTTAGGGGATCGGGCACCGACCACTGAGAGGGAACGGCCTCCGGCGCAGCGGCTCTGGAAACTCACTCCTGCCTGCCTAGGCGCTGCTGCACAGAAACTGCCTCGCGGGTTATTCTGCTGCTCCCAGGCCGAAGTCCGGTGGTCCTTGCACCCCATCTCCGCCCGGGTGAGGTGCCCCCAGCCGCGGCGCTCTGGTTTCACCTTCCCCGGGCCCGGGGTCTTGACCTCCGCCCTGGCCTCCGTGACTCACGTCTGCCGCCCTGCCACCACCTGTGGGCACCTCCCGGCGCGCAGAGCCCGGCAGCCAGCAAAACGCAGGCGACTGCTGGGCCGCTCGGCTTTTGCTCCCGCCGAAGTTGTCCGACGCAAACTTTGCACCCGCCTACCCCGGAACCCCGCGGCCCCGCACCCGCCCTTACCTGGGGCAACGGCGGCAGCGGCCACGGACTCGCAGGGCCCCAGGTGCCGGAGGTCGGCAACAGCCGCGCGCGCCACGACCGGAGGCCCCTCGGGAGCATCCTCCCGCCCTGGCGCGCGGCTCCTGCAGGCGTCAGCGGCGCATCCTCCCGTGGCCTGGCTCCTCGTCAGCCCCTGGCGGCTCCACGCTGTGGGCGCTCCCGCCCGGCGCCTCCCCCGCCCCGCCTGCTGGCTCCGTGCGCCGCGGCTTCAGCTGGGGCGGGCGGGAAACAGGGTGTGTCCCCGTTTCCACTTGACGGCTCTGTACGCATCCGGGCGCAGAGCTGTTTTCTTTCCTCCGACCAAAAAAAACAGGGAGCCCGAGAACAAACCGCCCTCCGCATCTTAGGTGTCGAGGACCCCCTCCTCCTCCAGCAGAAGCCCCTCTGGAATGAACAGCAGCCGGCGACGCTCACCTTGCGAGCTCCCGACTTCAAAACTCGCTGTTAATTCCCGGCGAGCTCTCGACTTCAAAATTCGCTGTTAATTCCCGGAGCTCGTGCTCTGACCGCAGTTTTCTCCATCCAACCCGCACGCGGAGAGAAGTGGGAGATGAGAGGAAAAGAGCGTCCGGCAACTGCAGAGGGCAGGGCTGCTCCGGAAGTTGGTCTTCGCCCGGGAGCTGAGAAGACGTAGCGAAGCGGGTCGGTTGAGGCCCCCCAACCTCGGCGGCCTCCAGGGCCTGTGCTGGGGGCTGCGGTGCCGGGTCCCCGCTCAAGGGCGAGCGCGGCGCCAGGCGGGCAGCCCCGGGCCTGTCCCTGCTGTTTGCAGTTCACGGTATAGTGGCCCACACGCTAGCTTTTTGGGAAAGTATCTCCCACACAATTGGCTTCTGTTTTGAAGCACGTTTGTGATTGAAGAAGCTTCGGAACCGGAATTGAGTCCTTCTGACAACTGGGAAATCGAATGCTTCGTTTTGAGACTTCTTGTTTTTGAACACAAACCAAAGGCATTTAAGAGCAACCTAAACCAAGCTTTCGCACAGCTGGCTTACAATAAGGTTGCTAGATGAAATATAGGATGCCCAGTTGAATTTTAGCTAAATAGTGTTTTAGGATAAGCGTGTCCCAAATATTGCATGGGTCACATTTATTCTTTTAAAAATGAAATATCAGCTATACTTAAGTTATTTGGTGTTTATCTGAATTCAAATTTAACCGGGCACCCCCGCATTTTTATCTGCTGAATTTGCAAGAGGCTTCAGTTAATGAATCGAAGTTGGCAAACATGCAGCAAGTGGCAAATCACTGCTGGCGGTCGTCTCATTTCAATATCGAAAAGAGAAAGAATCGCAAGTTTCTACGATAGTAAAAACTTCACCATTAAAGAGTGATTCACCTGTGTTAACTAGCGTTGTCTTTCAAAATACAATTGCCCTAGATGGATAGCGATACATTAAACTTTTAAGTTCATATGGGAAGGTAAATTACCTTACCTGTATCTTTTCCTCCTGTTAGCTCCAAGTAAATGAAATGTGTATTTTGTGTTTTTTTTTTGTTGTTGTTGTTGTTGTTGTCGTTGTGAAGGGTTTTTGTTTAATACATCTGAAAAGAATGCCTATACAAAGAATGGAGACATGAGAAAGTCTTTGGTTCAGCACTCATGAACTAGGTTTTGAAAGGTGTAAAGATTACCTAAACATTTTTGAAAATTGGAAACTGCAACTAAAATAAGCTGATAAAATCTCTGTTAACACTTGTGAAGAGTCTTGATCAGAATCTTTCCATGATTTTTATTAAACTAGAGAGCCTCATCTGGCGGCTCTAGGGTTCCTCATCTGCGAAACAGAAGTAAGGGGATTCGCCTGACTGATGCCATGTTGTTAAGTGTTCTATCCATCCCCACCACACCCCAGCTTCTTCATGAAGCAGGTCTCCATCCTCATAACTTGAGAGGCTGTGAATCATTCTATAGACGTCAGTCCTCTGGTACCACCCTTCACATTCCCCTCTACATACCAGGTCTTCAGCTGCATTCTAGAAACACCATATACTGTTGATTGCAAATCTATAATAAGCATATAAGACTGACAATGACTGACAGGGAAAAAATTTTTTTAAGTTACAAACTCAATCCGCTTGCTGCATTTCAAAGGTGCGATACTTTATTCATCAGTGAAAGAAGTTAGAAATTAACTTCCCCCAAAATCAGCAACTGGCAAATTACCTTGAAAGTCACAGTCACATATTTAGTGGATCCCAGAAAAGAGCAGGGACAAGACAATTTCCACCCACTTTCATGAGTTTCATCAAATACTGAACCTACTCAAAGGTGGAGATAAAAGGCAACTTTCAAAAAGAAATATGTTATTAAATAAGGCATTTACTATATTCTTTCCTAAAAGCACCCCAGATAAGGAACATGTTTTCTAAACTAGATCTAGGAAGTCAAATATGGAATCAATCCGTCTTCCTCCTCTTAAGGACTGACCACTGGTTAATGAATTAAAAAAAAAAAAAAGACTAAAAAACGAACCATACACACACTCCCCCTCCAAAAACAGAGGAAAAATGAACGCCACTAAGATGCCCCAGATTAGTCTCCAGAATGGAGTCAGGGAGCAGATTCAACAATTCCAATTAGTCTATTACACGGTCATCACAAGCATGCCTAGCTTTTAAACAGAAACAAAATTGGTTTTTGAAACAAAAACCAAAAAAGTACTGATTACTTTTCTAATAATACGCAATTACTCAGAATTAACTAGTATTGGGAGGGAGAAAGGGGCCATACCTATAATCCCTGTCTCACATGGATGCATGTGGGTTGGTGCAGGGTATTTCTCATTATTGCAAAAATGAATTTATATATATATATATGTATGTATTTTGAATTTTGAGATGGAATCTTGCTGTCTTGCCCAGGTTGGAGTGCAGTGGTGCCATCTCGGCTCACTGTGGACTCTGCCTCCCGGGTTCAAGCAACTTTCCTGTCAGCTTCCCGAGTAGCTGGGACTTACAGGCATGTGCCACCACACCCGGCTAATTTTGCATTTTTAGTAGAGACGGGGTTTCACCATGTTGGCCAGGCTGGTCTTGAACTCCTGACTTCAGGTGATCCATCTGTCTCGGCCTCCCAAAGTGATGGGATTACTGTCGTGAGCCACCGTACCTGGCCGAAGTTTAATTTTTAATCTTTCGTTTGATTTAAACATTGGTTTTAGTATGATGGCTACAGCAACTGTACAGAAAGGGCTCTGGAGAGATGCTCATAGCAGCACAGGCCTGCAGCTCTTCTTCAGTTCTGGAGGCTCCAGGACAGCCAATATTGCTTCGTCAAATCCATTCTTTAGGTCTTGCTGTGTGAGTGCAGGACCGTCCATATACTTGATAGCCTTCAGGTTGCAGGCTGGCTTTTCATCAGTCTCAGGAGTGACAGGCTTCTGTTTGTTCTTGGTAATTTTCTCAGTAATAGATGGATCATCTCTGAGATCAGTTTGGGTCCTGACGAGCAAGAAAGGAGCCTTTGGACAGTGGTGAGTTATCTCAGGCACTCACTTTTCTTTCACACTTGAAAAAGAACATGGAGAGACCATTGAGAAACAGACTAGAAATATACCTGTTGTGGATAACTTAGCAGTTATAATCTGTCATAATCCTCTTGCCCTGCAGTATTAAAAGTCCAAGAGTATATGGCTCTGCACCAATCATACTGTGAGTGCATAGTTGTCAAAAACAGTCTGTACGTCTTACGATGGAAATTTGTTGTGTAGGATATCAGGAGACATGTTTTACTAACAGCTTCATTAACCACGACAATGCACTTAATTGTCTGCATTGCTGAAATAGTTTTGTATCCACTTTAAATATTTCAAATCTGATGCTGACCTCAGCTTCTTCAGACAAGAGTTTTATCAGGAAGGAGGGAAATGGAGAAGAAGGGGAGGAGATGCCCATTTTGCAGCGCAGAATCTGGCCACAAAGGTGGGATCAGCAAACTACTGTGGAGGAAGCTCTGGACTGCAGATAGAGCCAGTTTCCTGGGGAGGCACTGTACACAAAGTCGCTCAGCACGCATAGATATTTCGGGGTGCACAGCAAACTTTCCCACAGTATACAGGACTCTTGATGAGACAAAACGATTACTCAATGTGAGCTAGTTCAGAAGTATTACTTATAGGTCACAGCGTTTTCACATTTGAATCTCTGATCTCGCTTTTCAAAAAAAATTTTTTGTAAATGGCTCTATTAAGGTATGATCTGCGTATCATAACTTTCACTTATTAAAAGTTATTTTTGGCAAATTTACAGAGTTACACAACAGTCACCATAATAAATTAGAACATTTCCATCACTCTAGAAAGATTCCTGAGGCTCATTTGCACCACTCTCCATTCTGACCTCCAGCTCCGGGCAACTACTAATCATCTACTTTCAGTCTCTCTAGGAACCAAAGAGCAAGCTGAGTTGGAAATACATTTACTTTGGGTTTAGTGGGATATTTTTGTGTGGCTCATGGTCATTTCCATGTATTGTTAAGGTATTGCTAGCCATGCCCATGTAGGAATGGCTTCCAGGAATACTCCTATTATCTACTGGGCCTCCCACTTGGTTTGAATTTTAATGGTAAATAGAGAAAGATATTCCTTTTCCCTATTCTGCCTCCAGGTCCTAGATCTCCATTTCTAATAGAATCATAAAGAACTCTGTACCCATAATAACATATATTATTTCAAACACATATATGTAATGACCACATAGTAGGCCTCAAAGGGAATTTCAAAAATGACCTTGAACTTGCTAACATATAAGCTATGTTTATGAATTAAATATAAGAAATTAGAGTGTTCTGCTTGCTTCCTGACGAGTAGAGAGACTGGTGGTCAGGTTCTTGGGCTTCCCTAGCAGCATGGCCCCCAACTGCCAGTCTCCCTTCCTGCCTTAAAAGAAGACACCAAGACCACATCCTGCTCTGAGACCAGAGGAGACCTCGGACTCTAGGCTTGCCGAAGAAGGGGCAAAAAAACCCAGCAAGAAGCAATTGAACACGTTGATGAAATATAAAATGAAATAGATAGATTTAATGAAGAAGCCGGTGAGGAGACTTTGAAAACAGAACAGAAATATAACAAACTCCGCCAGCCATTTTTTTCAGAAGAGGTCAGAATTGATTGCCAAAATCCTAAATTTTGGGGTAACAATATTTGTCAATCATTTATAGTGTCTGCACTGCTTGGGGGAGGAAGACAAAGAGGGACTGCATTATCTGACCAGAGTTGAAGTGACAGAATTTGAAGATATTAAATCAGGTTACAGAATAAATTATTATTTTGTTGAAAATCCTTACTTTGAAAATAAAGTTTTCTCCAAAGAATTTCATCTAACGAGAGTGGTAATCCATCTTCAAAGTGCACTGAAATCAAATGGAAATCTGGAAAGGATGTGATGAAACGTTCAAGTCAAATGCAGAATAAAGCCAGCAGGAAGAGGCAGCGTGAGGCACCAGAGAGCTTCTTGACTTGATTTCTTGACCATTCTGATGCAGGGGCTGAAGAGTTAGGAAAGCTCATCAAAGATGATATTTGGCCAAACCCATTACAGTACTACTTGCTTCCTGATATGGATGATGAAGAAGATGATAATGAGGAAGAGGAGGAGGAAGGATTAGAAGATATTGATGAACAAGGGGGTGAAGATGAAGGTGAAGAAGATGATGATGAAGGGGAGGATGGAGGGGAAGATGAAAGAGATGAATCATAGAACACTGATGGATTCCAACCTTCCCCTTTTCAAATTTTCTCCAGTCCCTGGAGCAAGTTGTAGTCTGTTTTTTGTGGGGTTTTCTTGTTGTTTGTTGGCTTTTTTTTTTTTTTTTTTGCCTTTTGCACTCATTCACCCTGTTCTTGAGGTCTCTTTCTCTACACCATGGCTCTCAATTTATTTGGGGGAAATACGTTGAGCAGAATACAATGGGCAAAGAGTCTCTAATCCTTTCTGTGAGAAATTCATTTTTATCCCTTCCTGTCTGAACAAAAATTATATGGAATCAATACCACAGAGCTCGGTGGGAAAAGAAAAGCCTGCTCCCCTTCGCTCTGCTGGAAGCTGGAGGGTGCTAGGCCCCTGTGTAGCAGTGCATAGAATTCTAGCTTCTTTTCTCCTTTCTCTGTATATTGGGCTCAGAAAGTACACTGTGTCTCTGTGAATATGGACACTTAGCATTGACCAACATGTATATGTCTACTTTCTCTTGTTTAAAAAAAGAAAAAAAAATTTTTTTTAAAGTAGGGTTACCAGGTGCAGTGGCTCACACCTGTAATCTCAGCACTTTGGGAGACCGAGGCTGGCAGATCACCTGAAGTCAGGAGTTCGAGACCAGCCTGGACAACATGGTGAAACCCTGTCTCTACTAAAAAAATATAAAAATTAGCTGGGCGTGCTGGTGGGCTCCTGTAATCCCTGCTACTCAGGAGGCTGAGGCAGGAGAATCTCTTGAACCCAGGAGGCAGAGGTTCCAGTGAGCCGAGATTGCACCATTGCACTCCAGCCTGGGTAACAAGAGCAAAACTCCATCTCAAAAAATAAATAAAATAAAAGGGATTATAGGTCAGTAAAGGGTGGATTTGAGATGTTTGGGTGGGTTAAGTGGGCATTTTGACAACATGGCTTCTCCTTTGGCATGTTTAATTGTGATGTTTGACAGACATCCTTGCAGTTTAAGATGAGTCTTTTAAAATAAATTCTCTCCTAATGATGACTTGAGCCCTGACCCTCAACGGGAGAATCAGTAGAACCTGTAGCATCTTATTTGGAATTGACATTCTCTATTGTAATTTTGTTTCTGTTTTTTTAAATTTTTTGATTTCACTGTAAAGGAAAGGTGATGCCCAGTTTTAAATGTTAAAAGTGTATAAATTGCTTTGTTACAATAAAACTAAATGTGTACACACACAACAACAAAAAAATTAATGAAAAGACAAAGCATCATTACCCCATCTTTTTTTTTTTTTTTTTTTTGAGACAGAGTCTTGCTCTGTCACCAGGCGCCAGGCTGGAGTGCAGTGGCCCGATCTCGGCTCACTGCAACCTCCGCCTCCCAGGTTCAAGCAATTCTCCTGCCTCAGCCTCCCGAGTAGCTGGGATTACATGCGCGTGCCACCACGCCCAGTTAATTTTTTGTATTTTTAGTAGAGACGGGGTTTCACCATGTTGGCCAGGATGGTCTCGATCTCTTGACCTCGTGATCCGCCCGCCTCGGCCTCCCAAAGTGCTGGGATTACAGGCGTGAGCCACTGCGCCCGGCCATTACCCCATCTTTACCATGGGAATTTAAGTACTTTGACACACGTGTAAAATATTAATAGATTACATTACCAATAAGTGGAAGTTCAGAACTATTTTCAAACTGAATACCAAAAAGGCACTTTTTAATATTAAAATCTTTATTACTCAGGAAAATGTATAATGTTAAACGAATTTATGAGGAAACAGAAAAGGATGAAAATAAACTAAGCTTACACTCCAAGAAGTTAGAAAAACGGCAGCAAAAATATATCTAAAGGAAGTAGGAGGAAGGAAATGATAAAGGTAAAGCAGAAAATGAATCAAATATCCTCTACTCTTCCTCTATAGCAAACACCCCCCAACAAAAAAAGTAGAGTGAGTCAGTAAACCCCAAAATTGTTCTTTTTACAAGGCACTCACATAAAAAAAAAACAAAAAACCTGAAACAAGAATGAAGAAAAAAGAAGAAGAAATATATAAACATAACAGAAAGGATAGAAAAAGCTAACCTCTAATAATTGTTTACATAAATCAAGTTAAAACTATCCAACTTGGCTCAAAAAAGAGACCCTGAGCTGGGCGCAGTGGCACGTGCCTGTAGTCCCAGCTACTGAGGCTGGAGGATTGCTTGAGTCCAGGAGTTCTGGGATGTAGTGCGCTATGCTGATCGGGTGTCCACACTAAGTTCGGCATCAATATGGTGACCTCCAAGGAGCGGGGGACCACCAGGTTGCCTAAGGAGGGCTGAGACTGGCCCAGGTTGGAAATGGAGCCGGTCAAAACTCCTGTGCTGGTCAGTAGTGGGATCGCGCCTGTGAATAGCCACTGCACTCCAGCCTGGGCAACATAGGGAGACCACATCTCTATTAAAAAAATTAAAAAAAAAAAAGAGACCCTGAATAGATTAATAGTCATTGATTGAAACAGTGGTCAGTGATCTACCTGGTAGAAGGCCCCTAGGATAGATAACACCTACCTTATATACCAAAATTTTAGGTATTTTATACAAACTGTTCCAAATAATTAAAACAGATAGGAAGCTATCCAACTCGTCTAATAAAACTAGCATAATGCTAATAACAAACAAGCAAGCACCACAAAAGCTAACTATAGACAAATCTTACTTGTAAAAGTAGATGAAATAGATCCTAAATAAAATATTAGCAAAGAAATCCAGTACTATAATAATAATCAAGTAAGGATTAATCCAAGCTGCTGTAGTTAATTTCCAAATTTCAGGGCAGTGTAACCTTCTCTTAATCCAACGTCTTCCACCTAAACAATCTAGGGAGCTGATTTTTTCACAAATTGTTTATTTCGTCCACCCTTGCCTTCTTTAGCTTCCTAAGATAGGTTTGCTGAATTCATCTTGCTAAGAACAGATGAGATCACAACTTCACTCAAAGCCATTCAGTGGGTTTGCACCTCTCTCCCAGTGAAACCTGAAGCCCTCACCATAGCCTGGAAGGCCTTGTAAAATGTAGTCGGATACGTTAACTTCACTTCCTGCCAGTTAGCCCCTACTCTGCTTTTTTCCCATCTTAGCATTTAATCATTACCTGACACAACACATACTTTTAAAACCTGTCTCCCCCAACTGGAATGTAAGCTCCGTGTCAGAAGGGTCCTTGTCTGTTTTGTTCACTGCTCTATCACCAGCACCTAAGTAGTAGGTTCTCAAATGTCTGCTGAATAAATTTAATAGATCAATAATAAAACAGTACTTCTAAGTATAACTGCAACCTCTTTTAGGCCGGGCGCCATGGCTCATGCCTGTAAACCTAGCAATTTGGGAGACCGAGGCGGGTGGATTGCCTGAGTTCAGGAGTTTGAGAACAGCCTAGGCAACACGGTGAAACCCCGTCTCTACTAAAATACAAAAAATTAGCTAGGCATGGTGGTGTATGCCTGTAATCCTACTCAGGAGGCTGAGAAGGAGAATCACTTGAACCTGGGAGGCGGAGGTTGCAGTGAGCTGAGATCGCGCCATTGCACTCCAGCCTGGGCAACAGAGCGAGACTCCATCTCAAAAAAAAAAAAAACTACAACCACCTTTAAAAATAATACAAACACACATACTTGTGGTTACTAGTGCATGAGGATTTGCCAAACACTGTTCTAGGCTGATGGTAGAATGATGAATGAAAAAGATGAGTTTCTATATTTGAAAACTATATATCTGACAAAGGACTAATATCCAGAATCTACAAAGAAATCAAACAAATCAGCAAGAAAAAAAAATAAATAATCTCATCTAAAAGTGGGCAAAGGACATAAAGATAATTCTCAAAAGAAGATACACAAACAGCCAACAAACATATAAGAAATACTCAACATCCCAAATTATCAGGGAAATGCAAATTCAAACCACAAAGAGATACCAACTTACTCCTGCAAGAATAGCCATAAATAAGAAGTCAAAAAAATAACAGATGTTGGTGTGGATGTGGCAAAACTACACTGCTGGTGGTAATGTAAACCAGTCCAACCACTATGGAAAACAGTATGGAGATTCCTTAAAGAATTAAAAGTAGATCTACCATTTGATCCAGCAATCCGACTACTGGGTATCTACTCAAAAAAAAAAAATAAGACATTATATGAAAAAGATACCTGCACACACGTTTATAGCAAAACAATTTGCAACTGCAAAAATATGGAACCAACCTGAATGCCCATCACCCAATGAGTAAAGAAAATGTGGTATACATATGCTGTGGAATACTACTCAGCCATAAAAAAGAACAAAATAACTTCCTTGCAGCAACTTGGATGGAGCTGGAGGCCATTATTCTAAGTGAAGTAACTCCAGAATGGAAAACCAAATATGGTATGTTCTCACTTATAAGTGGGAGCTAAGCTATGAGGGTGCAAACACGTAAGAATGATATAATGTACTTTGGGGATTCAGGTAGGGGTAAGGTTGGGTGGGGGTGAGAGATAAAAGACTATATATTGGGGCTGGGCATGGCGGCTTACGCCTGTAGTCCCAGCACTTTTGGAGGCCGGGGCGAGTGGATTGCTTGAGGCCAGTAGTTCAAGACCAGGCTGTTCAACATGGCAAAATCCCGTCTCTACTAAAAATGCAAAAATTAGCAAGGCATGATGTTGTGTGTCTGTAGTCCCAGTTACTTGGGTGGCTGAGGCATGACAATCGCTTGAACGCGGGAGGCAGAGGTTGCAGTGAGCCGAGATTGTGCCACTGCACTCCAGCCTGGGTGACAGAGCAAGACTCCAACTCAAAAAAAAGACTACATATTGGGTACAGTGTATACTGCTGGAGTGATGGTGATGGGTGCATCGAAATCGCAGAAATCACCACTAAAGGACTTATCCATGTAACCAAAAACCACCAGTACCTCCAAAACTATTGAAATAAAAATAAAAATTAATTATTAAAAAATTGAGACAATTTTTTTTAAGATGAGTTCTGTGTTCTTACTTACACAGAACTTAGTGGGGAAGCTTGTTCACCTAGGGAACAAGTAATTAAGAAAAGTGACATAAAGGTTTTAATAGGAAAACTACAAGGGCCTATGGGAACATAGAGTAGGGAGACCCCACCTAGGCTAGGGGTAATGGACAGGCTGGCATCAGTACACACTAATAACTGAAGGAGGCATAGCAGCTAACCAAATAAAAAAGGTAAAGATGAGTTTTTAGCAGGAGGAACAGCATGTTTACAGGCTCAGAGGTTTACGAGCTCATAACTACTATTTTAATAAAGAGATAGGTAGGCCGGGCTCAGTGGTTCACACCTGTAATCACAGCACCTTGGGAGGCCGAGGCAGGTGGATCATCTGAGGTCAGGAATTCAGGAGCAGCCTGGCCAACAAGGCAAAACCCCGTCTCTACTAAAAGTACAAAAATTAGCTGGGTGTGGTGGCAGATGCCTGTAATCCCAGTTACTCAAGAGGCTGAGGCAGGAGAATCGCTTGAACTTGGGAGGCAGAGGTTGCAGTGAGCCGAGATCACATCACTACACTCCATCCTGGGCAACAAGAGCAAGACTCTGTCTCAAAAAAAAAAAAAAAAAAAAAAATAGAGAGAGAGAGAGAGAGAGAGATAGGTAAAAAGCCTGCGATAGTCTTTTTTAGAATAAACCTGATAGAAAGAAAAAACAAAACCACAGTTGTGGCTTACTGGTGAGCACCAAGTTTTCAAGTCTGATGGTATGTGCATGTAATGAACTAAGACTATTTGCTTCTTTCTGTATATCCATCTGTTCTGGATGGTCTGAAGCAAAAAAGTGCAGTTAATACATCGATCACAGTACACAGTGGAGGTAGCAGCAGCCCACACAAAAATATTTTGGTTTTCCATGTACAGTGTGGAATAATTTCAGTGCAGGTGGAAAGTGACAGGTGATAGGAGGGCAAAGGGCAGGCTCAATGTGCAAGCATTATTACTATTATTACTGTTGTGCTGTTATTTTGTTAAGAAATTGACTGCCATTTACTGAGTATTACCAGCCAGGTGCTGCACAGGAAACTTGACACACTCGTTCCATATAATTCTCGCAAAACTCTTACCAAGGAACTCTTATTCTCTAGTAGGGATATGAAGGTTTAGAGAAATGTAGAGACTTGCCCCAGGTCACACAGCTAACAGAAGAACTGTAATTCAAATTTTGTTCTGTTTGGCTTGCAAACCCTTATTCTTTCTATTACAGCCACTCTGACACAATGTGACAGATCCACTGCTAGAATTGAATTCTTTTTTTCACTATTAAATTTATTCCCACTACACCTCTCAGATTGTCTTCTAATTTCTCTTCAGCACAGTACGAAATGCTGGTTGACATTCTTTACCTGGTGGAAGATGCAAATCTTGTAAGAGTTTGAATCATCAGTGACCCATTCTTTTATTGGGCTGCTGTATGTCATTAACTTTTTTTTTTTAAGACGGGGGTATCACCATGTTGGTCAGGCTGGTCTTGAACTCCCGACCTCAGGTGATCCGCCCGCCTTGGCCTCCTAAGTGTTTGGATTACAGGCATGAGCCACCGCGCCCGGCCTTCATTAACTTTTAGTACCGAACATAGAAGTATTGAGGCACTCTGGAAAAGTCTCTAGATCTTAGACACAGTCCTCCTTGCCCTGTTATGTCACAGCAAATCAATTCCTCTTCATAATCAGGACCACTTTCCTTCTGGTTGTTGACAGAAGGAGCCCAAAATGGCCAGGTAATACTCAGAACTTCCAATACAGTGGAGACATTACTGTGTCCCTTTGAGAACTAAGCACCTCTCCTTTGTAAACTAAGACCCTAAAATCTGGGAACTATATTAAAAGAATGATTTCACTTTGAATTCTTGATCCTCAGACCTGTGTGTCTGGCTACAGGAGAAAAACGTTGGTTGCCTGTTCAAAGCATATAGTGTACCCTGTAGGATGATACTTCAACTGTCACCATAACGGAGTCATCAGAAGGACATTCCACCTTTCTGTCAGGTCAGTGGCTTTTTGGGGTATGTATGAGTCTGTTCCTGCATTGCTATAAAGAACTACTTGACACTGGGTAATTTATAAAGAAAAGGCTTAATTGACTCACAGTTCCACAGGCTGTACAAGAAGCATGGCTGGGGAAGCCTCAGGAAACTTACAATCATGGCCAAAGGCAAAGAGGAAGCAGGCACGTCTTACATGACCAGAGAAGGAGGAAGTATATGGGGTACGTGCTACACACTTTAAAACAACCTGATCTCACGAGAACTCACTATCACAAGAACAGCAAGGGGGAAATCTCCTCCCATGATTCAATCCAGTCACCTCCCACCAGGCCCCTCCTCCAATATTGGGGATTACAATTTGACAGGAGATTTGGGCAGGGACACAAATCCAAACCATATCAGCGTGATAGGATGTAGTAAGAGCAGTGAATTCCCATTGTCACATTTCTTTTGCTATGAATTCCTTGATCAGAACCAATGTTGTGGAGGTCACATGGCAATGATGAAGGCATTCTGTTAGCCCACAGGTGGTGGTGGTGGCAGAACCACTGCAAGCAGGTCAGGCAAATCCATATCCAGACTGTGTGTCTATTCCATTAAGGACAAATAAATCCCATGATCAAAGGGGTACAATGTAATCAACATATCAGGTGGCTACCAGTTTTCCCCAAAGAATGATGTCATATTGAGGAATCAAAGTAGGTCTCAGCGGACAACACTTAGAAATAACAGTGGCAGTAGCCAGATCAGCCTTGGTGAAGGGACATCCGTAATATTTAGCCCACACACAGCTTCTGTCCTTACAAGTATGGTAACTTTGTACATGAACCATTGAGCAAATACTGGTGTGGCTACAGAAAGAGGCTGACATTCGCAGGATGCATCACCTTCTCTACCTGATTGAGATGGACAAGTTTTGCTGCAGGTGTCCTTTGGTGTCCATTGATGTAGAACGCAACTATCTCATATGCTGTGTCCATTTCGTGAAGTCCATTCAAATCCCTCTTCTCCGAACCTCCTTGCCACTAATTTTCTAATCCTGTTCCTGCCAAGTCCTTTGTTACCTAGTCATTTGCCGCTGTCTATGAAGCTGCATAGATCTACATCCTTTGAGATCTACATCTCGTAGTCTAAAGTGGCAATCAATAAGTTTTGCCCACAAAGAGGATTTATTGTTAGACTAATACTATAGCAGACCAGTTGATGCCAGCATTTTGTCTTAAATTTTAGTTTCTCCCTTAACTGATTATAGGAAAACATCCCCGCGAGGCCATACATGTGAATGCAGGGAAAGGAAGCAATGCAGCAGGAGCAGGTGTCATGAGTCAGAGCCGCCTGGCCGTGCAACTGACTCAGGATCTGCTGAGCGTGATCCCTTATTTACCAACATTAAGCTGCCACTTAATGATAGATTGTTACTGTGCATGTTTACTCCTACTGCTTGGTTCACACTGGTCAGCATAAATCCCAAGGACATTTGACATCCTATGGTACACAGCTCAATAGCAATCTAAGTGCTACTCTCACAAAGATAAGTTTTGTTGTTTTTCAGAAGAGGGCATGGCTCTGCTCTAAAACCCTAGAGAAGACGCTCCAGTTGAGGCCTGATATGGCATTTGTATTTGCCACAGACACTCCTGAGTTGAATCTGCTGGGTCAATACAGCCCAAGTGGCAAAGCAGTTTGCATTGCAGTCTGAGTTGATGTAGGGCCTTCTTTTGCTCTAACGACACCTCAGACTGGCAGCCTTACAGGTTACTTGGTAACAAATTACTGAAATGTTGTATACACAGCTTCCGACATCCAAAGAAAAAAAAAGCACTGTGCCTGGCATTGTGGAAAGTGGCACAGGGAGCAGCAGCTTGTCTTCTGTATTTGTGGGAATCTCGCAACGTGCTCCAGACCACTGAACCTCAACTTCCGAGGTGGTATACTCCTAATTTTCACAGCGTTTATTATCCACCTTCTGGCACCATTCCATGTCAGATTTTCTTTCAATTTCTATCTAGTGTAGTATAGTATGTTTCTCTGCTTATCGCATGGAAACTGCCTTTATTTTTATTCACAGGTGTTCAACACATTTTCTCTCTAGCTTGGAATTATTTAACATTGGTTCTGCTGGACACAGTGGCTCACACCTGTCATCTCAGTGCTTTGGGAAGCTGAGGGGGAATCACTTGAGCCCAGGAGTTCAATATCAACCTGGGCAACATAGCGATATCTTGTCTCTACAAAAAATACTTAGCCAGGCATGGTAGTACACACCTACAGTCCTAGCTGCTCAGGCGGCTGAGGCAGGAGGATCCCTTGAGCCCAGGAGTTTGAGGCTTCAGTGAACTATGATCACACCACTGCACTGTAGCCTAGCGAGACCCTGTCTTTAAGGGGAAAAAAATTGGCTCAACAAACATTTACTAAATGCCTACTATATGCCAGGTATGGGGAGGCACTATGACAGAGAAACTGGTTCCCATGTTTGAGGGAGAATGTCAAATTATAACACAGTCTGATGGGGACTATAGTAGAGATAAGAATGTGTTATGGATACACGCAGGAGGAGAATTTAATCCAGACGGGAGAGCCATCAGGAGAGGCTGCCTGGAGGTAGTGATCCCTAGGCTGAATTCTGAAGGATAAGGAGGACTCAGTGAAGAAAGCCAGGAAGGGAATGAAAGAAAGGGTTTTCCAAGCAGGGGAGCAGCATTTGCAAAGCCCGGATGTGAACAAAGGGCCCCTATAATGATGTACATTTAGCCTTCTTTTCCTTTCAAAGTTACCCTTCTGGTTCCTACTCATTCTCAACCCCAATTTTGTCCTCACTCCTTCCCAGATTATGAACCAAAAGAGTGCCATAAACGCTATGAAGAAAGTTTAGGTGTTTAGGTTCACCACATTTTTGGTAAAAACCTTTTGAAAGACCACTTTTTGCTTGTGAACACAGTACTCAGGGTCCTAGTTACTAAATAACTCAGCTTTAAGTTTTGACCTTCTTGCTTAAACATCTTATTCATCAATTTCTCCATTTATTGCTATTATTCCTAACTCTGCACATAATTACTTACCAGCTTTTGATAACTAATAGGAGACAGGCTAGAGACACAGTATCTTCCATTCCTTTAAAATTTTTCTGGTTCCAGTAAGAAGTGCATGTAATAGGTGTTTCCAATTGTTACTATGCACGTCATAAGACCTAAGCCCCAAAGAAGGAGAATTTGAAAGAAATTGACTACAGGGGGAAAAGATTCATAAAAACTGTCATTAAAATTGGGAAAAAGTCTTCTTAACTGGTATACTGTTTTACAGATTTCCCAAGAGTCACTGTGAAATGACTCCACTATGAGGAGGGCTAATAAGCTTGTTCCAGTGTTCAATTAAATTAAATGTCTTCCTGCCATATATCCTGTCTTGAGAAGAGTGCTTGGGGATATGTGAAGTGGATAAGAAGTTCAAAGAAAATCCAAAATACAAGCTCTGCTCTAAAGCAAATTCCTAAGTAATAAAGACTTGAGAGGAATACACAGAAATTGCTTATTGTTTATTTTTTAAAGAGAATGAGCTTGAACATATGATTTAATATTATAAAACAATATCCTATTAAGTTAAAAAGAACTCAGTTATAATATTGTAGTTGGCTTAATTCTATACACAAGTTATTTAAATCAGCACATATTCACTGGCTACATCATCAAAATATTATAAGCAATATAGAGGGGTAAGTTATGCATATTTATTTTTAGCAATGAGAGTATAATTATTTTTCTACTGAAAATATTTTTAAAAACCCAGTTATAGAAAACTAGAAAAATACAGTGAAAAATATGTATATATACATCACTACACACAAATCAAATAATCTATAGCAATCTCAATGGCTTTCAAGCTAAAATAATACATATCTGAAATGCAAAAATAGCAGAAAAACCATAAGCTTCTCCCAACAATGATGATACAATCATAAGAAAATGCTTGAGTACTGACCATGGGATAGTTTCTGTCAGTTGTCTGACCTGCTATCTGTGTGACAGTATCTGTATACACACTTTTACGCATTCTTGCAAAATTACAAACCTTGTACAGGAACCAGGTATCTTGGAAGTAGAGTCCCAAGCAAACTCTAATAAAACACTGATTTTCATTTGTGGAAACAAATTTTAGTGGACTTTAGCAATTTACTTATTAGTAAGTAATTACTTGTGAGTAATGCTCATTGGTCCAAAAATGAAAATCTGCAGAACCGTACACTGTTTACTAAAGGATACAAAAAAAAATTGATTTTTGGGTCTGCTCATGCCTCATCTGAAGGCAATGAATATATTAATAGCTTCTGTGTTCCCCTGATTATGGCTACCTTCTCCACTTAAGTACACACACACATTTCCTACCCACTTGTTTTATATTAAGTACTACTTCTTACAGGTATTATAAGAATACAGGCGGGAGGAGGATACCAATTTTCTGGTACAGATCCTGTCTCTGAATTCAGAGGCAAAAGATGAATGAATTATGTAGTATCTCCTATTTTTGCTTTTCAGGTTTCATGTGTCAAACAAAGCTTGGGTGTTATTTTTCTTTAAAAATTTGTGTGTGTGTGTGTGTGTTTTAATACAGTCTTGCTCTGTCATCCAGGCTGGATTACAGTGGTGCAGTCTTAGCTCACTGCAGCCTCAAACGCCTGGGCTCAAGTGATCCTCTCAACTCAGCCTCCCAGGCAGCTAGGTACAGGCATGGACCACCACACCTGGCTGACTTTTATGGAGATGGGGTCTTGCTAGGCCACCCAGGCTGGTTTCAAACTCCTGGCCTCAAGAGATCCTCCCACCTCCCACTTGCCAAAGTGTTGGGATCACAAGTGTGAGCCATCACACCCGGCTGAGTGTTTTTTAATAAACTGTCTTCTTTCAGTAATTTTAGTTCTATCTATCTAATGTCTGCAATGTTATTTTCAACTTTGTTGTGGGTTTTCATCTTTTCCTATGTCTTCAAAAGTATTTTAGTGAGAAGATACTTAGGAGAGGAGGGCTCATGGTTTCTTTCATATAACACTTTGCTAATATGTGCATTTCTTAGCCTCACAAGTTGAATATGTAAGAGTCATATCTACAAATAGCTATCAAATAGTATTTGCCACACATATATACATATTAATGTACCAATACTTTTAATACATTAATGGATGCATTTTAATATATCTCCAGCCAAGCCCCTAATCAGCTGGTGAATATGAATTGAGATATCCAAAAAACTCTCCCAGGAAATTCTGATCCCATCCCTACCACTAACACTAAGAACCACCATCTTCTTTTAGTTAGTTGAAAAAAGCAGCTCACAGAACTCCTGGCAAGCATACCCCTTCCTCTCATGCAACACTCCCTGCCTCACAAAGCAAATGGCCAAAGAGACCTGTCCCACAAGGAGACAATGAGAATGGATTCCTCACCTCCCATCAGGATTACTCTCGTCATGCCTATATCCTGGTTTATGTCAGTCTCCACACACGCTAACTGAAACCTGGCTGTCTTGAGGATATTACCCTCCTCCAAACCCGTCAAAAGCTGGCTGTGTTTGATCCTAAACCCCAGGCAGGCTTCCCTCTACTTCTGTTGTCATGCACATTATTCTTCCTCCTTGCCTACCTCAGGTCCCCAGCATATCCCCTGCCACTCCTCCTTATTGTAATCATTTACAGTCGTGTCGCCAGCATTATTCCTGTCATTTTGGGGGGGATAATTTTGGTAAACAAATAGATGATCCATTTGCAACCAGGGGCTCCAAGTTCTCACCCCCTTACCTCTAGTTATCTTCAGTAGTATCTCAACCACTCATTCCCCCTAGTCTTGTCATTATCTAAACTTCCCCCAAATCTCAATTCCAAGTTTTTCATATCCTGACCACTACTTTTTATCTTTCCAGCTCATTCTTTCTGACATCTATACTCTTAATAGCTCTTTGACCTCAATGGGACTTCCAAACAACTAAGCCTGCTACCCAGCACTACCCATCTCCTCCAACACCCATTTTCTGCTCTTGTAGCTTAAATGAGTCACTCCCTTGTAAGCATTCTAAATTCCCTTGCTCCTCCTCTTTCCCTTGTACCCAACTGTGGTTAAATCCAACTTTCTACCAAGCACTGAGGATAGCTAGAGGAACGAGGAACAGTTACGCTTATTAGTTTCACTTTAAGTTCATGACTCACAGCCCAAGATGGGCCCTCACAATCTACTACATACTACTAGTAAATTCAACATCTTACTCTCTTAGGAGACTATTTTGCAAAACCTCTATCCCTCTTACCCCTTTTCAGCTGGTAATTCTGCTGCTTCTTTCACAGAGGAAAGAACAATGAGAAGGTAACTTATACATTCAGCTACCACAAAGTTCTCCTATTTGGACAGCTCCTGTTCTAGGTATCTATGTGGCTTTAGCTCTCTGCTCAATTCTCAGCTTCCTAAAGAGCCTCCCCTGGTCACTGTCAAAAACAGTATTTTCCATCTCCTTTCCCAGCTTTATTTTTCTTCGTAACATTGATCATACTTACACAGAATTATACATCACATTTAGAAACTACATAAAAGTTTTTCTGCCTCTCCCCAGTCTTCTACCTTCTCACTTTAGAGTATAAGCTTTGTGGAAGTGAGGATTTTATTTTGTGCCTGCAACAGTATCTGGCAAGCATTAAATACTTATAAATATTTATTGAATGAGTGACAAAAATATCCAAAGACAAAAAATTTTTGTCTTTTGTAAAGAAGAAATATTATACTTTTTATGGTAAAATTGCAGTATTTAGTTGCCCTTAGAGTACTATAGTTCTCTCTCTCTCTCTCTCTGTTTTTTTTTGAGTTGGAGTCTTGCTCTCACCCAGGCTGGAGTGCAGTGGTGCAATCTCCGCTCACTGCAACCTCTGCCTCCCAGGTTCAAGTGATTCTCCTGCTTCAGCCTCCCAAATAGCTGGGATTACAGGCATGCACCACCATGCCCAGCTTAGTTTCTCTTAATGTTCAGTAAGATTCTCTCTTGCTGGAGGCAGCATGGTATAGTGACAAGCATGATCCTGTGGGTGGGGGTGAGGTGGGAGTAGGTTGTGGTTAGGGAGAACATTTGGATTTTTACTATTAGCACTGTCACTAATTAGTAAGTAATGTCATTTAGGGTAGGTCATTTAACCACTCATTTCCATCAGGGAACGTGATGAGATCCATGAAAGCACAAAACCAGTAAAAAGAACTCACTACACATAGCAAGTCTTTTTCTTTTCTTTTTCTTTTTGAAAGATTCTTTTCTCTTTTTTTTTTGAGACAGGGCGTCACTCTATCAGCCAGACTGGAATGCACTGGTGTGGTCACAGCTCACTCCAGCCTCGACCTCCCTGGCTCAGACCCTCCCACCTAAACCTCCTGAGTACCTGAGATTACAGGTGCATATGACCCCTAATTTCTTTGTATTTTTGTAGAGACAGGGTTTCCCCCATGTTGCCCAGGCTGGTCTCAAACTCCTGGGCTCAAGCCATCCACCCACTTTGGCCCCTCAAAGTGCAAGGATTACAGGCATGAGCCACCACGCCTGGCCAAGTCTTTTCCTTCCAAAGTTTGTTGATGGGGACTTTCACAGTGTATAGAATAAAATTCCGTCCCATAATCTAATGGATCCTTAACAGTTTTTTATAGTAAATAAGTTGTTAGTGAAAGAGAGATTTCTTGATCAGAAGAAAATCACATCAAAATTGAAGATGGCAATCTTAAAGTCAATTAAATAAATGGGATAGTCACATATGTCACAAAATATTCTAGCTATCAGTGTTCAGACAAAAACATCTAATGTAAATGAGAAAGATAATTTAAGATTATATGTATTAAGAATATTTTTGAAAGTAGCACCATTTGTTTTAGAATACAAACAGAGTAAGTACTTGGTAATGTCCACAGACTAATGAAAATGTATTGATTCATATATATTACTTCTTTCTATTGTTTTTTTTTTTTTTGAGACAGTCTCACTCTGTCGCCCAGGCTGGAGTGCAATGGCGTGATCTCGGCTCACTGCAACCTCAGCCTCCAGGTTGAAGTGATTCTCCTGCTTCAGCCTCCCAAGTAGCTGGGATTACAGGTGCCTGCCACCACACCTGGCTAATTTTGGTATTTTTAGCAGAGATAGGGTTTCACCATGTTGGCCAGGCTGGTCACGAACTCCTGACTGCAAATGATCTGCCCACCTTGGCCTCCCAAAGTGTTGGGATTACAGGCGTGAGCCATTGCGCCCGGTCTGATTAATATATATTACTAACTGAAATGGAGTATCACTGCATTTCCCCAATTAGTAAATTCAATACATCCTGTATGTAAAAAAAAACAAACCCACCAATCCCCACAAAAAACCAACCACACAAAACCCCAAAAAATCACCAAACCATACTGTCAAGCGAATATTTTTAATTAGTAGGCTGATCATAAATAAATCCACATAAAAGATTTAACAGAATTACAAAGAGTTTTGTGTTCCTTTGTGGACTCAATTCATAATATGCATTAGTCAACCTCATTCTCTAACTGTGACAAAAAGAGTTGTCCTCCAACAATGCAGCACAGTGGAAGCAATTCATATTCTATAGTTACATTTTTACATTGTCTTTACAAATGTAACATTTATGTACATTATATATAGATTTTTTTCTATAGTTCATGTACTGAAACTCTATTGTTTTTACAGGGAAAATGTTGAATTCATTTAATGAATAAGAATCATTCCTTGTTAAAAAGTAATTCATATAAACAAGTAACACGGTACCACTGCCTTTTGGCGTCTCTTGCCAGAGTTCAAGTCCAGAAATGTTATATTAATTATAAGAAAAAGAATTTATCTAGTTTTACATGACATATCATTCCACATAGCTACATAAATTTGCCAGCTTGCAATGAACAGAGCACTGTACTGCCATACTACCGGAAACGTGTAGAAACCAATTCAAAATATACTTGGTGAAACAGCATCATCGTTACCATTAATGTGGGTTGAAAAAAATCTGTCAGGTTCTTCTTCCCTTTGACTTTTTACCAAAGCCTCAGAGAGAGTGCTGTGCGTTGCATCTCTGAATTAACAAATTCCTTCATTTCAAATTTCCTACACGCTTCTTTGACAGATTATGCTTTATCTAGGTTATAGATCTTTTTCTTATTCAATTTTATTCTACTTCACTTACAAATCTGCTGCTGAACATGAAGCAAAAATTCATAGTAAGAAAATGCAGCTTCTGTCCGGTCTTCGATCAAATGCTGAAAAAATTCTGCTTTGGCAGGACTCTCATCTCTGGAAGAAAGAAAAGGGCATTTGTCTAAAAACATATTTAAAAGCCTTGACTTCACCACTTTGCAATCTATCTAATAAAATTCCACTTGTATCCTATAAATTTATACAAATTAAAAAAAAGTGCATATTTCTTTCTTTTTTTTTTTTTTTTTTTTGAGACAGAGTCTCACTCCGTCACCAGGCGCCAGGCTGGAGTGCAGTGGCATGACCTTGGCTCACTGCAACCTCCGCCACCCAGGTTCAAGCAATTCTCCTGCCTCAGCCTCCCGAGTAGCTGGGACTACAGGCGCGCGCCACCACACCCAGCTAATTTTTTTGTATTTTTAGTAGAGACGGGGTTTCACCATGTTGACCAGGATGGTCTCGATCGCTTGACCTCGTGATCCGCCCACCTCGGCCTCCCAAAGTGTTGGGATTACAGGCGTGAGCCACCGCGCCCGGTCAAAAGTGTGTATTTCTAAAAAAGAGTAACTATATATTTTAAAAATTACTGGGCTGGGTGTAGTAGCTCACACCTGTAATTCCAGCACTTTGGGAGGCTGAGGCGGGCGGATCATGAGGTCAAGAGATCGAGACCATCCTGGTCAACATGGTGAAATCCTGTCTCTACTAAAAAATACAAAAAACAATTAGCTGGGCATGGTGGTGTGTGCCTGTAGTCCCAGTTACCCGGGAGGCTGAGGCAGGAGAACTGCTTGAACCCGGGAGGCGGAGGTTGCAGTGAGCCGAGATCGTGCCACTGCACTCCAGCCTGGCGCCTGGCGACAGAGCAAGACTCTGTCTCAAAAAAAAAAAAAAAAAAAAAGAGGCTAATGTGGGAGGACTGCTTGAGCTCAGGAGTTCAAGACCAGCCTGGGCAAAATAGCAAGATCCCCCAATCTCCATAAAACAATTTAAAAATTGGCTGGGCGCAGTGGCTCACGCTTCTAATCCCAGCACTCTGGGAGGTTGAGGAGGGTGGATTGATCATCTGAGGTCAAGAATTCGAAACCAGCCTGGCCAACATGGTGAAATCCTGTCTCTACTAAAAATACAAAAATTAGCTGAGCATGGTGGCAGGCGCCTGTAATCCCAGCTACTTGGGAGGCTGAGGCAGGAGAATAGCTTGAACCCAGGAGGTGGAGATTGTAGTGAGCCAAGATTGTGCCATTGCATTCCAGTTTGGGTGACAAGAGTGAAACTCCATCACAAAAAATAAAAAAAATAAAAAATTAGCCAGGTGTGGAGGCCAGTGCCTGCAGTCCCAACTACTTGGGAGTCTGAGTTGGGAGGATTACTTGAGCATGGGAGGTCCAGGCTGCAGTGAACTGTGATAGTACCCGTGAACTCCAGCCTGGGTGACAGTGAGAGTCTATCTCAAATTAAATAAATAAATATTAAAAATTACTAATACATGGGGATGTTAGAAAATGAAATACAGGGGATACAAATCAAGTAACTACATTCCACCACCAGAATATATTTTGACACCATTTAAAGTCTGTTTTGAAGACAAGCAATTCCACAGACTGTATGAGAAAGACAACTTCATAATTAAGCTGCAAAATTACTCACTTTACTATGTGAAGGACTGGACTTAATGGTCTGCTGTCTCTAAGCCAAGTTATGAAGGATCTGGCTCTTTCTGATGAAAGTGTATCTAGCTCTGGAAGATGTGTCTGGCAAAAGAAATACAATTAGAAAACTATTTCCTTTCTTATACACTTTAGCAGTATTAGAACAAAATCACGATTCCTATCACCCCCAACTGCCAGCACTCTATTTCTTAGCCTCAACAGCAGCAACTACACAAATGAAATTTAAACTGTTGAAAAATCTGTTTATATTTTTCTGGATAAGTCAGTAAAATATGTGCATTGACAAGTATGTCACTGACATTTTACCTGAATATTGTATTTTTCTTGATAAGTAAATAAAACATAAACAACAATTAACATGTCAGTATTGTGTAGCGCCTTTATGTTTCTTCTAGAGGATAAGGGGGATACCATTAGGTTCCAAATTCCCTTAGCAATTATATAGTAAAGGTAGCCATTCTGGGAGAATTGCATGTTTCCTTTAATTTAAAGGCAAATAATTTTAAATAACAGTGTGGATATACAAGTATATTTAAAAACTATATGCAGCCAGGTGCAGTGGCTCACGCCTGTAATCTCAGAACTTTGGGAGGCCAACGCAGGCAGATCACTTGAGGTCAGGAGTTCAAGACCAGCCTGAGTGACATGGTGAAACTCTATCTCTAGTAAAAATACAAAATGGTGGCATGTGCCTGTAAAATATACACATGGTGGCATGTGCCTGTAATCCCAGCTACTCAGGAGGCTGAGGCAGGAGAATTGCTTGAACCTGGGAGGCAGAGGTTGCAGTGAGCCAAGATCCTGCCACTGCACTCCAGTCTGGGTGACAGAGTGAGACTCCGTCTCAAAAAAAAAAAAAAAAAAAAAACCCTATATGCAAAGCTATTTTAAAAGGACCTAAAAATCTATTATTTTTTATATACATATATACATAAAAAGATTTATCTTTCTTTTTCAAAGCCAACTGTAAATTAAATAGTAAATTAAAAGTTAAAAAAAACCCTCAAATATCAATTTAAATAGACAAGTTTGGATTAATTATATTTGTAATTCATGTCAATATTTTAAAAACTATTTCCATTTTGATGTGAATTTTTTCAGATGTTTTCAAAATTATTACTAGGTACACAAACACATTTTTGGAAATACAAATGGGGATCATATAATACTATTCACTTCAGACTGTATTCTTCTTCTTCTCTCTCTTTTTTTTTTTAAGAGATGGGGTGTTGCTAGGTTTCCCAGACTGGAGTGCAATGGCTGTACATAGGTACAGTCATAGTGCACTACAGCGTTAAATTTCTGGGCTCAAGCAATCCTCTTGCCTCAGCCTCCTAGATTCCCAAGCAGCTGGGACCGCAAGTGCATAGCACAGTGCCCCAGACTGTATTCTTTTTAATAAATTCACGGCTATTATTTAATACTATAAGCATGTGTGTACATATACCTACTTCTATGAATATCTCTATGGGATACATTCTTTGCAGAATAATTTACTGTGTGAAAAAGAACATGATTTTAACAGACACTGTCAAATGGCCCTCCAAAAAGGTTATATAAGTACTACATACTCCAGTCAACAGTGCTTGACAGTGTCCATTGCCCCATACTGTCTACATGATTGCCTAGTATCAAATATAAAAATTTCTGACAATCTGGTAAATGAAAGAAATGCTACATTACTACTTTTTACCTAATTATGACTAAGGCTAAATATTGTTTCATATGACCTCTACTTTATTTTTCCGTTATGAATTGCCTGTTAAAATCCTTTATCTAGTTTTCTTTAGAGGAGATAGAAAGTAAGGAAGGTCTTCTTAAAGATTTATAAGATAACTTTTTATAGAGAAGTTAGCCCTTTTTCAGTCCTATGAGTTACAGATAATCTTAAGATTTTGTTTTTGTATTTTGGCTTTATTTTTACCAAAATGTTTTATATTTATGCTTTTGATCTTTTGAATCACTGACTTACAAAGGTCTTACCCATTTTAATATTATAAAAAAATCATAAACATTCACAAATATTTCTTCTAGTGATCTGCACAGTTTCCTTTTTTAGGTTTAAATGTATGATCCATTTGAAAGTTATTTTGATATAAGAAATAAGTTAAATATCCAGCGTTGTTTTTTCCTTAATGACTAATCAGTGGTCCCAAGATTATTTTTCTAATGTTCCATTTCCCCATAATAATTTGAAATGCAATCTTAGCACACTGTGGTTTTCATTAATTAGATCTATTTCTGAACTCTATTCTGTTCCACTGATCTGTTTACTATGCCAGTATCAAGGTACTTACATAATTACAGCTTTAGAATAAGGTTTACTATTTTACTTAGAATTTATTTTTCATATATTTCCCCCTTTGCTGGAGTTATTCTCCCTTTTCATTTTCTTATTATCCTCATTTGTTGAGTTTTTGTTGAATTTTAACAATGAACTTTTGGATAATTTGTCAACATTAAAAAAAAATGAGAGACTGTAATAAGGATTACACTGAATTTATATTGATTTCAGGAAAAAGGACATATTTACAATATCTAACAATAAAGTAGGTCAGCCTTCCCTTTCAGTTAATTAATTTATACAAATCTGTTTTCAGAATCGTATTTCCTTGGTATTGGTTAGCATACATTCAGTAAAATCCTACTGAAAAAATTACGTTTAGTATCAGCAAAATAATTTAAATCCAAAGTTAAAGTTGCTGGAAAACAGTCTGGCAGTTCCTCAAACACACAGAGTTACGTGACCCAGTAATTACACTCCTAGTGATATGCCCAAAAGAACTGAAAACATGTTCACACAAAGACTTGTACACAAGCATTCATAGTAGCACTATTCACAACAGCCCCAAAGTAGAAACAACTGAAATATCCATCAGTGGATGAATGGATGATCTAAACGTGGTATGTCCATAAAATGGACCATTTTTTAGTCATAAAAAAGAACAAACTGGCCAGGCACATTGGCTCACACCTGTAATCCCAGCACTCTGGGAGGCCAAGGCAGGAGGACTGCTTGAGTCCAGGAGTTCGAGACCAGCCTGGGCAACACAGGGATATCCCATCTCTACAAAAAAATTTAAAAAATTAGCCTAATGTGGTGGCACACTCCTGTGGTCCCGGCTACTCAAGAGGCTGAGGTGGGAGGACCACTTAAGCACAAGAGGTTGAGGCTGTAGTGAGCCATTATTGAGCCACTGTACTACACAGTCTGGGTGACAGAGCAAGATCCTGTTTAGAAAAAAAAAAAGAAAAATAACTACTAATATAAGCTACAACATGAATGAATCTTAAAAACATTACAGAAAATGAAAGAAGCCAAACACAAAAACCGTATATTGCCATTTATATAACATATTCAGAACAGGCAAATCCATAGACACAAAGTAGATTAGTAGCTGCCTAGGGGCAAGAATAGGGAAGAATTTCAAGATATGGGGTTCTTTTTAGGGTGATATTAATGTTCTGAAACTAACAGTGGTAATGGTTGTAAAACATGGTGTAATACTAAAGAACACTGAACTGTACATTTTTAAATGACAAATATTATATGAATTTTACATCAATTAAAAAATAAAAATGGAGTAAACAAAAAGTTAATAGTGTATAAAATCTACTAACCATTTTCTGTGGTATTGATGCAAAATTAGGATATCCAAGCACATTCTCTATGAAGTTATTGTCACAGCCTTTCCCAACCCAAATGTAAAAAACCTAAAATCAAAAAGCAACATATTAAAACTCCCTAATAATTAAGATAACTCATTTTAGCTAATTTTATCAAAATTATCACCTCAAATAAGGTAGGAACAAACATAAGAGTAAAAAGGAGATCTGTAATTGTTACATTGTGAATCTATATCTAAGAATCCAGAGTGGTTCACATCTTCTTTGATCAAATGTTAAGACTTCCCATAAAATATATTTTACCTTTTGTACTTATTTTCCCAAGAGAAACATAATCCTTTAATCAGTATAATTGACTCACAGCATTTGCCATCCACTATTTCAATTATTGTCTGTGTATTTCAACTCATGCATTTCTCCCTTTTCTGTGGCTATCCAAATCCTTTTCCTGCTCATAAGGCATCATTTTGAAGCCATCTTAACCATTCTGACACCCTTCAACTACTACCCCTGACCGGTGACTTCTCTTGAACTCCTAATCATTAATGAGATTTCTGACAATAAATATAAGTTGAACTAGATAAACTCTTGAAATACTTTTAAATTCTAGACTTTAGAGGAAAAGTCCCTGAAGACAGGAATTTACTTCATGAGTTCTCTTTATCAAGTATATACAATTCATGACAGTAAACAATACATATTTAAATATATTACTCTATCAGTATTATCAACACAAATATCAATAACATCAATATAAAATGAAGTCCAAATAGAAAAGTTTAAGTAAATTGACCTCTAGTGTCAGTTACCAATTTCAGCTCCTAATCCTAATTCACTTTTCACTGCCTGCTTCTGTGATAACAGCTGGACCCTGTAAGTATTTCTTTTTTTTTATTAGCTCAAAGAGTGTTAAGCTTTGCCAGTAGAAGTTGCTTACAGAGCCACAGTCCATAAGGAAAGCACCTTCTCTTGTCAGCTTCTCTGCAGACAATTTTTGAAGAGGTGGCTGTGGTACAACCCTGTCACTGACATGTACTGCACCCTGAAAAGAAAAGAGAGAATGTGAATAAGATTACATTACTATCATCACAGTTTGGGAGCTAATGGTCACTAATCCTTTATGAAGCACTGGAAAATAACACTTGGGAGTTTTGTATGATACAAAAAATACTGATTATATTCTACCACCTTGGCTGTAGAATCAAGACACTCAACTGTATTCAAATTTAAAAAGTAAAAACATGAATACATAAAATGATCTGTCACATTTGGGACCTTCCCTTTTAGGGTGGGGTCAGAATATATTACAAGTGTGACTACTGACTCTGTTGCATAGCCAGCTACTTTTTTACATTTCTTTGGCAATATACATTATGTTTGGAATTAATACTAATTACAAAGAACATAGCTTTCACACAAGGAAGATAAAAGACACTACATATTTGCATATTAAAATTATTACTGGATATCAGATTTGGTTTACTATATAATCAAAACTGCAACGGATCTTATCAGAAGCGGTCAATACTGGCCGGGTGTGGTGGTTCACACCTGTAAACCAGCACTTTGGGAGGCGAGATGGGCGGATTACTTGAGGTCAAGAGTTTGAGACCAGCCTGGCCAACATGGTGAAACTCTGTCTCTACTAAAAATACAAAAATTAGTCAGGCATGGCAATATGTGCCTGTAATCCCAGCTACTTGGGAGGCTGAAGCCAGAATTGCTTGAACCCAGGAGGCAAGGGTTGCAGTGAGCCGAGATTGCACCACTGCACTCCAGCCTGGGTGACAGAAGAAGACTGTCTTAAAAAAAATAAATTGAAGCAGTCAATATCTACAAAATATAAATGGAAATGCCCACTCTACAAATTAGCTTTGTAATATACATTATAACCAAACCTACAGGATAAATTACTTCTGATATGAAATTATTTTTAAAAATTCCAAACCACTAATGGTATCTGACAGTCCTGCCATTCAATCAGATCCACAGCCAGCATCCTTATTTAATGTATTACTACCACAAGGAGGAAAAGAGTTAAAAAGAAAAACCAGTTGATAGTATGTTATCATCTTAGCTATAAAATCAAGACACTCAAATATATTCAAATTTAAAAATTTCAAATGTATACCTCATCTGTCAATCTGTCTATCCTGTATAAGTTGGGATGAATCATTTTCATCAGATGAACAAGTGGCTGAGACTTTATCTGACACATGGCATATACACGATCATCCAGGCGTGTGCTTGTACCCGTTCTAAATGCTTTCTACAAGGAAAAAGATAAACATTTTCAAGTAAAATACAAATATGGTGGATGAATATTAGAACAATTATACACATCAGTCATGGAAAACGCATGGCCTTTAAAGCAGACAGACTTTTATTTAATTCTCAGCTATGACACTGAATAGGTTTGTGAGGCTGGAGCAAGTTACTTAGCTCTTCTGAGCTACATTGTCATCATGAGAAAAACAGGAAAAATAATACCTCATTAGACTGTTGAAAGGATTAAACAAAATGAAGCACTGACACCTTTTATGGTGCCAGAGACATGGAAAGATGCTTGATAAGTATTAGCTCCTGTCCTTAGAATCTCTTTCCAGAAGGACATATTAAGAGTGAGCTCGCTAACTGCTCACATACATTAAAGAAAGCGAGAGTATGGTTTCACTAAAGTCATTACGTATTTGTATACCTTCATTTTCCATTGATTTTTTTTCTTTGAGATGGAGTCTTGCTCTTCGCCCAGACTGGAGTGCAGTGACATGATCCTGGCTCACTGCAACCTCCACCTCCTGAGCGATTCTCTTGCCTCAGGCTCCTGAGTAGCTGGGATTACAGGCACACACCACCACACCCAGCTCGTTTTTGTATTTTTAGTAGAGATGGGATTTCACTATGTTGGTCAGGCTGGTCTCGAACTCCTGACCTCAGGCAATCCGTTTGCCTTGGCCTCCCAAAATGCTGGGATTACAGGCATGAGCCACGACGCCCAGCCCCACTGATTTTTTCTATTCTTCAAAACTCTTTCAGTGTTACAGTGAATAATCCTCTAGTTAAGTATTAAAAAACAACCTAGATTTCCTTTCTTCATACACATAACTGAGAATTTTAAAATACATTATTAAAGATAGCAATGTATAGAAAGCTACCTGTTTGAGAAGGGCCAAAACATAGAGAGGAAACAACTTGAGGGGAGCTGGGCGCCATCAACGCAGAGTGCTGTAAATTTGAGACAGTTGAACCATATGCAGACAATGAGTCCACTACAGCATTCACTAAGGCATCTCGTGCATCTGATAGACTTGATGAAATGGACCGATCCACAGCTATAAAGCAACCAAAATAAAAGTTATTTTAACCATTAGAATCCAATGGGCACTGTAAGGGAGAAAATTTATTTGCATCATTTAAGAAACAAAATTTAGCTAAGTTTTTTGGATGAAAAAATGAATTTCATCTGCTCCCTCATTTCAAATGTGTTCTTACACAATTTTCTTTTCTGAAATAAATCAGACAATCAGAACAAATCTAGATTCTTTTGGACATTTTTGTTTTAATCTCTTAAGTCTATTTAGCCAGGCTGGGTATGGTGGCTCATGCCTGTAATCCCAGCATTTTGGGAGGCCAAGGTGGGAGAATCACTTGAGCCCAGGAGTTCAACAACAGATTAGGCAACATAGTGAGACCTTATCTCTACAAAAAATAAAAAAAAATTAGCTGGGCATGGTGGCATGTGCCTGTAGTCCCAGCTATTTGGGAAGCTGAAGTAGGAGGATTGCTTGAGCCTGGGAGGTCGAAGCTGCAGTGACCTGTGATTGTACACTGCACTCCAGCATGGGTGACAGAACAGGACCCTGTCTAAAAACAAAATAAACCCAAAAAACATGTAGCCACTATTGATACTAGTGAAATGCTTATTTTCTATTTACTTCTGAAAAAGCCTTGGGAAGGTGTCCATTACTCAAACACCAAGTCACATGTATCATTTTTCTGCCCAACCAATGTAAATTCTGCAATCTGAATTATACCATGTGATCCTCTACAATTTCTGTAAAGCATTCCAAACCAACAAATTTTTTGAAAGGGAAAAATGAAGACAGGTTTTCATGCAGCCACTAAAGAGATAAGTAATGCGAAACTTATTTTTCTCCAATAATACATTCTATTAAAATAGGGATAATATACATATACATATGTATATATGCACCCAAGCACTAAAAATAAAATTATATTGAAAAACAACTGGTTATGGCATAATTAATTCAAAATCTACATATAAAATTATACTTTAAAAATCTGGATCTTGAGGTTTGGGGTACAACTGATCCCATCACAATGAACCTGCATATGTACCCCTTGAATCAAAAACAAAAGTTAAAATTTAAAAATAAAAAAAATCTGATATACAAGTCTCTGATTTTACTTAAATATTTAAGATAATCTGATTAAATCTTCTTTTTTTTTTCTGAGACAGAGTTTCCCTCTGTGGTCTAAGCTGGAGTGCAGTGGTGCGGGATCGCTCATTGCAACCTCCACATCCTGGGTTCAACAGATTCTCCTGCCTCAGCTTCCCGAGTGGCTGGGACCACAGGTGTGCACGACCATGCCTGACTAATTTTTGTATTTTTAGTAGAGACAGGGTCACACTCTATTGACCAGGCTGGTCTTGAACTCCTGTGGGCAAGGTATCTGATCCACCTGCTTCAGCCTCCCAAAGTGCTAGGATTACAGGCATGAGCCACCACACTCAGCCTGATTAAATACTTCTGTTATTTAAAAAAAATTTGGATCCTTTAGTAAATGCTATTATAATTTCCCCAAATTAGTATTAATGATGATCTTTTTCTAGGATTACATGGAAAATAGCAAAGCTTGTTCATATCTGAATTCATCTACAAGGCTAATTCACTGAAAACACTAAGTGTTGGCTGGGCACAGTGGCTCATGCCTGTAATACCAGCACTTTGGAAGGCCAAGGCAGGTGGATCACCGAGGCCAAGAGTTCGAGACCAGCCTGACCAACATGGAGAAACCCCGTCTCTACTAAAAATACAAAGTTAGCCAGGCCTGGTGGTACATGCCTGTAATCCCAGCTACTCAGGAGGCTGAGGCAGTAGAATTTCTTGAACCTAGCAGGCAGAGGTTGCAGTGAGCCGAAATTTCACCACTGCACTCCAGCCTGGGCAACAAGAGTAAAACTCCGTCTTAAAAAAAAAAAGAAAGAAACTTTGTGCTATGTTAATTCTCAAAAGGATTTTCTTAGACTTACATATAGTAAAATTAATTTCAGTACAGTTCTATAGTGGTTATGTATCAAACGCATAGCTATGTAATCTCTACCACAATCAGGATACACAATAGTTCCATCACCCCACAATTATCTGCCTATACTGCCCCTTCGCAGTAAAACACTCCTTCAGTCTCAACCCTGATGAGTCTCTATTTGATAATTTTTCCTTTTCTTGAATGTCATATAAATGAAATAATTTGTAGGCAGCTTTTTTCTTTCTGAGACAGAAGTCTTGCTCTGTCACTCAGGCAAGAGTATGGTGGTTCGTCCTCGGCTCAGTGCAACCTCTGACTCCTGGGTTCAAGGGATTCTCCTGCCTCAACTTCCCAAGTAGTTGGGATTACAGGCATGCAGCACCACATCCAGCTAATTTTTTTCTTGCATTTTTGGTAGAGATAGGGTTTTACTGTGTTGGCCAGGCTAGTCTCCAACTCCTGACCTCAAGTGATCCACCCACCCCGGCTTCCCAAAGTACTGGGATTACAGGCATGAGCCACCAAAACTGGCCTATGCAGTTGTTTTTTTGTTTTTGTTTTTTTCATGTTTTTTGAAATGGAGTCTTGTTCTGTCGCCCAGGCTGGAGTGCACTGGTATGATCTCGGCTCACTGCAACCTCCACCTTCTGGATTCAAGCAATGAGTAGCTGGGACTACTGGCGTCTGCCACCACGCCTGGCTAATTTTTGTATTTTTAGTAAAGATGCAGTTTCACCATATTGGTCAGGCTGGTCTCAAACTCCTGACCTCATGTGATCTGCCCGGCTTGGCCTCCCAAAGTGCTAGGATTACAGGTGTGAGCCACTGCACTGGGCCTATGCAGCTTTTCAAGCCTAGCTTCTCTCATTCAGCACAATGTCTTTGAGAGGCATCCATGTTTGTTCAACTATTGATAGTTCATTCCTTTTTACTACTGAATTATATTCTACTGTATGAGTGTACCACGGTTTCTGCATACATTAAATAAAAATGTAAAATATACACTTTTTAAATAAGAGAAAACCCTAACTTCAGATTTTTTTTTTTTCTTTTTCTTTTTGAGACAGAGTCTTGCTCTGTTGCCCAGACTGGAGTGCAGTGGCGTGGTCTCAGCACACTACAACCTCCGCCTCTCAGGTTCAAGCAATTCTCCTCCCTCAGCCTCCCGAATAGCTGGGATTACAGGAACACACTACCATGCCTGGCTAATTTTTTTTATTTTTAGTAGAGATGGGGTTTCACCACGTTGGCCAGGCTGGTCTCAAACTCCACTCCTGACCTTGTGATCCGCCAGCCTTAGCCACCCAAAGTGCTGGGATTACAGGTGTGAGCCACCTTGCCTGGCCAAGCTTCAGTTTCTAAGGTAGAAAAATACATTTCACCTGTTCCTTCAATTTTTACTCACCCATGTTTGCCAGAAGGCAGATGGCAGCTTGTACATCCACTCCTGCATATACATCTGCTAGCGAATTTACCACTGGTAAACAAAGTGTATGTACTCTAATTCTCCGCTCACCTAAAAAAAGTCATTGAAAATACATTAGATCAAAAAGGAAATAAAGCAGAGCAAACAAGTCGATTTTTTTTTTGAGACGGAGTCTCAGTGTGTCGCCCAAGCAGAAGTGCAATGGCGCAATCTCAGCTCACTGCAACCTCTGCCTCCTGGATTGAAGTGATTCTCCTGCCTCAGCCTCCCGAATAGCTGGGATTATAGGCGCCTGCCACCATGCCCGGCTCATCTTTGTATTTTCAGTAGAGATGGGGTTTCACTATGTTGGCCAGGCTGGTCTCAAGCTCCTGACCTCAGGCAATCCGCCTGCCTCAGCCTCTCAAAGTGCTGGAATTATAGGCATGAGCCACTGCACCTGGCTACAAGTCAAATTTTTATTCAAGTTATTGTTTTGGCTAGATTATATCACCAGCAGGATTTTGCAATGTAAAAACAAAGTTTTACAATTAACGTTTTTTAAAGAAAATTGAACACTCTCTAAATCTGCAGAGCATGAACATATGCTGTACTTTGGATATAGATGAATATTAGGTTCTAGTTTTTACTTTAACGTCACTCATTCTAAATTATATCCCATAGAGTAAAATATCAGAAAACTTAAATTGTCAAATGACAAATGAAGGCCTTAGTTGCTAAGCAGTTTTTTACTTTATGGGGCAAGAAATGTTACAAAGAACGGCACAGCTAGATTTGGCATGAATTGTTCTGAATCAAGATTCTAGGAATATAAGTCTTCCATAAATTAAAAACAGTATACTACAGATTCAAAATGGGAGTTAAGAAAAGAAAGAAAATAACAACATATATTTGATTAACTAATGCAAATTCCATTACTTCCCACTGTGTATTCATTCTTTTTCCTCACTCCACTAAAGGCCATGTGAAAGGAGGGGGAGAATTACTGCTGCATGCTTTATTTCATTTCTGTTAACATTACCTTTGCTTGATGTATATAACAGGGCTGTTTGAAAACACACTAAGGAAGTATCTGTTAAACTTTCTTCAATTGACAACTGCACCGCAAATCCAGCATCAGGATTGATGTTGGCAAGGGATAACAAATCAGTAGAACGGACAAGAAGTTACCATGAAAAGTGTGCATGGAAAGACCTAAAAAGGAGAAAATGATATAAAAAACGAAGTTAACAATAGTATCTTCACCTCAAGCCTAAAGTTACTTTTTAAAGTCAAAGACGTTCATGATTTTGAATCAAAAGGGTAACTGGGGAGTCAGTTTCAAGCGTAGGCAGAGTTTCTAAAATACTAATTCAAAAAACCAGTGCACGTTATACAAAGATAAAATAAAGGATTAAACAAATATTCACATAAAACCAAGGAAGTGTACATTAAATGATTATGGAGGCAAAGAGCCTTAATTTGACTTCCCTATTCCTCTAATTCTCCTTTTAAAATCATTTCTAATGTAGGCTTTCTCTTAGGTTCTTCTGAGTAAACCAAACATTACTTTTGTCTACTTATTCAAGCTATTTTTAGAAACTGGGCAAGGATTATTCAATAACTATATCTATTTAAAATATGGTGTGGCTAACCAGATCAAACAGTCTTCCATAATGAACAGTCAGAGGTAGTCAATACTTGGAATGCTCACTGACTTTGATACAAGTATTTAATATAAAGCAAAAGTTTTACAACTTCATACCTTTAGTACACCTTATTCTCATAACAGCTTCAAATCCAATTTTTCTTGTGAGATACCGTTTTAGGTCTTTTTGTAACTTCTCTGCTTGTGAAGGATTGTGAGTGTAGTGAAATGATGGATAATAATAGATGCACCCTGCAGAATACTTGGACATGCAAGCTTTAGAGAGAAATACAAAAGGTATTAGCTACAGAAATAATATTCTACTTGTCTGACAGGAGCACAGATTCTACAGATTATATATTATGAAGAAATCTAAGTCATGAGAAAACCTAAGCCATCAAAATAAGAACATATAAATCTGAGAAAATAGTAACATCTATAAAATATATGGTAAAGTTTACTGTTGAGCAGAATGGTGAGAGAATCATGCTATATAAACAAAATACTAGTGACATTTTATGTTTGTATAGTGCTTTAAAGTTTACTGGTAATCTTCATAGATAATTATCTATCTAATGCACATGCCTTTCTTCCTAAAATATTACGAACGCTTACTGAGGAGTTTAGATTTAATTATGTACTAAACATGTTTATTTAAATAAATGTACACATGATGACTCTCCTTACCTAGAGAAGCAAGATCAGAATACTGTGAACTTAAAAGGAACAAATCCACTGCCGTTTGCTGTCCTGAGCAATCTAATGCAAGTTTCTTATAAAAATCAGTTGCAGGGCCAAGATGCTGTACCACCTAAGTCAACAGATCATAAAGTAAGAGCTAGAAATTTTTATGCTTATATTTTCATGTTTTATAATAAAAAAGGATGTCCTCTGCCCCCCATCAAACTCTCGTGTTTTTTAAATGTCCAGGCATTTGGTGGTTTCCTATAATAATGATAGCTAATCTTTATAAAAAACACTTATGTGCCAGCACTACTTAAGATGTCTCACACAAATTGAGTAATTATGGTTCACACAAATTAAATAATTTAATTTTCATAACACATGTCTCACGTGGTTTTTATCTACATTTTACAGATAAGAAACTAAGGCAATAACTGATTAAGTAACTCGACCAAGATTACATAGATATTGAGAGGTGAATCTTGGAATATAAAACCAAGAAATTTGGCTGCAGAATCAGTGCTATTAACCATTATTAAAAACTGTTACACAACAACACAAGAGAGTAAAAGATTAAGGAAGGTGTTTCTTTTGGTATGAGAAGACTTGAGCTGAGAAGGTGACACTGGGGAGAGTGTCTCCAAGTTCTTAATCACCATGCTATACTTCCTAACAAAATGTTTCAATCCTCTTAATTATACTGCATGATGATTATATTAGAACTTACTCTAATATAAGGAATTAAGGATATGAAGGAGTATGTAAACCAGAACAGATACTGAAACTTTAGAGTCCCAGACAGATATTTTTGAAAGTTAAATGAGAAAAAAAAAAACGAAACTCTATCAAAGGATTCAGTAAATATATAACAGCTTCCTGTGTTCAAAACACCACAGTAATTTAATGTATCAATGAACTAAATGCCAGCTACACTTGTTGATGAGTTTAAACAATATACTTATTTTAAAATTAGCTTCCTTCTCAAATGTAATTTAAAAATACAATTTCTATAAACAGTGAAACATGGTGCCTTTTTCTCTAGCATATTGGTGAAGAATGAAAAGCAACACTAATGGTGGTTACAGGATGAGAATCCTTAAGAGGAGAGTTTGATTAAAAAAAACCCAATAAACAAAACATTTTTTATTTAATAACTTAAATAAAGATTATGCCCTTTAACCCAAATATTTCACTTCTAGGAATAATTTCACTTCTAGGTATTTATCCTAAGGCAAAACTGGATATGTGGTTAAAGATTGATGACACTATTAAAACTGTTTAATTCATACTCGTAACTACTTATGACATTTTTTCAAATACTGAGGCCAGACAGAATTTATACAAAAGAAAAATGGATATTTTAGTTCATTTATTTGAAATACAGGCTTTAAAATGCCCTGATCAAATCTTCACATAAAACCCAAGTAATGTTCAGCTTTGTATAATAAATAAATAATATTTCATTACTATTATTACTGTGTGTGTGTTTTTTTTTTTTTTTTTTTTTGAGACAGTCTCACTCTGTTGCCCAGGCTGGAGCGCAGTGTCAGTGATCATAGTTCACTGCAATGTCCGCCTCCCGGGTTCAAGAGAATCTCCTGCCTCAGCCACCCGATTAGCTGGGATTACAGGTATGCATCACTGCACCCGGCTAATTTTTGTATTTTTAGTAGAGATGGGGTTTTGCAATGTTGGCCATGCTGTTCTTAAACTCCCAGATTCAAGTGATCCACCGTCCTTGGTGCCCCAAAGTGCTGAGATTACAGGTGTGAGTCACTGCACCTAGCCATTATTGTTATTTTTTGAGATGGGGTCTTGTTACATTGCCCAAGCTGGTTTAGAACTCCTGAGCTCAAATGATCCTCTAGCCTCGGCCCTCTGAATAGTTAAGATTACAGGCAGATGCCACCACACCCAGCCCTTTTTAAAAAGTAGTGCAAATACAGGTCTGGCTCATAACTGTAATCACAGCACTTTGGGGGGCTGAGGCATGAGGACTGCTTGATCTTAGCAGTTTGAGGCCAGCCTAAGGAACACATTAAGATCTTGTCTCTACTTTTAACAAACAAAAAGAAAAAAAAAATACTGAAGACAAACTATTCAATAGCTGAAAACCAATCAATTAATTGATTACTTTCACATTTACTTTCTCTGTGACTTCAGATAATGCTCATAATATACTCTCCAATGAAAAAGGCCAGTTAAAAATACATATATATCCATGTATGATGCCCAATTATGCTTATTTGCATGTTTATATAACTAAATGCTATTATCTTGTTAGATTACTGATGATTTATGCTTTTCTTCACTTTCCAAGTGTTATACAATGATCCATGTTATCTTTATAATTACAAAGTTTATTAGTATGAGCATGCTGAATTACAATAGCTCACATTTACTAAGTTTTACCACTTGTGTAATAGAAAAGAACACTGGAGTCAGAAAATCAAGTCACATTTTTACCATTAAACAGTTATTTAACCTTTAGATAGATACTCTATCTACTTCCTCATCTATAAAATGAAAGGGTGAGACTAAATGATTTCTAAATTTCTATGACTTACAAAGTAATAAAAAGAACATACTGTGACACAAAAACAAAACCATAATTTGAGCTAAAAACTCTCTTGTCAGTTTATTAATGAAGTAGAAAAGTTAAAAAAAAAGTAGACTAAGAAATAATTACACCATCTTGAATATGACAAAAAAACTAAACATAAAATACCTTTGTACTTGATCTCTGATTAGGATCCTCTCTGGATTGCAGAAGTCCTGCACCCAAGGAAGGTAACTGTGTTTGAAATACAGACACACGGCCACCTGTTGGAGACATTAATTTAAAGGCAGCCTGAAGCGCAGGACCAAGGGCACTGTGTGTTTCTCTTGTATTGGTGAACATATTTGGTAATGCATTCAGTAAGTCTTTTATAAGCTGGGAAAACAAAGATCAAAAGTTCAGTTACTGAGAATGCAAAGGAATAATCTTTTAAAACATTCCATAGTATATCATGTGTCAATTTTTGGGGATTGAAACTGAGGGGTCAATAGATATGCCACTTACATTGTCTATTATTTGTAATATTAATATAGCAAGTAAACAAATGTTAAACATTTTAGTTACCAGTCAAAATATAAATATTTTTATGCTTTAAGAAAATAAATCGATCTTACCTCTTTACTTTCATATAGATTCACAAGTAAACTATCCGGTGTAGGTAGAAAAACATCTATAGGGAAAACATATATTTTAGTCAACAAAGCAAGTCAAAAGAATACATTGAAAATCTTAGTTTTTATCAGGTCATACATGTAATGTGTACCATAATATTGCTTTATTAAACACATATACTCTGTAAATATTATACATATGTGTGTATAACACATACACAGGTATAAATAACTTAGAATCAAGTATTTCCAGAAAAACAATTATTTTGAAAAAACACTAAAGTGTATGACATTATCCTCACAGCATATAGCAAATAAAGTAGACCCCACTTCAGTCTGTAGTTAGAAAGACTTTTATTTTACTGACTGCTTACCATCTATATCAGACACAATCAACATTTGAGGCTGTGATAATCCTTCTTGTAAATTGTAGAAATGAATAGTGCTATCAAAGGTCATGAATCCTATTCTTGTTCGTGAATCTCCAGGAAGCCTAAAGAAAAAAAAATGACAATTTTAAATTCAAAGTGCTCAGTAACATATTTCATTTCAGAAAATAATGAAATAGTAATTTAAGTCTAAGGATAATTACACGTATGCTTTTTTACAGGGGACAGAAAAACTATCCCTATCTAAACAAATATATATCAGAGAAGATGACTAAAGTGAAAACTTACTCATATTTCCAGTTCCAATATTAGAACAATAGTATATCTTGCTTAAGCATTTTAAGGGCAGAATGAAAAATGAGTACTTTCCAAGAAAAGATTGAATATAATTGCAAATCAGATTTTAATGTGTAAAATTTTAAACGAAACTCACATTGATGAACACTGAAACATTTTATCCATCATTAATCTTTAAAAATGTTGTTAGAGCTCAGTTTTCAAAAGTCGATGCCACAGTATAAAAGAATAAATTACCATTTCACTACCTGTCAAGTTTTCTTTATTAATAAGATAGATGCTTCATCTTACAGAAGTGTATTACTTAGTACCACCAACTAAGTAATTTACTGTTTTAGCAATGCCTTTAAAATAGTTTTGGATATTATAGGATGCCAAAATAGAACATGCAACAAAGCAAGAAGCATTATTACTGCGATGGATGCTTGACCAGGTAATTCTGATACAGTGTGCAAAGTAGGTCAAGAGCATTTTCAGAAAATAGATTCCAACAAGTTATGGGGGATGTTCAGATTACCAATATGGGCAATATTTATGATGTTTCCACAGACTAATCTTCGCTACTGTGAGACTTCTAAGATCACTGAAGGGTGGGGTCATTTCTTACTGGTTAGAGGAAACTACTGACCTACCCCAAGCTAAAAATATATAGAGTTGAGCTGAAACTGCTCCAGCATCAAACTCTTCTTTCTCAAAGAAGTTTCTAGAGCCCTTTCCAAAAACATATAAATATATTTGTTGCTATTCTATCACTTTTTTCTTTTACTTTCCCAGTGCTTCTATTTTCCATTGTAATCAAATAGAAATAGTTTTAAAACATTTTCCATTCCCAGTTTTACACTTTTGCTTTTGCAAAGTCTATTTAATTTACAAGTTGTCAATCACCTCTGTCAGTGTGGCTCCTATATCGTACTTTTCATTACAAGACTAATAGATTAAATAGATTTCTGGAGCACAGTGACGGAATAGGAGGTTGCTCCAACCACTCCATACATCAACCTGGTATTGTAGTACCTCCGAGAATGGTGTACCCCCTTGGGGGATTAAAACTTGGTATTTAAAGATGAAAACAGGCCAGGTGCAGTGCCTCACACCTGTAATCCCAGCACTTTGGGAGGTCAAGCTGGGTGGACCACTTGAGCTCAGGAGTTTGTGATCAGCCTGGGAAACATGGCAAACCCCCGTCTCTACTAAAAGTACAAAAATTAGCTGGGTGTGATGGTGTGTGCCTGTAGTCCCAGCTACTCAGGAGGCTGTGGTGGAGAGGATCACTTGAGCTTGGGAGGTCAAGGCTGCAGTGGGCAGAGATCGCACCACTGCACTCCAGCCTGGGAAACAGAGCAAGCCTCTGTCTCAAAAAAAAAAAAAAAAAAAAGCCGGGCAAGGTGGCTCACACCTATAATCCCAGCACTTTGGGAGGCCGAGGTGGGCGGATCATAAGGTCAAGAGATTGAGACCATCCTGGCCAACATGGTGAAACCCCATCTCTACTAAAAATACAAAAATTAGCTGGGCATGGTGGCGCACGCCTGTAGTCCCAGCTACTTGGGAGGCTGAGGCAGGAGAATCGCTTGAACCTGGGAGGAGGAGGTGGAAGTGAGCCGAGATCATGCCACTGCACTCCAGCCTGGTGACAAAGCAAGACTCTGTCTCAAAAGAAAAAAAAAAGACAAAATATATCAACAATCAACGAACAACAGCCCAACCAATCATCTCTGTAGAGTAGTCTTCCATTGCCACTCACTGTTAAAGCTATTTTTGAAGTAAGCACTTGTGAGTAAAGCAGGGGCAATTACTTCAACCAAGGATTAACACATGAAAACTCTGGCCAGGCGTGGTGGCTCACGCCTGTAATCCCAGCACTTTGGGAGGCCAAGGCAGGCAGATCATCTGAGGTCAGGAGTTTGAGACTAGCCTGACCAACAAGGAGAAACCCTGTCTCTATTAAAAATACAAAATTAGCTGGACGTGGTGGCTCATGCCTGCAATCCCAGCTACTTGGTAGGCTGAGGCAGGAGAACCACTTGAACCTGGGAGGTGGAGGTTGCGATGAGCCAAGATAGTGCTATTGCGCTCCAGCCTGGGCAACAAGAGCAAAACTCTGTCTCAAAAACAAAAAAAACATGGAAACGCTTAGTAATAAACACTAAAAGCAAATCTCTCAATATCTCTGAATTTTTAAAATCTTAAACATCTTAATGTTATCAGTTTCCTTTGAGGCCAGTATCAGTGATATGCAGACTATGGTGACTAGAAGTAGTACTCGACAGGGCAAGGACTCTTCAAGCTCAAATGGAAGATAAGAGGAGAACCTTTTGGAATCACCAAAGTTCTTGGGACAAAGTATTCACATATAACAACCCCCAAACTTCCACACGTTAGGAACCGCTGCAGTGGTGAACCACTCTTACTAACAATCTTAAGTCACATCGCTTGTGGGTGCTAAGAGTAAAACAGAAATGTGGAAACAACTGTATTTTCCAGAGATTTGGAAGGTTCATTTTTAAAGCTAGATGAGGGGCTCCTTCATGACCAATCTCGGTAGACACAGAGGAGGGAATTAGAGCCAGGTATAAGCCATACATCCTATACTTGCTATTTCCATTTCCATAATCTGGCTCATTATTAATGTGCCAAAATGCTCAATTTCTTAGCCAGGTGTGGTGGTGGGCACCTGCAATCCCAGCAACTTGGGAGGCTGAGGCAAGAGAACTGCTTGGACCGTAAGGTGGAGGTTGCAGTGAGCTGAAATCATGCCGCTGCACTCCAGCCTGGGCGACAGAGCGAGCTTCTATCTCAAAAAATAAATAAATAAACAAAATGCTCAGTTTCTGGCTTCCTAACATATTTATCACAAAATCAGTTCCCTCCTTCCCTTTAACCAGCTCGTTCTGTCATCAGTGCAATTAAAACAAGTTTGTGAAAAAAATTCCTTGCTCAGGCATAAATTACAGCCAGATTTCTCTCATCCAGGTTCTTTTTTTAAAAAAATCCTTTTTATCTTTTTAAATTTTATTTAAACTGACAGAAAAAAATGTGTGTATCTGTCATGTACAACATGGTGTTCTGAAATATATATATATATACATACACACACACTGTAGAATGGCTAAATCTAGCTATGAACATAGGCACTGCCTCACAAAGTAATTATTTTTGTAGTGAGAACACAACAATGCTAATCTCTTGCATTTTCCCAAGAATACAGTATATTGCCATTAACTACAGTCACCATGTTGTACAACAGATCTCTTGAACTTACTCCTCCTGTCTTTCACACTTTGACTAGCATCTCTTGCAACCTCCCACCCAACCATCACCCGAATTCCTGGTAACAACCACTGTACTCTTGACTTTTATGAGATTTACCTTTTTAGTTCCCATTGAGAACACACAATATTTGTTCTTATTTCGCTTAATGTGATGACCTCCAGGTTTACCCATCGTATCACAAATGAGGAAAATTTTCTTCTTTTTAAAGGCTGAATAGTATTCCACTGTGTACATATACCACAGTTTCTTTATACATCCATCTCTTGATGGACACTCAGTTTGATTACGTATCTTGGCTCCTGTGAACAATGCTGCAATAAACACGAGAGTGCAGATCTATCTTCCGCACACTGATTTTATTCTCTTTGGATATATTTCAAGTAGTGGGTTTGCTGGATCATATGATTATTGTTTTTAATTTTCTGAGGGACCTTCATACTGTTTTCCATAATAGCTGTACTAATTTACATTCCCCAAAGCACGCAGTTTCCCTTTTCTCCACATCCTCACCAACACGTTCTCCTTTGTCTTTCTGATAGTCTCATCCAGATTCCCGATATCCTGGCTAACTCAAGTTTTCTGGTCCCTGTGCTCAGATTGGCTAAGTCAGACAGTTAGAGGAGATCTAAATTCCTGACTAGATATTAGACTTTTACGATTTTATAAGTCAGATAACAAGTCATAAATCGTAACTTGAGCATCAGGATCCTTATTCTATGGTACATAAGTAGTACTCTTTTTAGCTGATAGAGAAACATAACCAAACAATAAAAACCAACCCCACAAACTGCTAACACTTCATATTTATATACATTTATATATATACGCACACACACACACGTATAGTATCAATTAAAAATACTTACTTGTCTAGATTTTCTAAGAGTGACTGGCACAAAATTGTCATATATCCAGCTTCCACTGCATTATGAGACACATCTAAAACAAACAAGTAAACTGCAGGTTGAGGAGGACGCAGCTGAAAGGAATAAAAATAAAGTAATTCATTTGGTATACAATTCATTCTTTTTATTTATCACTATTACTACTGGGCATTTACTGAATATATTAAACAAAAAAATACACAAATAAGATTGCTGTTTTATAGTATGTGCTCATGAAAATGATAAGCTTTCAATTTTTTTTCTTTTTAGTTGGTTGTGGATTAAGCATGACAAGGCAGTTGATACACAGCCACAGTTAAACAGATGGGTTAAATGTTTTTCTGGTAAGGAGTATTGGCTAAGAGTTCGTTTTTAAAAAATCAGGGTTAGGATTTAATACTAAGCTCTCTAGATGTACATCCCTTCCCTTTTCCTAAAAACAAATTTTCATCCCAACAACTTGCCATTAATACTAAGCTACTGGGTTACCTGAAGGTGACCGAATCCTAATGATTAAGTGCTATGTGTAAAAAGAGTCCTTGTGATGATATTGTAAATACCTTTTTTTTTTGTTTGTTTTTGAGAGAGTCTCACTGTCATCCAGGCTGGAGTGCAGTGGCGTGATTTCAGCTCACTGCAATCTCTGCCTCCCAGATTAAGCCATTCTCCTGCCTCACCCCGCTGAGTAGCTGGGACTAAGGGCACACACCACCATGCATGGCTAATTTTTGTACTTTTAGTAGAGACAGGGGCGGGGGAGGTTTGACTATGTTGGCCAGGCTGGTCGTGAACTCTGGACAGCAGGTGATCCACTTGCCTCGGCCCCGCAAAGTGCTGGGATTACAGGTGTGAGCCACCATGCCTGGCCTGTAAATACATTTTTAAAAAAAGTCCTTACGTTGATAATTATTGAAGCTTGGTGACGGGCAAAGGATGGTTCATTATACTGTTTTCTTTGGAGTACGCTTGAAAACTGCTGTTACATAAAGTTGAAATAGGCCAGGTGCAGTGACTCATGCCTGTAATCCCAGCACTTTGGGAAGCCAAGGTAGGTAGATTGCTTGAGTCCAGGAGTTTGATACCAGCCTGGGCAACATGGTAAAACCCTGTCTCTAGCTTGGGTGACAGAGTAAAACTCTGTCTCAAGTAAAAATTGAATAAATAAGTAAAGTAAAAATAAAAGAATATATGAAATCTTTTTTTAAATATGCTAACCAAGGGCCATATGAATCATATGGCAAAACTTAAAAGATTATTTCTTGCTTTACCACTTCAATTAGATTAAGATTACTAAGGACCCAGAACGGAGTTGGGAACGAATCATAAAGAAGGTAGAGCCTGAGAGTAAAAGTGACCAAGAGAAAGTTTATTACAGTTAATATAGAAACAAACATGAAAATGGTAGTTAGGTAGGCACAGGCTGAATTAGACACAAAAGAACATAAAAATTACAAAAATAAAGATGAGCCAGGTGCCAAATATTTAATGCACATCAGTTTCTCCTTTTCACCATTTTCATTAGCAGCAGTTTCAAGTTTTGTGGACAACAAGGATTAGAGATGAGGCGACAGCAGATAGTTTTTTGTTGTTTTCTTTCTTTCTTTTTTTTTTTTGAGATGTAGTCTTGCCCTGCTGCCCAGGCTGGTTGCTGTGGGGTAATCTCGGCTCACTGCAACCTCTGCCTCCCACGTTCGAGCAATTTTCCTGTCTTAGCCTCTCTAGTAGCTGGGATTACACGTACGCGCCATCACGCCTGGCTAATTTTTGCATTTTAAGTAGAGACAGGGTTTCACCATGTTGGCCAGGTTGGTCTGGAATTCGTGACCTCAGATGATTCACTCACCTCAGCCTCCCAAAGTGCTGGGATTACAGGTGTGAGCCACCACACCCAGCTGATAGTTTTTATAAATATGTTAAAAATGAGAAGATACAATAAAGAAGATGAGCAGAACTTAGGGCCAACAATTCGTTTCTGAAGTGAAAAGAGAATGAGATCTCAGAGTTCATATAATTAAAAAACATCATTTTCTAACTGAAACAAGGAAAAATTAGAGACAAGTCCATATCCACTTATCTTGATAGCTGTACTTGGTGAACCAGTAAAAGAGTGATACCTTTAAGATCCTGAAAACTTAAGTTTTGGGCAAAAATGTGCATTTCTCTGTTTTGAGAGTCTTAAATGTTAAATAGTAGAAGAGTTATCTATATCCATTCAAATCAAAATGGCCACAAATCATAGATGCTAGTGCTCATCATAAGACAGACAGAACTAACATCTGTTATTCATAGAAAGCCTTCTAGGAGATCAAATAACCTTTAGAAAGAGCTTTTCTACTTGTTAAATATAAACTTTCAGCGTTAATTTGTTTTTACAAATTACAAGTATAAACAACTTCAAAATCTTGATAAGAATTCACTTAACAGAAAATTACAAATGACCAATATAATTGTGTCTCACAACAAATTTTAACACTGAATAGTTACCATGTAATCTGAAGAAGCAATGAACTCCACAGTTGAATTCTGAACTTCTGGTCGTTTATGAGGCTCTCCGTAAGATCGGGTTAGGGGGTTATACATAAATTCTTCAGGAACTAGATAAGAGGTCCCAGTAGAAATTTAAGACACAATTTGTAACTAAACACATACATACACACCTAAAAATAAACATCTATTATCAATATTTACATGAGGTTTAGCAACAGTTCTGTGAACATTTAATGGTAAAAATCAATCTCTTAACCCCTCCTCTAAAAAATAGAGCAGGGCTGGGCGCAGTGGTTCATGTCTGTAATCCTAGCACTTGGGAGGTCAAGGCTGATCAATCTCTTGAGCCCAGGAGTTCAAGACTAGCCTGGTCAACATGGCGAGACCCCGTCTCTACTAAAAATACAAAAATTAACCAGGCATGGTGGTGCAAGCCTGTAGTCTCAGCTATTCGGGTGGCTGAGGGATGAGAACAGCTTGAACCTGGAAAGCAGAGATTGCAGTGAGCCATATCGCACAACTGCACTCCAGCCTGCGTGACGGCAAGACCCTGCCTCAAAAATAAAATAAAATAAAAAATAGATCAGAAGGATAAAAAAAACTTATGTTCTCAAATCAGGAAAGAAAACTAGGATGCAAATCACCTTCCTTCTTAGACTTGTGGTGTCCTATTTATTTTATCAAATGACATGAAAAAAAATCAGAGAAACATAATTTGAAAGCAACTCTAGTAGGGGGAACCTAAGAAATGAATAAAGGGAACAAGAGACAGACACATGTATGTGCATGCATCCAGACATACTGGCAAAATTCTCCCTGAGTTGAATTAACCAAATATACAAATGTAAGACAATTTTATTTTCGGGGGCAAACATAATTAGTCTGCATAAGCTCACCTGCATGAGTGTCACTGTTTCTATCTTTTTTACTTTGTCCTCACTGTCACGCTCCTCATTGTCAATTATTCCCTTGGTCAGCCAAAATGAAGCCTTAGCCTAGTCCTAGCCTTAGCCTATATTTCTTTGGCTAAAAATGGCATAAAAATTCTTTTTGCAGAAATCAAGAGAGAAACCAGTAAATGACAAAAATGTCAAAAAAAAGTTGAAAATAGGATTAAAACACATTTATTTTAAGAATCTAAAAACTCACCATCATTAACTCTATAGCACAAATTGCATTTCCATCTACGTTGATCAATGAAGGATACGAAGGGGTTAATATATGTTCGACAAGACCGGCACCTCACAATGGTATTTGATGTTATTACTGGTAATTGCTAGGAAATAAAATAAAGAAGTTGTAGCAGAAAAAGGCACCCCGAGGAAAAACAGAACGTATACTGCTCTGCTCCATATACAGAATAGAAACCTTAACAGTTTTTATGTGGTTTTATATGGAAGCATATTAATAAAATCCAGGGACGTGCTGAGCAACACATGCAACCATCAAGTTTTCTTCCTCTTGTCATAAATCGTAACATTAAAATAAAGTCACAGCAAATATTGGCCAAGAAAATAATGTCAGTTAGATCTCATCAGCTGAACTTTAGAAGTAGCAGTGAGAGAGAAACATATACCATACACAAAGGCCTCTGTCTTTGCTGACTGCACCTGGTACTATACTATTAGGCACTGCTCATTAGACTGCTACAGCAACTTCTGATGGGACCTGAGGCTAGAAGCAGCCAAACACAATGTGCCTTTAAAAAAATGCATCTCTATGCTTGGTTTGGGGAAAGGAATTTTACATTCAAGAAGAAAAGTTAGAAAATATGAAAAAAGATTAAGAGATCACATATTATTCTATGTCCCTGAATTAACCTGCTTCATTTTAGTATATTTCATTCTGTTTTTTTAAATATCTGCACATGAACATTTATGATCTTTGTATTTAATTTTTTCACATATATTATTATTACACAAGTAACCATATATCTGTTGTAAAAAAAAAAAAATCCAGTAATATAGTTAACTGAGACTGAAAACATAAAAAGTTACAGAATTCTATATCCCAGAGGATGTCACTGTTAACAACTTAGTATACACACTTTGAGAAGGTATCATGTATGGTATCTGTATTTAGAGAAAAACTCTCACCTATGTATATAGGAAATTAACTGTCTTGGTTTAGAGATAAGGTTTTAAGAGTATTATAGGTGATTAAAAATATTTACTGAATGAATAAATTCATGGTACTTATTACAGATTATAATTTTTTATTTTCTATTCATTTTGATCTTTTCTATACTTCCTAGTAGTAAAGTAAGCTTCACAAGGAAGCTTTTTAAGCTTTGTATCTCCAGCATCCAGCTTGACAGGTAGTCAATCAATATTTCTTGGATGAATAAGAGCAAAAGAAAACTCAGCACCAGTAAGAAGGGTAGTAAACAACAGTAGTAAAAAAGTTTGAGAGAAACACAACTTATGAAGTACAAAGAGAAGCTCTGAATAAAATTATTCTTGAAGTTTTAAAAATTTTAAACTCTTAAAACTTTAAAAGTTTACAAATGTACAAGTTTTAAAATTTTTAAAGTTTAAAAATCCCTATTGTAACAAAGTTTAGTTTTTAATTAAAAATTTGTTTAATTTGTTAAGAAACAATCAGACAGCTTTCCAGTCTAAGTAGACATCATTATTGGTGTTTCCTTTGTGTTAATAAAGAACTCCTAAAGTGTATCTACCTTCCATGGCCATTCTACCTTCCAAAACTACTGATCTTTCAAAATTCAGGCCAGACTTCATCACTTACAGAAAACTTTTGCTACAGTATCCACAGGGAATCACTTCTCATACTGTACTCTCTACCTAAGTATCTCGAAGAATTTGATAATTACATGTATTAATTCTCCTGCACTGTAATTATTGTTTTTACATCTTTGTCCCGTTAATAACTTTTTGGTGGCAACTTCAACGACTTGATCATCTCTGTACTACCAGTGCTTAGTTTAGAGCTTGCCACAAAGCAGGTGCTCAGAAAATGTTTGCCAAGTTGAATGTTACAGAAATGATTATTTCCAACTTCAAATAAAAGAAGAAAATTCTAAGAAAATACAAAATTTAAGTACCTTGTACATGCGCATAAATGTCGGTACCCATAAATACTTTAAAATGTTACTTTACCGTTAGGTCTCTGAAGGGATGTAACAACAATCCTAAAGGAAGCTTAGCTTTGTTCAGTAAAGCCTGTGTCTGTGGAATATTTGTCAAAGTACACCGAAATGAACTGCAAAAAACATAAACAACATGGAGTATATTAGCTATCAGAGAAAAATACACTGAAGTAGATAAGATAATTAATAGCATTTAGGGGACATAAGTGAAAATCATTTGGGCATGTGATTGTAACTATAAGCAAGAAGGTCCTGATTAACTAGGCATGTATGTAACATATGCCAAAAGATCTAAGTTGAAAAGTCAACACTTTCATGGTGGAAAAGTAGGGGGAGACCAATTACTCCATTATGACTAGCCTGGAGGACATGAATAGGAGCACATAGAAAACAGTGAAAAGGCATTATTTCTTTGTCTTTAATTATTCTGTTACTGCTTTATTGCCCCCTTTGCACCTGTCGAACTCCCCACTCTTAAGACTCATCAAGGTTACTGCTTGTAACCACCCTTACCCCCTAATTCCCCAAGTCAGAAGGAATGACTTCTTTCTCCGTGCTCTATGTTTATGCTTCTATATATCAGTTAGTCTGATTTACTTTAATTGGTTGTTTATCTTGTCTGTCTTCACCACTTGAGATCAGAGAGCATTTTGTCTTTGTATCACCCTAGCCCAGTTTCCCTCATTGAATAAGTGCTTATAACTCACGAAGTTTTAAGGTCAATAAACAAAGAATGAAAAAAGGAGAGGCCAAAGAAGTAAAAAGCAGAAGTACTGAAAGGCAGGCAAGAAATTTTAAGAAGAGTCATTAATATCATGTAGAGATATAGAGGTATCTGTTTATTGCAGGCTTAGTGTTGTTCCTTGAACACAAAAAGCTTGTTCCCGCTTCAGGACCTCCACATTTGCTATTCATGCAGCTTGGAACCCTTTTTTCCCAGAGAAGTCACTGGGCTTACTCTCTGACTTCACCCAGATCTCTATTCAAATGTTAAAAGTCTTTGGGTAAACCTGTCTAGACTCCTCAATTTAAAACAGTCACCCTCCACCTGAACTCCCTATTCTGATTTATTTTTCTTCATTGTAATACCCTGAACATTACATTATATATTTACTAGTTTGACTGTTCATAGAATAGAAGTTCTGTGATTCCATAGAGATCAGAAACTTTGTTTTGTTTACAACTTTATCCCCAGCAGATGGAAAACAGTGTTTTGCATTTAACTTAGAAGGCATTCGGTATTTATTAAATTAATGATTTATCTTGGTATGTTGATACTATTATTATTCCTGTTTTACAAACAAACTGAGATGTTGAGAAGTTAAGTAAATTGCAAAATTTTATAGCTACTTGTCATTAGAACCACAGCAAGAACTTAGGTCTGCTCAACTCTAAAGTCTACGCTCCTAATTATCTTTTTGTTATTTTGATAAAAGATATATTTTTGCAAAAAAAACACGTAACTGGGTAGAAAAAAGTATGCCTTCCCTTTACTTATGGGTTCTCTTATACATATGCTATATTAAAAAAAAATTACTTTTTTTGAGACAGGGTCCTGCTCTGCCACCCAGGCTGGAGTACAGTGGTATAATCTCAACTCACTGCAACTTCTACCTCCTGGGCTCAAGGGATCCTCCCACCTCAGCCTCCCGAGTAGCTGGGACCATAGGCGCATGCCAGTATGTTCAGCTACCTTTTTTGTTTTTTGCTAAAACGGGGTTTTGCCATGTTGTCTAGGCTGGTCACGAACTCCTGGGCTCAAGCAATCTGCCTGCCTTGGCTTCCCAAAGTGCTGGGATTATAGGCATGTGCTACTATGCATGGCCCATACGCTACATTTGCTTATGTAGGGGCTACCTAACCATTTATACTACAAGGTCATAATCTGCAAACTTATCAACCTGGTAACAATTTATATTCAGAAGGATGGGCAGCCGTTTTCAACCTATAATCCATGATGCTCTATACTTTTCATGGAAATGATCTTGGCACTACCTGAGGCACTGATGGTGTGTTGTGGTAGAGTGCAGTGGAAGAAGAGGGGAAATTCTCAAAGTGGCTCCACTTCCTATTTTCTATATTGGAATTCTATATAATATTTTGGTTGAAAGAGTAGTTGCAGTATTTTTTAAAAGCTGGGGAACTACTGCTTTAAGAAAAGGGAAATATTGGCTCTGAAAAATATTAATTCTCCTAATGCAAGGAAGAAGACAAGGCTGGCTAAGTGTAGTGGCTCACACCTCTAATCCCAGCACTTAGGGAGACTGAGGCAGGCAGGTCACTTGAGGTCAGGAGTTTGAGAACAGTCTGGCCAACATGGCGAAACCCCATCTCTACTAAAAATACAAAAATTAGCCAGGCGTCATGGTGCACACCTGTAATCTCAGCTATTCAGTGGCTGAGGCACGAGAATCACTAGAACTCAGGAGGCAAAGGATGCAGTCAGCCGAGATCAGGCCACTGCAATCCAGCCTGGGCAACAGACACCGCATTAAAAAAAAAAAAAAAAAAAAAAAAAGACAATGTTGTTCTGTGAATCAGAGTTTACTTTATAAGGAGGAGAAATTCCAGGGAGCAAGAACATGTCTTCTAAAAAAAAAAAAAATTTAGGACCAGGGGAAAATCCCATTCATAGGTTACAGAAACACTAAAAGCTTGCAAGAACAAAGAACATGAAGCATTGTGAAGTGAGTAACAGAGCTCATCCACACAAAGGTACACCAGGGCTTGGTGGCTGCCAGTGCAGTCTGCCACAGCTAAACTTCTCCATTCAAGAAAATCCAGTCTCGATTCAGACTAGATAAATAAGCCTGGGAGTCAATGGTCTTCTTACTCTGTATTGGGTGGGAAAAGAAAATTCTGAGATAAACCATTTCTCTAAACCTGTTCCTGAGATTACATTAAGTGAGGTCTATGTTCTTTTCAAGCAAAGCCTAAAATTTTAAAGATTCAACCTTATTTAAGATATCAGAAGTTATTATTATTGAAAAGTGAGGAAAAAGATTTAAGAAATAAAAAATATAGTTACATTTGGGTTCCTGAAACCCTTCATTCAAATAGAAATAATTTCCCTAACATTAGGTGATAAGGGGATGGGACTGGATTAAGACTGAGATGGGAACAAAAACAGATGACCGAAATCAAATTTTACACCTAAAACTTCTATACAAACTAAAATACAAAAGTCAACATTAACAAAACTTCCAACCGAAGAAACAGCATACTACTTTCACCATTTTTGAAAGTCATACAATGTTTTCATCACCGAAGAAAGATTATAAAACAAATAAATACCTACTCTGGGCTACAGTTCAATTTTTTGAGGTCTGCATTCAAGTTAGGTACAGGAGCCCAAATAGGAGTCATGGGTAAAATATTCCTCTCCTGAGTGAGGTTTACAGGTCTCAGGCTTTCTGGTTGTGGAGAACTCTGAAGACTCAATCCCCCTAGACTGGAGGACAGCTGGTTCACACCAGGATACTGCTAAAAGAGCAATTCAAAACAAAACAAAAGAAAAATAAAACGTAAATACATTTTCTTATACTATATACTACATATCTCAACATACAGAAAAAGCAAAAAGGTAAGAAAATTTAAATCTGGCTTGGTAATAGAATGACATAACATGCAGTCAATCTAAAGCACACTTAAAAAAAACTCAAAGCAAATGTACTGAATAAATTTGAATCTTATTAGCAAGGTTAACCCTCAAAATGAAATTTCAGCCACAGTGCTTTTCAACATTAGCAATTTGGTTTCCCCAAATACAGTTTATACTAGAAAAAGAGGATAAATGCCCCATTGTTCTCAAGGATCCCCCCCCCCCTCCAATTATCAACTTTCACAATAATGAGTTGGTGCCACAGAAATGTACAACGGTGTTCAACAGGTTTTGCCTTATTTTTTTCTATTTCCTATGTTTTTAGTATTATCAGGAATCCATGGCTTTTTGTTAACTCAGATTGATGTAATGAATTACAGTCATTATTCTTATGATGTTCAAACTACCCCAATCTTTGGCCAGTGAAAGCCCTTTCAAGATGGCCCCCGTGTCCTTTTATATGAACCTAACTAGTCTTTTGTTAGCTTCCTTGCTGTCTTACACAATATTTTATACTCTTTTTCTTCAAACCTAGAACTGTTTGTCTAAAAAGGAATCTTGGCTCCTTTTAAGTAGAGATGATATCTAAAAACCATTATTTGGATGATAAAAGTGCTTATTGCTAGTGTGTTGTTATTACCTCCAGATACTTGTAATAGGTAAAGACAGAAAATATACATGCTAAAGTAGAAGCTATTTCCTGAATTAGGGCAAAACTTCAATTTGTTCTTCCTGCTTCCATTTTGACTTTTCAAAGACTCCCATCTCTAATCCACTCCTCACACTGCAGCCAAACGATTTTCTAAATACGTAAATTAGATGTCACTCCATTACATAAAATCTCTGATACCTCTCTTCGCACCTCGGGTAAAATCTAAGCTTCTGACCATGATCCTTTAGCTCTCTGATCTCATCCCTATTACTCTTCCCATGGCTGAATTACTGCAACACTGGGGCCTCATTCCTCAAACACGTCAAACTTGTTCCTGCCTTAAGTCTTTGCATTATCAGTTTACTCAGCCTGAAATACTTTAACCACAGATCCTTCCATGCTTTTTCTTGTCTTCCAAATGTTAACGCAAACATAATTTCTACAATGAAGGCTGCTTGTCTGACCACTTACACCACATTTCCACCCCGGAAATTACTTCAAATTGTCTTACTTCATAGCACTTGCAACTACTTGAAATTAGTTCTTTGTTTACTTATTTATTGTCTTACTAATGCTGACCTCCCACCAACCTTCTTAAGAACAGGAACTCTGTTTTGTTCACTGAGCCTCCTCTCGTACTCTCAACGCCTAAAATAGTTCTGCCACAGAGTAGAAATAAACTTCTACTGAGTAGAGAGAAATTCTAAAGTCTTAAATAATTAAACGATGACTGGACATGGTGGCTCACGCCTGTAATCCCAGCACTTTGGGAGGCCAAGGCAGGTGGATCACTTGAGGTCAGGACTTCGAGACCAGCCTGGCCAATATGGTGAAACACCTTCTCTATTAAAAACACCAAAATTAAGTCGGACATGGTGGCATGCACCTGTAATCCCAGTTACTTGGGAGGCTAAGGCAGGAGAATCACTTGAACTTGGGAGGCGGAGGTTGCAGTGAGCTGAGATTGCACCACTGCACTCCAGCTTGGGCAACAGAGCCTCCATCTCCAAAAAAAAAGAAAAAAAAAGAAAGGAAGAAATGCTTTGATTCTGTAATTCCACTTGTAGAAATTTTATTTAAGGAAATAGTAATACAAATGCATAAATGTGTGTGTAGTCACGTTGCTTAATGACGAGGACATGTACTGAGAAATGCGTTGTTAGGCGATTTCATCCTTGTGCAAATATCAAAGAGTGTACACACAAATCTAGATGGTACAGCCTACTACACACCTGGGCTATATGATATAGCCTATTAGTCCTAGGCTACAAACCGTGCATCATGTTACTGTTGAATATTGTAGGCAACTGTATACAATGATATTTATATATCTAAACATAAAAAAAATACAAGAACAATATAGCAAAAGAGATACAAAATGGTACACTTCCATAGGGCATTTAACATGAATGGAGCTTAAAGGACTGGAAGTTGCTCTGGGTGAGTCAGTGAGTGAGTGTTGAGTGAAGGTGAAGGCCCAGGACACTAGTATACTGTAGATTTTATAAACTCTGCACCTTTAGGCTTTATCAAACCTATAAAAATACAGTTTTTGGCCAGGTATGCTGGCTCATGTCTGTAATCCCAGCACTTTGAGAGACCTAGGCAGGTGGATCACTTGAGGTCAGGAGTTTGAGACCAGCCTGGACAACACAGTGAAACCCCGTCTCTACTAAAAATACAGAAATTAGCCAGGCGTGGTGGCGGCAGATGCCTGTAATCACCCAGCCACTTCGGAGGTCGAGGGATGAGAATCACTTGAACTCGGGAGGTGGAGGTTGCAGTGAGAGCCGAGATTGTGCCACTGCACTCCAATCTGGGCGACAGAATGAGACTGAGGGAAAAAAGTTTTTCTTTCTTCTGTAATACATTAGTTTACTGTAATTTCTTTATAAACTAATTTCTTTATAGGTTGGTGCAAAAGTAATTGTGGGTTTTGTTATTACTTTTTTTTTTTTTTTTTTTTTTTAAGACGGAGTCTTGCTCTTGTTGCCCAGGTTGGTGTGCAATGGTGCAATTTTGGCTCACTGCAACCTCCAGCTCCTGGGTTCAAGAGATTCTCCTGCCTCAGCCTCCCGAGTAGCTGGGATTACAGGCACCCACCACCGTGCCCAGCTAATTTTTGTATTTTTAGTAGAGACAGGGTTTCACCATGTTGGCCAGGCTGACCTCAGGTGATCCGCCCACCTCGGCCTCCCAAAGAGCTGGGATTACAGGCATGAGTCACTGTCCCTGACCTGTCACGACTTTCAATGGCAAGAACTCCAATTATTTTTGCACCAATCTAGATAACTTTTTGACTTTTACAAAAACTGTCAAACATACATTGTACAGCTGTGCAAAAAAATTTCTTCCTTTTATGGCCTTATTCTATAAGCTTTTTCTATTTTAAATTTTTTTTATTTTAAAACTTTTTGTTGAAAATGAATACACAAACACACGTATTTGCTTAGTCCTACACAGGATCAGGATCATCAATCTCACTGTCTTCCACCTCCAGATCTTGTCCCACTGGAAGGTCTTAAGGTGCAACAACATGTAAGGAGCTGTCATCTCCTGTGATAACAACGCCTTCTTCTGGATACTCCCTGGAGGACCTATGTGAGGCTGTTTTACAGTTCACTTTTATTTTTCATAAGTAGGAGTACACTCTAAAATAATGATAAAAAGTATAGTATAAATACATAAACCAGTAGTCATTTATTTTCATTATCAAGTATTATGTACTGTGCATAACTGTCTGTGCTATACTTTCATATGACTGGAGGTGCAGGTTTGTTTACAAGAGCATCACCACAAACACAAGAGTAATGCACTGTGCTACAACATTACCACAGCTACAAGGTCAACAGGTGACAGGGATTTTCCAGCTCCATCATAATCTTATGGGACCACCATCATACATGTGGTACGTCATTAACTATAATGCCATTATGCAGCACATAACTGTATGTATATAATAAAGTGTGTGTGCATGTGTGTATACGTGTATGTATGTGCATGTGTACACATAAAAGGATTGTTTGCTTTTGTCACAGGTTCTTACAATGTTGCTCAGGTTGGTCTCAAACTCCTCAGCTCAAGTGATTCTCCTGTCTTAACTGGGATCACAGAAACACCCCAAGCTTAAAAGGATGCTGATTTTGACACTGAGTTATGCCCCATAAATGGGAGACTCATTATGAAACATAAAAGTACCAAAATGATGACAGATATATAAAAATAATAAAGGTTTCTTCTTATACTGTTTAATAAATTTAAACATTTTCCAAAGTGACATTCTTTTTTTTTTTTTTTGAGATGGAATCTCACTCTGTCACCAGACAGGAGTGCAGTGGCACAATCTTGGCTCACTGCAACCTCTGCTTCCCAGGTTCAAGCAATTTTCCTTCCTCAGCCTCCTGAGTAGCTGGGACTACAGGAAAGCACCACCATGCCCAGCTAATTTTTGTATTTTTAGTAGAGACGGGGTTTCACCATGTTGACCAGGATGGTTCCAATCTCTTGACCTCGTGATCTGCCATCTTGGTCTCTCAAAGTGCTAGGATTACAACAGGTGTGTTGAAAGAAACCTGGAAGGACAGATCCCAACTATTGCTGTTTACAACTTGGTAGAAATATTGGTTAATATTTATTAATGTTTTTTCCTTTTGTTTATCTGCATTTTCCCTAATTGATCTCACTAAATTTGTAATTTAAAAAAGCTATACAGTATCTATATTTGGTTTTGCATATATTCACTGAAAATATTTTTGTAATTTTTATTTTTGTTTTTAAACATCAGCCTTTTTCCTGGTTTTCAATCCTAAAAAACAAATGTTAAGGTTTTTTTTTTCCCTTCAAAACCCAACTGGTTAAGTGTACTAGGTGAATAAATAAATTTTAAATGAAACAAACAAACAAACAAAAAAACAAACCATTAGAGTTTCCCACTACTTAATAAAAGTCATCTCAAATTAATTAAAACAAAGAAAAGCCCTTCACAGAGCCCTTTCATTGCACTACATTAAGTATAACAAAGGCATTTCAACTTTATTATAGAAGACTGTGTAAGGCTAAGATGGGATATTCTTACCCTACGCAGAACTGCACAACTTCAAAAATAAATAAGCTGGGCACAGTGGCTCACACCTGTAATCCCAAGACTTTGGGAGGCCAAGGCAGGCAGATCACGAGGTCAGGAGTTGGAGACAATCCTGGCTAACACAGTGAAACCCTGTCTCTACTAAAAATACAAAAAAAATTAGCTGGGCGTGGTGGCATGTGCCTGTAGTCCCAGCTACTCAGCTGAGGCAGGAAAATCACTTGAACCTGGAAGGCGGAGGATGCAGTAAACCGAGATCATGCCAATGCACTCCAGCCTGGGCGACAGAGCAAGACTCCATCTCAAACAAACAAACAAACAAACAAACAAACAAAAAGGCTTCTTTTAAAAAAGTCTATAGTGTTAATCTTAGGTTTAAATTTATAATCTTTTTTTAGTAAATACGTAAGAATTTAAATATAGGTCCTAGCTGTATATCTAAATCATTACTGTTCACTGACCCTAAAACAGTAGTGTGCAAAACTATTTTAAATTCAGATCAGACAAAAATAAACAGCTGCTTGTAATCTTCCTTGAAAAGATCCATATATCAAATCGGACTGTACAAGTCCTTTCCAGTTAAAGAGAAAAAAGTGCTTAATTCTGAATTGCAAGGTCTTTTGCATTCTTAGAACCAAGCCTGGTACTGGACAGGTGGTTTCACTTATTTGAGTTTCTATTTCCTCACAAAATGAAAGGAAGGTGACTATTTAATATTAAAAAAGTCAAAATTCCAAATGTTGACAAGAATGTGAAGCAACTGAATGAACTCTCACACATTGCTAATGAGGTATACATCAGAACATCACTTTGGCAAACTGTCTAGTTTTAACTGCTAAAATTGAAAAATGAATACCCAATGGCCCAGCAATTCCATTCCTATATACACTCACTAAAAGACAGGGACAGAAATGTTCACAATAGCCCCACACTGGAAAGTTACCCCAATGCCCATCAACAATAGAACAAATAAACAAACTGGTCTATTCACATGATTGAGTACCATATAACAATGAAAACAAGTGAATTACAATCACACAGTAAGCATAATGTTGAGCAAAAGAATCTAGACATGAGTACATATGCTATGCTTCCAATTATATTAAAAAAAAAAAGGTGGGAATGGTTGCTCTCTAACAGTCTACTTCTAAATATTTTGGCTTTATGATGCTCACATAAGTGTGATTAATAACCCAGGTTACTTTTTAGTATATCTTTGTCCCCTTTATACAAACTTTTCTGACACATGTACTAGACCCAGACCATAAAAAGAATTGTGATTACAGAATAGAATGTTGTATTTTTTAATTCTAGTAGAACATTCATTTTTACTCTTATTCCAAAGACAATTCCTTGACTTTTCTAAAATAACCTCCCACATAAAATACGAAATCAAAAATACTTCCTACACTCCTATGTCAGGGGTCAGCAAAGTTTTTCTGTGGAGAATCAGACCGTCAATATTTTAAAGCTTTGAGAGCTACATGATCTCTTTGCAACTACTAAACTGTGCCACTGTAGTGCAAAAACAGTCACAGACAATAACATAAAAGAATGGGCATGGCTATATTCCAATAAAACTTTATTATAAACAGGCAGTGGGCCAGATTTGGCCAGAGGTCCACGGTTTGTGGACTATTGTCCTAAGTCATTATGTAAGACCACTTACTATTCCAAAATAATTTTTTTTCTCCTTGCTGAACACTTACAAGAATCAATCCTTTCTTTGAACCTGGTTTTCTTGTCATTAAAATTATAAGTAAACAATATGTTACAACCCCAAATAGGAATCTGCCTAAAAGTACAAGAGTCAGACAAGACAGATTTAAAAATTGTTTCACATGGCACAACAGAGCCATAAAGAAAATCTAGCAAAATGGGAGGCAGAGATTCTGTACTAACCACCCATATTCCTCTAATGTCTCTCTCAGTTTTCCTCCCCCTTTTTCCTTTGTACTTTAATTCTAAGGTTAAATTCCAGAAACAAATGATTTTCCTTTTTCTCCCTGCCCACCCCAACCAAATACTTCTACCTTAGTCTTGAGTAGCTGGAACTACATGAGTGAGCCACTGCTCCTCACTGATTATCCTATTTCTAATTTTCATTCTTACTTCACTATAAAATTTCTATACGTTAGTCAACTAAGAACAGTTTCCTATAAGTAGCAATACTTTTGTCATTAAAACTGTTTCCCAGCCGGGCACATTGGCTTATGCCCTGTAATCCCAGCATTTTGGGAGGCCAAGGCAGACAGATCACTTGAGGTCAGGAATTAGAGACCAGCCTGGCCAAAACAGTGAAACCCCATCTCTACTAAAAATACAAAAATTAGCTAGGCGTGGTGGGAGATGCCTATAATCCCAGCTACTCGGAAGGCTAAGGCCGGGGAATCACCTAAACCCAGGAGGTGGAGGTTACAGTGAGCTGAGATTGCGCCACTGCACTCCAGTCTGGGCGACAGAGTGAGACTCCATCTCAAAAAAAAAAAAGTTTCCCTATATTTTATATTCTCAAGAGATACAGATGTGAAATACTGTCCTGTTAAGTATTTCACTGTATAAATATTGTATCATTTGTTATACTGCTATGTTTATGAGGTGGCTTCCAGAAAAGGTCATGTCAGAATGGGTCCTAGCAGCACGGATATAGGAGTTAAGAAAGAAATCACTTAGGCAGATAGTGAGGGTATGTGAGTCCTCAGTAAGGCTTTTCTTTTTAATGAAAAGCAGCCCCAAATTATCTTCCTACAAAGGGCAGCCTGTAAAGTCGAGCTGCAGACATCGCCAAGCAAGCTGCGAGCCTGCATGAGGGAATGCTGGCAGGAACTAGGGACTAGACATGCTCAAGATGGCGGCTCCATCATCCCTTCTCTGCCTGCCACGTGTGCAGTAAGGAGCAGACAAGATGGTGCTGGCCAAGGTTAATTCATTTGCATAATAAGACTAGGGCAGGGTGACCAGCCTTTTCCCCAAAGCCTCATGTAAACATCACACCTGATCCAATCAATCTGTGAGCCCTATGTAAGTAAGACACTGGCTCCTCAAGACAGACTATAAAATCCGGTGCATCCACCACCAGCCAATCTTTTCTGTTGGGAGACCCCTCTCTCTCTACGGAGAAAGCTGTTTCTCTTTCTATTCTCTTCTGCCTATTAAACTTCCACCCCTAAACTCCTCATGTGTGTTGGTGTCCTAAATTTTCCTGGCTGCAAGATGACAAACCCCAGGTTTATACCCAGACAATTGTAGCCACTTCAGCAGTAAATGAGCATGTGAACTGATGAGCATATTTATGTATCTGGAGGCTCTCATCAAGGTCAGTTACGTGTCATAAAGTTCTTCAAATGAAGAGTAGGGACCAAATCACATTTTACCATGTCATTTTCTGAAGAGAATGCCAGTTTAATAATAGAAAATTAAAAAAAAAAAGTGACGTTTACTTAAATTTTCTGATTATAAAATACTTGCAATTATAGACTGAAAAATAAAGATGCAATGAAAAAAATCATAGCTAATATCTTGAGCTAGATTTAACCTCTTTAAAAATGTGATATTTGTATTTCATTTAATCTTTTTCTAAATATATACACAAAAAACCTGAGATCAAATTCTATGTATGTTTGATCTAGGCTGACCTGTATTTGTCACTAAGATCCACTTAAATCACAGGTACAAACCCCACCAGGAATTTGTCAGAATTAAGTTTTATAACTGTTTCAATGTGTGTATATGACTGAATACATACTTGAGGATACTGCTGGAATCCAGAATATACTGGGTTACTGGGCTGTACTCCAGAAGTAAGTGGTGCTGTAGCATTCTGATAACCAGGTTGAAGTGCTGGATAGCCATAGCCAAAAGGCTTAGCCATTTTTGAAGGCTGAGGAACGGCAGGAGCTGGAGCTGAAGCTGGAGCTGGAGCAGGAGCAGGATCAGGTTCATGGGCAGGATCAGGAGCAGGACTGCTTGCTGATGAAGAAAGCATATCTAAAAAAATAGAAACACATGATGTTAACAACTGAAAATCAAGATTCCACAAAGACTGGACTTATGATCCAGTCTATAACCCTTGGCATTTCCCTTTTGCTTTTTAAAGCTTTTTATTCTAAGAAATTTTGAACACACATGAAGTAGGGAGAATAATGAACCCCATATACCTATCACTAAGCTTCAATAATTATCCATATTTTGCTAATCTTGTTTTACATGTTGTCCTACTACATCTTTTTTTTTTCTTTTTGCAGGAGTATTTACGAGAAAACTCCACCCCAAATTTTACATCATTTCACCAACTTTAGTTGGTATTTATTTTTTATTTTTTTCATTTTTTGTGTGTGAGATTGAGTCTCACTCTGTCACCCAAGCTGGAGTGCAGTGGCGAGATCTCAGCTCATTACAATCTCCACCTCCCAGGTTCAAGCGATTCTCCTGTCTCAGCCTCCAGAGTAGCTGGGATTACAGGCGTGCACCACCACGCCCAGCTAATTTTTGTATTTTTAGTAGAAACGGGGTTTCACTATGTTGGTCAGGCTGTTCTCGAACTCGTGATCCACTCGCCTCAGCCTCCCAAAGTGCTGGGATTACAGGCGTGAGCCACCATGCCTGGCTGGTATTTCTTTTTTTAAAATAGAGATGGGGTCTCCCCATGCTGCCTAGGCTGGTCTTGAACTCCTGTGCTCAAGAGATTCTTATACCTTGGCCTCCCAAAGTGCTGAGAATACAGGCATGAGCCCCTTGAGTTGGTAATTCTAACAGGTAAGAACAATATATATATCATACACACACACACATACACACAGTTAATACAGTTTAAAAAAATTCTCTCAGGAGAAACTAAGAAGCACAAAACAAGGCAAGCAATAAAAAGGGGGCCATCTACTCTTTTCTCTAATTTGCTTTATCTGACCCTACCATCAATATAAAAACTAACTCTATGGAAGGAGTAGCATGTTTCCATAATCCCTATAAATGTGCATTATTTGCAGTGGCAAAACTGTGAATAAAGTATGAAAGACAGTATCTAGAATAGTGTCCCACACCTAGAACAATGTTTAGTATGTAATGTCAAATAAAATTTATTTAATGAATGAATGTCCTTATTTAAATTTGAAATGTCCTTATTTAAATTTAAAACAAAAAGTGGAATTAAAACAAAAACAAAAACTGTAGAAAACTTAAATATCATATACAAAAACAATAATAACAAAAAGAAACTCTAAAAGTTACTTTACACTGCACATAGCCATTATTAACAATTTGGTGTATTGACTGTTTAGTCCCATTTTGATGTGAACTCTACAATGTGCAATCATTTTAGTTCATATTCTTCACCAGCATTTGGATTCTGCAAAAATATAATCTTAGAAACATTTAACTCAATCAATCTTTTTTTTTTTCCTTGAGGAATCATATCTCCTTATTGGCTCTAATTCTGAAGATACACTCCTGGTCATTCTGCTATCATCTTGTGCTGATTAGGCAAGGATCAGCTTACTGGCTTTCTGGTAACCTCCCAGACTTCTTAAGAGGGTAAGACCTTCAATACGGTGTCATAATCCTTAGATCTCTTGCTTGTCCCCTCCTCATGGTGATGGAAACATAGGCAGAACTTCTCTTAACATGACAAGTTATCAGCATAAGAAATAAAAAAAAAAGTAGGGCTGGGTGCAATGGCTCACACCTGTTATCCCAATACTTTGGGAGGCCAAGGTGGAAGGACTATTTGAAGCCAGATAGTTGATACCAGCCTGGACGACAAAGTGAGACCTCATCTATATGTAAAGAAAAAAGAAGCTGGGTATGGTGGTGTGCACCTGTAGTCCCAGCTACCTGGGAGGCTGACCTGAGCCCAGGAGTTCCAGGCTGCAGTGAACCATGACCATGCCACTGTACTCCAGCCTGGGTAACAGAGTAAGGCCTTGTCTCAAAAAAAAAAAAAAAAAAAAAAAAAAAAAAGAGAGAGAAAGAAAGACAGAGATAAGAGAATTGGAATTATAAACATGAAGATCTAAATCTTCTTCCCTTCTTCAGCAAAGGATAATAATTCTTACGTTTCTATAGATCTACCCTAGTACCTGACGGAGAGCAGACCTACAATTCATTTAACATTACTGCTACAGATGCTCACATATTTCTTTAATTTTGGTGCAGTATAAATAGGTAGAAAGCTTGTCCACGTCTACTGAAATACTCTCAACACATAGTTCATTATAAGATTAGAATTTGTTGACTGAATGAATACACAGAAACCAAAGTCTGACTGTAGGATCAGAATCGTTCAACTATCCTACACTAAACATTTCACTTCACATTAATTTAGAGATCATGAGATACTATATGATTGTTCATCTTTTAGTGAATGAAGCAACTCTTCTAGAATATCCTGACAAGAGATTATTTTTTGAATGGTTTACAGCTTCTTACACACACACACACACACACACACACACTTTCTCTCTCGCTCTTCTCTCGTACACTTCCTAGGGGCAAAAATCCTTAATTACAAAAAACTGAGTCGTTCATTCAAGTATTCTTAAAATATTACAAGGGAATTCCATACTGAGCTGAAAATATTAAAGTTTTCTACTGATTCATAGAATAGCGATAGCAAGATAGTATGGTATTTTTAAGTATAGAACATTCCAGTTTCTATTAAGCTTAACCCTGCATCATCAACAAAAAGATAAATAAAGAGAAAGACAAAACTGCTTTTTCTGTTAGTTTTAAAGTTTGGAATCACTAGAAAAGAGAGAGGTCAGGTACAGTTGTCAGGCTGTCAGTGATAGGAGACAGGAGAACAAGAAAAATCACAGTGTAAGATACTAAAATGAAATGAGAGGTTTTTTTTTTGTTTTTTTTTATACTATCCACTCCTGTACTTGAATGTAATGACTAAAGTGATTTCCAGATATGGTTAAAAGTGATGTCTCTAAAACCTACCCCCAAGTTGGGGGTAGCATCTATTTACTCACTGAGGGTGGCCAGAAGCCTTTGAGGTAGCAAAGAGTCAAAAACTATACTCAGAGGGGGGCTGAAAAGAATTCAAAGCCCTAAGCATGAGAATATAAATATAAAATTTATGCAAGGATTATAGTTGTTATTTAAAAAGAAGGAGAAAGAGAAAAACTATTGAAAACCTTTTAGGAAAAAAACGAGTATGATAACAACAAAAAATAATGGCCCCAGAAACAACCTTCACGGTAGTGACAACACTAGGTAAGCTGAGGCTGAGAAATGCCAGAAAAATGTCCTTTTCTTCTGTAAAAAATATAATCTGCTATTATGTATAATACATGTTCCCATTTGAAGGGAACTGATGGTCAATAACTTTTAAAATGAAGATCAAGCAAGAACAAAACAACAAATTACCTGGGTAACTGCCTCCTTCCAAGGCATCGTAACTGTTAGGCATTGGAGAAGCACTGCTTGTGGTAGAAGAGCTGTCAACACCTAGAAGGAAAACCAAAATATCTACTAGGTTTAAAATGACAAAAGTATCTTAAAGCAGCCTTTGGCAATTTTGAAAAAGATGTTTTTGCTGAACTAGGAAAATTCCTGATTCTAGTAAAAAAGTAAATGATTGATGTCTAAAGACATTTTAAAAACCAATGAATTTCTGATAAGAATAGAAGACGAGAGTGGGGGAGACTATGAAGCTGATGAGTGGGATAAAATTCAGTTAAACACGTAAGGCATCTTAGAGAAGAACAGATATTAAACTTTTAAAAGTAGTCAAACAAGTAAATAAAAATTTTAGGTTGACAGAAATGTTAATACAGTCACATCTTCAGGATTACATCTACAAAATCTCATACTACTAAATACATTTTATCAATAATTAGGGTATTTTAAGGTAATTAAATTCTAATGACTCATATTTATATCATAGTACAGCTGTGTGAGACATTCATAAATGAGGAGTCTGTGGCTTAGGTTGCTCTCTGGCATGCTACTAAGCTTTTCTGTTTCAGTTTATATATCGGCAAAATAGAAATTAAATAACACCTGCCATATTTAAAAAGGTAATATAAATGAAAGGCATGCTAATTCATGTATATGTTGGACTGTGGGCCCAGATGACCAGGGGCAGACATATGCTGTCTCTACTATTACTGATTAAACAAATAAAAGTTTGATTTGCTTATTAGCTTACAGAGTTTGCGGTATACTCAGGTTTATACCCTGAAATAAACAATAGTGAATAAAAAGCACAGCACAAAAGAGAACAGCCTGTGGCTTGTAAAAGCACGAGCAAAAGTAGCAACGGGAGGCCTAAAGTTAGACCGTCTGAGAGCGCCCCATTAACGTGGCACATCCGTGATGTGGTTGCAAGGCAGGAATACACTGCCTTGGTCCTATGAACTCCTTTCCAACATGGGGTCTGCACAGGGGTCTCGTAAAGAGGGCTTGTGTAAGCACCCAGAAAAGGTCTGCGACCTCTGCTCACAAGACCTGGGAGGGTCTTTGCTGATGGGAGCTGGCAAGGCAGGAAGGCCTTGTGGGCGGAGATAGTGGAATATCTCCCGCTCCGCCTACGTTCTCAGAATATAGGGTAATTTTGGTTGCCTTATATCCACAGTGCTCGGGAGATAAAAGCCCCTTGATGCACTGTGTGTGGTCAGACCTGGTGGCACCCTACCTGCTGTGTTATGGTGCAGCTGCATATCAATAATCATCAGTGGTACAACTTGGTGTACTAGATTAGCTTCTCTTAGAAGAACCACCTGTTTCATTGTATGCTCATGATGCATGCTTCTCCCTAGCTATCTTGCCCCACAATAGTTTCAAGGACTCCCTGATAAACCCCCCTCTGCTTTCCACCCCTCAATTAATGAGTATGTGCACCTAATAAAAACCCGTGGAAACCAGAACTCAGGGCCAACGTGATCCTCATCCTCGCGCTTTACGTTGGTCCCCTGCATCCACACTTCAACTCTATTTCTGTGTCTTCGTCTTTATTTCCTTTCTCAATCCCTCATCACCACTGGGGCTTGGGGCACCCACAAACAGGGTTGGGGCTGGTAACCAACATTGGATTATAAGAATTTTTACTATGTGTGCTCATTTAAAACCTGTAAGATTAAGATGAGAGTTCAGTGGCAATTTATGATGAAATCTGGTCACAGGTCACGTGAATAGAACATGCAATATACTTCATTCAACAAATATATCATTGAGATCTACAATTATCCTAGGTACATATGCTAGAGTATATTATGATGAATTAAAAAAAAATGTGCATGATCCCTCTATTATGTTAGAAATCTTGGCCTGTTTCACAGTAAGACAAAATTCTGTGCTACAGAGGTTACCCCTTGCTCTTAATACCAATATTATAACTGGTGTTTAAACTACATTTAGGTTAATTTTTAACTGTGATAGAAAAAGAACAGGTATGCATAATTATCTTTCATTGAATAATTCTGGATAAACATGAGAATTAGGTATACTGACTTAGGGCATAATAGCTAATGTTTTTTGTGTAGGAATACTTTATTATCAGCAAAGAACATGATTTGGAGGCAAAGACTGCAGTTACATCAGCTCCTCATTTACTTGGTATGTAACTTTGTGGTTTTCTTTTCTTAAGTGAAGGTAACTTGCTATATAACTTTGAATAAGTTACAATCATCAATATTCTCTTATGCAAAATGCTAACAATTTTTTTTTGAGACGGAGTCTCGTTCTGTGGCCAAGGGAAGTGCAGTGGTGCAATCTCAGCTCACTGCAACCTCCGCCTCCCGGGTTCAAGCGATTCTCTTCCCTTAGCCTCCTGAGTAGCTGGGATTACAGGCGCACACCACCACGCCTGGCTAATTTTTGTATTTTTTTTAGTAGAGATGGGGTTTCGCCATGTTGGTCAGTCTGGTCTTGAACTCCTGACCTCATGATCCACACTACTCGGCCTCCCAAAGTGCAGGGATTACATTCGTAAGCCACCGTGCCTGGCCTTAATATTCTTATAAGGTCTAAATGAGACAGTGCTTATGAAGACACCCATTAAATACGTAATAGGTAGAAGACACTAATATTTACTAAGTGTCTTCTTCGTGATAAGTAGAACAATTTTGCACATATATCTTTCCTCTTAATAAAGAATGGAAAGTAATGGCCCTTCCTTTTGTTCATTTGTGAATTTTAAACTAAAGCAGAATGCTGATATATCAGGTCAAAAGTCTCCAAATATTCAACAGATAAATGAATAAACAAAATATGGTATATCTATAAAATTAGATATTATTTAGCCATAAAAATGAAGTATTGAAACATGCTACAATGTGAACGAAACCTGAAAATTTGCCTAAGTGAAATAAATCAGATAGAAAGATCATATATTATATAATTCTATTTATATGAAATATCCAGAATAGGTAAATCCATAGAGACAGAAAGCAGATGGGTGTTATCAGGGGCTGAGGGGGAGGGGGAAAATGGAGAATAACTGCTTAATGAGTGTAGGATTTTCTTTTGGGATGATGAAAATGTCTATTACTTCACAAAGTTAGAACTAGATAGAAGTGGGGGCTGCACAATACTGTACGTGTACTAAATGCCACTGAGTTATACACTTTAAAACAGTTGATTTTATATTATGTGTATTTTACCTAAATAAACCTCAACAATTTACCATGACATTCTAATGGGAAAATAATATTTTCAACAAATGGTGCTGGAACAATTAGACATACCCACATGCAGAAGAACAAAGTTGGATCCCTTCCTTATACCTTACACTACAACTACCTCAAAATGGATTACAGACATAAAATGTAAGTGCTAAAACTATAAAACTCTTAGAATACAGGAATAAATCTTCATGATTAAATAAATTTTTAGATATGATATAAAAGGTACAAGCAACAAAAGAAATAACAGATAATTTGGACTTCATCAAAATTAACAACTTTTGGGCTCTAAAGGTTAGCATATCATCAAGAAATAAAAAGAATGAGAGTATATATTTGTAAACCATGTATCTGATAAGGGGTTAATACTAAGAATATGTAATAAACTCTTAAAACTCAACAATAAAACAACAAATAAGCAGATGAAAAATGGGCAAAGATTTTAAAAAGGTATTTATCCAAAGAAGATAAACAAATGGCCAATAAACACATGAAAAGATGCTTAACATCACTATCCATTAGGAAAATGAAAATCAAAAGATACCATTTCACAGCCACTAGGATGGTTATAACCAATCCAATGAGGATTGCAATTTTTCCACATCTTTGCCAAAACTTATTACCAAGGATGTGGAGAAATGAGAATCCTCATTGAATGGTAAAATGGTGCAGTTACCTTGGAAAACAGTTTGGCAGTTTCTCAAAAGTTAAACACAGAGTTTTGACCCAGCAATTCTACTCAAGAGTAATGAAAACATAAACCCACACAAAAACTTGTCGACAAAATGTTCACAGCAGGATTATTCATAACAGTCAAAAAGAAGAAACAACCCAAATGTCCATCAACTCAGAAATGGATAAATAAAATGTGATATATTCACATACGGAATATTTTTCAGCAACAAAAAGTAATAACGTACTGACATATGCCATAACATGGATGAACCTTGAAAACATTACGCTATGAGAAAGATGATGCAAGTAACAGCCACATATTATATGATCTCTACATAAAAAATGTTCAAAATAGACAAATCTATAGAGTATTAGTGGTTACCCAGAGCTGTGTGTGGTTGTGGGGGGAGGGTAGAATGGGAAGACTGCTAAAAGGTATGAAGTTTCTATTTTGGGGTGAAGAAAATGTTCTGGAATTACATAGTAGTGATGGTTACTACTTTGTGAATATGCTAAAAACTGCAGTAACAGCACAACTTAAATGGGTGAATTTTATGGTATGTGAATTATTTCTCAATAAAACTATTAAAAATATCGGCATTTTAAGAAAAATTTTAAATGTATATATCGAGAAATAACTACTCTTGAAAGAAATAAAGTCCAAAGATAAAATATTACTTATATATCAACTTATTCCAAATAATACTACTCAATTATGATGTTTAGCATCTTTCATGTCAAATCACTTGATAATATTTTAAAGACTGTTCATTTTATGGAGTCAAAGATCACTTCAGAGCAAAAAAAAAAAAGATTATTCATTTTAATAATGCTATAAGCTTTAAAGTATTAATTTTTATAGAAATAGTTATTCTATTTTGTTTACTGAATAATTTGAAATCTGCTAGTTTACTTTAAATTCAGTTTCAGAAGAAAAAATAACTGCAAATCTATGTTTTTGAACCTGTGAAAATATCAAAGCAATGATAACTGTTACAAACCCAAATAAACCAGTAAGCTAAAGAGACTCAAATTTTGATAATTATTTAATGTATTCTAATTAATGCATTAATTAGAGGTCATGCCATCACTGGCAAATAAATCAAAAAGGTATTTTTAAAAAACATTATTGAAAACTTGTATGTTAACATTCTGAACACGCTTAACAACAAGCTTCACTAATTTCCCCACCATCTTAGTGAATAAAGTCTAAATGCTTTCATATTGTCATAAAACAAACATCAAAATTTGGCTTCTACTAATCACCTGCATCTCTCACCTGTCCCTTTACCATCCACCCTCTTTACCTTATGATGCAGTTACACCAAACTTCTGACTCTTGACCCAATACTACATTTCTTCTTTTGTTTATGCATTATGCATGTTGGTCTGTTAGCCATAATTTCCTTTCTTCACATGGCAAATTATTGCTCATCCTTCAAATTTCAAATCCTTTGTCAAACTTTTCCTATAGGCCCACAGAAAATCATTTCCTCTCCTATGTAGGGGCACAATCTCAACCCTGAATTACTACACTTTTCTTTTCACTGTTTTTTTGTTTTTGAGACAGAGTCTCGCTCTTGTCACCCAGGCTGGCCCAGGCTGGAGTGCACTGGCATGATCTCAGTCACCACAACCTTCATCTCCCAGGTTCAAGCGATTCTCCTGCCTCAGCCTCCCAAGTAGCTGAGATTACACGCGCTCGCCACCAGGCCCAGCTAATTTTTGTATTTTTAGTAGAGATGGGGTTTCACCATGTTAGCCAGGCTGGTCTCGAACTCCTGACCTCAGGTGATTCACCCGGCCTCCCAAAGTGCTTGGATTACAGACACTCGCCACTGCACCCACTCAAACTTTTGAAGTTGTACTGTCATCATATGGTATCTGTTTCCTATCATATTATAAGTATTTGATAGCCAGAGCTAGCCTACTGTATTGATCTTTGGAATCCTGATACCAAGCAAAATACTGCTTTTAGCATACAGGCTGATTTCTGCTGAATTAATAGCTTTGATACTCGTCCAATGTTTAATCCTTGGATAGCATCAATTTGCCTCAGTCACTTCACATTACAATTAGTGACAGTAAGTATTCTGAGATCAAATGGGGGTCAAGTATGAAATGTAGTACTTGGAAATAATCTTCCCTCATTCTTTTCAAGCTCTATGTTATAGCTTGAAAGAAGAAAATGAGAAAGAGAAAAAGAGGGAGAGCTGAAATCTGAGGAAGGAAAGAGAACAGATCAGAAGAATAGCTCAGAATCCTTGAAGCCAGGGAAGAGTATCAGAAAGCAATTAAGCCGTTTTAAAAGGGCTTAAGCTGTTCTCTCCCTCTAAAAGACAAGCAACATGGGTCAACAAAGGCAATATACTTACTAGTATTGCTAAACTTGAAATTAACTGGATAACTTGAGATTTCCTCATAACTTGCACAAAACATGAAAAGGCTGTAACTCAAACTCCACGTCCACTACCTACCAGTTGAGGGAAAATGAACACCTGACATCTCTGAGTTGCTCCTCATTAGTAACAACAGATTTCATAACACCACCTACTCCACAGGGCTACTATTACAACTTAACAGATATCACATGTATAACAGATATTAGCAAGACACTCAGGAAATGTTCTTCATGTTCTCTTTCCTCTGTCTGCAAACAGTGCTACAGAGGGGGGAAAAAACAAAACAAGACAAATACCTCCCAGCAGATTTTCCAATTGTTTTTTTCTCAGCTTTCGACCAAACTTTTCTCAACACTTAACACTGCTAACCCAATAAATTCTGATTCTCAAACCTGCTGGTTGATTTTTCATCACTGTTCACTAAATTTTTTTCAAAGCTGGAGAGCAATCCCACATAAACACACAAAAATCTCACAAATAAAGGGAATAAATACCACTGAAACGCTTAAGAAGTAGAGCACTCCAAATCGCTACTTTACTAGACACTTAACATGTAATCCTCATACCAGTGTCAGCCACTTTCTTTTACCTCTGTACATATGAAAGAAATTATTGCGACTGGGTAGGGTTTAAAAGAATAAAATTAAAATTCCTTCTAAAGCTAGACCTTCTTCCCTTTCTCCCACCACTAAGAATGTTTCTTTAATTTGCAACCAACAAAAATACCATTTTAAAAAACCATGAATAGAGAACACCAAGATTCTAGTAAAAATGTCAGTAATATAGTCCTATTTTGTGGAACAGAAAAAAGACAGGAGTAAGATCACATGTAAGTTTAACACTGTAGTGACTACTGTCACGTGCCCTTCCCATCTACTCCAGTGGTTTATAGTCTCACTAGATAGGAAGACACCCTCCTTTTCATACTCTTCCGCAGAGAGACCTCAGTTTGAATCCCTATTCTGCCTGCTGACCAGTTGTGTGATCACAGACAAATGCTACTTAACATGTTCAGGCTGCAGTTAATTCATCTGTAAAACAGAGTTGATTATTTCTGCCTTGCAGACTGTTAAGAAGAACAGACAAGAACACAATCTCAATGCTGGTAATGACAGCTAATCTTTCTGAACGTTTAACATTTGCCACACACTTTTCTAAGCATTTTACAAACAGTATCTTCAAGCCTTAAAACAACTATATGAAATTGTTACTATAATTATCACAAAGCTAAAAGGTGAGAAAGTCGGGATGTGAATCTAGAAAAACTGACACAAAAACCAAGGGAGAGATACTAGCTCCATACTGCTAAGACAGGCGTTCAGTAAGTGCTAAAAACGTTAGGTATTATTAAAATCCAACTGCCTTAAGGGCTCACGCCTTTTATAATCCCAGCACTTTGGGAGGCTGAGGCGGGTGGATCACGAGGTAAGGAGATCAAGATCATTCTGGCCAACATGGTGAAACCTCGTCTCTACTAAAAATAAAAAATTAGCTGGGCACAGCGGCATGCATCTGTAGTCCTAGCTACTCAGGAGGCTGAGGCAACAGAATTGCTTGAACCCAGGACGTGGAGGCTGCAGTGAGCCAAGATTTCGCCACTGCACTCCAGCCTGGGCGACAGAGCAAGACTCCATCTCAAAAAAAAAAAAAAAAAAAAAAAATCCAAATGCCGTAAGAACTTAGGAATTCTTAATCTACAATATACTCAAGAAAAACAATGAACAAGACATTAGAAAAAAGCCATAAATGCTAATTTTTTTTTTTTTTTTTGAGATGGAGTCTTGCTCTGTCACCCAGGCTGGAGGGCAGTGGCACAATCTTGGCTCACTGCAACCTCGGCCTCCCAGGTTCAAGAGATTCTCCTGCCTCAGCCTCAAAAGTAGCTGGGACTACAGGCGTGCGCCACCACGCCCAGCTAATTTTTGTAGTTTTAGTAGAGACAGAGTTTCACCATGTTGGCCAGGCTGTTTCTCAAACCCCTGACCTCAGGTGATCTACCCGCCTTGGCCTCCCAAAGTGCTGGGATTATAGGCGTGAGCCACTGCACCTGGCCGCTCAATCTCTTTGATCTCTCTCTCTCTTTTCTTTTTTGGAGAACAGAACACATAGTCTCAAAGAATCTCCCCATAAATTACTTATTAATTTCAACAGGGAAAAGTAGTAACTTTATAGTGGAGAAATCTGGCAGATACCACCTTATTCAAATCATAAAAGTTAACCTCATCAATATGAGAACAAATTGACATCATGTGCCTCAGATAGGATACACTGAGAACACAACATGGCTTTAGTAGTAATTCTCTGAAAAGTGCATGATCTGAATCTAATCATGAGGAAACTTCAGATAAACCCACACTGGGGAACATTTTACAAAATAACTGGTCTGTACTCTCTGAAAATATTAAGGCAAAGAAAGAGAAAGGCTAATGAACTGTTGCAGAGTGAAGAACTCTAAATAAAATGACAACTAAATTCAATGCATGATCCAGATTGATCCTGGGCAATGAAAACAGCTATAGAAGATCTACTTGAGACAACTGAGATTTGACAATGAACTGTGTTATCAGATATTGTTGCATCAACACTCAATTTCTTGATAACTGTATTTTGGTTATGTAAGACACTGACCTTATGATTAGGAAACATACAATAAAGTATTGGGGTAAATCATAATGTCTCCAATTTACTTGCAAATGGTATAGAAAAAAATATATTGATAAAGAGAATTATAAAGCAAGTGTGGAAAAAATGGTTTGGGTAAAGTGCACATGAGAGTTTCTTTTACACTTCTGTGAGTTTGAAATTTTGTTAAAATATAAAATTACAAAAAAAATTGCAGAAACATAGATGGGTATTTACATATTTAATAGAGTAAGAAAAATTATTTCCCACCTGGCACCCCTAATTTTATCCCCTACGCATATAATGATTTGAATATTTTTAAATGCACAGGAAATAGAAATTTGTGGTTAAAATGACTGTAGAACAGATCTTCCCCTTTAGAACAGGAGAATCACGGTCACATATAATAACTTGAAAGATCATCACTTATTGGTTCAATCTTAAACTATAGGTTGAGCATCCCTAATCTGAAAATCCAAAATCTTAAATGCTCCAAAATCCAAAATTTTATGAGGGCTGACATGATGCCACAAGTGGAAAATTCCACACCTGACCTTATATGACAAGTCATGGGAAAAACTGTTTCATGTACAAAATTATTAAAAATATCGTCAAGCCTGGCGAGGTAGCTCACGCCTGTAATCCCAGCACTTTGGGAGGTTGAGGTGGGCAGATTGCCTGAGTGCAGCAGGAGTTCGCGACCAGCTTGGGCAACGTGGCGAAACCCCATCTCTAAAAAAATACACCAAAGTTAGCTGTGCATGGTGGCCTGTAGTCCCAGCTACATGGGAGTTGAGACAGGAGGATGGCGTGAGCCCGGGAGGCCGAGGTTGCAGTGAGCCATGATTGTGCCACTGCACTCCAGCCTGGGTGACAGATTGAGACTTATCTCAAAAATAAAAAACAAAACAAAAACATATATAGTACAAAATCACTTTCAGTTTATGTGTATAAGTGTATGTGAAACATAAATGAATTTCGTATTTAGACTTGAGTCCTATCCTCAAGCTATCTCACTATGTCTATGAAAATATTCTGAAATCTGAAAAAATCTGAAATTTGAAACACTTCTCGCCCCAAGCCTTTCAGATAAGGTATATTCAGCCTGTATTAGAATTAACGGAGGAACTGAACTGCTTAATTGTTAGCAGTGTTCTACCTATCAAAGGCAGAAAAAGATATTAAACAGTTGGCAACACATAACCATACGCACAACTTCTTCAACTAGCAAGATATGTACTACTACTTCATGAAGCAGGAAAATAACTACAAATTCTGGGCCTTCTGAATACATGACAAGAAGAGCCAAAAGGACATCACTGAAACACTGTCCTATTTCTCTGTCCCTGTTATAAAATCCACATGGCTTATTTTGATTAGACTAAAGTAGCATGCAAAGCAGAAAATGAAGCATTATTCCTAAAACGATGCTGGAGCAATCATCAGCCAAAAGCTTCAGTCAGGACTCATTCTATTGCATGTGACATGGGAGGAAACGCATTTCTGAAGGAAGAATGCACTCTACTATCATGAAAGAGGTATTCTGAGTCTATTATTTACAACATGGCAAAGATGTCTAAAGGAGGAAAAACAAAGCAAACAAACACCTCATTTTATGTCACGCAACCTTCTATGATGCAAACCTCGTAAGTTCATCATGCTAAATCTTCAAAGACTCTTTTTTAAAAGGCTAAGTAAGACTGTGGAAATAAAAAGAAAATTTGAGCAGGAAAAGATCAAGAACTGGTGTAAAGCTAAAGCAGACCTGCTTCCTCATCCTCCTCCTCCTCTTCCTCATCATCGGAAGTTGATGACAAGGGAGTTGGTGCGGAGCTAGCTTGGTTATTAACATATTCACCATACTGCATGCCTGTAAAGTGGAAAGCACAAACATAAGAGTCAAACCAACAGGAAAGATGAGAAACAAAATTTTGACATTGCATTAAAAGTGAGAAAGAACTCTGACATTCCAAAGAACATTCCAACATGCATATTAATATTAGCAAATTTATTATCAAAACTAGAACCATTAGAAAATCTCTGCAAAGCAGTTTAGTAAAAGCAGCTTTAATATGAAGTGGCTTAAGTGTGAAAAGGTATATATCATGTATTGTACATTACACTGTTAGTATTTAGGAAGCTGAAATAATATTCTCTGAAAGGTTTACTGAGCTCTATATAAGTTTATCTTCTTTGACCTTAGGGCCCTCATACATTTCCTTTGGGATTCTGCATTTTTGGTGGGCAGTGATCATTTATAGTGAACTGATTTTGTACAGCATACAAAACACATACTTGGTACCTTCCTTCTGCTAATGTCACCTTGATGGTAACTCAGTTCCCATAACGGAAAAAGAATGACTGTCAAAGAAAAAAACTGTATTCAGTATAGTTCTCCGTTAACAGTGGATACTCTGGGAGTAGGGGGACAAGGGGGTTGCGGGACTTACTGTGACCCCACAAGTGTGACAATTACAAAAAAACTGAATTTTTTGAGACAGCCAGTCATGTCGGTATCATCTTGTTGCCTACATGTGAGTCTGAAGCAGGTGAATAAGACTGGTCCTGTGTGAAATATACCAACAGAAGGCAGATTCTGTAGAAAAGGGCACAATGAACTGGTATTAGTGACTGTATACACTTCTCTTTAAAAAAAGTAATTGGGTATCTCTATTATGTGATCTGGCAGAATCAGGACTTTAATCTTAAAAATGAAAACACTTCAAAAATAATAAACATCCTTGTACGGAAAATCTCATAGCTCTACTTTGAAAAAAAGAAAAAAGAAAGCTCAGAAACAAAGTGGGGGATTTTCAAGAACGCTTCCTAATATTGGGGGGGTACAATGAAACCCTAACTCACCAAAATCACATGGTAGTGCTTGAATGCTCTCTTTATTATTTTTCAGGTGACTAGCATACTTGATTAGCATGGATAAACAACTCATTTCTAGAGTAAGAAAAAAGCTACTAAAGAAAAAAATTAGAGTTTAGAAGCAAAGGTTAAACTGTAGATGAATGAATCTTTGATCTTTAAACTATGACTAAAAAGTCATGGAAAAATCTGCTAGCTTTGCTGAAATACCTTTTGATATCGGTAAAATAGTATCACAGATTCATCTGAGAAAATAAAAATCAATGTAAAATAGGTTCAGGTAATGCAAGAAACAAACTTAATATCTTGCAAAAACAAATTCAGAGGGGCATTTTCCTCTGACAAAAGCCCAATTAAAATGAAAATTTGAGCCAAGCACAATAGCTCATGTCTATAAGCCCAGCACTTTGGGAGGTTCAGGCAGGAGCATCACTTGAAGCCTGGAGTTCAACACCAGCCTGGGCAACATAGTGAGACCCCATCTCTGTAAAAAGTAAATGGTGCCCTGCTCTAGGTTGGGTATAGCACATACAGACTATGACAAACAGGGAGCTACAGTCAGAAAGGGGTTGACAGCCAAGTCGTCTATCCTAGGATAAGTGAATGACTATATGAGCTTCCTGAAGTGCCTCTAATTCAGATTCTCTTTAAGAGCCAGAATGTAGGTATGAGATACATAGGTCAACTACATAAGATGGTAAAATATGACATCCTTTCCCAGAGCTCAGCCTGGAACCCACTGTAGAAATGTATGTACATGGAGTAGCTACCTCTACCACCACCATCACCACCACAAATGTTACATCATAATTTATTCTATCTTAACCAGGGCTTCCAAGGTATAAATCTACTAAAACAAGAAACATGAAACACTTTATAGAATCTAACATGAGGTAGCACTGTTATTCAAAGGGCCCCAATATTTTAGAAAGAACATTTAGTTTAAATTACCTACCATTAAAGTACTTTCAGGCAAAACTTTCCAGGGGACTATATCCTTAGGGCTGCTTAATATTCTTCAGTGTTCCCTAGATACAGCTATACTAGGAATAAATCAAACTAATCTTAAAAGAACAAATCTCTTGTAGAGATTGCTTTTTAAATTCAGGAGTTCTGACTTCTGAGTAACTGCTCTCTTTCCTAAACTGGAAAGTACATACCAGAAGACTTCGAGGGTCCCCACAAAAGAATGGTTTTAAGGAAACCAGTTTTCAGATATAAATCCCTGTAAGTACTCTCATTCCTCAAACTTATCCACCTAACAAAGTGCCTGTGTTAATGACAACCTTTCCTTTACGTTACAAAGGAAACACATGACCTTAGCTTATCCTAATTCTTACCATGATACATTGCTCTAATGTATACAAGTCTCTCATTATACAGTACACAGTAAGAAATACCGAACAGAGAAGCAGCATGACATTATGGATAAAGATGGGGACTCTGGGTTCAACTTCAGGTTTTATCACTTACTACTAGTATGTCCTTGGGCAAGTTACTAACCTCTGTTCTTCATTTATATTATCTATAAAATGGGGTAACACTTCAAATGGTTGTGGTAAGGATTAAACGAGTTAATATATTTCACATGCTTAGAATGCTACACGACATACACCAAATACGAAATAAAGGTTAGCTATATCGCTAACTTTAAAAACATATTTTTGTGTATATTTAAATTATTTTCAGCTGTTCTTTTTAGGGCACATGATTAGAAAAAAAAAGAAACTCTCACCAACCTGACTAGTACACTCAGTCCTGCTATTTATTTATTTATAAGATAGTCTCACTCTGTTGCCCAGGCTGGAGTGCAGTGGCACGATCTCAGCTCACTGAAACCTCTGCTTCCCAGGTACAAGCAATTCTGCCTCAGCCTCCCAAGTAGCTGGGATTACAGGCCAGCTAATTTTTTTTTGTATTTTTAGTAGAAATGGGGTTTCACCATATTGTCCAGGCTGGTCTCAAATTCCTGACCTAAAATGATCCACCCACCTTGGCCTCTCAAAGTGCTGAGATTACAGGCGTGAGCCACCATGCCTGGTTGTAATTATTTTAAAACCAAATGGAATATTTTCTAGGACTACTAAGTGTTTTTAAGATATACTCACTAAAACTCACAAATAAAAAATTCTGTGATTTCTTTCAGAGTCAATGTGAGATGTGCAAGAAAATATTTTACAACATTTTTAAGATAAAATATAATATAGTCAATTCTTAATTATTTTATAAAATATTTAACACTTTCTATATCCTTTTAACAAAAAAGTATTTACCAACAAGTGAATCAACTAGTACTTAGTAGTATATGCTTTGACATGTTTTGAGGAGTGCTTTTGCCAATTAGGTTACATGGAGATATCATCCATAAAATAAATGGCCTTTATCGCAGCTTGATGTTTTTGACACAAACACATTTACAGGGTATGGTAGTCAGGCGCAGTGGCTCACACCTGTAATCTCAGCACTTGGGAGGCCCAGGTGGGAGAATCACTTGAGCCTTGGAATTCAAACCAGCCTGGGCAACACAGTAAGAACTCATCTCTGCAAATAATTTTTTAAAAAAATTAGATGTGGTGGTGTGTGCCTGTGGCCCTAGCTACTCAGGAGGCTGAAATGGGAATATTAGGGGCTCAAGGGTCAAGGCTGCAGTAAGCTGAGATCTTGCCACTGTACTCTGGCCCAGGCAACAGAGCGAGACCCTGTCTCTAAATAAAGAAATAATAAATAAAGGGTGTGGTAAGATATATTGGCCATGGTAGAGGGAAATTCAAAATATTTTGAGTAACTGCTGATAGAGTAAAACAAATACTGAATTTGAAGGCAAAAGGTATGCACTGGGCCTGGGTACCTATCCTACCGACTCTGTCGGTTTTAGGTAAGACATGTAACCTTTCTAAACTTCAATTTCCTCACTTATAAAAGGAAGAAAAGATATGATATGCTTGTTCCATGTGATGAGAAAGTAAGCCAGAAAAAGTTAAAGGAATTTGCAAATTACAAACTGCTATATGAAATAATAATGTTAACAACTATCTACCACCTGGAAAATAAAATCTAACAAACAATAATTTCTGACATGTAACTCAGAAGATTAAAAAGAATCAAAGCAAAATAAAGCAAAATAGAATGATACTGCTTTAGTAGAACTCTTCCAATATAATTCTAATCTATTTTATGTGAACAATGTTTCTCAGCAATTGTATGTATGAAAATAAAAACTGGGAATGAAATTGATCTGAACACTATCATATTCTAACAATGAATCATATGCAACTCAGATACAAAGTGGGGAGAGGACAGAGTCCATTCATTTCACTGAAAGATGTATTTCCAATAAAAACATACTTTAAATAAACACCAAAATTCATGATGTTTATGTTGTTTTGACCAATTTTATACCAACAGTAAAAGTTGTAATGAATGACCAGGGACAGTGGCTCACGCCTGTAATCCCAGCACTTTGGGAGGCGTAGGCAGAAGGATCACTTGAGGCCAGGAGTTTGACCAGCCTGGTCAACATGGTGAAACCCCATTTCTACTAAAAACATAAAAATTAGCCGGGCATGTTGGTGCACACATGTAATCCCAGCTACTCAGGAGGCTGAGACATGAGAACTTGAAGCTGGGAGGCAGAGGTTGCAGGGAGGGAGAGGTTGCAGGGACCCAAGATCATGCCACTGTACTCCAGCCTGGGTGACAGGGCAAGTCTGTCTCAAAAAAATAAAAACAAAAAAGAGAGGAAAAAAAAAGTTGTAATGATTGATGTCTTAATTCAAAAGAAAAAAATACTATTTAGAGACTTACAATCATAGATAATAAATTTTAGTATTTCAATTTATATGTTTTTGTCATGGAACAGCACAGTAGAGTGATAAAAGAGTTTCTACTTTTAAAATATATTACATTATTATATTAAGGAAAGAGGACATGCCTTCAAAGAGAAAAAAGAAAAATGTAAACTTTCCAAATGTTAAAGAAGGGCTACTTGTGTTTTTTGTAAAAGGTTGATGTTAGATATCATTCCAAAGGATACATTTGAAAGACTAATGTAATATCTCTGTTTTAAAAGTTAGCCAGCATATGTGTTAAAAATTACATAACTACAAGTAAATTTTTGATAAGAAATTTTAGCTTATCAACCTAAAAAATGTTCAAGTAACGTAGTTTAAATTTTTCATGAAAAATTTTAGATATCAATCTAAAATATATTCAAGTAGGTAGTTATAAAAAAAAAATTAGGGACTAGTCAAACAAAAATTTGATGTCTCCCCCTAAAAATAGGTAAAAAATGCTTAGCCTTGGGAGAACAACTAAGCAAAGGTGTCTTTGCAGCTGGAAGAAAAAAAGTTAATCTCTTTTTAAGTATTACCACTTTAGTAGGTCATATCAGGCCCACAGTAAACCCTATGCAGATGATATACTGCACAATTCCAAGAGGCTCCATTCATGCAATGACAATTCGCACCACCGTATGTGGTAGCCCTGACTCAATTAGGTTGTGTAGCCCAGATCTATCCGAAGACAAAGAAGTCACTAAGAGGCCATTCTTCTACTTAAGAAAACGGAACAATAAAAACTACAATTCAGATGTCTCTAGTATGATCTTTTCTGTTACTTAAGCAAGGAATTTATCTAGGATAAATCAGGAGTTTGTCAACAGCCAATGACAACAAAAATTCAGCCTTATTTTATAGAAAGAATACAAAACAGAGAGATCTGAGTTAAAAATCTTTTGCTTTGCTACTCTACTTATTAACTTGCAGTCTTGGGCAAGTTACCTAGCCTCTTTCAATCTCACTTTTCTCATCTGTAAAAAAAGGAAGAATATCTATGTCACAGGATTAATATGTGAATTAATGAGATATAAAGTATCTGGTATACCTAGTATGTACAATAAAGGCAGCTTATTCTATTTTCAAAATATATTTTAATAGAAAAAGAAGAAACGTAATTGTTAAGTGGGCAAACCATTTACAAAAAAATATTTATAAAAAGATGGTAGGATGGTATTTAAAGTAAGATGGTCAAAAAGAAAATATGACAGGAAGAAAGAAATCACCAGGGGTAATGTAAAAGGTCAAAAAAAAAAAAGCAAAATATTTAAGAAATGGAAGGCAGTCATCAATGTAAAAGAAAAACAAGAAAATACACCATTCATTTAGTTAGGGCTTTGATCTATCCTAAAAGCTTTTTTGATTCGTGATAAACAAAACTACTACTGGCCCTTCATTTTGAAGGCAAATACTTTTAAAAACTAAATTCTATTTCCAGTATACCCACTGGTTTGTTGAGAATCAACAGACACTCTTTGGTGCTGTAGTTCCTTTTCCTAAAAAACCAAGTAAGAAAATGTATAATGTATCATCTGATCAACTGACAGAAAGGTCTCTGCTGACCACACAGAAACTCAACAGATATAAGCATGAGATCACCCTAGGAATTTATCATGCTTTTTTTCTTTTCTCAGTTTCAAACTATAAGAAGATTCTTTATACTCAAGATTAGGAGCTGTCACTACATAGTGAGTATAGTCCCTAAAATAATACAATGGTTGCTCTGGAAATACAAACTATAGATTCTTGAAAAAACTTCAATCATCTCTGATCAAACAAAAAACGCCACATATTAACCTGAAACATCACTACTTTGGAATTTTAGCCAAACAGGAGGGGAAAAAAAACTGCCAAAAGAAACAACATGGGGAAGCAGGGTCAAAACAACACATTTTATCACCCTTTACTTACATAACACATGGAGAATATTAAACAAACAATAAATCATATAGTTGTCAATGACGCAAGATAATGGGTTACAATTTCATTTTCACCCCCCTTCATTTGCAAAATTATGTCAAAGCTTATTTTCTATTATCAGTAACAAAAATCACAGAAATAATCAAATAGGATATGGAGAGTCACTAAATAATTGTCTTGGCTACTTTATCCTGAAAGAAACTATACTACCTTTAAAAAATAGGAAATAAATGTCCCATGACACAGGGATGAAATAATAAACCATTAGACACTGACACAATGAATAATTAGCCACAGAAACAGCTATAAAGACTCAAAAGATATATGAAGGACTGTGTAATTTAATAAACAGAAACGCAAAATACAAAATGGTATGTAATTATGTAAAACATATATGAGACACAGTAAGTTAATATTCCGAAAGTTGTGTTTGGATTGAGATTATAATTTTTTTCCTATCTTCTATAAATTAGGATCCTACAGTTTAACTTTTTAAAATCAGCTATTCAAATACGTATGTGTGTCTGTGTGTGCATACAATAACAAATATCTCAAATACCTTTCTGTTGTAATAGCTCTGATGGCTGTGTAACTGTGGTCACAGGCTCAACTGGGTGATTTGCAGTGGGAGGTGTTCTTGTTGATGAGGATCCTGATAAAATAGTGGAAACTACTGGGCTGGACTTGGGAGGCTGAACATTTTGCATAACAGGACAGGATAAAGAATCTGCAATTGAAGATAAGAAACTATTTCATCCACAGAAACTTGAAATATATTTAAACAATATATATTACTATATAGAATAATGTATGTAATATATGACTATGTATTATAATTATATATAATAATATATATCACTAACAAAATACAGTTTATCTGAAGTTCTTGTAGAAACTTCAATAGCATCACATTTACCTAGTACATCTAGAAAAGAACGTGTTCCAAATGATTTTTTAAAAACTGAAAAATTACCCATCAAATGTTTTAATAAATTTTAATGACAATTTTCCTAAAATATTTCATAATCTTCCTTACCTTCTTAAACGAAATGAACTCAAACAACTTTTACTTACTAATGATCTCTATGAGCACTAATTATTGTACAGATTATTGTACTATGCAATGGTGACTCAGGTAAGGAGACAGAGGTTTCTGACTCTGCAATAATGTGGTCTCTGAATTCCATAAACACTTCCAGTATCAGTTCAGATCTCATTTTGCACTATAAACTGCCACTTCTCATTTGCTGTTTCTAACCAGATGCCTTATTTCACATGTAACTAAATAAGGGCCTAACCATAACATGAGGTTGAACTTCTGGAATAAAGTGTACATGACTCATCGTGGGTCTTTGTGACAGCTGCTCAAAATACCGAATGTCTCCTCGAAGGCAAAATCGTCCCTGGTTGAGAAACAATGGGTAAGTTATTGAAGATAATCTTCAAGATTATCCAACCAAGAGATAACTGAAAAACCTATGGTAAAAGACTAGTGGTGAGCAGTCACTATATACTGAATAAATCTACATACATATACCTGTACATATATGTATGTGTCTCTATGTATGGTGTGTGTGTATATATATATAAACAATCTTAGTTCTGGGACTGAAACAAATAGGAATATGGTGACAAAACAAAATGTGTTAAATATCCTAATAGTGTAAAAACAACATAAACGGGTATGAGGAACAGGGAAAGAAGGCAGAAGGTAGTCTAAATATGCTGACTGCTTCATCATTTTTAGTAGAAAGATAAACTGTCATTGTGGAAGACTGAAAACATCATCACAATATTTTATAGTTCCTTTCATTAATATGGAGTTTATTTTACCACCCTTTGAATGGGAGCAAACTGTGACTGGCTTTAATTGGCAGAAATAAAAGCATACAGGTCCCAGACCTTAAGTCTTAAGGAGCACCACAGCTTATGCCTTTCCACTCTGAAATGCTGCGTGGATCATCATATAGGGATGATCCTCCACTGGTCTAGCCACGTGGAGAAAAACCTAGGCACACCAGTAAAGTGTCTGCACCAACTGCTAGACATGTGAGTGAAGCCATCTTAGAATCTTCTAGTCCTGCAAATTTCCAGCTAAATGAATTCACATGAATGAGTTCAAGAAAAACCAGCAGAACTACCCAGCAAACTCACAGAACCAAGAAAAATAATAAATCATTGTTATTTTAAACCAGCAATAACTGACATTATCACTAAAACTGCCAACATAAAACAGATTAAAAATATTTAACAGTATACAAATAAAAACTGAGAAAGATATATTTATTTAAAATTAGGGTCAGGTGTGGTTGCTCATATCTACAATCCCAGCACTTCAGGAGGCCAAGGTGGGCAGATTGCTTGAGCCCAGGAGTTTGAGATCAGCCTAGGCAACATGGCGAAAGCCCATTTCTACTAAAAAACACAAAAATTAGCCAGACACGGTGGTGCGCACCTGTAGTCCCCAGCTACTCGTGAGACTCAGGTGGGAGGATGGCTTGAGCCCAGAGAGAGGAGGCTGCAGTGAGCCGAGATCATGCCACTGCATGTCACTGCACTCCAACCTGACTGAAAGCAGGAGACCCTGTCTCAGAAATATAAAATCAATCATATCAGTATGTGTATATACATGCATCAATACACATGAATATATATAAAGCATAATACTCATGAACTCAGCATCCAATTTTGAAAATAAAACATTTCCAATACTGCTGAAGTTCTCAATATGCTCCTCACAGAAAACATTCCCCTGCCCCCTCCTGAATCATGTTTATTGTTCTCGTTTCTGTTTTCAAATAGTTTACCATATATATATGTATCCCCCAGACATTATTTTTGCTTGTTTTGTAAACTTTATAACAGTAACATACTGCATGTATTCTTCCGTATTTCTTGTGCTACATTCCTGGGATTCACTCATGTTAAGAGTGTAGCTCTATTTCATTTTTCACTGCGTTAGAAGTCCAACAGAAGAATATAATTTATTCATTCATTCATTCTGCTATTAATGGACTTTTATGTTATTTCCAATTTTTTGTTTTCACAAACAGTGCAGCTATGACTACTCATGCACTTGTCCCTGGCATAGATATTCAAGTTTCTCTAGGGCAAAGCTTCTCCACATATATGCCACAGCTCAAATATTTGGAGGTGTGCAGTAAGGGATATCAAATCCCTCAGCCCTGGGGACAGCCCTGGAGGAAATTAGGTCTTTGGCCTAGAGAGCAGACTAGTCTCTTTGTCCGGTATCTTAAAAAAAATATTATTTGCCATAAGAGGCATCCATCTAAAACAGGAAGGGGTGCTACTTTATGGCCTATTCCAAGTGTAGCCTACAAACTAGCAACACCTCATGTGGAAGCTTGTTAGAAAGTAGAATCTTAGGCCAAGCCATAAAAGACCTGGTGAATTAGAACCTACATTTAAACAAGATCCCGGGTGATACATATGCACAGTTTGATGAAGACTTCTCTAGAGTATATAGAAGAGGGATAGCTGTGTTGTGGGGTATGGTTATTTTCAATCCACCAATTCAAAATTTTCCTAAAATACAAATGAATATACCCTCCTACCAAGAGTGTCTAAGAGTTTCCTGTTACTCCATGTCCTCACCATTCTTGGTATTGTTAGACTTTCTATTTTTTACCCATCTGATACTAGGTATAAGAAGATATCCCGTTCTAGTTTTAATTTGCTTTTCACTGTTTATTAATGAGACTGAGTATGTTTTCATTTCATCTTCTGTGCAATGCCTATTCAATTACTTTTCTTTTGGTTGTTACTCTTTTCCTTATTAATTTCTATGTAGCACTGTGTATTCTGGGTAAATACCGTAAGTATACATATTTTTTCCCAGTTCACAGCTTGTGTTTTGTTTTTCTTCATGTTGTCTTTCAATAAAGAAAAGTTTTAAATCAGAAATGAGTTATCATATTTACCCTTATGGCTAGCATTACGTGCACTGTCCTTAAAAACTCCTTCCCTACTCCAAGGTTCTAGGGAGCGTCTCCTATATTTTCTCTGAGAAGTTTTAAAGTTTTGCCTTTTTGCATTTACACATTTACTTAATCTGCAATTAATTTTATACATGGAGACTTTATCCTTCAGATTAAAGCTAAAGTATTACTTCCTTAGGGAAGACTTCCCTTAGGCGTCATGACTAACAGGCTAAATGCACCTAAAGTAACGCTCCCAAGTACCATATACCTTTGCTTCATGGTACTTAAATAATAACAGGAATTTTACATTTGTTTGTGTTTACTTGGATATTTGCTTCTCTAAGTGAATTGCAAATGTTATAAGGATAGCATTTACTCACTATTTCATCTCCCAATACTACAACAACTTGTGGAACATAGTTGGCTTTCAAGTATTTGTTGGAAGAATGGAGATAAGGTCTACCAACATTAAGGACTAGAGAAGAATGCCAACCAAGAAGCTGCTCCTTTCACAAAGGGAATTTGACAAAAGACACAACACATAAAACTGGAACTATGCAAAATGCACTGCTGCACTGTTTAGTTTCTGAGTTGTGATTCCTGAGAGAAGGAAATCATGATTCAAGAATACATTGTTTTTGATAATTAAGTTAGTTATTCAGTTAATTTTTTACTTTTACTCCTGGGGGTCAAGTGATCCTTCCGCAGTGGCCTCCCAAAGTGCTAGGATTATAGGATGAGCCACCATGTCCAGCCTTTAGTTATTTCTCAGTAACTCCTTAGTTCCCTGTTAGTTACTTAGAATTCACTTCCTCATGCATAACACATATGAGGATTAGGTATGTAGATAGCCTCTGAAAAGAATATTCCTTTATTAATATAATCCTATAAAAGTAAGCCCTATCTTAATTAATTATGCATAAGATTCTTTTTTTTTAACATCCCATTTTCTAAGGAAAAAACTCTCAATCTTTCCACGGTGTCTGATTTTTTTTTTTTTTTTTTTTTGAGATGGAGTTTACCTCGTGTTGCCCAGGCTGGAGTGCAATGGCACGATCTCAGCTCACTGCAACCTCCGCGTCCTGGGCTCAAGTGATTCTCCTGCCTCAGCCTCCCCAGTAGCTGGGATTACAGGCATGTGCCACCACACCCAGCTAATTTTTTGAATTTTTAGTAGAGATGGGGTTCCCTCATGTTGGTCCGGCTGGTCTCAAACTCCTGACCTCATGTGATCTGTTCGAGCTAGAAATTTTAAATCATCTTGTATTATTTTTCCTTCATAAACTGTATCAACAAATCCTTGAAGTCATCTCTCTCATCTGTCCTCTGTATAAATGAATCCAGCCTAAGTTATCATCCTTCATCCAGATAATTGTAGTAATTTCTTTCTAGCTGGTTTTCCTGTTGTAGATTCTTCCTTCTCCAGTTATCTACTACACTGTTCACAGAAGAAAGTTCTGAAACACAAATCTGATAGTGCCACCACCTGGCTTATAAACTTTCAATGGCTGCTGATTACATATAGGACAAGGCATATGTCCTTTATTAATTCTTCTCACCTATCCAAATGCCACAGTCCAGGAGAAATTGAGGTTGATATTCTGGAGAAAGGATAACTGCTAAAGCCCAAATCTGAAGTCAGTGAACACAAAGATGGATATCTCATCTTCTGAACTTGGAGGAGAACATGTAGAAAAATTTACAAGTAGTGGGCACAAAGTTGAAAAAAGATGACAAGGTTCAAGAGTATCTTTAGAAAAACTGAAGGAGTAAGAACGTAAGGGAGTAAAATTACGCTATTCCCATAACTCTGCAATCACACAAGTTTCTAAAACTAAAAATAGTCTCTTGCACTGCACTACTTGTATTTTGTATGAGCATTTTATTTTTCCAATGCAGCTGTCTCATTTATTTCTTATTTATATTTCTATGTCCAAACAATCATGTCCTACGAGGTATTTGCTTTTGCTTTCCCTCAAGCACATTACCACCCAGAGATGACAGATACAATATTAACTCATCAGTGACTGTATCTTAGTGTCATGTGTGTAGTCGACTTTTATTCAAGAATTATATACCGCTTCTTGGCCTTTTGGCTAAAATCAAGTGTGAAGAATTATATAAATGCTTATTTTTACTCAAGTAGCTTTTTAAATGCTTTTGTATAAAACTGTGCATTACAAAGCAGCATTAATCAGACACTACTATTTTATAATATGCTATCAAGATGTGGTTTTTATTAAGCAAGAAATATTCAAAATAATTCATTTTAATCAAAATTTTTTCTGGCAAAATTCTACATCTTAGCAACAAGACTTATCTTGCTAATCTTTAAAAGTATGTGCTTTTTAAAACAAAGAGATACTAAAGACAAATGAAGAAAATGATTTTAAATGAATCTATAGAGTTTTGGTACTCATCTTGCTGTCACAAATGGGCATCTTTACATCCCCAAGTCACACTCAGGCAACTTCACCTCAAACTAAGAAAGAGCTTCTGTACTTATTATCTATTACAATTTTATACTAAATTACTTGACTATACTAGAGATTCACCTACAGCGATTGTTTAAAACGTTTTAAGTGGCCTAATGAAACGACACCTTTTAAACACTACCCAAAAGTGCAACCTAAGTTAACAACTAATGTAGCGCTCAAAACATACATACTTGGAATGGACTTTTTTTTTTTTGAGACAGAGTCTCACTCTGTCCCCCAAGCTGGAGTGCAATGGCGTGGTCTTGGCTCACTGCAACCTCTGCCTCCTGGATTCAAGCGATTCTCCCACCTCAGCCTCTCGAGTAGCTGGGACTACAGGCATGTGTCACCACACCTGGCTCCAGAAAATTTTTGTATTTTTAGTAGAAACGGGGTTTCACTATGTTGGCCAGGCTGGTCATGAACTCTTGACTTCGTGATACACCCACCTTGGCCTCCCAAAGTGCTGGGATTACAGGCCTGAGCCACTGTGCCTGGCCTGGAGTGAACTTTTTAATAAAATAATTGAAGTTTCAGTACTGAATTATAATGTACTATGCTTTTCTAAAATAAAACAAATGAGGTAATATTTAAAGGTCCCCTTCAGTCTGTGTTTTGAATATGAATTCATTAACTGCCTTAAAATAACAGTATGTATCCATCTATCATCATATTTTTGATAGTCGCTTAACTCAGGTTTACACTTTTGCATCTCCAACTCTACAAAATGACTGAGGACTTTTAGTATATCTGAAAATGAAGTTGGTATAATCAAGTATTAAAAAAGGTAAACATTTCTGTCAATTATTCAAAGGTTGAATTTCACACAAAACTATGTTTAATACCTAAGATTCTCACTTTAAGGTGAAAATATAATTTGAATGTCGAAAGCAATTATGTTGCCTGCCTTTCTAGAACATTAAACTCAATATTCCCATACCCTGTACATAGTACAAGGTACTTTTACCTAGGCTCCCCAAGACATTGCAACAAACTCACAGGTTTCCAAGGAATATTTTAAATTGTCAAGAAAAAGTGATATGTGTCAAATACCTTATGAACTACTACTAAGTTACATGGGGCACTTGAAAAATATTGAAATATATCAACTGAGAAAGTTTGCGAACTTCAGCAATATTTAATTTTAAAGTAGATTTTTAAAGTAATCTCTATTTCTTCTAAAATGGTAAAGCACGTGTCATATTAACCTGAGATATATTTGTCAACCTCTGAACTTCGATTAAAAAGTAATTTACCAATCTAAAGGCAGAAGAAAACTCCATTTCTGAACACAAATTAACTTCTAAAATATATTCATCATGGCACTCACAATACAGTACTAAGATTAAAAGAATGAAAAGATATCCCGCCTTTCTGCCTACAGGCCCCATTAGAGCAGTTATTTAAATAGAGAAGAGTTTTGTAATTTATTCTCCCCCCTTTATTTAATATTTTTTTAATGATAGGCCTTTCCCAATTATTTGTTCTATTCATTAGGCAAGTGACCCCATATTTCCCTGACACATCTCAATATTAATTGGTTCCATCCAGGGTGCTATTACCACCTCAGGATTAACACAGGAATTACTTGTATTTCCTTTGTCATGAAAGTCACAAAATCCTTAAGTTGAAAGGACGTTAGGATAAGTGGATCTGCAAAAGGAATGCTGAAAGCAGAGAGGAAAACAGACTTTCTAGAAGACAGAAAGCCCTGGTTGTGAGCAAGACAGAAGAAATTGACCTCCAGGCCAAGCTCTGTTTCTACCATTAATGACCACAGGCAATTCAACTTGGATAGCCTTCTTCATTTGTAAAACAAAAGGATTACAGTAAAATTTAGATCTGTTTCACAGCATCACTTAAGACCTAGTTAGAAATAGGTTCTCAAGAGTACCCTGGAGATTCTATTCTAGCTCAGTAAATTGTAGTTGAAAATCACAATCTGTGCAAGTGATTCTGGTAGACGGCCAGATTTGGGAACTGCGAGACACTTTCAGTTGACTCACCCAAGTCAGTGCTAACTCCCTTCTTTCTTGCATGCCTCTACTATGGATGCTAAAAAAGGCTCAATATTCATTTTCCAGCCTTCCCTGAAGCTAGGAATGGTCTTTTAAACAGCTATAGCAAATGATCTGTAAAATGAAGTCTGTCAATGCCACTATCCAGTCCCCCTCTCCTCCCTTTCTTCCTGCTTTTAATTCTGACTTAATGTCTATAGGCACAGAAGCATCTTGTTTCTATAACCTACATGCTAAGAGTGGCAGAGTAGAAAGAGAAAAAAGGATACCAAGAACACCTGGATCCACTGCATCCACCTAAACTAGTGATGTGAGGAAAATACCCCCCTTTTTTGTTTAAACTACTATTAGTTGCTTATAGCTGAAAGCACTTCTAAACGACATAGCAATGAAAGAGTAGATGATCTCAAATGTACAACTCAGGTCTAATATTAAAGTTCTAATTTTAAATAATCTAATTGTCCAGAGAAGGATACCTTTCTACAACACCTTTGATGCACGGCTACCCAGACAATGATACAACATGTAAAGACACCATTTCGAAAGTTACCACAGCTTTACCAATTCCCATTTTTTACATACATTTTCATTGGGTTCAAGAGTAGATTCTGTTAAATTCAAGTTTGCAAGCTGAATTAAAATGAGTGTATCTATGGAAACACTATACTTATCCTACGGAAACACTGCACAGTCGTCTCAGCTACTTGTGGGGCTGAGATGGGAGAATCGCTTGAGCCCAGCAGGACGAGGCTGCCGGGTGATAAAAGTGAGACCATGTCTCAAAAAAAAAAAAAAAAAAAAAAGCTATGCCTTACATACATTTTAAATGAACAAATTTAACAATGCCTTGGTTTGGAAGGTCAGAAAGGCTAAATACCAGGGTACTCTTCATGCATCTTCCTTTCCCTTCCCCATCTTTCAGCCTAACTTACTAATCTGAAAATGAGAAACACCGTTTACATGCAGGAAAGACACCTTCTGCAGGAGTCGCTAACAGGCCTAACTTGAGGAAACCAGTGCACTGCTGCAAGTCATCCTTTTTTCTAAGTTCAGCTCTGGCTAAAAAAACAACTGTCCCAAGGTTGAACTAGTATAAAACAGAAAACAGTGGCCAACATATCCTCAAAATAAACCCCTCCATTTTGCCCTGTATCTAATTCACACTAAAGACAACAATTGCAGATATATAAAATGCATCAGTAAATACTGACTGACCATGTCAAGGAACCAAGCTAGACAAGGCAGATGGTTGTGTGGCTAACTGGGAATGGATGAGAAGAAAGGGTTCAAAGAGATGCTGCAAAAAAAAACACAATAAATTGAGCAAACTTCCAATTTTTTCTATTAGGCAATACCACCTTTAACCTTCATGTAAATAATAACTTGATTGGGAATGTACTGATTATCAAACATGTCTTGGTGAACTTTTCATTTAACCTACCAGTAATTGCTGGGCTATTGTTCGCTACAGCCAGGGATCCCGTGTGGTTTCGGATGAGATTGTCTTGAGTCGATGGAAGGCCTGGAGCTGACCACGTTAGAGTATTGTATCCTGAAAGACTTTGCTGCTGGTGGTGCTGTTGTGATGGTGGAGGAGGAAGTGGTGATGGATGGCTGATAGCTGTATTTTGACCAGAGAATGAATTATCTTTAACTGGCCTAACAGTCGGAGCATTCTGTGAGGTAAACATTTGCCCATATGTATCACCAGCAGGCAGAGAGGGATATGAGACACTAGGATACGCAGCATTAGAAACAGTTGACATAGCATAATGACCACAAGTAGAGGGAAATCCCTGAGAAGCAACAGAAGAGTTGGCAGAGTACATGGCTGGACTATTGTAGTGATTCACGAAAGAGGAGTACGGTTGGGAGGCACTCGTATGCAAATGGGATGCTGATGATGCAGCACCTTGAAAAGATCCTGGAGTGGATCCCACTATATGAGGGGCAGGAAGACCCCTGCTGTACATCTGCTGTGCTCCTGGCTGTTGGTTCACTGTGCTAGGAGTCACCACATTTTGTGTTGGTACTGTATAGAGAGCAGAGTAGTAATCGCCACACTGGGTATCCAATGGTAATGAGGTCATTTTCCCAGGTCCTTGAGAGTAATGTCCTGAGGGAGCAATATAGTTTTGTTGATGCAATCCATATCCAGATGGAACCTGCATTTGATTCTGGGCTGGACCTGAAAAAGAAAAGCAAATATTTACAGGGATTGGTAAAGAGATAACTAATTTTTAAACACAGTCCCATTTAAATGTTGACCCAATTAACTTTCTTTTCCATAATCCCAACTTATCACAAAAGATATACACTGTTATAGACCCGTTATGGTAGCCAGCCTCCAACATGGCCCCAATGATCCCCACCTCCTGTTATTCATACCCTTGGGTAGTTAGTCCTCCCTCCCAATGTACCAGGACTGGTCTGTATGAACAATAGCATACGGCAGAGGTGATGACACGTCTCTTAGATCACTCAGTCTGAAAGAAGCAAGCTCCAAGCTGTGAACAGCCCTATAAAGAAGCCCATGCAGTGAGGAACTTAACTCTGGCAAACAGCCAAAGAGAAACTAAGATCTGCCAACAACCACGACTGAGCTTTCAGGCAGATCCTTCAAACTCAGCAGAGCCTTGAGATTCAACTATATCCTAGCTAACAGCTTATCTCATGAGAGACCCTCAACCAGAACCACCTAGCTAGGCTGCTCCTTTATGTTCCTGAGAAACTGTGAAATAAATTGCTGTTTTGTTAAGTTTTGGGGGTATTTTGTGATGCAGCTATCAAACTAACATACCCAGCCTGGAAGAAGTTTAAACTTTTTTTTTGAGACAGGGTCTCGCTCTGAAACCCAGGCTAGAGTGCAGTGGCATGATCATGGTTCACTACAGCCTTGTTCTCCTGGGCTCAAGCAATCTTCTCACCTCAGCTTCCCAAGTAACTGGGATTACAGGCATGCACTATGGTGACCAACTAATTTTTACTTACTTATTTTCTACAGATACGGGCTGTCACTGTGTTGCCCAGGCTGGTCTCCCATACACCATTGCCCAGCTATGTTTTTAAATTTATTTTTTGTAGAGACAGGGCCTCACTGTGTGCCCAGGCTGGTCTTAAACTCCTGGACTCAAGTGATCCTCCTCCCTCAACCCCCCAAAATGCTTGGATTATAGGCATGAGCCCCTGCACACAGTAAAAACTTTTTTAGTTTTTTTTTCCTAACTATAAAATTAACAATATAACCACTGTAGGAAAAAATTCAAACAATGAAGAATATAAAGCAAAAATTTCTGCCTAGTAGCTTATATCCTATTTCTGAGATACAGTTACAGTTAATGGTTATGTATCCTTTGTATATCCATGTATCTATGTAATGCACATGTAAGCATGTATATAATTTACTTGATTTTTTAAACACACAAAAAGGATATTACAGTTCTGCAACTTGCTGATTTTACTTAATATATGCTGAATATCCTTGTGTTACCATATATAAATCCTCATTACTTTTTTTTTTTTAATCTGTAACAATTGCCAGTTTATTCCTCTGGCTAAGAGATCCAGAGGTAATGTGAGGTTTACATTTCTTTTTTCATCAGGAGTTTAAGTGCCCCCATTGCCCTCATAAGCTGGTTGCAAATTATCTGACTCTAACTTGTAAAAAAAAAAAAAAAATCCTTAATTCTTTTTTGTGCGAGGCACGTGTTCATTAAGAAATACATATAAGCAAAAAGAGAAAAAAGAAGAAAACCAATAAAACTTCACACCACACAGAAATAAACTTGGTTAAGTTTTTCATATATGTTATATGGATGTATGCATACACACACGCACACACACAAAGTTTGGAATTTTATCCTACATATGTGAGCTGATATTAAATATGCTGCTTTGCCATAACCTGTTATGCTTTACTTTACAATATGGAATGAACATATTTCCATGCAAATGTGTGAAAGTTTCTAATTGAAAAATAGACCTGGAAAATGGGTCAAAATCCAAAATCCAATGAGATGCTGGAACTAAGGAAACTACCTAAAATAAAGTTTCATCAGATGATTAAAAGTAAGATAGAGGTCAAAGATACATCAAAAAATGCTAACAGAAAGAAAGCTGGGGCCAGATTTTAACATTAGGCAAAAATGAATTCAAGGCCTAAAGCACACAGGATAAGGATGGCTCCGTGAATGTCTTTGCTTCCAATGCATCATCACAAACTTGTTTCTCACTCTTCTTATCTCTTCCCTAAGCCTTTCAAGCTCATCTTCTCCTCTTATCATTCCTTCAGGGTCCAAATGCCTAACGGGTGTGTCCTCTTTAAATCCCTGGCCAGGCTGAGTCGGCCCTCCTCTGGGGTTTCCTTCTGCTTCCTGGCTTACACCTTCTTCAGAAGGTTGAGGATTTCCTTCTGCCTCCTGTGGTACATCTTCCAAAGGGTGGTCTTCCTCGGCCTTTGGCATGTCATTTTCTTCACAAGACTTTTGCATATTGAGTAATTTTTATTTCGTTTTTGAATAAAGTAATCCTGCAGGGATTCAGGGGATTTTCCTCTCTTCCCTCACCTCGATTTGTGTCGCACCCAAAAAACCAAATATCCTGAAAGGAGCTTGAGCACTTTTCTTCTTCTCCAGCAATAGTGAGCTCCATTATTCTTTAAAAAAATTTACATATAGTACTTCATTGTAGAGATGTAACATTATTTACCAAATCTCCATTGATGAATATTTATCTTGGGGATGAAATATAATTTATATTTATGAGGTCAACTTCCGTGATGAAGCTATAAGACAAATTTCTAGAAGTCAAACTGGAAGTTCAAAAGGTTTATGTTTGACAGGGTGTGGTGGCTCACACCTGTAATCCCAGCACTTTAGGAAGCGGAGGCGGGTGGATCACCTGAGGTCAGGAGTTCGAGATCAGCATGGATAACATGATGAAACCCCGTCTCCACTAAAAATACAAAAATTAGCCAGGCGTGCTGGCAAGCACCTGTAATCCTAGCTACTTTTTTTGAGATGGAGTCTCACTCTGTTGTCCAGGCTGGAGTGCAGTGGCATGATCTAGGCTCACTGTAAAACCAAATCTCCTGCCCCAGCTTCCTGAGTAGGTGGGATTACAGGTGTATGCCACCACGCTGGCTAATTTTTGTATTTTTAGTAGAGACAGGGTTTCACCATGTTGGTCAGGCTGGTCTCAAACTCCTGACCTTGTGATTCGCCCGCCTCAGCCTCCCAAAGTGCTGGGATTACAGGCGTGAGCCATCACATAGAGCGGCAAATATCTCTTAAAAGGTCTACCAATTTATACCTCCCATCAATAATGCTTTAGATTGGCCAGGCTCGGTGGCTTACGCCTGTAATCCTCCTTTGGGAGGCAGAGGTGGGTGGATCACCTGAGGTCAGGAGTTCAAGACCAGCCTGGCCATCATGGTGAAACCCCATCTTTAAAAAAAAATAAAAAAAAATAAATAAAATAAAATAATAATAATAATGCTTTAGATTGCCTCATTGTCCCAACACTGAGTCTACTTCAATCTTTGCCAATCTGAAAAGTGAGAAACATTTCAGTTTACAGTCATTAACTTTCAATGATGCTGAGACCCTCATTTGGGTCTTTGTCTGCTGTTTGCTTTTCTTCTACAGCATTGTGATTTCCTTAATAATTTTTAACTGTTCTCACACAGTAGAAAATTAGCCTAATGTTATGTGCTGTAAGTATTCTCCCCAGGTTACTGTTATGTTTTGACTTTGTTCACAGTATCTTTTGCTACAGTTTCTTGATCATTACGTAGTAAAATTCTTTTTTATGCTTGACAGATTTTTAAATCATACTTAGTAGAGGCTTCTCCATATCAAGATTATAAAACTACAAAACTATGTTTTATTCTGATGTTTTATACTTTCATTTTTATATATTTATGTCTTTGATAATAATGGCATATATTTATTTCATACCAACAAAACATTAATCCTAATATTAATCTTATTAATATTAATGTTATTAAATAACTACATTACATGCCACTCACTGTTCTAAATGCTTAACATATATTAACTTCTTTAATCCTCTAAAGCAAATAGTATTATACCCATTTATCAATAAGTTAAATGAGGCACAAAAGTTAATATGTTTAACACAGTTACATGCTTAGGAACTAACTGGGCTGGAATCTGGCTCAAGTTCATGCTCTTAACCAATGATCTGCTGCCCCTCACCACAAATGGCTAACTGTTCCAACAATGGAATTCTAGTCTTAGTTGTGATTACTTTTCTTTGGGTTTTGGGCAAATCTTAATTACCTTGGAATCTAGTTTTTCTGTCTTGTGGAAGGAAACAGGCACCGGTGCCATTATCTCAAATGAAAGGATAATGTAACAGAAAACTAACAAGCCGTTTTAACTCCACTGACACAAGTACATAAAGGAAGTGCACTATACTCTTTGACACAATAATGTATTAAAATATTTGTTTATAAAAGAGGTAAGAATAAAGTGTACATTTTCTTTTTTTTTTTTTTATTAAAAAATATGGAACGCTTCACGAATTTGCGTGTCATCCTTGCGCAGGGGCCATGCTAATCTTCTCTGTATCGTTCCAATTTTAGTGTATGTGCTGCCGAAGCGAGCACTAAAGTGTACATTTTCTAATTGTTTTAATTTCTACTAAATAATGCAATGGAATCTTCATTTCTCATCATGTAATTATATTCTACGGCCATCATAAAGATAACTTACACAGTCAAGCTGCAAGGGAAAAATATCTACGTTCCTCCTATAATTCCAAGAAGTATAGAGATCCAAAATACTGATAACACTATTTTACCAGGTGTATAGTTCACTTCTTACAGATTCTTTTACATGGTCATAATTCATCTGAATTTATTTAATTAAGGAAATGAAGTGTATTAGAAATCTTTCATGAACAGGACAAAAGTAAAATGTTGTCCTCCTTTCTCCTATTTAAACACATTAAAAGATGGATGTGCTACCTTTCACTATAGCGTCAGAAAACTCTCCACTAGTAGAATTTATCAATGAAGAGTCAACTTAGATTTAGAGAAATCTGTTTAAATATCTACCCATTTAATGACTGACTTGGCATATCTATGCTACATGAGCTGAAAAGAGAGAAATAATCATTATGTCCCAACCATTCAAATGTCATTCTTTAAAAAATAACAGGAATGTTCTATCTGCTGAAATTTATCAAAAGTGAGTTACCCACCAATAAGTCTATTTACTTTCTAGCCTATCAAAGAAAGATACTTACTCTGGGAAAACATGGGGGCGGGAATATCTAACATAACTAAGTATATGTGGATGCTTACCATTCCTTACTTTACATCAAGATCTAAATGTTACAAATGCATAAAAAAGTATCTGAAAGTAATTAAAATTAATAAAAAGAGATAAATGTATATCATTTTTAACATGTATTCAGTATTTTTAAATTACTGAGATATTTTGCTTTTTTTTGTACTATTTCTTTCTTTCTTTTTTTTTTTAAAGATGGGGTTTCACCATGTTGGTCAGGCTGATCTTGAATTCCTGACGTCAGGTGATCCGCCCGCCTTGGCCTCCAAAGTGCTTGGATTATAGGCGTGAGCCACCAGGCCCGGCCTTTTTGTACTATTTCTTCAAAAATCATTGTATATTTTACGCTTAGAGTACTTCTCAATCTGATCAACCATATGTCAAGTACTCAATCACTAGCCATGTAAAGCTAGTGACCACCACACTCGACCGTGAAAGTCTACAGCATATGTCTATGATTCCAGTTGTTTCTGCCTCTCATGACAGATTAAATGTTCAGCCCTCAGTGTTTCTCCCCCCTATTCTTTTCTAGTGTACCTGCTTCAAATTCTTTCCATATTTTATTTAAGCTCTATGGCTTCCAAATATTGTATTCCAAGAAAGAACTATTTTTCTAAGAGTAGAGCAACGCAGTGATTATGCACATATATACACATACGATGTTTAACTTATCTGAAGACAAAACTCCTGTAATTATTCATCTGTAATCTTTCTTGGAATTCAAAATGATTCTGCAGCATGTATGAAAAGACTGCTGTTATTTTAATACTTCTAAAATAGAGATAAAAGTTGTGGAGGAGAAAAGAAATTTATTATGCATATAGTCAAACTTTTGAAAAATAACTTTATCACAAATGTGATAGTCATTGTCAAAAAAAAAAAAGAAAGTGATCAAATAAAAATCATCTGTAATCTTCCTGAGATGACCTCTGTTAACATTCTGATGTATATCCACTCAGAATTTTTTTTCATATGCATAATTTAGTCAAGCAAAAGTTGGATTATAATGTATCTTTTTAAATGATTTCTTCATTTAGCATGATTTGAATATCTTCCCATAATTTTTAATGTCTGAATAGTATTCCATTACATAAATTCCATACTATTTGCCATTTAGGTTTTCTTTTTTTTAACATAAACCACATGATAATTAATAGATCTGTAGATAAATTTTTGTGCTCATTCACTTTACTAAAAATAACTTCCTATCAGTTGCAATTGTTGGGTCAAGTCCCTAGTTGGCAGCTTAACTGTGCAGAAATGGGAGATGTCAAGATGCCCAGCAAAAAGGGAGGTAGTGAACAGAATTTAAGTGGGCCCAGAAGCTAAATTTGGCAAAGACTTCAAAGTCTTTATAAATATATTCAAAAACGAAAAGAAAATATATTCTAAAAATTGGGGGGAAATGTTTCCAGTGAATAAACAGAGGTGGGATATTACGAGAAATGAAGAGTATTTAAAAAATTAAAAAATTGGCCGGGTGCAGTGGCTCATGCTTGTAATCCCAGCACTTTGGGAGGCAGAGGCGGGTGGATCATGAGGTCAGATAGAGACCATCCTGGACAAAATGGTGAAACCCTGTCTCTAAAATTTAAAAAAAAAAAAAAAAAAAAAAATTAAAATATTCAAAATAAAACAAATAAATATGCTAAATGGTCTCTACAGCATGGCAGAAGACTCAATGATCCTTGATGGAGTTGATCAACCTTGAAGACTGCTCAAGAAAATGATCCAATCTAAGAAACAGAGAAAAAAAAGACTGAAGAAAAATGAACAAAATTCATTTTCACAGAGACCTGTGGGACAACACAAAGCAGTCTAACACTTGTATAATCAGTAAGCATGTACTGGGCCAAAGAGCGGCCCCCCCCAAAGATATGTACACATCCTAATTCCCCCAATCCTTTGAAAATTATATGGAAAAGAGTGACTATTGCCTTAAATGACGAAAGACGTAATTAGGTTAAATATCTTAAGAAGAGCCTCTGCCGGATTATTTGAGTGGGTTCTAAACGCAATCACATGTATCTTTATAAAATACACATACAGAAGAGAAGACATACACATAAACACAGAGAAGGCGATATGAAGTTGAAGCACAGAGTGGATGTAGCCAAAAGCCAAGGAATGCCAAGAGTCAAACACAAGCAAGAAGAGTCAATGAACATATTCTCCCCTAGGAGCCTACAGAAGGGAGCATGACTGCTATGGCTTAAATCTTTGCTCCTCCAAAACTCATGTTGAAACTTCATTGCCATTCTAACAGTATTAAGAGACTGTGCCCTTATGAATGCATTAATGCCACTATTGCAGAAGTCAGATTGGTATAAAGGGCTAGTCCCCTTTTCTCTGCCCTCACCTTTGTCCTTTTGCCATGTGATGGTTTCTGCCATGATATGACACAGCAAGAAGACCCTAGCCAGATGCTGGCACCTTGATCTTGGATTTCCTAGCCTCCAGAATTGTGAGAAGTAAATTTTTGTTCATTATAAACTAGCCAGTCTCAGGTATTCTGTCATAGTAGCACAAAATGGGCTAAGACAGTGGCCCTGAGAACGTCTCAATTTCAGACTTCTGGTCTTCAGATCTGCAGAAACATACATTTCTCTTCAGACCTGCAGAAATGTACATATTTCTGTTGTTTTAAGCCACCTAGTTTGTAGCCATTTGTTTCAGTGGTTCTAAGAAATTAATAAAGATATAGAATAGAAATTCTCAAAGTGTAGTATATAAAACCTTAGCAGTGCCAGAAACTCTTTGGGGGAAAATCCATGAGTAAAAACTATTTTCATAATGGTACTATGATGATACTTGCCTTTTTCACTGTGTTGACAGTTGTACTACTGATACAAAAGCAATGATGGCTGCAATGCAAACCCTGGGGCACAAACTGAAGTAGTGGCACTGAGGGGATGTGATCTCTTTCCGGGTCCACAAGGGAGCGTAGTTTTTAGGGCAAGAACTTCCCAGTGCCATGCCTCCGTCCCATCTCAATCCATCTGAGAGATTTAATAGTTTTCATTTTCGCTGGCGCGGGAAGAATCAAAAGTCAATCACTCCAGCGGAAGTTCTAAGGAACTCCCTTCATTGGCCAGGAGTCTTAAGGAAGGTGGGGGTTCCTCCCAGGTGAAAAGTCCCCTCTTCCACACCCCTTGGGACTCCATGTTTGGATCTCCTTCCACGAACACTCTCTCGTGGAAGCTGTTTTCTCTATCCTGGATTTTCCATCTGGAGTCCCCTTCCACACACTTTCGCTGTCTTCCCCCTCCTAAACCCCAATATAACATTTCCTCTCCTGGATTCCATCTTTCTGGATTCTCTCACTCAGTGTGAGAGGAGCTTTCCTTCTCTGGTTTTCCCCCTCTAGGAACCCTTCTCATTCAGTGTGAGAGCGGCTTTTCTTTCTCTCACTCAGTGTGAGTTAGCTGCTCCTTTCTCTCTCTCCTCCTTTCTCTCTCTACCTAAATAAAATCACTTTCTACAACATTTCTTGAGTCCAGCATTTACTGCGCACTGCGCCATGGTCTCCTCACCCATTCTTGGGGAGTGACTGACCAAGAACCTGGAGAAATACCCTCTCGGGGGAACTGAGGGGGGCACCCCTGAACCCCAATATTACAGCACCAAGCAATACTAGCTGTTACTATATTCTTCACCACCATGTACTCGCATATATTTTTAAGCTAGTCGCCCTAAGAATGTCCTAAATGAAGCAGTAAAAATTATTAATTGTATTACTCTAAAAACAATCATCTCTGTGATCAAAATGGGTAAACGTAAAGGACTTTTATTGCACACTGAAGTATAAATGTTATCTTGAAGAAAAGTACTTGTTTAACTTGGCTATAAGCTCTATCATTGAACAAAACTTCAGCAAATAGAATACAGCAATACATTAAAAGTAAAATACATCATGACCAAATGGGGTTCATATTAGGAATACAAGGCTGATTGAACATTTGAAATACATTCAATGTTACTCACCATATTAACAGACTTAAGAAGATAAACCATATAATCATATCAATAGAAATAGAAATACATTAGATAAAACTTGGCATCCATGCATGATAAAAACTCTCTATAAACTAGGAAGAGAAAGAAACTTTCTTAACCTATAAGAACTATCTACTAAAAACCTATAGCAAACCATACTTAATGGTAAGGAACAGACTGCTTTCGTCCTAACATTAATTACATGGAAGGCAAGATGTCCTTTCTCATCACTCCTATTCAATGATGTACAAGATCTAACAGCTACTTCAGTGAGGCAAGAAAAATAAATAAATAGCAGATAGACTGGAAAGGAGTAAGTAAAACTGTCTTTATTTGCAGAATGACATGACTGCGTTGCGTAAGTAGGAAATCTCAAGAAAATCTTCCAAAAAATGCCTGGAACTAATGACTATTAAGGTCACAGAATATAAGGTCAATATATAAGAATCGATTACGTCTCTAAACATCAGTAATAAGGGGAATTAAGATTTTAAAAAACAGTATCATTTATAATAGCACAAAAAAGAGTACTTAGACATAAGTCTAATGAAATATGTTCAGAATCTACATAAAGAAAACTACAAAACACTGATGAAAGAAATCAAGGAGTTAAAGACATGGAATGATATATCGTGTTCATGGATTAGAAGGCTTGATATTATGATGTAACTTAACTCAATTTTGGTCTTTAGATTCAATGCAATCATAATAAAAAAATGCTAGCAGGCTTTTTTTTAATAGATATCGACAAGCTGCACAAGCTGGACATGCAAAGTTACTAAAAACAATAACTGAAAAAGAACAAAGTTGGAGGACTCACGTTACCCAATTTTAAAGCTTACTTTATAGGTTATCAAGAAAGTGTGGTACTGGTGAAAGGACAGATACACAGAATGCAACAGTCTAGAAACAGACTCACAAAAACAGTCAACTGATTTTTGACTAAGGTGCCAAGGCAATGCAACTGAGGAAAGATAGTTCTTTCAACAAATTGTGCTGGAATAATTAAATATCCACGTGACAAAGAAAAGAACCTCAACATATACCTCTGATTTTAAACAAAAATTAAGTCAAAATGAATCACAGGCCAGGCGTGGTGGCTCATGCCTGTAATTCCAGCATTTTGGGAGGCCAGTTTTTACAGACAGGGCAGAGGAAAAGTTACAGTATTATTTTTAGGTTAATGGCTTGCTTTGGGGCAAAGGGGTTCTAGTTTCTATGACCTGCCTGGGGGAAGAGGGAATCTTGTTTCTAAGGCTGGCCTCAGGGGAGAATGAGACTGAGAGACCGGAGGGCAACAGAAAGTCAGAGAAAAACTTTTTCTTCTGAGGCTACTTCTAAAGCCTTCATTTTGGAGTTTTGCTCTCTCTCTCTCTCTTTTTCTTGGAGTTTTGTTCTTTTTCTTTTCTTTTTTTTTTGGAGACAGAGTCTTGCTATGTCACCCAGGCTGGAGTGCAGTGCTGTGATCTCAGCTCACTGCAGTCTCCACCTGAGGGTTCAAGTGATTCTCCTCCCTTAGCCTCCCTAGTAGCTGGAATTACAGGCACCCACCACCATACCTAGCTAAGTTTTGTATGTTTGGTAGAGACAGGGTTTCACCATGTTGGCCAGCCTGGTCTCGAACTCCCGGGCTCAGGTAATCCTCCTGCCTCAGACTCCCAAAGTGTTGGTTGGGATTATAGGCATGAGCCACTGCGCCCAGCCTGAGGTTTTATTTTCTGAGCCTCAACATTACCTATGTTACTAAAAGCATAATCAGCAACAGAAAATATTGATAAAGTTGACTTTACCAAAATGAAAAAAAATGTTTGCTCTGTGAAAGGAAGTAGGGAGATTAAAAGATAAAACACAGTTGGCCAGGCGTGGTGGCTCACGCCTGTAATCCCACCACTTTGGGAGGCTGAGGTGGCTGGATCACCTGAGGGCGGGAGTTCCAGACTAGTCTGGCCAGCATGGTGAAACCCCTTCGCTACTAAAAATCCAAAAATTAACAGGGGTGGTGGCACGTGCCTGTAATCCCAGCTATTCAGGAGGCTGAGACAGGAGAATTGCTTGAACCCAAGGAGGTGGAGGCTGCAGTGAGATGAGCTCATGTCATTGCACTCCAGCCTGGGGGACAAGAGGGAAACTCTGTCTTAAAAAAAAAAAGAAAAGAAAAGACACAGTCAAGAAAATGTTTAGGAAAATTAAAACAATAACAGAAAGAAAATGTTTGCAAATCAGATATTCAATGAAAAACTTGTATACAGAATACACTAAGAACTCTGAAAACTCAACAACAAAAAAAATAGACAACCCAATCAAAAATTGGTAAAAGATCTGAAAAGATAATCACCAAAAAAGATATATGAATGTAAAATAAACACATGAAAAGATGCTCGTTATTAGGAAAATACAAATTAAAATTACAAGACACTATCAAAAACTGAAAATATCAAATACTGGCAAAGAGAAACTTTCACTCATTGTTGGAGGGAATACATAATAGTACAGCCACCCAAAAAATAATTTGGCAATTTTTTATAAACTTAAGTATATATTTACTATGTGACCCAATAGTCCCACTCTTATTTACCTAAGTGAGCTGCAAACTTGTGTTCATGCAAAAGCCAGTACATGAATGTTTAGAGCAGCTTTTTCTGTAACTACCAAACACTGGAAACAGCCAAGATGTCTGACAACAGAGAAAGGGACAAATAATCATGGTACACACATACAACAGACTACTACTTAGCAATAAAAGGGAACAGAATATCAATTTGTGCAGCTGGATGAATGAATGTAGCTATGTGAAAGAGAGCCAGACCTCAAAAAAAAATTTTTTTTTTAAAAAGGAAAACAAAATAGACAGAAGCCAGATCCAAAAGGCTACATAGTATATGGTTCCATTTATAGGACATTCAGAATAACAGGGATAGAGAACAGAGTAATGGCTGCCAGGGGCTGGTGAGAGGCACTGACTACAAGAGGACTTTTTTTTTTTCATGGTGATGGAACTGTCCCATATGGTACTGTGGTGGCGTAACAGATAAATGATTACATGCGTTTATCTAAACCTAGAGAGCTGTACTCTACGAAGAATAAAAGGAAATATACCATAGGCAAATTTTCCTTAAAAAATAAACCAGGATGTCAAGAAAACCTAGGCTACAATACAGACTGGGACAGATCAGTCTACTTGAATTACAAACGTCTAATAATCTAACTGAATGATGTTTAGGTTAGTACAGATGAACAGATACAAAAAAATTACAGATGGGTTAGCATACACATACACATACTCACATTTCCTAGCTCTGTGAATTTTGAGAGCCTACAGCAGTGACACCCCAGTAGTAGTAAGCATATCCAAGGCCTAATTCTTGGTTTCTAAATACCATCCTCCAATAAAAGAAATCAGAGTCTCTTGGACATAGGGCTGATTTTCATGTTGGAACAGGGCAAGTACAAGGTAAGAGTAACTTGTAGTGTCAGAAAGGAAGTACCCAAACAACAAAAGGATGGGGGGAAAGGGACACAGAAGCCAAACTGAAAGAGCTCCCAATGGCCACAGCTGGAATAATCTGAGCAACAAAAATAAGTATCAATAATATTGGCACTTTGGGAGTTAAGGTAGGAGGATCGCTTGAGGGAAGGAGTTTGAGACCAGCCTGGGCAACATAGTGAGACTCTGTCTCTTTAAAAAAAAAATTGGCTAGGCTGATGGTACCAGCTACTTGAGAGGATCACTTGAGCCCGGGAGGTTAAGGTTGCAGCAAGCCATTGCAGTCCAGCTTAGGCAATGGAGCAAGACCTTGTCTCTCTATATATTTATATAGCATTAGATTATACCCCAAAGAATAAAATATTTGAGTTTATAATAACATACACAAATGACTAAATGAATTTTAAAATGGGATTAAAGGGGCAAATCTCCCTTGTAAGAAACAGGGAAAGAGAAAATTACCATTAGAAATCCATAGTAGCTGGTGCTGTGGCAAATATCTATGGTCACAGCTACTGGGAAGGCTGAAGAGAGAAGATCCCTTGAGCCCAGTTCTGGGCCATAATGTGTTATACTGACTGGGTAACTACACTAAGTAGATACAGTGACTTCCTGGGAGCAGAGAACCACCAGGTTGCCTACGGAGGGGTAAACTGACAAAGGCAGGAAATAAAGCAAATCAAAATTCTCATGCTGATCAGTAGTGGGACTGCAACTGTGAATAGCCACTGTACTCCAGCTTGAGCAACAGAGGAAGACTCCTGCTCTTTAAATAAAGAAAAAGAATTGCACAGTACTAATTGTTGCAGGTGAGAGTAAGCAAAGTTCATGAGTGAAATTTTAAGAAAAGAATGGTAGAACAACTTCAAAGTATCTGCCATAGAATATTTACTAATTACTGTGGTGATTTGAACATATATCCACAAATCATTTGATACACCTCACTGCAGGAGGTAGAGTTTAATTCCCATTCCCCTTTTCTCCCCCCCATTTTAAAGAGACAGGGTCTTGCTCTGTCACCCAGGCTGGACTACAACGGTGTGATCATAGATCACTGTAACCTTGAAGTCCTGCGGTCAAGCAAACCTCCCATCTCAGCCTCTAAAGTAGCTGGGACTACAGGCAAGTGTAACCACTCCCTGGTAATAATTTTACTTTATTTGCAGAGACGAGGTCTACGTTAGGCTGGTCTCTAACTCCTGGCCTCAAGTAAACTTTCTGCTTCAAAGTACTGAGATTACAGGTGAGAGCCACTGCATCCAGCTTCTCTTTCTTTTGAAAGTAGGTTGGAGTTAAGTGAGTCACTCCTAATAGAGCATGAAAAAGAAAAAATAACTTTACAGAGGAAGAATCTTGTAGACATCCCGCTATTATGGACTGAATGTTTATGCCCCCAAAACTATGCTGAAGGCCAATCTGATGGTGTTAGGAGGTGGGGCCTTTGGGAAGTAATTTACATTAGGTCACGAAGCCAGGACTATCATGATAGAATGAATGCCCTTATTAAAAGAAGAGAGAGATCTCTCCATGTGCACATACCAAGGCCAGGCCATGTGAGTATACAGTGACAAGATGAACAGAGGGCCCTCACTAGAATATGACCATGCTGACACTCTGATCTCAAACTTCAAGCCTCCAGAACTGTTGTGAAAATAAATGTCTGTGCAGTGGCTCATGCCCGCAATCCCAGCAATTGGGGGGGCTAAAGCGGGCAGATTGCTTGAGTCCAAGAGTTCAAGACTAGCCTGGGTAACACGGCAAAACTTTGTCTCTACAAAAAAACAGAAAAATTATCCAGGTATGGTGGCGCACGCCTGTAGTCCCAGCTACTTGGGAGGCTGAGGTGGGAGGACTGCTTGAGCCTGGGAGGTCAAGGCTTCAGTGAGCCATGATCGAGCCAATATACTCCAGCCTAGGTGACAGTGAGACACTGCCTCAAAAAAAGAAGAAATGTCTGTTAAGCCTCAGTCAATGGTGTTTCATTGTAGCAGCCTGAGCTGACTAAGAAACCCTCTTAACCAAGTGCCCAAGGTTAACATGATCCGTAATAAAACAAGCTGGCATCATCTAAACCCTGAAATGACTCAATAAGAAGCATACTTCACCTCTGCGGTATTCTCATGAAAAATTCATACGCCCAATCTAATCATGAGAAAGCATCAGCAAACTCAAAGTGAGGAACTGTCTACAAAATACCTAATCAGTACTCTTCAAACTGAGGAGGCCATAAAAAAAAAAGACAAGACAAGACTAAGAAACTGCCAGACTACAAGCTAAGGAGACATGACAACTAAATGCAACATATCCTGAATTAAATCCTGGAACAAGAAAAAAAGACGTTAGTGTAAAAACTGGTGAAATATCAATAAAATTGGTAGTTTAGTTAATTGTATTTCACCAATGTTAATTTCTTGATTTTGATAAATGTATCAAAGTTTTGGAAGATAGGCTGGGTGCCTACGTGCCTGTAATCCCAACACTTTGGGAGGCTGAAGTGGGCAGATTAATCAAGGTCAGGAGTTCAAGACCAGCCCGGGCAACATACAGAAACCCTCTCTCTACTAAAAATACAAAACACAAAAATTAGCCAGGCGCGGTGGCAAGTGCCTGTTGTCTCCACTACTCAGGAGGCTGACGCAGGAGAGTCTCTGGAACCCAGGAGGCGGAGGTTGCAGTGAGCTGAGATCACGCCACTACACTCTAGCCTGGGCAAGAGAGTGTGACTCCTTCTCAAACAAACAAACAAACAAAAAAAAAACAGTTTCGTAAGTTATTAATGTTAGAGGAAGCTGACTGAAGGGTATTATATTTTCTGTACTATCTTTGCAACACTTCCATAAATCTAAAATTATTGCAAAGTAAAGTTTTTAATACATCATTAGAAAAAGATGTTGGAAATGATCTATTAATTGTATGACACAATTTTGTAGACAAATGACCACACCAAATACAGCCAGGGTGATTTTCCTAAAAAGCAGATCTGATATTGTTATTCCCTGGTTTGATGCCTTCTAATGGTTTCTCTTGCCATTAAAAAAAGAAAAATCAAATTCTTTAACATGGCCAATAAAACGTATGTTCATATCCTAATCTCTGAAACTTGTGAATGTGTTAGGATTCCTGGCAAAGGGAAATTAAGGTTGCACATGGTATTAAGGATGTAATCAGCTGATCTTAAAATAGAGTGCATGCTTGGTTACCCAGGTGAGACCAGTATAATCACAAGCATCCTCAAAAGCAGAACAGGCTGGACACGGTGGCTCAAGCCTGTAATCCCAGCATTTTGGGAGGCTGAGACGGGTGGATCATAAGGTCAGGAGTTCAAGACCAGCTTGGCCGATATGGTAAAACCCCATCTCTATTAAAAATACAAAAATTAGCTGGGCACGATGGCGCATGCCTGTAGTTCCAGCTACTTGGGAGGCTGAGGCAGAAGAATTGCTTGAACCCGGGAGGCAAAGGTTGCAGTGAGCTGAGATCGAGCCACTGCACTCCAGCCTGGGCAACAGAGCTGGAGTACCTCAAAAAACAAACAAAAAAGGCAGAACAGGAGGGGGAAGAAAAGAGTCAGAGGGAGATGTCACAACAGAAGAATCCTCAGAGAGATGCAATGTTGCTGGCTTTAAACATGGAGAAAGGGGGCCATGAACCAAGGAATGTGGGCAGCATCTAGAAGCTAGCTGAAAAAGGCAAGAAATTAATTCTCCCTTAGATTCTCTAGGAGGAAATGCAGCCCTGTAGACACCTTGATTTTAGCTCAGGTGGACTTCTAACCTTTAGAAGTTCATGTTGTTTTAAGTCACCAATTTGTGGTAATTTGTTACAGCAGTAAACAGAAAATGATGCAGACTCTCCTTGCTTTTCACTCCTGCTTTACCACTCACCTCTTCACACAATAATTTTCAAGAGATATGCCTAAATATACTAGTATGCTGCAAGTCTTTCATATGCCTCTGCCAACATTTGATCAATAAATAAAATTTAATTTTGCTACATTTCAGATGCCTACTGATATGGTCAAATCAAATAGAATGCTGAGCTGGTGGGAAAAAATACAGCTTGCCACAAAAAAGCAAAGACGACACTGTACAACATCAAGTAAGACTGTATGCTTGAGTTTTGCCTCAAGAGGCCCTACAAGAGGTTCATCAGGGCAGAAGATGGTTTTACTTTAAGTTGTCTTTTAAAAGGTTTCTGAAGGGAATCAAGTGAATATGTGGTATCTTGAAACTTTTTTTTAATGCAAGAGTTCAAAGTGTAATTCCTTTAAGAAGGCTACCAAAAATTTTAGCACTATGAGTATGAAAAGGCTGGAATCACTGTTCTATACACATCCTTATCACACTAAATTTTTTTCAGGTTGTATTTCCTCACCTCTCAATCTTCAGATAGGCTTTTCCCTTTACCTGGAACCTTCCAAAAGACCCTCTCCTGCTTCAACTGACCAATTCTTTTTTTATTATTATTTGAGATGGAGTCTCACTCTGTTGCCTGGGCTGGAGTGCAACGGCACGATATCAGCTCACTGGAACCTCTGCCTCCCAGGTTCAAGCGATTCTCCTGCCTCAGCCTCCCAAGTAGCTTTAGGATTACAGGTCCCCGCCATTATGCCTGGCTAATTTTTGTATTTTTAGTACAGACAGGGTTTCACCACGTTGGTAAGGCTGGTCTTGAACTCTCAACCTCAGGTGATCTGCCTACCTCAGCCTCCCAAAGTGCTGGGATTACAGGCGTAAGCCACCGTGCCCAGCCCACCTGACCAATTCTTAACTTATGCTTCAGATCTCAGCTCAGCTCCGCCTCTAGGAAAACATTCTCTCATCCTACAAGTGAATGCATGCCATTATATAATGTTGCTTCCACAGTAGTTTGGACCCCTATGACAGAACTTCACATGGAACTGTAACTGTCTAATTGTAAATTCTGCAAGTGAAAAAATTGAGTCTAGTTTGCTCTTAGCTCTATCCTATCCCCAAAGCGTGGTGTAATGGCTGGCTCATGGGAACTATTACTGTATTTTTATAAAATGAAGTCTAGTAAACAATCAAGTATTTCTGTATCAGGCACTTATCACCATGTATCACTAAGGAATACTATATGCTACTTAAAAACAAAGAACAAGTAACTTCAAAAGCTTTCACTATGTAAAATAATTTATACCATAATACAAAAATAAACAGGTCTTTTTTCTACTTTGGCATTTTACACTTTTTACTCTGTTCAAGTATAAGAACAGTGTTCATAACAAAAAGAATGCCAGGGTTTGTGTATTAAAAAATAAATAAAAAAACAAAAAACAAAAGAAATAAAAATCTATTGTGTTTCATTACATCTAAGGTGTGTTTTGATACTGCCACTATTTTTTTTATCTTAACAGGTATATTTTCTACTGCTACTGTAACAAATTACAACAAAGTCAGTGTTTACAACAACACAAACTTATTCTCTCACAGTAGTGAAGTCAGAAGTCCAAAATCAGTTTCACTGGGCTACAGTCAGTGTTAAGGGACAGGGCTGGTTCCCCCCAGACACTCTGAAGAGAGAACCCATCTCCTTGCCTTTTCCAGCTTCTAGTGGCCACTGGTATTCCATGGCTTGTGGCCCCATCCTCCATCTCCATAGAGTGCTTCCTCCCCCAGAAGCACTCTTACCTCTGCTTCTGTCTGCACATTACCTTTGCTCCTGGCTCTGACTTGTCCTGTGTCTCTCTAATAAACTGTTGTGATTACAATAGGCCTATCATCAAGTTCCAGAAAAACTCCACCTCAAAATCATTAACTTAACCACAACTGCAATGGTTTCAGGGATTAGGACATGGACACAGCTGGGGGACCCATTATTCACCCTACCACAGCAGGTGTCAATGGCAGATATTCACACAACTACATCATGACTTCCACTTTATTGAAAGCAAGTTGAAAATTCCAGTGATTTGGCGGGGCACGGTGGCTCACACCTGTAATCCCAACACTGGGAGGCTGAGGCCGGTGAATCACAAGGTCAGTAGTTCGAGACGAGCCTGGTCAACATAGCGAAACCCCATCTCTACTAAAAATACAAAAATTAGCCGGGCGCGGTGGTGCACGTCTGTAATCCTAGCTACTCGGGAGGCTGAGGCAGGAGAATAGCTTGAACTCACAAGGCAGAGGTTGCAGTGAGCCAAGATTGTGCCACACTGCCCTCCAGCCTGGGTGACAACAGCAAGACTCCATCTCAATATAAATAAATAAGTATACAAATAAAATTCCAGTTATTCTAAAATGAACCCCAATTTCAGAGGTTAAAAAAAAAAGGCATTTTAGAATTAATAAATTAGTTTGATTACTGCACCTACCAAATACCCCAATACAGTGCCTTTCAAATAATCATTGAAAAACTAAAAAATGGGCTGGGCACAGTGGCTCATGCCTGTGATCCCAGTTCCTTGGGAGGCTGAGGCAGGGGGATTGCTTGCGTCCAGGAGTTTGAGACCAGCCCAGGCAACATAGTGAGACCTCATCTCTACAAGAATGAAATAAAAAATTAGGCAGGTGTGGTGGCTTGTGCCTGTAGTCCCAGCTACTTGGGAGGCTGAGGTGCTAGGCTCAGTTCAGCCCAGCCGGTCGAGGCTGCAGTGAGCCAGTGAGCCAAGACTACACCACTGCACTCCAGCCTGGGTGACACAGTGAGACCCTGTATTGAAAAATAAGTAAAATAAAATAACAAAAATAATAAAGAAAGAAAACAGAAAAACTAAAAAATGGCCAGACGTAGTGGTTCATGCTTGTAATCCCAACACTCTGGAAGCCTGAGGCAGCAGAATGCTGGAGTCCAGGAGGTCAAGACCAGCCTGGGCCACACAGCAAAACTCCATCTCTGCAAAAATTACACAAAATTAGGCCGGCATAGTGGTGTACACCTGTAGTCTCAGCTACTCAGGGGGCTGAGGTGGGAGGATCACCTGATCCTTGGAGATCAAGGCTGCACTGAGCAGTGATTGTGCCACTGTAATCCAGCTTTGGTTGACAGAGTAAGACCCTGCATAAACAAACAAACAAACAAAAAAAAAAACCTAAAAAATTCAGTTTTTATATAATCTCGAAGAATTTTTATATTCTTAGCATCAAGTGAAGTACGTTAAATAAAAAAGGGAAACAAATGATTCTAACACATTATCTACTCCCTGGTACCAATCTGAATGGAGAAATAAAAGATTTTTAACAAATGGTCTATAATCTTTTTGATACAGCTGCTCAGCTGGTCAGCCTGATGACACCATCATGTACCAGCAAGATACAGCCTATGATTTTCTATAAGCATGTATGCCCACCTCAGCAAGACAAAATTAGCACAAGATCTACCCCAAGGATATATCTCTCAGTAACATAATCTTTCAGACACTAGATTCTCACCAAAGGAAAACTGATTCTCTTCCCGCTTCAAGCAAACCTAACATGAAAATTAAAATTTATAAAACAAACATTTTATGCAAATCTAGTCCCTATACCAAAAAAAAAAAAAATCACAGGATCTTTTTAGGGCATGCATATGAAATAGGATTTGGTCTGAAAAATTCTCTGACCTCCCTTTATTCCACTTTCACTTCCCTCTAATTCACTAACGCCACCAGAGTACTTTTTAACATTCCTTCCCACTCAATTTTCAGTGGCTCTTCTTTGATCCAAATGAAGTCTAATCTTCTTAGGACAATTTCCAGGAACCTCCATTAACAGCCCCAACATACTTGTAAAACCTATTCTTTCTTTTCTTTTTTTTTTTGAGATGGAGTTTTGCTCTTGTTCAGGCTGGAGTCCAGTGGCATGATCTTGGATCACTGCAACCTCCGCCTCCCAGGTTCTCAGCGATTCTCCTGTCTCAGCCTCTTGAGTAGCTGGGATTACATACGCACGCTACTACACCCAGCTAATATCTGTATTGTTAGTAGAGATGGGGTTTTACCATGTTGGCCAGGCTGTTCTCGAACTCCTGACCTCAGATGATGCACCCACCTCGGCCTCCCAAAGTGCTAGAAATACAGGCATGAGCCACTGGGCCCTGCTAAAACTATTCTTTCATTACCTCTCTCCCTTGTACCCCTATACTGCTCAAAGTACATTTTTAAAATTCTTTACCTTTGGTTCATGCATTTTTACCTGACAATTCAAAATGTGTCCATCATTTTAGATACAGCTGAAGTTCTACCTAACTTCTTCCCTTAAGATTCCCTATTACTTTAACCAAAAAAAACTATTCCCTCTTCAGAACTCTCAGCAGCATTCTCATAGGCCTTATGAAGGGAACAGATGTTCAGTTCTGACAGTCCTTCCCTCTTTTACTGAGGGGTAGAGAACTCCTGGAGTGCAGAGAACATTCACATTTGTATGCCCAGAGTATCTAGCACAAAATATTACATAAAGAGGAGCTAAATAAATATTTGCTAGGAATTGTGAATTAAATTATAGGCCAGGTGTGGTGGCTCATGCCTGTAATCCCAGCACTTTGGGAGGCAAAGGTGGGAGTGTCACTTGAGCCCAGGAGTTTGAGACCGCCCCACGCAACACAGTGAGATCCCATCTCTTAAAAAAAAAAAAAGTTATACATAACTGTCAAGATTACATATGCAATGCATAAAATAAGGTTCAGGTATTTAAGGTCAAAATTGACGGTAAAAGAGATACTCAGAGGGACAAAATTCTTAAAAGACAGAGAATGGAATTCTGTACCCAAATAATCTGAATTTGTCTAAGATAAGGCAAGAAGAATAATCTGCAGGAAGACATAGATTCGGTGGCAGAAGATTAATACATTATCTTCAGATTTCAGATTGCTTTCAATTTCTTAGTAAAATAAGAGTCATCATTGAAAAGGGAGGCGGGGGAGAGAAGATATTAAGGTTTTGAAGGAAAATGGGAGCATGTGACACTGGGAATGGAGCAGGGAAATACCACAAGACTAACTGTGCTGAGAGCTCACTTAAGAGATATGATCATAAATTTAAAGGTAAGGAAACTTCAAAGAAAATAAAGCATCAAAATAGGATTATTCCAACATTACAAAGCAGCCATTTCATTGGAAAAAACATTTTACATAAAAAGGTGACCAACTCTACTATAAATGTGCAAATTTGATAAGTAATATAAACATACAGCAAAACAGAAACATAAAGCAAGTTACCTGAATAAGATTTTAAGTCACGATTTCCACCACACTACAACTATCATTTAAAAAAAAAAAATGAAGAGAGAAAATAAAAACCATGTCTCTAATTTGAGTAATTCTAAGATTTTCATAATAGCATGATTATTCCACCTCCCCAACAAAGGAATATTTTAATATCGAAAATATTTGTTCATTAGTATTTTCCTGAATCAAATTTTTTTTTCAGTCAGATCAAAGTCAGATTTCAGTTTTCATTATCTGAACACAAACATCAAAGTCAGCTAAGTACAAGCTCCTCTGTCCTACTAAGATAAATTCATACTAACTTTGAGAGGTAGAATCAGATCTAAGAATGCAATCACTGAATTCATCACTGAACTCATCGAACACTTAATTACCAAGAAGTAGGCTAATAGTCAGTATGCACCCAGGTATGCATTTTAACTATTTTCTTTGTGAAAATATTAAAATAGCTCTGAATCAGTTGGTAATGAGTCATAGCTGTGGTCCTATTCCCCTGCTTTACCCCACCATGCTAGCCCCAGACCTTCTCATAATCCAGAAGCTGAAGGATTAATGCCTGGCACAGCCGGAAGCTTACAGGATCCTGCTCTGGTATGAAGACTGGTATCCATTTAGTGGTCAGTATACTCAGTACTAATTACTGAATATTTTAATATACTTTCCCTGCCAATAAAGTATCACTAACAATGCCAAAACCACAGATTTTTAATGAGCATAAAAAATGTGCACACTTGCACACCCACACACCCCAAAGGAAACAGACAATTAAAAACCTTGGTGATTTCAAAAATGAGAAGTCTCAGATTACATCTGTATATCCTAGATTATTCTTTCTCATGCAAGGCTAACAGTTATAGAGCTTCCTAAGATCTGAGATAAATGTTTCCTTGTATTTTTTCTCTCCCACATTCCATAAACTGCAAATACACTTGGGGACAAAGGTAACTGTTCCAGTCACTGCTGGTGGACAGAGCCTACAGACACAGGCTATGTGAACAACTGGACTAAATCTCACTGCATTAAGTACAGATTATTCCTGCTACAACATCAATTATCCTTCTCGGATACCACAACGAGTGCTATGAGTGAGGGGCCCAAAGAAAACCAAGGCCACACACAGTGGCTCACACCTGTAATCCCAGCACTCTGGGAGGCCGAGGTGGGAGAATCACTTGAGCCTGGGCAACACCGCAAAACCCTACCTCTACAAAAATTAGCAGGGCATGGTAGCAGGTACCTGTAGTCCTAGTTACTCACGAGGCTGAAGTGGGAGAATCACCTTAACCTGGAGAGGTCAAGGTTACAGTGAGCTGTGATTGTATCACTGCACTCAAGCCTGGGCAACAAAGTGAGGCTCTATCTCAAAAAAAAAAAAGAAAGAAAAGAAAAGAAAACCAATTATTGATTCAGAATCTACTACATGCCAGATATCTTGCTTTTCTACATATAATCTGATAAACTTCTCAAACAATTCTGTGAAGTATCACTATCATCTTTTACAGGCAAATGAACAGGGCCATGAAAGCTCACTAATTCATACAAATTCAAATTGTCGCTAAGCAGTAAAGAAGCCAGGCATTGCTGGTTCCAAAGCCAGGCTCATTTCACGATACCCATTAATCAGAAATCCTAAGGCAAACAAGTTAAGACTTGGCCACTAGCTAGGCAAGACATGATTTTACCACTCCCTTTCACTACTTCATCCTGCTTTTCTTCAGTTCCTGTTACAAATGGCTTCTGGCACACAATTTTAGAAAACTTAAAACCCATTGAACTTACCTTTCCATAAGCAAACTAGCTAAGGTGGAGGGTCTATTAGCAGAAACCTTCCAAGAATGGATTTGTGAGAAGAAGGGATGGAGGACTGGAAAGCAGAAGAAAATAAACAGAAGACTAAAATAGTGATTGAGTCCTAAATAAAAAAAAGTGGAAGAGGGAGCTGGCACACACAGACTCTTGTCAGTGGCCAGTCTTCAAAAAGCAATAATGAGTAGGAAGCCAAGTTCAGTTACTCAACTGAGTGCCTATTACATGCTGCTACTGGGCGCACGATGAAGAAAACCTGTGTGGCTCTGCCATCTGAAGAATTTATAAAATGGTGTTCTGAAGAAAATGAAAGCGAGGGCCTCTCATTGCTAAGCGCCTTCTAGGGCTAAGTACTTTAAAAACAGTACCTCATACCAGCTACTGGGGAGACTGAGGCAGGAGAATTGCTTGAATCTGGGAGGCGGAGGTTGCAGTGAGCCAAGATCTCGCCACTGCACTCCAGCCTGGCGCCTGGCGACAGAGCGAGACTGTCTCAAAAAATAAATAAATAAAAAATAAAAATAGTACCTCATTTAATGTAATTCTCTCAACAACTCTGTAAGAAAGGTCTTAATGATACCTTGAAGCATGTTATTTTGTCCACAAAAATTTGGGCTGTATCAAACCTTTTCACTAATCCACATCTTCTGGACAACTCTGGGTATGCTTAGCCTATTGGAAATAGTGGCTTCTCGAGGGATGAATATATATAACATGATCTTTTCTAACAATGCTGACAATGAAGATGCCTCATTTCTAGGAAAGAAAATTCTTCTATCTCAATACCTTTAGCATGAAATACTTCAGGGATTACAGATGAATTGGAAAGAAAAAGTTACATGAAATACTAGTGGTGGCAAGATTACTGCCACAATCCCAGAACCTGGGTGGAGGGGGAGGTCTCGTGAGCCCACGCCACCAGGGCCTTGGGTCTGTTACACAGCTGTGTGGAGTCTCGGCAGAGCAACCACTCACGCACACACAGAGACCCAGGAGTTTTGCATACTCTGGCCCTGGGATCAGCAGCATAATTTCTCCAAAATTTGTAAACTGTTTGTGAGGCAGCTGGTTGCAAGCCAGAAAGAGAGCCCTCAACAAAATCTGACCATGGTGGCACTCTGATCTTGGATTTCCAGTCTCCAGAAGTATGAAAACACATTACGAACAACTAAAGCAATATATATAGCAATAAAAAATAAAAATTAAACCCAGATGTAAGACACCTGTTTACATATGGAGTGAATACTTTAAGATCTTTGAGATATCTATTAATCAGCTTAGAAGGAAATTACGTATTCAGACATAGTTACTTTAATACCATACGGCGTATGTTCATGAGAGGACCTGATGCTACTAGTTAGCTATAAATGAAGACCAGAAACCTGAGACACTGATGCGGCTCTGATCAAAAGGAACTTATTTGAGATATACTAGGGAGATTTATATCATTTTAAATGTTTTATGTGCCCTTAAAGTTGAAGGGTTTCCTGTGACTGACCCGATAGTATTGCTGTATGAATGTTTCTTTACATCTTCTACAGCAAATTCTAATAATTCCCATTACTATCTCACCTTTCTTGCATTATTGACAATTAAAGTGATAAAACTGTAGTTTCATTCTGGAAAAGGGCATATGGAAGAATTAAAATACACTTTCATTTGAAAATGACCACCATTTGCTTCCTAAAAGTAAAATTAAAAAGCAGCAGCTTATTATTAAATCTGAGCACCCCCCCACCTCCCAACAAGATCATTACCAGGCTATTATTTTACTCAGTCCTCCTATGTTGAGAACTCAGCTTTAGAAGGAATCCCAAAAGGCAGAGTAAAAGGTAAGAAATATTCAGTTAACACTTGGTATGGAAATACAAATAATTCTAAAAATCCATACATTGCTCAAGGAAAAATGAAGGATAGAAATACAACACCAAAGAAGGAAGTTTAAGAGAAAGATTTCACAGACTCAATCAGGTCAAGCTGTATCTTCGAATAAGGTAGCAGTTACACCAAGAAAACAAGTAAAAGTGATCATAAAGACTTGGTTTTCTGGCTCTCTATTCCTTATCCTTCTCAAACAACGTCAAAGTTTCTAAAAAGAATTTTATTAGAGTCTGTTAATAGGAGAAGATTTTTAGGCTGGGCATGGTGGCTCATGCCTGTAATCCCAGCACTTTGGGAGGTCTAGGTGGGAGGATCACTTGCAGCCAGGAGTTTGAGATCAGTCTCTATAATTTTTTAAAAAGTTAGCTGGGTATGCTGGCACACACCTACAGTCCCAGCTACTCAGGAGGCCGTGGTGGGAAGACTGCTTGAGCCCGGGAGTTCAAGGCTGCAGTGACCTATGATGGCAACACTGTACTCTGGCCTGGGTGACAGTGAGACTCTGTCTGTAAAAAGAGATCTGGAGTTGGAATTAGGAGAAACAAACTGGACTTCATTTAATACACGTCTGATGAATACCTGTAACTTGCCTATACTGTTCTAGGCTCTCATACAACGTGAACAAGAGACAGAAAAAACTGCTACCCTCACAAAGCTATCTACTTAACCTTTCTGAATCTTCGTTTCATCTGTAAAATTAGAGCACTGAACCGTGTGTTTTTCAGACTGTGCTTAAAAACAACTGATGTTCTATTTTAATGACAACCACTATGCTTTTTTCTGATTTCTCTATCAGGGGTCTATACACAATGTCCTTTGGAAAAACAAATCTTTTTAAAAAAACATTTGCAGTTTGCTAACCACTTGTAAAAGAAAAAATGGCCCTGCACAGTGGCTTATGCCTGTAATCCCAAGACTTTGGTAGGTCTAGGCAGGACTGCTTGAGGCCAGGAGTTTGAGACCAGCCTGGGCAACATGGTGAGACTCAGTATCTACAAAAATAAAAATAATTAGCCAGATGCATGCCTGTAGTCCTAGCTACTTGGGAAGCTGAGACAGGAGGATCACTTGAGCCCAAGAAGTTGAGGCTGCAGTTAGTTATGACTGTGCCACTGATTCCAGCCTGGGTGGCAGAGTGACACCCTGTCTCTAAAACAAACAAACAAACAAACACACACCCCAAAAACTTTTTTCACTCTACTTTCTTCTGCACAGACTACTTCTGTGACTAGATGTGTGGGTTTTTGTTTTTATTTTTCCCCAGCAGACACCAACTGGGTGTTCTCCAGTCCAATTCAATTCTGACACTACCTACCTGAAGTCAGATCCCACAGATGAAGGGTTCAGTCCCACAAGTCAGCTCACCACTTCAGATGCCTATCATAGGTATAAGCAGCAGGTTGCCATCTGTACTTCTGAGGAACCGGCTATAAACTGGAGTTTCTACTACCCTCTCCTTAGGTTCAATTGCTTTGGTAGAAGGGCTCCCGGAACTCAGGAAAACTCTTACATTTATTGTTTATTCTAAAGGATATTACAAAGGATACAGATGAACAGCCCAATGAAAGAGATGTACAAGGCAAAGGATGGGTGCAGGTGCCGCCATCCTCCCAGCGTCTCCACATGTTCAGCAACCCAGAAGGTCACCAAATCTTACTGTTCCAGTTTTTATAAAGCTTCATCTCCAGCCTATCCACTCCCCTTCAAAGGTGTTTATGGGTAAGGACTGAAAGTCCCAACTCTCTAATCACTTGGTCTTTCTGGTGACCAGCTCCAGCCTGAGACTGTCTAGGAAACCCATCCTGAGTCATCTAATTAGCATAAACTCAAATGTGATCAAAAGGGGCTCCTTATGAGTAACAAGTGACACTTGAAATTATAAGGGTTTTAAGAGCTGTTACAGGAACCCAGGACAAAGGCCAAATATATTTCATATTACACCACAACACTGAAGTAAGTGATCTCTACATACCATTCCAGTTTTACAATTCTGTCTGTTTTATGCTATTTCTGACCTATTTCTTTTCACCATGTCTGGAATTCCACAGAGATCTATTAAAAGGCTAACTACTTTATGTAGGGCTGAAAAATAAATGAGAAACCCAAACGACTGCTTACTAGATGCTGATACCATGTAGCAAACTTTTTTTTTTAAGATTAGCAAACAAAATAAAAACAGATTTAATCTTACTGCTTCTCTACTTAAACTAATCCCTTCCAGAAAAACAAACAAAAAAATCCCTCTGGAGGATGAGGTGTGAGGATCACTTGAGCCCAGCAGACACAGGGAGACCTTGTCTCTACCTGACCCTAGTTCTTATATTTTACCTTAACTTTCAAATTTCCTAGCATAATATTTAAGGCCTTTATGCAACCTGACCCCTTTTAATCTGTTCTTTTCAGCTTCAATGCCTTAGCTTCCCTTGCCACCCAGCACCCTTTGCACCTCTTGACTGCTTCCACTTTCCAAGCATGCCTTGCACTTCCGTATTTCCAAACTTTAGTTCACGCTGTAACCTCTGCCTAGAGTCAACCTTTCCCTCCCACCTCAACACGTCAAGTCCCTCAAGGCCAGAACCAATTCAAACATTACCAAATACAGGGCAAGTTAGAAGACAGCCAGGGACTCTGTCTCATCTGCTACCCCAACCTTGAGTCCCCAACTGGTAAGCATGCAATAAATGTTGAAATGATTATTGCAACATTAAAGGAAACTCAAGCATTATAAACAGGAGAGCTCAGGCGTCATCTGTATTTGGCATCAAAACATCGATGTGTTCCTACAGATTTTAACATCCTGATTATATTCAGCTGAGTACATATCCTGGCATTCTTGAGTGTTCACAAAATTTATAAGACTGAAATAAACATTTGCCACTTTCAAAACTTCATATTCAGAAAATCAAGGAAAGACACAATCCTTGAATCACTGGTAAACATGGGTCTACAATGTTTTAAAAGACTTGGGCTCTTTTACTAAATTACTGTGTTCTAGTTCCTTCACAAAGCTATTTTAAAAACATACAAAAACAAGAACTTATATTAAGGTTACAAGAACAAAAACTACTCACAAGTAATATTTTTACATTTGTTCAGAACAGGTGTACAACACCGATAACACTGGACATATCCAAAAGCCATTATAGTAACAATGACTACTGAGAGAACACCATGTATTATTGATAGGTAAAGCTAATCCAATATCGCTTTTGCTTATGAAAAAAAATCAACCTCTGATTCTCAGGACAAACGATAAATTTCATGTTTGAAAGGCATCAGTTGGAAAACTCAGATGTTAGTTAAACGAATTCATAAAGTCCAGTAGATTTTCATTAGCAAATTAGATAAAAACAGGTCAATCATTTGGAGAGTACTAATGTAGTTGCATTCTCGTACCAACACAGGACAGACCTATTTTTCTAAATTCAGTCGATTACTTTCCAAAGTTCTCATCTGACATACTACCCAGTCTATAAGAAGAATTCCCCCACCCTTGGCCCCCACCTGCGAACATTCCAAATCTCAACATTAGGAAATGCATATCCTAGAGACAATCATTTTCCAGCGTTGCATTTGGCTGCTGCCTGTATGAAGGCCTTGCCTCAAAGCAGGGCCAACGCTGGCACGTTTTTCCATCTCTGAAAGTGGAGCTAGGAAAAAGACCCAGATCTAAAGATGTTCGTTTAAATCCGTTTACACCTGCCCCCTTTCAAACACTACAAGCAAACCCCAAACGCTCGAGCAGCCGCCACAGCGGCAATGACAGATCTTGAGGCCGAACTGGGTCAGGGTTACAGTTACACTTATGTAGCATATTTACACCCTTTTGTCTACAAACTTGAGTGCAAACTTAAGTTTCCTCAAGGCAGCGTGCTCGCTGGGCCTCAGGAACCGAAGCAATTTTCCCGAGACAGGAAGGGCACAATCCGCCCTGCCGGATGGCTGCAGCAGACTTCCCCAGACCACGCACTCTGCGGCCTCGGCTTCTGGCCGGCTCTCGCAGCCGAGGGGTCGCTAGGGGCAACTCGCCCGCGCCCAGCCTGGGTAACTGGGTTTTACTACGTGGACTCCCCCTTTTCGGTCTCCCCTACTCGGCCCCGGCGGTTTCTGGCCTGGGGTCGCATTACATAAACAGCCCCGGCCCCCGCTTTCCCAGGCCGGCCCCCGCCCCAACGCCAGGGGCGCCCCTCCCCCCGCGCGCCGCGCGCCGCGCCTTCCCTGCCCCCACCCGCACCTAGCCTAGACCCCGCGGCCTCGGCTCCGCGCCCCTTTCCCTCCCCCGAAGCCCTTCCTGGCCCGCCCCACCCCGATGTGGCCGTGCAGGCCGCCCAACCGGTGCTAGGCCCTGCTCTCCGCCCGGGCCGCCCGCCTCACCATTCTGCTGGTGCGGCGCGGGGCCCGGGCCCGCGGACGCGGCGGCTCCTGAGGCGGCGGCTCCGCCGAACTTGGGCGGGATCCGGGCGCTGGCGGCCGGGTGAGGGGACCCGGCGGGGGCCGACATGACGGCGCTGCTGGCGACGGCGGCTCAGCTTCGGAGAGGTGGGCGGAGGGAAGGGAAGGCGGGGCTGGAGAGGCGAGAGGAAGAGGAAGGAACGCGCCTGGCGTCACCGAGGGAGTCGCCGGGACCGCGGCTCAGGTGCCCACGCTCCTCCGCGAGCCCAGAGCTGCCGCTCAGCTGCCGCGGGCGCGGCGATCCTGGGTCGCTCCGCCTTGCCCCACGCGCCCCACGCCGCGGGACTTCACCCTGGGGTCGTTCCCCGCACGCGCGGGCCTCGCGCCGGCTCCGCCGCAGCGCCCCCTGCAGGCCGGAGCCAGATGGCCCAGGCCAGAGGCGGGCCCGGGGTTCCGTGGCCACAGTGCGGGCCTCGCGACGGCTGCTCCAGCCGGACCAGGCTGCCTTCGTGTTGAGGCGAGAGGCCTGGGCTTCGGTGGGTGAAGGGACCGGGTGGCCCGTTCTCACTTCGGGCGGAGGCCCGATCGGCCGCAGCGAGGCTGGGCCCGGCATTACTGGGAGAGGAACTGAGAGCCGCGCGGGGTGATGTCCGGAGCTCGGGCAACGCCAGATCCGACTGACCATGCACACTTCCTCGAAGAGGAACAGTGGCTTGGGTTTGGTTTTTAATTCTTGATTCCTCCACCTCCCCTTTCTTAATTCCAAAGGAAATATAGCATTCAAGCTCCATGTCTGTTGCGAATATATGATTTCTTGGCAAAGAAAGAGGAAACAATTCTTTGATAAACAAGAATCTTAATAAGAACTGAGTTATTCAGAACTTTCCCCACTAAAGTATCTATTTTTCCTCCCCCCCTAGATTCCCTTCACTTTTCCCTAAAGTATCTAGGGAAGAGGAAGGGGAAAATAGGGTAAGAGAATGCTGGAAGACAAACTTATCTTTTTTTTTTTTTTGGCCAAGAGTCGGCGCATCCTGCTGGTGTTCTGGGAAGTTGTGGCTCAGCTCGCTTTGTCTGCATTAGTGGAATCTTTAAGTCTTTCTGGTCTGTCTCACCATACTCACTGGCAAGCCGTAGACTACATTACCCAAGTCTTTTTGCCGTCTTGGAATCCTGAGTATGACATCATTCTGTATTGGAGATGAGATTGCTCAGAAACACTGAATTCAGAATGGGATCTAGCAAGATGGTATTTGTGGAGCAATAAGAAGTCGTTTGCTGAATGATTATGCAAAGCATAAGTTGCATGCGAGTCCTGGAATAACACAGAGCTTCTTTTTAGTTGTTGCCATAAATTAATAACTGGCATTTCAATACACTAAATGAACTACAAATAGGATTTTAGTAGTTAGATATACCTTTGACTTCTAGGGATTTCACCTACGTTAGGATCCATATGCACAAAACGGGCACCCCTTTTCCACAGCGTTTCCAGCTTCTTCACGAAGCTTAGCCCCACATGAACAAAAGATCACACTCTGTGCTTCATCCAAGAGATTACACAAGTAAAGATTCCAGCATCTCCCAGGAGTCCTTTGAATTGGGATTAAGGTCTATAATGATGTGGGTAAGGGAATAACTAGGTAATTGGCTTTCTGCCTCTGGAATGTATTCTTCTGGGTATAAGAGGCCCATTTTAATCAGAAGTATATGGGATGAAAGTGAACCCTGTCTCTTAAGGGGAGACTCCTTAAGAGGAGGATTGGGGCCCTATGTTTTAATAGATCCTCTCCGCAATCTTTTAACACCTAAGCTGCTTCCCCTTGTCCGCTAATTTGCTGTAGAATTTTTCTAGCATGTTTATGATGGTGTTCAGGGCACACTGCCCCAAAATATAACGACTTTGCATATTGAATATTTTAAGCTGATGGAATTTGAGAAATGGCAGGTGTGAAAAGAACTCTGATCTTCAGGTGAAGCAGGTCATAAGACCCTCATGTGAGAGATGAAGGAAAGAAGCAATCTTACACCTATACCGAGAGGGAAGAAGCAATCTAATCTGTGAAGACAGAAAGGTGCCAAGAGGAATCTATATGAATAGGCCTTGCTAGGTTTCTCCCAGTTTACTGCTGTTAGCTCATCTTTTTTGCCTTATCACATTTTTCATCAAGCCTGGTATAAAACACCAGGTTTATTCAGATCTTCATTTCCTTATGGAGGCTCCAGTGCCATGTAAAACTTCCGTTAAATATTATACATTCATATGCCTTTCTTTTGTTACGGGGACCCCACATGCACAGGCCTTGTGCTATCACCGCGGTGCTTCCCCTTCTAGAAGGGTAGTAGGAAAAGATATTTTTCCTCCTGTACATTTACAAGAATCTGTTACATGACAAACCCTACAACCTTTATGAAAATATTTCACTCTTTTGCTTTAATTTCCATTACTGCTATAAGTGGAAAAAAAAAAGGATGAAAGATTGAATGAATAGGATTGAACCATCTACTAGGCACTGTGCTTGTCACTTTAGATACACATTTTTTCTTTTTTTTTGATATATATATTTTTTATTTAATCCTAACATTAACTCTATGGGATATTTTTCTTATCCCTATTTTATCTGTGAAGAAACTAACGCTTTTTTTTTTTAAATTTATTTTACTTTTGGTGCATACTATATCTGGCATTTCTCCCCATGTTATCCCTCCCCACCCTCCCCTCCTCTCCACACCCATTGTCTCTCCCCTACCCCCCCCAACTGTCCCCTGTGTGTGATGCTCCTCTCCCCTGAGTCCACGTGTTCTGGTTGTTCAACACCCACCTGTGAGTGAGAACGTACAGTGCTTGGCTTTCTGTTCTTGGGTCAGTTTGCTGAGAATGATGGTTTCCAGATTCATCCAAGTCCCTACAAAGGACACGAACTCATCGTTTTTTATGGCTGCGTAGTATTCCATGGTGTATATGTACCACATGTTCTTTGTCCAGTCTATCATCGATGGGCATTTGGGTTGGTTCCAGGTCTTTGCTATTGTACACAGGGCTGCAATGAACATACGTGTGCATGTGTCTTTATAGTAGAACGATTTATAGTTCTTTGGGTATATACCCAATAGTGGGATTGCTGGGTCAAATGGAATTTCTATTTCTAGATCCTTGAGAAATTGCCACACTGTCTTCCATAATGGTTGAACTAAGAAACTAATGCTTACAGAGCTCAAGTAATTTTGTACCTGGAATTATGTACCTGGAATTAGCAGAACCAGAGATCAAACTGAGGCTTATTGAGCTCTAGACCATTGCTTCACTACAAACTATACTGGGTTAATTTACATTTTTCTTCCTAAAGCTATGCTAGTCATGATACACTACCTTGCTGTCAAAGGGTTTTCAGTTTTTTGTACTTAGAATTGTTCCAGTATACTTTACAATGGTAGATCTCAGAGTTTTTGAAATGTAGATTCGTTGGCCCAAACCTTGGACCCACTGATTAAGAAGCCTTTTAGATAGGGCCCTACAACAAGCTCTCTGGGCAATTCTGATGCCTGGGAAAGTTTGAGGACCGCAGCTTTTGAATAACGAAGTTAAGCTGAATTGGTTCATTCTCTTTTACTTTGAAGTTGATGGTCCTTTCTTTCAGGACATCTTTTCAATCTTTTTCAGACCAATAAAAGTGGTATTTTGTAGATTTGTGATTGTAGTGTCACAGATGCCAATTGTGATGTTTCCTTTGTCAACTCAGATTCTTTGAGGGGTAGCGTTGATGCAGATGCTGAGGCCAAGTCTACATTCAGTGGGAAAGTGGGTAATTGAATTAATCTCTGCTGCATGTATGAAAGCAAACTTTTTTATGACTATCAAATTGTAACACTTGTGTTACTATTTATCATTCCCAACTTAGGACTCTATTCTCTATAACAGAAGTGGGAGCCTTGGACAACTGAACACCTATCTCTAGCTCAAGAAATGTCAGCTCTTTTTTTGTTTTCTGGAGACTGTCGCCCAGCCCAGTCTGGAGTGCAATGGTGTGATCTCGGCTCACTGTAACCTTCGCCTCCTGGGTTCAAGCGATTCTCCTGCATCAGCCTCCTGAGTAGCTGGGGCTACAGGTGTGCACCATCACTCCCGGCTAATTTTTGTGTTTTTAGTAAATAACGGGGTTTCACCATGTAGGCCAAGGTGGTCTTGAACTCCTGACCTCAGGTGATCCGCCTGCCTGAACATCCCAAAGTGCTGGGATTACACATGTGAGCCACCGCCCCTGGCCAAGAAATGTCAGTTCTTTATTGTAGCCTGGCTTTCCGTACTCCTCCAGCAGCCTTTTTATTCTCTAGTGTTTAAATCACATTTGACCTTTGCAGATTACTCCCTCTCTTTTAGTGGCATTCTCTATTAGGTGCCCCTCTCCTAATATGAAGAAACAATTTCTTCTTTCTCCTCCTTTATCTGATCTATTTACAGATTTATTACCTTTGTAATAGGCCAGGTATTGGGTATACAAAAATGAATAAGATATAGTCTGTTCTCAAAGGTATGCAGAAACTTTTCTATATATTCCTCCTACTGACTTGTATTTAGATTTCTTGAATTAAAAAATATGTACTTGCTGTATTTTTTGTTTGTTTTTTGCTCTTTGAGAATCTTTGTTCTTTTCATTATGGCATTCCAATTTGAGTTTCACCCCTCATTATCATGAGAAGCAATAATTTCACTGACTTTAGTAATATTTGGTCACTAGTGTTGATGTCATTTAACTCTCATTTACATTTCAGTAGTCCAAAACACAACTAAGATACTAAAAGAAAAATAAAAGATGAGATTATTAGGCAAATAATTACCACATAGTCAACATATGAACCACAGTGCATGCACTTACAGGAAATTCTCTCAGATTGTCACAAACTGTTTGGCTATTATTTCAGACATGCTGTAATTTCTATAGTTACATACTTATCTAGCCCACAGCAGATTAGAAACTACGAATCACAAGGCAAGGGAAGGAACTGCTGTTAATGTAGGTACGTTGAAAGCAGCAATCACTATTAGTTGGCAGAATAAGCTCAAGAAAAAAAGAAAATTAAAAAAATGAAAGAAAAATGCACAGTAGTCTGAGACAATTGGTTACATTAAACAACCCTATTTATTCCACTGGAATTAGGATAAACAGTCCATAAGTCTCTGCCATCTGAGAAATTTAGAACCTAGTATTCTGAAGGGAATAAAGTGAAGGGAACTATCGTATCCTGAACACCTGCTATGTAACTTGAAAGCGCTTTATGACATCACCATATAACAGGACCAAAACAGATAATCATAGCTTTGGTCCTCAATTACAAAGAAAAATTAAATTATGCTCTGTACTATGTTTCAGAAGACAAGAGGAATATAGAACCCATTTTGAAACTTTAGAAACTCTTTTACATATGAACAGGTTAGTTTCCAAAATCTTCATTGTTCATTAGTCCCAATACTCAAAAGTCCAGAGTAAGCCACATACACATTTCCAGAAAACAGAAAAGTGTGCCAGTCCTTTGAAACTTTAGAACCAAACTTACTCTTCTCCTTTTTGCTGATATAAGTTGTATAGTGGTGTCCCTCAAACTAGTGCACGTATGAATCTCTTGATGATCATGTTAAAATGAAGATGCTTATAGGGTAGGGTTAGAATGGCCTAGAATCTGCATTTCTGGCAAGCTCCCAGGTGATGCTGATGCTGTTGATCCGTGGACCACACTTAGAGTAGCAAGGTTCCAAAGGGCATTTTTTTTGTTTGTTTCATTTACATTTCAAAGTCCCTTAAGGAAGGAAATGCCCCTCCTTGATGATCCTAAAGGAACTTCTTAGCAGCTGCAGTATATTCACACCCGCTACCACTCATGTTGATGTTGTAGATTAAATGTGCCTAGTATTTCCCTTGCTTTCCATAACAACTGTACTTTCTTAGCCCTTTAAGATACTTGGACCATCTCCTAATGAGTTAATGGGTGCCCAAGGTTGACATTGATCCTCTTGGCACATATTCAACAGTTTGGGCATTTTGTCAATTACTTTTTTTCTTACTGATTACTGTTCATTATAGAAAAATGGTGAATTCATCTGCTTGAGCTGCCATAACAAAATACCATAAATTAGGTGACTTAAAAAATAGAAATGTATTCTCCCACAATTCTGAAAGCTGGAAGTCTGAGATGAGAGTGCCAGCATGGTCAGGTTCTGGTAAAGGTTCTCTTCCTGGCTTGCAGATGGCCCCCTTCTCACTGGTCCTTACATGGCAGGCAGAGATGGAGAGAGAGTAAGCTGTCTGGTGTTTCTTGGTATAAGGGCACCAGTTCTGCTGGACAAGGCTCTGCCTTTATGATTGCATTTAACCTTAATCACCTCCTTAAAGGCCCTGTCTTCAATATAGTTACATGGGGGTTAGGGCTTCAACATATGGATTTTGGGGGTACAGAATTCAGTCCATAGCAAATGGCATTTTCATATGGCGTGATTCACTCTTTGCTTTTTAGAATTGTTCCTAATTTCAAGCAGGTCATATCACTTTATTATATATTTATTTTTATGAATTTTCATTTTTTTTCTTTTTTTTCCTTTTTTTTTTTCTTGAGGAGACAGAGTGTCCTTTATAGGAGCTCAAATGCTGAGGAATTTTCATTTTTAAATCTCTACTTTTTTATCTTCAAATCACTGTTACTACCACCTTCAAAATTCTCACTTCTTTCTCACTGACATAGATGTTGAGATTAATATTTATAAAGCAAAGTTTTAAAACATAAACTTATAATAGGCCCCAAATTAATAAAAAGATGACCTCCATCAGGACACCACTACACCAGGGCACACTGAATGAGTGCAATTCATTAAAAGATGTACCAAGATATTAATCCTCTTCAGATGCTGGGACAGCTAAGCGGGTACTCAAGTGGTCCTCAGGCTAGTTTCCTTTGTTTGCAAACATCCTTGTCTTTTACCTGACAAAAATATCCTTATTTTCTAGCTGTGTTATAGCATGAAGAGTCTGGGAAGCACTGCCCTAGACTAAAATTACTGTGCACAATCTTTAGTGCCATCTGCTGGAAGGAGGCAAAGTTGATATGCTATGGCCCCAGAAGGTAAATTATGTATTCATTCATTCAAGACAGGGTCTCACTCTGTTGCCCAGGCTGGAATACAGTGGTGCTATCACGGCTCACTGCAGCCTCGACCTCCTGGGCTCAAGTGATCCTCCTGCCTCAGCCTCCCAAGTAGCTGGAATTACAGGAGTGTACCACCACACTGGGCTAGTTTTTAAAAATTTTTAATGGAGATGAAGTCTCGCTATATTGCCCAGGCTGGTCTCTCAAGTGATTCCTCCAGCCTTGGCCTCCCAAAGTGCTGGGATTATAGGCGTGAGCCACCATGCTCAGCCTAGATTTATTTTTATTTATAAAACTAAGTTAAAAGATCATAAGAGGCCCAGCGTGGTGGCTCACGCCTGTAATCCCAGCACTTTGGGAGGCTGAGGCAGATGGATCACAAGGTCAGGAGTTCGAGATCAACCTGACCAGCGTGGTGAAACCTCATCTTTACTAAAAATACAAAAATTAGCCAGGCATGGTGGTGGGCGCCTGTAATCCTAGCTACTCAAGAGGCTGAGGTGGAAGAATTGCTTGAACCTGGGAGGCAGAGGTTGCAGTGAGCCGAGATTGTGCCACTGCACTCCAGCCTGGGTGACAGAGTGAGACTGCGTCTCAAAAAAAAAAAAGAAAAGATCATAAGAAGGGGTATTTCCATGTTACAGAGGATTGGTTTAAAAACTTTTTTTACTAGTTGAAAGGATAAACCTCAATTAGATGAAAAAACACAGCTGTTTATTTTTAAAAATGACAGACTAAAAAAATGTTGTTGGGCCAGGGCCAGTGGCTCATCCCCGTAATCCCAGAAGTTTTGGAGGCCAAGGTGGGAGGATCACTTGAGCCCAGAAATTTGAGACCAGCCTGGGCAACAGAGTGAGACCTTGTCTGTATAAAAAGTTAAAAAATTAGCCAGGTGTGGCGATGTGTGCCTGTGGTCCTCACTACTCAGGAGGCTGAGACAGGAGGATCACTTGAGCCCAGGAGGTTGAACTTACAGTGAGCCATAATTGTGCCACTTGCCCTCCAGCCTGGGCAGCAGAGAGATACTCTGTCTCTAAATAAATAAATAAATAAATAAATAAATTGTTGAGCATAACGAATTCAGTTTGAAAGGACATACTTTTAAAAAAGAATATTGATAAGTCAGAGCACCACTATGATGGCAGGGTGTTTATAAAGCTTATGTTACACTGTATACAAAAATCAACTCAAAAGGGACTAAAGACTTAAAGACCTGAAACTATGAAACTACTAGAAGAAAACATAGGGGAGAAGCTCCATGATATTTGTCTGGGCAAAGATTTCTTGAATATGAAAAGCACAGGCAATAAAAGCAAAAATAAATGAGATTGCATCAAACTAAAAACCTTTTGCACAACAAAGGAAACAATGAAGAGACGACCTACAGATTGGGAGTTAAAAATATTTGCAAAGCATACATCTGAGAAGGGGCTAATATCCAAAATATGTAAGGAACTTAAATAATTCACTAGCAAGAAGACAACCCAATCAAAAAATGGTCAAAGAAACTAAATAGACATTTCTCAAAAGATATAAGAATGGTCAACAGATATATGAAAAAAATGCTCATCATCACTAATGATCAGGGAAATGCAAATTAAAACTACAATGAGGTATCACCACACACCTGTTAGAATGGCTTTTATCAAAAAGACAAAAGATAAGTGTTGGTGAAGGTGTGGAGAAAAGGGAACTCATGCACTGTTGGTAGGAAAGTAAATTAATGTAACTATCATGGAAAACTATGGAGTTTCTACAAAAAACTAAAAGTAGAATTGTCATATGATCCAGCAATCCCACTTCTGGGTATGTCTCCAAAGGAATGAAAATCAGTATTTCCAAGAGATATTTGCATTCCATATTCATTGTAGCACTATTCACAATAAATAAGATATGGAATCAATCTTGGTGAATCAGATAAATGGATAAAGAAAATGTGGGCTGGGGAAAGGTAGCTCACACCTGTAATTCCAACACTTTGGGAGACTGAGGTGGGAGGATCCCTTGAGCACAGGAGTTTAAGGATGCATTGAGCTAGGATTGCACCATTGCACTCCAGCCTGGGCAACAGAGTGAGAGCCTGTCAGAAAGAAAGAAAAAGAAAGAAAGAAAGAGAGAGAGACAGAGAGACAGAGAGAGAGAGAGAGAGAGAGACAGACAGAAAGAAAGAAAAGAAAGAAAGAAAGAGAGAGAGAAAGAGAAAGAAAGAGAAAAGATGATATATACACACTGCCCGGTCTGGAGTGTGGTTGCTCTTTCCTAGCTCATTATAGCCTGGAACTCATGGGCTCAAGTGATCTTCCCACCTCAGCCTCCAGGGTGTGCCACCTCCCCTGACTAATTTTTAAGAATATTTTTGTAGAAATGGGGTCTCACTAAGGTGCCCAGGCTAGAATGGGAAGATGTTGATTAAAAAGTACAAAGTTTCAGTTAGGAGGAATAAGATTTAGTGATCTACTGCACAGAATGGTGACTATAATAAATAATAACACATTTTATATTTCAAAATTGTTTTTTTATTCGAATACATATTTATTTAGAATGCACACTAACAGCATGATGATAAATTGTCATTCACAAGCCTGTACCAAGAAGTATATAATTTTTTCAATGTGTTGTTTTTCACAAGTAATTTAAGTATAACATTATTATCATTTGGTACTTGAGTCAAAGACGACATTTAGATTCTTCAGCTTTGAGGCATTTAGTAACATTATTGTCTAGTCAGGCAGAGGAAAGAAATTCAAAAGCAGTTTCTTTTTCTTCTGTCAGTTCCTTTGCAGTAAGATCCATCTTCTCACGTGAGAAATCATTAATAGGGAGACCTTCAACGAACTTCCAGGTCTTATTCTTGATTACAACTGGGAACGAGTAGAGAAGATCATCAGGAACACCATAGGAGTTGCCATCAGAGATAACACCCATGGACACAAACTCTCCCTCTGGAGTTCCAAACCAGATGTCCCTGACGTGGTCACAGATGGCTTTTGCAGCAGACATTGCACTGGATAGTTTTCGAGCCTTGATGGACAGCAGCACCACGCTGCTGCACAGTCGTGACAAATTCTCCCTTGAGCCAGTTGTCATCTTTCAGAGCTTCATAAACACCAACTTCCTTTCCTTGCAATTTCACCTTGGCATGGTTGACATCTGGATACTGAGTCGAGGGATGGTTTCCCCAGATAATGACATTCTTTACATCATTAGCAGTCACACCAAGTTTAAGAGCAATTTCAGCTTTAGCTCGGTTGTGATCCAAACGGGTCAAGCAACTGAAGTTCTCCTTGGGGATGGATGGAGCTGACTTGGAGGCAGTCAGGCAGTTGGTATTGGCTGGATTACCCACAACTATAACCTTAACTGACTTCTTTGCGTATTTATCCAAGGCCGCACCCTGAGATTTGAAGATTTTCACGTTTGCTTTCAGTAAATCTTTTCTCTCCATGCCCTCCCTTCTTGGCATGGAGCCTACGAGAATGGCCACATCCAGGTCTTTGAAGGCAACCGCTTCTTTATCTGTTGCGATGACATCTTTCAGGAGGGGGAAGGGCACAGTCTTGAAGTTCCATTAGAACACCGTCCAGGACACCCATCATGGGGGTGATATCCAACAGCACAAGAATTATAGGCTGGTCTTTACCAAAGACAGATCCATTTCCAATACTGTATAGCAGTGAATATGCAATCTGACCAGCTGCTCCAGTCACAAGGACCCTGATTGGTTCAGACATGGTTGAAAACTGCGAGAACAACTTCAACGCCTGCAAAATGAGCCTCAGAGCGTCAGGTCACCTCTACCACGGAACTCTCAAAATTGTTAAAATATTAGATTTTAAATGTTTTCACCACACAAAAACATAAGCATGTGAAATAATGGATTTGTTAATTAACTTAATCATTCCAAAATGTAAACAGATATTAAAACATTATATTGTACCCCAAAATATATTTCCAATTCGTATTGGTCTATTAAAACTAAATTTTTGTTAATTTTTAAATTGATACATCAAATTTGATCATACATCAAATTGATCATACGTATTTCTGGGGTACAGGTACAATTTTTTTTAATATATTTTTTATTGCATTTTAGGTTTTGGGGTACATGTGAAGAACATGCAAGATTGTTGCATAGGTACACACATGGCAGTGTGATTTGCTGCCTTCCTCCCCCATCACCTATGTCTGGCATTTCTCCCCATGCTATCTCTCCCCCAACTCCCCACCCCCTGCTGTCCCTCCCCTTTTTCCCCACGACAGACCCCAGTGTGTGATGCTCCCCTCCCTGTGTCCATGTGTTCTCATTGTTCAACACCCGCCTATGAGTGAGAACATGCGGTGTTTGATTTTCTATTCTTGTGTCAGTTTGCTGAGAATGATGGTTTCCAGGTTCATCCATGTTCCTACAAAGGACACGAACTCATCGTTTTTGATGGCTGCATAATATTCCATGGTGTATATGTGCCACATTTTCCCTGTCCAGTCTATCATCGATGGGCATTTGGGTTGGTTCCAGGTCTTTGCTATTGTAAACAGTGCTGCAATGAACATTTGTGTGCATGTGTCCTTATAGTAGAACGATTTATAATCCTTTGGATATATACCCAGTAATGGGATTGCTGAGGCAAATGGAATTTCTATTTCTAGGTCCTTGAGGAATGGCCACACTGTCTTCCACAATGGTTGAACTAATTTACACTCCCACCAACAGTGTAAAAGTGTTCCTATTTCTCCACATCCTCTCCAGCATCTGTTGTCCCCAGATTTTTTAATGATCGCCATTCTAACTGGCGTGAGATGGTATCTCAATGTAGTTTTGATTTGCATTTCTCTAATGACCAGTGATGATGAGCATTTTTTCATATGTTTGTTGGCTTCATGTATGTCTTCTTTTGTAAAGTGTCTGTTCATATCCTTCGCCCACTTTTGAATGGGCTTGTTTGTTTTTTTCTTGTAAATCTGTTTCAGTTCTTTGTAGATTCTGGTTATCAGCCCTTTGTCAGATGGGTAGACTGCAAAAATCTTTTCCCACTCTGTTGGTTGCCGATTCACTCTAATGACTGTTTCTTTTGCTGTGCAGAAGCTGTGGAGTTTGATTAGGTCCCATTTGTCTATTTTGGCTTTTGTTGCCAATGCTTTTGGTGCTTTGGTTATGAAGTCCTTGCCTATGCCTATGTCCTGAATGGTTTTGCCTAGATTTTCTTCTAAGGTTTTTATGGTGTTAGGTCTTCTGTTTAAGTCTTTAATCCATCTGGAGTTAATTTTAGTGTAAGGTGTCCGGAAAGGGTCCAGTTTCTGCTTTCTGCACATGGCTAGCCAGTTTTCCGAACACCATTTATTAAACAGGGACTCATTTCCACATTGCTTGTTTTTGTCAGGTTTGTCAAAGATCAGATGGTTGTAGATGTGTTGTGTTGCCTTGGAGGCCTCTGTTCTGTTCCATTGGTCTATATCTCTGTTTTGGTACCAGTACCATGCTGTTTTGATTACTGTGGCTTTGTAGTATAGTTTGAAGTCCGGGAGTGTGATGCCTCCAGCTTTGTCCTTTTTGCTTAGAATTGACTTGGCTATGCGGGCTCTCTTTTGGTTCCATATGAGGTTTAAGGTGGTTTTTCCCAGTTCTGCAAAGAAGGTCATTGGTAGCTTGATAGGGATAGTGTTAAATCTGTAAATTACTTTGGGCAGTATGGCCATTTTCACGATATTGATTCTTCCTAGCCATGAACATGGAATGTTTCGCCATCTGTTTGTGTCCTCTCTTATTTTGTTGAGCAGTGGTTTGTAGTTCTCCTTGAAGAGGTCCTTTATGTTCCTTGTTAGTTGTATTCCTAGGTATTTTATTCTCTTTGTAGCAATTGTGAATGGCAGTTGGTTCCTGATTTGGCTGTCTTTAAGTCTGTTATTGGTGTATAGGAATGCTTGTGATTTTTTCACATTGATTTTGTATCCTGAGACTTTGCTGAAGTTGCTTATCAGTTTCAGGAGATTTTGGGCTGAGATGATGGGGTCTTCTAGATATACAATCATGTCGTCTGCAAATACAGACAATTTGACTTCCTCCTTTCCTATTTGAATACCCTTTATTTCTTTTTCTTGCCTGATTGCTCTGGCTAGAACTTCCAGTACTATATTGAATAGGAGTGGTGAGAGAGGACATCCTTGTCTAGTGCCAGATTTCAAAGAGAATGCTTCTAGTTTTTGCCCATTCAGTATGATATTGGCTGGTGGTTTGTCGTAAATAGCTTTTATCGTTTTGAGATACGTTCCATCAATACCTAGTTTATTGAGGGTTTTTAGCATAAAGGGCTGTTGAATTTTGTCAAAGGCCTTCTCTGCATCAATTGAGATAATCATGTGGTTTTTGTCTTTGGTTCTGTTTATGTGGTGAATTACGTTTATAGATTTGCGTATGTTGAACCAGCCTTGCATCCCCAGGATGAATTCTACTTGATCATGGTGGATAAGCTTTTTGATGTGCTGTTGCAATCGGTTTGCCAGTATTTTATTGAAGATTTTTGCATCTATGTTCATCATGGATATTGGCCTGAAGTTTTCTTTTCTTGCTGAGTCTCTGCCGGGTTTTGGTATCAGGATGATGTTGGTCTCATAACATGATTTGGGAAGGATACCCTCTTTTGGATTGTTTGGAATGGTTTCAGAAGGAATGGTACCAGCTCCTCTTTGTATGTCTGGTAGAATTCGGCTGTGAACCCATCTGGACCTGGGCTTTTTTTGGGTGGTAGGCTCTTAATTGCTGCCTCAACTTCAGACCTTGTTATTGGTCTATTCAGGGTTTCGACTTCTTCCTGGTTTAGGCTTGGGAGGATGCAAGTGTCCAGGAATTTATCCATTTCTTCCAGGTTTACTAGTTTATGTGCATAGAGTTGTTTGTAATAATCTCTGATGATGGTTTGAATTTCTGTGGAATCTGTGGTGATATCCCCTTTATCATTTTTTATTGCATCTATTTGATTATTTTCTCTTTTCTTTTTTATTAATCTGGCTAGTGGTCTATTTTGTTGACCTTTTCAAAAAACCAGCTCCTGGATTTATTTACTTTTTGAAGGGTGTTTTGTGTCTCTATCTCCTTCAGTTCTGCTCTGATCTTAGTTATTTCTTGTCTTCTGCTAGCTTTTGAGTTTTTTTGATCTTGCTCCTCTAGCTCTTTCGATTTTGACGATAGGGTGTCAATTTTAGATCTCTCCTTGCTTCTCATGTGGGCATTTATTGCTATATATTTTCCTCTAGAGACTGCTTTAAATGTGTCCCAGAGATTCTGGTATGTTGTGTCTTCGTTCTCGTTGGTTTCAAAGAACATCTTTATTTCTGCCTTCATTTCATTGTTTATCCAGTCAACATTCAAGAGCCAGTTGTTCAGTTTCCATGAAGCTGTGCGGTTCTGAGTTAGTTTCTGAATTCTGAGTTCTAACTTGATTGCACTCTGGTCTGAGAGACTGTTACGATTTCCGTTCTTTTGCATTTGCTGAGGAGTGATTTACTTCCAATTACGTGGTCAATTTTAGAGTAGGTGCGATGTGGTGCTGAGAAGAATGTATATTCTGTGGATTTGGGGTGGAGAGTTCTGTAAATGTCTATTAGGTTTGCTTGGTCCAGGTCTGAGTTCAAGTCCTGGATATCCTTGTTAATTTTCTGTCTCATTGATCTGTCTAATATTGACAATGGGGTGTTCAAGTCTCCCACTATTATTGTGTGGGAGTCTAGGTGTCTTTGTAAGTCATTAAGAACTTGCCTTATGTATCTGGGTGCTCCTGTATTGGGTGCATATATATTTAGGATCGTTAGCTCTTCTTGTTGCATTGATCCTTTTACCATTATGTAATGTCCTTCCTTGTCTCTTTTGATCTTTGTTGGTTTAAAGTCTATTTTATGAGAGATGAGAAGTGCAACTCCTGCTTTTTTTTGCTCTCCATTTGCTTGGTAAATCTTCCTCCATCCCTTTATTTTGAGTCTTTGTGTATCTTTGCATGTGAGATGGGTTTCCTGGATACAGCACACCGATGCGTTTTGGCTTTTTATCCAGTTTGCCAGTCTATGTCTTTTGATTGGGGCATTTAGCCCTTTTACATTTAGGGTTAATATTGTTATGTGTGAATCTGATCCTGCCATTTTGATGCTAGCTGGCTGTTTTGCTGGTTAGTTGATGCAGTTTCTTCATTGTGTTGATGGTCTTTACTATTTGGTATGTTTTTGGAGTGGCTGGTACTGGTTGTTCCTTTCCATGGTTAGTGCCTCTTTCAGGAGCCCTTGTAAAGCAGGCCTGGTGGTGATGAAATCTCTGAGTACTTGCTTGTTCGCAAAGGATTTTATTTTTCCTTCACTTATGAAGCTTAGTTTGGCTGGATATGAAATTCTGGGTTGAAAGTTCTTTTCTTTAAGGATGTTGAATATTGGCCCCCACTCTCTTCTGGCTTGTAGGGTTTCTGCTGAGAGATCTGCTGTGAGTCTGATGGGCTTCCCTTTGTGGGTAACCCGACCTTTCTCTCTGACTGCCCTTAGCATTTTCTCCTTCATTTCAACCCTGGTGAATCTGACGATTATGTGCCTTGGGGTTGCTCTTCTTGAGGAATCTTTGTGGTGTTCTGTATTTCCTGTATTTGAATATTGGCCTGCCTTGCTAGGTTGGGGGAAGTTCTCCTGGATAATATCCTGAAGAGTATTTTCCAGCTTGGATTCATTCTCTCTGTCACATTCAGGTACACCTATCAAACGCAGATTAGGTCTTTTCACATAGTTCCATATTTCTTGGAGACTTTGTTCATTCCTTTTTACCCTTTTTTCTCTACTCTTGCCTTCTCGTTTTATTTCATTGAGTTGATCTTTGACCTCTGATATCCTTTCTTCTGCTTGGTCAGTTAGGCTGTTGAAACTTGTGTATGCTTCACAAAGTTCTTGTGTTGTGTTTTTCAGCTCCATCAATTCACTTATATTCCTCTCTAAGTTGGTTATTCTCATTAGCATATTCGTCAAATCTTTTTTCAAGGTTCTTAGTTTCTTTGCATTGGGTTAGAACATGTTCTTTTAGCTCACAGAAGTTTGTTATTACCCACCTTCTGAAGCCTGATTCTGTCATTTCATCACACTCCTTGTCCATCCAGCCTTGTTCCCTTGCCGGTGAGGAGTTGTGATCCCTTGTAGGAGGAGAGGCATTCTGTTTTCAGGTGTTTTCCTCCTTTTTGTGCTGGTTTCTTCCCATCTTTGTGGATTTATCTATGTGTGGTCTTTGTGGTTGGTGATGGGGTCTCTGAGTGGACATCCAGTTTGTTGATGATAAAGTTATTTCTTTCTGTTTCTTAGTTTTCCTTCTAACAGTCTGGCCCCTCTGCTATAGGACTGCTGAGGTCCACTCCATGCCCTGCTTGCCTGGGGATCACCTGCAGCGGCTGCAGAACAGTAAGGGTTGCTGCCAGTTTCTTCTTTTGCTATCTTTGCCCCAGAAGGATACCCACCAGATGTCAGTCTGAGCTCTCCTTTATGAGGTGACTCTTTGGATATACGGGGGTCAGGGAGCTGCTTGAGGAGACAGTCTGTCCTTTATAGGAGCTCAAGTGCTGAGCTGTGAGCTCCGTTGTTCATTCAGAGCTGCTGGGCAGGTACATTTAAGTCTGCTGCAGCAGAACTCATAAACCCCTTTTTTCCCCCAGGTGCTGTGTCCCAGGGCGTTAGGGCTTTATTTATGTTTCCCCTTGTGCTGCTGCCTTTTTCTTAGGGCTGCCTTGCCCAGCGATGAGGCAGCCTAGTCACTGTCTCCCTGCAGAGGCTTTGCTGAGCTGCTGTGGGCTCTGCCCAGCTGCCGTGTGAACTTCCCTGCAGTCCTGTTTATGCCGGTGTAGTTAGAACTGCCTCGGCAATGGCGGGCTGCCTCTGCAATGGCAAACTACCTCCGTAGTGCTGGACTGCCTCAGTAATGGCGGACGCCCCTCCCCCACAGAGCTGGACCATCCCGGGCTCAGCTGTGCTTGCTGTGAAACCCTCGATCCAGAGCGTTTCCGATTGCTGTTTTTTTGTGGGGGAGTGGGATCAGCCGAGCCTGATCACCTGGCTCCCTGCCTCAGAGCCCCTTTTTTTTTTTAGTTGAATGGTCGACTGTCTCCCAGGTGTTCCAGTCGCCTGTTGAAAAGGCGCCGGGATCTGTGTGATTTCCCGTGTGGCGACCCACTGCACCAGCTGAAACAGTGGGCTCTGAGGTCCGTGGCACTTTTTTTGCCCGGGAAATCTCCTGGCCTGGCTGCCTGTTTCAGTCCCCTTTTTTAATCAGATCAATGGGCAACTCTGCCTTCCTGGAGCTCCAGTTGCCAGCTAAAACGGCACCCGGACCCATGTATTTTGTATGGGGAACCCCTGCGCCGGGGCGCCGCCCAAAACAGCTGCACCGGCAAAAACAGCCGCGCCGGCCAAACCAGCCCCGCCGGTGACCCGTGGGGCTCCTCCGCCTGGGAATCTCCTGGTCTGTGGGCAATAAAAATCCGTCTGGGAATGTGGCGTCCACTCACCCTCCGTGCTTTCACTGGGAGCTGCAATCCTGAGCTGCTCCTAATCAGCCATCTTGGATCCTCTCTTACAGGTACAATTTTGATACATGCATACAATGTGTAGTGATCAAATCAGGGTAATTGGGATATTAATAATCTCAAACATTTATCATTTCTTTGTGTTGGGAACATTCCAAATCTTCTAGCTTCTTTGAAATATACAATAAATTATTTTTAACTATTTTGCACTCCGCTATGCTATCAAATACTATAACTTATTCCTAACTGTATGTTTGTGCCTATTAAAAATAAAATTTTAAAAATGCTTGTGATATAAGAAATATTAAGGAATTTGATTTGGGTTAGAGAAGATCATGAAAAATGATACATTTCTTAAAGTATTAAAAAGTTGTCTACTGAAAGTTGGTCAAGTCTGTTGCTTCAGATGGCAGAACAAGGAAACATGAGCTGAATTTTTATACATAAGATATGTTTAAGCACAAGATGGATGTACTTGTGCTGGGATTTCTGGAAAAGGTATTCCCACTTTGGGAGGAAAATTCCACTACATGCTCTCCAAGCTTTCCCTCAGCTTCAGATTCTGTATCTAACCTGTGGTTCTATTTGACTCTTTGATCTCATGTAGTTTGATATGTTCCATAATTATAAAAACTTGTATTAATATCCTTAAAAGCTTTTAAAGCCATTTCCAACATTAACTCCAGTATAATTTAAGCATTCTTCCTGTGGGGTTCTTCCTTTTCTCTGTATTATATCCAAGGATTGAAGTTTATTTTCTTTGTTGATTTATGATCTCTTTCAAAAAGGTTTTTCCTTATAACAACTTTCTTCTTCACTAATGAAAAGTAGAAATCAAGTAGAGTCTTGTCGACAGTTGCTATGTAATAGATTAAAACAAGTTATTTTAAACAGGAATCTCTCCCATGAACTTCTCTCCTTCTAAATACAACAAAGTAGAAGGGGCAGGTGTGGTGGCTCATGCCTATAATTAATCCCAGGATTTTGGGAGGCCAAGGCAGGAGGATCACTTGAGGCCAGAAGTTTGAGACCAACCTGGGCAGCATAAAGAGATGCTATCTCTAAAAAAAAAATAGAAAACCGCCAGGTGTGGTGATGCAGCCTTGTAGTCCCAGCTGCTCAGCAACCTGAGGTGGGAGGATTGCTTGAGCCCAGGTGATTGGGGCTGCAATGAGTCAGATATGTATATATATATCTGACTTTATATATACATCTTTGTTATATACATGTATCAAATTAGAGAATGTTATTGCCCAGAAATTCTCTGTAAGAAAATGTCTCATGCAAAAAACATTCAGGAGAAGAGAAATATACTTTGAAGGGGATGCTACATGCTTCTTGTCAAGAAGAGAGAGAGAACTGGAGGCCTTTAGTTGTCCTCTGTGTATTGTTGGTGGGCAGGTGTACAAGAGAAGCTTCTCACTTTTACACCATGTGGGAAGAAGGCAGTGAACAGGGTAGAAAGAAAACTGTAAGATAACAACATGGAAGGATTGAGGGATTGAAAGAGGAGAAGGAGGATTTCAGCAGCTGTCATGAGTAGGGAACTTTGGAGAGAGGAGAGGTATAGAGAGATATCGTAGGAAGCTTTACTTTCTACTTTTCTGGGAGAAATCCCTATGTTATACATTTAAGGAAACTCATAATAAAAATCTCTATTGTTTATCAATATTAGTCTAATTATCTTTGAATGAGAATCCCAACAGAAATGATATCCCATGGCACCTGAGTTGTAGATTGTACAAACTGCATTCAGAAGCCATCGCCAGGCCTAGCTGTTCTGTTTCCTGAATCTAGGTGATTTATATCAGATGAGTGTCTACCTTCCAAAACTAAAAGCTCGGTTGGTTTTCCACAGAACGCCAGTGGAGCTCAAAATTGTATAGCTGAAAACACGTCATATGATTAATATACTTTCACCGTAATTCAGGGCAGGGAGGGAAAGTCACTGGTTGTGGTTATCTATTAGTTTTCCCTGTTAAATGACATTTGGAAAATATGTGCTCTGAGACCTCCACACTTCGGGTTTAGATAACATTTCTTCTCTGGGTGTCTGTTTCATGTTGTTATTGTAATTGGCCAATGGTGCTAAAGCAACTGTAGTTGCTGCCAATATCTAAGTTTGTTGTAGACACAAAATATAGACGTTTTGTTAGTTAATATGCACACACACACATAGACACAATAGTCACAGCCATAATTTTGTTACATGGTCATTAGGCACAAATGCTAAAACTGTACACAAGCTACTATAATTAATGCCGCATACTTACTTTCAAAATAAGGTAAAAGTCTGATAAAAAAATAATAATTGTCCCCATTTTTGGAGCATTTAGCCTGTGCCAGGCATTGTTCTATGTTTGTTCACATATTATTTCCTCAAAAGAGTAGACACTTTAATTCTGCAGATGAGAAATCTGAAACTCAAAGAGATTGAGAATCTCCTCTACACACATGATCATCCCAATAATCTGGTGAGTTGAATGACAAATAGCAGTCAAAGAGGAAGAAGGAAGGGTTGCCTGAAAGACTCCAGAGGGTGCATTCTCTTGGCCGGGCGCAGTGGCTCATACCTGTAATCCCAGTAATTTGGGAGGCCAAGGTGGGCAGATCACGAGGTCAGGAGTTTGAGACCAGTCTGGCCAACATGGCGAAACCCTGCTTCTACTAAAAATACAAAAATTAGCCGGGCGTGGTGGTGAGCGCCTGTAATCCTCCAGAGACTGAGGCAGGAGAATCGCTTGAACCTGGGAGGCAGAGATTGCAGTGAGCTGAGATCGTGCCATTGCACTCCAGCCTGGGCAACAAGAGCAAAACTGCGTCTCAAAAACAAAACAAAACAAAACAAAACAAGGTGCCTTCTCCAGCAGCTGCTGATGGCCACTAACAGGATTTTCTCTTCTATGTCTTAGTTGGGCATGAAGAGTATGAGAGATTTCAAGCATATTGAGGAATGACATTTTCAATTCCTTCCCCAGCCAACTAGCTTCAATGGACAGATTACCCAGAATTTAAAACAAGAAAAAATATAATCTAATTAGATCACTAAAACTTCTTTGCCATTGCCATATCTTTCTAACAATTAAAAAAAAAATGGATCTTAAAAAAAAAGTCCCCGAATCTGAGGCTTTAAAATCCAACTGTTCTCTTCGTTTTAATGATTAGGTTTTGGTTTCGTTTTTGTGTTTTTGAGACGGAGTCTGGCTCTGTAGCCCAGGCTGGAGTGAAGCGGCGCCATCTCAGCTCACTGCAATCTCCGCCTCCCGGGTTCAAGCGATTCTCCTGCCTCAGCCTCCCGAAATGATTAGTTTTAAAAACAGACCACAAAGCTCCACCTCCTTTTCCATCTGAACTCTTTTCCTAGGTGGTCTACAACGTCGGTGGGCTTCCACCGCCATCTGGTGGACAACGTGTACATATGCTCTGACTTGAGATTCGCTGGCATGGAGAGGAACGTGATTAATGAGAAGAGTTTTTTATTCATGCAGTTGATTCGAAAGCAATGCATAGGAATATAAAAATTGAACGGATAAAAGTACTTACTTCTAGGCAATCAAAAGGGGAACAATTTGTATATGTTGACTTATAGACTAGGATGAGGAATCAAATAAATTAACGTATTCTTTAATGCTGCTAGAATCCCTCAACTCCACACTCCATAGCATGTAACACTTTTTGAACAGTCCCAGCACCATGGACCTGCTTAAGTAAAGCTGTTTATGCAGTCGCCTCACTTGAGAGGACAGGAATTTCTGTATCTACATCCATTTCTGTTTATCATTATAATCCTCTTGTCTTACACCTAACATTTCAACATTAAGAATCTACTTTCTCACTGGGGCCTGTCAGGGGGAGTGTGGGAGGCAGGGCATCAGGAAAAATAGCTAATGCATGCTGGGCTTAGCATCTAGGTGATGGGTTGACAGGTGCAGCAAACCACCATGACACGGGTTTACCTATGTAACAAACCTGCACATCCTGCACATGTACCCTGGAACTTAAAATAAAATAAAAAGAATCTACTTTCTGAGCTGGGTGCAGTGGCTCACATCTGCAATCCCACCACTTTGGGAGGCTAAGTTGTGAGGATCACTTGAGCTCAGGGGTCCAAGACCAGCCTGGGCAACAGAATAAGATCCCGTCTTTATTACAGAAAGAATCTACTCTGTTCTGATAAGACTGTACTATTTCTTTTTCTTTTAAAATTCAGGTAACGCTTTATTCGAATTTTAACCTTAAAGTGTTAGGGTGGGGACGTGGTGGGGGAAAGGGTGTAGCAGAGAAAAAAGGCATTGGTAGTGTGGCTACCAGGTTGTCCTAGCATTCCACCATCAGCACATGGCTGCACTGCCCATGGTGGTTAGGTTGGACCATGGGACCAGTTCTGGTGAGTTATGAGTTAAGATTTTAAAAATCTATATGATTCCAGGCAAGTAGTTACCACGTGACAATAAGGCAGCAGAATAGATCTCATAATGTTCAGTAATTTTGGGGTTTAATTTTTTTGTCACTTCTTCCTTTGTAAAACAAATGAGACATGAAGTATACATCATGCTCAATGTCATCTTCTCCTATGATAAATGTCGGACAGATGGTATGAATTGTGATACAATATAATGAAATTAATTGTTTTTTCATACTTCCCAGAACATAGCCAGAAGAATAGATGCTGCCTTTCAAAGCAATCAGCTTGGGTAATGATATGCTTATTTTAGCAATGTGCTTGATGTGGTTTGGCTCCGTGTTCCCACCCAAATCTCATGTCAAACTGTAATCCCCAATGTTGTGAGAGGGACCTGGTGGGAGGTGACTGGCTCATGGGGACACTTCCCCCTTGCTGTTCTCATAATAGTGAGTGTGTTCCCATGAGTTCTGGTTGTTTGAAATGTGTAGCACTTCTCCCTTCACTCTCTCTCTTTCCTGCTCTGCCATGTGAAGATGTGCCTCCTTGCCCTTCACCTTCTGTTGTGATTGTAAGTTTCCTGAGTCCATCCCAGAAGCAGACATTTGTATAGCCCACAGTACTATGAGGCAATTAAACTTCATTTTTTTATAAATACTGAGTCTCAGATTTATCTTTATAGCAGTGTGAGAATGGACTAATACAGTGCTAGTACTCGAAATAAACTCAAAATCATAAGCCTCAACATTTTCTTAGTCCTGCTGGGCATGGTGGCTCGTGCCTGTAATCCCAGCACTTTGGGATGCTGAGGCGGGTGAATCACCTGCGGTCAGGAGTTCGAGACAAGCCTGGCCAACATGGCAAAACTACTAAAAATGCGCAAATTAGCCGGGCACCTGTAATCCCATCTATGCAGGAGGCTGAGGCAGGGAGAACTGCTTGAACCCAGGAGGCGGAGGTTCAAGCTACTACTACTAAGCAAGCTATATAAGGAGCCTCAGCCCTGTCAGTGGTCGTATCTGATGTGTACGGGAGTGAGACCTAAGCCCTTTGTGTCCGCCAAATCACATCAGACCTGGCCCTGCTCTACCTACACCGGATTGCTTACTGTCAGATTTAGGGTCAGTCCTATAGTTGTATAGGTTTTCTGGAAGACTTAGTTTCTTCTTTTTAACCTCTGACCTGGGTGGCTTGGTGTGGTGGATAACTTATTAGGATACTGTAACTGGACCTAGATTGGCTTTTCATAGCTGAAAAGCCAGACACAAGAGGCAAGGGTAGGTGGGGAGGAAAAGCAGGTTTAATTGGAGAGCCAGCAAACCTGGAAGATAGTGAACTAGCCATCTGCAGTGCCATTTTAATTTTAAAATGTATCCTAGAGTTTTTAAAGGGAAATTTGGTATGGGAAACCTGGGGGAGTCGTGCAGGATGCGAGGTCTGTGTGTCTTTGTTCAGATGGCTAGATTGCATAACGCTATCTAGAGGTCTGCTTGGCGTTATCTTGACTTCAGCCCAATGGTGGTGGACTAATTGTTTGTGACCCCTGCTAAGTGGGAGGATGCCGCAGTTGGGACTCCGCACCTGCTTTGTTTCAAGATCAGCCTCTGGAATTTCTTTCTTTCTTTTCTTTTTCCTTTCTTTCCTTTCTTCCTTTCTTTCTTTTCTTTCTTGTCTTTTTCTTTCTTTCTTTCTTTCCTTCCTTCCTTCCTTCTTTCTTTCTTTCTTTTTCTTTCTTCTCTTTCTTCTCTTTCTTCTTTCAGATGGAGTCTCCTCTGTCTCTCAGGCTGGGATGCAGTGGCTCGATCTCAGCTCACTGCAACCTCCACCTCCCAGGTTCAAGCAATTCTCCTGCCTCAGCCTCCCGAGTAGCTGGGATTACAGGCACCCACCATCACTCCCGGCTAAGTTTTGTAGAGACAGGGTTTCACCATGTTGGCCATGTGAACTGCTGACCTCAGGTGATCCACCTGCCTCGGCCTCCCAAAGTACTGGGATTGCAGGCATAAGCCACCGTGCCCTGCCCTGGAATTTCTTAAGTAGAAACATAATTAGATAAGCTTGTGTTGCTGGAGGGGTGTGTCTAGAGAGGGAAGGAATGAAGGGGTAAGAGAGGACGGAAGGGAGAAAAAGAGAATGGATGATTAAAAAATATTTTTAAAACTGAGGTCCTTGGTTACAATGCTTCTCTCTAGTTCCACTGAGTTTTCCTTTTTTCCTACCCCCATCTACTCCCTGGTTCTCATAGCTACAGCCATTCTTTCACTATGTGACCCTGCTTGGACCCTAGTTGCTTGAACTAGGAGTAGGCACTTGACAAAAACAAAATTTTGATTTTTGAAAAGGTAAATAACAGTCCCTTCACTCTCAATTTGGGACTGAGGATAAAATAATCAGGTCTCAGTTTGGAATCTCTTAAACGGAGGAGCTGTAAATTCTGGAGCTGTTGAGGGTCATCTTCAACCAGACAGAATGCTTACCAACAGCATTTCCCTCCTCTACCTTCTAATTCCATTCATTGATATCAGGGAAGAAAAGGAGGAAAAGGATGAAAGAGTGAATAAAGTATCACTGAGAGTACTGCTGCCAGCAATTAAGGGTCTCATTTCAGCCCATTCCGGAGTCTCGGCTGTTGTCCTATTCCTTATAGTAAGAAACTCTCCCTCCTTTCTACTTAAACTGCAGGTTGAATATCCCCAGTATAAGCAATTGAAATCCAAAATGCTACACTGAGCATTTCCTTAGAGTGTCATGTTGGTGCTCAAAAAGTTTTGGATTTTGGAGGATTTTGGGTTTTCAAGTTATGAATACTCAACCCATAATTTTATGGTTTCTGTTTCCTGCAGCCAAATGAGTATAAACCAATATTCCAAGATCCTTGAACAACTTCTGATAAAATTATTTTAAAAATATCTTCAGATCCAGTTTATAAACCAACCACAAAATGAGTTTTACAACACTGTAATTACCTTTCATGAGTGTGGTGACATTTAATACAGCAAATAGTCAGTAAACGCTTACTTTGTGCAATGCACAGTGCTTGTCAATCAAAAGAATCCAAAGATTAGTAGAAATTAATAGTTTTTCTGGGAGAGAAAACAATTTACAAAAATAGTAATAGCTAATAAGTTCCTTGACAAAAGTATAAGTAAAAAGAGTAAGGGGCAGAGAAAAGAGTGATTTATTCAGATTTTTAAAAATTATCAAATGTTGAAATACCAACAACATGCTGAGGAGTATGTTATGATCCAGAGACAGAATGCAGAATAGAACATAATCTCTTACTTCAAGGAGCTTAAATTTTATCACAAGGGTAAGTGCAAGGGTGCTTGGCAGCCAAAGGAGCACTGACCATGTGTTGGGGCTGGGGGCAGGTTTGAGAAGGCATCCAGAAGAGACAGTATCTAGGCAGATATGGAAAGATAAAAGGTTAAATAGAATTAAATGAAGATGGGCTAGAAGAAAGAAATCTCAAATACAAAAGATTGATGTTGGGACAATTCTTTTAGCAGCGTTAAATGCCCAACTCTCAGATGCCTTTACTCCCCACTTTTCTGTTTTTCCTCTTATCTGTTTGGCTCCTTTTTAGTCTTCTTGGTCCTGGGTTCCCTCCTCTTTCCCCTCCCCCTCTCCTCTCCCGCTTGGAGTGTTTTTAACTAACCAATACCTATCTTGAGACCAGAGCTGTGGTCAGTGAGTCCTGTTAACCTCCTAAGATCTGTACCCTTCACCAAGTTCCTCTGTCACCTAGGGATGGGCTGCCGGGCTCCCATCCTCCAGAAGTTTCCATGCCACCAGCAGGCTGAATGTTTTTGTGGCAGTCATACCTCTCCTAAGAGGTCTGACTCTCAGCCTTAGTGGGAAAGATGCTCCCTCTAAATTATTTATTTATTTATTATTTATTTTTTTGAGACAGAGTCTCACTCTGTCACTCAGTCTGGAGTGCAGTGGCGCAATCATGGCTCACTGCAGCCTCGACCTCCTGGGTTCAAGCAGTCCTCCTGCCTGGCCTCCCAAAGTGCTGGGAATACACGAGTGAACCACTGTGCCTGGCTTTCCCCCTCTAAATTTAAAAATTTTCTTCTTTGTGCACTATCCATTGGCTTTAGAGGTAGTAGCTACCATCTGCAGTTGCTGTTTCTATACCCTTTAGAATCCTCTTTTGTCTCTTTTAGTAGTTCACCATATTTACTACTTAATAATTATTTATATTAAACTTTTCCGTTGATGTAACTGGCATGTTTTTAGTCTCCTTATTTATCCCTGGTTGATATAATGAGGCAGAGAAGTGACTTGGGAATGACTCCACAAAAATGCACAAACCAGCTGGGTGTGGTGGCTCATTCCTGTAATCCCAGCACTTCGGGAGGCTGAGGCGGGAGGATCACTTCAGCTCAGAAATTCAACACCAGCCTGGGAAACATAGCGGGACCTTGTCTCTGCCAAAAATAAAAAGCAAAAATAGCCAGGTGTGGTGGTGCACACTCGTGGTCCCAGCTACTCAGGAGGCTGAGGTGGGAGGATCTCTTGGGCCCAGGAATTTGAGACTGCAGTGAGCTGTGATCTCCCCAATGCACTCCAGCCTGGGTGACAGAGTGAGACCCTGTCTTAAAAAAAAAAAAAAAAGAAAAGAAAAGAAAAAAAGAAAAGCACAAACCATACTATAAAAGAACTGAATAATTCGACTTTATGAAAATTAAAGACTTCTGTTCTTTACGTGATAATTTTCAGAAAATGAAAATGTAAGTCAGTCCAGTAGAAAATATTTGCAATACGTGTATCTGATAAAGACTTGTGTATGAAATACACAAAATAGCTCAAAAATAAGAAGACTGTTAACTTTCTAGGGCTGTCATAAGAAAAGACCACAGACTGGGTGGCTTAAAAACACAAATTTGTTTTCTCACAGTTCTGGAGGTTAGAAGTTCTAGATCAAGATGTCAGCAGATTTGGTTTCTTCTGAGGTCTCTTTCCTGGGCTTGTGGATAGACTTCCATGCTAGAAGCCGTGTCTTCTCATGGTGGTGTCCTCACATGGTCCTTCCTCTGTCATGCACATGTCTATATTCTAATCTCCTTATAAAGACCAATGAGAAACTTGCAGGTTGTGTGGTCTGAGTGTTCTCCTTATTGCAATAGTCCCTCTCCTGCTATTGCAATAATCATTTTGAATCAAGTCCCTCCTTGCCCACATCCAGATTTATTTTTATTTGCCATTTCCATCCTGTTTGCCATGTGTTCAGCTGTGGCAACCTAGTGAGAATTGAGAAAGTGAATAGCCAACTACAGCCTAGGAAGGTATGTATTGTGTAGGACCTGTTACATCATTTTCATGTAAGATGAAAATGGTGAATGCTTTATTCAAAAGAAAGGCAAAAGTGCCACTAAAGTACTAAAATATGTTTTTTAATTTTCTTCTATAGTCTCTCTCAACTTGTTATGGTGTGTCTTTTAATTTAGTGTCATTGTAAATAAAGAAGGATTAAAATTTTTATTAGCATGAATTTACTGTTCATCATTATATTGTGCAATGTCAGTCAAATGCAAATATATGTATGTCCAGGTGTAGTGGCTCATGCCTGTAATCTCTGCACTCTGGGAGGCTGAAGTAGGAGGATCGCTTGAGCCCAGGAGTTCAAGACCAGCCTGGGCAACAGAATGAGAACACCCTCTCTCCACAAAACAAAAGCAAAAACAAAAAAGGTACCTGGGCATGGTGGCACATGCCTGTGGTTCCAGCTACTTGGGAGGCTGGATGGGAAGATCCTTTGAGCACAGGTGGTTGAAGCTGTAGTGAGCCATGACCACATCACTGCACTCCAGCACTCCAGCATGGGCAATAGAGCAAGACCCTGTCTCTAAAAATTCAATAAATAAATAAACAGCTGCAGGTCATTGGCACAAATCTGGACGGGCGATCTGACTAGCACTGAGAGCGACTGCCACACAGAGCTACGTGCACCCCAGAAAGAGGGAGAGCTGAAAGCAGGGAGACAGGTGAAACACTTGGCAAGTCCCACCCCCCACAAAGTCCAGCAAACTGAAACCATCTTGCTTGAGAGTTTTGCAGCCAGCACATCAGTTTGAGCTCCACCCTGGACGATCCAGCTGGCTGGGAGGAAGGGAGTCTGCCATTGTGAAAGCGGGGCTAAACCAGAGGAAACCTATATAGCAGCCAGGCTGAGCACGAGGCAGCCCAGCAGCGCCTCGGCAGGCAAACAAGGGACAGACTACATCCTCAAGCAGCTCCCTGACCCCTATAGAACCAAAAAAATGCCTCATACAAGAGAGCTCAGGCTACACCAAGCGGGTACCCTTCTGGGACAAAGCTACCAGAAGAAAGATCAGGCAACAATCCTGGCTTCTCCACAGCCCCTGTGGGTTATTCCCAGGCAGCCAAGACCTGGAGTGGACCCCCCAGCAGTCCTAGAGCAGAGGGGCCTGACTATTAGAATGAAAAAAGAAAACAAAAAGAAAAAGCCTCAACATCAACAGAAAGGATGTCCGCTCAGAGACGCTATACAAAATCACCAACTTCAAAGATCAAAGGTAGGTAAATCCACAAAGATGAGAAGAACCCAGCACAAAAAGGATGAAATCGTCAAGACCAGAATGCCTCTCCTCCTCCAAGGGATCACAATTCCTCACCAGCAAGGGAACAAAACTGGATGGAGAATGAGTGTGATGAATTGACAGAAGCAGGCTTCAGAAGGTGTATAATAACAAACTTCTCTGAGCTGAACATGTTCTCACCCAATGCAAAGAAACTGAAATCCTTGAAAAAAGGTTAGATGAAATGCTAAATAGAATAACCAGCTTAGAGAAGAGCATAAATGACTTGAGGGAGCTGAAAAACACAGGACCAGAACTTCACAAAGCATACACAAGTTTCAATAGCCGAATCAATCAAGCAGAAGAAAGGATATCAGAGATTGAAGACCAACTCAATGAAATAAAATGAGAAGACAAGATTAGAGAAAAAGAGTGAAAAGAACAAATCATCCAAGAAATATGGGATTATGTGAAAAGACCTAATCTACGTTTGCTAGGTGTACCTGAATGTGATGGAAAGAATGAATCCAAGCTGGAAGACACTCTTCAGGATATTATCCAGGAAAACTTCCCCAACCTAGCAAGGCAGACCAACATTCAAATACCAGAAATACAGAGAACACCACAAAGATACTCCTCAAGAACAGCAACCCCAAGGCACATAATCATCAGATTCACCAGGGTTGAAATGAAGGAAAAAATGCTAAGGGCAGCCAGAGAGACAGGTCAGGTCACTTACAAAGGGAAGCCCATTAGACTCACAGCAGATCTCTTGACAGAAACCCTACAAGCCAGAAGAGAGTGGGGGCCAATATTCACATCCTTAAAGAAAAGAACTTTCAACCCAGAATTTCATATCCAGCCAAACTAAGCTTCATAAGTGAAGGAAAAATAAAATCCTTTGCAAACAAGCAATTACTGAGAGATGTCGTCACCACCAGACCAGCCTTACAAGAGCTCCTGAAGGAAGCACTAAACATGGAAAGGAACAACCAGCACCAGCCACTGCAAAACATACCAAACAGTAAAGACCAATGATGCAATGAAGAAACACTGTCAACTATGGGTAAAACAACCAGCCAGTAACAAAATGGCAGGATCAAATTCACACATAACAATATTAACGTTAAATGTAAATGACCTAAAGGCCCCAAATCAAAAGACACAGACTGGCAAACTGAATAAAAAGATAAGACCCAATGGTGTTCTTGTATTCAGGAGAACCATCTCAAGTGCAAAGACACACATAGACTCAAAATAAAGGGATGGAAGAAGATTAACCAAACAAATGGAGAGCAAAAAAAGCAGGGATAGCAATCCTAGTCTCTGATAAAATGGACTTTTAACCAACAAAGATCAAAAGAGACAAAGAAGTGCATTACATAATGGCAAAAGGATCAATGCAACAAGAAGCTTACGATCCTAAATATATATGCATCCTAATATATATATGTATATATAGGTGCATATGCTCCTATATATACATAAAGCGTATATAGGAGCACCCAGATACATAAAGCAAGTTCTTAACGACCTACAAAGAGACTTACACTCCACACAATAACAGTGGAGGACTTTAACACTCCACTGTCAATATTAGACAGATTAACGAGACAGAAAATCAACAAAGATATCCAGGACTTGAATGCAGATCTGGACCAAATGGACCTAAGAAACATCTACAGAACTCCCCACCACAAATCCACAGAATATACATTCTTCTCAGCACCACATCACACTTACTCTAAAATTGACCACATAATTGGAAGTAAATCACTCCTCAGCAAATGCAAAAGAATGGAAATCATAACATACAGTCTCTCAGATCACAGCACAATCAAATTAGAACTAGGATTAAGAAACTCACTCAAAACTGCACAACTACATGGAAACTGAACAACTTGCTCCTGAATGATGACTGGATAAACAATGAAATGAAGGCGGAAATAAAGATGTGCTTCAAAACCAATGAGAATGAAGACACAATGTACCAAAATCTCTGGGACACATTTAAAGTAGTGTCTAGAGGGAAATTTATATCAATAAATGCACACATGAGAAGCAAGGGAGGATCTAAAATCAACACCCTATTGTCAAAATTGAAAGAGCTAGAGGAGCAAGATCAAAAAAAACTCAAAAGCTAGCAGAAGACAAGAAATAACTAAGATCAGAGCAGAACTGAAGGAGATAGAGACACAAAAATCCCTTCAAAAAATCAATAAATCCAGGAGCTGGTTTTTGAAAAGATCAGCAACACAGACAGACAGCTAGCCAGACTAATAAAAAAGAAAAGAGAGAAGAATCAAATAGGTGCAATAAAAAATGACAAAGGGAACATCACCACTGATTCCACAGAAATAGAAACTACCATGAGAGATTACTACAAACAGCTCTATGCACATAAACCAGTAAACCTGGAAGAAATGGATAAATTTCTGGACACTTGCACCTTCCCTAGACTAAACCAGGAAGAAGTCAAAACCCTGAATAGACCAATAACAAGGTCTGAAGTTGAGGCAGCAATCAATAGCCTACCAACCAAAAAATGTCCAGGTCCAGACAGGTTCACAGCCAAATTCTACCAGATGTACAAAGAGGAGCTGGTACTATTCTTTCTGAAAATATTCCAAACAATACAAAAAAGGGAATCCTCCCTAACTCATTTTATGAGACCAACATCATCTTAATACCAAAACCTGGCAGAGACACAGCTAAAAAAGAAAACTTCAGGCCAATATCCATGATGAACATAGATGCAAAAATCTTCAATAAAATACTGGCAAACTGAAAGCAACAGCACATCAAAAAGCTTATCTATCATGATCGAGTAGGCTTCATCCCAGGGATGCAAGGCTGCTTCAACATACACAAATCTATAAATGTAATCCATCAAATAACAGAACCTAACAAAAACCACATGATTATCTCAATAGATGCAGAGAAGGCCTTTGGCAAAGTTCAACAGCCCTTTATGCTAAAAACCCTCAATAAACTAGGTATCGATGGAATGGTATCTCAAAATAATAAAAGCTATTTACGACAAACCCAGAGCCAATATTATACTGAATGGGCAAAAACTGGAAGCATTCCCTTTGAAAACTGGCACTAGCCAAGGATGCCCTCTCTCACCACTCCAATAAAATATAGTATTGGAAATTCTAGTCAGAGCAATCAGGCAAGAAAGGAAATAAAATGTATTCAATTAGGGAAAGAAGAAGTCAAACTGTCTTTATTTGCAGATGACATTATTGTATATTTAGAAGACCCCATTGTATCAGCCCAAAATCTCCTTAAACTGATAAGCAACTTCAGCAAAGTCTCAGTATACAAAATCAATGTGCAAAAATCACAAGCATTCCTATACACCAATAACAGACAAACAGAGCCAAATCAAGAACAAACTGCTGTTCACAATTGCTACAAAGAGAATAAAATACCTAGGAATACAACTAAGAAAGGATGTAAAGGACCTCTTCAAGGAGAGCTACAAACCACTGTTCAAGGAAATAAGAGAGGACACAAACAGATGGAGAAACATTCCATGCTCATGGTTAGAAAGAATAAACACTGTGAAAATGGCCATACTGCCCAAAGTAATTTATAGATTCAATGCTATCCCCCATCAAGCTACATATGACCTTCTTCACAGAACTGGAAAAAAAACACTTTAAACTTCATATGGAATCAAAAGAGAGCCCACGTAGCCAAGACAATCCTAAGCAAAAAGAACAAAGCTGGAGGCATCACGCTACCTGACTTCAAACTATGCTACAAGGCTACAGTCATCAAAACAGCATGGTACTGGTACCAAAACAGAGCTATAGACCAATAGAACAGAACAGAGTCCTCGGAAGCAACACCACACATCTACAACTATCTGATCTTTGACAAACTTGAAAAAAACAGGCAATGGGAAAGGATTCCCCTGTTCAATAAATGCTGTTGGGAAAACTGGCTAGCCATGTGCACAAAGTTGAAACTGGACCCCTTCCTGACACCTTACATTAAAATTAATTCCAGATGGATTAAAGACTTAAACATAAGACCCAGCATCATAAAAACCCTAGAAGAAAACCTAGGCAAAACCATTCAGGACATAGGCATAGGCAAGGACTTCATGACTAAAACACCAAAAGCAATGCCAACAAAAGCCAAAATAGACAAATGGGATCTAATTAAAGTTAAGAGTTTCTGCACAGCAAAAGAAACAATCATCAGAGTGAACCAGCAACCCAAACCCATTTTCCCAAAAATGGGAAAAAATTTTTGCAATTTGCCCATCAGACAAAGGACTAATATCCAGAATCTACAAAGAACTAAAGCAGATTTACAAAAAAAAAAACCAAACAAACCCATTCAAAAGTGGGCAAAGGACATGAACAGACACTTTTCAAAAGAAGACATTTATGATGTCAACAAACATGAAAAAATGCTCATCATCACTGGTCATTAGAGAAATGCAAATCAAAACCACATTGAGATATCATTTCACACCAGTTAGAATGGTGATCATTAAAAAATCTGAAGACAACAGATACTGGAGAGGATGTGGAAAAATAGGAACACTTTGACACTGTTGGTGGGAGTATAAATTAGTTCAACCATTGTGGAAGACAGTGTGACCTTCTTCCTCAAGGACCTAGAAATAGCAATTCCATTTGACCCAGCAATCCCATTACCGGGTATATACTCAAAGGACTGTAAATCATTCTACTGTAAAGACACATGCACACCTATTTTCATTGTGGCACTGTTTACAATAGCAAAGACTTGGAACCAACCCCAAATGCCCATGAGTGATAAACTGGACAAAGAAAATGTGACACATATACACCATGGAATACTATGCAACCATAAAAATAGGTGAGTTCATGTCCTTTGTAGGGACAGGGATGAATCTGGAAACCATCATTCTCAGCAAACTGACACAAGAACAGAAAAGCAAGCACCACATGTTCTCACTCATAGGTGGGTGCTGAGCAATGAAATCACATGGACACAGGGAGGGGAACATCACACATGGGGGTATGTTGGGGGGTGGAGGGCTAGGGGAGGGACAGTAGGGGGCAGGGAGATTGGGGAGGGATAACACTGGGAGAAATGGCTGATGTAGGTGACAGCAGGGATGGAGAGAGCAAACCACCATGGCATGTGTATGCCTATACAATCCTGCAAGATCTGCACCTGTACCCCAGAACTTAAAGTACAATAAAAAAAATAAACAAATAAATGCAAATATAAGAGCACTTATATGTGGAATTACCAAAATTACACAATTCATACATGCGTATGCATTTGGTTCCCCAAAGAAGGGTGGAAATCCTGCACAAAATTAACTCAACTCTTTTTTTCACTTCTTGATAGGTGCACATTTTATGAATACTCTACTTCTACTGAAAAGAAGGAAGGATTGAAAGAAAAAAACTATGAGTTCTTCCATATTTTCCTCTCCTTCTATGTCATTTTTAGCATAGGTAGTTGGCCAATCCTGGGAAGCAACATGAATAAGAAAGGATATGGTAAGCTTCCTTGATTGTTTGTGTTTCTTAGAATGCCTTTCTCTTTCTTTTTCATCAAAGGCAATTCTTGTTTGAATGAAAAATGTGGCTTTTGGGGCTGTCTGCCAACTCTACAGTCATAGACCTAACATGCTTACCTTATACTCAGAGTTTCTCAGAAACTCCATGTCCTCCACCATCACCACCATCCTCATACAAGCTGCCACCCTCTTTCACTTGGGCTACAGAAATTACTGAGTAGTCTGTCTGCATCCTGTAATCCATTCTACACAATGCAGCCAGAGGGATCTCCTCATTGCCAAATCTGATCATGTTATCCTCAGCAAAAGAAAACCCTTTAAAGCTTTGAGATTAAAGACAAAACTCTTAAAGACGCCTGCACATTTTGCTCCTACATATCTCCCCCAACTCCCAACTTTCAGTTTGCAGCATGCTCCGTATCAGTGCTCTCCATTCCTGAGCACTGGCCTCGTAGCACTTTCATTACCTCATTTATTTTGGCTCTTTTCTAGAGAACTCTTCCCCACCTCCATCCAGCCCCTTGTGGAGGAAAAGTTAAATACTAAATCTGAACTCAATTGAACATGGACACAAACAATGGTCACCAAGTCTCAGAGCAGGTTGTGTGAGCCACTTGAGGCGTTCATCCAGCACTGTTTTGGAGAAATCTCCATTTCCATCTATTCCTATACGTTAGTTATTGAAAAACAATAGACAATCGCAAAAACAAGTTGACCTTTTTGTGTTCCTTGAGCCCAGCCTCGAAGGGATCCTGTGACTGCCAAACACCTCGTGACAAAAAGAACCAGGGTCCCCGACTGCGCTGAAGCTTCATGAGACCTCTCCTCATCTGTGCACAGATGAGTGGCTGACTCTGGAAGCCAGGCTATTGCTTCCCAGTCTGGTGGTGAATTCTCCACAGTCTGGTAAGGTGTGTATATACACATAACACACACACACACACACACGTGCACAAACACACATACACACACACACTTTTCCCTTCTCCTCTCCCCATTGCAATTTGCTTATTATATCCATTTGCTTATTATACCATTTGCTTATTATAGCTGCATTGCCATTTACATGGGATAAAGGTTGTTTGCCCTTAAAGGTATTGTGTGTATGTCTTTTTCCTCCCCTCGTGTGTTTCCCGCACAGAACATCCCTTCTTGACCTAATTAAATTCCACTCATCCTTTAGCTGAAAGTTTAAATAGCCCTTTCTCAAGGAAGCCATCCCTTACCTTGCTGACAAGGCCAAATATTCTAATTATTCTTTCTCATAGAACCATCTACCTCTCCTTGTAGCACTCATCACAGTTGCACTTTTATATTTATTTCTGTTGTTATTTGATTATTATCCATCTTTTCTAATGTGTACATAGAAGAAAGAGAAGAAACCCCTTTCCTACATGCTATTTTTTTTTGTTTTCTTAACACTTGTTGTAGATGGTGACTGATCATTTATACAGGAGATTACCTAAATAATGTATCTTTAGTAACAGACCATGTTATTTTTAAAATTATTTATTATTCTCTGCCACCTTCCATACCTAGAACTTTTCCTGATACATACTAAGAGCTCAACAATTAATCATCGAATGAAATGATAGCCAAGTTGATCAGAATTTTCCTTAATTCTAAAGAACTGCTGATTAAAACGAGTGCCTAAGTAGCATTGCAAATAACATATTGTCAGGATGTCTGAACCCTCCTTTCTCCTTTGTCTTCTAGCTTTATCTTAGTTTCTTTCAAAATCTCAATTGCAGGATGGGTATGCTCCTAGCACTTTGAGATGGAGACTTTCAAGGATTCGCATTATCTTGTGTTAGTGTGCTTATCTGCTTATCTCTCTTCATGTTCACTCACCTATGGGACCTTTCCTTTTGTGTCTATCACTTATATAGCTCATGTTCAAATCCCCTCCTTCTCCTCTTTTTAGGACAGTCTCATAATGTTTCCAACATCTGGTATGGTTTAAAGGAACTCTTGCCTGGAAATAGAAGTTCTTTCCAGACCATAATATAAATTTCTAGTAAAAGCAAATGAGTGAATATATAGCAAGAAACAACAATTCACAGGGAAGTTGTCCTGGAAATGGGCTGTTGTGGTAAAAGGAGGCATTTGGCTCTTACTGAGTCCCAATAGCCTGATCACTCTTGCCCAATCAGGAACTTTCTGTCACGTTGTGCGGTTTGCCATTGCAGTGCTCAGCAGACTGACGATTACAGTATGTGCACTGGCACTTGTTATACAGCAAGTGCAAACAGCTGGGTTTCCTGCTGTTCATCAGTGCCAAGATATTATTCCTCATAAGGCTTTTTAACTGCTTTTGCAGTTAGTACCATCAGTGACTGGGAAATCAAACATTTTATCTCGTGGTTTGTTAACCTAATGCTATTTTCCAGATGTTTTCTAGGGCTGTTCTTCTGATGTTGATTTGTGGTGGCGTTGATATTTTCTTTCTATAGCATTTTATTATTTCTTGAGCAGTGATATTTAATTTAGTTTGGGGAAATGTCTTTTCCAAACTTTTGTTTCTGATGACACACAGTTATCTTGAATTTTGTGTCAGTCCCACAAACTACAAGGCTTGGCCTGATTATAGACATAACCAGACAAAGGAAGCTCTATAAGAGCTGTTGCACGAGACTTTCACTTTTATTGAGGTTACCAGGTACACTGATAGATTACGGGCCCACAGCCTTTTAGAGTCAGAGACATTCTTTACTCAGATCCCCCTCTTTATTCACAACAAAATAACTGGAACTCATAGATGTAAAATAATTTTACCCTAGCCCACACAGCTAGCTATTAGTAAAATCAGAACTAGGACCAGGTCTCCTAGGTACAGAGGAGAAGAAAACCTTTTTCCATGCTTCGCACCTGGAGGCGTATATGTGAACGTACTTACCCCCTTCAGTGGCCCGAGGATTCGTTCATTGGCAAAGCATTCTCCTGACAGCATTTCGAAGAGGTAGGACAAACTCCTGCTGCCAGTCTACAGGAGCCATCACTCTTTCCCAGCGAGCAGCTGGCATGTGGCCAGCCTTCCTTTCCTGCAGCTTGCACTGCTAAGGTATCACATGGATGGAGCGACTCTGTGCAAAGCCACTTTGCCAGAACTGTTTCCATGTCTCCTCTCCAATCCCCCCTTTCTCCCAACAAGCTCTCTCCTATCACACAAACCCACGAAGGGCCTCTTAAAGCTTTCTCCATTGATAGTGAGAGAGAGAGAACGGAGAGAATCAAGTTTGGTATGCTGGAACATACATACGAGGCAGAAAAGTTCTGAAAGTTTGACAGCAGCTTATAAATAACTCAGGGGTAGATGTTGCTGATGATGGGAAGTATATATGGGAAACACCGTCATTAAAAAAATGTATTCTTTGAAAATGAAGGATGACAGCATACAGACCAAACTCCCAAAAGCTTAACAGAAATTCTCATAAAACTGTAGGTAGGCTTACATTATATTGCACAAGTTTTAAACTCTGGATCTGGCCGAAAACATCACTTGCTTTAGGTCTTCAAATAGACACTTAAGAGCTATGGAATAATACAATTGACCAGGAAAACACTCTACGATTTGGTTGTAATCTACAGACTGTCAGCTTAGGGGTGACTGGTAAAGTAATTTGTGGTCTCTTTTTGTCTGTTTTAATTGATGATATTCCTCTGCAGCAAGCCTTACAGCAGAAATCGAAACACAGCTGCTACATTGTAAGTCCACAAAGTGAAATAAGCACTGTCCAGTGGATAACAAGAACTCTCCCAGAATAGCTCCTCAAAAAATCTGCCTTCTTCCTTTACTGGAATCCTAACTTACAGGCTCAGTAATGATTCATACACTGAGGGCAATGGTACTTGGGATTCAAAGGCACTTTGGCGCAGAAGGGAGCCCATAGCATGCTGTTAACAATTTGACCAGATGAGTCAACAAGAGCAAAGAAGGCCTGGAATATGAGCTTTGAAATATGAGTCCAAAGTCACCCCTATGAGAATATACCTGATTCATCTTGTTTGATTATACTGACACTTTTACTATTTGTCATCCTTTCAGCATGCATGCACTTAGATTCGTTAGTCCCTCTGTCCTGTAACATCTCCCAGTCCAGAACACATTAATGATCAGTAGACTGTGGCTGTTCAGTTTGGTGTCACCTTTAAGGGGCTCCTCCCCGCAGGCTAGGCAAGACCTCATTGCACGTTTACAGAACAAGGACCTGCTGTCTCAGATGCCTGACTCACCAGTTCCACCACCCAGCATTCCGTTCTCTCACTCTCTTGGCTTCCAGTGTTGTTGCCAGTGGTTTGTGTCCTTACCCTACTCTTTCACCTCAATGCTTAATATAGCCTTGTTTGGCTTTTGAGTTTGCTTTTCCTCTCGTCTACATTTTCATCTCTCCACCTTGGCTGGAAGTAATCACAATCTCAAGATAACAAAGCCATTCTATGCTTGGCTTTGGTAAGTCCTTAGAATTTACAAAGTCACTTCCTGCCCTTTGCTATAGACTCACCACCAATCTGTCCCAGCAAGGCCCACATAAGGAATGATGGCAGCAAGTAGCATTTTAAAAAGTTTATTCACAGCCAGGCGCAGTGGCTCATGCCTGTAATCCCAGCACTTTGGGAGGCCAAGGTGGGTAGATCACGAGGTCAGGAGTTCGAGACCAGCCTGACCAACATGATGAAACCCCGTCTCTACTAAAAATACAAAAATTACACAGGCGCGGTGGCGCATGCCTGTAACCCCAGCTACTCGGGAGGCTGAGGCAGGAGAATTACTTGAACCCAGGAGGCAGAGGTTTCAGTGAGCTGAGATCGCACCACTGCACTCCAACCTGGGCTACAGAGTGAGACTCTGTCTCAAAAAAAAAATTTTTTTTCAAGGAGGACGAAATAAAGAGATTGGACTTATAAATGGGAAGTGAAACAATGAGTAAATTCACCTGTTCAGATTATTCAGCTATTCAAAAAAAGAATACATGCCTTAAGTGCTCCAAAGGAAGATAATTTGATGGCATCAACTTGTTTTATTAAAATGTCCTGTATTCATTTGGTGTATATAGTCTGTTAGGTTATTAAACTCTTAGCCTCTCAAGGGCAGAGATTGAAACTTCTCTTCTTCCTCTGCTGAAAAGGCAGCCAATTTTAATTTTAATTTTTAAATTTTACAAAAATTGAGATAGTATCTCACTCTGTTGCTCAGGTTGGAGTGCACTGGTACCATCATAGCTCACTGCAGCTTTGACCTCCTGGGCTAAAGAGATCCTCTGCCGTAGCTCCCTGAGTAGCTGGGACTACAGGTGAGATCACCACATCCAGGTAATTAAAAAAAAAATCTATAGAGACAGGGTCTCACCATGCTGCCTAGGCTGGTCTTGATCTTCTCACCTCAAGCAATCCTCCTGCCTCAGTCTCCCAAAGTGCTGGGATGACAAGCGTGAGCCACCATGCCTGGCCTACACTCCATATTTTAAAGTGACCGATTCATTAAACCAAGGCCTATATTTCTGAAGTGAGTTGTCGATTTGGGTACAGATGTCACAACCCATGTAGAGGGCAATTCCTGTGGATTGTAAACATGGTAAAATACTGTGTGGCATTGTTTCCTCCGCCTCCCTATTCAACCTCAAAACACTGACATTTTTGTTCAGGTGAAATTCCATTAAAGTAAATTTGACTTTATCAAGATAACTAGTATTGGGATCTTTAGTAAAATTGATGTGTATGTGTGTGTATCTGTGTATATGTGTTTATGCCTGGTAGTGTGGTGGCACAAGGCTGGGGGAAAAATAGTGACAACTGTCATAAGAAGACAATATTTACCTTTATAGGGGGTTGTGAGGAAGCAGGTGGAATTGTCATTGCCAGGCCACTTACCTTTTTCCTCTTACATTGCTTAGTGAGTGGCTTTGGTAGGTGGGGACCTTAACAATACATTTTCCTCTCTACCACTGTGTTTTCACTGTCTCTACTCTAGATCAGGTCTTCTTCATCATCTCAGACCTGGATTATTGTTAATAGCCTCCTCATTTATTTTTCTGTCTCAAGTTCTTCTTCTACTCCATCCAAAACACCCTTATAAGATTAATCTCCCCAGAGCACAGGGCTGATTGTGTCAACTGTTTAGTCATAAATGTCCAGTCACTTTCATTTATTTAAATTCCCAATTTTCCCTTAGTTTAGCACCAACCACGGTCTAGCTGTAACAGAGGTTTCCTACTCATCTCCCTGTAGTCTCTTCCTTTACATTCTCTTTCTGCTTAGTGGGGAGCTCACTGCTCCCCAGCACCTCGATGCTTCTGCCCCTAGGCTGTTCCAAAGCTGGCTGCCTTACCCTGCAGTGTCATGAATCTGAATCACTCCCATCTTCCAAGGCCCAACTTCAAAGCTACCGTGTCCAAGTGTCTTCCCTGACCAGACCTCTGGAAGTGTTATCTGCCACCTCTATTTTTCTGTCGTATATTGTATTTTTATATTTCTCTACTCTTTTTTTTTCATTCATATTTATGTACCTAAACTGAGTGCTTAAGTGCTGTGGGCCAGATGGCCTATATTTTAATTCCAGATTTGGTCATTTATATGATCTTATTTATTAGCCTTTTTAAGTCTTGGTTTATTCATTGGAAAATTGATAATTATAACTACCTCATACTTTTTGATGAAGATTAAATGAAATAATGAATGTAATACACTTACCCCAGTTCTATTTTAATTAATTGATTTTTTTAAGAGACAGGGTCTAGCTCTGTCAGCCAGGCTGGAGTGCAGTGGTGCATTCATAGCCCAGTGCAGCATCAATATCTTGGGTTCAATTGATTTTCCTGCCTCAGCTTCCTAAGTAGCTAGGACTACAAGTATGTGCCACCACTTACAGCTGATTTTTATTTGGTATTTTTTTGTAGAAATAAGGTCTTTCTATATTGCCCAGGCTAGTCTTGAACTCCTCAGCTCAAGCAACGCTCCCACTGGGGCCTCCCAAATTGTGGGGTTACAAGTATCACCCATCACACCCAGCCTTAACCCAGTTCTGAACACACAGTAAATGGTTGAAAAGTTATAAGTTATGGAGTTTGTTCTTACTGTTACTGTTTTAATGTCCTTTCTAGACTCTAACTTTATTGAGTGTTAGATCTCTCTTGATGGCAGGGGTCAGCAAACTTTTTCTGTAAGAGACAAGATAGTCAATATTTCAGGTTTTGCAGGCTACATGTCTCTGTCACATATTATTTACTTTCCCTGTCCCCGTTTAAAACAATCTTAAAATGTAAATTCATCCCCAGCTCACAGGCTGAAGAAAAACAGGCCACAGACTAGCTGTGGTTTGCCAACCCCTGCTATACAGTGCATAGTGCCTGGGTCAGTGCTTTGTACGTAGACGTTAACTGAGAAATGCTGTCTGGTTAATTCAACAAGTGACTGCATGATGGAACTCTATAGAAGTGACTGTGTTTTTATCTTTTGCAAATGACTCCCTCACTTTTACCTTGCACCATTCTAAGTCCTAAAATTTCCAGTGAGTCTCATTCTATGAACAAACTGGGTGAAACCCCAAAAGCATGGAGCCGGGGGTGAGTTGTCCCTTCTACACAATGCTTCCTCTCTGGGTTGTCAGTGTGTTTCTAATTCAGTCTAGCCAGGGAGTTGTACACTGAGTCACTGAGGATAGATTATTCTGGGACAAAAGTGGTGGGAGTATCAGAACAATATTAAATACTGTACTATTACATGTGGATGGCAGCTCTTTTATGTTTCTCTATGAAAGTATAAAATTCTTGCTCCCACCCTGATTTTAATTGATGTCTGACAAATCCAAACTTACTGTGGCAAAAGAAATGAGAATGTTGATAATAGCATAACCTTTCTCTTTGCTAACTGCATTTATGTATCAACTCCTGGGACAGCATATATTATTATTGTGTGTGTGTGTGTGTGTGTGTGTGTGCCTTGATTTAATCACAACAGCACCAATTACCTCTATTAGGCATCTTTCTATAGATACATAGGAATGTGAATGAAGATGAATGACCTACTCTGAGAATTATTATTACTAAAAATATAAGCATTGGCTTTGCTTTCCTTACAAAGTCTACTTTAGGAAATAATCAGTATTACATAGTAAATTTGAAGCACAGACTACATGTGTATCTTCATGCTTATTTTAAAATACTTCTCTTTTATCTTCACACAATAACTGTGAGACTGATTATTATTCTTACATTAGGTGAAATCTATGACTTCACGTGTTTGCTCGCCAGAGCAATATTAAAAGATAATCATCAGCAATAGCCACACAAATTTCATTCCTTAAAGCAAATCAATTTCATACTTTGAAGGTAATTGAAATGATTTTTCACAGAGAAGTACCAAAATGTCCACTATGTGGTGCTGCTGTATAAAGAGGGTAAAGAAGTACAAAGTAATACTAATTCCACCCACAAATTTATTATCGTCCTTGTTCAAGCAATTACGGGGAAGACAAAGAAGAAAACATATGATACTTAACTTACTGTATAATGTAAAAGAAGCTATTATTTGCAACTTTGTTTCATATATGGAAAGAAAACTATCTTAGGAGAGAAGCTAAATCTATTTGGGTGTTAATTTTTTAGAAAAACAATCAGAAGGACTATATTAACAGAAATTTTAGGGCATGCAAAAATTATAACGTCTGCGTGCATGTATATATACACACACACACACACACACATACATATATATATAGAGAGAGATTTAGACAATGCTATGTTTTAACAATGTTGAAAAACTTTTGGTTAATATAACAATTATTAATCTGGGAATTTGGCAAAATTTTTTAGCAATAATTTTACCAAATTTTTCCAGAATTTATTTCTGTAGCAATCAGAATTTCTGTAGCAAACCAAGTCATAAAATAAGAAAGAAAATCTTAATTTTGATTTTGACTCAAAATTCAAGCCCTATTTATTTTACTTTCAGGCCTATGGAATAGCAACAGTTGCCAAAATATTAAGCATAAGCTGTACATTTTATGGACCGTGCTTTCATTTACTTTTTTAGGATTCAGACGTTGGAAGCTTTATAATGTTGATTGTGATGATACCCAAGACTCAAGTTTAAGAAGGAAAGGTGTCAGTAAGATCATGCCCGCTGTTAGTATAGTCATCACAATTATTGTGTAAAGGTAATGTGAAACAATGCAGGATATTTACGTTTTAACAGTTTCCATTTTCTGATACGTGCGGGGAATGAGAGTCATCCAAACTGTATACTGCGCCTCTCTTTCCTCTGAAGCAGCGAAGCCCGAGATGAGAACATCACTGCTGCTCTGGCACTTCCCTCTTATGGAACAAATTTGCAAAGTCTGTGGCAGTGATTCATAGTTCAGGAAAGACACACCTTTCAGAAGCAAAGACGAAGAAAGAAGGATATTATATGTTTAGTCTTTGCTATTTTTACCTTCTGGTTTTTAGTTAAATTGTGACTTACAATCATTTGGTTATGGTGATCCATTAGTTCACCAAACAGAGCTCCATTGAGTCAAAGACTCCTTTTCCAACTTAAAAGAAAATGAATCTGTATGTTCTTATACTTTCCCTGTCACGTGTTCTGTCACTTTACTAATACTGAAAGTCTATCCAATAGGCCTGGACTCATCACAAATAAAAATTCAGAGTTTCACAGAAATGGGTAAAGAGTAATTAGTATTTTCATTAAAAATTAACAAATATAAAGATCAAATTAGAATGTATTTTTTCCTGGCCCTTGTTTATAATATGCACTAAAAATTACTATTATACTTAAGAAGTATTTTTAATATTGAAGTTAACCTCAATTATACTAAAATATTTGAACCTTCTGGTTAAGTCATATGTCAGGGACTCTGTGTCACATAAAAATGCCTTTTATGTATTAATTGTGCCTATATTTCTTTAACTAAGTCTGCCTCTCTCATTGGACTACAGACACCACAAAGACTGTTTCGTGTCAACAGTGTCTGTACAAATAGGTGCTTACAATTTTTTTGTAGAATCAACTGGCAAATGAATAAATGATGATAAACATTGCTGAATTAAACAAATGAAATATAAGCCAGGGCTAAATTCAATCTTAGTTAAAAAATTTGTGAACTGTGAGTCAGCTAGACTATTCCTAAGACTGAGTGTGAAAGTCCAACCGTAGGAGAAACATTTAAGATGCTAAGGAATGTACCATCTTTGTTGTTTGCTAAACTTTCTAGATCCTTAACTCCTAGTGCAGAATATGGTTTTCAGCACCTTTCTTTCATTCTTTCTCACTCTCCCTCTTTCTTTCTCTTTCCTTTCTTTCTTTCCCTCTCTCTTCCTTCCCTCCCTCCTTCCTTCCTTCCTTTTTTCTTTCTTTCTTTCTCTCTTTCTTTTGGGAGTCTCCCTCTGTCACCCAGGCTGGAATGCAGTGGCACGATCTTGCCTCATTGCAACCTCCACCTTCCAGGTTCAAGAAATTCTCCTGCTTCAGTCTCCTCAGTAGCTGGGATTACAGGCGTGTGCCACCATGCCTGGCTAATTTTTGTATTTTTAGTAGAGATGGAGTTTCGCCATGTTGACCAGGCTGGTCTTGAACTCCTGACATCAAGTGATTCACCTGTCTCAGCCTCCCAAAATGTTGGGGTTACAGGAGTGAGCCACTGTGCCTGGCCAGCACCTTGTTTCTCGACTCTGCTGTTTCATGACAATAAACCCAACACTCAGATAATAAATCACTGCATAATATTTTCTAGTTTCATCTATGGTCTCTAGTCACACTAAATATGGCAAGTCCATGAGAACACCAAGTGCTTTAATTAATGCCAATTAGCATTATTGTCTCCCAGGCTGGAGTGCAGTGGCATGATCACAGCTCACTGCATCCTTGACTGCTGGGGCTCAAGTGATCCTTTCGCCTCAGCCTCTTGAGAAGCTAGGATCACAGGCACATGCCACCACACCCAGCTAGTTTTTTTAAAAAATGTATTTGTAGAGACAAGGCTTTGCTATCTTTCTCAGCCTGGTCTTGAACTCCTGGCCTCAAGTAATCCTCCTGCCTTGGCCTCCCAAAGTGCTGGGATTACAGGCATGAGCCACGGGGTCCAGCCTTGTGTTTGGTTCTGTGCTAGTATTCTATATACACAATGATATTTTATTCCTTTGTGCCTTTATTGATGGTGATTTCACCACCTTGAGTGCTTTTTCCTTCCTTCTTTGCTTGTGTAGCTACTACACATTCTTTAAGACTCACCTCAGGCATGACTTGCTCCCTAAATCCTTTCTTGAGCCACAAAGCTGGAGTCCCATAAGCTGCTAAACATAGCTCTATTGGAGAACTTAGTATATCTTGTTTTAGTGCCTGTAAACATTACCTGTTTATATGTTCATATGCTCAATCAGATTATGAGCTCCTCAAATAAACAATCAGAAGAACATTAAAGAGAAAAACCTCCTATTTCCATTATCAAATATACAAACGTACTTGTATCAGTATCCAAATACTCTGTCTTACTCCTAAGAGAAATGGATGGACAGCCATTGATTCAGCTAAGGCCAATTCATCTACTTGGGCATTTCCCTTGCACTTTGATTTGTAGTTTGTCCAGGTACAGAACTCTACTTTGGAAATAGTTTTCTTTCAGGATTTTGAAGGCATTGCTTCATTGTCTTCTTTCCAGTGTTGCTAAGAAATCTGAATCATTCTTACCATTCCTTCTTTGTTTATAAAAATAACTCTATATTATAGAAAATGTAAAACAGATTCAAAGAGAATTATATGATGAATATATAATATAATGAATTCCCATGTACCCATCACTCTACAATTGCCAATTTGTAGCCAATTGCATTGCCTGTACAGCATATCCCCCACTTCTGACCTTTTGATTATTTTATTTTTTTTGTTTGCTTCTTTTTTTGAGGCAGGATCTGGCCCTGTCACTCAGGCTGGAGTGCAGTGGTGTGATCAGGGTTCACTGCAGCTTTGAACTCCTGGCCTCAAGGGTTCCTCCCGCCTCAGACTCCTGAGTAGTTGGGATTACAGGTGTGCACCACTTCACCTGGATAATTTTTTGTAGAGATGGAGTTTTGACACATGGTCCAGGCTGGTCTCAAACTCCTGGGCTCAAGCGATCCACTCGCTTCAGCCTCCCAAAGTGTTGGGATTACAGGTGTGAGCCACCATGCATGGCCGACTTCTAATTATTTTAAATCAAAATCCAGAATTATTCTGTTTTATTGTAAATATTCAACATTTGTCTCTGAAAGAGATAAAGGGTTATATTTCCAATTCTTTGCATATAATTTGCTTTATTCTCTGAAAGTTTAGGAAATTATTTTTCTTCTTAGAGTTCTGAAATTTTATGATATGCTCATTGAGCTTGTTTCTCTGGGCCTTTTCTATCTGTAATCTCATGTTCTTTGCTTCCAAGAAATGTTCTTGAATTGTTTCATTGATGATTTCTTTGCCCCATTACTCAAATGTTGGACCTCTTAGAATGGTGCTCCAACTTTCTTTCCTTTCTGTTTTTCATCACTTTGATTTTTTTGTTCCACTTTTTCTGACAGATTTTCTCAACTTTATCTTCCTACTCACCTATCACAGTTTCCATTTCTGCTATTATATTTTTAACATCTCAGAGTACTTTTCTAATTCTCTGAATGTTTCTTTTTTATGGCATCTTGTTTTTGTTTCATGGCTGCAACATATGCTTTCTTTTTCTTTTGATAACATATATTTTTGAAGTTTCTTTCTCCTCTAAAGTTGCTTTTTTTTGTTTGCTTATTTTGGGTTCCATCTTCTTGATAGAGGCGTTCTTTATTGGGCTTCTAATTCCTTTGCTCTCTGCTCATGATCAATAAAGTGTGCGACTAAAAATCTGATGGGCACACTGAGCCTGTGGGAAAGACTCAACTTTGAGCTTCACTGAAGTGGAGTCTTGGTGGGCCATTTGTAGGGGAACTTCTGCAGTTGGTATCTAGGTCTTGCTTTTAAGCAGGTCAGATTCTTTTTTTTTTTTTTATTGCATTTTAGGTTTGGGGGTACATGTGAAGAACATGGAAGATTGTTGCATAGGTACACACATGGCAGTGTGATTTGCTGCCTTTCTCCCCCATCACCTATATCTGGCATTTCTCCCCATGCTATCCCTCCCCAACTCCCCACCCCCCACTATCCCTCCCCTTTTTCTCCCCCGACAGACCCCAGTGTGTGATACTCCCCCTCCCTGTGTCCATGTGTTCACATTGTTCAACACCCGCCTATGAGTGAGAACATGCGGTGTTTGATTTTCTGTTCCTGTGTCAGTTTGCTGAGAATGATGGTTTCCAGGTTCATCCATGTCCCTACAAAGGACACGAACTCATCGTTTTTGATGGCTGCATAATATTCCATGGTGTATATGTGCCACATTTTCCCTGTCCAGTCTATCATCGATGGGCATTTGGGTTGGTTCCAGGTCTTTGCTATTGTAAACTGTGCTGCAGTGAACATTCGTGTGCATGTGTCCTTATAGTAGAACGATTTATAGTCTTTTGGATATATACCCAGTAATGGGATTGCTGGATCAAATGGAATTTCTATTTCTAGGTCCTTGAGGAATCGCCACACCGTCTTCCACAATGGTTGAACTAATTTACACTCCCACCAACAGTGTAAAAGCGTTCCTATTTCTCCACATCCTCTCCAGCATCTGTTGTCTCCAGATTTTTTAATGATCGCCATTCTAACTGGTGTGAGATGGTATCTCAATGTAGTTTTGATTTGCATTTCTCTAATGACCAGTGATGATGAGCATTTTTTCATATGTTTGTTGGCTTCATGTATGTCTTCTTTTGTAAAGTGTCTGTTCATATCCTTCGCCCACTTTTGAATGGGCTTGTTTGTTTTTTTCTTGTAAATGTGTTTCAGTTCTTTGTAGATTCTGGTTATCAGCCCTTTGTCAGATGGGTAGACTGCAACAATTTTTTCCCATTCTGTTGGTTGCCGATTCACTCTAATGACTGTTTCTTTTGCTGTGCGGAAGCTATGGAGTTTGATTAGGTCCCATTTGTCTACTTTGGCTTTTGTTGCCACTGCTTTTGGTGTTTTGGTCATGAAGTCCTTGCCTACACCTATGTCCTGAATGGTTTTGCCTAGATTTTCTTCTAGGGTTTTTATGGTGTTAGGTCTTATGTTTAAGTCTTTAATCCATCTGGAGTTAATTTTAGTGTAAGGTGTCAGGAAGGGGTCCAGCTTCTGCTTTCTGCACATGGCTAGCCAGTTTTCCCAACACCATTTATTAAACAGGGACTCGCTTCCACATTGTTTGTTTTTGTCAGGTTTGTCAAAGATCAGGTGGTTGTAGATGTGTTGTGTTGCGTCGGAGGTCTCTGTCCTGTTCCATTGGTCTATATCTCTGTTTTGGTACCAGTACCATGCTGTTTTGATTACTGTAGCTTTGTAGTATAATTTGAAGTCCGGGAGTGTGATGCCTCCAGCTTTGTTCTTTTTGCTTAGAATTGACTTGGCTATGCGGGCTCTCTTTTGGTTCCATATGAAGTTTAAGGTGGTTTTTTCCAGTTCTTCAAAGAAGGTCATTGGTAGCTTGATAGGGATAGCATTGAATCTGTAAATTACTTTGGGCAGTATGGCCATTTTGACAATATTGATTCTTCCTAGCCATGAACATGGAATATTTCTCCATCTGTTTGTGTCCTCTCTTATTTCATTGAGCAGTGGTTTGTAGTTCTCCTTGAAGAGATCCTTTACGTTCCTTGTTAGTTGTATTCCTAGGTATTTTATTCTCTTTGTAGCGATTGTGAATGGCAGTTGGTTCTTGATTTGGCTGTCTTTAAGTCTGTTATTGGTGTACAGGAATGCTTGTGATTTTTGCACATTGATTTTATATCCTGAGACTTTGCTGAAGTTGCTTATCAGTTTCAGGAGATTTTGGGCTGAGACGATGGGGTTTTCTAGATATACAATCATATCGTCTGCAAATAGAGACAATTTGACTTCCTCCTTTCCTATTTGAATACCCTTTATTTCTTTTTCTTGCCTGATTGCTCTGGCTAGAACTTCCAGTACTATATTGAATAGGAGTGGTGAGAGAGGACATCCTTGTCTAGTGCCAGATTTCAAAGGGAATGCTTCTAATTTTTGCCCATTCAGTATGATATTGGCTGTTGGTTTGTCGTAAATAGCTTTTATCGTTTTGAGATACGTTCCATCAATACCTAGTTTATTGAGAGTTTTTAGCATAAAGGGCTGTTGAATTTTGTCAAAGGCCTTCTCTGCATCAATTGAGATTATCATGTGGTTTTTGTCTTTGGTTCTGTTTATGTGGTGGATTATGTTTATAGATTTGCGTATGTTGAACCAGCCTTGCATCCCCGGGATGAAGCCTACTTGATCATGGTGGATAAGCTTTTTGATGTGCTGTTGCAAACGGTTTGCCAGTATTTTATTGAAGATTTTTGCATCTATGTTCATCATGGATATTGGCCTGAAGTTTTCTTTTCTTGCTGAGTCTCTGCCAGGTTTTGGTATCAGGATGATGTTGGTCTCATAAAATGATTTAGGAAGGATTCCCTCTCTTTGGATTGTTTGGAATAGTTTCAAAAGGAATGGTACCAGCTCCTCTTTGTATGTCTGGTAGAATTCGGCTGTGAACCCATCTGGACCTGGGCTTTTTTGGGTGGTAGGCTCTTAATTGCTGCCTCAACTTCAGACCTTGTTATTGGTCTATTCAGGGTTTCGACTTCTTCCTGGTTTAGGCTTGGGAGGATGCATGTGTCCAGGAATTTATCCATTTCTTCCAGGTTTACTAGTTTATGTGCATAGAGTTGTTTGTAATAATCTCTGATGATGGTTTGAATTTCTGTGGGATCTGTGGTGATATCCCCTTTATCGTTTTTTATTGCATTTATTTGATTATTTTCTCTTTTCTTTTTTATTAATCTGGCTAGTGGTCTGCCTATTTTGTTGACCTTTTCAAAAAACCAGCTCCTGGATTTGTTGATTTTTTGAAGAGTTTTTCGTGTCTCTGTCTCCTTTAGTTCTGCTCTGATCTTAGTTATTTCTTGTCTTCTGCTAGGTTTTGAGTTTTTTTGATCTTGCTCCTCTAGCTCTTTCAATTTTGATGATAGGGTGTCAATTTTAGATCTCTCCTTGCTTCTCATGTGGGCATTTATTGCTATATACTTTCCTCTAGAGACTGCTTTAAATGTGTCCCAGAGATTCTGGTATGTTGTGTCTTCATTCTCATTGGTTTCAAAGAACATCTTCATTTCTGCCTTCATTTCATTGTTTATCCAGTCAATATTCAAGAGCCAGTTGTTCAGTTTCCATGAAGCTGTGTGGTTCTGAGTCAGTTTCTGAATTCTGAGTTCTAACTTGATTGCACTGTGGTCTGAGAGACTGTTTGTTATGATTTCTGTTCTTTTGCATTTGCTGAGGAGTGATTTACTTCCAATTATGTGGTCAATTTTAGAGTAGGTGTGATGTGGTGCTGAGAAGAATGTATATTCTGTGGATTTGGGGTGGAGAGTTCTGTAAATGTCTATTAGGTTTGCTTGATCCAGGTGTGAGTTCAAGTCCTGGATATCCTTGTTAATTTTCTGTCTTGTTGATCTGTCTAACATTGACAACAGGGTGTTCAAGTCTCCCACTATTATTGTGTGGGAATCTAAGTCTCTTTGTAAGTCATTGAGAACTTGCCTTATGTATCTGGGTGCTCCTGTATTGGGTGCGTATATATTTAAGATCGTTAGCTCTTCTTGTTGCATTGATCCTTTTACCATTATGTAATGTCCTTCTTTGTCTCTTTTGATCTTTGTTGGTTTAAAGTCTATTTTATCAGAGATGAGAATTGCAACTCCTGCTTTTTTTTGTTCTCCATTTGCTTGGTAAATCTTCCTCCATCCCTTTATTTTGAGCCTTTGTGTATCTCTGCATGTGAGATGGGTTTCCTGGATACAGCACAGCGATGGATTTTGGCTTTTTATCCAGTTTGCCAGTCTATGTCTTTTAATTGGGGCATTTAGTCCATTTACATTTAGGGTTAATATTGTTATGTGTGAATTTGATCCTGCCATTTTGATGCTAGGTGGCTGTTTTGCCTGTTAGTTGATGCAGTTTCTTCATTGTGTTGATGGTCTTTACTGTTTGGTATGTTTTTGGAGTGGCTGGTACTGGTTGTTCCTTTCTATGTTTAGTGCCTCTTTCAGGAGCTCTTGTAAAGCAGGCCTGGTGGTGATGAAATCCCCTGAGTACTTGCTTGTTCGCAAAGGATTTTATTTTTCCTTCACTTATGAAGCTCAGTTTGGCTGGATATGAAATTCTGGGTTGAAAGTTCTTTTCTTTAAGGATGTTGAATATTGGCCCCCACTCTCTTCTGGCTTGTAGGGTTTCTGCTGAGAGATCTGCTGTGAGTCTGATGGGCTTCCCTTTGTGGGTAACCCGACCTTTCTCTCTGGCTGCCCTTAGCATTTTCTCCTTCATTTCAACCCTGGTGAATCTGACGATTATGTGCCTTGGGGTTGCTCTTCTTGAGGAATATCTTTGTGGTGTTCTCTGTATTTCCTGGACTTGAATATTGGCCTGCTTTCCTATGTTGGGGAAGTTCTCCTGGATAATATCCTGAAGAGTATTTTCCAGCTTGGATTCATCCTCTCCTTCACATTCAGGTACACCTATCAAACGTAGATTAGGTCTTTTCACATAGTCCCATATTTCTTGGAGACTTTGTTCATTCCTTTTTACCCTTTTTTCTCTACTCTTTCCTTCTCGTTTTATTTCATTGAGTTGATCTTCGACCTCTGATATCCTTTCTTCTGCTTGGTCAATTAGGCTGTTGAAACTTGTGTATGCTTCGCAAAGTTCTTGTGTTGTGTTTTTCAGCTCCATCAATTCACTTACATTCCTCTCTAAGTTGGTTATTCTCGTTAGCATTTCGTCAAATCTTTTTTCAAGGTTGTTAGTTTGTTTGCATTGGGTTAGAACATGTTCTTTTAGCTCACAGAAGTTTCTTACTACCCACCTTCTGAAGCTTGATTCAGTCATTTCATCACACTCATTGTCCATCCAGCCTTGTTCCCTTGCTGGTGAGGAGTTGTGATCCCTTGTAGGAGGAGAGGCGTTCTGGTTTCGGGTGTTTACCTCCTTTTTGTGCTGGTTTCTTCCCATCTTCTGTGGATTTATCTATGTGTGGTCTTTGTGGTTGGTGATTTTCAGATGGGGTGTCTCAGTGGACGTCCCGTTTGTTGATGATGAAGTTATTTATTTCTGTTTCTTAGTTTTCCTTCTAACAGTCTGGCCTCTCTGCTGTAGGACTGCTGAGGTCCTCTCCCGGCCCTGCTTGCCTGGGGGATCACCTGCAGCAGCTGCAGAACAGTAACGGTTGCTGCCAGTCTCTTCTTCTGCTATCTTTGTCCCAGAAGAATACCCGCCAGATGTCAATCTGAGCACTCCTTTGTGAGGTGACTCGTTGGATATACGGGGGTTAGGGAGCTGCTTGAGGAGACAGTGTCCTTTATAGGAGCTCAAGTGCGGAGCTGTGAGCTCCGTTGTTCATTCAGAGTTGCTGGGCAGGTATGTTTAAGTCTGCTGCAGCAGAACTCATAAACCCCTTTTTTCCCCAGGTGCTCTGTCCCGGGGAGTTAGGGCTTTATTTATGAGTTTCCCTGGTGCTGCTGCCTTTTTCTCAGGGCTGCCTTGCCCAGCGATGAGGCAGCCTAGTCACTGTTTGCCTACAGAGGCTTTGCTGAGCTGCTGTGGGCTCCGCCCAGCTGCTGTATGAACTTCCCTGCAGTCCTGTTTATACCGGTGTAGTGAGAACTGCCTGGGCAATGGCAAACTACCTCTGTAGCGGCAGACTGCCTCAGTAATGGCGGACGCCCCTCCGCCACAGAGCTGGGCCGTCCCCGGGCTCAGCTGTGCTTGCTGTGAAACTCTGGATCCAGAGTGTTTCCGATGGCTGTTTTTTTGTGGGGGTGGGACCAGCCGAGCCTGATCACCTGGCTCCCTGCCTCAGAGTCTCCCAGGTGTTCCAGCTGCCTGTTGAAAAGGCACCGGGATCTGTGTGATTTCCCGTGCGGCGACCCACTGCGCCGGCTGAAACCGCGGGCGCAGAGATTCGTGGCGTTTTTTTGCCCGGGAAATCTCCTGGCCTGGCTGCCTGTTTCAGTCCCCTTTTTTAATCAGATGAATGGGCGGCTCTGCCTTCCCGGAGCTCCAATTGCCAGCTAAAACGGCACCCCGGACCCACGTATTTTGTATGGGGGACCGCTGCGCCCGGACGCCGCCCAAAACAGCAGCGCCGGCGAAAACAGTCGCGCCGGCAAAAACTGCTGCGCCGGCCAACCAGCTGCGCTGGCGACCCGTGGGGGCTTCTCCCCCCCCTGGGAATCTCCTGGTCTGTGGGCAATAAAAATCTGTCTGGCAATGCGGCGTCCACTCACCCTCCGCGCTTTCACTGGGAGCTGCAATCCTCAGCTGCTCCTAATCGGCCATCTTGGATCGACAACCCAGCAGGTCAGATTCTTAAAACAGAAAGGAGTTTTTCCGTTTCCTTTCTGGAGGGGAAAGGTCTGTCTGCCAGCATTCTGGGAGTTGTACTGGGAAAGAAGGCTCGGGTTGTGTGCATTTAGCACTAGATGTGGGATCACCAGATGCTTAGTCTCAAGACATTCCTCCTCTGTTTTTCTTTAGGTTGGGGTCAGGGATTTGGGAATCTGACTGCTTCTCAAACAACTTTTACCCACATCTCCTTATTTAGAAACCTGCTTTTACACTCAGTCTTAGATTTTTCTGGTGTTGCCAGTTTCTGATCACCTTGAGGACTATGGTGCAAATTATATTGGTTTTGAACTTTCCTTGCTGCTAGCTAGGGATTTGGGATTCTCAGGAGTGGTAAATCAGTTATCATACATTGGTTAGCTTGCCAACTTCCAAAATTTTGTTTCTGCTGTATCCTTTACTATTTTCCTTACACTTGTAGGGTTAGGTATAAAACAAAACTCATTTACTATACTTCTAAGGGGTTTTAGGAGGGAGAAAAATAGGTGTGTATGTTCACATCATCTTAACCTGAAAGAGTCCCTCCTTTCCCCATATATGTGTGTGTGTGTGTGTGTGTGTGTGTGTGTGTGTGTGTGTATTGCACTTTAGGTTCTGGGGTACATGTGCAGAACATGCAGGATTGTTGCGTATGTACATACATGGCAATGTGGTTTGCGGCCTCCATCCCCCCCGTCACCTATATCTGGCATTTCTCCCCATGTGATCCCTCCCCAACCTCCCTACCTCCCACTGTCTCTCCCCATCTCCGCCCGACAGACCCCAATGTGTGTTGCTCCCCCTCCCTGTGTTCATGAGTTCTCATTGTTCAACACCTGCCTATGAGTAAGAACATGCGGCGTTTGATTTTCTGTTCTTGTGTCAGTTTGCTGAGAACAATGGTTTCCAGATTCATCCATGTCCTTACAAAGGACATGAACGCATCGTTTTTTATTGCTGCATAGTATTCCATGGTGTATATGTGCCACATTTTCCTTGTCAAGTCTACCATCGATGGGCATTTGGGTTGGTTCTGGGTCCTTGCTATTGTAAACAGTGCTGCAGTGAACATACGTGTGCATGTGTCTTTATAATAGAATGATTTATAATCCTTTGGGTATATACCCAGTAATGAGATTGCTGGGTCAAATGGAATTTCTATTTCTAGGTCCTTGAGGAATCACCACACTATCATCCAAAATGGTTGAACTAATTTACACTCCCACCAACAGTGTAAAAGTGTTCCTATTTCTCCATATCCTCTCCAGCATCTGTTGTCTCCAGATTTTTTAATGATCACCATTCTAACTGGCGTGAGACGATATCTCAATGTGGTTTTGATTTGCATCTCTAATCACTAGTGATGATGAGCATTTTTTCATATGTTTGTTGGCCTCATGTATGTCTTCTTTTGTAAAGTGTCTGTTCATGTCCTTTGCTCACTTTTGAATGGGTTTTTTTTTTTCTTGTAAATCTGTTTTAGTTCTTTGTAGATTCTGGTTATCAGCCCTTTGTCAGATGGGTAGACTGCAAAAATCTTTTCCCACTCTGTTGGTTGCTGGTTCACGCTAATGATTGTTTCTTTTGCTGTGCAGAATCTCTGGAGTTTAATTAGATCCCATTTGTCTATTTTGGCTTTTGTTGCCAATGCTTTTGGTGTTTTAGTCATGAAGTCGTTGCCTATGCCTATGTCCTGAATGGTTTTGCCTGGGGTTTTCTTCTAGGGTTTTTATGATGTTAAGTCTTCTGTTTAAGTCTTTAATCCATCTGGAGTTAATTTTAGTGTAAGGTGTCAGGAAGGGTCCAGTTTCAACTTTCTGCACATGGCTAGCCAGTTTTCCCAACACCATTTATTAGAGAGGGAATCCTTTTCCCATTGCTTGTTTCTGTGAGGTTTGTCTAAGATCAGATGGTTGTAGATGTGTGGCATTGCCTCCAAGGCCTGTGTTCTGTTCCATTGGTCTATATCTCTGTTTTGGTACCAGTACCATGCTGTTTTGATGACCATAGTCTTGTAGTATAGTTTGAATTCAGGTAATGTGATGCCTCTAGCTTTGTTCTTTTTGCTTAGAATTGTATTGGCTATGTGGACTCTCTTTGGCTTCATATGAAGTTTAAAGTGTTTTTTTTTTTCTGGTTCTGTGAAGAGGGTCATTGGTAGCTTTATGGGGATAGCATTGAATCTATAAATTACTTTGGGCAGTATGGCCATTTTCACAATATTGATTCTTCCTAACCATGAGCATGGAATGTTTCTCCATCTGTTTGTGTCCTCTCTTATTTCCTTGAGCAGTGGTTTGTAGTTCTCCTTGAAGAGGTCCTTTACATCCTTTCTTAGTTGTATTCCTAGGTATTTTATTCTCTTTGTAGCAATTATGAATGGCAGTTTGTTGTTGATTTGGCTTTCTTTTAGTCTGCTATTGGTGTATAGGAATGCTTGTGATTTCTGCACATTGATTTTGTATACTGAGGCTTTGCTGAAGTTGCTTATCAATTAAGGAGATTTTGGGCTGTGACAATGGGGTCTTCTAAATATACAATCATGTCATCTGCCAGTAGAGACAATTTGACTTCCTCCTTTCCTAATTGAATACTCTTTCTTTTTCTTGTCTGATTGCTCTGGCTAGAACTTCCAATACTATATTGAATAGGAGTAGTGAGAGAGGGCATCCTTGTCTAGTGCTGGATTTCAAAGGAATGCTTCCAGTTTTTGCCCATTCAGTATGATATTGGCTGTGGGTTTGCCATAAATAGCTTTTATTATTTTAAGATACGTTCCACTGATACCTAGTTTCCTGAGAGTTTTTAGCATAAAAACCTGTTGAATTTTGTCAAAGGCCTTCTCTGCATCTATTGAGATAATCATGTGGTTTTTGTCTTTGGTTCTGTTTATGTGGTGGATTACATTTATAGACTTGCGTATGTTGAACCAGCCTTGCATCCCGGGGATGAAGCCTACTTGATCGTGATGGATAAGCTTTTTGATGTGCTGTTGCAATAGGTTTGTCAGTATTTTATTGAAGATTTTTGCATCTATGTTCATCATGGATATTGCCCTGAAGTTTTCTTTTTTTGTTGAGTCTCTGCCGGGTTTTGGTATCAGGATGATGTTGGTCTCATAAAATGATTTGGGAAGCATTCCTTCTTTCTGGATTGTTTGGAATAGTTTCTTAAGGAGTTGTACCAGCTCCTCTTTGTATGTCTGGTAAAATTCGGCTATGAACCCATCTGTACTTGGGCTTCTTTTGGATGGTAGGCTATTAATTGCTGCTTCAACTTAAGCCCTTGTTATTGGTCTATTCAGGGTTTTGACTTCTTCCTGGTTTAGTCTGGGGAGGGTGCAAGTGTCCAGGAATTTATACATTTCTTTCAGGTTTACTGTTTTTTGTGCATAGAGTTGTTTGTAGTAATCTCTGATGGTGGTTTATATTTCTGTGGAATCGGTGGTGATATCTCCTTTGTCATTTTTTATTGCATCTATTTGATTCTTCTCTCTTTTTTTAAAATTAATCTGACTAGCGGTCTATTTTGTTGATCTTTTCAAAAAACCAGCTCCTGGATTTATTGATTTTTTTGAAGGGATTTTTGTGTCTCTATCTCCTTCAGTTCTGCTCTGATCTTAGTTATTTCTTGTCTTCTGCTAGCTTTTGAGTTTTTTTGATCTTGCTCCTCTAGCTCTTTCAATTTTGATGATAGGGTGTCGATTTTAGATCTTTCCTCATTTCTCCTGTGTGCATTTATTGCTATAAATTTCCCTGTAGACACTGCTTTAAATGTGTCCCAGAGATTCTGATATGTTCTGTATTTGTTCTTGTTGGTTTCGAAGAACATCTTTATTTCTGCCTTCATTTCATTGTTTTTCCAGTCAACATTCAAGAGCCAGTTGTTCAGTTTCCATGAAGTTGTGCAGTGCTGAGTTAGTTTCTTAATCCTGAGTTCTAATTTGATTGCACTATGGTCTCAGAGACTGTTTGTTATGATTTCCATTCTTTTGCATTTGCTGAGGAGTGATTTACTTCTAATTATGTGGTCAGTTTTAGAGTAGATGTGATGTGGTGCTGAGAAGAATGTATATTCTGTGGATTTGGGATGGAGAGTTCTGTAGATGTCTATTAGGTTTGCTTGGTCCAGATCTGTGTTCAAGTCCTGGATATCCTTGTTAATTTTCTGTCTCGTTGATCCATCTAATACTGACAGTGGATTGTTAAAGTCTCCCACTATTATTGTGTGGGAGTCTAAGTCTCTTTGTAGGTCATTAAGAACTTGCTTTATATATGGGTGCTCCTGTATTGGGTGCATATATATTTGGGATCGTTAACTCTTCTTGTTGCATTGCTCTTCTTACCATTATGTAATGTCCTTCTTTGTCTCTTTCATCTTTGTTGGTTTAAGTCTATTTTATTAGAGACTAGTATTGCAACTCCTGCTTTTTTTTGCTCTCCATTTGCTTGGTACATCTTCCTCCATCCCTTTATTTTGAGCCTTTGTGTGTTCTTGCATGTGAGATGGGTTTCCTGGATACAGCACACCGATGGGTTTTGGCTTTTTATCCAATTTGCCAGTCTGTTTCTTTTGACTGGGGCATTTAGTCCATTTAGATTTAAGATTAATATTGTTATGTGTGAATTTAATCCTGCCATTTTGATGCTAGCTGGTTGTTTTGCCCATTAGTTGACGCAGTTTCTTCATTGTGTCGATGCTTTTTACCATTTGGTACATTTTTGGAGTGGCTGGTACTGGTTGTTCCTTTCTATGTTTAGTGCTTCTTTCAGGAGTTCTTATGAGGCAGACCTGGTGGTGATGAAATCTCTCAGCAATTGCTTGTTTGTAAAGGATTTTATTTCTCCTTTGCTTATGAAGCTTAGTTTGGCTGGACATTAAATTCTGGATTGAAAGTTCTTTTCTTTAATGATGTCAAATATTGGCCCCTAGTCTCCTCTTGCTTGTAGGGTTTCTGCTTAGAGATCCTCTGTGAGTCTGATGAGTTTCCCTTTGTGGGTAGCCCGACATTTTTCTCTGGCTGCCCTTAGCATTTTTTCCTTCATTTCAACCCTGGTGAATCTGATGATTATGTGCCTTGGGGTTGTTCTTCTTGAGGAATATCTCTGTGGTGTTTTCTGTATTTCATGGACTTCCATGTTGGCCTGGCTTGCTAGGTTGGCAAAGTTCTCCTGGATAATATCCTGAAGAGTGTTTTCCAGCTTGGATTCATTCTCTCCGTCACATTCAGGTACACCTATCAAATGTAGATTAGGTCTTTTCACATAATCCCATAGGTCTTGGAGGCTTTGTTCATTTCTTTTCACTTTTTTTTCTCTAATCTTGCCTTCTCATTTTATTTCATTGAGGTGATCTTCAATCTCTGATATCCTTTCTTCTGCTTGGTTGATTTGGCTATTGAAACTTGGGTATGCTTTGCCAAGTTCTTGTGTTGTGTTTTTCAGCTCCATAAAGTCATTTATATTCTTCTCTAAGCTGTTTATTCTCATTAGCATTTCACCTAACCTTTTTTCAAGGTTATTAGTTTCTTTGCATTAGGTTAGAACATGTTCTTTTAGGTCAGGGAAGTTTGTTATCACCCACCTTCTGAAGCCCGTTTCTGTCAATTCGTCAGACTCATTCTCCATCCAGCTTTGTTCCCTTGCTGGTGAGGAGTTGTGATCTCTTGGAGTAGGAGTGGTGTTCTGGTTTTTGGGTGTTTTCATCCTTGTTGCACTGGTTTCTTTCCATCTTTGTGGATTTATCTACCTGTGGTCTTTGAAGTTGGTGACTTTTGGATGGGGTCTCTGAGTGGACATCCTTTTTGTTGGGGCTGAAGTTATTTCTTTCTGTGTTTTAGTTTTCCTTCTAACATTCAGGCCCCTCTGCTGTAGGACTGCTGGAGGTCCACTCCACATCCTGCTTGCCTGGGATCACTCGCGGCAGCTGCAGAACAGTAAGGGTTGCTGCCAGTTTCTTCTTCTGTTATCTTCATCCCAGAAGGATACCTGCCAGATGTCAGCCTGAGCTCTACTTTAAATGGTGTCTCTTTGGATACACAGGGGTCAGGGAGCTGCTTGAGGAGACAGTCTGTCCCTTATAGGACCTCAGGTGCTGTTCTGGGAGCTCTGTTGTTCCATTCAGATCTGCTGGGCAGGTACATTTAAGTCTTCTGTAGTGGAACTCATAACCACTTTTTTCCCAGGTGCTCTGTCCTGGGAAGGTGGGGCTTTATTTATGAGTTCCTGATGTGCTGCTGCATTTTTTCAGAGCTCCCCTGCCCAGTGAGGAAGTAGCCTAGTCACATTCTGCCAGCAGAGGCATTGCTGAGCTGCCGTGGGCTCTGCCCAGCTGCTGTGTGAACTTCTTTGCATTTTTTTTTTCAGAGATATAGTAATGGTGGTCTGCCTCAGTAATGGCAGACTACCTCAGTAATGACGGACTGCCTCTGTAATGACGGATTGCCTCGGTAATGGTGGATTGCCTTGGTAATGGGACTGCCTCAGTAGCGGTGGACTGCCTCGGTAATGGTGGATGCCCTTCCCCCAACAGAGCTGAACCATCTCGGGTCCAGCTGCACTTGCTGCAAAACTCTCAATCCAGAGCATTTCAGATTGCTGGTCTTTGTGGAGGGGGGCATCTGCCAAGCCAGATCATCTGACTCCCTGTTTCAGCCCCTTTTTTTTTCAGTTGAATGGGCGGCTCTGTCTCCCAGGCATTCCAGGTACCAGTTGAAATGTCCACCCAGATTTGTGTGAGTTTTTGTGTGGAGACCTGCTGTGCCAGCTGAAACAGTCATGCTGGAAACTTGTGGCACTTTTCAGCGCTTCAATCTTCTGGTCTGTGGACAGTAAAAACTCATTTGGAACTGTGGTGATCACTCACCCTCTGCCTTGTTCTCGCTGGAACTGCACTCCAGAGCTGTTCCTATTCGACCATCTTGGATCTGCCAATCCTTTCCCCCCTTTTTTGAACCTAAAATCCCACAATCATTGTTTAGTATAAAAATGAACCCTGTTTCTCATGGAGAGTTTCTTGGTAAGATTTCTCATGGCCAACACAGCCACCAGAGCCTCTGAACTTCTTGGATTTGCAGTGATAGAAGTCAGCTGGCTGGCAGCAGAGGCTGCTGGTACTGGGTGAGGATGTCTTCAGTCTCCTTCTTGGGAGCCTCATCCATGTTTTCTGATAATAGGCCACCAGAGCTTCAGAGATCAATTGGCAGATTTTGTAAATCTAGGTCATGTGACCCATGGAATTACCAGTGAATCAGTCTTTGCCCAGAAGCAGGACAGATTCTGCTTCTGTTGCAATGTGCTTGGCTCAGTCATCTCCAGAGCCATCTATTCACCTTGTTGAAAGTGTTGGCCTGTTTGCGGTCCAGCAAGACCTGCACAGACTGCAGAGGGCCCTTGGACAGCAGGGCTGCTGGTGAGGACCAGAGTGCCTCACTGTGCAGCTCTGCAACTAGAAAAGGAAGGGTCTCTTTTTGAAAATAACCATCTTTCCTTGAATTCTGGGATACCACACTTGTCTGTTTTTTTTTTTTGTTTTGTTTCCTTACCTTGCTGGCCACCCAATCAAGAATAATTATTTGAGACATGTTTTTTGGAGTGTTTTCTAGATCCTAGGAGCCATTTAAAATAAAGGCAAAACAATAGTGATCAAAACAGACAAGTTTCTCTCTCATGGGCCATATATTTTCCCTTTTCTTTACTGGGTTCTTATAATTTTTCTGGCCTCTAAATTATGTAGAGCCCCAAGGTAAGGTCCCTATGCCTTTCCTTTCTTCCTAAGTGATTTCTTTCAGTTTTATAGCTTGAAAACATCTATAAGATGATAACTCCAAATTTATATATTTACAACTCAGATCACTTTCCTGAATTCTAATCTCATATACCTCATTGCCTTCTCAACATAATCACTTGATGTCTGTAATGGCCTGAATGGTGGTGCCAAAGAAGATATTCTGCTTTCTAATCCCCAGATCCTATGACTACCACCTTATTTGGAAAAGAAAGGGTCTTTGCATATTTAATTAAAGATGTTGAGATTAGATTATTCTGGTTTATTTAGATGGCGACTAAATCCAGTGACAGGTGTTCTTATAAGAGACATAGAGAGGGGAAGACAGACACAGGAGGAAAGGCATTGTGAATGTGGAGGCAAAGATTGGAGTGATGTGGCTACGAGCCAAAGAATGCCAGGGAATAGTAACAGTCACCAGATGCTTTATTTAAAATAAAAATTGCCAATAATCTAAATGCCTGCCCCTAGGACATTGGTTAAATAATTATAGTTCAGCCATTAAACGGAGTACTGTGAATTGGTTAAAAAATAAAAAAGAACAAGAAAGTTCTGTATATGTAAGAATGGAATCATTTCATTTTAAGTGAAAAAAGCAAGTTGCAGAATACTATTCTACCATATGGACTTTAAAAGTCTACAAATGCATAGTTGCAATTGTAAACATAGGCTCTTTGTAAGTATACACAAGAAACTGGTAACAATGCTTGACTTTGGTGGGGGGTAGGGGAGTTTGAGGAAAGGTTTGGGAATAAATCTTTTCTCTACTGCTGAAGTTTTAGCTTGCACACTTATTTGTTCTGTTTTATGCTTCTCTCCACACCGCCTCCCCCACTTCCTCTGACTTCTCCTGTTCCTTCTCTCCTCCCCGTCTCTCTCTCTCTGTCTTCTCCTCCCACTCCTCATTCTTTTCCCCAGCATTTTAGAAAGAAGTTTATTTTAAATCCAACATATGGATTGGGTGTTTTCCAGGAGGAAGATTTTGAGGTTGTGTAGTTCATAATATTTATAGATATTGAAGTCCTTATTATTTCTTAAACATATTTCTGCAAGTGGAAGCTGGGTAAAAAGGTCTGAACTTGCTAAAAAAAATTTGGAAGCATATTGCCAAATTGCTCCTTAGAAGATTATACTAGTTTGCATTCTCACCTGCAGTTAATGGAAATGCCCCCTTCCTTGAACTCTCATTGGCATTTGTGCTATCATTTTTTTAAAATGCCAATTTGATGGGCTAAATTCATATCTCATTATTTTAATTTGCACTTTTAAATTATAATGAGTTGAACATTTTTTCAGAGTTATATTGGTCATCTGATTCCTCTTTTTATCTTTTTTAAAAATAAAAATTTACACAAGAAAGGCATTGATTGCATTCTCACCATATGTGATTGAAAACACAGAGGAAATACATAAATATATGATAACATATGATGTTAGGTAAGGAATATAACTTTTTTTTCAGAGTTAACAAAATTTTAAAGCAGTTGTTTATTAAAAATCTACCCTTTCTCTATTGAATAAAAAAGCACTTTACTAATTCTGAATTTGTGTGTATTTTGGATGTGTCACTGGATCTGGTATCTTTTTCATTGATCTACCTGTCATGCCAGAATTAAGTTGTCTACATGTTTTGCCTAATAGTTTAAATTCTTCTATTTATTCTTTTGTTACGTAATTTTGGAGTTGGAGTTTTGAATGGAATTATGTTACATTTATAGAAATTTGGAAGACCTGAAATGTTAAAATATCAATTCTTTTCATCTGGGAACAAGGTATTTCGCTCCATTTATTTAGAACTTCCTTATCCAATAAAATTTGTATTTTTTTTTTGTTAGCACTGCATATTTCTTGTTAAGTTTTCTCCAAGCTATTTGGAATTTATAGCCCCTTCCCAATGGTTAGGTTACTTTATTGTGTCCTTTGTGTCATGTTATGTGACTCAGTATTGCTGTAGCTCTTGGCAGTACCCCTGCTGTCAGAATAGTCGATGTGAGCTTTGAATACCATAGGTCTGATGGATATTATTTATTCTTCTTGTGCTTGAATGTGGCCACTTCTTATTCTTTTTATTCTTTTTGTTACGGCCTGTGGAGAGCTTACAGTGACCTACTGCTGGACCAAGAACCAGAATCGGTAGTAGCCTTCCTCATTTACATAAACAGTTAACAGGTTGGCTGCCAGTTTTTATAGTGCCTCCCCCGCAGTGCCGAGAGTACACCACTTGCGCTTGTGATCTCTGCTTCCATATCTAATTTCAGGCACTTCCTTTCTCACAGGACCCAGGGCCCCCTGAGAACCCTAGAAAAAAGTTAATTGCTTGCTTCCATTTGAACCCAGAGGCTTGCTACTATATTTATTAAATATATACCTAATATTGTAGGACATACAAAGAACCTGGTCCTAAATCAGAAAATTTCAAAAACAAAGAGAAAGTCTTTTTCTACTGAAGCTCTTTGTGCCATAAGTGGGAATTTTTTTTAAGGTCAAATAAAATCTTATTAAAAATTGTTTTTCATTTTTTTCTTTTTTATTGTGGTAAAATACACATAAAATTGACCATCTTAGCTATTTTTATGTGTATAATTCAATATTGTTAAGTATATATACACTGTTATGCAACCAATCTCCAGAATTTTTCATCTTGAAAAACACAACTCTGCCCATTAAGCAGTAACTTTCTATTTCCCATGCCCCGACAACTACCATTTTCTTTTTTATCTATGAGTTTGACTATTGTAGGTAACTTTTTATAAGTGAAGTCATACAGTATTAGTCTTTTAATTACTGTTTTATTTCATTTAGCAGAATGTTCTCAAGTTTCATCCATGTTGTAGCATATGTCAGAATTTTCTTTTTTTTTTTTTTTTGCTGGAGTGCAGTGGTGCGATCTTGGCTCACTACAACATCCATCTCCTAGGTTCAAGTGATTCTCCTGCCTCAGCCTCCCAAGTAGTTGAGATTACAGGCATGCACCACCACACTCAGATAATTTTTGTATTTTTAGTAGAGATGGGATTGCCCATCTCTACTAAAGAGAGATGGGCAACCCTATCTCTCTACTGTCTCTACTAGTAGAGATGAGATATTGCCCAGACTGATCTTGAACTCTTGACCTCAAGTGATCCATTTGCTTCAGCCTCTCAAAGTGCTGGGATTACAGGCATGAGCCACTGTGTCTGGCCAAGAGAAATCTCACCATTTCTTTCAGTTTTTGTTTGTTTGTTTGTTTGTTAGAGATAGGGTCTCGCTATGTTGACCAGGCTGATCTTGAACTCCTGACCTCAACCAATCCTCCCATCTCAGCCTCCCAAAGTGCTGGGATTACAGGTGTGAGCCGCCCCACCTGACTTCCTTCCTTTTTAAGACTGAACTATATTTCATCCTATGTGTATACCACATACATCCCTTTTTAAATCCATTCATCTGTTGATAAGCATTGCGTTGCTTCCACCTTTGGTTTTGTGAATAATGCTGCTATTAACATGGGTGTACAAATATTTCTTGAAGATCCAGTTTTCAAATACTTTCTAAGTATTTTACTAGATTTATCTTATTTGATCCTTACTACAACTTTATAAATCAAAGTACTATTAAGATTCCAGTTTTATTGATGTGGAAACTGAGGCATATAGAGGGTAAGTTACTGTGATTCTAGAACTCTTCTGTTTAACACCACTCTATACTGTTTTCCAAAAGAAAAATCTAGGTATCTTGCACCAAGAAATGGAAAATAAGAGAAATGAGAACCATGTTTGCACTGACTGTCTATAAAATAAGAGGTAGGCATTCACTTTTATCATTCACTGTATTCAAAGAATAAATAATACAATGCAAATTATATTCAGGCTGTATCTATTCTGACAGAATGAATTCCAGCAGACTCTAACCTTTTTGGCACCAGGGATCAGTTTCGTGGAAGACAATTTTTCCATGGGGAGGGTGTGTGGAGGTGGTGTTTCAGAATGAAACTGTTCCACCGCAGATCATCAGGCATTAGATTCTAATAAGGAGCTCCCAGCGTAGATCCCCCTTCATGTGCAAGTTCACAATAGGGTCTGTGCTCCTGTGAGAATCTGTTGTCGCCACGTATCTGGTGGGAGGCGGAGCTCAGGCGGTGTTACTCCCGTGTCCGCAGCTCACCTCCTGCTATGCCGCCTGCTCCCTAACAGGCAATGGACTAGTACCCGTCTATGGCTCGGGGATTGGGCACCACTGAATTATAACTTTGAGAGCTTCCATATAATTCAGGAACATATCTTGTTTTGAGTTGGCTTTCAAAATAAATTTTGTTCAGATGATTGCTTTGATATAAGTAATCTAGTAAGGCTATTTCATATTTTCAAAATTAAACTTTCAATTTTCTGTCTGTGTAAACACAGCCATAATGAAATAGATAAGAAGCAAATCAAAAAGGAAAGAGAATGACTGGTCTGTGAAAAACTCATGAAAGGGAGCTTCTTGTTTAAATTGTTACTATCTACAATGATTGCTTTTAGGGTATTTCTTATGTACTAAAATATCCTGTATAATCATTTGAAATATTATTCTGGGAAGGAAAAGGAGCCTGAACAATAGACTCTTCATTGTTAAATAGCCCCTGTGGGAGATACGGAGAACCTGGTGAGGACTGTCACCCCATGACTTGCATTCCTGTGCTATTGATTCGACTGTGTCTTGACTTGCATGTATTCCACACATGCTTTTGCAGCACAAATTCCAAAATCTCATGAGAAATGTAAAAACGTGGCTGGGGACTGTTTTTTAATGGGTTGCCTATAAAGTAAGTGTGTGTCTTGCATATATCTTGATTTTTTTCTTTTTCATTTTTTTCAGCTTAGCCACACATTAAAATCATCCATCTTCCTTGGTCTCAAAACACTGCTGTATTTTCAGGATCAGGAAATAAATATGTTTTTGTTTCCTGCCCCCCCCAAAATAAATTATTTGAGTTGTTTTTCTAGGCTGAATTGTATTTCACTTCCTTTTAAATTTCTTTTACCACCAGACATTTTTTCAGTTAGTGTAAAATTTATACCCAGTAAACACATTTCTTTCAAAAATGTCAAGTCCTTTCTAAAAACAGACAGTATTTAGTACTTCTCCCACAAAATTATCCTCAAGATAGATGGAGAATGTTTTACCAAGTCTGATTAGTTTTGGTTGTACAAAGATATATGCAGCCGTGGATAAATAAATAAAGTATTTGAGGCAATTTAAAAACTGTCCCAATTTAAAAATAAGTAAAAACAAAACCTTGCTACTGAGAAAAATACAGAAGTTAGAGGTGAAGTTTTTATAATTGTTACTCTGATCATATTTATATGATGAGATTTTAGGGTGACAGTACTGGAATCTCATTACAGGAATGTTGACGATAAAATCTTAATAAGTTTAATAGACTGCTTTTGGTTATGTGGCAGGAACTCAACTCAAATTTGTTGAGATATGAAGGTTATTTTATTTTCTCACTGAATCAAAGAAAAGATTGAACAGACAGAGCTGTGGCTTGGGCCTCAAGAAAAATTGGAACCAGGGCTTCAATTGCTGTCAGCAATTGAAGTTGCAAAGGACGTGATTTTGTTCTTTCTTGTGGGTGTGTAATATTCTCTGGTGCATATGTACTACATTGTGTTTGTCCAGTCCTCCGTTGATGGGCATTTAGGTTGACTCTATGTCTTTTCTACTGTGAATGATGCTGCATGATGAACATACAAGTGCATGTGTCTTTTTTGGTAGAATGATTTATTTGCCTTTGGGTATATATGCAGTAATGAAATTACTGGGTTGAATGGTAGCTCTGTTTTAAGTTCTTTGAGAAATCCCCAAACTGCTTTCCACAGTGGCTGAACTCATTTACTTTCCCACCAACAGTGTATAAGTGTTTCAAAGAACATTTTAGAGTTAAATGAGGAAATCTGAATTTGAGCTGTGCATCAGATGAAATGAACATATACCAAAAAAGGTAAAGATAATTGCCAGAGCCATTGGGGCCAATGGTGCAGGTGAACCTCCTGAAGGGACTGATTACCTGGCAGCCCCACCAGGACTTGAAGGTCTCCACTAGGAACAGCTCCAGGAGACCCATGGCTGCGCCCTTCGCACCTTAGCCATGGCCTTTTTTTTTTTTTTTGGCATTTTTGAAGAGTACAAGCCAGGTACTTTATGGAATGTCCCTTAATTATGAAGCCAATATATTTTTCACTGGTGGGTATGTGGGAAGTAGAAAGAGAGGTAGCAGTGAGCAGGGTCTCCACAGATAGCCTTGACAGTCAGTTCATTAACTTTGACCTGGTCTCTCTTCTACCTGATATGGTTTGGCTGTGTCCCCCACCCAAATCTCATCTTGTATTGTAACTCCCATAATTCCCTCCTGCTGTGGGAGGGAACCCACAGGAGGTACTTGAATCATGGGAGTGGTTTCCCCCATACTGTTCTTGTGGTTGTGAATAACTTACAAAGTCTGATGATTTTACAAGGAGAAACCCCTTTCGCTTGGTTCTCATTCTCTCTTTTTGCCTGCTGCCATCCATGTAAGATGTGACTTGGTCCTCCTTGCCTTCCACCATGATTGTGAGGCCTCCCCAGCCATGTGGAGCTGCAAATCCATTAAACCTTTTTTTCCTGAATAAATTACCCAGTATTGGGTATGTCTCTACTAGCAGTGTGAAAACAGATTAATACAGTAAATTGGTAGCAGTAGAGTGGGGGCACTGCTAAAAGATACCCCAAAATGTGGAAATGACTTTGGAACTGGGTAACAGGCATATATTGGAACAGTTTGGAGGACTAAGAAGAAGTCAGGAAAAATGTGTGAAAGTTTAGAACTTCCTAGAGACTTGTTGAATGGCTTTGACCAAAATGCTAATAGTGATAAGGACAATGAAATTCAGGCTGGGGTGGTTTCATGTGGAGATGAGGAACTTGTTGGGAACTTGAGCAAAGGTGACTCTTGTTATGTTTTAGCAAAGAGACTGGAAGCATTTTGCCCCTGCCCTAGAGATCTGTGGCACTTTGAACTTAGAGAGAGATGATTTTGGGTATCTGGTGGAAGAAATTTCTAAGCAGAAGAGCATTCAAGAGGAGAATTGGATGCTGTGAATGGCACTCAGTTTTAAAAAGAGAAACAGCATAAAAGTTCAGAAAAATTGCAGCCTGAAAATGTGATAGAAAAGAAAATCCCATTTTCTGAGAAGAAATTTAAGATGGCTGCAGATATTTGAATAAGTAATGAGGAACCTAATGTGAATCCTGAAGACAATGGAGAAAATGTCTCCAGGGCATGTCAGAGGTATTCACAGCAGCCCCTCCCATCATAGGCCCAGAGACCTAGGAGGAAAAAAATGGTTTCATGGGCTGGACCAGGCTCCTTCTGCTGTGTACAGGCTAGGGACTTGGTACCTGCATCCCAGCTGGTCCAGCCATGGCTGAAAGGGGCCAAGGTGAATAACTAGGGCTATGGCTTTAGAGGGCGCAAGCCCCAAGTTTTGGCAGCTTCCATATGGTATTGAGCCTGCAGGTGCACAGAAGTCAAGAATTGAGATTTGGGAACCTCTGCCTGGATTTCAGAGGATGTATGGAAATGGCTGGATGCCCAGGCAGAAATTTGCTGCAAAGGCAGGGCCCTCATGGAGAATCTTTGCTAGGGCAGTGTGGAAGGGAAAAATGGGGTTGGAGCCCCCACACGGATTCCCTACTGTGGTACCACCTAGTGGAGCTGTGAGAAGAGAGCCACCATCCTCCAGACCCCAGAATGGTAGATCCATGGACAGCTTGCACTGTGTACCTGGAAAAGCTGTAGAGACTCAATGCCAGCCCACAAAAACAGCGGGGAGGGAGGCTATACCCTGCAAAGCCACAAAGACAAGGCTGCCCAAGACAATGGGAACACACCTCTTGCATCAATGTGACCTGGATGTGAGACATGGAGTCAAAGGAGATCATTTTGGAAGACTTGACTTCCCTGCTGGATTTTGGACTTGTATAGGGCCTTTAGGCCCTTTGTTTTGGCCAATTTCTCCTATTTGGGATGACCATATTTACACAATGCCTGTACCCCCATTGTATCTAGGAAGTAACAAATTTGCTTTTGATTTTATAGGTTCATAGGCAGAAGAGGCTTGCCTTGTCTTAGATGAGACATTGGACTGTGGACTTTTGAGTTAATCCAGAAATGAGTTAAGACTTTGGGAGACTGTTGAGAAGGCATGATTTGTTTTGAAATGTGAGGACATGAGATGTGGGAGGGGCTGGGGCAGAATGATACGGTTTGACTGTGTCCCCACCCAAATCTCATCTCATCTTGAACTGCAACTCCCACAATTCCCTCATGTTGTAGGAGGGACCCAACGGGAGATAATTGAATCATGGAAGTGGTTCCCTCATACAGTTCTTGTGGTAGTGAATGAGTCTCATGAGATCTGATGGTTTTATAATCAGAAATCCCTTTTGCTTGGTTCTCATTCTCTTTTTTTGCCTGCTGCCATCCATGTAAGATGTGACTTGCCCGTCTTTGCCTTCCACCATGATTGTAAGGCCTTCCCAGCCATGTGGAACTGTAAGTCTACCTTATATTATGTCAAGCTCTAGGTAGACTACAACATAAAAGAGAATGTTCATTGATTTAAGCTAGGCAATACAGTATCATTGGAGCATGTGGATGTAATCAAAGTGTCAGTGATGAATTTTTCAAATCATTCTTTTTTAAAAATAATACTATTCAAAGGTAGTATGTAACCAAAACTTCCATACAGCGTGTGGATATGTTGAATATATTGTAGGTATTTATAGCTAGGTGGAACTAGATATTATTTAGTGCATTGTACAGAACAAAAACTTTAGATGCATTGAGCTTAGGAAATCTGACTATGGTAGTCCACAGAAAGTCAAGAGTAGATCCCACATCCTCCTTATATCTTGATTCCTCACTCAGTGAGCTCTTTCGAGCTCTGCCCCAAGTCATTCAAAGTATGTCACCCACTGAAGCTGTCATCTAGATTCCTATTTGTGATTTGATAGTAATACAATTTTCAATGTAGTTGATTAATCTCATTATCAAATGAAATTTTACATGGAAAGTTTTTACTTTAAGGGCTACTACCTAACAAGTGATACTAAAAATTGAGCCACTCTTCTGTACCTCAAAACATTCTGCCAATAGAAAGCCCTCCACATCTCAATGAACAACTGTTTTAATACATTAATTTCTGATGTTTAGATTCTTATATTTTAGTCATTTTTAATTAGTAAAAAGGAATCTCCAGTCATTATATTAATTTAAGAGCAATGCACTTCAAAGGAATGCAGACTCATTCCTCTCAGTAGTGATGAAACAAGGGAGAGCAGAGCTCTCTTTAACAGGAAGACATGGGCGAAAGGCCTTCTGGTGTAGTGAGAAGCTCGTATGCTTTAGAGTCAGTCAAATGAAGTTTCACATTCTTGCAGTCAATACTTGCAGTATGGCTTGGGCACGTTTAGCAATCATTCTGAAGTTAGTTTCCTTATCTGCATAATTGGAGTCATAATATCAATTATTTAATTCTCTTTGGTGCTGTAAGTGCTTACTTTTTCTGGATGACAGAAAATGTAGTTTAAAGTCTTTGATGTGGTATTAATGCTCGATGGACTATTTTAGGAATAATTTTCAACTGGGTAATTGTCCAAGACCTGTGCTATGAAGCATCATTATAGGGTGAGGGAGCTGATCCTAACAGCTGGTGCTAAAAATCATTCCAGACTGTTATAAACAGTCCATACAGTTAGTTATCTTTTTTTTTTTTTTTTTTTTTTTTGAGATGGAGTCTTGCCCTGTTGCCAGGCTGGAGTGCAGCGGCATGATCTCGGCTCACAGCCCTTTCTGCCTTCCGAATTGAAGTGATTCTCCTGCCTAGCCTCCCAAGTAGCTGAGACTATAGGCGTGCACCACCATGTCCAGCTAATTTTTGTATTTTTTAGTAGAGACGGTGTTTCACCATGTTGGCCAGGATGGTCTCAATCTCTTGACCTTGTGATCTGCTGCTTCATCTTCCCAAAGTGCTGGGTTTATAGGTGTGAGCCACTGTGCCTGGCCTCAGTTAGTTATCTTTTAAATTTGCTTTGCCCCAGGTTTGGGACTAGCAGTTAGCAAGTATTTCCCTCTTCTACCCCACTTCTATGGCTGGTTAATTGCATTAAAAAAACCAAAATAAATAAATAAATAAATAAATAAAAAACAAACTCTTCACTCTTCAACATTGCCCTAGATTTTAATTTTCATAGGTTTTACCAGCATAAGAATGTTTTGGGTTGGAGGGGTCCTTGCAGCAGGACTTGTTCTGCACTCCCCTTGGGTGGCCACTGCTGGGATTAGGTATCTCTTTCCTTTCTTAATTGAAAATGTGACTTCAGTGTTGGTTGTATGTTAGTGAAACTAGACATGGTAAAGAGATTTCTTGGAATGTAAAATCATCTTTATGCTTTTGTATTAGTTTTCCCATCTCTAAAGCAAATTAATAAACTAAATTTCATAGTTTTTCATAGAAACAGTTCTTCCCAGGTTAAAGTCAGTAATGTCAAGTTAGGTGTGAATTACAAAGCTCTGAAAATGAGACCTGTAATGAAAACTGCAACTCAACCATATAAAGATAGCTTTGCAAATGTGAAGCTATGATATCGACTCAGTCACTGCCTGAATGGATTTCTCTACTTTCAAGTCCCACAGAATTGTTCCTCTCTATCCTTCTCTTCCTGTCTAAACAGAAAATATACCAATTGTATTAGCAGTTATCTGTATGAATCAGCCGCGTTGAGCTTGATAATTTTTTTTGAAAAATGTTTTAACAGCAATTTGCCTAGCACATGACAATCACGGAACTCCTAATTCGGGAGGAACAGGGAAGGTCACCGGTCCAACCTCCCAGTTACAGTAGGCCTTCCCTATTCAGTCTCTGACAGATGGCTAACTAGGCTCTAATCTAGATCATTCAAAATGATAAAATAAGTCATTCTAAGGAAAAACGTGAGTTTCTGTATTTCAGGCTTTATAATCCTTTCTACCTCATTTTAATCATTTTCCAGAAACAGAAAATATAAAACAAAAGCAAACTGAACATTGTATTATAAACATGCATGTGGGCACACACACCCATACAGATGCTTAAAATACGAAATAAAAGTGTGGTGGTGAAACTGCTGAGCCTGATCATGAGGACTGGACATTTTACAAACAGAAGTCATGTGCTACCTGCAACGGCGACTCTGAGCCAGGTGTGATTTGTGTGCTTTAGCAGGGAGCTCTCAATCATGAGCCGCATGGAGGTTGTCTCCTGGTATCTTTATTTCAGAAAGAGCCAGCAGGTGAAGGGATAGCTGCAACAGCTGAAAATAGAACCAGATATGATAGAAAGTACAAGCAGATTTTCTGTGGCATATTGTAAGCTTTATTTCTTGGTAGTCTTATATAGGAGAACATTTTGTTTTCTGCCTTTTTATCTGTCCCTTGGAGAGACACTTTGATGATCAGCCCTGGTCTGATATTGAGCCTTCCAGCCAAAGACTACTGCTCATGTTGGTCTGCAGCTCCTGCCAGTGCCTCATTCACACAGGGATTGATGTGTGAGGTGGAGGAATGACCGCGGAGAGCCGGGAGGGAACAGCTGTCTGTCACATAGCAAACAGGGACGGCTGCAGATCAAGGCCAAGCTGGAACACATGGCGGGCTGCAAGGCTTTCAGAGCGGCTGAAAATTGAATCCTTCCTTCTAGCTCCTGACTCTGTCAAATCACAATGCAGGAGTTATTCTTAAGAAATTAGAGTTCCTAATTTTTATTTTACTCCACACATTTGCTTCTGATTTTACTCATGGTAACCAAAAGAAGGCGTGAGAAAGCAAAGAGATTAATATTTCTAGAGGTTGAGATCAGACGTCTCTACTGAAACCTCACTTGTGCTGACCAACAGGCACTCACAGAATTCAGTTCTGTTTTCCACAGCTTGAGTCTCTCAGCGCCAACCTTTCAAATGAATGCTCTTACGCTGTCTGTTACAAACCATTGCGCCTACCTTATGGTTACCGTTTATTATATACCAGTGGGTCGTAAAAATGTAAGGTCACTATATGTTTATTTGCCGTTGGAGATGACTTTAAAAAAAACAAACTCAGTGGCTGCAGAAATGAAATGTTTAGTCATTCCTGAGCACTGATGTGGCCAGAGCAGCCTGTTTACCAGGTTTTAGACACTGACTACTTTCAGGACTCAAGAAATCTAGCAATTAATGCTTGTCTTGGGTTGTTCCACCTACTTAGCAGGGCAATTCTACCCATCAGCCACGGCTTATTGACAATCCTTTATGTGCCAAGCACTCTACTAGGTACTTTGGAGAATTACAAAAGAAGAAGGCACGCATTAAATTGTAAACTCCTCAAGAGGAATTCAACCAGAGAAACATAAATAAATAGATACCTGTAAATGTAAGTAACAAAATAAAAATCAGTTCTATTCCCTCCAGTGTACTCAGTGCTCTTAGTAATAGATGTGTTACTCTCATGCCACAGGCACTAGGAACAGATACTGTGGGGGTTCAGGAAATAAAAATCTTGTTAGTATTTTTTCTCTCTTGTCCCCAAAGTGGTAACCATAGTGCCATAGTTTCACAGTTCCTCATTAGTAAAGTATGCAACATAACTTTGACTGAAAATCAGCAATGTTCTCATGTATCAGAAATGATGCTTGGATTTGGCAAAGTAGTCAGTCCCAATTATGTAGTGAACATGCTCTGTTTTGGAATTAAATGGCCAGGATAGCATGTGTGGGATTCTGAGGATAGACTTTGTGATGCCATGGATCTCAACTAGGCTTGTCAATTTAGTTAATTCATTTAAGCAATACTGATTACCAACTACCTGCCCAATTCTGTTTTAGATTTGCAGGATTTAAAAATGAATAACAGAGAGGACTTTTTTTCAATGAGTTCATAATATGGATGTATATGGGTGAAGGGGAGAAGCTTGGGTGGAGTGCAAGTAAGCAGAAAATTGTATTACCTTATGGCAATTGCTATAGTGATTTTTATTTTCTACTTTTGCATTTCGTAGTGGGGATTCAGAAGGTTGGCAGCTGTGCTGCTCCTAACATTTCTGAGGGTAGGGGATTGTGAGTGATGGTTCTGTTGTCATGTATAAATGTGGGTCAGAGACTTAAGGAACAGAATAGAGTTATGCTGTCTCCTGGAATTCTAAAATTCTGGGGTAGTGAATTCTCAGGCATGACCACACAGTGGAAGAGAGTCTGTAATAATCACTGTCAGCTCCTGGTCTGTTTCCTCTCTGCCTTGTCATCATAGTTCACTACTATCGCTGACTTCTGACAATCTGATCAACGTTTTCTCTGTCAGCATGGGCAGGCTGGGTAAGCCAGGAACTTAATGACCCCTTCCCAGCCCTCCAGCCCCACCAGTAACTGATGTGAGGAGGTATGTAAGTGTCCCAGTTTCTTTACTCCTGTGGTGGGATAACTCTGAGACTTGACATGCAGAGTTCCAGAGAGCAATTAAGTTCCAGTTGCCCAGGGTGAAAACATATCTTAATTAGCTGACTTTTTTTTTTGCTGGTGTCTGGTTTCTTTATTCCCTCATTGGGATGACAATCAAATCAACTGCAGCACTCAAAACTTTGTTTCAGAATCTGCTCTAGGGGAACCCTGTCTTTGCAAACAATTGTTCACTGACATCCTGGCTGAAAACTAACTCAGCTGGTGGAAGTTTTCAGATGATCCTAGACAGTTGGTAAGGGTGGTCTTTATCAAACCCTCTTCTCAACCAACCTGGTTTGTTTCCTCTCCTGGGCCTAAATAAGATAAAGAATGTCCAAAGGTGAATGAATGGCTGTAGATAAATATTCATGTTCTCAGCCTTGCTCACAGACTCCTGCTGACCTAGGCTGATTTTCAGATTTGTTATGTGTAACTGGGCAAATTCCATAATGTATAAGCTTGCCTTCTTGACTATAAATATAAATAGATCTGGAGTGGGCCAGTCTATGAGTTGACTTAAATGAGGCATTCATTCATTCATTAAAAAAAATACTTATTTTGTGCCAAGCACTATATTAGGTATTGTGAATGTAGCAGTAAACAAGGTAGATTTAAACTCATCCTTTATTAGGCTTTGAATGCAAAGCTTATAGAGATGGCAATAATAAAATTGTTACAGGATTCTTGGGGTATCACTTTACCAGCTGGAAACCTCTGTGGCCAGTAGTGCCTTTGCCTGTTTTGCTCAGGCCCACTGCACCCACTCAGCCTTGCAGGCTGCGCTTGGCTCATGCTACTGGCCTGGATCCCATGCCTGACAGGGATGAGTGGAGTGATGAAAGGTATGTGAGGGAGCAAGTGTGGGGTCCAGCCACTGCACACAGCCAGGTATACTGGCTGCGGTGGGGTGGGCAGCTTCAGGTGCCAGCATGGGTGCTGGCTCCCCATGAGGCTATGGCTGGACCAGGCATCCTGCAAGCAGCTTCCATGGCTGGCATGGAGGAACATGGTGGCGCCTGGAAGGTTGGCGATGCTGGGAACTACAGAGCCCCAAAGAGGGTGTCACAGCCCTGGCTTGGGGGAGCTCCTAGGTCTGGGCTTTCTGAAGGGCTGCAGCTTTTCTCTTTTTTCTTGTAACCCACAATGTGGTGAGCAAGGAGCATGCTTCATCCCTGTCTGTTTTACAGCTCTTTCAGCCCTGCCATTCAGTGGGTCTTGCATTCTTGTCTTGCACTCAGGAAAAATGAGGTATGTGGACAAGTGGAGGGTGAGCAAGGTGAAAAGGAGCTTTGTCGAGCAATAGAACAGCTCAGAGGAGACTCACAGTGGGTAGCTCCTCTCTGTAGCCAGGGTGTCCTGATGAGTGTTCAGCCTCATCAGGAAACCCTGGAGGGGAGTAGCTCCTCTCCGCAGCTGGTCATCCCAATGTCTGCTCAGCTCTCAGCAGAGAGGAGACCCTGGAGTGGGTAGCTCCTCTCTGTAGCTGGTTGTCCTAATGTCTCCCAAGTCTGGCTGAGTGTGGAGTTTTTATAGGCTTCATAAGGGAGGAAGTGCATGCTGATTGGTCCATTAGTGGTCACGGCAGACCACAAAAAGCACCATAAGTTCCCATTTCTGTCCTCGGGCCTCGTAGCCTGGCCCCCAAGCTTCAGGCCTTCCCCAGCTTGAAGGTGGGGCTTCACTGGGGGAACCACCCCTTTTCATCTAGGAGCTTGTCTGCCTCCTGCTGCTGTTCATGGTGTCTAGACTGTTCATGCCAAGGGGTGCCTGCAGTCCCATGCCAAGCTACCCTTACTCCCTGTCAGTCTCCCTCTCATGCTCCTTGGTTCCTAAAGTCTGGAGTGGGCTGAGATAGAAGGAAACTGGCATGTCAGTGCTGCCCCAAGCATGCACACACCTGGCCAGATTGTCACAGTGCCCAGGCTCAGTCTCAACTTTTCTCTGAGATTGAATTGGGTACTGGGGAGCAGGGAGAGGCCAGGCAGCAGGAACAGGCATTTCTGAGCCTGTGGGGGTTGGAGGGGCGTTCCTGGGCCCCTGACAGTGCAGAGATGCCCAACTGCAGCTGCATTTGGGAGGGCGGAGTTCCTGCCTGCTCCCAGACCCCAAGAGCACAGGGAGACCTCCGTCTGCAGCTATGGCCAGGGGGCTGCAGCTGTGCCCGGGGAGTGTGAAGCTCCTGCCCTGCCAACAGAGAAGTGGGTGGGGCTTCCACCTGTTCCCAGCTACCACTGGCTCCATGGAGTGCACAGCCCCAGCTGTACCTCCCCCACTGCAGCCAGCATCATGGCAGTGGCCACTCTAGATGGGCTGCTGCTGCCATCAAAATGGTGGCAGAAACTGGGAGGTATACAATAGTTACATTACATGGAAATGCAGAAGCCATGAGTGGGAGAAAAGCTATGAGAAAAGGAGAGTAGAGACCATTTGGTAGTAGAAGGAGAAGCTAAGAGAGACATATTAATAGAAGCAGAGATGAAGATTTGCAAGGTCATGGTAATGTCACAACACTAGATTTGGGACCCATGAGCCTGCTGATGAGATGGCAGCAAAGTAATCAGGTTGTAAAAGCTTCACTGGATTCCAAGGATGACCCAGTTCCCAAACTCCATTCCGTGAGCTGCCTCTGCTTTAGGTACTGTTCATCCATGTCTTTGGAATCTGAGATTCTGGTTTCTTATTTTCTGATATAATTGTTATTATTTTCACAAGAGAACTTCATTAGTTAGGGAAACCTGTGAGTGAATTCTTTTTCATTTTATAGCAGATTAACACAGAACTATGAAAATGAAATTTAATTCTCACTTTTAACAGATAATGAAACTGAAGCCCAATGAAGCAAAATGATTTTCTGTTGAAGTAAAAACTCTGATTCCAAATTCACAGCATTTTAGATCTATCAGAACAAATCAGAGTAACCTCGCTTACTGTGAAGAGGCCCAGAAACAAGGCAATCTTGTTTTGGTTTTTGTTACCCCGTATACATTTAAGTCAGTAGTGTCAGGATCACCTGGGAACTTGTTAGAGTTGTAAATTAACAGGCCCCATCCCAAACCTATTGAATCAGAAATTAAAGGTTTGGAGTTGAGCAGTTTGTTTTCATAAGCTCTCCAGGTAATTCTGATGGCATGCTAATGTTTGAGAGTCATTGCTTTAGGCTAAGAAAATATGTGGATCCACTTGTAGCAAATATTTTCCTATAGAAAAAGTTTTTAAAGAAGGAAGAGTATATTATTTTAAAAATTAATCTCTCTGATGCTTTTTAGGCCTATTTTTGTTGTTGATGATGATGATGATGATGTGTATTTGTATCTGTGTGTTTTTCAGTTCTAGGTACATGAAATCCAGTGGTGCGTGGGAAGTGTTTAATAACCAGTTCTCCGGAAAAGAGAAAGGTAAAGACTTCATTTATACATTTGCTCACTTCTGTGGTATAAATACTCTGAAAATAGCTGATTTCAGGCTATCAATATGACATTACTGAAGATGGAGATGGGAAGAGGGGGAGCATAAGTGACACTCAAAAGTCACTTCTGGCTGCACTCATTACTTTGGATTCCATACATTTAAGCATAAAGTTTGGGATCTAGTTGTTATACTTAAATGTTAGCTGAATGAATTATGGGAGAGTAAACTAAGAATATGGGACCAGAATTTTATTTTTTTGGGTAGGGACAAATTTAGTGTGAATAAAGACTAACATCTCATGTATTCTTCCTGGATTTTAGTGAGTGTCACAAAAGTCACAACAGAAAGAAAATTAAGAATGCCTTTATTTAGAATATATTCTTTAAATAGCACTCTTTATTACATACTGCAACAAATCAGGCTATTTAAACACAGGCTGTTTTCAGCATAGCACTTTATGGCAATAAAACACTTTGCAAATCAATTTTATTGTTCCTCTTTGCAACCTCAAGAGGTAATAGATATGAGTTCCCTATTTTTACAGATGAAGAAAGTAAGGCACAAAGAGATCTTCAAACTTTCACATAGTGTGTTAATAGAAAAACTGGGATTAAGACTTGAGTCCTGGAATTTCCCAGTCATAGTTTATTAGGTTGTTTTCTGAAACGTGCATAATTTAGAATGAGACTTTAATTGGGTTTGGTCTGCAGGGGTGGTATGCTTTCAGTTGGTACAATGTTGCAGACCTGAGCTACCTTATGATGCTTTCCCCATCCCTTCTTGCCAGCCTTGATCTGTCCAGAGTCTTTGCTGAGAAGTCCCCTTAGAGAGCTATGATTCCTACAGGATTCATCCCCCAAACCATAGCTGCTTGGATTAGAGGTGGACACCAGATCCAGGGGTGACCGATCAATAGATTGGCCTTGTGGCCTAAACGTAACAGGACTGTCAGACTCCTCTCCAGAATCTGGAATTACAAAAAATGAGAAAATTTGTGTGGGAGCTGAAAGTTAAACATCATGATGTATAGATATGCTAGAAAGGCCAGGGTGGACTGTGGTTAACCAAAATCACGAGAGCAGAAATTACTAGTAAGTGGAAAGTTAGACTTAGAGAACAGATAAAGTGATTAGATAAGGAAGCAAATCGTTAGAGTGAGAAAAATAAATAAATATTCAGGGAAAAATAAATAGACACCATAATAGACAAACCGTGCAGCAATTGGGAGCTGGGAGAGACAGAACAGCCAGTTCTTTGGGCTGCTCCTGTGACTGGCAGCTTTTAGCTTCTATCCACATACATACGTACAAGTTCTGCTGCACAGAACAGGAACTCTGCGTTAGTGACTTAGCCCAAAGGGGGTTTGTAGTCTTTACATAACAAAAAGCCTGCAGGCAGGCAGCTCAGGGCTGGAGAAGCAGCTTCACAACATCAACAACACACCAAGTTGTGCTAGTTTTCCACTTCACCATCCTGGACAAGCAGCTTTTCTCCTCATGTTTGCCATCTCACAGCCTCCAACCTCACATCTACTTCCATGAGAGAAGAAATGATGAAGAGAAATATGTTTTCCATGTATAGGTATCAGGAACGTAAAACTTCCCCCCAAAGATCCTGCTTTCTTTCTCATTACCTAAACGGTGACATGGACTCTTTGCAACAAAAACTTTAAGAAATATAAACCCCTTCTCCTTTTTCTATTTTTGGCTTAGCACATTGTTGCCCAGGACAAAATTGGGAGTCTAGTTAGTAAGAAGAAGGGAAAGATTGGTGAAGCGACTAGCACTGCCTTCCCAGCATACTTGTATGTAGACACCCACTACTTGGGGAACTCATGTGAATCTTGAAATAAATTAGAACCAGCATGGAGGTAAAAGGTATGTGGTTGTTTCAGGAAAGGTAGTCTGGTTATCAGTCATCATAATTCTGGTTTCTCCAACTTTGAGCAAATATGGCTGGTCCACCCAGAAGAGTGCTATCTTGTTTTAAAGTACTTGGGGGGGAGAAATCCAAAACATTAACTGCTAATAGCAAATATGAATTTGTTAACAAGTTGTGCCACACTAACTTTATAAAACATTCTTAAAAATTACGCTGAGAGGTGGGGGAATGCTGTAGATAGAATGTCTTGGTTTTGGCAATTAATAAACTCTCTTGATGTCACTGAGAAAAGATGGAGATATTTAATTTGATGATGGTAGAGTTGTCTGAACAAAAAGCTGGTTACGTGGATTTACCAAGCTTGATGTTGGCAAATAAATCATTTGTCCAACAAGAAGTCTTCAGAGGTGAACCAACAGAACCTGCCCTTGACTTTGTCTCGTTCGATATTTCTGGTGGTGACTAGAAAGAAGAGAGAGGTCACTGATCCAGAGTTGGAAGAGCAGCTCTTAATGATGAGTGATGGAATAAAAACATAAAAGCAGAATGGCCTTAGGGTGAAAAGAATCAGTGACACAAATACAGCAGTGAGATTGATTTGGTTTAACAGCAGTTCTTGGGGAGAAAAAAACAAAAGGACTCCATTCAAAGTCAACTGTGATGATGCATGGCTTGCTTGCCCCTCTCTCCCTTTATCTTACTCACTTAGCAAATCCCCAACCCAGGTGAAATCCAATCCTTACTGTCCCACACCTGCATGTCTGTAGCTGCAAATGGCAGGAGAAAAACACAACCACACGGGATGTCCTTACTTTAAATTTATGACCAAATAGCCCCTTAATGCTGCCACTCATAGAAACATATAAACACTCTTGGTTGTACTAGGACTTTTCCTCATTTTACTCCCCTAAGTGATTATTTCACACATTCTCCTCTCTCCTCAATTCCTCAGTATCTCCTCCCTTATCCTCCTTCTAAGCTGATGCTCCTGTTTTCTGCTTAACTGAGAAAACTGAAGCGATCATAAGAGAGGCTGCACGGATCCCACGTCACCACAGCATCCGCTTACCGCTCAGCATCTCCACCCACAGGTGTCACCTTCTTGCCTGTGACAGAACCATCTCAAGCACATACCTCTATTTGTGGAGGCACCCTTCTTGACCCCACAGACATTGCCTGAGCAATTCTCCTCTTCCTCTCCTACATCATCAATTGTCCCCTCTCTGTTGAATAATTCCTATTAGCATTGATACCTGTGATTCTTACTCCCTGAATGATTTCCAGTCCTGTGTGACTCTGGGAATTGTTTCTCGCTCCTTTTCTGTGTTTCTCTCCTTGGCCTTGGGGAGTTTCTTCAGCTGAAGCCTCTCTAGAGGGAACTCCTGCAGCCCTCCAGAGCTTTTTCTTTGAGCAATCCTCTTCGCTGTGCTATTCTGCTCTGTGAATTCCTCCACTGCCTTGTTCGCCCTGAATTCTCAACTTTGTCCCTCACCTCGGGGCACTCTGGTTTCCCCTGCTGTGCACTGTGGCTGGAATTCCTCTTTATGCAGTTTGCTGGGGAGTCATACGGAGCACCTCATTTGTTTCGCGGCTCTCAGGGATCACTGTTCTGTGCTGTGTGTTTCCCACTGTCTGAAAATCTTTGTTTCATGAATTTTGTCCAGTTTTTCAGGCATTTAAGGTGGGAGGGGTAAATTCAGTCTCTAGTGCCTCATCATGAGTGGACACAGTCTTTCATTCTTCAGCCCACTTCGGTGAGATTTTTTCCTCCAGCATGTCCTTGGAATCTCTCTTGTCTAGGTCAGCCCTGATTTTAGGTTGTTTAATCCAATGCTTAGTCCTCACTTTACTGGCCCTGCCAGCCACGTTGGATGCATTTGATTGTGCTTTTCTGCTACATACGTTTTCTTCATTTGGCTCTTGACACCCATTTCTTTAGACCCAGAATCTGACCATTCCTCATCCCCTCCACTGCCACCACCCTGGGCTAGTCGCTGTCGTCTTTCTCCTACGATATGGCAAGAATCTACCTTGCTTTCCCCTGAGCCTGCAAGAGGTTCGGAGAGGAAAGATATTCAAGTCTTTTCTCAAATTAGCATCCAGAGTGGTCCATTAAAAATTGAAATCAGATCATCCCCTTCCTTATTCAAATCCATGCAGGGGCTGTAGATTTCCCTCAGATAGAAACCCACCAGCTCCAAGGGTCTGCCATGCACCTTTCTGATTTCCTCTTCTACTGCTCCCCGACCCACTCAGTGGGCTCCAGCCACAGTGGCCTCTTTTCATTCCCAGAACATGCCAGGTGGGTCCCACCACAGCATCTGTGCACTGCTAAAACATGCTTTTTCTTGGAATATCTGTAATTAACTCCATTGCTTCAAATCATTGCTCAGATATCACCTTCTCATTGAGGACTAACCTGATGAATTGGTTTAATACAGCACCTTTCCTAACCCTCCAAGTCACCTATCCCTCTACATACTCACAGCAGGAACATGACAGATACCTATTGAATGGAAGAATAAACAAGGACTGGAAAGAAAAATCAAATATAATTTTAGACTCCTTTAGTAGAATCACAGTTTCCAAGCAAGAAATGTGTCGTCTCACTGTACTCTGGAGTAATGGTAATAGTTAACATTTTTCAGTAGTTACTATGTGCTCTATATACATCATTATACCATTAAATATTCACAGCAATGTGATAAGGCCGGTTTTCCATTTTGTTGAAGAACATGAGACAAAAAGGTTTAATACATTTCTCCATTCGCACAGCTAAGAACTGGTAGAACCGTGATTCAAACGCAGACAATTGACTCTGGAACCCAAATCCACTATTTTAAGTGGCTACTTCTTTATCACAAAAAGTTTATGCAGAACTCAGATGACCACTTCTCAGGCATAAAGGTCTTCAGGCGGAAGTTTAGACTTGCATTCCACCTGGCAGATCCTGTGATTCACCGGCCCTTTACTTGGTGGCCCATTTAGATGCCAGGGGCTGTGCAAGGAAGGGACAGCGTGAGACTAGAAGTGCTCACCAGTGTGGGAGAGAGAAGCAGCCCACTCCCATCCCCCACCCCCTCCATTTACACATACCCTGGAGATGGGGGAGAGAACATTTCTATTTCCTAAATGTGAAGTTGTGTTCCCAATAGGAATGCAGTGAGATTAAACTCACAGTGTGTTGTATTTTGCCTCAGTTGGAAGCAGGGCATATATTAACAGGACTCACAGAAAACTTGTCATTGCTCAGGCTGGAGGAAGTCTGATTAGACAAATCATGTAGCTTAATTTGAAAAGAACTCAAGGAGACACATCTGACTCAATGCACCCAAAGAGGGTATCTGGCCGGGTGCGGTGGCTTACGCCTGTAATCCCAGCACTTAGGGAGGCCGAGGCAGGTGGATCACTTGAGGTCAGGAGTTCAAGATGAGCCTGGCCAACATGGTGAAATCTTGTCTCTACTAAATTAAATACAAAAATTAACCAGGTGTCGTAGCCCGCACCTGTAGCCCCAGCTACCCAGGAGTCTGAGCATGAGAATAGCTCGAACCTGGGAGGCAGAGGTTGCAGTGAGCTGAGATTGCGTCACTGCACTCCAGCCTAGGCGGAGAGCAAGATTCCGCCTCAGAAAAAAAAAAAAAAAAGGCCATGTCCAGAGTGTGAGTGGGTAGGAAAGGGTTTGAGGATGGTGGCGGTGCAAGATTGGACGCTGAGAAAAACTAACTCCAAGTTTGCCCACTTCACACATTTTCCAGAGCCCTGGAAATGTTTTATTCCTTATTCTTGGTCTGAGTGGTTCCTTGGAAGTGGGAGGTGGCATGGCACAGCCTGCAGTCTGTTTGGGCACCAGTCTGATCTCCATTCACATCCTGTCTATTCCACTTACTAGCTGTAAGACTGTGAACCAGACAGTTCAGCGTATCGATTAACACCTGCCTTAAAGGGCTGTTTGCAGGATCACAGGGACAAAGCTAAGGTGATTTTGTTGCTCAAAAGTTGCTCCTTCTTTCAATCCAGTGAAGAGAATCTTCTAAGGTCATACCACTCAAAAGGCGATTTGCCCAGTGGGTACAGTGGCTCATACCAGAAATCCCAGCACTTTGAGAGGCTAAGGCAGTCAGATCACTTGAGTTTAGGAGTCTGTGACCAGCCTGGCCAACGTGGTGAAATCCCATCTCTACTAAAAATATAAAAATTAACTGAGCATGATGGCAGCCACCTGTAATCCCAGCTACTCGGGAGGCTGAGGCAGGAGAATCTCTTGAACCCAGGAGGCAGAGGTTTCAGTGAACTGAGATCGCACCACTGCACTCCAGCCTTGGTGACAGAGTGAGATTCTGTCTCAAAAAATAAAAAAGGCAATTTGCAGACTGTTGCTAGTCCATGAACTGTTACTGGTTGAAAATGAGATAAGCAACTTGAGCCAAGCTGTAAACAGGAGCACTACTTCTTTTACGTATAAATTCCACCAAAATGATAATAATAATAATGTCAGCTAATCTGGACGGTATGTTTAGTGACCTAGTTGTTATATTCTGGTTGCAAGGGCTTATCTCATTGTAGACCAGTAATGAACATTTCATGCACAAGCACTTTGAGTAGCACTGTAGCTAGAGGTACTGTAATAAAGGACACAGCGGCTAGCTCCTGAAGCTAGAACTGTCTAGGTTCAAATGCTGATTCCACTTGCCTAGTAATTCTGGGCAAGTTGTTTACCTCCCTGTGCCTCAGTAACCTCATCTGTAATGTGAGCATATTAATAGTACCTCTGAGTTAATATATATGACACTTTTAGAACAGAGCCTGGCATAAAGTAAGTACCATTAAAATGTTGCCATTATTATTATTATTATTATTATTATTATTGGGGAACCTTTAAAGGGTTTGGGCTTATAGGGACTGAGGCAATTTGCTTTCACTCTATTATAGATTGTGAACCCTTTTTTCCCCCTCCCTCCCTCCTTTTCTTTTTCCCTTCCTCCCTTTCTTCCCTTCCTTCTCTTCCTTGTACTTCCTTCTCCTTTCCTACCGCTTTCTATCTACTCTTGAAATAAATGACGTCATCACTTTTCCACTATTTTACTACCACTAAAGTTATAGTGAGCCCTTGGTAAATTCACAAATTCACTCATCAATGTTAACATTTTGGAAACTTGGCTTGTAGTGGATTGTGACTTACAGTACAAGTCCTAGGTTTGAAGATCTCTACATTAATTTTTCAGAGGAGGGCTGGGCGAGGTGGCTTACATGTAATCCCAGCAATTTGAGAGGCAAAGGTGGAAGAATCACTTGAGGCCATGAGTACAACACCAGCCTTGGCAACAAAGTGAGCCTGTCTCATAGAAAAAATAAAAATAACCCCCAAAACAAAATTAGCTGCTCATGGTGGTGTGCACCTGTAGTCCTAGCTACCTGGGAGACTGAGGCAGAAGGATCACTTGCACTTGAGGAGGCTGAGGCTGCAGTGAGCCAAAATTGTGCCACTGTACTCCAACATGGGTGACAGAGTGAGACCCGTCTCAAAAAATTTATGTTTTCTGAACTGTAGTGTATGAGATGCGCAATAGCACCCTGTTGATTAGAATGGTGATCTCTGTTCTGTTGATGCAGCTCATCTTGACGTTTGCTCTTCCTCCCCCCCCACATAAAATCCACCAGAGACAATCTTTTTTGAGTTGGTTCTAAGAATAATTGATACATTGTCACATTTGTGAAATGATAACATAGGAACAAAAGGTTAGGCACTTCTGTGAAAAAATAGGTAATACAAGGATAAGTTTAATCCTGTAGTGTTTGAGGACAGTGAGAGCACACAGCCATTTGTGTCTGTATACATTTCTGCTAGATATTTCACCTTGCTAATTCCATACTCTACTACATTCAAGGCTAGCTTTGAATAATATCCATTTTTTTCCCAGATAGTCAGTTTCTCAGACAATCTGTTTTTATATATTGTCCTCTTGAAACAGCACTTCAATTACTTACTTGGTTTGTTTTGTTTTTTTCTGTGTGTATGCCACTTGGATGGCGTTGTCCTAAATTTTAATGCTTTCTTGTTTCCACTGAGTAAATAAGTGAAGAATCAGCATTGCACCATTTTGGTGGAATTATTTGTAGAATAAGAGAAAGCATTAACCAGATGTCTTCTGTCCACATACATCTTTTTTATCTCATATAAGACAGGGACTTAATTCTGGTGAGTTTCCAAAGTATGTAGATTCTTATAATGATATCACTACCAGTGATAATAGACATCATGAAGCCATCTTAACTGTGGCTTTTTATATATTTTTACAAAAGGTAGAATACTCACTTTATAAAATAGGTACCTTATCCTGTTAATAAATGTGCATTGTGGGGTTGTGTCCAATCGTGCCCTTCGCACTGATCCTTTACTGGGTCTTATAGGTCTGACTTTCAAGTTTTAGATGTTGGCAGAAAGTTATTGGAATAGAGTTTACTGGTTTTTGAAATAGCTCTGCTGGATTCTTATTAATTTTAGCTTTTATGATGCTATGAGCAGAATCACTAAGCAACTAAATACATTCTGAGAGTCTGCTTATTGGACTCTAAAATCATTTTTAGGATTCCTGGTAATATTCCCAAATTAACAGAACCTAGAGTGCCTGAGAAGCAAAACAAAACAATTTGAATGATAAAGTGGTAGAGTGTTAGGAAAACATACTCATTTGGAAATTGGGTCTCAATTTCTATTCATGGTCCTCAAAAAAGATTCAGATGGAGCCAAGGAATGAGGCACAAATAGCCCTTTTGTATAAACTATGTTTTTTTTTCTATGTGTGAAATGAAGATAGTGCTTGCCTATTAATTGAAAAGTGCTTCGTGTCTTTCTTATTGTAAGTATCCCAGGTGTATATATCATCCACATGGAGAACTAAGATAATCGAGGCACGGCAGTAAAGAAACAATAAACAATAAAGAAAATGTTGGCTGTGTTCCCAGGGGAATAACCTGGCTTGGCTGTACCACAATCACAACTACAGGGCAATTGTTGCGACTTTGATCCCTTCTCTCCTGCGTGTCTCCCCCGCAAGTTCAATCTGTCTTCAAGTCCTGTGACATCACCACATCCGTTTTCTTGAATCCATTCCCTCTGTTCCTCCTCACTTTTGCACTTGAGTGTAGTTCATTATCTCCAGCCTGGATTCATGCAATGGCTTCTAACTGGCCTTTCTGACTCTACTCCTTTCTTCATACTGAGGAAAGAGGACTCTTACAAGATGCAGATCTGATGGTGATACTGCCTTGCTTACATCCCCCTCAGCACCTTCCCATTGTCTTCAGGGTAAGCCCAAATTCCTTAAAGTGTTTAAAGTGACCCGTCTGACCTTGCCACTGCCCGTTCCTCTGGCGCCACCATTAACCACTTTTCCCCTTTCCTTCGAGTTCTTTTTTACCTTTTCAAACCCACCGTACATTTTAATGTGTTGTTTCCTGTAACAGGAACATTCTGCTCCCACTTTTCACCTGCTATACTGTCTCTCAGTTCGCAAAGATGCTGCTTTATCAATGTCAAACCCTTGGGCTGTTTAGATTCCTTGCTATAATTTTTTTTTTTTTAAGTTTGTCTTCTTTACTAGACTATAAGCTTCATGAGGACCAGGCTATATTTGTCTTTTTAGCTTCTATGTTCTTAGTATCTAATCCAGTGTCTGACACATCAGAGGTGTTCAATAACTATTTGTTAAACAAGTGAGTGGAGTGATTAGCACATTGCCTGGCAGAGAGTAAGCATTTAATGAATGAGAGCTATCTGCATCTATATCTGTTGATTCACACATATGCACACGTGGCACAGTCAACATTAAGAAAATAGTCTTGCTGTGTATGATAACAGACATACAATGACGACTGTGATAGGAAGGATACAGCCTACTTATTTACTGAAATTATTGAAAGTGTATAAATTGGCTCTCCACCCACACTGGAAAATAATCTTTTAAATAAACATGTTTCAGTGCTGCTGGGACTTAAAGTTGAATGAGCTTTCTGTGTAGAAGAGGTGGCAGGAAAGTGCGTGTGTAGTGAAATTTTAGTAGCCCATATTATTTGAACATATGCCGAGGTTATGGTGAGCAAATGTTGAAGTTATTACTGTTTGACACGTATGTTCAGTGCTGAGTGCTCACATTGTGCCTGGGTACGGTGTATATTTTAAAAGTAGATGTGGTGCCTTGCCAGGTGGAGCTGCGAGTTCTGATTTAGAAAGGCCTACCACAGGTTTAGGTTTTATATTGGAACTTCGTGGCATTAAAGGTGAAGGAGACGGCGAAGTGAGAGCCATGAGGAGTGTGAAGCGAAGGGAGTAACTGAAAGGAGCGAAACTTCAGTTGCTGGCTTCCAGTTGCTCCTTCCTCTCCAAAGGAAACAGTAGCATGCATGAGGGAAAGCACATTAGGGAGTTAGGAAATCTCAGCCTGTGATATTTGTGTCACCTTCCACGATTGAAATGTTGAGAACTGAAAAGCAACTTTTCTAGCCGATTTCCTGTTGATAAGTTCTGTTTCAAGAATAGCTAAGCTACATTGAGTCAATGAAGGGAATTGCTTTCGCTTATTATTTTCTTATCTCAGTGTCCGCAGGACAAGATAGATGCTCAGGAGGCTCTGTAAGCCTGCAGTATGTTTTCCCTAAGGCATATCCACTATTAAGCTCTCAAATATAGAAATATATGTTTTACTTTTTAAGACTTAAAATTAGAAATATCTTGAAAGATCAGTGTATATACAGACTGGATAAATATCATTATTCAGTCATTCTCTCTAGCACAATCAGAATCTGTTAACTGGATACCATCTTCAAAGATTTGACTCTACATAGGGGAGCATGGTTGACTGCTCTGTGAAATATCGGTCTCCCATTACTCTGTGTAATATTAATTCTGTGATATATATTCCTGTAGAGTCTCTTTTGACTTTTTTCTCACTCTGTCTCCCAGGCTGGAATGCAGAGGCATGAACACAGCTCACTGTAGCCTCAACCTTCTGGGCTAGCGATCCTCCTGCTTCAGCCCTCCGAGTAGCTGGGACTACAGGTGCATGCCACCATGCCCAGCTAAGTTTTTAATTTTTGTTGTTGTTGTTGTTAGAGACAAGGTCTTGGGTCTTGCTGTGTTGCCCAGGCTGGTTTCAAAATCCTGAGCTCAAATGACCTGCCTGCTTTGGCCTCTCAAAGTGCTAGAATTATAGGCACGAACCACGGTGCCTGGCTTTTGGCTCTTATTGTTCTCTTATATTTTATTCATTTCGGTGGCATGGTACACTATCTTTTTTATATCTGGATTGAGCATTTTCAATAGGTATGAAAAAGATGTCCATTAGGAAATCAATTTATGGCTGGGCACAGTGGCCCACGCCTGTAATCCCAGCACGTTTGGGAGGCTGAGATGAATGGATTACCTGTTCAACATGGTGAAAACCCATCTCTACTAAAAACAGAAAAATTAGTCAGGCATGGTGGTGGGTGCCTGTAATTCCAGCTACTCAGGAGGCTGAGACAGGAGAATTGCTTGAACCTGGGAGGCAGAGGTTGCAGTGAACTGAGATCGAGGCACTGTACTCCAGCCTGGGTGACAGAGTGAGACTCCACCTCAAAAAAAAAAAAAAAAAAAAAAAAAAAGGAAATTCATTTATGTATGATTATAATTAATAAAGTTTAAGATACATAATACCTCACTTGATATCCCCCCTCTGATTCCTAAATAAGAGCCGTGTGGCCCTAGGAAGTCCAGAAGTCAATTTTCTTTCTCTTTTTCTCTTGAATTCTTCATTGAAAGGGCTTGAACAGATAACTATTTTTGCTTGCAACAAAGGCAGTCATGGAACATGCATGGTACTCCAAAATGTGTAAATGACTGTTGCTCACCATACCCCAGTCTTGGCCCAGCTGCAAACTCAAATTGCCCTGTCCTGTTTGCTGCAAAGCAGCACTGCATATCCATCCAGAGCTGGAGCCAGACTAACTCTCTTCCTCCCAGTGACACTTTCAGATCCCAAAGGAATTTCGCTTTATGTGTTTAGTTACACCCCTCTTTGATTTTAGAGACAAAATTTGAGATTACATATCTTTACAATACTTTTCTTCCAAATAAAATTTTTAAAATAGATGTCATAATCAGGTCTTCCTAGTAATGATCTGATGAAAAGATAGATGTTTTCTTATATATAATTTCCAAATTTAAGCAAAATCCATTAAGGATTTATGTATTTTCAAATATAATAGGTATTAATGGGCTATTGACATGCCTATTATATAGCAGCATTGTTTTTCCTACTGTAGAAAAGAGCCTATGCTTATGATATATAATTGTATATTAGCTTTTTATTTTTGGAGAAGTAGAAAATATTTTGACATGATTTTATATAAATTATAACTGTGAACATCCCTCCTTTTGTTATTCTTTCTCTCTTTTTTGGTTTGTTTGAAAAATAAAACCCACGCCCGGGGATTTGAATAAGCAAACAATTTCTAAGAATATCTGTCATAGCTGTTCATAGTACTGCACAGCTGTTATTTTATTTAAATATCACGATTTTAAAGAGATACCGTCATTGTGAGACACATGATGCATGGTATATGGCTGTTCCAGAAAGAGTCAAGGCAAATCCCATTTTATGGCTTTAGTTTTTAAATCCCAGCAAGACTTTATAGAAAGAGACTGACAAGAGGGACAGGTGGATATTGGCTCCAAGTTGGTGACAAGTTTTCAACCTCAGCTGCATTCTTACAACAGGGGAGTGAAGAGCAGCTGGCAGCCTGGGAGCCTCTGTTCTACAGATGGAATTCTTGTGGCAGAGAGAAGATTGTCTGTCCGGCTCCTTGTGCTTAATGAACAAAGAGCACAACTTAAGAGGTTGAATCTACTGTTTGATCTAAGTAGTGGAGCCCCACTCTCCCTTCCTCGTCACATCTTTTGTATTACAGTTCTAGTGATTTATGTTTAGAAAAGAATATAAGGTTTCCCAAATTACTATTAGTCACTGATGTCTCGAACTCAATGTATTCTTCTAAAGGCCACTCTTCACAATTGGGAGATTTGGGGCAAGAATATAAATAGAGGCCCATAAATCATATATCTAAATATTTCCAAGTTATAAGTGAACAAATTGTTCAATAAGAGATGTTCTTTCTCCTAACCTGGAGTTTCCTACCAGAGCACAGAAGCATGCAGAGAGCTGGGCCCTTTCTCCTCCATGGCTGGCTGCGTCTTACATGGCGAGGGGCTTCCTGTGCATGTGTGGACACCCCAATTCCTTACCCAGGCTCCAACCACACTTCCTCACTGACAGCTGCCACCGGATCACCCTTAGGTCTAGAAAGTCTGGAAGCAGATTGAGGACTATTTGGGCAAGGAATTCTGGGGTCCTGGAATTCAGAAATGGTCTAGAACGGTGGGGGGGTGTAGCCTGTGAGTGGGCACAGGAGACTAACTGCAACATGGGGAAGAGTGGGGCCCTCTACAGCATGGGGCTTAGGACAAGGGTCCATTCACCTGGGTCTAAGAATGATACTTGTCTTTTTAAACCTCAATGCATGTAATGTTGTTTCCCCCATAGCTGGGTAGGAAGGAGAACTTTGTGGTCAACTTCTAAGTTCTCCATTTAATTAAAAATGATTAAAGCCAGTATTATTTACCTGGTGTTTATGGTCCATCTGCTGTCAAACTAGGAATGGTCTCAGTAAGCACCAGGTACACCCTTACTGCTGCATATAAGGTATGCAACCTGGGGGTTTGACGTGACGACCATTCTTCCCCTGTGTTTCTATAGCATTTGGAAGGGTAATTGCAACTGTGGAATGACCTCCTTCTAGTTATATTTGAAAGAACTTTGGTCTGAAAGGTAAATGGTAACCATTATTCTTATCCTATAAATAAGCCAACTTGGCAAATCTTTTCGCTTTATGGTTACTTCAAATACACAATAAACCAGGACAGGAGCCAGCAGCAGATGAAAGCGTTCTACCTGTGTTTATAAATCAGTGAAATATGAGTTGATGTAGAACATGAAAGATCTGAATAATATTGCCTTTTGGTCCATCTCACAGAGATTCAAAAGAAGAGCACAGGAAGGAATCTCTATTTGCATTATTCACAGTATCCCCCATAAATTAGTGGCATGATGTAGGTGGAACCCATAGAGTGTTAGTAGGAAAGCTAGTGTTACATAGATTTTTACTTTAAGGTCCAGAGGGACTCAGCCAAGTGGAAAAATAGCAGAGTTATGGTGGAAACCAGTCACCTTGTTAAAACCGAATAACCAGGTGTTTAGGAAAAGAATGGTATGAGAGACTGGTTTCTTTCCTGCTGAACACAGACATTCACTGTGAACACAGAGAGAAGGAATCTTTGTTACAAGCACAGAGAAGATAAAAATGTGTGTATTTGAATGTTTGAAAATGAACCTGTGTCAGAAGTCCATTTTGAGTTTCATTAATATAATCAAGGAGAGCTACGCTTTGAGCTATAATGATGCGATATTTCCTGAAATAACGTTGTTTGGGGTGTTTCAGCGCATAGTCTATAGCAATTCACACTGGAATACATTTGTGCACACATGCAGGATATAGTCACTTTTTCTATGTGATTTTCATTTTAAAGAAAAGTGAAATTTAAAAACTAATGTACATGGATCATACTCATTTCAAAATAAAAAGCTTTGGTGGGTATGTTATGACAGTGGGTGAGACAAGTTCAGAGGAATATTCTTGGCTTTAAAAAACCAGTGTTACCAAAAACATTCATAAAACTTGACCTGAAAATGTAAAGAATAATTATATTCATAAATACAAAATAGGTGTTCTTCAGTGGCTGCCTGTTGCTTTTAAGATAAAACCCTGCATGATCTGGCCCCTCCCTGCCTATCCAGCCTCATTTAACAAATGAGGGGAGCTTCTTCTCCCTGCTCTGCCCTGACCATGCTGACCTTGTCTTTGTTCCACCAATGCCATGCTGTTTTCCATCTCATTCACGTCCTCTTCTTCGCTTTCTCCACTAACTGCTGCTTCTTCCAGTCTCAACTTAAATGTCATTTTTTCCCAGGGACTTTTCTCTATTTTTACCAGACTGGTTGGGCTTTCCTATTGAATGCTTCTATTAAACACTGTAGTTTTTCTCTGCACAGTAATAAAAATTAATATCAGAGGATATTCCTGGCCTTTTCCTTACAACTTGTAAAAAGTGTGCTGCTTTGTTTATTCCACTCTTACACCTCTAGGGAGGATTTAGGGATATTGTTGGGGAGGGGAGTGGAATGGGAATGGGGAAGAAACCAGGGAAGTGGAAAATGGGAAAGAGGAAGAAATGAAACCAATGTGGCCTCAGGATAGGGGCTGAGATGTTCTGTGGCTCTGACGAGTGAGGCGAGTACCAGAGGAGAGGGAATTTTTGGAAGTGTCGCAGAAGGAGAAATATGTCCTTCCCGTTGTTATGCTGGAATTACTCATTAGTTCTTGGACTTACTCATTAGTTCCTGGAATTGCTCATTAGTTCCTGAAATAATTACTCATTATTTCTTTGAAAGAACGCTGAGACTGGATCACATGTATCCTGATGTCCAACACTTCTTGAAGTGTATCATTTTGATAATTAGACAGTTGTTTGTGTAATTGTTTTATTCTTTTTATTTTGCTCCCCTTCTCCCAAGACCACAAGGCAGGTCTTGGGAGAAGGGGAGGAAAATAAAAGAATAAAACAAATAAAATAAATACATACGTTGCTCATAGCTAAATTCCTAGGGCATTGGACAGAATCTGGCATTTAGTGTATTCTCAACAAGTGATGAATGAATGAATGAATGAATAAATGTGTCAATCCATTGTGATTAGATGTCTAATCTCTAAATATCAACCTGGGGCTAAGTGACAAAATTATGCTTTCCTTAATGAAAGGTCTCTAGAAGAGGATGTTCTGAGCTGATTTCCAAATTTCTATAATTAAAAATCTTTAAGTTTTTTTTGTTTTCCCTGCCACATTTCTCCGATGTTAAGAAGTGCAGATATTGACATGTATGTTTATTGCAGCACTATTTACAATAGCAAAGACTTGGAACCAACCCAAATGCCCATCAGTGATAGACTGGTTAAAGAAAAGGTGGCACATATACACCATGGAATACTATGCAACTATAAAAAATAATGAGTTCATGTCCTATGCAGGAACATGGGTGAAGCTGGAAAACATCATTCTCAGCAAATTAACACAGGAACAGAAAACCAAACACCACATGTTCTCACTCATAAGTGGGAGTTGAACAATGAGAACACATGGACACAGGGAGGGGAACATCACACACCAGGGCCTGTCGGGGGTGGGGAGGCAAGGGGAGGGAGAGTATTAGGACAAATATGTGGGGCTTAAAACCTAGATGATGGATGGATAGGTGCAGCAAACCACCATGGCACATGTATGCCTATGTGACAAACCTGCATGTTCTGCACATCTACCCCAGAACTTAAAGTAAAAAAACAAACACAAAAAACAAGAATTGCAGAGATTAAGTATTGATATGATTATTGTAATTGAGATGAAACACACCAAATACTTATGTTCTTTTCAAAGTACATTAAAATACTTGCTAAAATAATCACATCTTGGTATACATATAAACTAAGGATTTCTTTTCTACTGAAGAGAAAGACAAAGCCTGTGATTATATACACTTATTGCTGCTTACTGAGAACTGACTATATGCCTAGCAGTATGATATTTGCCGTACACATACAACACTGAAACATATTTTGAGGCAGGTATTAGCTCCTGATTTTATCAACAAGAAAACCAAGTTTGGCTAGGCATGGTAACTCATGCCTGTAGTCCCAGCACTTTGGGAGGCTGAGGCAGGTGGATCACTTCAGGTCAGTAGTTGGAGACCAGTATGGCCAACATGGTGAAACCCTGTCTCTGCTAAAAATGCCCAAATTAGCCTGGCATGGTAGTGCATGCCTGTAGTCCCAGCTACTTTAGAGGCTAAGGCAGGAGAATCACTTGAACCCAGGAGGTGGAGGTTGCAGTGAGCCGAGATCACACCACTGCACTCCAGCCTGGGTGACAGAATGAGACTCTGTCCAAAAACCACAAAAACAACGAAAAAGAAAACCAAAGTTGACTGACTTGCCCAGGACCTCAAAATTAGGAAATAGTGGAGCTGAGATTCACACCTAGGTCTGTTGATTCCAAAGCCAATGCTGGTGAACAACAAAATTCTCTTTTTAATTTTGAGGAATATATCACCTACTTTATTAAGAGTTTTATTTAATATGTAACTATAACAGCAAATATGAGTTTTCTGCTCTGCTTTCTCTTTTCCAGGGATCACCCCAACTCACCTTGCCTCTGGTCTACACTGTCAAGTCTAGAACCTGACTCCTATCCACTACAGGGCTAGATATAAACAGGGCTAGATATTGATTGTTGGGGTTCAAATACGTTTTAGTGTATAGGTGAATTGCACTGTTAATATACTTCCCATGTAGTCTTATGTTAGTTGAGTAACTTGACAGAAGTGTAAAATAACACAAACACTTTCATTCAGCAATTCCTGGTTGTCACTTCAGCCCACCAGCGAATCCTCCAGATCAACTACCTGTTGATTTTGTTGTTGTTGTTAACTAAAAATTCATTTTGGCTTTGCAATTTCGTCCTTTGTGTTATTAGCCCTCCAAGTCCATCTAGAAATTCTTCTCCCCATGGAAAGGATCACCAAGTCCTCCTCTTAAAGATTCATGTAACAGAAATATAAATTGAAGCTAGCCATAAATTGGTCCTAGGAAAGAAAGTACTTTTTAATTAATTAATTAATTTTTTTTGAGATGGAGTCTTGCTTTGTGGCCCAGGCTGGAGTTCTGTGGTCCCGGCTGGAGTACAGTGGTGCAATCTCTGCTCACTGAAACCTCCACCTCCTGGGTTCAAGCAATTCTCCTGCCTCAGCCTCCCAAGTAGCTGGGACTACAGGCATGAGTCACCACACTGTCTAATTTTTGTATTTTTAGTAGAGATGGGGTTTCATTGTGTTCGCCAGGCTGGTCTCAAACTCCTGATCTCAAGTGATCCACATACCTCAGCCTCCCAAAATACTGGGGATTACAGGCGTGAGCCACTGTGCCCCGCCAGGAAAGTACTTGTTTTATGTACACACACACACACACACTCACTCATATGCGTGCACACACACACACACACACAGAGTCAATTCTCATTATTATTAGTAGTTTATGTTCTATAACGTTACTGCCAATTCTGGATTAGTGAATAGTGAACCTAAGGGAAATACAGGGTTAGGTTTTTGTGAGTCTCTAATCATTTTTGTCAGTTGATCAATACATAGCCAAGTTTATCTGTATTTCTGTTTAAAGACACCTTATTTAATATATATTGTGGAATTACTAACATTGAACGCATGGCCAACAGACCTGTAATGCATGAGTGAATAAAGCTTACCTTTCCTGGGTATTTTCTTTGTGAGGTGCATGACAGCCTTCTTGTGCTTATGGAAAGCACTTCAGCAGTACAGTTGGGGGACCATTTTAAACAGTGAAGTCACCAACAAAAAGCACAAAAATGTAAAAACCAAATAGACTGAGAAAAGGCCGCTTGTTTACAGTATGAAAGCTGAAAAATGGAGGGTGTCACTTTATTCAACTCAGTGGGGGAGCGAGTGCATCGGACGACTCAAAATTTTCGCTGCTGTATGAATGACCACAGAAGCCCATAAGCATTGATTGTTGGGTTCAAATACGTTTTAGCGAGGAGGTGAATTTGCAAATACAGAATATGTGAGTAATGAGAATCAGCTGTATATGCACTTCCTACTAGTTAATATTTGTTGAGTGCTTGCTAATGCCAGTATTTATTTTAAGTTTTAAAATACATTAACTCACTTAATTCTTATAAAAGCTCTATTAGGTAGGTATTGATATTTTCTCTATTTACATATTACGGGGGAGAAATTAAGTGAAGTTTTCCAACCTACAGCTGGTAAGTATCAGAGTAACGACTGGAGCCAGGCAGAGTGGTTCCAGAGCCTGCACATTTATCCTCAGTGCTATGCTTCCTTTTTAAAAAGTACTCCTATTATTATTGTTCACATTTGGAAAACGTTATCCTATCAATGATCTTTCTTAAAGGAGTGTTTTTATGGAACATTCATTTATTCACTTAATTAGAGAAAGGATTTCGTGTGTGCCTACTTTGTGCTGCCACTGTGCGGGTTAAGCATTGAAGAAATACATGACTTCTGCCCTCACGCGATTTAATTTAGCTTATAATTAGATAAAATAATATAAATTATATAGCTCAGGATTACAATTGGCTTTATATAATTTTAAAAATACAAATTAAGAGTGATTTAAACATGATAGAAATTTATTTTTCTTTTACATGAACAGAGTCTGGAGGTGGGTTACTCATGGCTGTTATGACATTTCCACCATCAGTGACCCAGGCGGCTTCTATGCTGCTGCTCTGCCATCCGCATGCTGCTTGTGGTTCAGAGCACCTGGTCTAAGCTCAAAGCATCCTGTCTGCGTTCCAGCCAACAAAAGGAGGGAAAGGGAAGAAGAGCACTTCTCTTAAGGAAACTTGCTGTATGTCCCACCCACCTCACTCAGATCTCATTTGTCAGAACTCTGCTACCTGGCTACAACTAACAGCAGAGGAGGCTAGGGAATGTAGTCTGTTAGCTTGGTGGCTATATGCGCTACTAAAATGCAGAGTTCTACTTCTGTTCCCAAGGCAAAGGGGGAGAATTGCACATGGGAGGCAATTAGCAAACCTCTACATACATGGAAACATTTTCTAAAGTGCAGGGACCTTTATAAAATTAAAGATTATTAAACAGAGTGGGATTATGGCTGCTTTTGCTTGGTATTACATCTATTGTCTAATGATTTCCAGTCTTTTTTTGTAGTGATTATTTTTCATTTTGAATCTAGAGTTTTCATGTGATTTCATCAGCACCTCCAGTATTCCTGAATTTATGTTCATCTTTTTGCTGTGCTTTGGGAAAAAGCTAGTTGACTTCATATATATTTTAGCAACATTTTTTCATGTAATAAGTCCCCGGTTCATTCCCAGGTTTTGGCACCCCCTGGGAGTGAACCGGGGGACTGACTTATTTATTTATTTTTGAGATGGAGGTTCGCTCTTGTTGTCCAGGCTGGAGTGCAGTGACACAATCTTGGCTCACCACCGCCTCTGCCTCCCGGGTTCAGGCGATTCTCCTGCCTCAGCCTCCCGAGTAGCTGGGATGACAGGCATGCACCACCACACAGAGCTAATTTTGTATTTTTAATAGAGATGGGGTTTCTCCATGTTGGTCAGACTGGCCTCGAAGTCCCGACCTCAGGTGATCCACCCGGCTTGGCTTCTCAAAGTGCTGGGATTACAGGCGTGAGCCACCGCACCCAGGTGAACCAGGGACTTATTAAATGAAAAACTGTAATGTTCTCTTTTGGCACTATACAAAAATCTTTCAAATACCTCCAAGAGGTGAACAATCTTTTGGAGGATAGTTAAAGAAGTAATACTATAATTAGGATTTTTAAAATAACCTGTATTAAAAAACTGGGGAAAATGAAGAAATATTTTGAATGGAGTTGATTCTTGCACTGTCCACATGGAAAAGGATGGAGCACTGAAGTACTCTACTTTTGTAAAAATCTCAGATAAAAGTTGTTTTATATTTTCTTTTATGTCTGTGTAGTCTAGAAATTTCCTCAATTCTCCATTTTATCGTCTGTACACGTATCCGTCAGTGTCCTTGCAGGAAGCAGATAATACAATTAAAGGGGTCTATTGAAATGACTTTGATGGAGAGACTATTCACAAAGGCTGGGCATGGTTATGAGCCAATAAGAAATGGTGACTACCTAAGGACTAGCATCAGAGGGGAGCTGTTAGAACCATGAGGCCTGACGTGGCAAGTGGAGAGGAAATGACTTCACTGAAAGCTGATGAGAACTGCAGCCATGCCACAAAGTCCATCCAGCATGAACTCTGGCCCTACATAGAGTAACACAGTCATTGTCCAACCAGAACCTGGCAGAGAGGAAGAGCGAGTTGGATAGGAAAGGATGCAGAATATATCCCCCAATTTCTCCATCCTCCAGCTGTCTCTGATCTCCTGAACAGTTCTCTATTATGGAATAGAACTATATGACAAATGAAGAATAACCAGCACAGCTTGTAAAGATGATTGCAGTCTTTTAAATAGACCCTATCTCCGTCATTATCACTGATTGATTAATGCCTGCTGACATAAGTATTATGCATTAATACCCCCAACCTGGCTTCAGCTTAGCTTTTCAAGTGAAAACTTAAGACACCTATTTTTTTATTTTATTTTATTTTTTTGAGGTGGAGTCTCACTCTGTTGCCCAGGCTGGAGTGCAGTGCAGCAATCTCGGCTCACTGCAACCTCTGCCTCCTGGGTTCAAGTGATTCTCCTGCCTCAGCCTCCTGAGTAGCTGGAATTACATGGGTATGCCACCACGCCTGGCTAATTTTTGTATTTTTAGTAGAGATGGAGTTTCACCATGTTGGCCAGGGTGAACTCCTGACCTCAAGTGATCTACCTGCCTTGGCCTCCTAAAGTGCTGGCATTACAGGCGTGAGCCACCGCACCTGGTGAGATATGCTTCTAATTTTAAAACACGTTATCTATTTTTGTTCTTTTGATTTTGGTTATACCTGTCCCTAAAATGGCCACAGTTTTAGAAAATCATGCTAGTATGTAAAGATGTTAGACATAGAACAAATGCACCTGCATTACTCGATTTGACCACCAGGATCCATCAGTTGAGTTCTCGCTCTGATCCTTGTTCTATCACTACAGTGTTAACTATGAGTTGATGGAATGAGTCATGGATGGCTTAGTGCCATTTCAGAAACTCTCCAAAATTCTCTCTGTTCTCAAATGGTTCTGCCATCACGTTCTACCTGATGTGATATTCCTGCCATTAGATACCACTCTTCCAGACCAGAAAAATCTAGGGCCTTCTTTCTAAAGGGAAGCCCACGATGCAACCTAGAAGGAGAGAGAGACCCGTTTACCTTCTTCTATTAGACAAGAGGTTTTTGTGTTTTATTTTTTTCATATTACTTGGTTTTCTTTTGACATTCTTAATGAAATGAATGCTGAGGAATCTTGGACAGGCAAGTTTTAATGTCTGGGACAGAGAGAACAAGCACATACGTAGGCCAGAATGAGCTGGCAGTGTGAGTGGCCTGGAGACTTAGAGGAAGGAGGTCTGAGTAGGGGTTTTTCACATGTATTGTCAAACTTTTCTTATTTTGAGCCTCATCAGCCAGTGGCTTACACAGAAAATATAACAGTTCTTTTTTAAAAAGTTAAGCATTAAAAAACAAACAAAACCAAACTGAAGCCCAGATAGGCTTAGGTAACTCACTAAGAGAAATGGCTCAGCAGGCTAGGCCAACAACAGGAAACCGTAGATCTTCCCCATAATTGTTGCGTGGCTAAGGGCGGACCACTTTGCTTTTCGTGGTTCATTTCCTTTTCCTCCTTGTGGTATAAAAGAGTCTTTGAGAAACACGCAGTGAAAAGTTCTAGAAATCCCTTTTTAAAAAACCCTTGCATAAAATATTAGTAACCTGGCTTTTTAGTACTTTGACTTAAGCCATCTAAGGCTTATTTTTCTTTCCCTCACTTAGCTTAGGCAAAAACAGTAGGAAAGGCAGGAGGAGAACTGGGAGAGAGTGACATTGAGGAGAGCTGGAGCCTGTGCTGTGGGGTGTTCAGGCACAGCCTCACACTTTTCCAAGAACCTCTGCTCCTTCTGATGCCTGGATTGTATTAGTCAGGTCTCCAGAGAAACAGAACTAATAGGATATAGAGAGATATATAAAACAGGATTTATTATGGAAATGGACTCACGTGATTATGCATGCTGAGAAGTCCCATGGCATGCCATCTGCAAGCTGGAGACCCAGGAAAGCCAGTAGGGTAATTCAGTCTGAGTCCAAAGGCCTGAGAACTAGGGGAGCCAACAGTAGAACTCCCAGTCTGAGGCCAAAGGATTGGAAACTAGGGAGTGCTGGAGTAAGCCCTGGAGTCCTAAGGCCTGAGAATCAGGAGCTCTGATGTGCAAGGGCAGAAGAAGACAGATGTCCCAAGGGCAGGAGGAGATAGATGTCTCAAGAAGCAAAAGCAAATTTGCCCTTTCTTCTCCAACTTTCTTTTCTATTTGGGCCCTGAATAGATTGGATGGTGCCCATGCCCACTCACCTTGGTGAGGATGGATCCTTCTTTCTTTCTTCTTTCTTTCTTTCTTTTTCTTTCTTTCTTTCTTTACTTTCTCTCTCTCTCTTTCTTTCTTTTCTTTCTCTCTCTCTTCTTCTTTCTCTCTTTCTTGTCTTTCTTTCTTTTTTTTTTGATGGAGTCTCACTGTTGCCCAGGCTGGAGTGCAGTGGCATGATCTCAGCTCACTGCAACCTGATTCAAATGCTAATTGCTTCTAGAAGCAGCCTTACAGACACACCCAGAAATAATGTTTTACCAGGTATCCCTTAGTCCACTCAAATTGATACATAAAATTAACTGTCATGCTGGACCCGACTAGCAGGGTCATTAACCACTCTGGTTTGTTCAGGACTGTGGAGCTTCCCAGGATATGGGACTCTTAGTGCTAAAACTAGGAAACTCCTGAGCAAACCAGGACAAATTGGTGACCCTATTCCTGTATTCTCTCTCTCTCTGTCTCTGTCTCTGTCTCTTTCTCCCCCAAAGACAGAGTCTCGCTCTGTTTCCCAGGCTGGAGTGCAGTGGTGCAATCTCAGCCCACTGCAACCTCCACTTCCTGGGAGAATCAAGAGATTCTTATGCCTCAGGCTCCAGAGTAGCTGGGATGACACCGTGCCCCCTATCATTCCCAGCTAATTTTTGTATTTTTAGTAGAAACGGGGTTTCATCATGTTGGCCAGGCTAGTATCCAACTCCTGATCTCAAGTGATCTGCCCAACTCAGCCTCTCAAAGTGCTGGGATTACCGGTGTGAGCCACAGTGCCTGGCCTTTTTTTTTTTTTTTTTTTTTAATACAAGTTAATTTTCAGTTTCTCCTCTAGCTTTAGAAAATATCAGTGTTTCTTCATTAAGAACCACATGTCTTTTGGCTTGCATTTAGGGGCTATAGGTATGAAAAACATATATTTTTAAATAATAGACTCATGCACAGTAAGGTGAGATGCTCATAGTATAAGAGCGTATCAGGAACAGAATATGTCCTAGGAAATAGCAGACCCAACTCCAGCTGGAGCTTTCACAGGGTTATAAATTCATTGAGAAGAATGGCCATGGAACTGCAGGCATTGTTGAAATTGTTATTTATACTTTTCACTACCCAATATCCCTCGCTCCACAGGCACGTAAAATTAAATTCACAGAAATTAAATCCCTCCCCGGTGAAAAAGGCATCGGCATGTAAAAAGAAGATTAATCTAGCAATCAAAGACCTCAGTGAATGTGCGGAGTGGCTTGGAAGTGAGCAGTAGTTAAAAACAAATGAAACAAAATATGAGATGGAATACTTTACATCACAGTTTTGGCTCAGGCTCCAAAGACTGAGAATAAGCCAGTATCTGCCCAATCACTACTGGGTGCCACAGGAGGTGCTGAATTGCCTCTTTAGGACATGCTACATGGATGGAGAGAAGATTCCTTGGGGAGATTTGGGGTGTGCGTGACCAGTCCTTCCAGAACTGTAGAAAGGAGAAGGCCTGCACAGGTTATACACGATTCTTTCCACCTGGAAACTTGATACATGTGCCCTGGAGTTGAGGCTGCTTGGTTTAATGATACCAACCCACAATGGAGAAGACAAAAAAGGAGAGCCATACCTTGAAGCATGGCAAGGATGCGTGAGTTTTCCTGTGGCACAAGAGAGACCACTGGAGCTTGGTATAGGGGAGTGGACTCTTGGAGCCAACTTAAAAGCTCATCCTGCTGAGAGGGCTGTTTGGCTGGTGATGGAACCCCAGTAGAGAGAAGCTGGGGTGGACTGGGAAATGCCCAGGAGATTAGAATTGAGGTAATTAGTGACAAGCCAGAGAAAAATGACCCCATCCTTTAAAAAATTTAAACTTCTGATAAAACTCCCAAAGCACTCTGCAAGGGAAAGTGCCAGCTCTAATCAACTGCGGAGCTCAGAGTGCTCCCACAATACCCTGGTGCAGGCTTTGGAAGGGTAGGGGATGCTGACAAGGATGCTGGGAGACGGGGTAAAGCTAGATAGGGAGAAGGAGGGAGGACAAAAGCTGACCCTTCACATCCCCTCTCATCCCATCCAACGCACAAAGCCTTTCAGGTATAAAGGTTTTCAAGCTGGGATAGAGGGAAAATCCCTACATTAGATAAAAGCTGGAAATTCTAGTGATTTAATACTACTGGATGCTTTAATTATTCAAATATAATTTATCAGGATAGAAGATGATTGGAGTAATTTTGGAAATTATTGAAAAGTTATAGAATCAGTCCAAGATTTCATCCAAGGAAGACAAGATTTTATAATAGGTTTAAAGGGACTATCGCTCTGTGTGTGTGTGTGTGCGTGTGCGTGTGTGTGTGTTTTGTGTGTGTGTGTGTGTGTGTGTGATAGGAGAGAGAGAGAGGTAGGGGAAGAGGGAGGGCACCTACTGAGTTCAGCCTGTTTAATAACAGCTGGCATCTACAAAATGCCTACTACATGCTTGGCAATGTTATGTTACATGTGATAAGTCATTGAGTGTTCACAGAAAATCTGTGAAACAGGCATTATAATTACCCTCATTTTACAGATGATGAAATTGAGACTGAGAGGTTAAATAATTTGCCAAGGCCACACACTTAAGTGGAGAATCTGAGGTTTAAATCCACTGGCATATAGCTCAGGAGTTCATGCTCCTAATCACCCTATGCTTTGCTTATTATCTGAGAAAATGGCTAGAAAAAGATGGTGTGGGGACTCACAGAAAAGGGATTTTTGAATGAGCAAGTTAGAACAATGGTCTGGAAGCAGCCACTGGAGGATGCCAAGTACCAGCACTTTGGATCTGCCACTGGAACTTGGGTTCAATATTATTCTGGGGCCTTAGTGGGTTTTCACCCCCAGGGAGCTCCCAGTGGACCTGGCATGGTGGGCTATCAATTCTGAATAACAGAGAAGACATTTGTGAAGGAGGGCCCATTTAGGTTTTGTTTTGTTTTGTTTTAAACATTACCTAATCTGTTTTGTTGTTTTGAATTATTTTGCTTCTGCTCTGGCCCCACTATCCGGGTAACTTTCTCTCCTGAGTCAGCAAGGGGCTAATGATAAAAGCCATCATAATTATTCAATTATAATCTCCTTTTAGCTCCAAAATGACAGTGCATTGAACTGAAAAGCTTTTCTGATTAAGTAGTTACTAAATACCATATTTCATTTATAATGCTCACCTTTGTATGCAAGGAATGTAGACATCACAGCTCCAGAATGTGCTCAAAACCATTTGATCTGATTAATTATCCTGATAAAGACTTGATTCCTATTATAAATTAGACATAATGGAGAATACATTCATGAAAAGTGTGGGTAGATACATTCTTTACAGAGTTTAATTTTCTAACTTTGAAAGTCAGAGAATACAAAGCAAGTTTCATGAATTGTATTACCTTTTCAGGCTTTTTACATTCCTACAATATAGTGAAAGTTATTTTATTGCATGAATGCAAAATTAATGTTAAAATAATTAGGTTGCATTGAGGCTTACTGCAGGGGAAACTAAGAAACTGAAATGATTCTTTTCCTATCCAGTTCATCCTGGCCATACCAACTAAAGTGTCCCCCATACCCTCCTGCCAGTCGGCTGTGAGAAAAATGTAGCTGGAAATAGTGAGGAATCAGAGAAGAAAAGGTAAGATTGTGAAGTCAAGTTAAAGTCACCTAGGAGTTGCTGGAGTTCCCCCTCCTATCACCTTTACCTTCCAACTTGGAGTTAATTGCTTCAAAGAATAAAATTTGGATAGGTTCAATAGGAAATCCAAGTTTTTCTAAGTTAATTTTTTATCATATTAATATTTGCATGTAGTTAAAGTGCAGATGATATAAAATCCCATGAAACAGTCTAAATTGGGTCAAAAAATTCAATTGGGTAGAATATAGGGTTGCAGTGTTGTAAACTTGACATAATAGGGGGTGAATCCAATTCAGACCATGGGAACCCATCGCCAATTCTTTCAGTTACACTGAAATTCATAATATTGTGAGGTATGTGATCAAGGGGTTTTCCTGAAGTTCTAAGTGTCATAATTAAAAGTGGAAATTTGCCCTCGCCTTTTCATACTTCCTAGCCATAATCTGCTTCAATGTTTTGAATTGTTCCTACTGGTATTGACATTGTATTTTTAGATAATATTTTGGAATAATTCAAGAGAGTTATATAATTGTGATATCTGAATATTATTTACTGAACAGTTAAGTAATATGTGATAATTATGGTTTCTTTCTTGTATGATTTTTAAATTAAATTTACTTATTCAGTTTTTCATACGTTCATCCTCAATTCTTCCCACACACACCATCAGATCTTTCATATATTGATTTATTTTCCAAATGCTCAAAGAAATCAGAATATCATCTCTCCATAATATAAATTTAAGCTTACCTTTAGTGCCAATTAATTAATATTAGATTTGCTGTACTCCGTTATTATACCCCCCCAAAATGAGTTAGAAAACAACAGGGACTAGTCAGTTTTAGAGTTTTATTCCATTAAATGACTGGGAAAAGTCCATTGCTTAATGTATATTTTAACTACCTTAGACTATTTTTTTAATTTTTGAAACGAATAAAAATAAAATTTTACTCTTGAAAGAGACTTCATTCATTCACTTATTTATTTTTTAACAGATATATTGAACAGTTTTTTTTTAATGCTTATTTAACAGCTTTTGATCTACCAAATGGCAATTTCATGTGATTCGAATTAATGCTGTGAGTCTGGCACTCTGCTAGGCACTTGGTCATCACAGTCTTATTCAGTCTCTCACTTTACACAGGAGAAGAAAAAACAAAACTGTCTTTTGATAAAGATTATTTAGTTTAAGAACAATAAAGAGTAATGCATTTCTAAGAGCTAAACAAAAATATGATCATTAGTATATGCATTGAAGGTTTACTTCCTGCAGATGTGTGGTTCCAAAGGCATAGTTTGTTTTCCTGATACTTTGCTGTTCTAAATTTGAACATGTTGCTGAAGTCCTATGTGATAGGTACTTAAAAGATAAAAAAAAAACTTTCTAAAGTATAAACAAATAAGAACATTATTAAGTAGGAGAGTCTGAAAACATGCCTATTTATTTGCATGTTAATGTGGAAAAATTTTTAGCCTCTTGGGTAAATATTCATTATTTTAATTGGCTCCTGGCTAGTTAAGTCTTCAGGAGGAGAAAAAAAAAAAATAGACTGTGTATTAAATATATTTGCTGGAAAGTAAGAATTGGAATGAAAGCAACATCTGAATTTCACTCCGAAACCAGAAAATCTAATACAGTAGTAATGATTTAGTCATGCTGCTTTTTCCAGGAATGATCAATAAAAGAGGGGGAAGTCAAGTCCTACCTTGAACACTGGAATTCAATAAAAAATAAAGTAGAAGAGCTGAAAAAGAAATCAGAACTATATTATTTGGAAGCACAGATTGGTAAGAGAAAGTCCAAACAGAGGAGTGTGAAGAGGAATGGAAAGAAACAAAACTGTTCCATTAAAAAGGTGTTTAAGGGGCTTATTATCCCTCAGTGTGAATGCATATAAATTCCATTAGTGTTAATAGGACCTAAATGCATGACTCAAGAGGAGAATAGAGTAACTTGTGTATGTATGGTTACCTGAAGTCTAGGAAAACTATTAAAAATGACAAAGGGTAGTTTAGGAGTCTAATAGACGTATAGCTATCTGCAAGAGAAGCATTTAATTTTAATTAATGACATAATGCATTTTTCTTTTATTAAGGGAAAAAAACCCATGAAAATGACAAAGGGAAAATAAGTAAGCTCCAACGTAGCTCTCAAAATCATGGATTAATGCTAAGGAATATATTCTTGTACTCCAGGTGGTAAAATTGATCCCTTGTGCAAGGTTTATAATTTACATTCAAATTGGAATATTGAGTTGTATAAAGAATTCAGCTTATTTTTCCCAGCTTTCACTGTGTGTGTGTGTGTGTGTGTGTGTGTGTGTGTGTGTGTGTGTGTGTGTGTGGGGTGGCGGGTAGTGGGGGAGGGGTGAAGAGGAAGAGAGAGAGACAGAGAGAGGTTGATTTCCATAGAAACTAAACTCTAGTCTTTGGTTATTTACAAAAGGGAACATAATCAAGCCAGATTTTAAAAAGTACATAATGGTGCACAAAGTAATAGATGGAAATCTCTTAATTGAGGGAGAAATCTGTTTCTGGGAGAATAATTTGAAATTGCTTTGCTGTAGTTAATACAGAGTTTCAAGTAAACAATAAAGGCCTTTATCCAAAAGAGATAGAAAACTAAGAATGTCTTTCTTTATAGAGCAAAGCTGGAGGTTACAAATAAAAATTTTTTAATGCATATTTATTACTTATTTCTTATACGCCACAAATTATTGAAACCAGGAACGTTATAATCCTCCACTTTATTCTTCATAATTCTACGTGTATTAAATTGGTGTTCACACACTTATGTAATGAAGAATGCATGGACATGAGGGTGGTTTTGAAAGAAAATGCTTTCTTTGAAGTGTCTCATCTATCCTCTGCATTTGGAAAAAGTTGAATTTAGCACTGAGAAATGCTTTAGTGGGAAATTGAATGCCTAAGAATTTATATGATCTCTTTTCTAGTAAAAGGAACTACATTTAGGAAGAAGTATGTGAGTGAATTCTCTTTTGGGTAAATTTAATAAGAAGCAGCTCTTAGAGGGACTCAATATCATACACTTGCATTACACTTTAATCTTCACTCTATGATGTTTCCAATATTATGGCACTGAAGTCATACTTCTTGCTGTGAAGAAGTAAGTCTCCAATATTGCTCTCTTATTCCTATTCACTTTGTTTTTAGTCATTTTAAAGAGTTCTTTATATTTCAGGATCTAATATAGCATTTTTTTTTTCTTAAATAGAAGGTGTATAAAATTTGTACATTCACCTACTAGCACCAGGGGTGTGTGTGTGTGTGTTTGTGTGTGTGTGTGTGTGTCTGTGACTACATATCTATGATTGTTACTACCAAATAGCCCCGAGTTAGGAAAGTTTGATGAGAAGTCTAAGGAGACTATATAGTGTGCAGGGCCATTTCTTTACTGTTGATAGTGCATATCAGGTAGTACTAGAGGGTTGAATTTAAGTTTAATGTAAATACTTATTAGCACAGGGAATGTAGGGTTAGAAAGTGTGGATGGGAAGCCCAAAACTCTCTCAGTACAGTGGGGAGGCAGGTGAGCTGTATAGCATAAATGAGGAAATTTATTATGAGGAATTGTATTTATTTGCCGTTACTTTTAATGGCAGAAACCACAATTACTTTTGCACCAACCTAATAAAAGGGCTCTGCAATGCCAAGTTTTGGCAAGAACATGGAGTGCCTGGAACTCTCATGCACTATAGTGGTAGGTACATTGTTGCAACCACTTTGAAACAATTAAAACCAAACATTTGCAAATCGTATAAACCAGCCATCTCACTTCTAGGTACATAAGCAACGGTGTTTAGATATTTGCCAAAAGACTTAAGCAAGTATGTTATGACATTTTTAATAACCAAAAGACTAGATTCAACCCAAATACTCATTAATAATAAGATGCGTAAATAAATTGTGTTATATCAAGTAAAGAAATACATATAGTAACAGAAATAAATGAACTACAGCCATCTGCAAAAATATAAATGAATCTCACAAACATAGTAGTGAGCAAAGAAGTCAGATAAAGACAAATCAGTATTGTTCAATTTTATTTATGGACAGTTAATATGAAGCAGATCAAATTAAACTAGTAAGTCTCCAATAGGAAAAAGGAAAGGGATTGCAACTGTTTCTTAATCTGGGTACAGGTTACAAAGAAGGGTTCATTTTGTAAAAAGCTATAACGCTGTACACTTAGAATTTGTGCAGTTTTCTATTTTTGTATGTGTGTTAACCTTAATTTACCCTCCTCCTCAAAGAAGTATAGATTTTGTAGATTCTTGAAAACTCTACCTGTAAGGGCAAAACTTTCGGAAGACTAGGTGATTCAGAGCTTTAAATAGGAAGAAAAGTTGGGGGAAGGGAGCAGCCAATGCCTCCAATCTGAAATCACTCGGGACAGAATTTGTATTTGGGTAAAACCTTAGGTCATGATAAATAACAATATAGACTGTGTAAGGGTTATTAACGAGTTTAAAATGAGGAAACTGAGACCAGCATAGGAAAATTAAATGCCAATTTATTAAGCACTGGGGAGAGATTATGTGGTCTGGGGGAAGGGGGCCAGAGAAGTTGTGCCTGGCCCCTCTTGGGGGAGCGGGGGGGGGGGGGGGGTCATAGGGAGTGAAGGCGTTTTGATTGGTTGTGGAGAAACAGGATGTGGACGGCAGCAACTACTATTGGTAGGTAGGTGGGATTTCCGGTGAGCGGGCTGCCCAGGGGGAGTGGGACCTGGGCGGAGCAAAATGCTATTGGGCAGGTTTTGGCGGGGCTTCTTTTAAACTTTGGCAGGGTTTTCCAACGGCTGGCTAGGTGCAGAGTTTAGTGTTGAGTGCAGATTCTGGTGCGGAGTGCAGAAGTGGGTGTTGGGGAAGCCACGGGGTGGAGCTAGATGCTGAGTGCAGGGCTTGATGTCGAGCGCCGAGTGGTGATGTAGTTGATGTAGTTTCCAGGCGCCGACAGGGATGGTCGTGTCCAAGCTCCTGGCGAGGCAACCGGCCTTACAGACTGATATTCAAAAGATCTGAGGAGACTTAAGTTTGAGTCAGAATAGACACAAATAAGTATCTGGTAATTTGTCTGATAATGGATATCAAATAAGACCAAAGGCAGGGACAGGCTGGAATGCCAGAGTTTGAAAACTAAACATTTGAGTTAGGAGCAGTTTGTCACACAGTAGCTTAGAATGGTCTGCCAAACTCTGCCTAGGTTTAAATGATTCTTCTCCAGGATGAGAATGTGGCAATTTTATATGGTTTATAGTTATATAAAAGGCTGGAGACGAAAACTACATGATGTCACATTTTATTTATAAGTCATTTACTGTCATATAGTCATGCCATATATGTGAAAATCTCCTCATTTTTCAAACAATGCTGCGACCTCTATATGTAACACATGGTGTAACAAATACACCAGCTTTTATTTACTCATGTAATTCTTACTCTCCCGTCAATGTAGGGGTATAAATAAGAATGACAAAGATCCCAAATAAAATTCTTACTAATTTGTGGATTCTTTGTGCCTTAGTCCATTCAGGCTGCTATGACAAAAATATCATAGGCTGGATGGCTTAAACAGCATTTATTTCTCACAGTTCTGAAGGCTGGGGAGTTCTAGATCAAGGGGCTGGCAGATTCGGTGTCTGGTAAGGGCCTGCTTCCTAGTTCATAGACTGCTGACTTCTCCCTGTGTCCTCACATGGTGGAAGGGGCAAGGAAGCTCTCTGAGGTCTCTCTTGTAAGGGCACTAATTCCATTTGTGAGGGTTGCATCCTCATGGTCTAATCACCTCCCAAAGGCCCCAGTGTCTAATATCATCACACTGGGGGCTAGGATTTCAACATATGTATTATGAAGAGCTACAAATGTTCAATCCATAACACTATATAAAGAGAAGCAATAATAAAAGCTAACAATTATGGAGTAGTTGCTGTATACCAGGCACCATTCTCAATACTTTATGTATATTATTTAATCTTCACGACTACTTTGAAACTTAGAGGAAAAGGCACATAATATTAAAGGACAGAGCCAGGGTTCAAGGCCAGGTTAGTCTGACTTCAATCTTTCTGCTGTGTTATTCTGTTAAATATATTTAGCCATCAGGCGTATAAATACTTTGAAATCTCAATGAACCTACCTGTAGGTTTCCTTTAGTTCAGCCCTCAGCAAAAAGAGGTTACCCTCACTACCCTACTAGGCCTCTTTTCAATTATGAGAGCTGAGCATACCCAGAGAAAGTAGGCAGAGGTAAATGGGTAGGGCAGTGGGAAGACTGGGTGACCAGCTGGCAAAGACAACATAATACACAGCCCTTGCACACTTGAATAGTGCCCCTTATGATAAGGTTCCTTTTCTGTGGTGCTACGTTTCAGCTCTTCACACTTCTGAAAGGGAAGCCCCAGTTTCCCCTTCCCAAAGTGTTGGGGTTATAGGCATGAGCCACCGTGCCCGGCCCTCCAGTAGCTTAATTTCTTTATCCAATAGGCTGTAAAAAATAGAGCCCAAAGTTTCCCTCTTTTTGGGAGAGCAAGAGGGGTAAGTCTTCAAACATAAATTCGTTTCTACTTTTCAGGAAAGAGTTTAAAAATTCACGGTTGTGCAGTGGTGCTAGCAGCAGCATCGCGGTTCGGTCCTCGGACCCGGCAGCCGCTACTGGTGCTGAGCTGCTAAGAAGCTCCTGCCGGCGAGCTCGTTGGAGCTTGAACCCATTGTCATCCCTCTGACTCACCGGCCAAAAAAAAAAAAAAAGTCTGAAGCAGATTGCCCAGGAAAGCTCTTAACTCATGGGCTTAATACAGAAACAAATGCGAAAGCTCTTGAAGCAGTATTTAGCAAATATGGACGAATAATGGAAGTACTCTTGATGAAAGACCGTGAAACCAACAAATCAAGATGATTTGCTTTTGTCACCTTTGAAAGCCCAGCTGACACTAAGGATGCAGCTAGAGACATGAATGGAAAGTCATTAGATGGAAAAGCCATCAAGGTAGAATAAGCCACCAAACCATCATTTGAAAGTGGTAGACGTGGGCCACCTCCACCTCCAAGAAGTAGAGGCCCTCCAAGACGTCTTAGAGGTGGAAGAGGAGGAAGTCGAGGAACAAGGGGACCTCCCTCCATGGATGATGGTAGATATTCCATGAATTTTAATATGAGTTCTTCCAGGGACCGCTCCCAGTAAAAGAGGACCACCTCCAAGAAGTGGGGGGTCCTCCTCCTAAGAAATCTACACCTTCAGGACCAGTTCAAAGCAGCAGTGGAATGGGAGGAACTCCTGTTTCATATGGAAAGGATAGTTGCGGAGGTCCACCTTGAAGGGAACCGCTGCCCTCTCATAGAGAGGTTTATGTGTCCCCAAGAGGTGATGGGTATTCTACTAAAGACAGCTATTCAAGCAGAGATTACCCAAGCTCTCATGATACAAGAGATTATGCACCACCACCAAGAGATTATACTTACCGTGATTATAGAGGCTATAGTGATAGAGATGGCTATGGTCGTGATCATGACTATTCACATCATCCAAGTGGAGGTTCCTAGAGAGATTCATATGAGGGTTATGGTAACTCACGTAGTGCTCCACCTACATGAGGCCTCCCGCAATCTTATGGTGGAAACAGTCGCCATGATGATTACAGCAGCTCACGTGACGGCTATGGCGGAAGTCGACACAGTTACTCAAGCAGCAGAAGTGATCTCTACTCAAGTGGTCGTGATTGGGTTGGCAGACAAGAAGAGGGCTTCCCCCTTCTATGGAAAGGGGGTACCCTCCTCCACGTGATTCCTACAGCAGTTCAAGCTGCGGAGCACCAAGAGGTGGTGGCTGTGAAGGAAGCCGATCTGATAGAGGGGGAGGCAGAAGCAGATACTAGAAACAAACAAAACGTTGAACCAAAATCCCAGTTCAAAGAAGCAAACAAAAAATGGAAACGATTCTGTCATAACTACCCAAGGGGCACTAAGAGGAAAAATTGTGCTATCTTTTTAAAATATCCCCTTAAATTCCCCTCCATAATTTTTATGTTCTTGTGAGGAAAAAAGTAAAACATGTTTAATTTTATTTGACTTTATGACATTGCTTTTCAACAAGCAAATGTTAAATGTGTTAAGACTTGTACTAGTGTAACTTTCCAAGCAAAAGTATCCCTAAAGGCAACTTCCTATCTGATTTTTCCCAGTAAATGAGGCAAGCAAATCTAAGGTCTTCCACAAAAACTTAAGATGAATCATTCTGCCTATACAAACAAGCTAGCTATTAGAGGGTGGTTGGGGTATGCTACTCATAAGATTTCAGGGTGTCTTCCAAATGAAATCTCAATGTTCTCAGTATGAAAAAGCTGAAATCAGATGCCTATGTAAGGAAAGTGTTATTCACCCTGTAAACCCAAAAAAGCAAATGGATAATACTGGGCATTTTGCCTTTCTGACAATTCCTTGGGAATTTGCAAGAACCTCCTGTTTCCCCTCCCCCCAATAAGACCATTAAGTGGTCAGAATACTAAATAAAAAGTTTGGCCAAAAAAATTTCACATTTCATATAGGCTAGGAGTAAGGTAAAGCCACTCATTTCCCATATGTTAAGTCAGTCCTTCTAATGAAACAAAATAAAAGGGGAAATATCAGTTTAGTTTCATAATAAAACAAGTTAAATATTTACATCCTGCTAATAGTATTAATCCAAATGATTGAGAAGAAGAGAAAAAATTATAAGTACAAATGTGATAAATAGAAAATAGCAAGATGATAAGTATAAATCTATCAATAATTACAATATATGTAAAGTATATGAATGTTCTAATAAAAATACAGAGTTCTCTGGATAAAAAAGCAAAACCCAACAACAACAACAACAAGAATATATATACACACACAAACACACATGCACAAAACTGCACTTTAAATAAAAAGTTACAGCTAGGTTAAGAATAAAAGGATGGAAAAACTTATACTATGTAAACATTAGGCACAACAAATAGATGAAATGGCTGTATTAATATCATATAAATTAGACATGAGAGCATGAAATATTAGGCATAAAGAGAATCTTTTCATAATTACAGAGAGGTGAATTCATCAGGAAAATATAATTCTAAATGTTGATGCAACCCAAAACAATGCTTCAAAGTACACAAAATAAAAAAGACCTGAAAAAAGAAGGGACCAAAAACCTTTATGAATTACACTGGAAGATTCTATGGCTCACATTTCCATCATTGATGGGAAAAAAAAGACAAAAAAATCACTCAGGATAATAGAAGACTTGAGCAACACTATCAAACCAACCACCTAATTGATGTTTATAAAACACTTAACAATAGCAGAATACAGATTTTTTTAACTTCATGTGAACCATTACCAAGATGGATGATATGTTGTCCTTAAAACATGTAGCAACCGATTTATTTTAAAAGTTTTTCTATTTTATTTTAGGGAAAGGATCTTGCTACATTGCCCAGGCTGGTCTTGAACTTTTGGCCTCAAGTGATTCTCCTGCCTTGGTCTCCCAAAATGCTGGGATTATAGGTGTGAGCCACTGCACCCAGACGATCAACAAGTTTTAAAGGACGAAATCATAGAAATGATATTCTATGACTATTATGAAATTACATTAGAAACAAACACAAAAAGTTTACCTGTCAAATCTGAAGTTTTGGAAACTAGACAAGATAGTTCTAAATAAACTACAGGTAAAAGAAGAAGTCATAAGAAATATTACAAAATAATTTGAACTGAATCAAAATAGAAACAAACAAAATTTGTGGGATACAGTACAGCAGTGCTTAGAGGGAAATGTATGGCTTTAAATGCTTTTATTAGAAAAGTCTAAAATCTGTGGTCTAAACTTCACCTTAAGAAACTAGAAAAAGCAAAAGCAAAGAACAAATAACTAACACAAAATAATTATAAAAAAGAATACGTTAAAGATAAGAGCAAAAGTCAATGAAAAGAAAATAGATAAATAATAGAGACAAACTACAAATATTGTAGCCAACTTGTGCCAGCGTATTTACTAATTTAAATAAAATGGACAAATTCCTTGAAAGACATATATTACAACATTTACTGAAGTCATATGAATAGCCCTTATCTATTAAATACATTGAATTAGTCATTAAAGCCTTCTCCAGAAGAGAACGCTAGGCCCAGATGGCTTCTTATTTAAGGAGAAATATTACCAATTTCACATATACTCTTTTAGAAAACTGAGGAGAAAACATGGGTCAACTTATTTTATAAGGCCAGTATTACCTCAATACCGAAACCAGACCAAGACAGTATAAAAAATGAACATTGAATTTAATTCCCAATACTACATAAAAGGACCAGGAATTTCAGGTTGATTTAACATTCAAAATCAATCAATGTAATTAATCATAGTTACAGACTAAAAATGAAAAACTGTATAATCATCTTAATAAGTGTAGAAAAAGCTTTCTACAAAATCTGGCATATATTCATGACTTTTTAAAAAAGACAACTGCTCAGCCAATTAGGGATAGAATAAACTTTCCTAAATCTGATCTAAGTCATCTACAGTAAACTGGAACATAATATCATACCTATTATCAGAAAGCTGAATGCTTTTTCCCTAACACCTGCAACACGACAAGGATACTTACTCCTGCTATTCATACTCTACTATCTATCATAATTTTTAGTCTGTGCGACAAAGCAGGAAATAGATGTAAAAGGCATACATCTGTCTGTATATGCAAACAACATGATTGTGTATGCAGAGAAATCCTAAGAAATCTCCCCCCAAAACTCCTTACCAGACTAATGATTGAGTTTAATAAAGTCACACGGTACAAGGACAATAATAAAAAATCAATTGTTCTTCTAAATATTTTCAATGTTTAATTGGAATTGAAGTGGGAAAGGCCAGATTATTTCCAATTACATAGAAAATATAAAATACTTAGGGATAAATTTAACAAAATATAAGCAAGACCTATACAAAGAAAATTACAAAAACATTGCTTAGACATTAAAGAAAATCTAATAAATGGAGAGATACACTATGTTCATGGACTAGAGGTTTCATATGGTTAAGATGTCACTTCTTTCAAAGTTAGATCCAACACAAAATCTCCTAAAATCCCAATAGATTTTTCTGTAGAAATTGACAAGGTGATTTTTAAAGTTTATATGGAAAGACAAAAGAACCAGAACAGCTAAAACAATTTTTTTAAAAAAAGAATGAAGTTGGAGAATTATACTACCTAGTTTCCAGACTTACAGAATTATAGATTTCAAGATAGTGTGGCATTGACATTAAGACACAAATCTAGATCAATGGACTAGGACAGAGAGTCCAGAAACTGGCCCATACATATTATTGGTTGATTTTTCACAAAGATTGTTAATGCCATGAGAAGAAATGATAGTCTTTTCAACAAAGGTGCTGGAACAACTGAATATCCATATGAGAAAAAAAGGACTCTTGATCCTTGTATCATACCATATACAAAATTAATTAAAATGAATCATCAAAATATTTACAAAACTAAAACTATAAAATTTACAGAGATAAACCTAAAAGAAAATCTTCATAACCTTGGGTTAAGCAGATTCTGTAGAACACTGAAAGCACAAACCATAAAGGAAAACTTCAGTAAATTGGATTTCATTAAGTTAAAATTATTTAACAAAAGATACTGTTAAATAATTAAAAGGCAATTTACAGACGAAGAAAGAAATACTTGAAATACATGTCTCACAAAGGACTTAGATCCAGAACTCATAAAGAACTCTTTTAAAATGGGCAAAGATTTTGACCATTCTCTTAGTTTGGGCTCAGTGGCATGCATCCAATCCCTCCCCACTCCAAGGTGTTTGTTGACAGAGTCAGTGGCTGCCCGCCCTTCCCAGTCAGTTTGGACTGTGCTTGTCTTCTGTGCTAAGCTTCCCTACCTGACTCGTTTCCACTGGAATCTGCTCTGTGCACTCACTTCCTTTAGCACACTGTTACTTGCTCCTTTAAATGCATGGATACTTTAAATTTCCAGTCACTGTGCTTCTGGCTCCTTATTTCCTCTTTATAGAGTGAGATCTTAGAAATTCATGTTATTCTGACCTAAGCCCCACCCTGTTAGATGACAACCTTACTCATCAATTAGATTTAAATTTATATATTTGTATTTTATTTATATATTTATATATTTCCTGATTGGCCAGCTGGAAGGGACACCTCTTAATGGACCACACCAAGCTTTGACTGGAGGCTCTTGACAGAGAAAACAACAGGGAGTTTATTGACAGAATCAAGCAAGCTTTCACCAGGCCTACATGATACAGGGCTATTGTTAATCATGATTACTAATTACCAACATCTATCTGGAAACCTGTTCCTCCTTAGGATTTCACTAGTTAGCTCAAGCTGCAGGAGCTTTCTCAATGCTAGGAATCTGGTGTGAAGCTAGAGCCAGGATCCCCGGTCTCCTACAGATGAGTTTCTATTCCTCCTGCACGTGTGAGCTAGACTACAAATTTTCCTGTAGTTCAGAATGATTGGATGATTAAATATGCCCTAAGGGCTCATGGAAGAATAGTAGAATCTGATACTCAAACTTCAAGATATACGTAATAGGACACAATCCCTAAACCCTATTCTGAAACAAAATCTTAGGGGGTGGCTTCTCCTCTAAAGCCTCTGGCAGTAAAACTGCTGGGAAGGAACTTTCATGGACTGGCTCTCCCACGGACCGTGCTGCAGGGATAGGATCAACACACAGAGGTCATAAACTTAAGTGCCTACAGGAAGGATATTTCAATGACTGATGGTGGTGGTGAGTCCTTGTGGTCTAGATTTTCTATATAGAAAAATGGGGTTAACAATGTGTGTGTGTGTGTGGAGCAGGGGGTGGGGGATGAAATTGAAGGCCTAAAATTGGCTCTCTGATTACTAGAAGAAGGGCTGGAAGCTGCATGTATGTAGCACTTTTCATTAGGTGGAGAAGGTGAACTGTGTGGGGTGTGAAGGCTGATGGTGGGGGACTGATGGGAAATGTGGTGAATTGAAGAAATGAGTCCCTCTCCAAGGAGGCAGCTTCCACTCAGCTCCAGCTGACGCTTGCCAGTTGGCAATGAGGACATTGCCAGATCTTCTGAGTTTTCAGAAGATGGAAATCCAGGTTTTTTTTAAAAAATGGGAAGTCTCTTATTTTTAAAACACAACGTGGGCCAAACCAAACACGTTTGTGGGCTGAATTCAGTCTGTGGCCTACCATTTTGAGACCTTTGATTTATAGTCCTCACAAAACATGACATTTCTGTTCCAATTTGTAATCTCGAGGCGTGTTACTTCCAGACTCAGTTCATTCTCTGCACCTCACCTTCTTCCTTCACTCCTTTTTTATTTATATGTATGACTCCCCCCTCAAGATTATACATTCTTTTAACGACACAACTTACATTGTATTCATTTTTGTATTTCTCTGTAATTTACTATAGTGCCTTAACGAGGGTAACAGTCAGTGCTGGTTAAAGAAGTGTTTGTTAAATAGTGCATTTTCAAAGCTAATCTAAGGAAACTTGAAGCTATACTTGGGGTCCATTCACTGAAACACAGTTTGCCAACAACCAACTATCGAAAGCCAATTGGGGATTTCCACTTCCAGTAATAGTCAACTATAATTCAGTCCAACCTCCTTACAAAATAAATTACAAAATATATCCAGACAAAATATAGAAAACATCTTGTTAGTCACATAAAGACCTAAGAAGACTGGGAAGAATTGCCTTGAGAGAACAGGGTGAGTGTAAGAGCAGAAATTGGTGAACTGGTAGGTGTTTTATACTGAGATCATTTGTCGCCCTTAGGAGGTGACAGAAACAAGGAGATTGATAAACAGGGTAGGGCTGGAGAACAAGACAGAGACCCTAGAGTCCTACCCACCTTTCTTCCCATGTCCTTGCTTCTCTCTACTTCTCCAACTTTATATCTTGGCCTATTTCGGGAAACTGAGCAGTGCGTTGTGCTTTAAAGTGGCAGTAATAGCTCAGAAACATCTGAACTCAGAAGCTGCTGTGACATACCCTTTCCCGGAAACAGGCTGGTGGCCTGGGTTTTCTTATTCAGCTTTTTCTCCTTGTAACTCACTCTAACAAGGCTAGTCCTAAGTGAAATGACTGCAGCTGTTGAAAGCTATGCAAAGTGTGCTGAGCATTAGTTTGAGGCAGTACCACTCTATTCTCCAGGCCTGTCCCTTCCAGAGTCCCTGTTTGGACCCTGCTCCAGCTATTCTCCTTCTCACAGAGTGAAGACTCCACTGGGCCAAAGGCATATGCCCACCCAGTTCAGTGCTGTACTCTCTTCCCATCCCAGCCATGCTCAACATAGCGGACAGTGGAATTCCCTATCAAATAGTGCCAAAGCCCATTTCATAGGTCTCCACCTTCTTCTTCAGGCCCATCCTCTGAAGGGTATAACTTACCATTGGGGTGTGTATTGCCCTGTAGGTCCCAGAGGGGAGCTACAGGGCAGGCTGTGTGAGTTTGTTTGAAATGGGGTAGAGGGGTGTGGACAGAGTTTGCCTATGAGATTGAGTGCCCACAAGACCCCACATGGTGTTTGATTGTAGGACCCAAAATGGGTTACTGAAAATAAGCAAACTGCCAGTCATCCTGGGAGCTTTCTGAAGCGGGGCTGTGTAAGGTTCCCTGTATGGGATTTGTTTCTATGATAATACCAGAGTAGCCAAGCATGATGACAAAATTGTACCCAACACCAGTCCTGTTGTAATGTTTGGATTCCCAAATCAGAGAAAGTTCTTTTTCAGGTGCCAGATGTGTAATAGATGCCTCTATAATAGGTGGCCTGGAAGATTTAATTCATGAGGCGATTAAAATACATAGCCTGTCTGGATCTCTGCCAATAGCCGATTGTACCCACTGCCAGACCCCTTCTGATGCCATGCTCCATCCACTAGCAGAGATTTCCATGCAGTGCTTACTTCTAGGAATTAATCACGTCTTAGATCCAGACACATTAGTGACAAGAGTAATAACACAGAAAACATGTTAGCAATGGACTAAATATACTATTAATTATGGTAAGTGACGTCTCAAAAAGTGAGACCTCAAATATTCTTTGAGATGTCAACGTGCTCCAGGAAAAGTTTTTTGCTTTTCACAAACAAACACTTCTGTCTTTAATACGTGTTTTAGGGATGTTGAGACCTCATGAGAAACACACTGTGTTGGGAGAACTCAGTAAAATTTGTTTTAAATTTTCCCCTGAAAAACTATAAGCTCTAACTGCATATTATATTCTATTTCAACTTGTATGTGGTAGATACGATGCATGGGTCAGATGCTTAATCTTGATGTCTTTTTAATGTTTTCATTCTGTTGAATACTTGGTATAAATGGAAAGAAGTTTAATGCACAAGTTTTTAAAATTAAGGTAAAAATTCACATAACATATAATTAATGATTGTAAAGTATACAGCTCAGTGTCATTTAGTGTAGTCACATGCTATGTCGGGTAACCACCACCTCTCTTTAGTTTCAAAACTTGTTCATCTCCCCAGAGAAACACCCTCAGACCTATTAAGTAATCACTCTCTCTTCCCTCATCATGTGGTAACCACGAATCTACTTTCTGTGTCTCTGGATTTGCCTATTCTGGATATATCATATAGAAACCATCATACAATATGTGACTTTTTTTTTTCATCTGGCTTCTTTCACTTATATACTGTTTTTGAGGTTCATACAACTTATAGCATTTATAAGTGTTTTGTTCTTTTTTATGTCAGAATAATTTTCCATTCATGCATATATCACAGTTTATCCACTTGCCTACTGATGGGCTTTTGTGTTGTTTCTTTCTTTTGGTGGGACATTTGTGTCCAAATTTCTGTGTGGACATGTTTTCATTTCTCTTGAGTATATATTTAGGAGTAGTGTTGCTGGATAATTGGTAATATAGTAATGCTACATTTAACTTTTTAAGGGACTACCAAAATATAACCAAGTTTTGTACATTCTAATTATCTCTGAATTCTAAACATGTATCTTTTCTTGTAATGGTTTTATTGAGATAGAATTCACCTATCCTAAAATTCACCCGTTTAAGTATTCTATTCAATGGTTTTAGTATACTCAGAGGGTTAAGTAACCATCACTACAATTTAAAACGATTTCTACCATGTCAAAAAGAAACGCTGTACTCTTTAGCAGTCACCTCCCATTCCTCTTATCACCTTCAAGCCTAAGCAGCCACTAATCCACTTTTTCTCTCAATAGATTTACTTTTTCTAGAAATTTTAGGTATTTCATATCAATATCATACAATATGTGGTCTTTTGTGACTGGCATGTTTCAATTATCATAATGTTTTCAAAGTCCATGCTGTAGAGGGATGAAGTACTTCATTCCTCTTTATGGCTCAATAATATTCTATTGTAAGAACACGCCTGCTGTATCTTATTTATTCATTCATCAGTTAATGGCCATTTTAGTTGTTTATTGGTTATTATAAATATTGCTGCTATAAACATGTGTGCAAGTTTTTGCATAGACATACATTTTTAATTCTTGTAGGTATATGCCTAGAAGTGGAATTGCTGGGTTATATGGTAACTATGTTTAACCTTTTGAGGAACTGCTCAAGGTGATGGTATATGGAGGTGGGGCTTTTGGGGAGGTGATAAGGGTAAAAAAAGACCCCAGAGAGATTCTCCCAACTTTTCCACTATGTGAGGTTCTAGTGAGAAAATGGCTGTCTATGAAGATCTGTTCTTTATAAGCCACTCAGTCTATGATATTTTGTTACAGCAGACCAAGACACTCACTAACACTTGTTATTATTCACCGTTTTTATTATGACCATCTTAGTGGTGTGAAGTAGTATTTCATTGCAGTTTTGATTTGCATTTCCTTGAAAGTTACTGGTGTTGTGCATTTTTGCATGCAGTTATTGGCCATTTATATATCTTCTTTAATAGAAATGTTTATTCAGATCTTTTGTCTGTTCTTTAACTGGGTTATTTGCTTTTTTACTATTGACTTATAAGAGTTTTTTGTATTTTTTAGATGCAAGTCTCTTATCAGACAGATGATTTGCAAATTTCTCTCCCATGTTGTGGGGTGTTTTTTCTCATTCTTGTTGACAATCTTGGAAACGTTTTTAATTTTGAGGAAGCCCCATTTATTTATTTTTTCTCCTGTTGCTTGTGTTGTTGGTGATGTATCTGATGAGACTGGACACAATCAGGGTGGTATGGCCATAGATTATAGGTGTTGTAGCTAAGACATTTTTGCCTAAACCAGAGCCATAAAGGTTCATCCCTATGTTTTTCCAAAGGGCTTTTTATTTTTAGCTCTTACATTTAGATCTTTGATTATTTTGGGTTAATTTTTGTATATGTTGTGAAGTGGATCCAATTTCATTCTTTAGCACTTAGATATGCAGTTGTCCCTGCCCTATTATGTCTTTATATTATTTATTCTAAAAATCTGAACGTTTTCCCCACAAATAAATTTCTCTGCCGTATTTCCCCATTTCTGCCTGTGGTGTCATCACTTTTCCATAAACTGGAAACCTAGAGATACTCATCCTCTTTCCTTGAAATTTTCAGTCCTGAACTTCTCTTTATCACTACTCCTTTCAAAATTTTTTTGTGATTTCAGTGGTCATGCAGGTGATTATTTCAATCCCTTGGTGACTCATTTTTTGTTTAACTTTTGGGTTCCAAATGATTTTGTCCTACGGCTTGTCTCAGTCATTCCCTTAAGGTCATATTCTAAATCAGTGGTTCTTAATTAGAATTAGCTCTCAAGTAGAATTATCTGAGGACCTTTAAAGTAATACCAATGACAGCCCCCCTCCAGCCTAATTATATCAAAATCATATGGCATCTGAAATATATTTCTAATGCACCAGTAGGTTTGAGAAACACTGCCCTAGACATTGCCATCACCAGTGACTTTAATCCTTTCCTTATATCAAGTATTCTACTCTCCAGTTTCCACCACCTATTTTCCCATCTCATTGCTTTGAGTGTCTTAACTCCAACAAATCTACTGGGATCTATAATCCATTTCTCTGCACATCTTTTCATTGTCCCTCACATCCCTGGTATCTATACTTCCCTTATGTGGTAGTTTGTTGTATCAGTAGTTTCCAGGGAATCAGGCCTCCCTGTGTTCCTATCTGTCTGTAGTCTCCTCTTGAAATCACGTTAGTCACGTAACGCAACTTGTTTTAACCCTAAAATTCCGTGGAAATGACACTGTTATATGAGAAGAAGCCCCAACTACCCTGATGGAGAAATGATGTGAAAAGACCACAGAAAAAGGCCACGTGGAGAAGCAGTGGCCCTGAGGAAACATGTAGTAGATTCAGGGAAGGCAAATTACAGTGAGAATTCATGGTTCAGAGAGTCCAGGTGATTCCACTGTGCAGCAAAAGTTGAGAACTACTGATTTCTTTATGGATGACTCCTAAATATCTCTACTGTCCAATGGTACTTTCGGTGAAGCTCTATAAGGTTCTTGATGATCCACTGTCCACCTTGTTATCCCTCTAACTTTATCCCTACCTCCCCTTGCTTACCGTACTTCTCACAGGCTGACCTTGCTTTTCCTCAGACACACTCATTATGCACCCATTTCTGAGCCTTAGCCTGTTCCTGCTTTCTGCAGTGATACTTTTTCAGATAGTCGTATAATCCATGTCTCACTCCATCATCATTTTCTGATGTTTGCTCAGCGCAATGTAATAAGTGCTGCAATTGAGTTAATTTTGCTAGTCCTATTGAAGTGTCGACTAGTGCAGATTTATTAGAATATGTAAAAATAAGAAAATAATAAAAAGTGTTACAATGCCGGTTGGTAAGAAGCAGAAAAAGAGAAACTGTTGTCTATTGCCAGTATGTATATAAATAGGTACAACATTTTTGGAATATAATTTGGCTTTATCTAACTAAGTTGGTGATGCATATATTCTTTTTTTTATTTTAATTTTGAGTTCTGGGGTACATGTGCAGGTTTGTTACATAGGCAAACATATGTCATGCTGGGTGCTGCACCTCTCAACCCATCACCTAGGTATTAAGCCCAGCATGCATTAGCTATTTTTCCTAATGCTCCCCCTACCCTAACCCCACCCTCCGACGGGCCCCAGTGTGTGTTGTTCTCCTCCCTGTGTCCATGTGTTTTCATTGTTTAGCTCCCACTTATAAGTGAGAACATGCAGTGTTTGGTTTTCTGTTCTTGTATGAATTTGCTGAGGATAATGGCTTCCAGCTCCAGATGATACATATATTCTATCAACTAGAAACATAGCTGCGGTGGTTTTAAAATAAGTCCACAAATTATGTGATACTCTTCTCTTCAATAGGTGGGGCTTAACCCCCTCCTCTTGAATAGGGACTAGACTTACTGACTTATTTCTAATGAATAAAATATGGTGGAAATGACAGTGTATGACTTCCATGAATAGGTCATGAAAGGCATTATAGCTTTTTCTTACTTTCTCTCAGATCACTTGCTCTGTGGGAGAAGCCAGCTGCCATGTCATAAGAACACTCAGACTTTTGGAGAGACCTAAGTGACAAGGAACTGAAGTCTCCTGACAACAGCTGTGGAGATACTAAGTCCTCTCACCAAGAGCCATGTGAGTGATCCGTCTTGAAAGATCCTTTAACCCCAATCAACCCTTCAGATGACAACAGCCCCAGCTGACATCTTGACTGCGACTTCATGATAGACCTTACGGGCCACCATTCTCAAATTCTTGTTCTACAGAAACTGTGAAATAATTAAGTTTTGTTGTTTAAAGCTGCCACATCTTGGGATAATGTGTTATACAGCAAGAATAACTAGAGAAACTCCCACACATCTGTAAAAGTAGATGTGTGGAAGAATTCTTATAGCAGCATTGCTTGAAATGGGGGAAGGGGGAAGGAAACAGAGACAACTCAAAGGCCCCATCAACAAGAGAATGGATAGATTGTGGAATTGTCATACAATGGTATATTTACAGTAGCAAAAATGTTTACATAGTTACAACTTAAACAGATCCCTCAAATATAAATCAGTAATGTGGGAGCAGATTACCTGGGTATTGCTGACTCTAGTTTTCTTATGAGATTTCATTTAAAATATTGGTTGGCACTACTGTGATCTGAAGGCCTGAATGGGGCAGGAGGATCCATTTCATCCACACACTTGGTAAACTGGTGCTGGCTATTAATTGGAGGCTTCGGTTCTCCCCCACATGGGCTGCTTCTTAGGCTGGTTGAAAGTCTAATTGACATGGCAACTTGCTTTCCTTAGAGAAGGCAATCGTGGGGAGCAAACTATACTCGTTCTCTCCCAAGACCTCTCCCCTGCAGATCTCATCACACTGTGACATCAGTTTGAAATGTGTGATGTTCAGAGCTCCTGGGTGGTCCTAGTTAACCAGCTTCCCCAGGAGCAACTTCCCTTTGATCCACTTTGCATTAAAGATGAGTCTTAGAAACTGTGTGATATTCAAGCAGTTTATTCATCTGGCATCATTCTTACAACACAGAGAACAGGAGCAGACTGTAGCGTGGGCCAGGTACGATCTGGAGTCAGATGGCCACCTGACCAGGAGGTCTTCCTCTGAAGACCGTTCTCAGAGTTTGGGAGATTCTTCCCCTTTTCTCATATTTGTATTCAACCTGGGTCAGTTACTAGGTCCTTTTTTGTTTTGTTTTCTTTTTGTTTTTTTTGAAACAGGGTCTCCAGCCCAGGCTGGAGTGCAGTGGTGAGATCATATAGCTGCAGCCTCAAACTCCTGGGCTCAAGCAGTCCTCCTACCTCCCACTTCTTAAGACTACAGGCACACATCACCATGCCAATGAATTAAAAAACAAATTCTGGAGAGACAGGGTCTTGTTATATTGCTTAGGCTCATCTTGAACTCCTGGTTTCAAGCAGTCCTCCTGTGTCGGCTTCCCAAAGTGCTGGGATTATAGGCATGAGCCACCATGCCCAGCCTCAGATGTTTCTTTCAAAAAGGGAGTTTAAGCTATTCTTGTAACAGTAAGCAATGTTTTAAGCTTTATGAGCTGTATTGTGCTGAGGTGATTTTGTCTCCTGGAAATCCCTGGGCCAGGGTTAGAAATCCCCAGGCCAGGCTGTGTTACGCTGCTAAGTGTTGGCTCTCTGAGATATTTGTGTGGGCCTGATTATGGCTATCACAGGCATGCTATGTCTCTCACTATTTCACAGGCCTTATGGCACTGTGTATATATATATTATGTATGTCCTAGTATACAAGAAAATCAAAGATCTCATCATCTAGATCAGATCCAGATGTGAATGAAGCTCTTCAGATGTGATCCCTTGATTAAGAACCTAAAGTTCCTTTCCTCAAGTGTAGTTACCTTTCATGTGAGGACCTGTGAACTGAAGAGACAAGTTACGTGCCCCGCATCTACCAAGCATACGATAGTGAGACTGACGTAAGGTAAATGCTGTAGTCATTCCTGTTTAAAAGTGGGGGACAAAAAGACCACAGGAATAACTAGTCCACAGAACTTCTGAAATTCAGCTAGAATTTGGAATGTTTGAGGGTCTTTGATTAGGACTGAGGACTCTTCCTTTCCAGGAATGATTTTTTTTGTGGCTCTTGGCTCTGCATTCTGGCTCTTTTTTTCCTGCTTTTAAGTTACTTTTCCTTTCTATAAAAGGTAGCTTGTGTTTGCAGCTCTACAATTTTTTCTGCCTGCTTCCTGCCTATAGAGGTTTTGGGATCCAAAGGCCTCTTTTCCTTTTTTACTGTTTCTGTTCATTTCAGTCTAAGTAGATGTTTTTGAAATTATTATTTTCTTTAAAAATTTGTTGGTCTTCTATAAATATTATTGGCATTGACTCTTCCTTGAGTTTCTGCTGAGCCTACTGAGGAACAGCACCCTTAAGCTTTAAAGAAACTCCATTGTTTGACTAAGCATTCTGGGGTATTTCTGAGATCTTAAAAGAATTTTATAACCATACTCTCAGCTTTTCTGTAGGTCTCTTGATTTGACTTTGTTCACAGTCATTTCTTAATATTAGTGTCAATTATCATCGCAGAGGCTGAGAATTTTTGATCCCAACAATTCCTGGCTTCTTTTAATTTAACTGTCATTAGTTTATCTTTTTTGTATATTTTACCATACACAACAAGAAGAAACCCGCTGGCATCTTCAAAACTCTAAATGGAATCTACTCAGGTTGGTCACATAGTTCATTAAGTACATTTTTTTTTTTGAGACAGAGTCTTGTTATTGCAGGCAACAACACTGTAGCATCTGCCTCTACATAGTACAAATCTCTTTCATTATAGTTTTCAATGACACTTCCTCACTATCCTTTATGCTGTCATCTGAAGTCTCTTATAAAACAATTAGACATTGATATGGTTTGGCTCTGCATACCCATCCAAATCTCATCTCAAATTGTAATCCCCACATATTAGGGAGCAACCTGGTAGGAGGTGATTAGATCACGGGGGTGGTTTCCCCCATGCTGTTCTCATGATAGTGAGTGAATTATCATGAGATACGATGGTTTAAAAGTGTGGCATTTCCTTCCCCTCTTTCTCCTGCCACCATGTAAGATGTTCCTTGCTTTCCTTTTGCCTTCTGCCATGATTGCAAACTTCCTGAGGCCTCCCAAGCCACACAGAACTGTGAGTCAATTAAACCTCTTTTCTTTATAAATTACCCAGTCTCAGTTAGTTCTTTGTAGCAGTGTGAAAACAGACTAATATAGAAAATTGTTACCAAGAGTGGGGTACGGCTACAAAGATAACCTGAAAATGTGGAAGTGACTTTGAAACTGGGTAAGAGGCAGAGGTTGGAACAGTTTGGAGGTCTCAGAAAAAGACAGAAAGATGTGGGAAAGTTTGTAACTTCCTAGAGACTTGAATAGTTTTGTCTAAAATGCTGATAGTGATATAGACAATACCATTCAGGGTGAGGTGGTCTCAGATGGAGATGAAGAAATTATTGGGAACTAGAGCAAAGGTCACACTTGTCATGCTTTAGCAAAGAGTCTGGCAGCATTTGGCCCCTGCCCTAGAGATCTGTGGAACTACGAACTTGAGAGAGATAATTTAGGGTATCTGGCAGAATAAATCTCTAAGCAGCAAAGCATTCAAGAGTTGACCTGGCTTTTTCTGAAAGTGTACAGTCATATATGTTCACAAAGAAGTGATCTGAAATTGGAACTTATGTTTAAAAGGGAAGCAGAACATTAAAGTATGGAAAATTTGCAGCCTGACTATCTGGTAGAAAGAAAAACCCATTTTGTGGGGGGAGAAATTAAAGCTGGCTGCATAAATTTGCATAAGTAACAACGAGCCAAATGTGAATAGCCAAGAAAATGGGAAAAATGTCCCCAAGGCATTTCAGAGATCTTCACAGAAGCCCCTCCTATCACAGGCCTGGGGGCCTTGGAAGGAAAATGGTTTCATGGACCAGGCCCAGGGCCCCACACTGCTCTGTGCGTCATCAGAACATGGTGCCTTGTGTCCCAGCCACTCCACCTCCAGCCATAGCTAAAAGGGGCAAAAAGTACAGCTCCGGCCATTGCTTCAGAGGGTGCAAGCTCCAAGCCTTGGCTTCCATATGGTGTTGGGCCTACAGGTGCACAGCAGACAAGACTTGAGCTTTGTGAGCCTCTGTCTAGATTTCAGAGGATGTATGCAAATGCTTGGATGTCCAGGCAGAAGTCTGCTCCAGGGGCAGAGCCCTCAGGGAAAACCTCTACTAGGGCAATACAGAGGGGAAATGTGGGTCCCCACTGGTCACTGCCTAGTGGAGCTGTGAGAATCCTCCAGACCCCAGACTAGTAGATCCATCAACAGCTTGCATCACACATCTAGAAAAGCTGTAGGCACTGAATGCCAGCCTGTGAAGGCAGCCAAAGGGGCTGTACCCTGCAAAGCCACAAGGGCAGAGGTGCCTAAAGCCCTTGTGAGCCCACCTCTTGCAGCAGCATGGCCTGGTTGTGAGACATGGAGTCAAAGAAGAGTGTTTTGGCACTTTAAGATTTAATGACTGCTCTGTTGGATTTTGGACTTCCATGTGGCCTGTAGCCCCTTTGTTTTGGCCAATTCCTCCCATTTGGAATGGGAACATTTACCCAACGCCTGTATCCCCATTTTATCCTAGAAGTAACTAACTTGTTTTTGATTTTATGGGCTCATAGGTGAAAGGGACTTGCCTTGTCTCAGATGAGACTTTGGACTTGGACTTTTAGGCTAATACTGGAATGAGTCAAGAGAATGGGGGACTGTTGGGAAGGCATGATTATATTTTGAAATGTGAGAAGGACATGAGATTTGGGAGGGGCCGGGGTAGAGTTCTATGGTTTGGCCCTGTGTTCCCACTCAAATCTCATCTTGAATTGTAATACCCACATATTAGTGTGGGACCTGGTGGGGAGGTGACTGACTCATGGGAGCGGTTTTTCCTATACTATTCTCATAATAGTGAGTTCTCATGAGATATGATGGTTTTGAAGTGTGGCACTTCCTCTCCCTTTCTTTCCTGCTGCTACGTAAGATGTGCCTTGCTTTCCCTTTGCTTTCTGCCATGACTGTAAGTTTCCTGAGGTGTCCCCAGCCACACAGAACTGTGAGTCAATTAAACATCTTTTCTATATAAATTACCCAGTCTCAGGTAGTTCTTTATAGCAGTTTTAAAGTGTACTAATAAAGGCAACTACTAGCATAGTTTTCTAGGCTTTCAGACTTTTTCTATTACTTTCTTCAAGGTCCTTCCATAAAGGGTTACATATGTTCAGTTTTACAGATAGTGATAGTTTTCTGAAGTGCTTGTGCAAATTTACATTATAACCAGCAGTGTGTGAGTTCTGGTTGCTCCACATTCTTGTTTAAATTTGTTACTGTTTATCTCTTTCATTTTGGCCATTGTGGTAGGTGAATAGTGGTATCATATGGTGTTTCAGTGTGTATTTTTTTTCTGATTACTTATAGGGTTGAGCACATTTAAAAATGTTTATTGTCCAAACAATCCCATTAAACAGTGGGCAAAGGACATGAATAGGCTTTTCAAATGAAGACATACATGTGACCAACAATCATATGAAAAAAATCTCAATATCACTGATCATTAGAGAAATACAAATCAAAACCACAATGAGATACCATCTCACACCAGTCAGAATGGCTATTACTAAAAAGTCAAGAAATAGCAGATGCTGATGTTGCAGCTTCTTACTCCCACAGTTCAGTGATCAGGAGGGAGTGATGCCCAGTGACTTCCTCATTCCTGTATTTCATTGAGCAGGAGGGAGTGTTATAGCTCTTTCACTCCTGCAGTTTGGTGAATTCCAAGGTCTTGTCTCATGACCAAGAGGAATGAGGTACACAGACACTGGAGAGTAAGACAGAGTAGAATTTTACTGAGCAAAGAAAGCTCTTAGCAGCAAAGGGAACATGAAAGTGGGTTGCCATCTGTGAGACTGAGTCCAGGGTTTTTATGGGGTTAGACTGGGGGAATATGTGCTTATTGTTTAGGGGTGGGCTTGGAAAAGGCACCACTCAATTTGTTAAAAGGCATCATTCAGAAAGAACCAATTGAAAGAGAGTGGGTAAGATGGGGATGGAAGTTCTCACTCAGGTCCATGGATTCTATCCAGAACTGGTAGCTTGGTTTTTAGGCATTAGACTGTCCTTGACTTGAAGGTCAAGTTTCACCAGGGGACCTGTCCCTCTCTGCCTAGGAATTTGTCTGTTTCCTATTGCTATCAGTTCTCCCTCTGAAGAGGTACATCTAGCTGCCATTAGGAGAGGGATGGTGACTGTTCTACCTGCTTCACGCTATAAGTAATCAGGGGGCATTGTTATGGGAAAATGGCAGTCAGATCTCTTTCAGAGGCCTATTTAAAGGTCCCTGGTAAAAGGAAGCCATCATCCAAGACTCCATTTGCATGACCATTTATTGTTTGATGAACTCTAGGTGAGAGGAAACAAATTTTACAAGGAGGTTAAGTATTCATGGACCAGTTATGAAATTTTACAAAGAGGAGCTAAAAGGGAAAATCTATGCCAGTGCCAGAGATAACAGAAATAAGAAGTAAAATAGACTAGTCATTCTGAAAACAATGTTGTGGCTAGAGCTGTTTCACCCTTGTGAAATAAATAAAATCTTGTATAGGGGAGGACAGTTACATTTTAGAAGAGAAATAGCTGTTTAGGAGAGTACTCTCACGAGTGCTCAGAATTAAGGGGTCCTTGGCAAATATGCCTTATGGTGAGAAACAGAACAAAGCAAGAATGGCAAGTATAAGCAAGACTATAAAGAGGATCTCCATGGAAGGTTAATTATTGACACTTAACTTTTATGATCTTTAGCTTGAGGTCTCTCTTCACATTGGTACTTTGGGTGCTCTTTAGGTCAATAGAAGTAATTCTGTCAGTTCCTTTGGACTTTACTTGAGTATAATGAATCCAAGAATCTATTTCAGTGAGATTTACTCCTGAGAGAGTAGAAAGTATAGTCTAAGGTCCCTCCCAATCCAGGCCTACAGAGGGAAAAGAGAAGGAAGAGCCTTTATCAGTACTAGGTCCCCTGGGTTGAATAGAGGGGGCCCCCATTACAGAATTGAAGGTCCAATAGTTGTTTCAGTTCCTGTTGGTAATGGGCCAAAGAAATTACATGTTTAATCAAATCAGAGATTTCTTCATCTAGCAAGAAATCATTGGCAAGAAAGGCTGTCCATTCATCATTTCAAAGGGACTTAAGCCCAGTTTCAAAGGGGTGTTTCTAACACATAGTAGGGCCATAGGAAGAAGAGTAATCCAGGGGAGATGAATCTCCTGGGACAGTTTTCTGAGGTGCCTTTTGATATCATTTGTCTTTTCTACCTTTCCTAAGGATTGTGGTCTCTAAGCATGATGAAGATGGTATTATATGCATAGTGCCTTTGAGACTCCTGGGTAATAGCTGCCTTGAACGAGGGGCCATTATTGCTCTGGAGGTACTTAGGGCATCTAAAAATGAGGAATTGTCTCATTAATTAGTATTTTCATCACCTCATAGGCTTTCTCTGTTTAACATGGAAATGCTTCTACCCAGTTAGTGAAGGAATCTACCCAAACCAGGAGGTACTGGATGCCCCTTATCTTTGGCATACACGGGAAATCTGTCTGCTAGTCTTTTCCTGGGTAGCCTCCCATTCTTTGGGTTCTTAGGGGGATAAGCCATTGATTGAAGGGATTATTTTTAAGGCAAGTATCACAAGCATTAATGAGATGTTTGATCATTTTTAGCACATTTTTACCTGAAAACAACCTTTGGACCAATTGATATGTTTTATCCCTTCCTAGGTGGAAGGCTAGGTGAAGAATTTTAAGAAATTTCCATTGGCTGGAATCTGGTAGGTGAAGTTTGCCATCCTCTGATTGTAGCCACCCTGAGGGCTAAAATGTGTATCCCCAAGAGGTGGCCCATTCTATTTCTGCAGGAGAATATTGAGGTTTCATTTCTGTTATGGAGCCCTCCCAGATCACAGGGGCATCAAGTGGATCAGAAAGCTGGGCCCTCTCTATTGGGGATCCAAGATGGCGAAATAGGAACATTTCTGGAGTGCAGTTCCCAGGGAGAACAATGCAGAAGGTGAGTGATTACCACATTTCCAAACGAGTTATTATGGCCCACAGACCAGGAGATTCCCGGGCTGAAAAGTGCCACGAGTTTCTGGCATGGCTGTTTCAGCTGGTGCAGCAGGTCTCCGCACAAAAACTCAAACAAATCTGGGTGGCTGTTTCAACTGGCTCCTGGAATGCCTGGGGAGACAGATCCACCCATTCAACTGTAAAAGGGGGCTGAAACAGGAAGCCAGATGATCTGGCTCAGTGGGTCCCACCCCGACAAAGACCCGCAATATGAAATGCTCTGGACTGAGAGTTTTTCAGCAAGCGCAGCTAGACCCAGGCAGTCCAGCTCTGTGGGGGGAAGGGCGTCTGCCATTACTGAGGCAGTCCACCACTACCAAGGTAGTCTGCCATTACTGAGGCAGTCTACCATTACTGAGGCAGTCTGACATTACCGAGGCAATCTGCCATTACTGAGGCAGTTCTAACTATACCTCTATAAACAAAACTGCAAGGAAGTTCACACAGCAGCTTGGCAGAGCCCACGGCAGCTCAGCAACACCTGTGCTGGTAGACTGTGACTAGGCTACCTCCTCGCTGGGCAGGGCATCTCTGAAAAAAGGCAGCAGCATGTCAGGAACTTATAGAATAAAGCCCCACCTTCCTAGGACAGAACACCTGGGAAAACAGGCGGTTATGAGTTCCGCTGCAGCAGACTTAAACTTACCTGCCCAGGAGCTCTGAATGGAACAACAGAGCTCACAGCTCAGCACTTGAGATCCTGTAAGGGACAGACTGTCTCCTCAAGCAGCTGCTGAACCCCTGTATATCCAAAAAGACACCTCATAAAGGAGAGCTCAGGCTGACATCTGGTGGGTATCCTTCTGGGACGAAGATAACAGAAGAAGAAACTGGCAGCAACCCTTACCTTTCTGCAGCTGCTGCAGGTGATCCCCAGGCAAGCAGGGTCTGGAGTGGACCTCCAGCATTCCTACAGCAGAAGGGCCTGACTGTTAGAAGGAAAACTTAAAAAACAAAAAGAAATAAATTCAACATCAACAAAAAGGATGTCCACTCAGACCCCATCTGAAAGTCACCAACTACAAAGACGACAGGTACATAAATCCACAAAGATGTGAAGAAACCAGTGCAAAAAGGATGAAAACACCCAAAACCAGAACATCTCTCCTCCGCCAAGGGATCACAACTCCTCACCAGCAAGGGAACAAAGCTAGATGGAGAATGAGTCTGATGAATTGACAGAAACAGGCTTCAGAAGGTGGGCGATAACAAACTTCTCTGAGCTGAAAGAACATGTTCTAACCCAATACAAAGAAACTAAGAACCTTGAAAAAGGCTAGGTGAAATGCTAATGAGAATAAACAGCTTAGAGAAGAACATAAATTATTTGATGGAGCTGAAAAACACAACACGAGAACTTCACGAAGCACATACAAGTTTCAATAGCTGAATAGACCAAGAAAAAGAAAGGATATCAGAGATTGAATATCAACTCAATGAAATAAAATGAGAAGGCAAGATTAGAGAAAAAAGAGTAAAAAGAAATGAACAAAACCTCCAAGAAATATGGTATTATGTGAAAAGACCTAATGTGTGTTTGATAGGTGTACCTGAATGTGACGGACAAAATGAATCCAACCTGGAAAATACTCTTCAGGATATTATCCAGGAAAACTTCCCCAACCTAGCAAGGCAGGCCAATACTGAAGTCCAGGAAATACAGAGAACACCACAAAGATATTCCTCAAGAAGAGCAACCCTAAGGCACATAATCTTCAGATTTACCAGGGTTGAAATGAAGGAACAAAAGCTAAGGGCAGCCAGAGAGAAAGGTCAGGTTACCCACAAAGGGAAACCCATCAGACTCACAGAGAATCTCTCAGCAGAAACCCTACAAGCCAGAAGACAGTGGGGGCCAATATTCGACATCCTTAAAGAAAAGAACTTTCAATCCAGAATTTCATATCCAGCCAAACTAAGCTTCATAAGCGAAGGAGAAATAAAATCCTTTACAAACAAGCAATTGCTGAGAGATTTCATCACCAACAGACCTGCCTTACAAGCTCCTGAAAGAAGCACTAAACTTAGAAGGGAACAACCAGTACCAGCCACTCCAAAAACAAACCAAATGGTAAAGAACATTGACACAATGAAGAAACTGCATCAACTAACGGGCAAAAGAACCAGCTAGCATCAAAATGGCGGGATCAAATTCACACATAACAATATTAACCTTTTTTTTTTTCCCTTCAGTTTTTTTTTTTTATTGCATTTTAGGTTTGGGGGTACATGTGAAGAACATGGAAGATTGTTGCATAGGTACACACATGGCAGTGTGATTTGCTGCCTTCCTCCCCATCACTTATATCTGGCATTTCTCCCCATGCTATCCCTCCCCCAACTCCCCACCCCCCCACTATCCCTCCCCTTTTTCCCCCCGACAGACCCCAGTGTGTGATACTCCCCTCCCTGTGTCCATGTGTTCACATTGTTCAACACCCTCCTATGAGTGAGAACATGTGGTGTTTGATTTTCTGTTCTTGTGTCAGTTTGCTGAGAATGATGGTTTCCAGGTTCATCCATGTCCCTACAAAGGACACGAACTCATCGTTTTTGATGGCTGCATAATATTCCATGGTGTATATGTGCCACATTTTCCCTGTCCAGTCTATCATCGATGGGCATTTGGGTTGGTTCCAGGTCTTTGCTATTGTAAACAGTGCTGCAATGAACATTCGTGTGCATGTGTCCTTTTAGTAGAAGGATTTATAGTCTTTTGGATATATACCCAGTAATGGGATTGCTGGATCAAATGGAATTTCTATTTCTAGGTCCTTGAGGAATCGCCACACCGTCTTCCACAATGGTTGAACTAATTTACACTCCCACCAACAGGGTAAAAGCGTTCCTATTTCTCCACATCCTCTCCAGCATCTGTTGTCTCCAGATTTTTTAATGATCGCCATTCTAACTGGCGTGAGATGGTATCTCAATGTAGTTTTGATTTGCATTTCTCTAATGACCAGTGATGATGAGCATTTTTTCATATGTTTGTTGGCTTCATGTATGTCTTCTTTTGTAAAGTGTCTGTTCATATCCTTTGCCCACTTTTGAATGGGCTTGTTTGTTTTTTTCTTGTAAATGTGTTTCAGTTCTTTGTAGATTCTGGTTATCAGCCCTTTGTCAGATGGGTAGACTGCAAAAATTTTTTCCCATTCTGTTGGTTGCCGATTCACTCTAATGACTGTTTCTTTTGCTGTGCAGAAGCTGTGGAGTTTGATTAGGTCCCATTTGTCTATTTTGGCTTTTGTTGCCACTGCTTTTGGTGTTTTGGTCATGAAGTCCTTGCCTACGCCTATGTCCTGAATGGTTTTGCCTAGATTTTCTTCTAAGGTTTTTATGGTGTTAGGTCTTATGTTTAAGTCTTTAATCCATCTGGAGTTAATTTTAGTGTAAGGTGTCAGGAAGGGGTCCAACTTCTGCTTTCTGCACATGGCTAGCCAGTTTTCCCAACACCATTTATTAAACAGGGACTCGCTTCCACATTGTTTGTTTTTGTCAGGTTTGTCAAAGATCGGGTGGTTGTAGATGTGTTGTGTTGCGTCGGAGGCCTCTGTTCTGTTCCATTGGTCTATATCTCTGTTTTGGTACCAGTACCATGCTGTTTTGATTACTGTAGCTTTGTAGTATAGTTTGAAGTCCACCGAGTGTGATGCCTCCAGCTTTGTTCTTTTTGCTTAGAATTCACTTGGCTATGCGGGCTCTCTTTTGGTTCCATATGAGGGTTAAGGTGGTTTTTTCCAGTTCTTCGAAGAAGGTCATTGGTAGCTTGATAGGGATAGCGTTGAATCTGTAAATTACTCTGGGCAGTATGGCCATTTTTGACAATATTGATTCTTCCTAGCCATGAACATTGAATATTTCTCCATCTGTTTGTGTCCTCTCTTATTTCATTGAGCAGTGGTTTGTAGTTCTCCTTGAAGAGGTCCTTTACGTTCCTTGTTAGTTGTATTCCTAGGTATTTTATTCTCTTTGTAGCGATTGTGAATGGCAGTTGGTTCTTGATTTGGCTGTCTTTAAGTCTGTTATTGGTGTATAGGAATGCTTGTGATTTTTGCACATTGATTTTATATCCTGAGACTTTGCTGAAGTTGCTTATCAGTTTCAGGAGATTTTGGGCTGAGACGATGGGGTCTTCTAGATATACAATCATATCGTCTGCAAATAGAGACAATTTGACTTCCTCCTTTCCTATTTGAATACCCTTTATTTCTTTTTCTTGCCTGATTGCTCTGGCTAGAACTTCCAGTACTATATTGAATAGGAGTGGTGAGAGAGGACATCCTTGTCTAGTGCCAGATTTCAAAGGGAATGCTTCTAGTTTTTGCCCATTCAGTATGATATTGGCTGTTGGTTTGTCATAAATAGCTTTTATCATTTTGAGATACGTTCCATCAATACCTAGTTTATTGAGAGTTTTTAGCATAAAGGGCTGTTGAATTTTGTCAAAGGCCTTCTCTGCATCAATTGAGATTATCATGTGGTTTTTGTCTTTGGTTCTGTTTATGTGGTGGATTATGTTTACAGATTTGCGTATGTTGAACCAGCCTTGCATCCCCGGGATGAAGCCTACTTGATCATGGTGGATAAGCTTTTTGATGTGCTGTTGCAAACGGTTTGCCAGTATTTTATTGAAGATTTTTGCATCTATGTTCATCATGGATATTGGCCTGAAGTTTTCTTTTCTTGTTGAGTCTCTGCCAGGTTTTGGTATCAGGATGATGTTGGTCTCATAAAATGATTTAGGAAGGATTCCCTCTTTTGGATTGTTTGGAATAGTTTCAGAAGGAATGGTACCAGCTCCTCTTTGTATGTCTGGTAGAATTCGGCTGTGAACCCATCTGGACCTGGGCTTTTTTTGGGTGGTAGGCTCTTAATTGCTGCCTCAACTTCAGACCTTGTTATTGGTCTATTCAGGGTTTCGACTTCTTCCTGGTTTAGGCTTGGAAGGATGCATGTGTCCAGGAATTTATCCATTTCTTCCAGGTTTACTAGTTTATGTGCATAGAGTTGTTTGTAATAATCTCTGATGATGGTTTGAATTTCTGTGGAATCTGTGGTGATATCCCCTTTATCGTTTTTTATTGCATTTATTTGATTATTTTCTCTTTTCTTTTTTTATTAATCTGGCTAGTGGTCTGTCTATTTTGTTGACCTTTTCAAAAACCAGCTCCTGGATTTACTGATTTTTTGAAGAGTTTTTCGTGTCTCTATCTCCTTCAGTTCTGCTCTGATCTTAGTTATTTCTTGTCTTCTGCTAGGTTTTGAGTTTTTTTGATCTTGCTCCTCTAGCTCTTTCAATTTTGATGATAGGGTGTCAATTTTAGATCTCTCCTTGCTTCTCATGTGGGCATTTATTGCTATATACTTTCCTCTAGAGACTGCTTTAAATGTGTCCCAGAGATTCTGGTATGTTGTGTCTTCGTTCTCGTTGGTTTCAAACAACATCTTTATTTCTGCCTTCATTTCATTGTTTATCCAGTCAACATTCAAGAGCCAGTTGTTCAGTTTCCATGAAGCTGTGCGGTTCTGAGTTAGTTTCTGAATTCTGAGTTCTAACTTGATTGCACTGTGGTCTGAGAGACTGTTTGTTATGATTTCCGTTGTTTTGCATTTGCTGAGGAGTGATTTACTTCCAATTATGTGGTCAATTTTAGAGTAGGTGCGATGTGGTGCTGAGAAGAATGTATATTCTGTGGATTTGGGGTGGAGAGTTCTGTAAATGTCTATTAGGTTTGCTTGATCCAGGTTTGAGTTCAAGTCCTGGATATCCTTGTTAATTTTCTGTCTCGTTGATCTGTCTAACATTGACAACGGGGTGTTCAAGTCTCCCACTATTATTGTGTGGGAGTCTAAGTCTCTTTGTAAGTCATTAAGAACTTGCCTTATGTATCTGGGTGCTCCTGTATTGGGTGCGTATATATTTAGGATCGTTAGCTCTTCTTGTTGCATTGATCCTTTTACCATTACGTAATGTCCTTCTTTGTCTCTTTTGATCTTTGTTGGTTTAAAGTCTATTTTATCAAGAGATAAGAATTGCAACTCCTGCTTTTTTTTGCTCTCCATTTGCTTGGTAAATCTCCCTCCATCCCTTTATTTTGAGCCTTTGTGTATCTCTGCATGTGAGATGGGTTTCCTGGATACAGCACACCGACGGGTTTTGGCTTTTTATCCAGTTTGCCAGTCTATGTCTTTTAATTGGGGCATTTAGTCCATTTACATTTAGGGTTAATATTGTTATGTGTGAATTTGATTCTGCCATTTTGATGCTAGGTGGCTGTTTTGCCCGTTAGTTGATGCAGTTTCTTCATTGTGTTGATGGTCTTTACTGTTTGGTATGTTTTTGGAGTGGCTGGTACTGGTTGTTCCTTTCTATATTTAGTGCCTCTTTCAGGAGCTCTTGTAAAGCAGGCCTGGTGGTGATGAAATCTCTGAGTACTTGCTTTTTCGCAAAGGATTTTATTTTTCCTTCACTTATGAAGCTTAGTTTGGCTGGATATGAAATTCTGGGTTGAAAGTTCTTTTCTTTAAGGATGTTGAATATTGGCCCCCACTCTCTTCTGGTTTGTAGGGTTTCTGCTGAGAGATCTGCTGTGAGTCTGATGGGCTTCCCTTTGTGGGTAACCCGACCTTTCTCTCTGGCTGCCCTTAGCATTTTCTCCTTCATTTCAACCCTGGTGAATCTGACGATTATGTGCCTTGGGGTTGCTCTCTCTTGAGGAATATCTTTGTGGTGTTCTCTGTATTTCCTGGACTTGAATATTGGCCTGCCTTCCTATGTTGGGGAAGTTCTCCTGGATAATATCCTGAAGAGTATTTTCCAGCTTGGATTCATTCTCTCCGTCACATTCAGGTACACCTATCAAACGTAGATTAGGTCTTTTCACATAGTCCCATATTTCTTGGAGACTTTGTTCATTCCTTTTTACCCTTTTTTCTCTACTCTTTTCTTTTCATTTTATTTCATTGTGTTGATCTTCGACCTCTGATATCCTTTCTTCTGCTTGGTCGATTTGGCTGTTGAAACTTGTGCATGCTTCGCAAATTTCTTGTGTTGTGTTTTTCAGCTCCATCAATTCACTTACATTCCTCTCTAAGTTGGTTATTCTCGTTAGCATTTCGTCAAATCTTTTTTCAAGGTTGTTAGTTTGTTTGCATTGGGTTAGAACATGTTCTTTTAGCTCACAGAAGTTTGTTATTACCCACCTTCTGAAGCCTGATTCAGTCATTTCATCACACTCATTGTCCATCCAGCCTTGTTCCCTTGCTGGTGAGGAGTTGTGATCCCTTGTAGGAGGAGAGGCATTCTGGTTTCGGGTGTTTTCCTCCTTTTTGCGCTGGTTTCTTCCCATCTTTGTGGATTTATCTATGTGTGGTCTTTGTGGTTGGTGATTTTCAGATGGGGTCTCTCAGTGGACGTCCCGTTTGTTGATGATGAAGTTATTTATTTCTGTTTCTTAGTTTTCCTTCTAACAGTCTGGCCCCTCTGCTGTAGGACTGCTGAGGTCCACTCCCGGCTCTGCTTGCCAGGGGGATCACCTGCAGCAGCTGCAGAACAGTAAGGGTTGCTGCCAGTCTCCTCTTCTGCTATCTTTGTCCCAGAAGAATACCCGCCAGATGTCCGTCTGAGCACTCCTTTGTGAGGTGACTCGTTGGATATACGGGGGTCAGGGAGCTGCTTGAGGAGACAGAGTGTCCTTTATAGGAGCTCAAGTGCTGAGCTGTGAGCTCTGTTGTTCATTCAGAGTTTCTGGGCAGGTATGTTTAAGTCTGCTGCAGCAGAACTCATAAACCCCTTTTTTCCCTAGGTGCTCTGTCCCGGGGAGTTAGGGCTTTATTTATGAGTTTCCCTGGTGCTGCTGCCTTTTTCTCAGGGCTGCCTTGCCCAGCAATGAGGCAGCCTAGTCACTGTCTGCCTACAGAGGCTTTGCTGAGCTGCTGTGGGCTCCGCCCAGCTGCCATGTGAACTTCCCTGCAGTCCTGTTTATACCGGTGTAGTGAGAACTGCCTGGGCAATGGCAAACTACCTCTGTAGCGGCAGACTGCCTCAGTAATGGTGGACGCCCCCTCCCCCCACAGAGCTGGGCCGTCCTGGGCTCAGCTGTGCTTGCTGTGAAACTCTCGATCGAGAGCGTTTCCGATGGCTGTTTTTTTGTGGGGGTGGGACCAGCCGAGCCTGATCACCTGGCTCCCTGCCTCAGAGTCTCCCAGGTGTTCCAGCCGCCTGCTGAAAAGGCGCCGGGATCTGTGTGATTTCCCGTGCGGTGACCCACTGTGTCGGCTGAAACCGCGGGCGCCGCGTTGTTTTGCCGGGGAAGTCTCCTGGCCTGGCTGCCTGTTTCAGTCCCCTTTTTAATCAGATGAATGGGCGGCTCTGCCTTCCCCGGAGCTCCAATTGCCAGCTAAAACGGCACCCGGACCCACGTATTTTGTATGGGGAACCGCTGCGCCGGGACGCCGCCCAAAACAGCAGCGCCGGCAAAAACAGTCGCGCCGGCAAAAACAGCTGCGCTGGCCAAAGCACCCGCGCTGGCGACCCGTGGGGCTCCTCCCCCTGGGAATCTCCTGGTCTGTGGGCAATAAAAATCCGTCTCGCAATGCAGCGTCCACTCACCCTCCGCGCTTTCACTGGGAGCTGCAATCCTCAGCTGCTCCTAATCGGCCATCTTGGATCCTCCAAGAATATTAACCTTAAATGTAAATGGGCTAAATGCCCCAGTCAAAAGACACAGAGTGGCAAATTGGATAAAAAGTCAAAACCCATCAGTGTGTTGTATCAAGGAAAGCCATCTCACGTGCAAGGACACACACAGGTTCTCAAAATAATGGGATGGGGGAAGATTTACTAAGCAAACAGAGAGCAAAAAAAAGTAGGAGTTGCAATCCTAGTCTCGGATAAAATAAACTTTAAATCAACAAAAATCAGAAGGGACAAAGAAGGACATTACATAATGGTAAAAGGATCAATGCAACAAGAGGAGCTAATGATCCTAAATATATACCCAATACAGGAGCACCGAGATACATAAAGCAAGTTCTTAATGACCTACAAAGAGACTTAGACTCCCACACAATAATAGTGGGAGACTTTAACACTCCACTGTCAATATTAGACAGATCAACGAGACAGAAAATTAACAAGGATATCCGGGACTTGAACTGAGATCTGGACCAAGCAAACCTAATAGCCATCTACAGAACTCTCAACCACAAATCCACAGAATATACATTCTTCTCAGCACCACATCACACCTACTCTAAAGACCACATAATTGGAAGTAAATCACTCCTCAGCAAATGTAAAAGAGTGGAAATCATAACACACAGTCTCTTCAGATCACACTGCAATCAAATTAGAACTTAGGATTAAGAAACAAATTCAGAATGGCACAACTTCATGGAAACTGAACAACTGGCTTCTGAATGTTGACTGGATAAACAATGTAATGAAGGTAGAAGTAAAGATGTTCTTTGAAAGCAACGAGAATGAAGACACATGTACCAGAATCTCTGGGACACATTTAAAGCGGTGTCTAGAGGAAAATTTATAGCAATAAATGCACACATGAGAAATGAGGAAAGATCTAAAATTGACACCCTATCATCAAAATTGAAAGAGCTAGAGGAGCAAGATCAAAAAAACTTAAAACTAGCAGAAGACAAGAAATAACTAAGATCAGAGCAGAACTGAAGGAGATAAAGACACAAAAAAACCCTTCAAAAAAATCAATATATCCAGTAGCTGGGTTTCTGAAAAGATCAACAATATAGACAGACTGCTAGCCAGATTAATAAAAAAGAAAAGAGAGAAGAATCAAATAGATGCAATAAAAAATGATAAAGGGGATATCACCACCAATTCCACAGAAATGCAAACTACCATCAGCAATTACTACAAACAACTCTATGCACATAAACCAGTAAAGCTGGAAGAAATGGATAAATTTCTGGACACTTGCACCCTTCCAAGCCTAAGCCAGGAAGAAGTTGAAAGCCTGAATAGACCAATGACAAGGGCTGAAGTTGAGGCAGCAATTAAGAGCCTGCCAACCAAGAAAAGCCCAGGTCCAGATGGGTTCACAGCCGAATTGTATCAGACATACAAAGAGGAGCTGGTACCACTCCTGAAACTATTCCAAGCAATCCAAAAGAGGGAATCCTTCCCAAATTGTTTTATGAGACCAACAACATACTGATACCAAAACCCAGCAGAGACTCAACAAAAAAAGAAAACTTCAGGCTAATATCCATGATGAACATAGATGCAAAAATCTTCAATCAAAAATCTTCAATAAAATACCGGCAAACCGATTGCAACAGCACATCAAAAAGCTTATCCATCATGATCAAGTAGGCTTCATCCCAGGGATACAAGGCTGGTTCAACATAAGCAAGTCTATAAATGTAATCCACCATATAAACAGGACCAAAGACAATAACCACATGATTATCTCAATAGATGCAGAGCAGCCTTTGACAAAATTCAACAGCCCTTTATGCTAAAAACCCTCAATAAGCTAGGTATCACTGGAACATATTTCAAAATAATAACAGCTATTTTCGACAAGCCCACAGCCCATATCATACTGAATGGGCAAAAACTGGAAGTATTCCCTTTGAAATGTGGCACTAGACAAGGATGCCCTCTCTCACCACTCCGACTCAATATAGTATTGGAAGTTCTAGCCAGAGCAGTCAGGCAAGGAAAAGAAAGAAAAGGTATTCAATTAGGAAAGGAAGAAGTCAAATTATCTCTATTTGCAGACAACATGATTGTATATTTAGAAGACCCCATCTTCTCAGCCCAAAATTTCCTTAAACTGATAAGCAACTTCAGAAAAGTCTCAGGATACAAAATCAACATGCAGAAATCACAAGCATTCATATACACCAATAACAGACTTAAAGAGAATCAAATCAAGAACAAACTGCCATTCACAGTTGCTACAAAGAGAGTAAAATGCTTAGGAATACAACTAACAAAGGATGTATAGCACCTTTTCAAGGAGAACTACAAACCACCGCTCAATGAAATAAGAGAGGACACAAACAGATGGATAAACATTCCATGCTCATGGTTAGGAAGAATCAATATCATGAAAATGGCTATACTGCCCAAAGTAATTTATAGATTCAACATTATCCCCATCAAGTTAGGTAGGACCCTCTTTACAGAACTGGAAAAAAAAAAAAACCACTTTAAACCTCATATGGAACCAAAAGAGAGCCTGCATAGCCAAGACAACCCTAAGCAAAAAGAACAAAGCTGGAAGCATCACGCTACCTGACTTCAAACTATACTACAAGGCTACAGTAGTCAAAACAGCATGGTACTGGTACCAAAACAGAGATATAGACCAATGGAACAGAAAAGAGGCCTCGGAGGCAATGCCACACATCTATGACCATCTGATATTTGACAAACCTCACAAAAACAAGCAACGAGGAAAGGATTCCCTGTTTAATAAATGGTGTTGGGAAAACTGGCTAGCCATGTGCAGAAAGCAGAAACTGGACCCCTTCCTGACACCTTACAGTAAAATTAACTCCAGATGGATTAAAGACTTAAACATAAGACCTAACACCATAAAAACCCTAGAAGAAAACCTAGGCAAAACCATTCAGGACAGAGGCATAGGCAAGGAGTTCATGACTAAAACACCAAAAGCATTGGCAACAAAAGCCAAAATAGACAGATGGGATCTAATTTAACTCCAGAGCTTCTGTACAGTAAAAGAAACAATCATTAGAGTGAACCGGCAATCAACAGAATGGGAAAAAATTTTTGCAATCTACCCATCTGACAAAGGGCTCATATCCAGAATCTACAAAGAACTAAAACAGATTTACAAGAAAAAAAACAAGCCCATTCAAAAGTGGGCAAAAGATATGAACAGACACTTTTCAAAAGAAGACATATATGAGGCCAAGAAACATAAGAAAAAATGCTCATCATCATTGGTCATTAAAGAAATGCAAATCAAAACCACATTGAGATACCATCTCACACCAGTTAGAGTGGCAATCATGAAAAAATCTGGAGGCAACAGATTCTGGAGAGGATGTGGAGAAATAGGAACAGTTTTACACTGTTGGTAGGAGTATAAATTAGTTCAACCATGTGGAAGACAGTGTGGCGATTCCTCAAGGACCTAGAAACAGAAATTCCATTTGACTCAGTAGTCCCATTACTGGGTATATATCCAAAGGATTATAAATCCTTCTATTATAAAGACACATGCACACGAATGTTCATTGAGGCACTGTTTACAATAGCAAAGACTTGGAACCAACCCAAATGCCCATCAATAATAGACTGGCCAAGGTAAATGTGGCACATATACACCATGGAATACTATACAGCCGTAAAAAATGATGAGTTCGTGTCCTTTATAGGGACATGGATGAATCTGGAAACCATCATTCTCAGCAAACTGACACAAGAACGGAAAATCAAATACTGCATGTTCTCACTTATAGGCGGGTGTTCAACAATGAGAACACATGGACACAGGGAGGGGAGCATCACATACTGGGGTCTATTGGGGTGAGCAGGGGAGGGACACTGGGGGCTAGGGAGGTTGGGGGAGGGATAACATGGGAAGAAATGCCAGATTTAGGTGACGGAGGGATGGAGGCAGCAAACCACATTGCCATGTATGTACCTATACAACAATCCTGCATGTTTGCACATGTACCCCAGAACCTAAAGTGCAATTATATATATATATATTTTTTATATATATTTATAAATATACATACCACACAGATGGGGCCGGGCACTGTGGCTCATGCCTGTAATCCCAGCACATTGGGAGTCCACGGCGGGCAGATTGGTTGAGCTCAAGAATTCAAGACCAGCCTCGGCAACATAGCAAGACCCCCATCTCTAAAAATAAATAAATGAAAAACATTAAAAAAAAAACAAATGGGAGCAAAAAGAAAGAAAAAGAAATCTGGGGACCTGTCATTGCGGATTTAGCTGCCTGTTCTGCCGATTTATTTCCCTCAGCTGTTTCATTCATCCCCTTGTAGTGGCCTTTACAATGTATTACTGCCACTTCCCATGGAAGGAAAACCGAGGATAACAGTCTATTAATTCATTGATAGTATTTAATGGGAGACCCATTAGCTATGAAGAAGTCTCTCTTTCCAGATAGTGGGATGGGCATGGAGGACTAGGAAAACATATTTATAATCAGTATAAATGCCAACTGCTTTCCTTTTGCTTAATTCAAGCACCCTCAAGCTCAGCTAGTTGAGCCCTTGGGCCCAAGGAGAGGCATACTCTCAGTAGAGTCATTCAGGGTGACTACTGCATACTCTGCTTTATGGATCCCTTATTCTACAAAAGAACTTCCATTCACAAGAGAGTCCAGTCTAGGTTCTCTAAGGAGATTTCTTTGAGGTGTTTCTGGCTGCACAGGTTTGCACTGCTATCTGTTTGCAGTCATGCTCTGTCTCCTCAGGTTCCTCTGGGAGTAAGGTGGCTGGGTTTAGACAGGGGCAGGTTCTTAACTGAACTGTCGATCCCTTCAATAGCAGAGCCGGATATTTGAGGAGGCAGTTGTCTGTTAGCCAGAGACTCTTCTTAGAAGACAGAAGTCCTGCCACATTATGTTTTATTCCCCAGGGTTAACTTCGTAGCCTCTGGCACTAGCAAATCTACCACTGCAACTGCCTGGAGGCAGGCTGCCCAGTTTTTAGCTAGAAAATCAAGCTCCTTGCTTAGGTAGTTTATAGGCTGCTGGGCTGGACCTCAGGCCTGGGTTTAGAACTCCTAGGGCCATTCCCTTCCTTTTTCATACATAAAAATTGAACAACTTCCCTATGGAAAGACTAAGGGCTGGTGCCCTAAGCAAGGCTTATTTCAACTGGTCAAAAGCCCTTCTGGCCACTGATTCCCAAATTAGGGAAAGAGTCTTAGCTGCCTGAGTTTATCTTATTAGATGATATAAGGGATGAGCTATCTCATCATACCCAGGTATCCATAATCTGCAGAATTCTGTCATGCCCAAGAATCCCCTCAGTTGTTTGAGGGTTTGGGGGAGAGGAAAGGAGGAGATGGACTTAATCTTTCCTTTTTCTTTTTTTTTTTTTTAATATTTTGTTGCATTTTAGGTTTTGGGGTACCTGTGAAGAACATGCAAGATTGTTGCATAGGTACACACATGGCAGTGTGGTTTGCTGCCTTCCTCCCCATCACCTATATCTGGCATTTCTCCCTGTGCTATCTCTCTCCAACTCCCCATCCCCTGCTGTCCCTCCCCTAGTTCCCCCGACAGACCTCTGTGTGTGATGCTCCCCTCCCTGTGTCCATGTGTTCTCATTGTTCAACACCTGCCTATGAGTGAGAACATGCAGTATTTATTTTCTGTTCTTGTGTCATTTTGCTGAGAATGATGGTTTCCAGGTTCATCAATGTCCCTACAAAGGACATGAACTCATCTTTTTTTTATGTCTGCATAGTATTCCATGGTGTATATGTGCCACATTATCCCAGTCCAGTCTATCATCGATGGGTATTTGGGTTGGTTCCAAGTCTTTGCTATTGTAAACAGTGCTACAGTGAACATTCGTGTGCATGTGTCTTTATAATAGAAGGATTTATAATCCTTTGGATATATACCTGGTAATGGGATTGCTGGGTCAAATGGAATTTCTATTTCTAGGTCCTTGAGGAATCGCCACACTGTCTTCCCCATGGTTGAACTAATTTACACTCCCACCAACAGTGTAAAAGTGTTCCTATTTCTCCACATCCTCTCCAGCATCTGTTGTCTCCCGATTTTTTAATGATTGCCATTCTAACTGGCATAAGATGGTATCCCAATGTATTTTTGATTTGCATTTCTTTAATGACCAGTGATGATGAGCATTTTTTCTTATGTTTCTTGGCCTCATATATGTCTTCTTTTGAAAAGTGTCTGTTCATATCCTTTGCCCACTTTTGAATGGGCTTGTTTTTTTCTTGTAAATCTGTTTTAGTTTTTTGTAGATTCTGGATATGAGCCCTTTGTCAGATGGGTAGATTGCAAAAATTTTTTTCCCATTCTGCTGATTGCCGGTTCACTCTAATGATTGTTTCTTTTGCTGTGCAGAAGCTGTGGAGTTTGATTAGGTCCCATTTGTCTATTTTGGCTTTTGTTGCCAATGCATTTGGTGTTTTAGTCATGAAGTCTTTGCCTATGCTGTGTCCTGAATGGTTTTGCCTAGGTTTTCTTCTAAGGTTTTTATGGTGTTAGGTCTTCTGTTTAAGTCTTTAATCCATCTGTAGTTAATTTTAGTGTAAGGTGTCAGGAAGGGGTCCAGTTTCTGCTTTCTGCACATGGCTAGCCAGTTTTCCCAACACCATTTATTAAACAGGGAATCCTTTCCCCATTGCTTGCTTTTGTGAAGTTTGTCAAAGATCAGATGGTTGTAGATGTGTGGTGTTGCCTCTGATGCCTCTTTTCCGTTCCATTGGTCTATATCTCTGTTTTGGTACCAGCATGTCAGGAACTTATAAATAAAGCCCCACCTTCCCAGGACAGAGCACCTGGGAAAAAGCGGTTAGAAGTTCCACTACAGAAGACTTAAATGTACCTGCCCAGCAGATCTGAATGGAACAACGGAGCTCCCAGCACAGCACCTGAGCTCCTATAAGGGACAGACTGTCTCCTCAAGCAGCTCTCTGACCCCTGTATATCCAACGAGACACCATTTAAATGACAGCTCGGGCTGACATCTGGCAGGTATCCTTCTGGACCATCCCTGGTTCAGCTGTGCTTGCTGTGAAACTCTCAATCCATAGCGTTTCAGATTGCTGGTTTTTGTGGGGGGTGGGACTGGCTGAGCCTGATCACCTGGCTCCCTACCTGAGACCCCTTTTTTTTCAGTTTAATGGGCAACTCTGTCTCCCAGGCGTTTCAGTCACCAGTTGAAACAGTGCCCGGATTTGTGTCATTTCTTGTGCGGAGACCCGCTGTGCTGGCTGAAAACAGCCACTGGAGACTCATGGTACTTTTTCACTGGGGAATCTCTTGACCTAGCTCCCTGTTTAAGTCCCCTTTTTTTTCAGTTGAAAGGGCAACTCTGTCTCCCAGGTGTTCCAGTTGCCAGTTGAAAAGGCGCCCAGATTATTGTGAGATTTTGTGTGGAGGCCTGCTGCGCTGGCTGAAACAGCCATGCTGGAAATTCGTGGTGCCTTTTTGCCCGGGAATCTCCTGGCCTGGCTCCCTGTTTCAGTCACCTTTTTATCAGTTGAACAGGCGACTCTGTCTCCCAGGTGCTCCAGTCGCCAGCTGAAACGGCATCTGGACCTGTGTGAGTATTTTTTGTGGAGACCCGCTGTGCCGGCTAAAACAGCCGCGCTGGTGACCCGTAGGGCTCCTCTGCCTGGGAATCTCCTGGTCTGTGGGCAATAAAAATCCGTCTGGAAATGTGGTGTCCACTCACCCTCTGTGCTCTCCGCGGGGAGCTGCAGTCCAGAGTTGCTCCTAATCGGCCATCTTGGATCCCTTCCCCTGGGCTTAATCTTTTCTTCACCCAGTGCCCTGATCCCCCTCTGACAAGACTAGACCTAAGTACTTCACTGAAGTCTGACAGAACTGAGCCTTAGATTTTGAGACCTTATATTCTCTGTTAGTTAGAAAATTAAGAAGAGCCTTAGTGTCTTTCTGAGAAATTTCCTCAGTTGGAGCACAAAAGAGAATGTCATCTACATATTGTAAAACTTTAACCTGAGGGTGAAAGAACCCAGAGAGATTTTTTTGAGAATGCCTGCCCAAACAGATGAGGACTATCCCAGAATTTTTGGAGTAGCACCATCCAGGTTAACTAGGTGGTCTGGTTGGAGAGATCCTTGAATACAAACAGATATTGGGAGTTGGGGTATAGTGGTATGCAGAAAAATGTGTCCTTTAGGTACAGAATTGTGAACCATTTAGTTACCTCAGGTATTTGAGTTACCAAGGTGTAGGGATTGGGAAACACTAGATGAATTGGAACCACAGCCTCATTAATGAGGTAGGGGTCCTGGACCAATCTCCATTCCCCATTGGGTTTCTGTACTCTCAATATTGGGGCACAAGGACTGTTGCAGGGTTTGAGGAGACCTGGCATCCTCAAGTTATCAATGATGACTCCTAGCCCTTTCCTAGCTTCTAGTTTTAGGGGATATTGTCTCTGGTTAGGGAAGGAGGTGGGATCCTTAAGGTGGATCCATATCAGTACGGCAGTTGTGGCTCAGCCAATTTTCCCTAGAATTGCTTAAATTTTTGAATTAATATCAGTCTCCACCAGGGGGGAGGCAAGGAGTCTTTCCTGGATCCATAAAGATGGCGGTTCACATAGGAGCTAAAATATCCCTTGCTCGCAGAAGAGTTGGACTTTCACGCATGATTAAAAAGATGTGAGTAGGTCGGGTGCAGTGGCTCACACCTATAATCCCAGCACTTTGGGAGGCCAAGGTGGGTGGATCATGTGAAAAGATCAAGACTATCCTGGCCAACATGGTGAAACCCTGTCTCTATTAAAAGTATAAAAATTAGCTGGGCATGGTGGTGCGTGCCTGTAGTCCCAGCTACTTGGGAGGCTGAGGCAGGAGAATCGCTTCAACCTGGGAGGCGGAGGTTGCAGTGAGCTGAGATCGCACCACTGCACTCCAGCCTGGTGACAGAGCAAGGCTCTGTCTCAAAAAAAAAAAAAAAAAAACAGACTTGAGTAAAGAGTTCTCCCAAACTACAACTAAGTGGTTGGGGAAAATATCAGGTTAAAGTCTTTCCTGAGACACCCCTCATGGTCATGCTAAGATAGGAAGGGAGGCCTGGATTGGAGAGGAGAATAGAAATGGCTTCTCTGGTATCCAGGAGTAAGTTCGCCTTCCTCCCTTCAACCTCCAGAATCATTCAGGGCTCTTGGATGGTAATGGCAGTCTAAGCTGTCAGAGCCAGGGAGAGGAGCCCTGGAACCCATCAGTCCTGTTGGACCACTTGTTAGACTGGCTTTGGACCCAGTGACCTGCATCTCTGGGGACAGTCCACCCTCTGGTGGTTCCCACCACAGACTGTCCTCCCCAGCAAGCCTGTCCTCTCAGTCTTGTAGATTGGCAGTTGCTCTATTCACCCTTAACTGGCTGACAGAGACTCAATGTTTTATCTGTTTAGAAAAAAAACGTGAGAATGAGACTCCTCAGAAATGAAAGTAAAGGGTCATGGGTCTGCTCTTACCCACCCTTCTGAGGACCTGGACGAGCCCCCAGAAATGTTGCAGCTTCTTTACTCCCATGATTTGGTGAGTGAGAGGAAGTGGCTCCCAGTGGCTTCTTCACTCCTGTAGTTTGGCGAGATGGAGAGGGTGGCACCCAGCGACTTCTTTCCTCCTGTAGTTCAGTGAGTGGAAGGGATTGTTACTGCTCTTTCACTCCTGCAGTTTGGTAAGTTCTGAGTTCTTGTCTCATGACCAAGAGGAATGAGGTACATGGACACTGGAGAGTGAGTAAGGCAGAGTAGAATTTTACTGAGTGACAGAAAGAAAGCTCTAAGCAGCAAGAGGGGATCTAAAAGTAGATTGCCATCTGTTAGGCTTAATCCAGGGTTTTTATGGGCTTAGAATAGGGGAATGTGTGCTGACTGGTTTCTGAGTGGGCTTGGAAAAGACACCATTCAATTGGTTAAAAGGCATCATTCAGAAAGAACCAACAGAGAAAGTGGATAAGGTGGGGATGGAAGTTTACATTCAGGTCTGTGGATTCTATCCAGAATTGGTAGCTCAGTTTTCAGACTTTGGACTGTCTTGGCTTGAAGGTCAAGTTTCACCAAGGACCTGTCCCTGTTTGCCTAGAAATTGTTCTGTCTACTGTGGCTATCACAGGCAAGGTTGTGGAGAAAAAGGAACATTAATAGACTGTTGTTGTGAGTGTAAATTAGTTCAGCCATTGTGGGAATATGGCAATTCCTCAAACACCTAAAGACAGAAATACCATTTGACCCAGTAATCCCATTACCAGGTATATAACTACAGGAATACAAGTTGTTCTATTCTAAAAAACATGCATGTGTATGTTCATTGCAGCACTATTCACAATAGCAAAGACATGGAATCAACCTAAATGCCTATTAATGATAGATTGGATAAAGAAAACATGATATAAATACACCATGGAATACTATTCAGCCAGAAAAAAGAATGAGATCACATCCTTTGCAAGGACACAGATGGAGTTTGAGGCCATTATCCTTATCAAACTAATATGGGAACAAAAAATCAAATGCTGCCTGTTCTCACTCATAATTGGGAGCTAAAATATGAAAGCATAGGACACATAACAAGGAATATCACACATTGAGGTCTTCTAGAGAATGGAGAGTGGGATGACAGGGAGGATTAGGAAAAATGCATAATGGATATTAGGCTTAATACCTGGGTGATGAAATAATCTTTACAACCCCCATGACATAAGTTTACCTATGAAACAAACCTGCACATGTACCCCTGAACTTAAAAGTTAAAAATGTTTATTGAGTGTTTTTGTTTTTTATTTGTAAAAGGGCCTATTTACGCTTCTGCTGTTTTTTTTTTTTTTTTTTTTTAATTAGGTTGTCTGGTGCTTTTTCTCATTGATTTGCAAGAATTCTTATACATTCTAGATAATAGTCTTTTCTTCATTTCTACATTTTGCAAATATCTTTTCTTATTCTGTGTCTTGTATTTCAATCATTTAAGCTTTTTTTTTTATTAAACAGAATATCTTGATTTAATGTATTCTAATTTATCAATCATTTCCTCTGTGGCTAGCTCTTCATGTATATTATTTACAAAACCCTGCCTCAATCCAAGATCATGATTACATTCTCCTTTATTATCTTTTAAATATTTTATGAAAGGGATCTTCAAAAAGTTCATGGAAAAATGGAATTAAAAGGTAAAAATAAAAAATATACACTTTATTTCTCAAAATTAGCATCATCAAATTCTAGACACTTTTGTCTGCAATCATCCAGCCCTGTATTTAGTATATCCCTAAAGAACTGAGGATCTGGGGAATTTAACTATGTCAATGAAGTCTTTTTTAACATTATTACCTAAAGAAAAATGAGTATCCCTTAAAGATTTTTTTTAACATTAGGAAACAAAGAGAAGTCAGAAGGAGCCAAATCAGGACTGCAAGGTGAATGCCTAATGATTTCCCATAGAAACCCTCCCCAGTTTGCCCTTGTTTGGTAAGAAAAGAATAAAGAGGCACGTTGCCATAGTGAAGAACTCTCTGGTGAAGCTTTCCTGGGCATCTTTCTGCTAAAGCTTTGGGTAAATTTCTCAAAACATTTTCGTAATAAGCAGATATTGTAAGTCTTTGGCCCTCCAGAAAGTCAACAAGCAAAATGCCTTGAGCATCCCAAAAAACTGTTGCCGTGACCTTTGCTTTTGACTGGGCTGCTTTTTCTTTGACTGGACCACATCCTCCTCTTAGTAGCCATTGCTCTGATTGTGCTTTGTCTTTAGGAGTATACTGGTAAAGCCATGTTTCATCTCCTGTTACGGTTCTTCAAATAAATGCTTCAGGATCTTGATCCCACTTGTTGAACGTTTTCATTGAAAGCTTAGCTATTGTTGGCAGCTAATCTGGGTACAATGGTTTTGGTTCCCACTGAGTGGAAAGTTAGCTCAACTTTAATTTTAGAGTCAGACAATGTTCTTAATTGTTGGTCCTTTTCAATTAAGGGATGAACACAATTAATTTTTTTCTCATGTCAAGGAAAAGAGTCAAAGTCTGTAAAATATATGAAGAGATTTATTCTGCACCAAATATGAGTGACTAATGGCCTGAGGCACAGTCCCAAGGAGTCCTAAGAACATGTGCCTGAGATGTTCAGGCTACCACTTGGATTTACACAGTTTAGGGAGACATAAGACATCAATCAGTACATGTAAGATGTACACTGGTTTGGTATGAAAAGATGGGACAACTCAAAGCAAGGGCTTCCAGGTCATCGGTAAATTCAGTAACTTTTGAACTATCAAGTGGTTGAAAGAGATAAATTATTGTTAAAAGACCTAGAATCAATAGAAAGGAACGTCTGGGCTAAGATAAGAGGTTATGATGACCAAGGTTTCCATTATGGAGATGAAACCTCCAGGCAGTGGGCTTCAGAGAGAACAGATTGTAAATTTTCTTTTCAGACTCAAAGAAGTGCCAAACTCCCAGTTGAGTCTCTCCTGCATAAGGAGAAAATGCCTGAAAAGGGAAGGGGATTTTCTACAAAATGTAGATTTTTCCCACAAGAGAAAACTTTGCAGGGCTATTTCAAGGTATTTCAAAGAAACCTATTTTGGGGTAAAATACTTTGGTTTCTAACAGGGCCTGCTATCTGTCAAGTTGTAATCTTCTTGCTATAAAGAATCTGTTCTGTCAGTCTTATGGTCTCTTCTTAATGTTAATGCTGGTCAGCAGTGCCTGAATTTTAATGGGAGAAAAGTATAATGAGGCATGTCTGACTACCCATTCCCATCATAGCCTGAACTAGTGTTTCAGGTTTACCTTAAAATGCTCTTGGCTGAGAGGAGGGGTCCATGCAGTTGGATGGGGGCTTAGAATTTTTGGTTTACACTCACAGATTGATGTATTTGTGATGATGAATTGGGGCTTTATCTTCAAAGCCATCTTGTCTCTTCTTAAAATGGTTTAACCATTTGCAAATCGCTGATTTTTTTGTGGACATTATCTCCATATGCTTTTTGTAAAGCATCAGTTATTTCACCATTCTTCCACCCAAGCTTCACCATAAATTCCATAAATTTGATATCTATTCTTGGTTTAATTTTAGGAGAACTCATGTTGTTCTGATAGGGAATTTTTTCAAACTGATGTTTTATCCTTAATACCTCAAACTAGATACTATTCAGATATGGTCTAACAAATTAGTATGAGTTTATTTTGGAGTAAAACATTTTGAAATCCATGCATAGTTTTTTCATAACATGCATCTTCCATGAACTTTTTGAAGATCCTGCATATTTTCACATTTTATATTTAGGTTTATAAACCATCTCCCTTTAATTTTTATGAATTCTATGGAGAAAAATTTAATTTCATTTTTTTCTATGTGAATATATAGCAAAATTGATTGAAAAGTTCACCTTTTCCTTATCCCTCTGTAGTGTTATTTCATTCTCATTTTAAGTGGCTATATATATGTGGGTCTTTATTCTACTTCTTTGGTTTAATTTCTCTCCCTGAAGCAATACTAAACTGGGTTGATTACTACACCTTTGTAATATATTTGATTATCTGATAGAACCATGTCTTCTTTTCTGTTCTTCTTTTTTTTTTGTTCAGAATTCCTTCAATTTTAATTGCAGGGGTAAAATCAGGCAGCCACTGAAGATAAAATACAGTCCCTGCGAGTAATCACAATGCTGTTTTCTTTCGTAAAGTGAACATGATAAGAGTTATTTTTTTTACTAGCGCAAGTGGTCAAAGTTGTCAAAATTGTCCTCATTCCTCGATTGTCTCTTTTTACCAGTCTCTTGCCCTTCAAACAGAGGATACCTGGCCTCCACATCGGCCCATGTGATCCTGCCATTGGCTAGGTCTCGGACTATACTCAGCAGCTCAGAGACCTCTGCTCTTATCTGCCGCATTGAGTCACGGTCCCTCAGAGTTGCAGTGTGGGGGGTCTTGTTCACTGTGTCAAAGTCAATGGTGACACCAAAAGCCACGCCAATCTCATCAGTCCTGGCATAGCGCCTTCCGATTGACCCGGAGGAATCATCTACTTTGTGAGACACTCCGTGCCGGGTCAGGGCTTCTGATAATTCCTTGACAAATGGCATGAATTCCTGGTTTTGGCTCAGTGGGAGGACAGAACATTTGAATGGAGCGACTACGGCAGGGAAACTGAAGAATGTTCTCTGTTCATCTCCTTCTCGTACATGGAATGTATGTTCAAATATTGTATACATGATCCTGCCCAGGCCAAAGGAGGGTTCAATTACATTTGGAACAACTTCTTCCACATATAGTGTTTTCTGGAATCTCTTCACATTGACCATGTCTTTTGTTAACGGAAATGTTTTCCCTTCAGTTTCAATTGTAAATTCCCCTTTCTCATTCAGCAGCATCTCCATTTCTGTAATGTAGCACTCATCACAAATGGCAAGATACTCCATCACCAGTTTTGCATCCTTCTCATACGCCTTACCAGTTGCTCCCTTGTTGGGTTCAAACTGAACAACATTGACTGTTTTGGGTTCCTTCAGAGGTTTTTCAGCTACAAGTGGGACTTTGGTGGCTCGTGAATGACAGGAGAGGTCATAACAGGAATGATCAGCACATCCTTCAATCTCAATCCAACCATAGGATGTTTTGGATTCTGCATCCCAACAGTCACAGGCGTAATGGGCCATCTCATTCTCCATGTGCTGCCGGAAACGGAGTTTATTTGGAGATATTCCAACCTGTTCAACAGCATCTCCCAGGCGCATTTTCCGAGCGGACTGTCCGCTGACCTGAGCTTTTGCTGAATACAAATAAAGATGAAGGTCTGCCACATTCTGAAACTTGGGGTGGTCTTTCTCACTGGGATCTACAAAGTGCTCAATTTCTGCCATTGTGAATTCTCTGACTCTGATCAGTCCAGATCGAGGGGAGATCTCATTTCTGAGAGAATTTCCAATCTGAGCAGCAGCAAAAGGCAACTTTCCTTGGTTGAATTCCAATAGTCGTTTGAAATTCAAGAAAATCCCCTGTGCAGTTTCTGGTCTCAAGTACCCAGGCATGTTTCCTCCAGGCCCAGTGAAAGTCTCGAACATTAAGTTAAAAGCTACTGGAGGGGATAGATCGTTTCCAGTAATGGGAGATTTTACATTATAGTTCACAAAAAGATCCCCAAGTTCTTGCTGTCCATAGTTATCAAGCTGGGCCAAAACACTTTCCATCTCTGATTTCTTTTCAGCAGAACACTTCTTATCAGACATCGATTTCTGTAAATGAGCTTTTAATAGATGGTCAGCACGAAAACATTCTCTATTTTTTACATCTTTCACCATGAAGTCAGCAAATTTGTCTACATGGCCAGAGGTCTTTAAAACTGGCTCAGGGGTGAGCATGGTGCAATCAGTCTCCAGGATCTGTTCCTCTTGGATAAAGTGCTGCCTCCAGGCCTGAATAATATTGTTCTTCAAAGCACATCCAACTGGCCCAAAGTCATACAGACCACTAACACCTCCATAAATAGCAAAAGCTTGATCATAGAAAAACCTCCTCTTCAGGGTATCTTCCATTTTTGCTCGGTCTACAATATCATCTTTGGGCTGTAATGCCAGCTCCTTTGCTTCCAGAACCCTCTTCCGGGCTTTGAGCTCAGCCACTGCTTTGTCTACATCTACTTGGGGTGCTCCTTTATCTTCCTTGAGTTTCGCACAAGATCTCCCTGCTGGCGCACGGCTAGCCTGAGAGGTGCCAGCACCTCCTCAGTCCCCGCGCCGTCCATGCTGCTCTGGGAGGCGGCGGCGGGGAAGGAGATCCGGGCGCGGGAGGGCGCGCTGAGGGGCCGGCGGAGCGGCAGCGAGGGCCGGGCCAAGAGCCGGGGCGGCAGCAGCAGCAGCAGACTGGCGCGGGCAGCTCTAAGCAGCGCTGAGCGCGGAGAGGGCATGAGTCGGCGGCCCTGGAGGGTGCAGAGAGGGTGGCGACGGAAGCGGCGCCTTCTGTTCTTCTTTATAAAAAGTGTCTTAGTTAATCTGTCATCTCCAAGTGAAATGAAATTGTTCTCTATGTTTTTGAAATATACAAAATAAACACTTGTTTATAAATATTCATAGCAGTTTTAATTATACAGCAAAAAATTTAAACAATTTAAATATCCACCAAGTGAAGAGATGAACAAGTCATGGTATATTCTAACAGTGGAATATTATGTTGTAATAAAAATGAACAAAATATAACACTATAGACAAATCTCAAAAACGTTGAGCAAAAGAAGCCAGGCACATAAGATTATATATGGCTGGGCACAGTGGCTCATACCTGTAATGCCAAAAATTTGAGAGGCTCAGGTGGGAGGATCACTTGAGCCCAGGAGTTCAAGACCAGCCTGGGCAACACAGTGAGACCCCATCTCTAAAAATAAAAAATTAGCTGTGCATGGTGGTACCTGCCTGTAGTCCTAGCTACTACTCAGGAGGCTGAGGTGGGAGGATCACATGAGCCCAGGAGTTTAAGACTACGGTGAGCTACAGTCATGCCAGTGCACTTTAGTTTGGGAGACAGTGTGAGACCCCGTTTCAAACAAAACAAAACTTCAAAAAACCCCACCGAAAACAAATAACAAGAATATATACCATATGCTTCTATTTATATGAAGCTCTAAAACAGGCAAAACGAATTTAAAATGACATAAAATACATTAATGGTTGCTGGTTGTTAGGGACTAGTTCAAATGATCCAGTAGCTGAAATGTTGCCCTGATGCTATTTTATTCTTGTAAACTGAAATAGGACTAAAATCACGATTAGGATATACTGTTGCTCCATAGTATAAGAGTATGCATTGTTCTTGCCTTTCAGTGTCTATGGGTCAATAAACTGACACTTTTAAAATAATGATAATAATAGCATCAACAAGAGCTAAATATATATTGCACTTAGTGTCTACCAGGCATTGTAATGCCTTCACAAACCATTCCAGCAAAAGATCCTAATGGTTAAGTATTATCATTCTTGTTTTATAGACGGCCCAGAAAAATGAGGTACAGAAAAGTGAAGTAATTTACCCAAGGTCCCACAGCTATTAAATGGCAGACCTGGATAATGAACGCAGGCAGACTGGCCTTGCGTTCTGTGTTCTTAATCATGAGCTGACTCAATGATATGAACATGTTCAGTGTATGTAGCATTATAAGAAAAGTTGATTTGGAAGTTCAATGAAAAGTTGCCTCTTGTTTGAGTTATCAATGTAATTGGTGACTTTTGAGGAAGAACCCATTAAGTGGGGCTATTACCTTGTTATTTAAGATTTGAGGAAAAAAATTACCTCCTCCTTCCAAATAAAACAAAAGAAGAACAAACAACAAACATAAAACTGACTCTGCATAGAGGATTTATATTTTGGAGGGCTTGTATTATCCAGATTATTGCATTCATACAGTTGTAAGCCCCTTGCTTAACCAGGCTTGAATAAATGGGACCAGTTCCTTGATCTGTTTGAAAAAGAATTTTTCAGCCTGTCACCAAGAGCCAAAGCCTTCTTTTCTGCTCTTCTGCTTCTAAAGATATTTATAATTTATTTATGATTTATTGAAATTTGCCTGGCTGTCGGAGAACTGCATCTTTTAAGTTTCAGCTCAGTTAACTCTTTACTGCCTGCTCCATTCCCTTTAGGAAACTTTGTCTTCTTAAAAGATATTTCCATGAGCTCACATACGCATCTGAAGAATGTTAAATAACATACTTAGTGCTATACACAATGCATTCTCCCATTTTCTTTATTAAGGTACTTAGTGGACACAATGGGTGATTGTGGGTGTATAAAGATGGCCACAAATCCTTTCATACATTCACTTCTGCTTGATAGTTTTGTTGGTGAACTTTGGTTAGAATTGTGGTTATAAAAAACTCAAAAATTAATGGTGCTAAAATATATTTTTTAATGAAATGGAATTTTTTTTTTTTTGCAATGCAGTTAATATCTAAAAAGAGCATGCCATGATTATCTCAGCTATTTAGTTTGGGCAGATAATCTTTCTAAATACTCATAAACCATCAGAAATTTTAATATATGCTAGTTCCTCACTTCTATGCTTTATCTCCTTTAAAGATTAACCTCTTAGAGGCATATAGGAGTGGATTATGTCTTTTTTTTTTTAAATGAACACTTCTACCCACTTAAAAAGCTCCTTTCTTCTGTCTCAAATTTTCCCTTTATCTTTTCTTGCTCTTTCTCCAGGTGCTTTCTTTCTTACTTTAACTTCCTGATGTGACTCTCTGTCATTAGTCTTTATTTCATTTTTTCTGGCATGGAAGATTGGTAACAATAGTACTAGCAGTGGGCTGTGTGTGGTGGCTCATGCCTGTAATCCCAGCACTTTAGGAAGCTAAGGCAGGAGGATCACTTGAGCCCAGGATTTCGAGGCCAGCCTGGACAACACAGTGAGACCCCATCTCTACAAAAAATAAAAAAATTAGCCTGGTGAGTACCTGTGGTCCCAGCTGCCCAGGAGGCTGAGGTGGGAGGATCATTTGAGTCCAGGTGGTTCAGGCTGGAGTGAGCCATGATCATACCACTGGACTCCAGCCTGGGCAACAGAGCAAGACTGTCTCTGTACAGTCTCAAAAAAATAAAATAGTATTTGTAGCAATGCTGAGTCCTGGGTCAGGATCCTGGCTACTAGCATTAGTAGGGAGGAGAGATGAGAGTGACTGTACAGCTTGGCTGGTTTATTGGTTTTGAGTTGCATTAATGGGATGCATCAAGGAAACAGAACTTATTTTATTTAGTTTAATATGCCTTCATAAAGGGCATCCTAATTTTACATGACATGAGAGAAGGCATAGCTCTCTGATCCTTTCCCAGCGGGCATGTCAATGAAATAGAAATGTATAAACATTTGAGAGACAGGGATTTGTTACTACGGGGCCTGCTTGAGTTACAGGGCATTATGGTGGTTTCAGTATCACTTACGATACAGTAGCAGATGAACATTGATTTCTTGTGATTATGATGATATTGGGTTCCTTTGCTCTTGTAACAAATTATCCCAAATTAGTGGTTTAAAACAACACAAACTTATTAATTATAGTTCTGATGGTCAGAGGTCCTAAAATCAAGGTGTTGACCGTGAGAGTGTTCCTTCTGTGGGCTCTAACTTGTTCCTCGTGTTTTGCAACTTCTGGAAGCTGCTTACATTCCTTGATTTGTGACCCCCTTCTATCTTCCAAGCCAGTATTCACATCACTTTCACCTCTGCTTTTGTTGTTACCTCGCCTCTCACTCTGAGACCCTGCCTTCCCCTTAGAAGGAGCCTTGCACTACACTGGGCCCACACATATAATTGAAGAAAATCTCCGCAGCTGAAGATACTTAACTGAATCATATCTGCAAATCTGTTTTGGCATGCGAGGTAACACATTCACTGTTTTGGAGATGAGGACATGGACAACTTTGGGTGTCCCTTATTCTTCCCACTGCAGACCTGTCCTATAGCCAGCTGTTTGTGTTTTACTCTTAATACTATTGATATTAGTCAGGCAAATTGGAGTCAGCTGGACTATAGCATTTTTAGTACTATTTTTACCTTTTTTGAAGCCTCCACATGGGAACCAACATAACAACTGTGCTTTGATGAATCTACAGAACAACATGCGTTCAAACCCTCAGAGCTCTGTTGATCCACATGTTCTCTGTGCTTGATGCAGAGAATCTACTGGGTTTTGAAATCTTAGCGCTAATGGCTGGTACATTTCTGAGGCATTGTGCCCACTAAAGACATAAAGCAAATCTAATCCTCTGGATAAAGATCTCAAAGCCACAAAATTCCAACTCTGTCTCTCTACTAAGATCTAATAGCGCTGAGGGCTTGCAAGAGTTGTTAATGTATCTTCTCATGGCCAGTTAACACAAAGCATGCTGTAGGAACATTGCATCATCCAAATTAAATGTGTAATCTACTGTAGGCATCAGTCAACACAGAAAAATGGCTTTTCTACTGAAATTTTAAGAGTGGTATGTTGTCCAAAAGAAAAAGCTCTTTATTCTCGTTGTCTCTGTACTTTAGAGAAAGTGATGCAGAGAGTTTGAGAGGAAGAATGAGCAATGAGGCTGGTGAGATGGTAGACAAGGGTATGTGTTGTGGGGGTTGAAAGACATAAGATCTTTGTCCTAGGGACAACCGGAAGTATTGAAGAACTCTAAATAGATGAGGATAGGAGGGCAAGGGAGAAGTCAGGGCCAACTACTGGGTATTTTGGCTTGAGGAGACTGGATGGATGGTGACTCCATTGGCTGAGATGGGAAACAGAGGAAGCAGAGTAGAGTTTGGAGGTAAGCTGCAGGTTAAGTTGGAAATAGACTGGGACATCCAAATGGAGATGCAAAGAGGCAACTGGCCATATGGATCTCAGGTTCAGGAGAGAGGTTTGGGCTTTTGATATGAATTTATGACTTATCAGTGTAATCACAGCCATTGGGAACTCTACTGGAGAGAGTATACAGAGAAGATGGAATAAGACAGTGACCCAAGGAGCACCAACATTCAGAGAAATGACAGAGGAAAAGCCTGCAAAGGAGAGTGACAAATACTTAGAGGTCACAGAAAGAGTTGGTACATTAAAACATTTGTACCCATTATTTGGGTCCTGTTATTGTAAACACGTTTAATCACAACTAAATGTGATTTGAAATTTATCTTTTAAAAATTTTTTTTAAAAAATTTTATTTATATTTAAAAAAGGAACAGTAATTCCTCACTTACATTGTAGGGTTATGAGGTTCAAATAAAAAAAGTATTGGAAAATATTTTGGAAAGTGTTATACCAGTGGTTCTCAAAGTTTAGTATGTATCAAAATCATTTGGAGGGCTTGTTAAAACACAAATTGCTGTGTTTTTAATTTCAGTAGTGGTAGTAGCAGTTTCTGATTCAGATCTGTGGAAGGAACCTAGAATTGAAATGTTGTATAAGTTCTCAGGTGATGCTGATGCTATTGGTCTGGGACCATCCTTTGAGAACCGCTGTGTGATACAAATGAATTATGGTTTTGACTTCACAGCAAAATTCATTGCATTTTCCTCCAATGTTAGTCTGTTTCCTCCTCTAATGCTGTTATTTCTTTACCTTGTTTCATACCTAGCGATATCTGTTCCCACATGTGAAAGACCAGCTTAGTGAAGTATTTTGTTGATTGTTTACAATAGTAAGCAATGACTTCAGGTTAGCTTGATTAAGAAGACTAGGAAAAATATATGGTATTTTTTATGGGGGAGATAAGAAGGAACTCTTTGGAATAAGAAGTGGGATTTCTGTTTTCCCCAAAGTCAATTAGATGTCAAATGCTACTTGTTACCAACTTTCCAAAATCCCATTAGAGACCTAGTAATTTGATCCAGAGGGAACAGCATGAAGAAAGTCAGGTAGGAGGAAAAACTGACTTCATTCTTCATTCCTTTCCTAAATCCTGAGAAATGTGTATACCTCAACACTCCCTTTTCCAATCCCGCAAAACAGGGAATCAGGAAAACACATTAGCACCCTAGTATAGACTAGGAATACAGAGCTGGGCGGAGACTCAGTCCCGACAAGACAAGGAAACTGGGGGAGGGGGAGAGAAAAGTTCACCTCGTTGGAGAATCTGTGGCGCGGCCGTGGGAAGTGAAGGGAAGTGGGGAAATGTACCTCAAACGTCGGCCAGATACTTTGCCTCTGGGCATGTGGGAAAGTGAGGGAGGAGAGAAAAACGCTGCCCCAGAGCGAGATAGCAACAGCTCCTGCGGCTGCTTTTGAGTGAGTATCATGAGAGATAGAGCGTTTTGCTTCACTTCTTCCTTTCGGAGGCCATTGCTCCATTTTTAAGTGGGATAAAGAGGGGGCGCTGGGCTGAGTCAGTATCAGCCAAAGTTGCCGCCTCCTGCGCAGCGGACCCCGCTTCGGCCCCTGGCCCAGGCCAGAGAGGTGGCCTTCGGGGACGCTGAAGTTACTCCGCGCAACGCAGGGGGAGGGGTCGCCAGGCTCCTCTCCAATCACGGTGGCCGCTCCCGCTATTTGCATATGTTATGCTAATCACAGACCTCCTGCTCCGCTCCCACCCAAGCTTCCCGCCCCCTGGGGGGGGTCCCCTGGGCCGGCCTGCGGGCTGGGCCAAGGTGAATACATTATGATAATGAGGCGGGCTCCGGCTTTGGCTGGGGAAGGGGGGCGCGCAGCAGCGGGAGCCGCGGGCCGGACGCCGGGCGCCGGGAGGGGGTCGGGGGAGGGACGTCGTGCTCAGAGCGCGCGCGCACTCACACACTCACTCACACTAGCATCCCGGAGGGTATTTAAGGATCGCGCACGCGGGGCTGCGGAGATCCTTCGGGTAGCCGCGACTTCGGCCTCGCGACTAGCATTTGCTCCTTGGGTTTATTTCGTTTTCCTCTCTCTTCTCCCGCTTAGCCGCCCATTTCGCGCTGCGCTCTAGCGTGCTCTCACAGCCTTTTTTGCCTTGCATTGGATGCAGGTGGGAAACAGGTCGGCGTGCTGAAAGACGCCGAGTAGATTGAAATAAGGCAAACTCGCAGAGGCGCAACAGGTCTGGTCCTCCGTGGCCAGGGCGAGCGGCGACCCCCCGCCGCGCCTCGGCCGCTGTCCTTCGGACCCTGAGCGGCCGCTGTCGGGGACCGCGGCAGAGGTGTCCCTCCTCTGGGAGTCGGAAAAGCTGTCTGGGTGGGTTTCGTCTTGCTGTTTACCTTACCGCCACCCAGTCCCCGGACTGAGGGCGCTTTTCACCTCCAGCTGGGAGGAGAGAGAAAACGGGGATGGTGCACGCCTGCGGGTCTGGACGCTGAGCAAGGCAGGGGTCCATCTCCGCTCGCGGGCTCGACTCCACCAACTAGTCGTGCAGCCACAGGGACTGAACTTTGGAGGAATCGACCTGTATCTTTCCTTTTAGAATTATTTGAGGTGTAGAGGGTGGGAGGCGAAGCCGAGACCGCCAACCCTGCCACGATGCTGGTGAAGAAGCACGCAGGGAAAGGAGGGGGCCGGGAGCCCGGATCCGAGGACCCGAGCCCTGCCGGGCTGCAATGTGCCCGGAACATGCCCCCGTGCGCCGTCCTGGCGGCCCTCCTGTCAGTGGTGGCCGTGGTGTCTTGTCTGTACCTGGGTGTGAAAACCAACGACCTCCAGGCGAGGATCGCCGCTCTCGAATCCGCCAAAGGGGCCCCTTCCGTTCATCTGCTGCCTGATACCCTGGATCAGCTCAAGGCTATGGTGCAAGAGAAAGTGGAGCGACTTCTGGCTCAGGTGTGAGAGGCTGGGGTATTTTGCACGTGGATAACATCTTACACAAGCGTTACTCTGTGTGTATGACTAGCCGCTACCCTTACTGTACGCATACTTGGTGTGATTGTGTGTGTGTGTGCATGTGTTGGGCAAGGATCTATGCTCTCTGTAGCATATATTTGTATATGCACATTCCTTGATATTCCCATGCCTATCTCTGTAATATTCCCTCATTCTCTCTTAATGTTTGCATGTTATACATGTAGGAAGGTCTAAAAGGTGAGAAGGACATTTCATCTCTTTCCAGTTTCCTGAAGTCACATGTGAGTCTTTCCCAATTGTGGAGAGAATAATTCTTGCAGAGGTAGCATCTGTTATATCTTTTACATGTTGTAAGATGGTTAGGGTCATAGATGTTATTAACATACAAAAAAAAAAGGTAATCACTCTTAAAAGTGAAATAGTCTCATATATAATTTAAAATCAATAATTTCACACGTAGAAGCTTTTCGTATTAAAAGTTTAAACATTTTTTTAAAAAAGTATCTTTATGTTTGGTGAAGGGTGCAGTGCCGGCGTATTTATGAATGCAGAGCCCTTGGAGTTGAGAGTTGAAAGGAATCTACGTCATGTTTAAGGGCACCTTTAGGCTAGAGTAAGGGGGGTTTCTGGAACTGTACTCTAGCGGGGAGCCTATTTGGTAGTAGTTGCAGCCTAGCATGATAAAGCAGTTGATCTTCAGGTGTAAAATAGTGGCTGTTATTGGTAAGCCACAGCTTACCTAGTACTGCAACATTTTAGTGCTAGATTTTTACATTGACTGTGAATGCTTGAGCTGAGGGAGAGGGTGGTAGGGGAGAATAGAGAAAGACGTTGTACAAGTCCAGCAATCTTGATACCCTATCAGTGGTCATTTTCTTTTTTTAGGGCTTAGGCATGATTACTTTTTGACTAGAGTCCAAGTACATATGTAAATGTTAGTTATGCAGGTTATGAAATGCCGGTAAATCAGGCATATGGCCAGAGTCCCTAAAGAATCCATCTCTCTACAGTGCTACTGATGATTGTTAATAACTCTTCTTTTCCTACAGAAATCCTATGAACATACGGCGAAAATAAGAATTGCAAGAGAAGTACCTTCAGAATGTAACTGCCCAGCAGGTAAAATGGAACTTATTTAACAAGGTTTCCTCCACAGCAGAGCATTTTGAAACAGAGGTCCTGTGTCTGTCAAGTCTACCTGTAATAATAGTAAAGAAAGAATGCAGACTCGACTTGCTTTAATAAAATCAACATGTCTCAGTCAAAAGGATGGCAAATAAAGCCCTAAATATTATTTTAAGCAGCATACCAAGGGCATGGTAAAGCAAAGATAGAGGTAATCACCAAAGGAAATATAGGCAAGGTGATGTACAAAGCCAAACTTCTCAGATTCACAGATTTAGAAATATTCTTCAATTAAATTGTTTTAATGTCTTTGGTAAAAAGGACTGTAGAACTGTTAGGTTCTGAATTCCTGGGTGGCTCATATTGTATTAGTGCAGGGTTTTTTGTTTTGGCTTATTCCCTTTGGCATATGATTATGTTAGTAAACCATCTTCACTTCCTTGCCTGCTGTTTCTACTCTATTAAAAAGGTTCCATCTCCTATCCTATAGCTAGAGATGATGGTGGAAAGAAAATAATAAGTTCTTTATGTTGAGCTTCCCATTACACACTCTTGCATTCTCAGTGACTTTTGAAGAAGAGGCGCTTGTATTTTTACCTTTTTTTTGTGTAGCTTCAGGGAGTTATATTAAAGGCAGCATATTAGTAGAAGGATAGAGAAGGACATCATAAATAAGAACCCCTGGGTAATCATTAAATCTGTCTTCATGGACCTTTGAGGGCTTGGTAGTCGTCTTAGACCTAACAATTTAGAAGCCCCTGGAATATGGCCATTGGAAATATCTAGTGCATTCAACTCATATAAATCATGAAAAGCTTCCATGAGTTGAGATGTTTATTTCAGATAAACATTGGTAATACATTTATGAATATGATAGTTTCTTTTATCATGGAAAGTGAGTCTCTTAAAATTCATGTAATATTAAGGAACATGATACTTAGGTGCTTATATATGAAAAGGCAAATTCTTGTATTTTTTTCATATTGTGAAACATTTTCCCCTTTAATAACTTGTTTTGTCACAGCTAAACAAGGCACCACATTTAGAAATTTTAAATGTTAACTCCAGGTTGTACATTATACACATTTTACTATTTATATTCTGTTGAATTTTTAAACATAATAGAGCTATATTTTTTAAATGAAGCTCTTTTGATTGAGAAGACGTATATGTTACGTACCAGAAAACTGAAGAATTAACCTTTGACAGTGTAGGTCTCATTCTTAGTTGTTTTAAGTTGGAAAATATCTCAAAAGTCAGATATTCAAGGAAGGTACTTTTCTAGTGCGGGAATTAACTCACAACCATCTCATCAGCCTGTAGGGATTATTTAAATTCCCAGGACAGTTGGTACAGGACTTCACTGATCATACCACTTAGAGTCCAGCATTTTTTTTTGTATACAATATTCTTACTAGCTGTGTGAAAAAATAGCTAGTGCTTAATTAAAGGAATTCTTAATGAACTTAGTAAAAAATAAAAAAGGGACAACCACAGCACTGAGTTCTGTTTTTTGAGAAGATATAATTGTTTCATGATGTCTAATGTAGGCTAGCTACTGAAGTCTAACTTGTAATCTAGAAGAAATCTATTACATTTAAGATTTACTGTATATTATCTTAGATTATTTTGGACCATTTTTCGTCTTAGCATGTTAATGTAATCATTAGTGGAGATTTCCTAGGCTTTTTTGTTGGCTCCCACTAATAACTGCTTTACCTCTTGCCACCAGTAGAGCTCCACATTACATTAGTTTTTACCTGGCAACTTTCGAGGTAAATATTTGAAGGTGTGCATTCTAATATGCAGAATCAAGCAGGTTTCTTGCTGACAAACTGCTATTATGGAAACACTCCCTTTTGCTTGAGGAATAATCAGATATCATCAAAATGAAGACATTATGTTGAAAATAGTATCCCGGGAAAACTAGTTATTTTGAATCACGGTCAGTGAGGAATTGCCTTAGGGAATGAATGGGCTGACCAAGAGGATTAGAAAGAGAATCAGTACTTCCCACCTGGTTTGGCTCTAACCCTGGTTTGCAGTGACTAAGAGTTGTCACCTAGACATCTGTTTGTAGGGCAAAGTGAGACAAGTCTGTGACCTCAGCTCAGTTCCTGTGGACAGATGCCCATCCCTTGAAGTTGACACTCTTGTTGACAGTTTCAGTCACAGAGCCAAGGACTGATAGCAAAGAAGTAATGCGATGTTGTTTGTGTTCACTCTAATTGCTTTTGATAGAACTCAGTCCCAGCGAGGTTTATTCAAGTAGACTCTGAGGTAATCATAGAATTTATGTGTGTGTGTGTGTGTGTGTGTGTGTCTGTGTGTGTGCACAAGAAGGAACCTCTGTGGGAAAAGGATGAAAAAGCCTGTTTTTAAAAATGATTTCTAATGGCAGGAGATATACTCTCTAATTTTCACAATGATCCTGAGTTAAGTATTAGTAATCTCATTTTACAGATGAGGAAACTGAGACTCAGCGAAGATGATTAACTTAACATAGTAAAGACAAGTTCAGGATTCAAGCCCACATCTGATAGAACCAAAAGCCCAAAGTCTACCAAGGAATAGAGAATAAGTATAGGATTTAGACCTGGATAATTCTGTATTGGAATCCTGGATCTGCTACTAACTAACTGTGTGACATTGGTAAAACTAATGAACTTCTCTATGTTCTAATTTCATCTGCCCCCCCACCTGCCCTGCAAAAAAAAAAAAAAAAAAAAAGACTAATAATACCTTCTTTAGGGTAATAATTTACCTAAATAGTCTGGCATATTAGTGGCTATCCATTAGACAATAGCAATGACTATTCTTTGCAGTGTATTATATGCTACTTAGCTCTACTGTGATTTACAGAGACATATGAAATAGGTGGGAAAACTGAGACCTGGAGATGTTTTGTAATTTGCTAAAAACCCAATGGCTAATTAATGGCAGGTTTGGACTAGAACACTATGCTTAATTAAACAAATATATCTGGAGATTATTTATGCAGATAATCATACTAGTCAGTATTTCTTGGTGGTATATAAATAAAGATTGGTTCTTTTTTGATATTTATGTAAGTCTCCTAAATTAGTCTTACAAAAATTGCAGGGAAAACTTTTGACCTTTTAGGTAAACCATGATTGAAGTGGATAGGACCTGGCCTTAAAAGACCATGGGGATATTAAAGAATATCTTTATAGTTTTAATACCAGATGTTTACAAAATGAAGTAGCTTACTATGTGACTCCTTTTCAGACTTATTTTTTAACAGCTTTATTTCAGTAAAATTTATAATATTTACCAATTTTAAGATTTTAAAAACAAATTTATAGAGCTGTGTAGCCACCACCACAATCCAGTTTCAGATCATCTGGTCCCCCCCGGGGAAACTCACATTTATTTCTTTTATGTACTCAGAAAAGCTCTATTTTTAAACATATTTGGTTTAAAGAAACCCAAAATAATAATTTTTTTTTTTTTGAGCCAGAGTCTTGCTCTGTTGCCACGTGCCAGGCTGGAGTGCAGTGGCGCAATCTCGGCTCACTGCAACCTCCGCCTCCCAGGTTCAAGCAATTCTGCCTCAGCCTCCCGAGTAGCTAGGACTACAGGCACGTGCCACCACGCCCAGCTAATTTTTGTATTTTAGTAGAGACGGGGTTTCACCATGTTGGCCAGGATAGTCTCGATCTCTTGACCTTGTGATCCACCCACCTTGGACTTCCAAAGTGCTGCGATTACAGACGTGAGCCACCGCGTCCAGCCCAAAATAATATTTTTCAAAATAATTTAAAATTTTCCATACAAATTGAAGCTGTGTTTAGTAGAATCTTTGATTTAGCAGTAGGTGAACCATAGAAATTCAGCTGGCATCTGTGGCTTGGCCTCTGTGCAATTCAACTCTAATTGGAGAGAATAAGTTGGCTCTTTGCTATGGCTATAGAATTTAGTTTTGGGTTCTGTTCTTGGAGTCCTACATAAAGTATGCATAAACCAGGCATATTTATGAGAAGGTTTTTGTGTTTCAACTGATAAAGAACACTGGGAGCTAGGCAGCCAACCAAAAGATGTGTAGATCACAAAGATTTCCATATCTTCCTCGTCAGTAGTGTCGCCCATCCAGGGTATTAGGTATAAGAACCTCTGTGGTGTTATGGATGGAGAACGTGGATGCAGAATAAAGAATCCAAAATTCTAATCCTGGCTTTGTCATTAACTGTTATGCAATTTTGAGAAGTCATTTCCCAGAACAACTCTTACAATTTTTATTTTCATATCTCCAAAATACGAATGCTGAACAAGAACGATTTTGAAGGGCATTTGTCAATTCTTCAGGTTAAATGAAGAGGCTGCTGTATGCCAAATACTGTACTAGTCATTGGGAAAATGTTGATGTAGGAGGCAAACTTGGTGTCTTCCCTTACGAAGCTCACATTTTGATGAGGATGACAGACAATTCTTTAAAAATGACATAAATGTACAGGTGTGACAAGGGCAACCAAGAAAAAATATAGTGTACTTTGGGACAGATGACCACAATCTCTTCCATGTTTGTAAACCCAAAGATTTTTTTCTCTTTCTCTGGATAAAATAAAGAAAAAAGTATGATTCTCTTTAGAAGTTCACAATAGGAGAAAATCTGGTTTCTGATGAAAATAAAAGCTCTAGCAATGGATAAAAAGCCGATTTGCCTCTTAGTACTCCAAGAATTTATAAACAGAGATTCACTGATAACTGGTATACTTAGACTTACCCCACGTGAAACAAAAAAGTCACTTTTAATATATAAAGGGTTGTTGTAGACAGGAGGATGATGGCTTATTCTTCTACTTTTCTCCTGAAAATAGAGTTAGGTTAAATAAGGAGAGAAACTTTATGTCTGGGGTACTGAACAGTACCACTGGACCTGGCTCCTATACATTCGTGATAATCCTGCATTGTAGCACAGCTAGTCATTTGCTTGGAGAGTTTAGCTAGAGATAAAAAAGTATACCAGATAACTTCTGAGGTCTCTCTATGCACTGCAAGTCCATGAAAATGGTGGTGTACAAAATAAGAATACATGTAGGCAAGCAATTCATATAGGCAAGCAAGATTCATCAATGTAAATGATACTGCCCTGGTGACTGACCTCGTGGCCTGTGTTCTTAGTTTTGGGTGGAAATAAATGTTAACTATAGCTTGATGGTTGTGTACTCTTTCCCATTGTGTAAGAAGAGCCTTTAAATTATCTTTCTGACATAATTTACTTTCTCACCTAAAACTTGTCTTTCCTACTCTACATGGTTTTTCACATATGTGTTTTTTTTCCTAACACGCTGCACAACGAATGGAAAAAGTGTATCAAGTAAGGGGATAATAATGTGTAGATTTTCTATTAGGTAAAGAGTAGTCAGAAACAGTTTGCAGAAAGAAATGAAATTAAAATGCTATAAATGTTATTTAAATGAGAATAGCAGACATTCCTCTCTTCTTATAAGGCCAAACAATACAATGTGACATCCAAGTGTCTTCAAGCATTCATGTTAAATTGTTTCAGTCCTAATGAGTACAACAGTTTGGGTCTAGCACTTTTAGTTGGTCCAGGAGTGACAGCTGGTAAAAATGCCCAGTCACCCAAAGGACCGATGACAAATTGCCTCTTGAAGCAATGTTCTTGTTTCTTAGCTTCTCTTTTGCTTCTCTTGTCTACAAGTTATTAAGAAGTTAATTCTTAAAATCCTCCTTTCTCTTCTTACCTTAGTAATTCTATTTTTTCTTGAGCTGGGAATTACTTAGGAGAAGGGTACAAATGCTGCATAGAGTTTAATTCAGTCTAGCTCATTCAAATTATATGTAGCCATAAGAAGCCTCTCAGGGCCATAATATCCTACCGTGCTTCTGATTGCTTTGTCATTGTGTAAAATCAACTACATGATGTTAATGAAAATAGTATCTGAATGTCAGGATTAGGTCTAGGGATGGAAAGGGGGCATCTTCTTATCAACAGGATTAGGTAGATGGAGAGCCGATGGGGAAATATGTCAGAATCAGGACTGCTTTGCAGCCCAGGGGGGCATTTCCTGTTGCGGGGGAACCTCACAAGACATTTATCCAAATGACATCAATCTATGTTATCTTGAGTGGAAACCATCCAAAACCTATCATGAAAAAGCGTTTTTATTCCATACTATCACTTTATAAACATGACTTGGTGGCTTGATGGAAGCTGAGAATGTGAAAACAATGTATGAGTCAATCCGGGCTGCGGCTATAGCCTAGTATGTGATGGCTAAATATAGACGCATCCCCCAGTCTCCCTGGTTTGCCAGTATGGGTGAAGTTCCATGTGGTGGTTTAACGCACCATGAGATTTAATGCTTTTCCCCTGGTTTGTGTTAAAAATGACTGTAGCATGCTTGCATACTCAGGTCTTAGACATGGATAGTTACTGCTTCATTTGGGATTTATTCAGAAATCTTGCAATTAAGAAGTATTATTTCAAAATTGACTTTTTAAAAAATTATAGAAGAGTGAGAAGCAGAAGTAAGTGGAAGTCACTTACAAATTAAAATTGAGCACTTTTCATTGGCATCATATATTCCTCCAAATGACTACTCTGTGAGTTGTTTAAGCTTGCAATAAGAAACCCTTGAGGAAAGGCCACCAGATGACAGGCACCTCCTATTTGTGACCACTAGGCGGAGGAACTGAGCTGAATAGCGGGGACTTCCTCTGTTCTCCCTGCTCCTTCCCAGTTAAACCCCTAGCTGACTTCTATCTCTTGACTTCCATTTGCAATAAGAAAGATTCATGGAAGAAGCAAGGAATTTCTTCCACCTATATTTGAAGACTCTAGTGTCCTATCAGCTTTAAGATATTCGAAAGAATCTAGTAAATTTCACATTTATATTAGTCAAAATGTTTATTTAGTGGATAAATACACAGATGTGAAGTTTAAGCTTGTATCCCAATAGATCGAATAAATGAACTGAATGTAATTGAACTTACCAGTTGAGGATTTTGTACTTACATTTTGGAATTTCTCAAAACCCAGAATCATTTGGAATCGGTGTCATGCTTTTGACATAATTTCATCTGGAGTCATCATTTCAACTTTAAGTTGCCACATAATATGAGAGCTGAAACACATTTTAAATTTTACTTTAGATTGTATTCTTTAGTCTTATTGCTAAATTCATCTTTTTGCTATAGAGGCATGTTTAGTAGATGTAGACCTTATTTGTCAGGAATCCAAGACTGTGTCTGTTCATTTGGATGTTAATCATTTAGATTTTAGGAGCTCTAGTTTCCTGGATTATGTACACAGTGTTTTTATTCTTGGGTTTGAAATGTGGTCAGCACATTTTAAAATACAATTTTCTCATTTAGGCTAAGTGGCTGAGAAAATTGTATGAATTGTAGCCAGCTCTCGTTTGTACATTATGGTAATATTGAGAGTCAGAATGTGTCTAACTAAAAGTAGCTGATCAGGGAAGGGGTAAAGTCTATTTTTTTCCCTTCTTTACCAAAGAGTTCACATGTAAGAGTAAAAGAGGGGGAGGAAAAGGCCTCCTATATCTTCTAATCTCTCAGAATTATATTTCTCTACCATCATACTTAGAAAGCTTGATTTTTAGAGTTCTTACTGTTATATAATTCTGTACAAGAGTTAGGGAGCCAGAGTAATTCTCCATTATAGCTTTGTATTATACCTCCATTTTTGATCTTTAAGATGCTACAGTGAAAAATGTCAGGAAAATTGATACATTTCTTACTCAGCATTCCTGTGTCTTAGGTCAATGCTGGGAGCTGTCAAAGGTAAGTTGTTTGTATTACCCTTCCAGGAATTATGAAACCCCAATTTGTGGTCTCAAGAACTCCAGATTCCAGTCAACATTTTATTTTATTTATTTATTTATTTTTTTACATTGGACATTTGTACAAGCCAGTCAGCATTTTAAACATACATATGATATGATCATAAGATGAAAGTGATTTCCACAAACCACATTCAGAAACCAATGCTTTTACTTTAAAGTCATACCAGAAATGCTGGCCTGTTCTAGGGCTCCTAAGTGAACTTTGGAACACTAAAAATCATGTTTTATTGAAAGAATTAGGGCACAAGGTCAGAGCAGATGATGTTCAAATGGAAAAAAGCTTCTTAAATAACTGCCTTTCTCAGGATGGTTATCAACTTGATTGGGAATCAAGTGGGTTAAGTGGGTCAAGGATCAAGTGACTTTTGTGGGCAGATCCTGACACATGCTAACTGGTAAGTGGTCTCGTGGTATAACTGTTCCACTACCAGTGCCACTTATGGGCTCAATGTATCCCCTAAACTTCCCTCCCAAACCCTGTAGATATACTGACAGTCTCTTCCCAGGTAAGTGGTCTCATGGTACAACTGTATTCCACTTCCAGTCTCACTTATGAGCTCCTTGGCAGGGGCTCTGGTTTGTATCTGTGTATCTCTAGGGCTCATGGCAGAGCTCCCTATGGAAGATTCTCTATAAAAGGGCAAGATGTTTATAATGAAGATCTGAAAATGTGGCTTGGGGCTTTTATCGTGATTCTTCTCTTTCCATGCATTACTATTCTCATCCCCATGCCTTTTAAACATTTTCTCTGAGAACTTTCTGAGCCATAACATGTTAAAACTAATACAAATTTTGGAGGTTAAGTAGTTCAGGGATTTTATAACGTTTCTTAAAAAAGCTGAACCTTTTTAAAGAATGAAATTTTATGAGAAACCCCAGTATATGAAATTGGACACAATGTTAGCTACACTGACCTCAGAGGTTGGAGCGGGCAGAAGCTGATACCCTTCATGTTCTTTCTTTCTGCTGCCCACTTCTCTCCCCCATGGTGGCTCCTGAGGCATCTCTAAGAACCTTAGGACTCCATAGGACACTATTAGAAAATTATTGAAAGTCCAAGCCCCAGAGGACTTACATTTGTCAACACAGAAGTGATCTTTGAAATACTGTACTAGAAGCATTACTAGAAATAATGCTGGTAAAATTATTTATTCAAATTAATGAAATCTTAGAAATGACTATTGATGTATTACCATCATCTCTTTAATGGGTTGGAGTATTCTAGCAAGGAAGGTGATATAATAATTGTATCACAGGAAATCTGGGTAAATGCGCTGTGTAACTGAGCATGGTACTATTCATTAGAAAATCTACATCTCACTTCATCCTTTTTCTTAAAGTCACTTATTTCTTAAGCCTTCAAGTCACAATATTGTTCTTGTTCTTTTAATGACAATTTTCTATGTTTTTTCAAATTTCTTTCCTTGTGTTTTTACTTATTTTTTAATTCTAGATATTCATATGGAGCTTTATTGCCAAGCTACAGCAATTCATTCTTTTCAAATATACTCACTTAAAACAGTTGATTTTTTGACTAATATTTACTTAGTCTACAAGGTAGCCTATGAAAAATAACGCTCCCCTAAATTATTTATCGAAAATATATGTTTATAAGACTTCTAGGATCTTCTAAAGATACTTCTAAGATCTTTGAGACTTTCTCACTTGATTTGATTTTTGGTTGTGTATAAAACTGATGTTTGTATATTGAAATTTAAGTTGATGGCACAATGAGAATACATGGATTGTGCATAAGTAATAGGAAAAAATCTCTAGGAATTAACAGGATTTTAGCCATTAATGAGTGAGATATGCAATACATTTCACATAGAAAGTATAAATCTGGCTACAATCGTACTGTGATGAGTACTGCAAAAGAAAATTTGAAAGACAATACTCTACCTCCCATTGAAATGAATGCCCACTGTCATCAGCAGCACTATTTACTGTATGAGTAGCTAGCTGTGGACAGTTGTTTGGCTAGCCGAAACACCTTCATCATTTGTCTGGTAGGACACAGAATGACACAGCAGTTGTACAAGTTATCAAGCTTTGGTGAGCAATTTATTTTCTCTTTAATATACAGTCTCAAACTTGGACTTCAAGGAAGATGGAAGAGAAAACGACTTTTCTTTTTTAACTGGTTACTTTGTCTTCTGCAAAAAGACTATCAGTAAAGCCACAAAGATAGGAAAGTTAAACAAGTAATACAGGCTGGAAAGACCATATAGGCTGAGCTTGTCCAGCCCATGTCTCCGCAGGCTGCATGCGGCCCAGGATGTCTTTGAATGTAGCCCAACACAAATTTGTGAACTTTCTTAAAACATGATGAGTTTTTTTTGCAATTGTTGTTGTTAGCTCATCAGTTATCGTTAGTGTTCATGTATTTTATGTGTGGTCCAAGACAATTATTCTTCCAAATGTGGCCCACGGAAGCCAAAAGACTGGGCGCCCCTGATACATGCCAACCAAAGCTATTGTAAACTACAAAAAAAGAGATTTAATCAAACAAAGTGTATTCCTTAAATTTCCTTCCCAACCCCTGTAGATACTCTGACAGTTTCCCAGGATTTTAAGCAGCAAGCCTGACAAGTGTGACTTAGTACTACCATACGTGTTAAGCATCTGGAAGTTTTTAATTTGAAAAATCCCAAACCTCTAGCATTGAGAAATTATATCCGTAAAGAAACCAGGACTTTTATGTTCTTGCATGTAATTTCCTCTGCACAAAATTATTTAATACTCCCAGTTTTAGGCTATTTCTGAAGATACTTTCCCGAATATTGGGTTGGCTCTGCAACCAAGTTCTGTATGAGGAATGCCATGTATTTGTGGTAAAATTTATGTTACCGTTTTTGGAATATTAAAAAAAAGGTTCATTTATTTTTATGGCAAAAAATGCCCTTGAATTGAGGGGTCTGAGGTATGCTTTCTGTATTCTATGGGTGAGCTCATGACACATTAGACTCAGAATGTGTTTTATTCTTTTAAGCTTTCATCTTTTTGAGCAGAAAACCCTTGCTTCCATCATCAATCCTCAAGAAGAAATCTCAGACAGAGGAATTTTATAATCAGTAACATGTATCCTCTGTATATATGTATCATACATCATTTTTTCTCATCATATTTGTTATTACATCTGCACTTTTGTTTATTTGTAATCGTATACTGCTAACATTTTAAACATTCACACTGTTTGACATTTATAGGATGTGATGAGATTAATAATGTTCACTGGATTCCTCAAAATCCAAAAGTAAATACAGCAAACAGGCCCTCAATGAGCAAGCATTGCCCTAATGTGATCTGTGGTTGGCAAGCAGAGTGGAAAGGATTGCCTTTGGGAGGTAGCCATATAGCTATGAAATTACAAAAGCAGAGGATGTTCTGTGTTCCTAAATAAGAACCCCATTCTACTCAGTGTGCTCCCCTATCTTCCCTCCCCTTCTCTAGCGTGGATAGAACCCCTATTTTGCTTTCATTCTGTTGATGACACTTTACTTGGATTACTGTTAGCTTCTGATTTGAAGCTTCATCACCCTTGGGTCCCAAAGTCTCTAAACCTTTCCTGGGCGGTAGCTGTATTCATGTTTCAATTTAGCAGCATAACTGAGAAAACGTCAATGGCAAATATCAATACTCCTCTAAAATTTCAAAAAGTAAGTGATTATTTTCTCAAAAATTATTGTTAAAAATAATTTTCAAAAAATAAAATTATGACTTTCATGCAGATGTAAAATTAACCAGTGCTAAAGATTTTATTTAAATCATTAAAGAAGGATTAAATCATTAAAGTAAGGTATGAGTAAGCAAAGGAGAGTTATAAAGATATTATAACCAGCTCAAAGGAGAGTTTAAAGACGTTTATAGTTCAGGAATGTTGAAATTGATGTACAAAGGGAGGCAAAACTGGACTTTTTCACAGTGGGAAGTCAGTTATATTCAGATAGAATTTGCATGTCTATAGACAAAAGTAATTTTGTTTTGCTACTAATTATCTACAACTTACAGAGTTATAAAACAGCTCTCAAAGTATCAGAATCAGATACATGGGAAAGATGTGCTGTAGGCAATGCATAGTTTTCTGTAAGAGCACAAATTTTTCCCTGTATTACTGAAGCAACTACACAGGAAACAGTTCTTTAGGTAATCAAAAATATTTGTATGTACATATGTGTGTGTGTATATATATTAAATTTAGTATTTTTGATAGTAATGATTGTTTATTATTCTGTTTCCTTCCATATTCCTAACTTACGGATTTTGTGGACTTAATTTTTTCATTTTTGTTAAAATTAGTTATTTAAAGGACAGTTCCTCTGAGTTTGGGCTTTATCCACTAGGCCTGTGGGGGGTGGTGCTAATTGTTATGCTTGCATTACTGTTATGATTTACATAAGTGTAAAATGAAAAATTGTAACGCTGACAATTTGTTTGAGGTGGACACCATTTTGGAAGACTCTGCTTCCCGTACTTAGGTACCAATGAATAGTTCCACTAATGTTAAAGAAAGAGTTGCTGACCTCACCTTGTGTTTTGGGAAATTATGTACAGGCACTTACTTTATTCGTTCTCCCTCTTCTGTACTTCCAGGGAACCACCCTATTAGTAATAGTGGCCATTATAAGTGTTTAACATAAAAAACCAGGAAAGTAAGATATACAAAAGTAAGATATACATTGTGATCATCTTTGATCATAGTGGATTTTGCAGGGAACCATATTTGTGATTTGAAAAGAAAATGTGAGTAAATCAGTTCCATGCTCCTATTATTTTTCACTGTGTGTATTTAGCAACAGTATGTTACGCCAACTCTGTTGCTGTATTTAAAATATTGAGCTCAAAAATGATGTTTGTTTCCTAACCTAAAAAAAATCTAGCTTTTTTCTCTAGCAAGAGTTGTAGAGGAGGAAATCTTTAGTTATTCCTGAGCCTGAATAAGGCGGAGGAGGGGGAAGGAGTGAAGGACCTTTTTGAATGGAGAAACCATTCATCTGTAGACTGCATTTGCCTGATATGAGCATATGGTTGCTCCTGGGATTTTATGCTGCTTTTTTGTCCTCCTGGCTTTGACTTCAGATATCTCATCTCCTAGTTTGTTTTTTTCTTGGATTCTTTCAGCCAGTTCCCATCTTCCATTTTTTTCTAACCACTATACTAATGAGGAAAATTTTCACTTTCACTTTTTTCACTGTCTTTTTTTTTTTTTTTTTTTTTTTTTTTTTTGAGACAGCGTTTCACTCTCATTGCCCAGGCTGGAGTGCAATGGCACGATCTCGGCTCACTGCTACCTCTGCTTCCTGGGTTCAAGCGATCCTCCTGCCTCAGCCTCCTAAGTAGGTGGGATTACAGGCATGAGGCACCACACCCAGCTAATTTATGTATTTTTAGTAGAGACGGGGTTTCACCATATTGGCCAGGCTGGTCTCGAACTCCTGACCTTGTGATCTGCCTGCCTCGGCCTCCCAAAGTGCTAGGATTACGGGCGTGAGCCACTGCGCCTGGCCTCAATTCCCATCTTACTCATGCATGTGTTGTTGCTTCAGACAACGTTGTCTTTAATCCACACTTCGAAAGATTTGTTTGCCTGTTCTCAGTCCATATGTCTTTCATTACCCTGCCTTGTTTGATCTTGCTTTACCTCTGTCGCTCTATCAGCTCCTCAAACAGCTCGGCCTTCAGCTTCCTAGGTATGTGGATGCTCCCCCTCTGCTCCTGCCTGTCTCAGTTGCTGCCAGCTTTTGGTTGAGCCAGCTTGGATTCTGGCAAAAGAATGGCTGAAGCTAGATAATGGCCTTGCCTATACATTCTAGGGAGGAAATATGTCAGAATGGGGGCTATGAATGAGGGGAATCCATTGAAACTACAGGTGGATTGGTGGGTTTTGTAGGGAAATATTTATCTTCATTGAAAAGCAAATTGTGTTCTGGTTGTCTCATATTAGTAGATAGGGGAGGGATTAATTATAAATAGTAAACATTTCAGATATTAGTATTTAAAAATGATATACTTTGGATGATAACTGACCTCTGGTATTACCTAATGCCAGTCAACTCTGGCAAAGGTGAAAGGTCATGTGTATAGCAGTCTTTTAAAAATCTTTTTATTCAATTAACTAATAAAATGTTTATTGTGACTTACTGTGGGTGAGACCATGTGCCAAATGCCTGACTGTTTAGGGAAATAAGGAGGCTGCTAAACTCTTGTGAAGAACTAATGGTGTCAGATAAGCAGACTGAAGACTGCAATAGAATTAATAGTTATGAAAGTATGGCCTGTAGCCAACCGTATCCAATTTTAATGGATTTAAAACTACAATAATAATTGGTATTTGAACTCATAATTCCAGTTTACTTTTCATGACTTCAAAAATAGTAACATGCTATTAGAGAAATTGGCATTTGGATTTTGTGTGTGTGTGTATTATGATACTTTGCAGAAATGTTGGTAACACACCAGTGAGATGGTTTTCTGAAGATAAATGATCTCTACCAGTTGTTAGGTCAACTGTCACATTTTTAACCCCTCCCCAGGATGCCTTCCGTGGCAGTTATTGGAGCCTTGCTGGCTCTCCTAAATGTTGGATCAGATTCTATGGTCATGTTTTCTAGCGAAGGCAGAATCTCTGGGTCTCGGTTAGACTCCCTTGTGTTGTAAGAACAGATCCAATTAGGTGGCCTTCAGTAGCAGTGGTATACAGATTTCCAACCTTCCTGTTATTGATATTTTGGGTTGGTTAATTTTTTATTGTTGGGGCTGCTGGCCTGTGCATCATAGGACGTTTAGCAGCATCTTTCGTTTCTATCCAGTAGATGCCAGTTGCACCCCTTGGCTCTATAACCAAAAATGTTTCCAGATCTTGCAAATGTCCCAGAGGGAGCAAAAATCATTCCCGGTTGAGAACCATTCTTTACTTACTCCCAGTCAATAAAAAAGGCAAGAATATATACTCTACAGCTAGTTCTATTAGAACAGGAAATGAAGGGTAGTCAGAACAGTTAGGATATATGATGATCTTTTCACCAAGAGGGATCCTTTGTAGTGCCTACTGGGGCCTTAAGAATTTTATTTCTATTGTTTTGTCAAAGCTGTTCTCTCCTCTGTATTCTAGCTGCTTCTATTGCCTGGTGCTCAAGGTGTACCTCAAGGTTGAGCTCTTTGTGTTTGCTGACAGTATTGTTATTATTAAATGATCTATGCATATGACAAAAATGCGAATATTTGAATTAAAAATGGTACACGATATCCCATCTCTCTCTGCAGAGGTGTCACCTGATGTAGTTTGTTGCATAGTTTCCTAACACACATTGATTTCCGTCATTCTTTTTGACGGCGGTACATTATTGTATAATTGTACCACAGTTTAACAGGATGACAGATAACTTTCAAAAGTTCAGATATTATTTCTTGTTTCTAATTTTTCTGTTTCCTGAGAAAGATTACTTTGGTTCCTACTTCTGTTCCACCGGCCTCAAGCTGTGTATGTGGGAGCCTAATAAATTCTTCTTGATTAAGATATTACTAATGTGGTATGCTGCCGATAAATGCTTTAGCACTTTCAAAAAAAAAAAAAAAAAGGACAAAAAACCAAACAAACAACCCAACTCTGATTTGTAGCATTTGCATGTTTTTTGGGTATAAATATCCTACCAGGGTTGATTTCAAGTTAACAAAGTGATGTTAGGAAGTGATATTTGAGTGTTTATTAGTTTTGCTTTTAGTGTAATTTTTAAACTGTAAGTTCATAAAATTTGTTTTAATAATCACTGTGTTTAACATTGGGCTTGCAAAATCCTGAAAGCCGAACCATCAGCTCTTGAGTCAGCATTCAGCTTCTTGACCCCACTGGCACTGATAATCCCTTTTTTCAAATTGTGTGAATTGCGTTATTCCTGATAATGTTGTCTCCAAGGGACAGCGCTGCCTCGGCTAGTATTTTAAACCTCAGTGTTGGAGAGAGCCTGTTTGAAGGTTGTTCAGACATACATAACGTTTGATATTTGGAGTCCCTTAGTGACATTCTGGCTATAATAATTGGTGACATAAGTCATTCAATTTATGATTATGATTTGAAATAGAGCTTTCAATTTTGGACAAGTTTGTTAGAAAACTTCATCTTTTTGTTAGGTTGAAATTCATCTCCTTATATAGCACGGATCATTTGATTCTGTATACCATTCTCACTCTACATCATAAAAAACAAGTTGAGTACCTCTGTACTATGATAACTCTTCAAGTATTTAAAATGACCTATATTTCCTATTGATGATTTTATTTTTAGAATAAGGTTCCAGCTCATCTATTTCTTTCTTAAATTTGTGCACTTGATTCTCGATCAACCTCCAGATGTGGCCTGACAGGCATATGCAAGAATGAGAGAGAGGAAAACTTCCCTAGTTCTAGAAACTGTACTGCTAACTAACGCAGACTAAAATTATAATAACTTCCTTGCTGGTCTCATAATTCTATTGACTGACACTGAATTTAGCACTGATGAAGATCCTCAAGTATTTTTTACATGTGTTGTTAAGTCCTGTCTTCCTCACTCTTTATCGTATAGGTCTTTTTTTTCCCTTGGGTGGGGTGTGTAGCGGGGGGGCAAATTCAAGACTACATATATATATTTGTACTAAATATTAATCTCTGTTTATAAATCCAGCATTGTCGGGATTTGTTGGAATAATTATTCTTTCAATAAATTTCCAACTTCCTTTTCCTTCATGTGACTTGGAAATTTGATGAAAACGGACTGATGGTGTTTTCTTGTGATTCTGTAATAAAATGCACGGAGCACCTTGGCTTTCTGGTATTTTTCTCTTTTAGTTGCTAATAATCTATTTATGAGCACCTTTGGAATTGTCTTTTTTACAGTGATCCATTTGCTTGTCTTCTATGCATTGCAGTGCTTTCCACTGTGTTCCTCAGAGCATCATTGCTTTTTCTTTTCTCTTTTTCCTTTTGTTTTGAGACAGAGTCTCACTCTGTCACCCAGGCCAAGCTGGAGTGCAGTGATGCAGTCTTGGCTCACTGCAACCTCCTCCTCCTGGGTTCAAGTGATTCTCCTGCTTCAGCCTCCTGAGTAGCTGAGATTATAAGTGCATACGACCACGCCTGGCTAATTTTTGTATTTTTAGTAGAGACAGGGTTTCGCCATGTTGGCCAGTCTGGTCTTGAACACCTGACCTCAGGTGATCCCCCTGCCTCGGCCTCCCAGAGTGCTGGGATTACAGACGTGAGCCACCATGCCTGGTCCGATTTCTTTTTTATTGTTAACAAATGTTGTGAGAAAGAAGGTTTTCAAGATCAAATAAATTAGAGGTACACTAAATTAAACACATATCAGCGGATTTATTTACTGTAGACTTTGTGCATTGTGAATCTCCAAGTTGGAGAATGTAATATAGCATGGTTTCTAAGCTTTTTTGGTCATAGAACACTGATTTTTCCCATTTAGATAAAATAATATGATTAAGGGTAAGCTGTTCTGTGGGTTGATAGATGTTTTTCACCAAGGATATTTGGAGGGAAGTAGTTTGGAGGTTCGCAGAACTTTAGCTGAGATAGTCTAAGATTAATAAAGAAAGTGTCTCTCAACTTGCAGAAGTAGGGCTTGATGAGTTTCTAGAAAGAAGGAAGAATCGAAGAGAAGGGGAACAAACGTTAGTATAAATGAAGCTACTCTGGATAGGACTAGTCTAAAGCCAGAAGGCAAACTCAGATGTCAGACAAGTAACACACTTTTGTGAAGTTTGTTAGACCAGGCTATCTTGCCAGCAGATTGGATTGTAAGACCTACCTAAAAGCATTCAAGTAATTAAAAAAAAAACTTTGCCAGCTGATAGGGGCTCACGCCTGTAATCCTAGCACTTTGGGATGCCAAGGCAGGAGGATCGCTTATGCCCAGGAGTTTGAGTCAAGCCTGGGTAACATAGTGAGACCGTATCTCTAAAAAAAAGAAAAAAAATTAGCCTGGCATGGTGGTACATGCCTGTAGTCCCAGCTACTTGGTGGGCGGAGGCAGGAGGATTGCTTGAGCCCAGAAGGTTAAGGTTGTATTAGCCATGGTCATATTGCTGCACTCCAGCCTGTACAACAGAGTGAGACCCTTTTTATTTAGTGAGGTCTAAAGCCAGAACTTTTGCTTTTTGTTCAGTGACCCAACTCAGCTTTGGTAGCTATCTAACTCAAATACACAGAGACATTTTCGGTTTTGGAGAAAAAAAGAAGTAACTTATATTTTATATACATTTCTCCTTTTCCAACTCAATTATCCTTTCTACTTAATGCTGCTTAGTTTTTGTGTGTGACACATTTCAGAGTATACAGCTTGTTCTTATGTTTATTAAGAATAGTATCGTATTTTTCTTTCCTTAAAAATATGATGTTTATCCTTTTTCTCTTCAGTGCTCCACCAAGCATACAGCAATAGTAATAAAGTTTAGATAGTAAGTAGTCATAATTAGGTACAATAAACATTTTAGTTTCATCAAAGCCTTTTATGTGTAGTCTGAATCAACCTTAATAATACATAGCTTAAGTGAGCGTTCTCAAGACTTCATATCTAGAACACAGCAAACTTAAAAAAAGTTTTTTCTTACAAAGGTAGTATACTCATTGTAAAACCATGCTATATTTCTGTATGATACTCATGTGAATTTACCAGAATTGAACTTTCAAAAAAAATACATTTAGATTATTTTGGTATCTTTATAAATAATGTTGCAGTGAATAATATGATATCTATATCTGTGTGCATTGCTGATAATTACATATAGGTGGAATTACTGGTTCTAATTTTATGAAGCCATAATGTGAACGGTGAAATGCCATATTAGCCAGGAAATGAAAGTGCTGATCTCCAGGTATCCTCCACCAGCATTGTGGTGAACTCAGAAAGGTGGGGTGATATAAGCATAGTATAAATGATTAGCAAATGATATTGAAGAATATCTTTCACAGTTCTTGATTCTGTAAATAGTTAAATGACACATTCTCAGAATTCCTTCTAAAATCTGTTTATTTTCACTGTACCACAAATCAGTGATGTTTTGATGGGTTCAGCTTTGTCTTTTTCATTGTTTTTTTCTCATTTATATGCAACACTTTTAGTTCTTTTCCACTTCTGCTACTGGCTCAATTGTTGTGCCATCAAGGGGAAAACATTGTAGTTATCTAAGTTCAAAAGAGTGTTTTCATTAATAGTAATCACTCTTGAAGTTTTGTCCTGAAGGCTTTGCAGGAACTTTGGTTTCTGTTATTCTTACTCTTTGGGGAGCTGGATTTAAAACCTAGCCAGAAATCCATCAACATTTTACTATATTTTTTAGAGTAGCTGAAGAATTGCTTAGGATGAACTTCAGTGTTCACACACACACAAAAAGGTTTCGGTGAGAGATGAGTTCATAAACTAGCTTTAAAAACAAACTTGAAGCAAAAATATAATTTAACTGTGCAGATCATCATTTTTCCCATTAGGTTGGTTTTCTGTTGCCCGAAGCATGCCATAGTGACCTACCCCCTTAGGCTCAGCTAGGAGAATTTATGATTATATTAACAATCGCACATTCGATGCTGACTTAGAAAGGGCACTTACCGTTCTTGCAGGGAAAGTGTTTTTAAGGAAGAAAGTTTAGTAGCATAACTAAAAAAGTGCTTATATTGCTCTAAAATAAAGCCATAGTCTTAAAACCCTCTTGTAGTTATGTTTGCTTTAGCATTACTCTTTATTAACTAGATGGGTATAATCTTTTAGACCAGTTATTTTTTCCAAAGTGATTAGATTAATAACCATGGAATAAACATTTAAGAACTTGGAAGTGGCTTTTTCTGTTTTGAATGCTATTGATCTTCCTGCATATAAAATAGGGTTTTGAGAAGATTATTAGTAGTTAACAGCATTGTTACCCCTTTAGGTCACAACCAGCTCATATCCAGGTGCCTTCTAGAAGGGACTATCTGGTCACCTAAACCTTCCTAAGGTGGTTTGAGTGGAGGAGTGCTAGTAGAAATTAAAATTTCTACTGTTTTAGGAGCCTAAAATGTCAAAATAACTGTTCTTTCCATCCATCCTACTTTAAAAAATACCTTATTTATTTGGAATCTAGTTTTTTTTTTTTTTGCCATTTTTTAAGGAAAATAACAGAATTGCAAAAATGTAGGAGCTGATGTGGAAATTTGTTCAAGAAATCAGTTTTTGGAGAATGACTTTAAGTCAATTTATAACAACCTCTGTACGGTATGGTTCCTTGACTGCATTCTGGATAATCAAGGAAAAGTTAAGCAATTCCCTGATCAGCTTTAGTTTGATTGTAATTTTATTCTTAGAAAACTGGTGAATGGTAACTAGTATATAAATTGCTTGTAGTCAACTATACTAATTTAGAAGAGCCTTTTGCATACTGTTTTATAAAATTGTTTTCTTGTACTCTTCCAATTAGTTAATTATTTTTCCTATTTAATAGTCAAGTCTAACATTTTTGGATGTGCTTTGTCTATCTACATATTTATATCTATTACATCTATAGCTATATGTGTATGTCTTGTTGAACCATTTGAATGTCAGTTGTAGATATTATGCCACTTTACCATTAAGTATTTCAGCATGAATTTTCTAAAGATATAACCACAAGACTATAATCATAACTAAGAAAATAATTTCCTGTCATCTAATATTCAGCACATATTTAGGTTTCCACCATTGTCTCATGAATGTCTTCATAGCTAACTTTTCTCCCCCACACCAAGATCTATTCAAGGTTTAGGCATTGTGTTTGTTCGAATGTTGTATGTTCTCAATTATTTGTTTATGCATAGCGTTATTTCACTTCTCCGATATTTCTTATGTTTCCTGTAAACTTGATAAAATTCAGGTTAAACATTTTTGGTGAGGATATTTTATAGATGATGCTGTCTCATCTTTTGCTGCTTTAATATCTGAATAGAATTCCAGTGAATGGGTGTGCAATTTTTAAAATACTCTCAATTGATGGATATTTGAACTGTTTCTTGTCTCTAAACTTCTTTTGAACATACAGTAATGCACGTTGGTGATCAAGAGAAAGGAAGCCTCGACACTTAATCATGTCATTTTCACTGTTCAGTCCTGTGAAGTGTTTAATGTTTTAAATTTCTTTTGTTGTTTCTATAGCAGACCCAGATAGACCAGTGCAGGCAGGTACAGGCCAAACTTATGGAAAAGCTCTAGGAATTCTAGTTTCCTCACAAGACCATGTAAACTCTTTGCTAGGTCTTAGACCCTGCCTCATATTTCAGTATCCTGAGGATCTTAGATTAGGAATTGTTTATTGGAACGGACTGTTCATGTTGGTACCCCAAATGTAGAATTTTCAGAACTGGTTTTGTCTGCAGAAAACAAATGTAAGATAAGAAAGTAAAGCTCCAAGGTGCTGGAGAAAGAGGAAATGTAGATACATAGTAAAATAAAGAGCAAATGTTCACACGATTGTTGTGGATATGGCTCATTAACAAAAAATAATGAACACAGTTGATAAAAGCTTTTCAACACAGGTGTATGTGCCTGTGTGCACATTTATCTTTTATATTAGTTTATTTACTTTTATAAACATTTTACTTTTCAAAAACAGTTTATACCTCTCACAGTTTACTTCTGAGAGAGGTATATTTTTTTATTTTAATTGATTGTTGATTGATTGAGACAGGGTCTCGCTCTGTCACCCAAGCTGAAGTGCAGTGGCACAATCATGGCTCACTATTGCCTCAAAATCCTGGACTCGAGCGATTCTCAGCTCAGCCTCTTGAGCAGCTGAGACTAAAGTGTGCGCCACCAGACCTGGCTAATCTTTTAATTTTTTGTAGAGATGGAGTCTTGTTATTTTGCCCAGGATGGTTGCGGCTTCCCAAAGCAATGGGATTACTGGTATGAGTCACTTCACCCAGCCAGATAGGTATATTTTTAAAAAATCCTAAAATTCCCTTTTTACTGGCTGAACATGAAATCTGTTGCTTGGTCCTTGACTATGAATATTTTACAGTAAGCCACATAATTAATGCAGAAATTGAAATAGAATTGTGAGCTAGTTATAACAAATTGGAGGATTAATTTTCTTTTTGATGTGATCTGGGTGTCTGTGTCTCCCCCGCCCCCTGCCCAAAACTCATATGTTAAAAATGAATCTCCAGTGTGATAGAATTGAGAGGTAGGTCTTTTGAGAGGTGACTAGTTCATGAGGATGGAGGCCAGATAAATTGGATTAGTGCCCATATAAAAAGGTCCCTAGGAAGTTAACCTACCCCTTCTACCATGTGTGAACACAGCTAGAAGGTGCCATTCATGAGGAAGTGGGCCCTCACCAGACACTGAATCTGCTGGCCCCTGGACTTTCAACTTCCCAGCCTCCAGAACTGTGAGAAATAAATGTTACTTTTATAAGCTACCTAGCTTATGGTATTTTTGTTAGAACAGCCTAGAGGACTAAGAAGCTTTTCTTAAAAAGAATCATTTGTCAAGAGACAGTCCTTTAAGGAAAGTGAACATTATGCCAAGTCACCAAATTCTTTATAAACAGAATTGAAAGTAGAAGGTGTTCCATGGGGACAATGTTTGTGTTTTAACTACCTCATTAACAGAAGGCAATTTCCTGCAATTAGCCAGACTTAAGTGTATTGTACTATAAATTTTCACAAGAATACATTTCATATATATTTGATAGTATATTTAGTTTTTCAGAATACTCAAGGAGCTGGCCTATGGACCTTCAGCTCTGCAAATATAACTTTCATAGGAAAAACATATAAAACATTTCCCAAAGAATTATAGGACTAAATTCAATAAAAATTAGTAGTTTAAGACATCCAGGCTTTTTCTTTGATGAAATTGCCAAATATTTCTTTTTGTAAGATACCATTTCAACTATAAGAAATATGAATGCCAAAGGATATAATCACTGAACATTTATAAAACTACATAGCTGCGTGCTCTCTGACAAGTAGACTATGTTGGATTTGAAATTATATAGATCAAGTTCTGTTTCTGTGCTTCAGAGAGTGACCTGAATAGATACACTGATTCAGCTCAAGCTCATTAAAATAATAGCACATTTTGTTTGCAGTTCTAGAAATGGGGAATTATATTAACATGCAAGTCATGGTGTAGCATAATAATAAAATTTATTAATTGGGCCAGAAAGCTCAAATATTGGACTGTAGAATCAGAAACAAATACATAAAAATGCTATATAATCTAAGTTCTCTGGAAGATTCCCAGGGTATTATTAAGTGAAATGTTTCTGTGATTTATGTCTTGGTATTTTCAACAAAGACTCTTGTTGTTTGAAGTGTATGAAAATACAGGTTTTTCTGGGGACATTGTTCTGATATTTACATATAGGACAAATCTAATTTAGTTGCTAGATACTTTTAGAAGAGAAAATTTAAATAAATCTGTTTCAAAACTGAAGAATTCAGTTAAGATTTTTTCTCCCCCACTCTCCAGCTCTCACCCTAGCCCCACTCTTGCTTTCTGTCTTTCAACCAGACTAATTACTTGAAGTAACTGCTTGCAATCTGTGGCTTTTAACAAAAGCTCTAAATTAGTATGAATATATGGATAATAATGGACTTTATACACGAGTTTCTCTCTGTTTGGTTAAATACATGGTCATTGAAGAAACAGAGTTCCTAAATTCTGTTGAAGTATTTAACCATCCCTTTCAGAAGCATGGAGAGAGGGATACCAAGGAGAAGGCTAAGGGGGAATAATTAATGCTATATTAATAACAATATTTTTCCTGGAACAAAATAAGTAGTAGTTCTATTACGTGATGCGCAATTTGAATCATGCATGCAGTATTTTGTTTTGATTTGAAGGAAATGGTTACAAACTAGAGCGGTTCTAGAGGGGAGCAATGAAGATGAAAGCATCTAATATTTATCTGTAGGAATGACAGTGGAAGAGAATGGAAACATTTAGCTTGCAAAGGGCAAGAGCTAGAAGTGACTGGTGGTAGTGATGTTAAGGAAAGCATGGTGGTTGTCTTCCAATGTGTGGTGGGCTATTTCTACTACAGGGCAGAACTTGGGTCCCAGGGTGGAAATGAACAGGGAGCACATTTCTGTTGAAAATAAGAGAAATTTTCCCCCTCTAACAAAGTTGTTTAAAAATGGCTTTCTTTTCATGTGGTGGGCTCACCATCATTGAGAGAATTAAGAATTACAGTACAGAGCAATTCCTGCCTAGACCACACTGACTAACTTCTATCCTGAAACTACTCTGTGACTGACACCAGCCCCTAAAACCCTGAACGTTTCCTTCCCTAACCTCTTCTATCCTTTTGGAGATCCTGCTAAGACTTCTTCAAGGTGATGCTCTCTTCTGCTCAGTAAGTTGAATAAAACACAGTTTTGTAAGTTTTCCCCCAAAAGAATTATACTATAAATAGTTCTTAAGCACCTACTATGTCAAGCACTGTGTAGCTGTATAAAAAATAGGACAGTCTTTATCCTTGAGGGTTTATCATCCAGTAAGAACATGTAATGATAAATGTTATCAGTTCTATGACAGCAGTATAGATGGAGGAGAGTGAGCAGGGAAGACTTTATAGAAAAGGCAGTCTTTGAGTTGAACACTGAATAATGGGTAGGTATTTGCCCAGTGGATTGAGAAGCAGGGGTGGTGGAGGGATGTTGAGAGGAAGAAAAATACTCACATGACTTTCTCTGAAAATGCTGTAGAAGTCCTCTTGCCATTTTGGCATCAGGATGGTGGCTAGACAACCCCTAGGGACTATGATAATTCAACAACCCTACCAAGCGATTGTCTTCTAAAAAAACTTTACAGAGAGAAACCTAATGCACTCCAGTTTTGAGTTTGCCTGGGGCTGAATAGGAATGGTCATTTCTATGAAGATTTCTTGTAGAAAGAGTGAAGGAGACAGGATCATTACAACTCTTTGAGAGAATGCTTGTTGGCATTAAAGAGCAGTTGTTTCCAAGTGAAGACAGAAGCCCTCAGCCATCCTCATTTCTTTTCCCTCAGGCACCTTTGTATATTCTATAGTTGACTACATTCACTGTTCTCTATTCTGTGTGGCAAGTGGGTCACACACCTCTGTCTCACTTTATGTTGGGACACACTCATCTTTTCATTAGGACATGGTTGATCATCTTAGACTAAACCCCTTGAAACCTCTGGGGAAACGTAGCTAGAGATGAGCTTTTTGTGACAAATAGCTGTCAGTTCAAAGCCTATTTAGTGTTAGGGTTGAAGGAAACTATAATGGCTCGTGAGAAGAGGCTCACAGGGGGTCCTTTTTCAGGGCAAAAGGACAGATGGTTTTCTCTGCTTGAGATCATACACAATACACAATAGACCCAGTACTTGCTTTCCAGCCATGCTACATGCACGCCTTCTTCATGAAGGAACATGCACTTTTTGTGGACCCGGCGGGGGGACATTTACTCATTGCTACTGTTCTTTTCAGCTGTTTTGTTGGTAGGCTCAGAGTGCCCTTTTGTAGAGTGACAAAAAGGGGTTTTAACAAAATATTGGCTTCATAAAGAGGGCCATTGTGTATAAATGTACCTTCTGTGTAAAAACTAATTTCGTATTTTAAATACAATGAAAGGGAAGTTCAGTAACCAAAAACTCTGGGTCTCAATTATTTGTGGTAATGTAAGATCAATGGTTTCACTGTACCAACACATATTGAAAATTTTCATGGAGAAAGTTAATTATCCGTGTGTTATATAAGAAGATTCACAGTATAATGTTCCTAGACAATTTGTATTACAGACATATGTTTTGTATTAGGCTATTAAATATCTATTGTGCCAGTTTAACTTGCTGAATTTTGTAATTTTCTAATTATGTATAAAATATTATTTTCCAATTAATATTTTCAGGGCTCTTAAATACTTAGTTTAATTTTAAAAAGAAAAAAACTTTGCATATTTCTCTGAATTCTTAAATTATTTGTTTTAACAAAAATTAATTGGCAAGACAATTTTTACCATTTTAAAATGTCTACCTCTTTTCTTTAGGATATTTTGGCATATGTTCCATCAACAATGTTAACATGAAATATTAGATCAAAGAATCTTTATTAGGATTCATTATATGGAAATACAATCTTTCCATAGTTAACTAATCTGAGGAAATAATTTCTCTCTCTGTAAACCAGTCTAAAGCTAAAAAGAATAGCTGTTGATTTATTAGAATCTTATAAAATGATATATTTTTCTTTTCATCTGTTTTTGTGGTGTCCAACCCTGGTGGCTTAGAAATTTGAGATGAAAGTAATTTGCACACAGAAAATTAGGGTATGTTTAATTAGAGAATTAGAAGAGTAGACTCTGAACTTTTGATTATCAATTTTTTAAATCAAAAGGTAAATAGAATATTTGATTGAAAGGAAAATAAAGGAAACTTTGAAAAATTCAGAATGGTGCAATATATATACAAAGGAATATGACACCATCTAAGATTGATTGTCAAGTGAGTGATACCAACTCTGTGTGCTGTGAATTCTGAGGAAAGACGATTAGTAGTTCGTTTTTTTGCCACCTGTACCCATTACATGAGGGAATTGAATTAAAGGATTTCCAACATATATTCCTGCTTTAAAATTTGGCTATGAAAGGGTAGTAACAACTTGGTGTATTTAAAAGATCCCTTAATTTTGTTTTCACTTTTTTTTACAGTTTATGAGTGATCACATTACTTGTCTTATTTGATTCCAGGCAATAACTTGGACAGCAGATTTGACAAGCATTACTATCACAATTTGTCTATAAGAAAACTGAGACCCAGGGGTAATGCTGTTTGCCCATGGTGGAGGTGTTAGTGTCTTATTTTTCTAATTATAAGGATGGGTTTTCTGGCGATGCACAAAGTGATTATTAGCCTTAAAATAGGATTACTGTTGAACTGAGAAAGGTAGTCTTTAGTACTTTTGATGATATTGGAAACCATTAGGTCAGATGTAATTGCTGATGTATTACATCAATAGATATAATATCTATTCAGAAGCAATAATCATATGAGAACATATTGTTTTGACAAGTTGGCATTTCATAGTTTTCTAATAGCAAGAAATATAAAGGTTATATTACTTTTCTGCATGTTAATGATTATTCAACAGCATAATTTACTGATATAGTTCAGTGCCAATTTGCTTCTTCCATAGGACTGTATAAGACTCTGCATGGCACTTAGCAATTTGAGTTAAATTAACATGTTCAATTATTAGCATCTAGTTTAATAAACAATTGGGGATATATTTTTTACACAATTAATTTTTAATTTAAAAATCTCATTACCTTTTATTGGAAGATTTCTACTTCGTAATGAGGACAATTGCTGTAATCTTTGTTTTTGTAATCAGTTGAGAATCTGGTAAGAAGGAAGTATCTCAGTGAGCTTATGGCTATAGGGGATTACGAAGAAAGGAACACTATGTGTGGCATCTGACCTCTTTCATCCTCTTTGTCATGGATTTAATCCATATATCCTCCTTTGCCTTTCCCATTCTCCCTTTCCCAGTTGATTTTTCACAGGGCATATATTGGGACATTTCTCAAATGCAAATCTTACGTCATGTTTAAATACCTCCATTCCTTCACCATTGCTTTTTGGATGGAGCCCAAATTGACCCCAGCCTTCCTTTCTATCCCACTTGACACCATACTTAATATCCAGCCATGGAAGCCTTCACTCCCTCAGACCTGCTCTATTCCTGCTATGTGACTTTGTCTTCCCTGCCTGGAATGTTCAGCACTCTTGTACTCTGCCTGGTAAATGCCTACCCATACTTCATGACATGCTCAAATGTCAGTTCAGATGATAAGGCTCCCTGTAAATCTTCCAAGCATGGTTGGAAGCTCTATTAGGCCTTGATCCATTGTTGTTTGTAGTAATACGACTTTGCATCTCAATTATTTATTTCTGGGCCTAACTCCCATAGTGCCTTGTCCATAGTACATATTTAACTTCCATTTGATGGAAAACTCTGCTTTCAAAGAACTTTGTTGGGAAACTAATACAAACACCAATGAACACATACTGCAAAGGAGATTATTTGACTAATCTTAGCTAATGCTCTCATAATTCCCTCTGTTTTATACCCATTACATGAGGGAATTGGATTAAATGATTTCCAACATGTATTCCTGCTTTAAAATTTGGCTATGACATATGCACACGCACACACACATTCACACACACTATAAAATATAATGGACTTATTTTTGTCTGCCATACATTGAGCTAGATGAGAAAGATACTTAGATATGGGCATTAATGTTCCATTGGGACTCAGTAAAAAGACTTTTATGGTAAAATCTGAATGTATTGTTTTAAAAATCAAAACTCGATCAAATGAATACCCTTTAAAGCCTCCCCCCTCACCAAAAAAAAAAATTTGGCTATGAAACGGCAGTAACAACTTGGCGTATTTAAATAATGGCATGTAGCAAGTAGTGGTTCATTACACAATGTGGCATCCATCAATGGACAATTTCATCCTCCTCTATGATTTGGTTGTGATATAACTGAGAAAAGATACAACCTTGATTTTTATTTTATTTATTTTTGAGACAGGGTCTCACTCTGTTGCCCAAACTAGAGTGCAGTGATGATCACGGCTTACTGCAGCCTGGACCTCTCAGGGTCTGGTGACTCTCCCACCTCAGCCTCCTAAGTAGCAGGGACTAGAGGCACATACCACTATGGCTGGCTAATTTTTGTATTTTTTTGTAGAGATGGAGTTTCACCATGTTGCCCAGGATGGTCTCAAACTCCTGGACTCAAGCAATCCACCTGCCTCAGCCTCCAAAAGCACTAGGATTACAGGCATGAGCCACCGTGCTCACCCTTGATTTTTAACTTTAAAAAAATTTACAAAAATACACTGCCTACCAAGTTGAATGAGAATTTGTTGAAAATACCACTTGGAATGAAAACATGGTTAGAATTTTGAGAGAAATTTTTCCTGCAAATTCTTTGAAAAGGTCTAGTGTGGCCACTATAAAATTATACACTTTTTCCTCAGGTTCTTAACCCCCATCTTAAAATTTGAAGTAAGAAGGAAGTTGTTGGTATGAAAAATCACTGTGGTGTTCAGGGTTGAAGTTTTTGATGTAAAGGACTCTCTGGAAAGATGCTGGTCAAATTTCTCTTCTGCATAGTTCATAGCATGTGACTGACACTCAATAATATTTAATATAATGAATTACAGAGGCTTTGAAAATGTAGGCCTCCAAAGAGCAAATCCAAGATGGTAGATGGGATTTTCACATTACTGTGAAGACAGGGTGGATGTTGACATAGTTGGTCTTCTGGGAGTGCTTTATCACTTAAGTGAAAGAACCATGCTCACCTAATTTATTTTAGCAAGGCAAAGGCTATTTATTCTCTTTATTAGCTGCTTATTTAAGGTCAAAGAGAAAAGAAGGCCAAAGGAAGTATGTAATACAGTTTTCAGCTAGGTGAAGTAGAATTCAGTACACTATAAAATTGGGCATTTTCTTTTCCAACTTCCTTTAACTAAGAATCTTATTTTGTTGTCCTTCATTAAATTTACATTTTAGCTTTGCTTTTCTATGTTAGTAGGAAATTTGCACCTAAGTGTTTTTGTGTAACAGTAATAATAAAAAAGAAAAACAGCATTATATTCAAAACTGATGCAAAAAGAATCTTGATAATTTTCCATTGAGGCAGCAGTCGTGTAGCCATGGAAGGGGCTCTGGCTTTGGAACCAGATAGACATTCTAATTCTGGCTCAGCTATTTACCAACTGACTGGGCTTGGCAAGTGAATAAAACCCTTCCAGTCTCAGTTTCCTCATTCATAAAATTGAAATATTAATATCTGTCAGGAATTAGAAATAATGTATAGTAGGCATCTAGTACAATGCTGGCCCATAGGAGGGTTTTGAATAAATGAATTATAGTAAGTATGCTGGCAAAGTATTAGATAGTTAAGATCTTTATATTCTAATTTTTATTAAAATAATTATATGCCATAGGTTGTCCAGGTACCTAACCCAGGACCTAGAGTCTCAAAAAATATTTACTGAGTAAATAAATGGGTTTAATTTTGTGCAAAAAGGGCTTGGTTCCATATACCGTTAGTGTCACATGGTAAAATATGAGATCGCAGTAATTGAGGAACTCGAGTGGGGAAGTAACCAAGTGTGCTAAAATCCTTGAGATGTCATGAAGCATTGCTAGACTGTATTCTCCAGAGAAGCCTCTAGGAGAGGGACCTGCCCTTTAAGACTTTGCATCTTTATAGGGATGGGTGGAGGGATGGTAACGGTGAGGTAACCGTGACTGATGGAGCCGCAGGAATCCTCCTCGTTGAGGAAGTGGTCTCCTTAGAAAGGGGGAGCCTTTGGTCTCACAAGCTAGGCATCTTGTTCTTTTGTTGAGTCAGCTCACACCGTTGGGGCTAGCTTTGCTGTGTCTCAAGGCATCTGGATTTGTTTCCTTTGAGCAGTGGGAGAAGTCTTCTTTAGAAATTACTCCTTATGGTTTATACATATTAGGTTATCATGATTGATATGTAATCTGTTTCATAAATGATAGTTTTAAATTTGTGCATGTCTTTGGCTCTATATATTTAATTTTAGAATATTTTGTTGTTTTTAAAAGGGTTATACAGGTTCATTGTACAGGAACAGAAAGGTAAGAGGTCCTACCCTACCCCTTAGCCAAACTCCTCATCTACCCAGAAGAAATCACAGTAACTGATAACTAGTGTATTTTTCTAGAGGTGTTCTATGCACGCAAGTAGCTATGTTCCATATGCTTTATAAACTTGGGCAATGATCATCATTTTCTCACCTCACAACAACAGTAATTTACAGCATTAAATGGATACAAGAATCATGAAAAAATAGACATAAATGCTTACCTAATTTTAACAGTCTCCTGAAAAGAAAGCAAGGCAAAGAAAAAAGGAAAATGCTCAGATTATTGGAAAATGTTCAGATTACTGCAGACATTCTTCAGTCACCCAAATCTCTTAATGCTTATGCCATTACCTGTGACAAAAGTAATTGTGCTTTGATAAAACAGCGTGCTCTTTATAATATATTGCAGATATTCACACCTCATTTTAAAATGTTCAAAGGTGAGTTTTCAGTCAGTAAAGTGATCTACTTGCAGTGAAGATTTTATGGTTAATTTAGCTTGACATTTAAAAGTTTTGGATTTCTCCCCAAAGTGTTTTTCCTACAATACACTTTTTTTTTTTTTTTTGGTAATAATGAAGAGATCTTGAGGGATGCATGTTGTAACTAAGAAAAGACAATATAGACTAGATCCAAACTTCAGATGAAGTCAGATTTGATTAAAGCTCTCTTAGGCTGTTTTATATAGGTCTTGACCTATGTATCTCTTATCTGAGATGCTTGAGACCTGAAGTATTGCAGATTTCAGATTTTTTTTAAAGTTAGAAATATTTGCATTATATACTTACAGTTGAGCATCCCTGATCTGGAAAATCCAAAATCTGAAATGCTCCAGAGTGTTTCTTTTGGACATCATGTTGGTGCTCAAAAAGTTTTGAATTTGGAGCTCTTCAGATTTCAGATTTTTGGATTAGGGATGATTCAATATGTACAATGTTATCCATGAAGGAGATATACAAACCTGTACTGACTAAAGAAAAAACCAAAGAGTTAAAATATCTTGTTTGATTATAGCACTAAAAACTTACAATGGAAATGCATTTAGTTTGATGGGAAACATTGAAGATTTTCTTTTGATTGGGTTATTTTCTGGTTTCTTTGTGTGTTTTTTTTCTTTTTAGGTACCTGAATCTTTATAAATACATTGAACAGGAAAGAACATTTAATGTTTTGAATTGAAAATGTTTTTTTTTGTTTATCATGATTTTAGAAAGCTTTTATTCAAATGACAGGTAAATATGGGATTTAACCTGATTTATTGGGCTTTCTAAATTTTGCCAGTTATGGGAATGAGAATTTGCAGTATTATTTGTCACTAGTAGTGCTACATGAATGGGAGTTTCTGAAACTATACTTATACCATTTTTCATAAACGCACAGAAAACTTAGTGGACTTTTCCTGTCTGGTTTTAAGAACTATATAGGTCAGCATTTGGGTTCATTAGCCTCTCTACCAGAGAAAGGGCGGTATGCACGGACAAGACTTCCTTGTAGTTTCTATTGCTTAAAAAAATGTACACCAGTAACATTTGTTACATTCTTTCTGTTTTCTTTGGTTGATTTTCTGAGTGCTTGTTCTCTTAATGGTGCCTGTTTTAAATTACCATTTAGCAGGCAGATTTAGGATGATCTCAGATTCAAGTGATGCAGTTTAATCTAATTAAGACATAAAGCAGAATAACTTGGAGTACAATGGTGAAGGCTCTCAGAGGAGTCCCAAAAAAGCTAACAGCACAAAAGTCATGGGTTCAGTTTATAACTGTAATTGCTACTTGGTTTTTGCTTGACGAAAACACAGAAAAAGATTCGTATCCATAATTGGTTTTTGCTTGAAGAAAACACAGAAGATTTGTATCCATGTTTTCATGTCACTTTTTCTATGGTTAAGAGTAATCTTTATCTTCTCTTTCTACAATGAATACTTTTCTTTTTTTTAATCATAGTAATGGATGTAAACATTACAAACTGAGGTCAGGCTGATTGGTCAGGAGGCAACCATTTATTTATGAAAGCCTGTCCTAGATTATCAGTACATCCTCCCCGGCCCCCCCCCATATCTTCATCAATTTAGTGCCAACAACATAAACAATCAACAAAGTATATTTTAGGGTCAATGGACCCTTTAAAAAACTCTGTTACACTGCTTAAGGCATGAGATTGATATTGGTGTTCTTTCTTCAAATCACTCCATTGTCATATGAAGATTTCTGAAGGTCATTCATCTTCACCTCATCATTTCGAGAGAATAATTGCAGCTTGTCCATTTCCTCAGCTGTTCATCCATAGCCTGCCAAGCAAATTATAAAAAGAATAGCTGACATTCATTATTCTGACTACCAAGCACTGTTTTACATCTTTTTCATGTATTATCTTAGGTAATTTTTACAACAACCTGTTATTCTAATTTAATAGACAGGATAAATGAGCCCTGAAGAAGTAAAAAAAAAAAAAAAAAGCTTTCATGTGTCATGTAACTTTTAAGTAGCAGAAGTTAGCTATGTCTTATATAAGTTCAAGCTTTTAACTCTTAATGGCTACACCTGTTACTCCTTAAGAGAAGACCCCGTTTTAAAAAACTTAAGCCCAGGAAATGTTTGGAAGTAGTATTAGTAGCAGGAATAAAAGTACCTGAGAGAAGGGAAGGGCTATGGAAAAGCATTAAGTTAATCTGAGAGAAATCCAGAGAAAGGGCTCTATACCCTGACATGACTTGGTTGTGGTTTCTATTGCTTAAAAGAATGTACACCGGTAACATTTGTTACATTCTGTTTTCTTTGGTTTATCTTCTGAATGCTTATCCTCTTAATGTTATCTGTTTTAAATAGCCATTTAACAGGCAGATAATGAGAGCAATCAAATTAACGATTTGAAAGTAACATTAGGAAGGTCTGGTGGTGTACAGCACAGGACCTCAACAGTGGCTGTTCTGGAGAAGAATCCTGACATCACTGGTATTCTCAAGTTTTATGGTATCTTGAATTCTTTATATAGTTCAAATGACATGAAAACGCAAACACTTCCTGCTCCTCTTTAACACACACACACACACAGACACACACACACACACGTGCGTAGTTATTACTGTAAGAAAACACATGCAAGGATAGGTATTTATTGCCTTAATTATAACATAAATGGAAAATAATAAGGAAAATATTACTGTTAATTGAAAAGAGATACTAAAGAGAAAGCATAGTTGATTTGTTTAAAGGAAGCAGTGCTGTTTAAATTGTCCTTTGGCCTTCAGTTGAGTATTTATTACCTATGTGATCATTAATTCAAAGCTGTAGCTCATGCTGAATACTGTGCAGTATTTCAGCTCCCGAATGTTAATAGATAGGTTAATAGAATAAGAGTTAAAACAGGTAGAGCTCATGGTTTGCCCTGAAAACTTGAGGATTTTCTAATTAAATACTGGATGAGCAGTGAACTTTACTTGGCTTACTAAATCATGAATTTTTCCATCTTAGTGACATGGCTAAAATTGGAAATGTCAGATACGCCTGAACAAGAGCATGATTCATGAACTTGGACCTGAACTTACTTTCCATTTTCTTTATATAAAAAAAGGCATTATAAATAGATTAACTAGAAATTATGCTAAAAGAAATTTGCCTTTCTTTTAGCAAGACTGTGCTTCTAAGTTGGAAAACATTTCCTTCCTTCAACAAGGGTGATGTTCATCCAAAATCACGGAAGCCAGACTCATTGGTGGGAATGAGTGGGACTGCTGAAGATACTTGTAAACCAGGGAGTGCCAGTGATATCACATGTTGCTGCATTTCATCTGAAATTACCTTGGGGGAGTTTGATCAGTGGGCCTGATCTGTAGTTGGGCATCTCCAATTAAAAATGGCTCAGATCGGCTGGGAGCAGTGGCTCACGCCTATAATGCTAGCACTTTGGGAGGCTGAGGCTGGCAGATCACCAGGTCAGAAGATCGAGACCATCCTGGTTAACACGGTGAAACCTGTCTCTACTAAAAATACAAAAATTAGCTTAGCTGGGTGTAGTGGCAAGCGCCTGTAGTCCCAGCTACTTGGGAGGCTGAGGCAGGAGAATCACTTGAACCCGGGAGGTGGAGGTTGCAGTGAGCCGAGATTGTACCACTGCACTCCAGCCTGGCAACAGAGCCAGACTCTGTCCAAAAAAAAACAACGCTCAGACTGAATCTGTCATTCCCCATTCTCCACCTAATCTGCTCTTCACCCAGGCTTTTCTCAGTGAATGATCCTCATTGTTCACACCAGACACCTGAGAACTATTCTTGACTTCTCTTGCACCTCCCCCCCATAATTTTTTATTTACCATGTCCTATTTTCTACCCGCATTTCTCAAGTTTGTCCACCTCTCTCCGTTCCTTCTGTTACTCCTTTGTTTATGGCCAACCAGTATTTTCCCTTGTGTGATGGTAGCAGCTACCAATGGGTTTCCCCTACTCCATTATTACTCTCCTCCAGTGTGTTCTCCACACCATACCCAGAGTGTTCCTTCTAAAGTGAAATCTGTGAAATTCACAATAAAACCCAACCATGCCAGTATGGCTAACAGGCTGAGGTTTCCATTATCCTGCCTAGCCTCATCTCTCACCCTTCCCTCTCCTGCTTCCACTATTTTCTGTTGTCTTCTTTTATCTTTTTTCAACTTTTTGGCCTTCACGCAAGGTGTTATTGGAGAGTCTTCACTCTCCTCAACCTTCATCTAAGCTTAAGCTTCTCTTTCTTTTTGAAGCTTAAGTTCTCTTGCTTATATGCTTTCACAGAAATTTGAATTTCATAGAATTTTGTTTGCTTTTAAAAATAATTTGTACTTAGAATCCTTTTTTGTTACTTCCTGTACAGTTTCTTCCATTCGGCTCTAAGTTACATGAATGAAGGGACTGTCTTGCCCACCGTTGTATGCCGAGAGCTTCTCATGGTTTCTCATGGTGCTTGGTTCATAGAGGACATTTAGCAAGCATTTATTTAATGAATGAATGATTGAGGTGTGCTGTTTTATATTTTCTTCTTGATAGAGCACAGCATCTTTTATGTCATTTTGCAGAATACCTTCTCAAGGCAGTAGGAGAGCAGAGTATTTAGTAAAAGTAAGTAGTAGAGAGCAGAGGGCCCAGCATTCAGTGACAGAAAGCAAGACAGCAATACAGTAAGAAATTCCCGAGGCAGAGAGGGCTTTGTTTTAAACAACGTTTAGTTCATCATTCTGTCCATCAGTTTCCAAGGGAAGAGAGCTGTAGTTTTCCACAGCAATTGATTGTAGAAACCAATAAACTTTATATTAGGAAAGTCTTTATAATATCTAACTTAAATTTCTCTGCTTTAATAGAAACTCATTTGTGGTTTTTCGTAGGTGAAATCGAGAGCCCAATGCACTTATATCATTACCAAGTTTTCCCCTGTTTCCCTCCACTATCCAATTGCTCCCCTTTCATATAACTCTTGTTTTCTAATATTTTAATTATTTTTATTACTAGTATTTGAAGCTTTTTGAGTATGGCATCCTTTGTCATTAACTGGGATAATAAAAATCAGGTAAGTACTGAATTCAATGAAAGGACTACTGCTCTTTAAAGGCTCGTTATTGTGTTTTTTTAAAATATATCTTCAGCAACTGTCCAACATGATATATTGTAAAAGACCTCATAATTTACAGTTAAGGTGTTCAAGTGATTCTCCTGCCTCAGCCTTCCAAGTAGTTGGGATTACAGGTGCGCACCACCACGCTGGCTAATTTTTGTATTTTTAGTAGAAACAGGGTTTCGCCATGTTGGTCAGGCTGGTCTCAAACTCCTGACCTCAGGTGATCTGCCTGCCTCGACCTCCCCAAAGTGCTGGGATTACAGGTGTGAGCCACTGTGTCCGGCCTGAAAGATTTTGATAGACAAATTACCAGAAACTTATTTTCTCTAATAAAATACTATTGTGCTTAACTTAAAACCACCTTGTATCATCTATAAGGATGTAAATGTGTGTAACTATTTCAGTGTTTTGTTCTATATTATGACTCTTTTGTTAAACTCTGAAGAAAGAAATACGCATTTTGCAAAGTGGTTGAAATTTTGCTTTGGAAATTAATAATTTTTACTGATGAACTGAGAGGAACGATTCTTTCCCACCTACAGTGGTTATAAACATATACTATGATGCTTACCCTAAACTTTTTTTTAAATAGGTAAACTTGGTTATGTCTAATGTAGGAGGCTTTCTTTTTTCTTTCTTTTTTTTTTTTTTTTTGAGTTGGAGTCTCACTCTCTTGCCCAGGCTAGAGTGCAATGGTGTGATCTCTGCTCACCATAACCTCCACCTCCTGGGTTCAAGTGATTCTCCTGCCTCAACCTCCCAGGTAGCTGGGACTACAGGTGCACACCGCCATGCCCGGCTAATTTTTGTATTTTTAGTATAGATGGGATTTTGCCATGTTGACCAGTCTGGTCTCAAACTCCTGACCCCCTGGAGATCCACCAGCTTTGGCCTCCCAAAGTGCTGGGATTTTACAGGTGTGAGCCACCGCAATGGCCTGCAGGAGGCTTTTAGAGCTTACATTATGTCATGCATTTAAAAATATAGTAGGTAAATAAATGTATGGGAGGATGGGGAAATGCTCTCAAATGAACAGGTTAGAAATCAAGATGATGCTGGCCCATGAAGGCATGTTCTCTTACCACTTATTCCTGCATTGATGAAAAGTGCCCTACTTTATGGGAACAAAAGGGAAACAACATGGGATAAGGATGTTTGAAATTATTATATATCAAAATATTACATGCCCATACTATTATTACCTTCGTAAGTCAATAATAATCTGCTGCAAGAGCACTGTGACAAATACTCGCAGAGATGCCCAAGGGAACCCACTTTGCCTGCTAAAGGGAAACAAAATTAATTTCTTTATATTTGTTTATTTTAGAGACAGAGTCTTGCTTTGTTGCCCATGCTGGAGTGCAGTGGCACGATCTTGGCTCATTGCAACCTCCACTCCCCCACCAACCCACCTGGGTTCAAGTGATTCTTGTGTCTCAGCCTCCCAAGTAGCTGGGTCTACAGGTGTGCTCCACCACACCTGGCTTATTTTTGTATTTTCAGTCAAGACAAGGTTTTGCCATGTTGACCAGGTTGGTTTTGAACTCTTGACCTCAAGTGATCCACCTGCCTTCCAAAGTGCTAGGATTACAGGCATTAGCGACTGTGCCTGGCCTAATCCCTTTATATTTAAAAGCTAATTTCAATTCAATACATAATTAGCATTTATAATATGTCTAGAGTTAAACTGTGTAATGTGAGGAATGCTATTTTTGAAATTAAGACTGAAGATAGGCCAGGCTCGGTGGCTCATGCCTGTAATCCCAGCACTTTGGTAGGCTGAAGTGGGTGGATCTTTTGAGATCAGGAGTTCAGCCTGGCCAACATGGTGAAACCCCGTCTCTACTAAAAATACAAAAATTAGCTGGGCATGGTGGTACGCATCTGTAGTCCCAGCTGCTCAGGAGACTGAGGCAGGAGAATTGCTTGAACCCAGGAGGCAGAGGTTGCAGTGAGCTGAGATCCACCACTGTGCTCCAGCCTCGGTGACACAGCAACTCATCTGAAAAAAACAAAAAACACAAAAAACAAACCAAAAAAAATCCCAAACTAACAGTATACTTTGAAGATAAGCCTTTGGGACTGGGGGATAAGATATATTAAAAGCAATGGTGGTTATTTGTATGAGTAGAGATGTTTATTTCCTGTTTAACTTCCAAAATCATTACTCCTTCCCCATTGTACCCAGTTCTTTTTTTTTAATTTGACCCACTGTTTTCCCTGTTACTTTTCTATGTAGCTCTCTCCAAATTAAGGATTCAGCTTATTATGAAGACATTTCTTCTCTTGCTTGCTGTTAACAAATACCTATTGAGTGAAAAGATATTTCAAAGAATTTGCAATATGATATCTAGCAAAGAAAACATTTTCAAAATATCGATGTGGAAAATGGAGGTAGCTTTGTATAAGGAACTTGGTTAAACTAACGACAGTTTTTCCACCTGTTTTACTTTGTACCTGGTACAGCTGTACGTTGACTCGTAAATGGGAATTCTAGCTCTCCAGTAAAAATTTGAGAAAGTGTTCACTCATCTCCTGTTAGTTGTAAACTAAATAACTATTTTCAAGACTCTTCCTGCAAAGCATGCAATGCATGGATGATCGGGCGACCTCTGGCCACATTGCTTGTGTCATTTCTTTTCTGTTTTCTGTTGTTTTGAAACTGGCATTGCTTTAATGGGATTAAATGGAGAAAGGTGCCAGAGATAGCTGTAAAAAATGAAAGTAGTAGCTATCTGCCTGCACGCACATCAGAGATTGTTTATGTGAATGTAAATACTTAGAAGTATAAAGATGAATGTATATTACACGTTTAAATTGATGCTTTTGGTAATTCTAACTATAATCTTTGGAGGTAGCCACAAGTCTTGGTAAGAATGCAGTGTTGTAGTTTCATGTGGCATTCCTGCAGCAGAACTAGGGTAATGTCTTATGTAATTGAAATTAATCAACCTTGCCTTTGGGCTTTATATATTAAATCAAAATAAAGATGTAGGAAAGGAAAATGCCATTAGTCACAGTGCCACAATTGTAGTTCCTGTCTACGGACTTATTCTCCCAGTCACCATGGCAATGAAACCCCATTGTTTTAGAGATTAAGAAGTACCAGCAATATATTTGGAAAAAACAGATGACAGTTTACAGCAACAGACACTTTAAATGAAAATGGATTCTTTTAAAGTTGAAAAGCCATTTCTTAAAGAAAAATGGGATTTAGTATCTAAAAACCTTGATTCTTTTCTTATTGTAAAAAGTAGTTTGGTTACTTTTTTCAACCTCTCTATTAAAACTACTTGCATGTGGGTGATCAGTAATCACAGAAATCTGTACAGGCCTCCTTTATGTAAGGCGCAGTACTAAGGGATAGTGACATTACATACAGGTGTAAGTCACAGTCCCTGCCCTCAGGGGCTTTTCACAGAGAAATAAAACATAAGGAGTGATATATTTAAAAGTGATTTGTAAACTTTGACATAATATGAAAATACAGTGGGTTAAAATTTATTAACAATAAATTAATAAGCGCCACCTAAAATGAAGATGAAAGTGTAAATGGAATTCAAAGTTATTAGACCCTGATTTTTTGCTGGAAAAAAGATGTCTTAAAAGGGGTAGTAATTGGGCTAAATTTTTAATGACTATATTTAAGAATTTGATAATTTGAGAATGAGAGGATCCTTTGGATATAGGAAATAGCAAGAACAAATGGTTGGAGTTGTATTTTAATTACATTAATCAGATAGTTTTTAGTGGGATTATAGCACAGTGGTTAAAAGCATAACTTTAGAGCCGTCTTACTTGTGTTTAAATCTTGGTGCTAACACTGCTATCATTATTACTGTTAGTTTTATGTTGAGGTGTTATACAGTATTTGGCGGAAAAGGTTATAGCTGCCATAATTACGTTATTTTATTATAAACTTAATAATGTAACAACGATGATGATTACTGATTTTTATATTGATCAATTTTATTACTAGTACTAGATGCCATTTGTGACATCTAGTGACATTATATAAAGTAGTATTGTTATAAATGTGACATTTATTTATACCATACAGCACAGCTGTTATTTCCCATATTCAGTTTAAAGTTACTTTATCAGTAATTTTTTACTTAACAGTATAATTTGGCCTTTTATAAAGGAACATTTTACATGGTAAAAAAAGAAAAAAGCGCGTAACCAAAGCTGTTTCAGATTCTCAATAGGATTTCACAATGGTAATGTTTTGCAAAACAAAGATATTGCCAGTGATTCCACCTACCTGCCTATCTTAGGCAGATTTTCCTAGTTTTACTTTCACCATATGTGTATTAATGTCTGTATAATTCTGTCACCTGTGTGAGTTCACATATCCACCACCACAGTCAAAATACTGAATGGTTCCAGCACCACTGGACGGGGGCAGTCCCTTGCATGCCCTTTTATAATCACACCTGCTCCCTCCACCTACCCCCACCTGATTACTGATTTTTTTTTTGAGCTTTAGTGTTGTTTCCCATTTTTTTTTATTGCATTTTAGGTTTTGGGGTACATGTGAAGAACATGCAAGATTGTTGCATAGGTACACACATGTCAGTGTGATTTGCTGCCTTCCTCCCCCATCACCTATATCTGGCATTTCTCCCCATGCTATCTCTCCCCCAACTCCCCACCCCCTGCTGTCCCTCCCCTATTTCCCCATGACAGACCCCAGTGTGTGATGCTCCCCCTCCCCTGTGTCCATGTGTTCTCATTGTTCAACACCCACCTATGAGTGAGAACATGTGTTGTTTGCTTTTCTGTTCTTGTGTCAGTTTGCTGAGAATGATGGTTTCCAGGTTCATCCATGTCTCTACAAAGGACATGAACTCATCGTTTTTGATGGCTGCATAATATTCCATGGTGTATATGTGCCACATTTTCCCTGTCCAGTCTATCATTGATGGGCATTTGGGTTGGTTCCAGGTCTTTGCTATTGTAAACAGTGCTGCAATGAACATTCGTGTGCATGTGTCCTTATAGTAGAATGATTTATAATCCTTTGGATATATACCCAGTAATGGGATTGCTGGGTCAAATGGAATTTCAATTTCTAGGTCCTTGAGGAATCGCCACACTGTCTTCCACAATGGTTGAACTAATTTACACTCCCACCAACAGTGTAAAAGTGTTCCTATTTCTCCACATCCTCTCCAGCATCTGTTGTCTCCAGATTTTTAAATGACCACCATTCTAACTGGCATGAAATGATAACTCAATGTAGTTTTGATTTGCATTTCTCTAATGACCGGTGATGATGAGCATTTTTTCATATATTTGTTGGCCTCATGTATGTCTTCTTTTGTAAAGTGTCTGTTCATATCCTTTGCCCACTTTTGAATGGACTTGTTTGTTTTTTTCTTGTAAATCTGTTTTAGTTCTTTATAGATTCTGGATATGAGCCCTTTGTCAGATGGGTAGACTGCAAAAATTTTTTCCCATTCTGTTGGTTGCCAATTCACTCTAATGACAGTTTCTTTTGCTGTGCAGAAGCTGTGGAGTTTGATTAGGTATCATTTGTCTGTTTTGGCTTTTGTTGCCAATGCTTTTGGTGTTTTGGTCATGAAGTCCTTGCCTACGCCTATGTCCTGAATGGTTTTGCCTAGATTTTCTTCTAAGATTTTTACAGTGTTAGGTCTTATGTTTAAGTCTTTAATCCATCTGGAGTTAATTTTAGTGTAAGGTGTCAGGAAGGGGTCCACCTTCTACTTTCTGCACATGGCTAGCCAGTTTTCCCAACACCATTTATTAAACAGGGAATCCTTTTCCCATTGCTTTTTTTGTCAGGTTTGTCAAAGATTGGATGGTTGCAGATGTGTTGTGTTGCCTCCAAGGCCTCTGTTCTGTTCCATTGGTCTATATCTCTGTTTTGGTACCAGTACCATGCTGTTTTGACTACTGTAGACTTGTAGTATAGTTTGAAGTCCGGTAGTGTGATGCCTCCCACTTTGTTCTTTTTGCTTAGAATTGACTTGGCTATGCGGGCTCTCTTTTGATTCCATATGAAGTTTAAGGTGGTTTTTTCCAGTTCTGTGAAGAAGGTCATTAGTAGCTTGATAGGGGATAGTGCTGAATCTGTAAATTACTTTGGGCAGTATAGCCATTTTCACAATATTGATTCTTCCTAACCATGAACATGGAATGTTTCTCCATCTGTTTGTGTCCTCTCTTATTTTGTTGAGCAGTGGTTTGTAGTTCTCCTTGAAGAGATCCTTTAAGTTCCTTGTTAGTTGTATTCCTAGGTATTTTATTCTCTTTGTAGCAATTGTGAATGGCAGTTCATTCTTGATTTGGCTGTCTTTAAGTCTGTTCTTGGTGTATAGGAATGCTTGTGATTTTTTCACATTGATTTTGTATCCTGAGACTTTGCTGAAGTTGCTTATCAGTTTCAGGAGATTTTGGGCTGAGACGATGGGGTCTTCTAGATATACAATCATGTCGTCTGCAAATAGAGACAATTTGACTTCCTCCTTTCCTATTTGAATACCCTTACTTTCTTTTTCTTGCCTGATTGCTCTGGCTAGAACTTCCAATACTATATTGAATAGGAGTGGTGAGAAAGGGCATCCTTGTCTAGTGCCAGATTTCAAAGGGAATGCTTCCAGTTTTTGCTCATTCAGTATGATATTGGCTGTTGGTTTGTCATAAATAGCTTTTATTATTTTGAGATACGTTCCATCAATACGTAGTTTATTGAGGGTTTTTAGCATAAAGGGCCATTGAATTTTGTCAAATGCCTTCTCTGCATCTATTGAGATAATCATGTGGTTTTTGTCTTTGGTTCTGTTTATGTGGTGAATTACATTTATAGACTTGCGTATGTTGAACCAGCCTTGCATCCCCGGGATGAAGCCTACTTGATCATAGTGGATAAGCTTTTTGATGTGCTGTTGCAATCGGTTTGCCAGTATTTTATTGAAGATTTTTGCATCTATGTTCATCATGGATATTGGCCTGAAGTTTTCTTTTCTTGCTGAGTCTCTGCCGGGTTTTGGTATCAGGATGATGTTGGTCTCATAAAATGATTTGGGAAGGATTCCCTCTTTTGGATTGTTTGGAATAGTTTCAGAAGGAATGGTACCAGCTCCTCTTTGTATGTCTGGTAGAATTTGGCTGTGAACCCATCTGGACCTGGGCTTTTTTGGTTGGTAGGCTCTTAATTGCTGCCTCAACTTTAGCCCTTGTTATTGGTCTATTCAGGGTTTTGACTACTTCCTGGTTTAGGCTTGGGAGGATGCATGTGTCCAGGAATTTATCCATTTCTTCCAGGTTTACTAGTTTATGTGCATAGAGTTGTTTGTAATAATCTCTGATGATGGTTTGTATTTCTGTGGAATCTGTGGTGATACCCCCTTTATGGTTTTTTATTGCATGTATTTGATTATTCTCTCTTTTTATTAATCTGGCTAGTGGTCTGTCTATTTTGTTGATCTTTTCAAAAAACCAGCTCCTGGATTTATTGTTTTTTGAAGGGTTTTTTGTGTCTCTTATCTCCTTCAGTTCTGCTCTGATCTTAGTTGTTTCTTGTCTTCTGCTAGCTTTTGAGTTTTTTTTGATCTTGCTCCTCTAGCTCTTTCAATTTTGATGATAGGGCATTGATTTTAGGTCTCTCCTTGCTTCTCATGTGGGCTTTTATTGCTATATGTTTTCCTCTAGAGACTGCTTTAAATGTTTCCCAGAGATTCTGGTATGTTGTGTCTTCGTTCTCGTTGGTTTTGAAGAACATCCTTATTTCTGCCTTCATTTAATTGTTTATCCATTCAACACTCAAGAGCCAGTTGTTCAGTTTCCATGAAGCTGTGTGGTTCTGAGTCAGTTTCTGAATTCTGAGTTCTAACTTGATTGCACTGTGGTCTGAGAGACTGTTACGATTTCCATTCTTTTGCATTTGCTGAAGAGTGATTTACTTTCAATTATGTGGTCAATTTTAGAGTAGGTGCAATGTGGTGCTGAGAAGAATGTATATTCTGTGGATTTGGGGTGGAGAGTTCTGTAAATGTCTATTAGGTTTGCTTGGTCCAGGTCTGAGTTCAAGTCCTGGATATCCTTGTTAATTTCTGTGTCGTTGATCTGTCTAATATTGACAATGGGGTGTTCAAGTCTCCCACTATTATTGTGTGGGAGTCCAAGTCTCTTTGTAAGTCATTAAGAACTTGCCTTATGTATCTGGGTGCTCCTGTATTGGGTGCATGTACATTTAGGATCGTTAGCTCTTCTTGTTGCATTGATCCTTTTATCATTATGTAATGTTCTTCTTTGTCTCTTTTGATCTTTGTTGGTTTAAAGTCTATTTTATCAGAGACTAGGATTGCAACTCCTACTCTTTTTTGCTCTCCATTTGCTTGGTAAATCTTCCTCCATCCCTTTATTTTGAGCCTCTGTGTATCCTTGCATGTGAGGTTAGTTTCCTGGATACAGCACACTGATGGGTTTTGGCTTTTTATCCAGTTTGCCAGTCTGTGTCTTTTGATTGGGGCATTTAGCTCATTTACATTTAGGGTTAATATTGTTATGTGTGAATTTGATCCTGCCATTTTGATGCTAGCTGGCTGTTTTGTCCGTTAGTTGATGCAGTTTCTTCATTGTGTGGATGCTCTTTACACTTTGGTATGTTTTTGGGGTGGCTGGTACTGGTTGTTCCTTTCTATGTTTAGTACCTCTTTCAGGAGCTCTTGTAGAGCAGGCCTGGTGGTGATGAAATCTCAGTACTTGCTTGTTCGCAAAGGATTTTATTTTTCCTTCACTTATGAAGCTTAGTTTGGCTGGATATGAAATTCTGGGTTGAAAGTTCTTTTCTTTAAGGATGTTGAATATTGGCCCCCACTCTCTTCTGGCTTGTAGGGTTTCTGCTGAGAGATCTTCTGTGAGTCTGATGGGCTTCCCTTTGTGGGTAACCTGACCTTTCTCTCTGGCTGCCCTTAGCATTTTCTCCTTCATTTTAACCCTGGTGAATCTGACGATTATGTGCCTTGGGGTTGCTCTTCTTGAGGAATATGTTTGTGGTGTTCTCTATATTTCCTGGACTTGAATATTGGCCTGCCTTGCTAGGTTAGGAAAGTTTTCCTGGATAATATCCTGAAGAGTATTTTCCAGCTTGGATTTGTTCTCTCCGTCACATTCAGGTACACCTATCAAATGTAGATTAGGTCTTTTCACATAGTCCCGTATTTCTTAGAAACTTTGTTCATTCCTTTTTACCCTTTTTTCTCCAATCTTGCCTTCTCATTTTATTTCACTGAGTTGATCTTTGACCTCTGATATCTTTTCTTCTGCTTGGTCAATTCAGCTGTTGAACCTTGTGTGTGCTTTGCGAAGTTCTCGTGTTGTGTTTTTCAGCTCCATCAATTCACTTATATTCCTCTCTAAGTTGTTTATTCTCGTTAGCATTTCATCAAATCTTTTTTGAAGTTCTTAGTTTCTTTGCATTGGGTCAGGACATGTTCTTTTAGCTCACAGAAGTTTCTTATTACCCACCTTCTGAAGCCTGATTCTGTCAATTGGTCAGACTCATTCTCCATCCAGCCTTGTTCCTTTGCTGGCGAGGAGTTGTAATCCCTTGGAGGAGGAGAAGTGTTCTGGTTTTGGGTGTTTTCATCCTTTTTTGCACTGGTTTCTTCCCGTCTTTGTGGATTTATCTACCTGTGGTCTTTGTAGTTGTTGACTTTCAGATTGGGTCTCTGAGTAGATGTCCGGTTTGTTGATGATGAAGTTATTTCTTTCTGTTTCTTAGTTTTCCTTCTAATAATCTGGCCCCTCTGCTGTAGGACTGCTGAGGTCCACTCCAGGCCCTGCTTGCCTGGGGATCACCTGCAGTGGCTGCAGAACAGTAAGGGTTGCTGCCAGTTTCTTCTTCTGCTGTCTTTGTCCCAGAAGGATACCCACCAGATATCAGTCTGAGCTCTCCTTTATGAGGTGACTCTTTGGGTATAAGTGGGTCAGGGAGCTGCTTGAGGAGACAGTCTGTCCTTTATAGGAGCTCAAGTACTGAGCTCTGAGCTCCATTGTTCATTCAGAGCTGCTGGGCAGGTATGTTTAAGTCTGTTGCGGCAGAACTCATAAACCTCCCCCCCTTTTTTTTTTTCCCAGGTGCTCTGTCCCAGGGAGTTAGGGCTTTATTTATGAGTTTCCATTGTGCTGCTGCCTTTTTTCAGGGCTGCCCTGCCCAGCGAGGAGGCAGCTTAGTCACTGTCTGCCTGCAGAGGCTTTGCTGAGCTGCTGTGGGCTCTGCCCAGCTGCCGTGTGAACTTCCCTGCAGTCCTGTTTATAGGGGTATAGTTAGAACTGCCTCGGCAATGGCGGCCCACCTCTATAATGGCGGACTCTGTCTGTAATGGCGGGCTGCCTCAGCAATGGCGGGATACTTCAGCAATGGCAAACTACCTCCGTAGTGCTGGACTGCCTCGGTAATGGCGGACGCCCCATCCCTACAGAGCTGGACCATCCCAGGTTCAGCTGTGTTTGCTGTGAAACTCTCAATCCAGAGTGTTTCTGATTACTGTTTTTTTGTGGGGGATGGGACAAGCCGAGCCTGATCACCTGGCTCCCTGCCTCAGAGCCCCATTTTTTTTTTTTTTTTTAGTTGAATGGTCGACTCTGTTTCCTAGGTGTTCCAGTTGCCTGTTGAAAAGGCGCTGGGATCTGTGTGATTTCCCATGCAGCGACCCACTATGCCTGCTGGAACAGCCACACTGAGATATGTGGTGCTTTTTTGCCCGGGAATCTCCTGGCCTGGCTCCTTGTTTCAGTCCCCTTTTTAATCAGTTGAATGGGCGACTGTCTCCCAAGATCGCCAATCGCCAGCTAAAACAGCGCCCGGATCCATGTGTTTTGTATGGAGAACTGCTGTGCTGGGGCGCCAGCAAAACAGCCACACTGGGTAAAACAGCCGCGCTGGCGACCCATGGGGCTCCTCCGCCTGGGAATCTCCTGGTCTGTGGGCAATAAAAATCTGTCTGGAAATGCAGCATCCACTCACCCTCTGTGCTTTCGCTGGGAGCTGCAATCCTGAGCTGCTCCTAATCGGCCATCTTTGTTGTTTCCCTGATTACTGATTTTTTAAAGAAATTATTGAATCGTGCAGGTGCTGTTTCAAGTATTTTACATATTTTGTTCTCAAAATAATTATGAGGTACATACTCTTATTTATTTCTGTTTTACAGATGATGTACTGAGGTACAGATAGAATAATTAACTTACAAAAGGTCAGGCAGCTAGTAAAATGGTCATAGAGCCCATAGGTTGACTAGAGCAATATTTGAATGAAGCTTTAATATAAAAATGCACAGCCAGGTGCAGTGGCTTATGCGTGTAATCTCGTACTTTGGGAGGCCAAGGCGGATGGATCACCAGGCCAGGAGTTTGAGACCAGCCTGGCCAATATGGTAAAACCCTGTCTCTACTAAAAAATACAAAAATTTGCTGGGCATGGTGGCACTTGCTTATAGTCTCAGCTACTCAGGAGACTGAGGCCGGAAAATCGCTTGAACCCGGGAGATGGAGGTTGCAGTGAGCCGAGATCACGCCATTGCACTCCAGCCTGGGTGACAGAGTGAGATTCCATATCAAAATACATACATACATACATACAAAATGAAAAATGCATATGGGCGGTGAAAAAACTGTAAGGATGAATACTGTATGGTTAGTGGGAAACCATTTTGATTTCTGCGCAGAAGTGTAATACGGTCAAAACAGTATTTTAGGATTATTAAGCTGGAAAATATGAAGTGTAGATGGACCAGGAACAAACTGAAGACTAAGCCAATATATTTGTTCAGCCATGAAATGATGAGTCACAGATCGGGTGGGAGCAGGAAGAATGGAAAGGAAGGGCTGGAAAGGAAGACTCATTTGGGCTCTGTTAATTGGTAAGGGAGAAAAAGGCACCAATGCTGATTTATAGGTGTCTCCTTAGGTTAATGGGGGTATCATTAACAGGTGGTGAGTCTGTTCTCATATTTTTTTTTTGTTGTTGATCTTTTTTTTTTTTTTTTATTGCATTTTAGGTTTGGGGGTACATGTGAAGAACATGGAAGATTGTTGCATAGGTACACACATGGCAGTGTGATTTGCTGCCTTCCTCCCCATCACCTGTATCTGGCATTTCTCCCCATGCTATCCCTCCCCAACTCCCCACCCCCCCACTATCCCTCCCCTTTTTTCCCCCCGACAGACCCCAGTGTGTGATACTCCCCTCCCTGTGTCCATGTGTTCCCATTGTTCAACACCCTCCTATTTAACGAGCTTCCTAATGTTTAACATTTCCCCACCATCCTTCCTTTGAAATTCTCTTTCCTTTTCCATGTTCGTGACCATCGTTAAATTTTGGGTGTCTGCTTTATTCCTCCTTCACAGTTCTTTTCTGGAGTATACAGTCTTTGAAGTCTCAATCTGGGACTCATTTCTTTTTCCTGTAGATGCCCACTTCATCATAAACCGCATATGCTGTCCCAGTACCTCTAATCTGGAGACAGTGTAACCTCATGGAGGGAGACCATGCTGGGCCTGAATCCCAACTACACCATGCTTCATTGTGGAATAACAATGTCTTTGATGTTGGTTTACTCATTTATAAATGGAAACAGCCTACTGAATGGAGTTATTATGAGTTATTAAGATAGAACATAGTAGTCCCCTGACAAGTTTCACTTGCTCCTTTTGTTCCTTTTCTTCCTATCTAAATATTTTTCTAGTTCAAGTTGCTTCCCTGATGAGGACTCTTCCTACATTAAGAGAAGTATAGTCATGATTTTCTTTTGCTTACCAGATGTTAAACTATACATGATCATCTTTCATAGATAAATAGCACAGTAATTGTCTTCCTGTTTTAAGCATGGAATGAGTTAACACTCTAAAAATATAGGAACTACGAAGAGATGTAATAATAAACTGGTTTTATGTGAAATTACATTTCAGTCTGAGGGTGAAAATTTATCTTCACATTGGATTCTTAAGTGCAGCATGAAGACAAGTTGTGGGAACATGATATATGAAACATACAATTTTCCTAACCCCTTACATATCTAGAAATTTTATTTGTACAGATGTTATGAATGATATAATGATCTTTTATGTAGCAATTAGCCTAGGACTGTCTTTTGATTGAACGGATGCTATTGTGAAAAGAACTTATCTCAGCAAAATACTGACTCATACAGAATGATAGAAACCACCTTTTTCTTTTTCTTTCTTTCTTTTTTTTCTTTTTCTTTTTTTTTTTTGAGACAGAGTCTTACTCTGTCAGCAGGCTGGAATGCAATGGCATGATCTTGGCTCACTGCAACCTCTGCCTCCCAGGTTCAAGCGATTCTTCTGCCTCAGCCTCCTATTTGGGATTACAGGCGCCTGCTAACATGCCCGGCTAAATTTTCATATTTAGTAGAGACGGGGTTTCGCCATGTTGAAAAAGCTGGTCTCGAACTTCTGACCTCCCAGTGATCCACTCGCCTTGGCCTCCCAAAGTGCTGGGATTACAGACGTGAGCCACTGCGCCCAGCCTAAACCACCTTCTTCTGTAGCTAGGTGAGCCTAGATAAAATTGCTACGGGGAACTTGTCAGTGTGGTCAAGTTAGTTAAGTTCTTGTTAGGGGAATAGAAGTAACCCAGAGAAGACTTTTCCCTGATTCAGTTAACCGTCTTGGATTCCAGTTATCTCAAAGATAAGATATTTAAAATAATCACAGAATGTAGACTAGAATGAGGTTTAGGTATGATTTAAACCTAAACCTTGTTTTACAGAGGAAGAAACTTAGACCTAAAGATTTGAAGGAAGTTGCCAAGACACCCAATAATGATATTGGCAAGTCAGAGGTCAACTTAGATCTTTTTAATATCTGATATTTTCACTGTTTTGCCACAAAAGCTCCATGAGCATTAACGTTATGTCAACCAAACACTGGTCTAGAAATGAGGCTTCTGTGAAATTAGAAAAATATAAGTAATAAGACTTGGAACTGAAACTTGTTTAATCGTTATCCCTGATTACTTTTTCTACTCTTATTTTTTAAAAAATAAACCCTTTGAGGTCACAAAAATTCAGTTACCTCTCACGTATTCTTGTGAAATGGCTGCTTTCGGAGCCTGTACCACTTTTTTGGTACCCTGTGCACTTCATACTGCTGAAGGACATGTACCCCGGTTTGAGAGGATGCCTCAAAGGTCACTTATGGCTAGACTATTTGCAACTGTACGTATTCACCCAAGGTGAATTTGATCTGAAGAAAATTTATTTAACTGTCCATACATTTTCTGAATAAAAAAATTTACCATTTAACTACCAAGTTTAATTTTGCAAACTATCAGACATATAGTACCAGAAGGCTACTTTAAAGCAGCATGGTAAATTCTTTTGCTCTCCTCTCTAGGTTAAATTTGTGTACACACACACACACACACACACACACACACATACACACACACACACACACGAGAAACAATGCTTGAAATATTTATATCCATGTGTAGTTTTTCCATGTGACTACTTTAGGAAAGGTTCCAGGTTCATGTGGGAGGAGGTGAGATTAGCATTGATGAACAGATGATGTGGGAACTAGGTATGCCCTGTTCTAAACCCCATTTGTGACTTCTGGACTGTCACTTGAAATCTTCTGTAAAATACTCATTTTAATCACTAAGGGTGCAAGAGCAGAGTGGAATTGAAATGTTCTAAACTCAAAGCAAGTTTTGTTGGGGTGTATAACAGATACAGTATTCATTGTCAGGTAAAGATACGAAATTGTCAGCATCAATATTATGAAATTGCTAAGTGTTTTAATGAGAGAAATTTGTTTGTTGTTGCTATTTTCATTTTTCTGTCAGCTTCTCACTTTTCTTCTGGTTTACAGGAAAATCAGAAAAAGGTAAAGAAGTTTTTAAAAAGAGTCTAGTGTATAATAATAGTAATAATAATTGTTTGAATGAATGAACGAGCAGTCTTTCTCATTTGGGAGGTGGTATAGTTTTGAGGGGATGGAAGGGGTTTCCATAAGGATTCTCTAGGTAGTCTTTCCAGCCACAGATATTTACCCTCTTTCCCATTCTGAGACACTCCACTTAGGAGAGAGCCATGGCTTTAGAGCAGCAGTTGACATAAATTTGGAAAACACCCAAACCACGAGGCCTGTAAGCTTTGCACCAAATTTTCAACTTCAGTGGGGTCTGGGTTTGTTTTAGCAATGTGGCATTTTTTTTTTTGTTTTTGGTTTTGTGATTTCGGTTTTATTTTTAAGTTAATTTGGAATATAAGATGAAGTTATCCTTGAAATATATGAGTTTAAATATTACAAGGGTACTATTTATGGGCAAAATAATTTTTCATTATGGCTAAGCTCAGAATTTTTGATTAATTACAAAAGTCATATTTGTATTGTTCCCAGTGGCAAAGATCTCCCATCAAGTAAAACTCTCATTGAGAAAAGGCGTTTTCCCACTCAAACAGGCGGCTTATTTTTAAAAAGTTCAACTGCCAGATTTCACTTCATAGAAGACAGTGTTTTCTTTGCCCAGTAACTCCAATTCATCCCTGATGGGTAAGATTTTGTTAGTCTTGTATTTGTATTAGTGCTTTTTGGAACTAAAATAATTCTGTGAAAGCACTTAGCACAGTCCCTGGTGCATGGTAGAAATTAAACAAATGCTAATTTTCTCTTTTTACTTTTTCTTTTGGAGAGAATCTAGAGACATACAGAAGTCTTTTTAAGGAATTAATATATTTGTTGGTTTGAAAACCCTGTCAAAAATCTAGAAAAATCTCTTTGCTGGTCAGTGTGTTTTATTTTTAAGCATATTGATCAAAACATAGTAATGTCAAGCTTATTAAAGGAATTTCATTAAATTCAGCTCAATTTAACCAGAATTTATTTGCTGTCTACTGTATGCAGGCACTTGTGTAAACATTGCAAGGGATAGAAAGATGAGTATAACATTCTTCCTGTGTTTAAGAGTTGATAATCCAGGGTTGGTGAAAATGAGGCGGCATATATTAAATATATTACTCATGAACAGATATATATATGCATATGTGTATGCACACATACGTACATATATAAGCATATGCATGTGTGTACATTGCACCCTGTTGTTGCTGTTATGCAAACGCAGACCACAGGAACCTGCTCAATAGCTTCTCCAGGCTTGTGACCTTGGATAAGTGATTTAAACCCCCATTCAGCCTCAATGTCTTTGGCAAATAAAATGAACAATAATAATAGTAATAATGTTACTCTACCTTTCTCATGGATTGTTCTGAGAATCAAATTGAGTAGTAAGACAAAAGGCACATTTAAACTATAAATTTCCTTACAAATATTAATTATGATAGTGATTAAGAAACATAATACATAGTCTTTTCTGGCTGTGGTGACATTACATTAGTCATATCACAGCTTGTTGGTGGGATTCATCAGGGTTTTTGCTTCCTTTCTTGTTTAAACAATTCTTTTAAAAATCCTGTAAAAAGAAAGACTTTGTTTTTCTAACATTGTTATTGTTTGGTATTGGTCAAAAAGTGGATTTTAGAGTGATTCTAGGCAGAAAAACACCTAAAGTTTTTGAGTAAAAGTTAGATTAAAGTGAATGTTTAAGAGTTTTTAAACTATGGTATGATGGTCAGTTTTGTGTATCAACTTTACTGGGCCAACTGGCACCCAAATATTTGGTAAACATTTTTCTGGATATCTCTATGAGCTAAACAGTTAATTCCATAGACTGAGTAAAACAGGTGGCCTTCCCTAATGTGCGTGGGCCCAAATACAACAAAAAAGGCAGGGTAAGGGGAAAATTGGCTAGGGCATAGGTCTCCTCCTGCGTTTCAACTCAGACTCGGACTGGAGCTTACACCTTTTGTTCTCCTGGTTCTCAGGCCTTAGGACTCAGGTTGGAATTATACTTCAGCTCTCCTGGGTCTCCATTTTGCTGGCTGCAGATCTTGGAACTTTTCAGCCTCCATAACCATGTACATCAATTCCTTATTATAAATCTCCTTACATCATCATCATGGCTCTGTTTCTCGGGAAAATCCTGCCTAGTACAGATTTTGGTACCAAGAGTGGTTCTAGAGGAACGGAATATTTAGTTTGAGTTTTCTGAATTGATTCTGGGGTTTCTGGAATTGGTTTTCCCATTTGATTAGATTTAAAGAGTTAAATGACTTGTGTTTCCGTAGTAAAGAGAAGACACAAGTAAGTTACATGAAGAAGTAGGCCCAATGCCTATGGCCCCAAATCCTGCTGTCCTGGCTTCTTATCATAGGGAACTTATCATAGGGAACTTTCTGTGAGGCCTAGGCACATAGCCTGTGCCTATGGCCTCACAGAAAGTTCCCTATGATAAGTTGAGAGAGGAGGAAAGACCTGGGCCAGCTTTACAGATGTTTCTACAGGCACCATGTGAAAGTGGACAGCAATAACACTATAGTCCTTTTCTGGGATACCCCTGAAAGACAGTGGTAAAGGGAAACCTGCCTAGTGGGCAGACTTCAGGCTGTGCACCTGGTTGTAAACTTTGCTTGGAAGGAGAAATGACCACACATGCGATTATGTGCTGATTAATGGATTGTGTCCAGTGATTCTTCTGGACAGTCAGGGACTTGGAAGGAACTGATGGGAAAATTGGTGACAAGGAAGTTTGGAGAAGAGGTATATGGATAGACCCACCTGAATGGGCAAAAAACTTGAAGATGTTTATGCTGTGTGTGAATGCTCACCAAAGGGGGACCTCAGCAAAAGCGGATTTTAATAATCAAGTAAATAGGGTGACAATTTTTATGGATACCAGTGAGCCTCTTTGCCCCAGCCACACCTGTTCTCACCCAGTTTGTTCGTAAACAAAGTAGCCACTGTGGCAGGGATGGAGGTTGTACATGGGCTCAGCAGTGTGAACTTCCACTCACGGAGGATGACCTGGCTGCAGCCACTGCTGAGTGCCCAATCTGACAGTGGCATAGGCCAGCACTTAGTCCTTGATATGGCACCATTCACCAGGATGAACAGCCAGCTACCTGGTGGCAGGTTGATTACACTGGACCTCTTCCCCTCATAGAAGGGGCAGCATTTGTTTTTACTGGAATAGACACTGTAGATATGGATTTGCCTTCCCTGTATGTTATGCTTTTGCTAAACTACCATCCGTCGACTTAGAGAATGTCTTATCTACCCTCGCAGCATACACACAGCATTGCTTCTGATCAGAACTCACTTTATAGCAAAAGAAGTGGGGCAGAAGTCCCATGCTCATGGAATTCATTGGCCTTACAATGTTCCCCAACATTTGAAGCTGCTGGCTTGAAAGATGGTGGAAAGGCCTTTTGAAGCCTCAGTTACAGTGCCACCTCAGGTGGCAATACCTTGCAAGACTGAGACAAGGTTCTCCTTATTGAATCAGTGTGAAATATATGGTGCTATTTCTCTCATAGCCAGAATTTTTGGGTCTAGGAATCAAGGGTAAAAATGGGACCGGCACCACTTGCTGTTACCCCTAGTGACCAACTAGCAAAAATTTTTGCTTCCTGTTCCCATGACCTTATGCTCTGCTGGTCTAGAGGTCTTGGTTCCCTAAGGAAGAATGCTTCTATCAGGAGACATAACAATGATTCCATTGAAATGGAAGTTAAGATTGCTCCCTGGACACTTTGGACTCCTCATACCTCTGAATCAGCAGGCAAAGAAGGGAGTTACTGTGCTGGCTGGGGTGACTGACCCTGAGTAGCAAGGGGAAATTGGACTGCTATTCTACAGTGAAGATAAGGAGGAGTATGTATGGCATATAGGGGATCTCCTAGGGTGTCTCTTAGTCTAACATGCCCTGTGATTAATGTCAATGGAAAACTACAACAACCCAATCCAGGCAGGACTGCTAAGAGCCTAGATCCTTCGTGAATGAAGGTTTAAGTCATTCTACCAGGTAAAGAAACATAATCAGCTGATGTGATTGCTGGAGGCAAAGGGCATACAGAATGGGTGGTGGAAGAAGGTAGTTATCAATACCATCTATGACCACAGGACCAACTACAAAAACAAGAATTATAGTTATCCTGAGTACTTTGTTATGAATATGTTTGTGTGTATATGTGTCTGTGTGTAAATATATGTAAATATATATTAAGCAAAATTCTGTTTCTTCCCTGATTCCCTTATCATGTAACATAAGATGTATCCCTTTCATATCATAGTATTAAGTAGTATTAATTTTACCTCACAGCATTTAAATTGTGGGATATCAAGAAAAATATATAAACATAACTCAAGGACTTTACATCCTCTTCTGGAGCAAAGGTTAATGTGTTTTTGTTTGTATGCAGAATTGTGTCATGTTAGGCAGAGTTATAACCTTGTTATTGTCTTCATTTGGAGATTAAGTCTGGTTTAAGAGGATGTGTATGGGTTAACGAGGGTGAACTTGTGATGGTTAGTGTTATGTGCCAACTTGACTGATCTACAGAGTGCCTAGATATTTGGTTAAATATTATTCTGGGTGTGTCTGTGAAGCTGTTTCTGGATGTGATTAACATTTAAATTGGTATACTCAGTAAAGTAGATTGCCTACCTCAGTATGGGAAAACTTCCAAGCCACTAAAAGGCCTGAATAGAACAAAAAAGTAGAATAAGGGAGAATTTGCTTTTTCTGTGTCACTGTCATCAAACTGGGGCATAGACTTCTACCTTCGGGATCAGACTTGGACCGGAACTCACAGCATCAGCTCTCCTGGTTCTCGGGTCTTAAGACTTGAACTGAAACTATACTTTGTCTCTTTTGGTTCTCCACTTTGCCAAATGTAGATCTTGGGACTTGAACTTCTCATCCTCCATAATCATGTAAACTAATTCTTTACATTTTCTCTCTGCTCCCATATGTGTGTGTGTGTGTGTGTGTGTGTGTGTGTGTGTGTGTGTGTGTGTATGTATGTGTATCCTATTTGTTCAATTTCTCTGGAAAACTCTAATACATATGGTTAGTAAATTTATCTCTCTCCAAATATTTATGCCTTAAAGCCTTTATGTTGTTTGGACAATACTAATTCTCTAAATCTATCTTGGAGACAATTTATAATGAGACTATTGTTATCTTATTTTATAGCAAATCTGTAAGGCTGGCATTTTTAGAAAAGTGAACAGACCTGGAAAGTTTAAATTTCTTGCTCTGGGACAAAGAGCTCATCAGACCAGCATGGGGTTTAGAATCTAGGTCTTCAAACTCTTAACCTATTACTCTTTCCACTATACCACACCCTCAGTACTACTAGAACTCTTAGTAAATGACTAAGAGTTCATTTACTTAGTCAGTGTAGCCCTTAAGTGCTTCAGTATCCTCCAAATGTTAAGTTTTCTCTCATTAAATTAGAGCATGTGAAGCAAGTAGGGGTTAATTAACAAAGTATAATGATATAGATTATTTACAAGTAAGTATAACCTTAAAATTATCTCAAGTACATACAGTAATCCAATTTCCTTGCTAACAAATGTTTTGTTGATAGAGGAAAGTAGGAATGTTATTTGGTCTGTTTCAATGAATATGTAAGACTTTAGTATAATTGATGTTTTAAAAATACCAAGAACATGGAATGTGCTCATGGTTAGGAAGAATCAATATCATGAAAATGGTCATACTGCCCAAAGTAATTTACAGATTCAATGCTATCCCCATCAAACTACCAATGACCTTCTTCACAGAACTGGAAAAAACCACCTGAAACATCATATAGAATCAAAAGAGAGCCCGCATAGCCAAGTCAATTCTAAGCAAAAAGAGCAAAGCTGGAGGCATCACACTGCCGGACTTCGAACTATACTACAAGGCTACAGTAATCGAAACAGCATGGTACTGGTACCAAAACAGAGATATAGACCAATGGAACAGAAAAGAGGCGTGGAGGCAACACCACACATCTACAACCATCGGATCTTTGAAAGACCTCACAAAAACAAGCAATGGGGAAAGGATTCCCTGTTTAATAAATGATGTTGGGAAAACTGGCTAGCAGTGTGCAGAAAGTAGAAACTGGACCCCTTCCTGACACCTTACACTAAAATTAACTCCAGATGGATTAAAGACTTAAACATAAGACCTAACACCATAAAAACCTTAGAAGAAAACCTAGGCAAAACCATTCAGGACAGAGGCATCGGCAAGGACTTCATGACCAAAACACCAAAAGCATTGGCAACAAAAGCCAAAATAGACAAATGGGACCTAATCAAACTCCACAGTTTCTGCACAGCAAAAGAAACAGTCATTAGAGTGAATTGGCAACCGACAGAATGGGAAAAATTTTTTGCAATCTACCCATCTGATAAAGGGCTCATATCCAGAATCTACAAAGAACTAAAACAGATTTACAAGAAAAAAACAAACAAGCCCATTCAAAAGTGGGCAAAGGATATGAACAGACATTTTACAAAAGAAGACATACATGAGGCTAACAAACATATGAAAAAATGTTCATCATCACTGGTCATTAGAGAAATGCAAATCAAAACTACATTGAGCTATCATCTCACGCCAGTTAGAATGGCGATCATTAAAAAATCTTGACACAACAGATGCTAGAGAGGATGTGGAGAAACAGGAACACTTTTACACTGTTGGTGGGAGTGTAAATTAGTTCAACCATTGTGGAAGACAGTGTGGCAATTCCTCAAGGACCTAGAAATTGAAATTCCATTTGACCCAGCAATCCCATTACTGGGTATATATCCGAAGGATTATAAATCATTCTACTATAAGGACACATGCACACGAATGTTCATTGCAGCACTGTTTACAGTAGCAAAGACCTGGAGCCAACTCAAATGCCCATCGATGATAGACTGGACAGGGAAAATGTGGCACATACACACCATGGAATATTATGCAGCCATCAAAAACGATGAGTTCATGTCCTTTGTAGGGACATGGATGAACCTGGAAACCATTATTCTCAGCAAACTGACACAAGAACAGAAAAGCAAACACCGCATGTTCTTACTCATAAGTGGGTGTTGAACAATGAGAACACATGGACACAGGGAGGGGGAGCATCACACACTGGGGTCTGTCGTGGGGAAATAAGGGAGGGGACAGCATGGGGTGGAGAGTTGGGGAGAGATAGCATGGGGAGAAATGCCAGATATAGGTGATGGGGAGGAAGGCAGCAAATCACACTGCCATGTGTGTACCTATGCAACAATCTTGCATGTTCTTCACAGGTGCCCAAAACCTAAAATGCAATAAAAAAAATACCAAGAACAATTCACCTAGAAAGCTTAAGTAGCTTTAACTTTTTCTTTTTAGTAAATCCTTTCTTTCATAGATACAAAGGTGAAGTTAAAACCTATGTTAATCAAAGTGTGCTACATTCGGTATTATTGACATTGAAATTATGATTATTTACTATATTATACTGATATTTAAAACCATTTTTGTTGTTTACTTTGTCACCCCATTTAAATTTTAACATTGATTTTTGCTGTAGAGAATAAGACAGTGATTCCCTCCCCATCCACCCCAAGCATCTAACTGTGTGGGGTCAAGATGGAAAGCAGGTAGTTCATTAACATCTTAATTATGCAGAGAACTACATTATGTTCTGAGGAATATGAAGATATTAGAGATATGAGATATGAAGATCACATCAATCTTGGCATCAGATTACTTATAGTCTATTAGGAGATGATGCATATAAGGAATTACAATATGGGATGTTCATCATGTTCCGTAACCAAGGTCTGAATAGAGTGCTGTGAGAGTTTGGAGAAGACTTGTTACTTTTGCCTATGGAGGCTCAGAGAAATCTTCCTAGAGGAGCTGGTATTTGAGTTGGACTTTTAAAGGCCAGGCTAGTTTTGAACAAAAGAAGACATTCCTGGACAGTGTCTATCATGTATGTAAGTTAGTTAAGTTGATAAAATATCTAGTCCTTATGACAATATCTGGCACCTGGTGGATATACAGTAAGTATATGCTGAATAAGTGCATGCACCACACAGTTAATTGTATGCCACTAGCTGACTGTCTTCCTTATATGAGGGGATGTCAGAAAAGCAATTGGAAAATTTTTGCCCAGGAGCTGACTTGAGCAGTGCTGCTTCTTATCAAGGGCTTAATCCTTACATTCATCTTCCCATAAACGTTAACCATCATGCTTTGTCCCTGAAAAATGGTGCAGCTGCTTGGTGGCTGTTTCACCCGCCTCTCACTAATCAGCTGTTCACCAGAGAGCTGGACTGATGTCTGGCAAACTTGATCCCCTGCAGGGCATGAGAGGAGGAGTAGCCTGGCAGCTCGGAGGTTGCTAGTGCTTTGGCTTGGCTTTATTACATGGCATGGGTGGAGATTGATGGATACTTATTTTAAGGCCAGTTATGGAGATAGGGAGATGCTGATTCTTTTTGTGTGGGGATGCTTCTGAAATGCTCTGTCCATGGAGGCAAGCAGAGTGGAGTGCCGAGTACAATCATGCTCTGGAGTCCTTGTTTTCACTGCTGCTAGTTGAATGGGTGGCTGGAATAGGGGACCTTGCTAACACAACTGCTTTGATAACCAATGAAGATTTCATCCTCCTTGTATGGTCAAGATATATTCTGGACCCATTTGTTAGTAAAACAAATCTTTGCCATAGTTGAACATATGCATATTTATTGACTCTCATACTTGAGAGTCTAAAAAAGGAAATATTAATTTTCTTGAATATGCATAATTCTGAACAAGCAAGACAAAAAATAAAAAGTTTCGAACTATTGAAACCCTGGTTAAGGACTAGAAAATAATAGTAATTATAATCATAGCAATGCATTTATATAGGTATGTGTAGAAAGTAAAATATTCTTATATATTATCTTGACTGTGAGACAATATGGGTTTTTCTCAGATCTTTTCAACTCTTTTAGCAATTGACTCTGTTGACTATAACTACTTCTGTAAACTTTCTTTCCCTTGACTTTCATGACGGAAGCGCTCTTGATTCCTTTCTTTCTCTTATCCCTCCCTTCTTGACCCATTTCTTTCCTTTGCTGGCTAAAAGCATCCTATGATCTTTTATTGGATCTTGTCTCTTATGCTTCTGTATTCTTCCTCTTGGTGTCATCTGTTCTGATGAATCCCCACATCTTTACTTTAGGTTTTGATCTTTTGAGTTGAAGACACATGTTTTTAACAGCTTGGTGATTATTCCATGTAGAATGCTATAGTTTTACCTCCCACTTCGCATGTTTATGACTAACTTCATCTGCTAAATGTGCTCTTCCTCTATCTATTTACTGGTTTTTCAGTATTAACCTCCTCCAGGTCTTCCTTTCCTATGATTCTTACATTCATTGGTTTTAAAGCCCTTGGATTGTGCCTAAGCAATATTACATGTGCCCTAGTTCAGGCCCACATGACTGCTTGTAGTCTTGTCTAATAGTGTTTGACCTGGTCTTAATTTCTGTTTTGCTACATAAAAGCATTAACTGGCTTCCTTTCTTTCACTTTTCCTTACCTGACACTCAAATCTTCCATGATGGGCTTCTTTCCACATTTTCAAGCCTCCCTCCTTCCCTCACTTCCTCCCTTCCTTCCTTCCTTTTCCAGTCTTGCTCTGTCGCCCAGTCTGGAGTGCAGTGGTGCAATCTCTGCTCACTGCAACGTTCACCTCCTGGGTTCAAGCCATTCTCCTGCCTCACTCAGCCTTCTGAGTAGCTCAGATTACAGGACCATGCCTGGCTAATTTTTCTATTTTTGTTAGAGATGGGGTTTCACCATGTTGGCCAGGCTGGTCTTGAACTCCTGAACTCAGGTGATCTCACCTCGACCTCCCAAAATTCTGGGATTACAGGCATGAGGCACCACGACTGGCCTCAAGCTTATCTTTCTTTACTTCCTTTTTTCTATGTTCCAGCTGATCTGGAACACTTTAAATTTCTCAAATGCACAAACATCAAACCTTTTTGTTTTAGGTCTTTTATTATATTCTTCCCCCTTTAAATCCCAGTTCAGATGTAAGTTTCCTAACTAGAAATAATTTCTTCATCTTCTGAACCTACTTTGCATTCCAGCACATATTTTGTGCATTTTCCATGTAAGCTTGAACATAGGACTCATGTTTGGTTTCATCTTTGTGTTCCTTACAAATCCTAGAACAGAGACCTCCTCCTTAATGATTTAACAAGTTTGTAAAGTAGATAAATAAATTAATGAAGAAGTTTAACACAGAATAGATAAGAGAAAGAGAATAGAATCATATACAGGAGAAAAATGAGCATAGTAGTGTCAATTTTGTAGAAGAATTAAATTGAAATACAATTTAATCCTAAAATATTTATAAAATTTTTAAGATTTATTAGTTGAATGCCTATTCAGAATTTAAAAAATTTATAGATAAAGATATAGATGTACTAATTATCATAAACTTGGTAGGAAAGTTGATAGTAGGATACCAAATCACTTTTGAGGAAACAAGAATTCCTTGAGATTTGATGGAGTACTCACTCATCAATTAGAATACCATTTACTTAGACTTTTTTTTTTTTTTTGAGATGGAGTCTCACTCTGTCACCAGGCTGGAGTGTAGTGGCGGGATCTCGGCTCACTGCAACCTCTGCCTCCTGGATCCAAGTGATTGCCCTGCCTCAGCCTCCTGAGTAGCTGGGACTGCAGGGACGCACCAGCATGCCCAGCTAATTTTTTCTATTTTAGTAGAGATGGGGTTTCATCATGTTGGCCAGGATGGTCTCGATCTCCTGACCTCATGTAATCTGCCCGTGTCAGCCTCCCAAATTGCTGGGATTACAGGCGTGAGCCACCGTGCCTGGCCTCATTTACTTTCTTTACACTGTTTGACTATCCAGTGATCAGAATTTCGTTGATATAGATGAAAATGATGTAGTCTCTAGAGCTTACTTTTACTTTAATTATTTGTTTATTGCTAGAACTAGTAGTTTTCTAGCTCTACCAGCTTACTGTATAAATTTGTCATTTGCATTTTATATCTCTGCTTAATTTTATATTAAGATATTGGCATTTGCATATACCTTGAGAATAATTTGAATATTAATCATTATAATTGTCATTGTTTAAAAATGTTTCATCTGAGCAGCCTTAGGAATTTGAAGTATCTGTTGTGATAGTATTTATTTTCATGCTTAGATATTTTTCCTACTTTAGATACTCTTATTGCTGTTAATGTTTTCATTTTGTGTATTGTTTATGCATATATATATACATACATACATATAAACAGAAAAGCAACTTAGAGGTTCATCTACTGAAAAACTACTTTTTAGGCCTGGCTTCTGCATATCTCTCCTCCCCCATGGGCAGGGTCCCCTGGTCTTTCATTGGTAGGTCTAACCTTGCTCCTGAACCCTGGGACAAGTCCCCCATCGTGTGGTATAAATTTACCTGTCTTTAATCATTGAGTCATTTTTTTTGCTGCTGTCTTTGGGGTACAGTTGTATTAACCGAAGCTCTGTCCTATTCCTGTTCCATGGTTCTTAACATAAGACTACTTTTTCTTTCAGATTTAATCCATACTTTGTGCTGTAGTTTTCGTAAACGATCATCTGCTTTGTTTTTAGCTGATACGCTGTGTTGGTAGCTATCGCTGTACTCATGAACCCAAGGTTAAGGTAGACTTTGGTTCATCATAGGTATTCATATAATGCTTATAGGTGATTGGATGACTAGATTCAGCCCTTGAATTCCAGGGGCTTACTGATTCTTTCCCTGCTTGTCTGGTACTCTGAAATGTTCCTGCCTTTTCTCTTCTTATCGCCATGCTGCACAAATATGATAGTATACCTTTGTTATTTCAAGTTTGACTTCCAGCATTGCTGACTTCTCCGGACTGGCCTTTTGATAGATGCTTTGACCTCCAAAATAAACTTCCTTTCCATACCTTCATACCAGTTAATTATCTCCTGTATACCAGTTTCAACCCAGAGGGCCAAGTTTCTGGAGACCTTGAGGATTCCTATATGGCTATAACAAACTGGACCATATTGGTCTATGATAAGGATGTTTGTATTTTCTAGGTTTGCCTAGGAAAGTTGTGTTTTTTTTTTAGTTATTATTTTGGTGTAACTATCAATGGGGCCCACTTTACTCTCCAAGTATCTAGATTTAGATAATAAATTATATAATATGGTTACTTAAACCCTTCCTAAGATATGACAGAAGCTGAACTCTTAAATTTTATCTTATCTGTGTCACTTACAGTGCCATATTGAGAAAGTTGGAGGTTTATTTTTAAAAATCAGATAATACAAGATATCCAGTGTACTAAGTAATTTTGAGTTTATGGCTATTTGAATAGATATTATAAAAATATAAATATAAAGATATCAAGGCAAAATATTTTTCTCAAGATCCACATATCATGCACTATATTATCATAGGCCTAAGAGTTTCTGGGAAGCTAATTTAAAAAGATTTGCTTCTTGCCCTTCATCAAATATGCTGTGAGGCAATGCGCTAGCCAGACACTTAATTTTAAGCCTCTGTAATTGTATATGTTTAGTTATATAAGCTCTTTTGGGGACTGCATTGCAAGTGCTGCAGTTATTGAATCGCTCAAGTGAAGAATAACAATTCTAAAAATATTGCATCTTGGGTATTTTTTAAAAAAGTGATTGAATGCCTTTCATGTGCACCATAGTAGAAAATAACTAGGCCCTGGTAATTATTCTCAGGGCTGCAGTTTGTGAATTAAAGCTTAAATGCCTTGAATTGCAGATGCTTCAACTCCTTTTTATTCACTTTGCAAAGTCGCTTAAAATCGTTGCAAATTACCGCAATAGAAAGGGAAGAGTGGGATCTTGTGAGTACTTTAAATGAAACGTAATCATAGGAAGGCCTACAAAATGACACAGCACTTCTTCTGATATTGTCTGTGAATTTAAGGATATTATCATCCTGCTTTTTTTAATATGTCAATGGATACTAAAATATTGGAAAGAGGAAAAAGATAATTCACAGTGTAGACACTTTTTCTGTTGTGCATGCTCAATTTACCTCAACTTAGGGAATTCAGTGCCTCTTGTTCAGCTATTTTTCGTGATGAAAAAAATAAATATGCCTTTTTTTTCTTTTTATGTCTCTTTACTTCTTCCAGGATAGGTAAAGAGCATAGTGTTTGTGTATGGTTGTAAGATCCACAAAGGTAGGGGTTTACTGTCATTTAGAGCTGCTTTGTATAGGTCTGAGAATCCTGTGTAGGAAAGAACCTTTATCTACTAGACCATTTTAACCTTTGATGGTTAACTTCACTGCTTTCAGTACTTTCTTACACAAGTAATTGTACGTGCTCAATAGATGTAAGAGGAACTGACTCAAAAACAGATTTTATAGGTGTAGAAGGGACAATGAATTTATCCTCTGACCTTCCATTAGCACCACAACTCTCTTCTATGGGAAGATGGTAATCTATGTCAGATTTACAGACTTTAGAGTGGCTATTTCATTCCAGTATTAAAACCCTCACTCAGATAGAGCTAAGTTTTTCATATTGGAATTTAAGGCTGTTTTTTTTGGTTCTGTCCTCATTGTAGATAGAGAACAGCTGATCACTGGAATAACTGATCAAATACATTAAGAATGTTTTAAAATCACCCTTCAGTCTTCCCTTCACCAGGTGGAATAATCCTAGTTTCTTTAATCTTTCCCAATAAATAACCCACCAACCCTTTAATCATCTTCGTGGCTCTTCTCTAGTTGAGTTAAATTTGAACTCTCCAAACTAGGTATGGGTTTTAAAGAAGTATTATTTTTTTTTAGAATAAAGAGTAACTATCTGGTCCTACAGAGCTCTTGGCTTAGTTACAGCTGCTCCGGAGGCCCTTCTCATCTCACAAGCAGAGCTGGTTCATAGATCTTCTCCTTCCAAGTTCACAGAACCATTTCTTCCATGTGTATTGATGGCATGAAGACTCATGGAGTCAAAAAGACATGAAGACTCAACTTGAAGGTTATATTCTTTCTAACTTCTGTTTGCTCTCCCATCACACATTGAAAAATTGTACTTAGTTTATTAATGAACTATTAAAGATTCAAATAGTTTAATATTAAGAAATGAAAATTTCTTAATATTAAATTAAAATCTTAAAAATTTTATAAAAGAAATACAAGGAAGATGTCAGTCAAAGGGCATAAAGTTGCAGATATGTAGGATGACTAAGTCTGGAGATATAATGTCCAGCATGAAAATTTTAGTTACTAACGTATTTATACTAGAAATTGCTAAAAGAGTAGATTTTAGCTATTCTTAATACATATACACACACCAGATAACTATGAGATGATGGATGTCTTAATTGGCTTGACCATGGTAATCATTTATGTATATCAAAACATCATGTTATATACCTTAAATATATACAATAAAAGATAAAAGAAAAGAAATATATTTGCTAAGTTCATAATGAAAAACTATTATTCACAAGGAACTTCCCAAACTCTGGAAATAAAAGAGTTAAGAAAATTTTGGTGAAATAGAAAGCCAGTCACTTTTATCTATTTTTATAAAAGTTAGTGTCTAAATGCAAATAATATCAATATCAATCTACTTTTTACGTAGAATGTGAGTTTTAAGGAACAGGGAAGAATCATCTGGAATAGTATGTGACTTATGGTCTACTGGGATTATACCCTAAGCTTTGTCCAAATGAAGCTCCATCTTAAGAACACTAGTATTGGCTAGTCTCCCAGACCATAAAACAACCATTCTTAATTTGACCTTCAACCATAAAACAAGCATTCTTAATTTGACCTTCAACCTCATCACCTCACCTCTTGAAATACTTTGACAAATTGTGTGTTGGTGTGTGTGTGAAATGAAGTGCAGGTGGGTTAAGGACATTCGTTATTCCAAGGTTAGCATTTACCTTTAAAAAATGAGGCTAAATACCTTTGAGCAGAATAGGCTGTTAGAAAAATTGTTGGTGGAATTGATTTTTTCTTAAACACATGATGTAAAGTGAGGGAAATGTAAATGTGAAATAGCAGCTATTACAGCATTTGTAGAAAAAACTGGATGGTGAGCATATAGAGTGTGTGCAAAACAAGCAGCATTCCATTTCACAAAGCCTCAGGACACTACTGTCACAGAGAATGTGACGTATATGAAAGGTGAAGCCCATCAGCTGTTCATATTCCAGACCCAGGGCATTTGGTCTTTGTAGTCAGCTCGCACTACAAACTTCACACAACTCAAGGACACAAGGTGGAGAAAAGTTAAGTCTTAATATGGTGACTTTCAACTTTTTTTAAAAAAAGTGCAATTTTAAAGTAAATTTTACTTGTAATAAAAAAGACTTACGAATACATCAGGAATCTGTACAAATGAATTAAAATCAGGGAGGTAGTTGTCTGGGGGTGAGATTGGGGTTACTAGGTTCCACTAACTCTACTTCTACAACAAATTCTAAGTGTTTCCTGTGTTGTAAATTAGAAACGACTTGTTTTTAATTAAGACCATCTGTAAGCTAAAAAGGACGTGGGGACTAAGAGTGCCAAGGTGAAAACTGGTGGTGTCTACCTGAGTCATTTATTCCTCAAGCCAGTTTTTTTTTGGCTAGACAAATGTTTCATAGATTTGACAACACATGACTTGTTTCCTCTGCAAGTCCCCCATTAGGTGGCTACCAGGTGATTTAATGAGGGTGTATTCAGAAACCATCTAGAAAACAGATCACCCTCCCTGATGTATATATGACTTAATAGAATTTTTAGCAATAGATCTTGATTATTAAAACAAGGTTACTATTATTTTAAAGATTGCACAAAGAAGGTGAAAGTGAAGAGACAAGGCATTCTAGAAAATACAAATCATATTAGATGACATTTTGGAAAGAAAGAGGGCATTTAAGGGAGAATGCTGGCAAAGCTAAAAAGGAGTAGCTTCAAAATGAGGAAGAATGATTTGACTCTAATGGATATTACAGGTTTCTGGAATGTGAGAATTAAAAGACACCTTAGAGATTGTGTAGTCCACTCTTTTGAATTTATATATTAAAAAAAGGAAAAACAAAAGCAAACAAAAAATCTCCTACATCACAGAAAAGACTTCCTTTCTTTTGTTTCTGTATTCTTCTACTGATAGGCTGATGGCATGAATACTAAGGTAATGAACAGTAATTCAACAAATAGATGTGAGAGGCATTGTGTAGTGTTCTGGAAGAATTAATCTTCATTTAAATTAACAAATAATAACAAATCGACTTTAGGAAAAGCAAATAAGTACCCTCAATGAATTATTTGTACTCTGCATTGTTGCTGAAAGGATTTATACTATAATATGGGATAAAAATATATACAAGTGATCACAGTAACAATTGTTGAACTTAACGAACTCCCAGACTCCTGGACAGACAACTTAAATATGTTGTTTCATTTAATTCTTTCAGTGACCTATAAGGTCACTTAAGAAGATGAAGTACAGAGATATTAAATCACTAGCCCAAGTGACAGCATCAGGGTTTGAACTCAGGTGTTTCTGTCATTGGGGTCTCTTCATGACTGTGATATTACTGTGTCTCTGATTATAAAGACAAAATACTAACATACTGCAGGAAAGATGTATATGAACTTGTGAATTCAATGAGGGATGAAAAACATTTGGGCCAAGGTGGAGCACAGGACTGGAGGTGTGTCTGAGTTGGTGGCCCTGGTAATGGCTTTTCAAGGATGGAAGATTTTAGACAGGTATTAATGAGAAGTATTTTCCTGAAAGTTTAAGGATGCCACATTACAGTTATGCACTGCGTGACAACGCTTTGAACAATGACGAACTGCATATATGACTTTGGTCCCATCAGATTTTAATAGAGCTGAAAAACTGTAACCTAATACTGTCATAGCTGTTGTGACATCATGGCACAATGCATTACTCACATGTTTTTGGTGATGCTGGTGTAAACAAACCTACTGCACTTCCAGTCATACAAAAGTATAGCACATACAATTATGCACAGTACATAGTACTTGATAATGATAATAAACAACTGTGTTAGTGGTTTATGTATTTACTGTGCTATACTATTTATCATTATTTGAGTCTGTTCTCCGTCTACTTATTAGCAAAAATGTAACTGTAAAATAGCCTAAGGCAGGTACATCAGGAGACATCCAGAAGAAGGCATTGTTATCACAGGAGATGACAGCTCCCTGTGTGTTTTTGCCCCTGAAGACCTTCCAGTGAGACAGGATGTGGAGGTGGAAGACAGTGAAATTGACAGTGATATTGATGATCCTGACCCTGGCTAAAGTTTGTTTGTATTTTAGTTTTTTAACAAAAACGTTTAAAAAGTAAAACCAAAAAATTTAAAAATTGGAAGTCTATAAAGAAACCAACCGTATAATGTGTTTGCGTTTAAGCTAAGATTTATTACAAAACAGTCAAAAAGTTAAAACCATTACAAAGTTTGTAAAGTAAATAGCTAAGGTTAATTTATTATTGAAGAGAAAATTAAAAAAAATAAATTTAGTGTAGTCTAAGTGTACTGTGTTTATAAAATCTATGGTGGGGGGCAGTAATGCCCTAGGCCCTCGCATTCACTCACCACTTACTCACTGACTCACCCAGGGTAACTTCCAGTCCTGCTAGCTTCATTCATGTGATTTATACAAGTGTACCACTTAAAAAAATTTTATACTGTATTTTTACTGTAACTTTCCTATGTTTAGACATACAAATAACATTGTGTTACAATTGCCTTTATGCGGTACAGGTTTGTAGCCTACAAGCAATAGAATATACATAAATATGGCTATATTATATAATAAATATTACTATATTACTATAATATAGCTATAGAATAGCTATATATACGTGTATAGTAGGCTATAACATCTAGATTTGTTTCAGTGCACTATATGATGTTTGCACAATGACAAAATTGCCTAATGATGCATTTCTCAGAATGTATCCCCTTTATTAAACAAACGATGATTGTATTCTTTTAGCAATGATGGGATGGATTTAAGAGTAGTTGGTTCAAAGGTTGCCATCAGCGGAAACCTGTTTGACTTGAGTAGATGCATTACCCTATTGGGCCTCTCCTCAGGAGTTGCTGGTTAGCCTATGAATGGGTTTTTCTTGGGTTGATGACCCTTCTTTCATCCAGAAAGTGGCTGCCTCTACTCTCCTACCCTAGCCACTCTGAATGTGGGAGTTATCATCGAAAGGGAATTTCCACTGCCTGCTCTGTACCAGAGAAGTGCTGGGCTTCATAAATATTGGTAATGGATGACTGAATGGGGTACAAGTTGGCAGGACCTCTGGAATCTGGACCAGTGATATACAGAGAATGGACTAGGAATGGGAAACAATGAGTAGTTCAAAGGAGTGGCAGAGTTGCTGTGAGAGGCAGAGAGCAGCCCATTCATGGTTCTCTGCCCACACACCTTCTAGTTCCAAGGTGGTCAGAGGGATCTCTGTTTGTAAATGAATGAGCACAAAACACAGGACCATTCATTTGGCAGAAAATTGAGACGAACGCTCCAAAATGCATGACAGTGATACCTGGTATTGCAAGGACAGAAGGAAAGTTCATTAATACTTAGTCTATAGGACCTCACATGCAGTAAGCCCTCAAGCACTTGGTCAGTGATTGAACAAAAATTGCAAGTAGAGATAACAAAGCTTTGAGGTAGTTGCCTGACGTAACCTTTCTTAGAATTCACTTATTCTGTACAGGGGGTGCTACTGAGATTATTGTAATTGACCAAAACTCTGCCTAAAGTCTGAGGCAATGCTTAAAATGTATGTGTTTCTCTATTCTCTCCCTAAAACTGCTCTCTTCTGGAAAAACTTGATCAGAAAAAAAAAATCTACCAAAATATTAAAAGCACAATTACCATAAGATCCATCAATTCCGTTTATAGGTATATACCTGAAAGAACCGAAAGAGGATCTTAAAGAGATAGTTGTTTACCCACGTCCACAGCAAGATATTAACAATAGCCAAAATGTAGAAGCCACACAAGTATCCATTGACAGATGAATAAACAAAATGTGGTATGTATATACAATGGCGTATCATACAGGCTTAAAAAGAAAAGATATTCTGACACATGATATGACATGGATGATCCTTGAAGATATTAAGTGAAGGAAGGTAGGAACAAAAGGACAAAAACTACATGATTTTGCTTATATAAGGTACCTAGAGTAGTCAGATTCAGAGACAAAGTAGAATAGTGGTTGCCAAGGGCTGGGATGGGGCATGGAACAGGCAGTTATTGTTTAATGGGTACAGAGTTTCACTTTTGCAGGTAAAAAATGTTCTGTGGATGGGCAGTAGGGATGGTTGTACAACAATATGGATATGCTTAATGCCACTGAACTGTATAATTAAAAATGTTAAAAAGTAAATTTTCCATTATGCATATTTTATTACAAAAATTAGTATTTTTAAAGCCAAAAAAAAAAAAAAGATTGCCATCGAACCATTCCTTTACCAGTATACATTCTGTGCATTAATACCAGTGGAAACTTTCCAATTTTGGATTTAAATAACCCTTATGGTAACTCTCTTATTTATTCATGTAATTTTTATTTCTCTTTTTACTGGCCTGGTTGAAGGCTTATGCCCTTGTAAATTTTTCATTTGAAAAGTTCCATCCGGGGTGAACCCTAATTTTTCCCTAAAATATGTTGAGCTCTGAAAGATAATTTTTCGAAATACCTCATGTAGGAGATGCTTTATTCATCTCCACTTATGAATGGAGATGAATTGTCCTTCTTTTCTATTTCCCTAGCTGTGCCATTTATTTGAGCAGTTATGTCTCAGCACTTATTTTTTTCTTTTTTCTTTTTGTTTTATTTTATTATACTTTAAGTTCCGGGGTACATGTGCAGAAGAGCAGGTTTGTTACACAGGTGTACACGTGCCATGGTGGTTTGCTGCACTCATCAACCTGTCATCTACATTAGATATTTCTCCTAATGCTATCCTTCCCCTTGCCCCTCACCCCCTAACAGGCCCCAGTGTGTGATGTTCCCCTCCCTGTGTCTATGTGTTCTCATTGTTCAGCTCCCACGTGTGAGTGAGAACATGCCATATTTGGTTTTCTGTTTTTGTGTTGGTTTGCTGAGAATGATGGTTTCCAGTTTCATCCATGTCCCTGCAAAGGGCATGAACTCATCCTTTTATATGGCTGCAGAGTATTCCATGGTGTATATGTCCGCACTTATTTTTTGTAACATGAAGATCACATTAGAAATGTTTTTCTGTTTCCTCTTGGGTTTCCCATAAAGGAGAAAAAAGTACTGCTACTGGGATGCTGGGATGATATCTGGTGTTTTTTTTTTTTTTTTTTTAATAAAATAGGGCACAGTGTAAATGCTATCTCTTGCAAATAATTGATTCAGATCACTTAGCTTTTTAGCATATTCAACTAACTGGTAGTATACCTGCTAAAATTTTTAAAAATCAGATATTAATCTTACATGCTTATGAGATATTTCAACTTATTTCCTTCATTTTCAGTGACCATTCTACATAATATGAAACTATATAACAATGTTCCTAGATTTTTTTTGTACATTAAAAAAATTTTTTTAGAGAGGCAAAAAGAGTTGAGTCTAGTCTGGCTATATTCCATATCAATTCCTGTTGAGAACTAAATATAATAAAGACTCGTATTCAACATCCATAGCTTTTGACATGGTTTGTAAATGATATTTAAATAATGTAAGTCATTGGAGAGAAATGTTACATCAAAAATGTTCTCAAAACAAATAAGATTGTCGTATTTTAAAGTGTGTAGGACAATAAATGAAAAGGCATTTCTAGAAATTAGTTTTTGGAGGAGACTCAGAATGAAAATAGTTTTCTTGGATAAGGATGACTTTTTAAAATATAAACAATATTTAGCAATCAACTAAATTTTGTGCCACGGTTATAGATTGAACATAATATGTTCATTTCCTGAAGTATTCAATGGGAAAAGTGGCCATTTGTGGTTGTACTCTTAAGTTTTATGAGAGCTTTTAAGAATGAGCTGGAGGAGTTACAGGTGTTTGGGGAATGGTTTTGTGTTTCGTCCAATTCAGGACTAATGTTCTCTGTCAGGTTCTGCTGCCTGTGATGCCTAGCAAACCAGAAATTTCAAAATAGCTTTTATTTAGAGAAAAAAATCTTTGTTTCTTATATCTTCCTATATTCGGAAAATATATTCTTGAAAAATTGTGTATAACAAAGTTTTATAAATTAAATGTTTTAAATGCATATGGGAGCTTCTAATTTAAGCGAAGAAACCTTTTGTAAAATGAATCACTTCTCTGAAGTTATATTTTAAAAAAATCTAAGTATTTGTTTCTTGGTGGTTTTTTGAGCTGTTATTTTACAATGGGATATAACTTTTTATCCTTAATTTTATGAAGAATATGAATGTAATAACAACAAAGTATAAGCAAAATGTAAGAAATCAGTATTACGTATTAAGCACCAACAGCATATTCAGTCCTGTGTCTAATTACTGTGGGGTGTGGAGAAGTGAAGAAGAATCTGTGTCACAGGGAGATTCCACCTAGAGCTAATTGCCCAATCTGTGCCAATTAGAAGGTTATTCTTAGAAATAACTTTGCTATAAATAAATAATGAATATCTTTACTATAGAGGAAATTATGCCTGAATCTAACCGCAAAATCTGTATCACACAAGAGATTACACTTAGCCCTAATTGTATAATCTATGCCCATAGATTGGGTTTCACCTGTACCATGTTGTTTGTTTTTGTGATGTTACTGGATAAATTCTGTCCTCTTTTCATATATTGCCATGGAAGTATCTGCTCATTGAATGTAGTGGTCAGCTGATGATTAGACTGAGATTTCCTTAAATTTCTTGAATCAGTAAGTCTCACATTCTTTGTGGAGGGTCTGTGTGTGTGGGTGTGGGTGTGGGTGTGGGTGTGTTGGGACATACCTTCAGTGCTCAGGCAGTTTATAACTCTGTCTTAGCTTTCACTTCTTGCTTGGGCATTGCCTTAAGGTCAATCAGAAATGAGAGATGAGGATCTTCTCAGATCTTCCCTGGGTAGGCCACATGCAGGTGCCTATTTAGATCCCCCAGGAATGTATTGGAGCTTTCCAAAGCCTGTTTTGAATGTCTTATTGACCAGATTTGGCTTACAATTTTTTTTTGTCAGTCTCTTGTTAGCTCCAACTGCTATCACAGACTCTGGCCGCTGAGATCTTAAAAATATTCCTGCTGATTGTTTTTAACAAACACTCTGGGGATAGGTATTTTCTCACTTAGTAATCTCTGAGTAGGGTCAAAAGTTCATTCCTGAGACTAGAGCTTGTCACAGGTCAAATAGTGACCAGTCTCTGGGATGGAGCTTTTGGTTTTGAGGCTGCTGGTATTTAAGGCTGGGAAGAAGGAAATAGGAATAGGCTAAGTCAAAATTCCACAGTTTGCTGTTCTTATAAAGATTCAACTGTTTTTCTTGAATAAAAATTCCTCAGATTGTTGGAGGCCTTTAGTTAATTTCTAGAGTTCTGGAAAATATGACTATGATAATTTTTGCCAGTGTTCTTATTGCCTTCAGGGAGGAGTGAATTTTGAGAAGTCCTTATTCTACCATTCTGGAAGTGCTTCTCTGATAGCTTCATACTGAGGCCTAAGATGGTTTCCAGCAGCAACTTTGACGTGTTTCCTGATTTTTATCAAGAAGGAGAAAGAAAGAGAGCAGGATTAGGTTTTTTTTTCTCCAGGAACCCTGAGAAAACCAAATCGATATAAATCTACTCTTCTCTGAAACTAATATTAACAATTGTTATAGCTGGCTTAATTTGAACATTTAGGAGTAGAGTAGATGTTGGAGAGTCCATCACACTGAGAACAGGCTTACTTCCAGAGAGTAACTTTAGATAAGGGGAAGGCACAGTCTTGAAGGAGAAAAACAGTTCAGAAAAAAGAAGAGTGGAGACGATTGAGAATTCTTGTCCAAGCCTTGTCTTGTGCAAAGAGACATTTTGATGTGAGAAGAATATTTACTTTAGTTATACCATGGAAAAATTTAATTTGTCCACATAGGCTTCTACCAATTATTTTTTCTGTAATGTAGTGATGCAGTAAGATTGAATAAGGCTGCTTCAAGAAATAGTGTGGGGCAATGGATTGATGATTGAGAACAAGTTTGTATGGAGTAAATAGGTAGGAAAACAGAATATATTTGAAGCTGAAAAGTATTCAGTTGCACTTCTGTTGCTCAAGTTGGGGACTTTGCTAACAGTGCAGTATTATGTTTAGAAACAGTAGCTATGATCTGAAGACCATAAAATTATTCAGTAGATGGAAAAGGGTGACAGAGTTGTACCTATCAAGCAGTTTTAAGCACAGTACGTTATGTATCTCGGATTCTAGAAGCCTACAATTGCCCACTGCAGAACATTGCAGCATGAGTAATGGGGCTTCATGTACTATATAGTAATGTCAGGAGGTTCATTTATTAGTCATTCTTCACAATATCTTTGTGAAGTAGGTCAGTATTATTATCATCTTACCTGTCTCCTACATGATGAATAAACTGAATCTCAGGAATGCAGATCACATTACTGAAGGTTGCACACATAACTTGTAACTGGGATTTTGAATCATTTTGTCTAGTGCTTATTCAGTGCTCAATGAGCTTCCTCAAACAAATGGAATTAGATATGATTTTTTCCAGTAGTCAGAAAAAGAAAAAAATCTACATACTCACTGTCTTTCAATATCTCTGTTTATTGATGTTCATAAGGTAAGATACTTTTTTTTTTTGCTCTCCATTTGGTTGGCAAATCTTCCTCCATCCCTTTGTTTTGAGTCTCTGTATATCCTTGCATGTGAGATGGGTCTGGATATGGCTTACCGATGGGTTTTTTGGAATGGCTAATACTGGTTGGTTGTTCCTTTCTGTATATAGTGCCTCTTTCAGAAGCTCTTGTAAAGCAGGCCTGGTGGTAATGAAATCTCTGAGTACTTGCTTGTTTGCAAAAAATTTTACTTTTCCTTCACTTATGAAACTTAGTTTGGCTGGATATGAAATTCTGGGTTGAAAGTTTTTTTCTTTAAGGATGTTGAATATTGGTCTCCACTCTCTTCTGGCTTGTAGGGTTTCTGCTGAGAGATCTGCTGTGAGTCTGATAGGCTTCCCCTTGTGGGTAACCTGACCTTCTCTCTGGCTGCCCGTAGTATTTTCTTCTTTGTTTCAACCCTGATGAATCTAATGATTATGTGCCTTGGGGTTGCTCTTTTTGAGGAATATCTTTGTGGTGTTCTCTGTATTACCTGGAGTTGGGTATTGTCTTGCCTTGCTAGGTTAGGAAAGTTTTCCTGGATAATATCCTGAAAAATATTTTCCAGCTTGGATTCATTCTCTTTGTCACATTCAGGTACACCTATCAAACGTAGATTAGGTCTTTTCACATAGTCCCATATTTCTTGGAGACTTTGCTCATTCCTTTTTACCCTTTTTCTCTAATCTTGTCTTCTTGTTTTATTTCGTTAAGTTGGTCTTCGACCTCTGAAATCCTTTCTTCTGCTTGATCAATTCGAGTGTTAAAACTTGTGCATACTTCACGAAGTTCTCGTATTGTGTTTTTCAGCTCCATTAATTCACTTATATTCCTCTTTAAATTGTCCATTCTCATGAACATTTCGTGAAACCTTTTTCAAGGTTCTTAGTTTCCTTGCATTGGGCTAGAACATGTTCTTTTAGCTCACAGAAATTTCTCATTATCCACCTTCTGAAGCCTGATTCTGTTGATTCCTCACATTCATTCTCAATCAGGCCTTGTTCAATTGGTGATGAGGCACTGCAATCCTCTGTAGGAGGAAAGGCTTTCTGATTTCGGGTGTTTTCAGCCTTTTTGCGCTGGTTTCTTCCCATCTTTGTGGATTTATCCATCTGTCGTCTGTGTAATTGCTGACTTTCAGATTAGGTGTCTGAGTGGACGTCCAGCTTGTTGGTGGTAAAGTTTTTTCTGTTTATTAGTTTTCCTTCGGTGGATGCCCCTCCCCCCACAGAGCTGGACCTTCCCGGGTTCAGCTGTACTTGCTGTGAAACTCTCAATCCTCAGCAGTTCCAATTGCTGTTTTGTTTGTTTGTTTGTTTGGTGGGGAACCAGCCTTTCCCTGCGGCGACCCACTACGCCGGCTGAAACAGCGGCGTTAAGATTCGTGGCGCTTTCTGCCCGGGAATCTCCCAGTCTGGTTCCCCACTTCAGTCCACTTTTCAATCAGCTGAATGGGAGACTCTGCCTTCCCGGAGCTCCAACGCCAACCAAAGGGCACTCAGTCCTGTATACTTTGGACTGAGAACTGCCGCGCCGGGTGCCTGCAAAACGGCCGTGCTGGCCAAAGAGTCGCGCTGGCGACCCGTGGGGCTCCTCCGCCAAGAATCTCTTGGTCTGTGGGCAATAAAAATTCGTCTGAAAATGTGGCGTCCACTCACTCACTGCGCTTTCAGTGGGAGCTACAATCCTGAGCTGCTGCTAATCGGCCATCTTGGATCTCTCCGTGGAGGTAAGATACTTTTGTACTAGTTGGACCAGAATGAATATGACAGAGTGCTATGGAAAGAAACCCAAGTATAATTAACATGTAGGGACAAAGAAAGAACAAAACAAAGAGAACATGGATTTAGCAGTCTCAAAATAAAATCAGTATAAGTAATACATTTATTAAGTAGTTGATTGTAAAAGTAATTACCTTTTCACTGGGCAGCACATTCCTCTGTCCTGCTAAGTGAATTGGAATGCTGTACAGATGACAAGCATTAAAAAGCTGTGTCTGCCTTAAAGAAATAAAAACAACCGCAGGTCCTTAAATTCTTAATATGCAGGTGAAAGCCATATTTGGAAGGAAGGAAAGAAGATGGAAGAATTCATAAGAACCCCAAAAATAGTTTTTGCTAACATTTGGTCCAATTCTAACATTTTGGACTTCCTCTTTTCCACTGCAGATAGCAGTTATCACTTTTTAATGTGGCTTTGAAATTTTAGAACAGAATCCTTGTGAAGTGCACCAAACATTCTTGAACTGTTTTCAGAACATTCTTTTCATGAAGCCATGGAACCAGCTGCTCTTCTGCCTTAGTCAGTTAGTGTTTTGTCATTGATGCTTTTAAGAATGTGTGTACAATAAAATAGCCTCTGAGACATTGATCCAGTTGTAGCTATTTTAAGGAGGCGATTATAGCAAAATGAGACACTGATTTATAATATATTGTTCTTTCTGGTTTAGATCAAATTACGTGATTTGTCACAGAGGTTACTTATACATATCTCAGAAAGAAAAATTCTATGGATGTAATTGCAGACCAATTGAATGGATATCTTTTGTATGGTAAAGGAGAATGCAGCCTTACATCAGGAAATTATTATTGGCTAGCATTCTTGATCAAGTCTTTCTTGGTAGCTACACAAATGCATTTAATTGACACAACTATTAGGATAATTCAGTCTGAAATCTTTCTGTTGAAGGCAATGACTATATGTTATAAAGATGAATCAAAATTTCAGCCATAATTTATAGGATTGTTACTTAACATCAGTATTTTCTCATTCAATATCTGAAGTCATCTTGTAATTTTTATTGACAGAAAAAGTAACACAAACTATCTTACTTCTTTTTCAGTGTGCCATGTTAGAAAATCAATTCATATGATGAATTCTAAGTATATTGTGGCAAAGGCTTAGAGGGAAAAATTGTCAGCATGGATTATTATATGTTCTTTTGTTCATGGTGTGGCTTTATTGACAAAGTATTGATTTTTGTACTTACAATTTGAAGGTACATTTTTCTCTTCCCATCTGCTTACTCTGCAAATTGGTTGTGTTAAGAAATGGGCGACTTCTAAAATCAACAACAATCATTTTTGGATTTTTGGTAACATCTAGTCTAACCCAAGAAATTGAGATGATTTTAACTTACTGACATTATCCAGGGCCAAAGAACTATCATGTTGACTAATTGTGTATAACTAAGTTCTATGGTAGATATTGTTTATACTTTAAGCTGTTTAGTTTTCAAAACACTACCATTTTGTGTAAGAATTTAATTTCCTTCTCTGCACACACACACAAAAAGTTCAGCACGTTTCTAACTTACCTAAAATAACACATTTAGTAATAGAGAGGGCTGAGGTTTAGACCAGGTCTGCGTGAATTGCAAGGTCATGCATTTCCGTTCTTCCCTGTTACCTCTTAGCATAAAGAAACATCTCTTCCAATAAACCTTAATAAACCTATTTAGAAAATCCCATCTATTTTGGATGGTCAGGACAGAATTTAGAATAGCTTAAAAAATAAAGCAAGCAGAGCTACAGTGCTCACTCAAATGGTTTTGTTTGATTTCATCCCTGACCACACACCTCATGTCATGTAAAAAGAGCCACTGCCTCCCTGCAGTTGTCTTTCCTGGATTTCTCTGTGAATTTTTGCCTTCTTTGATATATAATACACGCCACAAACAAGAATGTGCCACGGCTTGAGATTACTGTAAACTGAGCTGGTAGTCACTAATATGTAAAATGAGGAAGTTGAACTAAAATAATAGCTAAATCTTAGAAATTCTACATGGTAGAATTCTAAAATGTGTAGATTAGTTTGTCACGTAACATGAGGCTTGACTATGAGTACTTAGTGGGTTTGGAATACTGGAATGTAATAACAATTGTTATATGTCACAATTATATTGAGTAACTCTCACTGGCCATGAATAATTTTATTGATTAACTTTAACCTAAAAATTTTTAAATTTATTTATTTTTTACCTCTAATCAACACCTTGCTGATTGACTTTAATTTTTATCAACATTTTTGAGTTTGTGTTTTGGGTCATATATATCTGTTTCTTTGTCACCTGCCTTCATTTCATCTCTATACTGCTAATTCAAATGTCTGTTTGAATGTGCTTTTTTGAATTATTTTATTTTTTTGATTAAGTACTTTTAAAATAGGACCTTTGGATTGACATTCAGACATTGGCATAGATGCTTCCCTTTTGACAATTTAAACAAATTAATGAGGCTATTAACATCACTGTTAAGTTTTATAGCATCCTCTGGGCACTTAAACACTTGCAGTGCTAAACACATGTGCCCTAATTAAGGCTACGTTATACATTTTTAATGAAATATAGCCACTGTTGATTGTCACAAGGCAAGAATGATTTAAATAATTGAAAGTGTTACAAATAACACTGTTTATGGTACAATAATATATTTTGTTGCAGCATTACATCACTGAAATAGGATCTTAGAAAATGCTGCTCTGTATGTATCAAATCTAAAATAGGGACTTCCCCTTGATGGTGTGGCTGTATTGACCATGATGGTGAGAGCATAGTTGGTCCTTATTATTCATTGATTCTGTATTTGCAATTCATCTACTTGCAAAATTTATTTGTAATCCCTTGATATAGTTTGTGTATTTGTCCCTACCCAAATCTTATGTTGAATTGTAATCCCTAATGCTGGAGATGGGGCCTGGTTGGGGGTGTTTGAGTCATGGAGGTGGATCCCTCATGACTTGGTGCTGTCTTCATGGTAGTGAGTTTTCACAAAGTCTGGTTGTTTAAAAGTGTGTGGTACCTCCCCCACCCTTTGTTCTTGCTTTAGCCATGTGAAATTCATGTTCCTGCTTCACCTTCCACCATGAGTAAAAGCTCCCTGAGGCCCCCCCGAGAAGCAGATTCCCCTATGCTTCCTGTATAGCCTGCAGAACCATGAACCAATTAAACCTCTTTCCTTGTAATTTACCCTGTCTCAGATATTTCTTTGTGGCAATACAAGAACAGCCCAACATACCCCCCAAATTAGTACTCACGGTGCTTGCACAGCCATTGTTAGACATGAGCAGAGGGTTGAAAATTTTGAGTTGCCTGACACTCCAACCAAGTGATGCCCTGCCTTCTCAGTTCAGCTCTTATGTGGTAACCAAGTGTCATTTTCACAAATTATTTAGTGCCACATTTAAACAATTTTCCTGCTTTTTGTCAGTGGTTTTGCTGTTGAAAGTGGTCTCCAAACACAGTGCTGTAGTGCTGTCCAGTGTTCCTAAATGTAAGAAGGCTGTAATGTGTCTTATGGAAAGTCATGCATGTTAGGTAGGCTTTGTTCAAGCATGAGCTAAATATGCTGTTGGCAGTGAGTTCAGTTATAATGAATCAACAGTATATATTAAATAAGGAAACTTTAAATAAAAACATACATGAAGCGAGGTTATGTATTGAATGGTTGCCGAAAATGTTGTAACCAGAAGCTTATGGGACTCTAACCCTGTATTTCCCCTAGGAGCAATGGTTCAGAATTTGTGAATTCAGTGTTTGCGGCAATCTTATAAACCATAACTTTTGCAAATAACAAGAATAAGTTTGTCATGTTAGAGTCACTGACAAAACGCGTCTGGAATAATCAGGAAGACCTTACAAATGTGGCTATTTAGAAATCCAATTTTTCTTAGGGGAGAGGGATACCCTAGAGCTTAAAACTATTTTATGTTTTTAGCAGATGCCTCTCTGGGGGATTTTCTTTAAGGCATTAAAATATCTTCGTGCATTTTTGTTCATTCTTCCAAATTTTGCTACTTCTCTAGATCTATACTGTAAGTTACCATATGATTGTATAAAAGTGAACATTTCAGTCAGTTATGCAATTGAGCATTTAAAAATAGATTTTGTTTGAGGAACGATGCAAGTAACTCTAAGATAGGTTATTCATAAACTAACAGAGATGGAAAACATTTCCTACATCTCAGCCACCAAACTATCTGGAATTCCACAGTAATACCAAAAACTTCAGTGGACTCTGCAAATCAAGAGATGGTGGTGCCAATATTTATTTGGTCTCTGGTCAAGAAAGGGAGCTAGAGAGCCCTATTGCAAGTTTTCATATTGTAGGAAACGTCTTGGTGACATTCATTTTTGCCTGCTCTAACGGCCTGTGAAAGCAGTGCGTGTCGTAATCCCGAGAGACACAACCCTGAAATTGTTGAAATTCCAACAGATCAAAACCTCTAAGCATCTTTTGATCCTTAACATTTGAAATCCATAACATCTAAAATTCTGAAAATCGTAATTCCAAAAGATTAAAATCCTGAGTGCTGAAATCCAAGAAGCCAAAATCTGGGGAAGGGATTAGTGTATATCTGGCTATGTGAAGGATAGTTACGTCATGTCAGTTGCATCATGTTAGGTAGAACTATTACCTTATTATTATCTTTATTTGGAAATTAAGTATGGTTTAAAGAGATGTGAGTGGGTGCCAAGAAGACAAAGGGCAGATTGTGGACTTAATTTTACTTTGACTGGATTTTAACTTGACTGGATTAAGGAGTACCTAGAAGCCTGGTAAAGGGTTATTTTAGGTGCATCTGTGAGGTTGTTTCCAGAGGACATTAGTGTGCGTCTGAGTGAACTAAGTGGGGAGGATCTGACCTCAACGTAAGTGGATACCATCCAAATGTCTCCAGCTTGTAGATGATCTGTCTTAGGACTTCTCAACCATCATAATTTCGTGAATCGATTCCCCTGATAAATCCCCTCTCATACATGTATCCTATTGTTCTGTCTCTGGAGAACCCTGACTAACACAGATTTGCTATCAGGGAAGCCGAATATCACTTTTCTTGTCATATTCCTTATAACAAAATGGAAGATATCTGTAAAATTCTCTCCTTCCAGAAAGGCCGTGATAAGTGTTTGAGGCTACTTAATGGTGAAAGATAAAAGTTTAAAAGCTAATTAATTGATACTGCCAAAGCAGAAAATCGCTGATTGCAATGGCTGAGCAATAACCAGACTTTCAAATGGACGCTTATAGTTACAAAATTTGGAGAATACAACCGCTTTCCAAATATAAGTGCAGCGAGCGTTTAGAAGATTATAAAAAAGTGAAAATGCCAGCAAAAATTACAAGAAATCTCCCCTGCCAAGTTATTCAATCGTGTCTGACTACTGCTCCTTCACACATAGTAACAATTCATTATGCTACGTATTTCATCTTCACATCATTTTTAACACTGGAGGTGTAAATTGTGTAAATAATTTTAGAGAGTTCTAATTTGTTTGATGCTTTTTTTTTTTTTTTTTTTGCTGTGAATTTGACTCCACTAAAGTTCATTATCACAGTGTTGACTCTGTGGGTAAGAATTGTATTTGTGTATAAAAATGTTGAAACTTCTTTAAAAAATGAAGAAATATTCTTTTTGTACATCTGCATTTGTGAAAGATGAAATTTCTCAAGATCTTGGCTCTTACTACATAGGTAGTTGTGACCTAGCAGAGTTTGTGATCAATCTTGTTAAAAGACTTAGGTTATTCATTGTGGTATTTCAGATAACTGCAATTATGCAGCTGGGTGCCCACAGTTACCAACGATAATGATACATACATGTTAGTGCATTTCACTTTTTTACCTATTTCTTTATGAATCCGGTTCATCTGCTCACAACTACTATACTCATGCAACTGTTGTTAGTATATCTGAGTGTTTGTGCTTGCAAAATTATGTTTATTATTATTGCCTATTTTATTGTATTAATACAAGGTGGGCTATGACGTGCTCTGCCATGTTTTTATATGTTTCCCAAATGAATCCCCTTCAAAAATGTAAATAAGTGTCTTAAAGATATTTTTAAATTATTTTTTTTCCAAGAATTACATTTTTGAGACTTTGATCTTTTAGGATTGTGATGTCAGGGATTTCAGACTTTAGAGATTTTGATGCTTCAGAGTTTCAGCATTTACGATTCTGTCTTTTAGTGTTGTGTGTCTCAGGATTACGGCCCATACCCCTAACAAAGAGAGGAAACCTGAGATATTTTTCCTTGGGATTGGTAAGAGATAAGCCTTGATTGATATTGAACATAAGTAGGGATTGAATGACGCTTTTCATAAATCTCTACCATTTTTCAGTGGGAAAGTTAATATGAAACATTTATTTTAATAAGAACAATTTTTTTTTCTTTTTAAAAAATGTGTATAAATTTAGAGGGTACAAGTGCAGTTTTGTTGCGTGGATATACTGTACAATGGTAAAGTCTGAGCTTTTAGTGTAACCATCACCCAAATGGTGTACATTGTACTCATTAAGTAATTTCTCATGTCTCGCCCCCTGCCACTCCTTTGAGCCTCCAGTGTCTATTATTCTACACCCCGTGTCCATGTGCACATATCGTTTAGCTTCCACTTATAAGTGAAAACATGTGGCTTTTGACTTTCTGTTTCGGAATTACCTAACTTAGAACAATTGTCTCTAGTTCCACCCATGTGACTGCAAAACACGATTTTATTCTTTTTTTATAGCTAAATAGTATTCTATTGTGTGTGTATGTGTATTACAAACACAATACAATAGTATGTATATATTTATATAAATACAAACTAGTATGTGACTAGTGTGTAACAAGTATGTATGCATATTTATATAAATATATAGGTATACTATTGTATTGGAATACAATAGTATTCCATTTTATATATGTGTGTATGTAAATATATGCACACAATGGAGTTGTGTGTATATATATAAACATATATTGAATAATATATATAATTAAATTACACATACACACATCCCCCCACAACAAATTTCTTTATCCAATCATCCATTGTTGGACACCGGTTGATTTCATATCTTTGCTATTGTGAATAGTGCTGTGATACACATACAGGTGCAGGTCTCTTTTTGATATGATTTCTTTTTTTGGGGGTGTATACCCAGTGGTAGAATTGCTGTATTGAATGATATTTCTATTTTTAGTTCTTTGTGAAGTCTCCACACTGTTTTCCCTAAAGGTGGTAGTAATGTTCCCCCCAACAGTGTGTATGTGTTCCCTTTTCTCTGCATCCTCATCAACGTCTGTTATTTTTTGACTTTTTAATAATAGCTATTCCGGCTAGAGTAAGATGGTATCTCATTGTGGTTTTAATTTACATTTCTCTGATGATTAGTGATGTTGAGCATTTTTTCATATGCTTGTTGATCATTTGTATGTCTTCTTTTGAAAATTGTCTATTCATTTCTTTTGCCCACTTTTTAATGGAGTTGTTATTTTTGTTGTTATTTTAATTCTTTGTAGATTCTTAACGGAAGTTTATCAGATGCATAGTTTGGAAATATTTTACTGGGAAGAGTTTCTTTGTGGATTATTTTTCAAAGTTGTTAGATATACATACTAAAGTGGTCATTTAATTGGAAAGTCTAACCCTCATGAGAGCTGACTGCTGTGTTTCTTAAAGTGTGATTCCAAGTTTGCCTCTATCATAATCAGCAGGGGAATTATGAACATTGAAGATTGCCTTAGGACTTACTCTAGGTTGATTAAGTCAGATTTTCTGGGAGTGTGACTCAGGTGTTTGTATTTTTAACAAATATCCAAGGTACACTACAGTTTGAGAATCACTCTTCTACTGTGTTGGTAGAAATAAGAATTTCTATCATATTTTAGTCAAGTAATTTACATTCTTTGACTGAAATAGATTGCATTTTTTTTTTGAACTTTAAGGAGTACAGATGTAGCCCAAGTTATGTAAACATAATACATGAAAATATAGACAACCTCTTGGGCGAGATTTTAAGTTAAGGCGACTGATATTTAAACATATATGCCCAAACTTAGAAGTATAAATAATATTGTTCCTTTCAATCCAGTCACTCAAGGGACCTCCACATGTGGTTCTTCTCCAAGGCCTTAAAAGGTTCTACTCATATAATATTGGGCAATTTCAGTGACCCTTTTTTTTTGATATTTCCTTTTAGAGTTTTTCATAACAAACCCCCAAACCAATTTGATAACTTTTTTCTCCTCCTACTTCTCCTTCTTTTTAAACACAAATAATATTATTTATTATGGTTATCACTGTTATGACAAGTCCTGGCTCGGAAAAACCTGTATTTCTAAAAATCGTACGTACTCTTAAAAGATAAAAAAGCATCGAGGATATTAAAAAAATTAAAAATTCCAAGACAGGAATTCAGAGTATATGTGAAGCAATGAAATACATATCAATGTAGCACTTTAAGGTATTTACTTGAAAGAATATGACATAAATTCTGAGATATATATTTCAAAATCAGTAGATATATGTATAATTCTTAGATATGTAATTCATAAATCTTTAAGGATATCGGTATGTTATACACAGCACTTGTCACACACTAGTTTGTATGCTATGCCTGGTTCCAAAAGACATTATTTACTAATATAAATGAAGGATGTGATCATTTAACCCTTTACTGCTTCCTATTAGATACAAGATGTTTTGTTAAATAATTGACTGATTAGTAAGACCTAACTAGTATATAAAGCAGCTAGGGCATACTTTACTGTACTCCAAGGAGTTCTGTCTCTACTAAGAAGCTTACAGTGCTATAAGAAGGGAATTATCATCTTTATCCAAATGAAGGTCATTTCCCTAACTGTTAGGGTCAAAGTGGGGGGTGGGGGAGATGTCCCCACTCTCTCTCTTTCAGAACTATTTTCCGACTTGCTTTTGGGTATGGCCAGCTGCTAGCAGCTGTCACTAACTAATTCTGCATACCCTGAAACTTTGGGGATATTGGGTTCTAAAGTCAATATGTAAGACATAGAACTATCATTAGTGCAGTTGTTTTGGGGGAAATGTGGAGTATAATAGTAATTTCTAATGCTTTCATGTAAAAATGCATCGCAAATTTCTGAGAGCACACTCAATAAGATTGAGGCCTGCCCGGTTACAATAGACATGTTAGAATTGTAATGTTTATTTTTGGGTAAGACCACATTGGTGACCTGATTATTGGCTGAAATAGATTGGAAAGATATACATATCTACAGTAATAGAACATTTAAATTTTTCTTTCTCTAAATGCCAAGAAATTACAAATTAAATTGTGACATGAGGAGATGGAGGCTGACAATAAAGAAACATTTCCTAATAGTGTGTAGACCTAAAGCATCATTCAGGAATTAATTCTTGGTCTATTTGAGTTGGTATATATGTAATATAGCTGAAGGCAAGAGGATCAGCTTCTGTGATTCCGTTCAGGTCTCTGAATACAAAATGTTCATATATCCGTAAACACTCAAAGTTATTGTTAGGAAATCAAGTTGATTTGGATGATTTTTTAAAAATTAATAAAACTAACCACATTTCTTTTCAGATATATACAAGACAGACTTACTTAAACAATAAAGTGGATTTGCAGAGAATCTGTTTTGTCTGGGAGTTACTTAAAACAATGCAGTTTTTTCATTCAGCAATATAGATTTACCTAATCTTGAGCCCAAAACGAATAGCCTCCTTCGGGAATATGTCTGGTTTATAGCTGTGAAGACAACATGACCTTTTAAAACTCTCTTGGGTCACGGAGGAAATAGATGACTAGGTGTGTGAAGTAAGGATTCTAAATCCTACATTTAGCAAGTAAAAGATGATGGAATTTATAAGTTAAACATATTAAAATGTTTGTGTAGTAATTATTGAAATTGATTACTAAAATTAAATAGCTTAATATTAATTCTTGAGAACATAAATTCTTACAAATCCTAGGAGCCTAGAAGACGATAGAGTTAAGCTTTTAGTTTAACAAGTTTCTCTGAAAATCAGCTTTTTAAAAATATGATTGTTCTGATGTTAAGAAGTATTAGAATTGAGGTTAAAGAATAAAAAGTTATTTAGAGCACTACGCTTAAATTACAATATTTAAGTGTAGTGCTCTAAATAACTTTTTATTCTTTAACCTCAATTCTAATAAGGATAATTATAAAAAGTGACTTAATAGTTGATGTTATTTTTAAATTGTATTAGTTTATCTGAAAGAATTTATGCCTATTTTGCTAAGACTTGTGATCACTTTATTCTTTATCTCCCTTTTGTAGGAGTTACTACAGCAGCAACATTGACCCATGATTGTGTCTTTATGAAAATTAGGGTATTTAATTAATTAATTTATTTTGGCGTGCAAAGTTCTTAAAACGTATAGCACCGAAGAAAACCAATATAATAGGAACATTAAGATATAGATACTGAATAACAAAGTCTTTACATTTCAGATATGATCATAAGTTCTTGCATTTTATAGGTTGATCAGTGAAAGGAAGGCTGAGATAGTTAGGTTTTTAGTAACACTGGTTAAGAGCCCATAACACAGAAGGTGTAAATTGGGTCACTTAACTGTTAACAGCATTGCAGTGACTTCACAATCTGATACTCAAAAGTAGTATTGGTTAAAATAGTAGAAGTGTTAAAAGAGTTATTTTCTGTCTGTGTCTCAATTGCCTTTTAATTCTATTTTCTTGTTATAACAGATATGCATACATATTTTATGTATTACAAATGAAGTCCTTATATATTTTAAGGTCAGCAAAAACATGCTAGGTTCAGATGTGTTTCTGTGTACTCTTAAAAATAGTAACTGTGATTTCATCTATTACTACTTCAAACAAGTTTAATGGTTGGATATGATTCCTACAGGTATAGATTTTTAAAGTGCAGTTTGCACTTTAAGAAATAATTGGAGAAATTTACATGAACTTTCATTCTACCCTGATTTAAAGGTTATAGGCATATTTGAAACATCTTGAAATTGCTTTATTTTTCAGTGAAAATTTGTTCACACACAGTAATATAGGGCTTTTTTTTTTTGCTATAGAATGTTATCAATTTTATCAATTACCCATCCCATATTACTTAGTACTTAATATCAATTACTCATCCCATATTACTTAGTACTATATGGTTAAGATATTAAGTACTAAGTAATATGGGATGGGTAATTGATAAAATTGTGCAGGGTTGGGTAACTCTTGCTTCCTGGAAATTTTTGGTTCTAAAGACTTACCTTCCTGTTTAGTTTTCACATTATTGAGTCTTGGTTCTACATTTCACCCATAAAATTTTCTGGAAAAATATCCACACATATCAGTAAAATAGTTGTTTACTTATATTCTCTTCAGAGGCGTTATAAATGCAGAAACCTCAAAGGAATGTGACATTGAAAACAGTGAAATAACAATATTATGGGAAATAAATCATATTATGTTTGAGTACTAAAAGAAAGAAAATTGTTTCCATGTGCCCGAAAGGAATTTGGTTTCCAGAATTTAGATTTTAATAAAGTACTTTTGAACCTTTTTCTATCATTATAATCTTAGTGACATTATCCTCATGAGGTTTGATTTAATAGCAAAACAAATTTCTATATGCTTATCAAATAATTCTATTAAAGTACTGCTATGTATACAATATTAAACATCTCATTACCACAGTTGATACATGATAGAATTAGTCCGGTTTTCAGATCTTCATTGAATAATGTTATTAAAATTCCCTGCATTCCATGGGGGAACCACAGTATGTCTGGTGTAAAACCTTTTGGATAGTCTTTGTGTCTAGTTTGAATTGCTTTTGTTCATAAAATTCTGCTATGTAGAGTTATTTCTGAATATCTCATCAGTTGAGATAAAACACAAGAACCTGAAGTGAAATGGATGTCTGCTTAATCTCAAGAAATCTTCAGGTTCAGAAATACGGGTTCACTGAAGAGCAAAATCAGTTAATCTTTAAAATAAAATGTAATGAACCAATAAAAGAACCACAGTTTAGATGGATGACATCATACTAAATGTCTTCCAGAAAACAGAGATTTTCTCATAGTGTGTTTTTTGGATGAATTTTTCCCTTATAGAATATACAAAGACTCAATTGATTGAGAACTCAAAGTGATTGGTGGCTCTGATATGGGTTTATTGCCTCTATTAGATTAGAAGAAAGACTATAAATGACTGATGGTACCTTCTAGCCTGCTTTCTCAGTAGAAAACAAGTAATACATATAGGTTTTCCATCTCATTATTGACCACAGATACAAACAAAAATGACTTATTTTTCAGAAAATTATAATAGTATAGAGACAAAAAGTGTACAACTATTTCTATTTTAACATGGATTTCTGTTTAGTAGGATAACAGAACAAGTTGACTTTTCAGAATCTAAATTGACACTTTGTAATTTTATGTTGTCAAAAAGAAGGTGATCTCAAGAAGAAATTAAAATTATAGCTATAGCTTGGCCACCAGGAAGTAATAGTTTTTTCCTTCAGGCATTAGTCAACAAAGTCATAGGAGGCTGCTTGTGCCAGGATGTATTATTTCCTCTTAAATTTGTGGAAAATAGTAGACAGGAATTATTGAAAATAAGGGTGTGGCATAGGAAAGGTTAAAAAAAAAGTAACAACTCATGCGGAGCTTTATGTTTCTTCGTGTGGGGTGACACAGAGATTGGGGGGTGTGGCAGTCAGGGTGGGATTGAGGAGGGTGAGAGCCAGAGGAAGAGACAGGTAACATAGGTGGAGACTGAGAGTAAAAACTGATAATTAAAATAATTATTTGGGCTGGGCACGGTGGCTCACGCCTGTAATGCCAGCACTTTGGGAGGCCGAGGTGGGCGGATCACGAGGTCAGAAATCAAGACCATCCTGGCTCACACGGTGAAATCCCATCTCTACTAAAAATACTAAAAAACTAGACCAGCATGGTGGCACGCGCCTGCAGCTACTTGGGAGGCAGAAGAATCACTTGAACCCAGGAGGCGGAGGTTGCAGTAAGCCAAGATAGTGCCATTGCACTCCAGCCTGGGCAGCAGAGCGAGACTCTGTCTCAAAAAAAAAAAAAAAAAAAAAAAAGGTGATGGGGAGGAAGGCAGCAAATCACACTGCCATGTGTGTACCTATGCAACAATCTTGCATGTTCTTCACATGTACCCCAAACCTAAAATGCAATAAAAAAAATATGTATATATATATAAAAAAAAAAAAAACGGAGAAAAGATTATTTGTTTTCAGTCTTTGTACCTTAAAAAAAACTCATTCTCTGTGCAACTATTGGCAGTAACTGCCTCAAAATACCGGATCCTGAGAAGCAAGAAACAGTATGAATCGGTGGAGAGAGTACACTAGACTAGAAATAAAGGGCCCCAGAAACCTCGTCATGTGTAAAGTCAGTGTCTTCAAAGGCCTCAGTTTTATCACCTGTAAAATAATGAGTTTATAGATTATCTGCACAGTCCTTCTAGTTTTATTTTATTGTGGTTTGGTAACTTAATAAAGTTTCCAGACTGACTTACTTGCTTTTATGCTTGCAAAATTCCAACTGAGGATCATAGACAACCTTCCCAGGGACAGTTTATATTAACTCATGAATATAAATTTAAATTGGGTTGCCCTGATTCATTCCTAGAAATTTAAAAGTGGCTGGTCAGATTCTCCCTATAACTAATTTGACATCATTGAAACCTCTCAGATTATACATTTCAAGTCCGGAAAACAGAAGTTTTGTGAGCCATCGAGAGCCTTGTGGAGGTATTCTATCTACAAACCTGTTTTGGCAGCAAATATTATAAAGAAGAAAGAATTATCACTTTAATACTAAACCCAAATTTATTTTAGATTTGAGTTAAGTGTAATCTCATCAGATAAAAAACTCCCATGAGAACGGCAACTGCAGAGTTGGTTACAGGGCTTATCTATTCAGGGACACGTGTTCAAAAGGGTAAATTTTATTTTTTTGAAGTGAAGAGGATAACAATTAGTGATATATAATATTAGATGCAAACCAATAAGTCTTCAAAAACAGTTCATTGGGTAAGAATTTTACCCAACATGTTCCTGAAGTTAGGAGACTCGTGGTTTCTGGCGTAAGAGCTGAGACAGTACATACTGCAGTATTTGAACAAGGACATGGCAGAGTGACAAATTATATCAAAATCTGAGATGGGCGGAGGGACATCTAAACAGAGACTGGATTGTCCTGGGTTTGGATAGAGTTTAAAACTTTCATGGGGCTTCTCTTTTAAGCTGCCATGGGGTGTAAGTTTAGTTCAAAATCCAAAATAAAATAAAATAAAAAGGCAGCAATTGATTCTGCAGAATTTTAGTATTAAGTAACACTTTCCATTAATGGTACATTAATAAATCATGTCTCCTAATGTACGAAGTATTGTGAAGCTTCCAAATTGTATCTTATAGAACTTAAACCACGTTACAGGATTCATCCTGAAGGTGAGTGTTCATTTTCACCATTACTGGCAACTGAGAAATGATTTTACTATATGACTTATAGTACTGTCAGTAATGTCTGTGAGTGAGCCAACTTCAGGAAAAACACGTATCTCCATAAAAAAGACAGGAAAGTAGAATAGTGCATAAAGGTGTAGGCTCTGGAGCCAGACAGCCTGAGCACAAACCTGGCTCCACCACATACTAACTATGGGAATATGGACAGATTACATATGACTTGTGTATACAGTCAGCCTCTGTATCTGTGGGTGTAGTATCCTTGGTTTTAACCAACTGTGATTTGAAAATATTCAGGGGAGGAGAAAAAGATGGTTGTGCCTATACTGAACATGTACAAACATTTTTTCCTGTTGTTATTCACTAAACTCTAGAGTATAACAACTACTTACATAGCATTTACATTGTATTAGGTGTTATATGTAATACCTAATGTGTGTAGCTTTTATGCAAAATACTACACCATTTAATTTAAAAGACTCAAACATAATCCACCAGGACACCATGGATTATGGTATCCTAGGGGGGTCCTGGAAGCAATCCCCCACAGTTACTAAGAAATGATTTAACTGGATTTCTGGCTTGTCAGATCCTACCTGTAACCAAGGTGACATAGTAGAGACACATTGCATTATACATTTCAAAGCTTCAGTGTTTCCACCTGCTAAATTATTAATAGGTTATTAATTATATTTCTCTTAGAGTTATTTAGACTTAAAAGACTAATCTACAAAAGAGTTTGTCTAACAGTGTTTAAAAACAATAGTTATTGATGATGATGATGATGATTGTCTGTTTTATGTTCCAAATATATTAATGGTTCAATGGCCAACAGAATAAACAAGAGTTGCCTTAAAATATGGTCAAAACAAAAACATCTAAATCTCATTTCAAAGAAATATCAAGGAAACTGATTGTTGTTATCATTTTCTGTACAAGCCATGTTAAATATTACATTAAAAATCATGTTGGCAGGCCAGGTGCGGTGGCTCACTCCTGTAATCCCAGCACTTTGGGAGGCCAAGGCAGGCAGATCACGAGATCAAGAGATCAAGACCATCCTGGCCAACATGGTGAAACCCCGTCTCTACTAAAAATGCAAAAATTAGCTGGGCGTGGTGGTGCACAGCTGTGTCCCAACTACTTGGGAGGCTGAGGCAGGAGAATCACTTGAACCCGGCAGGCAGAGGTTGTGGTGAGCCGAGATCTCGCCATTGCATTCCAGCCTGGTGACAGAGCGAGACTCCATCACCAAAAATAAATAAATAAATAAAATGGTGGCTAAGTTCAGCAAGGAAGGCTGCTTTCAAGCACAAAAGAGAACTCCAAACCAATTTTGATTACATTGCTTGAAAAAAAGCAGAGTTATTTTTGTGGCAAACATGTTTTCATGTAATTATTGGCTTGTTGTATAACCTATTTGTAGAAATTCCTATTCATATCCTTTTCCCATTTTAAAATTAGAAAATTAGATTATTTGTCTTCCTATTGTTGAGTTTTAACAGTTCTTTATTCTGGATACAAATCTCTTTTCAAATACATGACTTGCCAACATTTTCTCCTATTTTGTGGACTGTCTTTTCATTTTCTGATGGTTTCCTTTTGAAGCACAAAATTTTTAAATTTTGATGATGTCCAGTGTATCTATTTTATTGTTATATTTTGTTGCTTGTACTTTTGGTGTTATATCTAAAAAAAATTGCCTATTCCAACGTCACAAACATTCGCTATATTTTTTCTTCTAAGAATTTCATAGTTTTAGCTTATACATTTAGATCTATGAGTCATTTTGAATTAATTTTTGTATATGGTGCAAGGAAGGGATTCAACATTATTTTCTTTTTGCTTGTGGATATTTAGTTGTCCTAGTACCATTTGTTGAAAAGACGGTTTTTCCCTATTGAATGGTCCTGGCACCCTTGTCAAAAATCAGTTTACCGTAAATGCAAGTTAGATATCCTTTTTAAAGTTTCCAGTTAAATGGAAAAGTGACTTCTCTTAAAGATACTTTATAATAAATCCACTTTTCTTTTTATTCAGATGTCTCAGCTGAAACTGATTTTCTTTTATTCCCATCAGTCAAATAACTTTTGTCCTCCTTAGAGTATATTACTAAAGTAGCATCTATAGAAGTATAGATGTTAACCATTACATTCAGAGATAAAATATTAATCTTGACGTGCCTTTTGACTAGCAAAAGAAAGAACTTGAATTATAAATTCATCATGTTTCTAGTTCTTTAATTCATTTGTATAAGCTAAGTTAAAATTCCTGCAAGTATCATATTCATTTGAAGAAGTGTAGTTGCTAGTTTAAATTCTTCAATTCTTTTTTCTTGTATCCCTTCCATTTAGTGTACTTTTTTGACTAGTATTTCAGTTACTTAGATTATACTTTAACCTTACTTACACCTTAACCTCACTCTAAAAGTCCCATGCATTTTAAATTGGAAAACTACTATAGAAGGGTATAATATTTGCCTGCGTAGGATTACAAACCAAGATGTGGAATTTTGTGAAAAACAAGAAAGGAAGAAGCAATTTTTCCCCAACAAACAGCTACAACAATACAACTCCTAAAATATACTAACATTAAGATAAACATCAAGAGATATTTTTATTAGCACAAAAGATAAATATTGTATAACTAAAGAGACAAAAATTCTAATATTAACAAAGTGGAAAGGGATTGGAAAGGCTTCATAGCACTCAGAGGAAAATTTGCTTACAAGTCCATTATAATTTCTGCTATAGTCTGAATGTTTATGTCCCCCTCCTCACCCTAATTTCATATGTTGACACCTACTCACCAATGTGATACTATTAGGAGATGAAGTCTTTTGAAAGGGAACTGAATCATGAGGCTAGAAACCTCAGTAATGGGATTAGTGCCCTTATAAAATAGGCCCGAGGGAGCTAATTCCCTTCTACCTTGTAAGGGCACAGAAAGAAGATGCTAGCTATGAATCAGGAAATGGGCCCTCATCAGATACTGGACCTGCTGGTGCCCTGATCTTCCCACCCTGCAGAACTGTAGGAAATAAATTTCTGTTGTTTGTAAGCCACCTAGTCTATGGTATTTTGTTATGGAAGTCAAAACAGATAAAGACTGTTTCCAAAAGGGAAGTAAAATTTACATAAAGAAATTCCTCCATTGCCTTTTTTGTAAACCTGAATACTCTTGAATTATGGATTTACTGTTATTTTCCATAATTTCATTCTTATGAGGCATTGTCTTATCTAGGTTCTGCACAGGCTGTAAAACAAGCTGCAACTGTTTGATTGCCTCAATTGTCAACATTTTGGTATCATCTTTGCAGTCTCCAGCCATTTTTTATTCTGTCTTTTAGTTTTAACAAGATCATAGCATTGATTACAGCCTTTCATTTACCTTCTAGTACTTTCACGTCATGACATGCTTGTGCTGTTGGCAAAATTTCTCTCCGGTATTCAAATTTTGAGTAAACCTGATAAAGTGAAAACAAAATGTGTAGGCAAAGGGAAAAATCTAAATAAAACAAAATTGGCACACTCTCCCCTCCCCTTCTGTTAACAAAGTCTTGGAACTATTAAATTATATTAGAGTTTATATAACTGATTAAAATTTATTTCTCCAAACACCTTTAATAGATTTGAAAAGGCTGATGTTAAAAACATCCTCAATCATCTCATTGTTTACAGTTAAATGGGCCAGAATCCTGTCCTCAAATTTCTCATTGCAGTCTTAATATTTTCTTCATGAGCTCATGTTAATTATCTCTTCCATCTGCACGTGGTAATGGGTCTGGTAATAGCTAAAGGACTTGCTTGAACATGAGTCCAGTTCATGTTTGTACCTCACCACATATAGTAGTGATACTCCTGAAAGTTGCAAATCAAGTTTTTGTAAATTGAATAATTTAAAATATATCAGTTAAGTTCGGCAGAACTTACTAGTACAAAATGAATAATCTTTAGGATGGCAGTTCCGGTAGTGGAAATAGCAGGTGCAAAGGCATGGAGATGTGAAACAGTATGGCATATTCAAGTGGTTGTAAGTCGGTAGATATCTCTGAAATGCAGAATTTGTGTAGGTTTGTAGTAGAAACTGAGGATGAAAAAGGAGGTAGGTGCAAGCTTCTGAAAGGCCTTTGAAGGCCCATTAAAATGTTTAAACTATTCTGCAGGCAAAAAGGAGTTTGGAGTATGTGTAATTTTAGAAACATGTGACATGATCAGATGTACACTTAAAGAGGATATTTTGCTGTCTTTGTGGCTTCCCCCATGACTCCCTTTGGTTCTTCTTCCTTGTAGTTTGCAACAAAGTGAAAGACTGTTTCCTACATGAATTCTGCAAGAGAGGGGAACAGGTTTGCATGTTGCCAAGTTATCAAAGAAAATACATTTCCTTCAAAACCAACTTTTTCCCCCTAAAGCTTCTAGTAAGAAAAATATGAGTGAAATATATCACAGAATAAACTTAAGCTGAATTTTAAAAAGTCTACCATCTTACATGAAAAGAATTCATAAGTTAAAATATTAAAATGAAAGGCCAGGTGTAGGAACATTTTGAGAGGAAGGGATGGACAGATCACTTGAGGTCAGGAGTTGGAGACCAGCCTGGTTAACATAGCAAAACTCTGTCTCCACAAAAATAAATAAATAAATAAATAAATAAATAAATAAAAATAAAATGAATAATCTTTTTTTTTTTTTTCTTGAGATGGAGTCTCCCTTTGTCACCAGGTTGGAGTGCAGTGGTGCAATTCTGGCTCACTGCAACCTCCACCTCTGGATTCAAGCGATTCTCTTACCTCAGCCTCCTGAGTGGCTAGGACCACAGGCATACGCTACCACGCCCAGCTTATTTTTGTATTTGTAGTAGAGACAGGGTTTCACCATGTTGGCCAGGCTGGTTTCGATCTCTTGACCTCTTGATCTGCCTGCCTCAGCCTCCCAAAGTGCTGGGATTACAGGCGTGAGCCACTGTGCCTGGCCAAAATGAATAATCTTTTATAAAGCTAACAACCTTCTGATTTATGTTTGAGAATATATTTTTAGATTTTTTTTTTTTTGAAAGCAAGGACCAATTGTTGTTGATAGGTATGTACTTCGAAAAATATTTGAATTTCTTAGGCTGGGAAAGGCCGTTTAATGATTTAGGGATATCTTCTTTGAAAAATTCATAATAGCAAAGTGGTAAAGTTAATAGAATTATAAAAGTAACAAATTACATATCTGCCATCTAAAAGTTGCATTTTGGCATCTGAGGTAAAATATTAGCCCATTGGTAAGAGATTGAATTTGGTGTCAGGTTTGTGTATTTCTTAAGTTGTTAGGCATCGCAAAGATGGTATTTGTTAGGCAAACTTGCATTAAAGATGAAAAAGAGTGATTAAGTACTAAACTAAGAAAAATAATTAGGTTTTTAAAAAGAATAGCCTATTGCTCTAAGAATTTCCTTTTAAAATTCCTAGTACATCTTTTATTTATTCATCATTCTACAACCAGCTTTGGTCGAATAGTATAGGAAATGTTTTATTTAGGCAGTTTGTCTTTCTACAATCATCCACTCTGGTTTTTGAGGCCCTTCTTTATCATGCCCAGTTGTATTGGTTTTCTAGTGCTGTTGTAATAAAGTATCATAAACTGTGGCTTAAAACAATAGAAATTTATTCTCTTCCAATTCTTGAGACATAGAAATCAAGATGCTGGCAGGACCATGCTCCCTCTGAAGCCTCTAGGGGAGGACTGTTCCTTGCCTCTTACAGTTTATGACAGTACCCCGGCATTTCTTGGCTTGTGGCAGCAGAACTCCAATCCCTGCCTGTCTTCATGCAGTTGTCCTCCTTTTGTGTGTGTCTGAATCTCTTTTTATAAGGACAGCAGTCATATTGGATTAGGATCTACTCTAATCCAGGATGACATCATCTTAATTTGATTACATCTACAAAGACCATTTCCAAATAAGGTCATATACACAGGTATTGTGGGTTAGAACTTGAGCATATCTCTCTGAAGGAACACAATGCAACCCATAACCCGTGTATCATCTTTAATATCCTAAGCATTTTTACCATGGCAGCCCCGCTGAGTTTCTTCTTTTCCGTTATTTTGGGATCTTTTTCCTTCCTTACTCCCTCCCGTCCATCCCTCGTCCCTCCCATTTGTCCCTCCTCTCTGCCCCCCTCCCGCCCCGCCCCTCCCTTCCTCCCTCCCTCCCTCCCTCCCTCCCTTCCTTCCTTCCTTCCTTCCTTTACATAAAATGAACTTGTGCTGCGTGCCAGACATTTTCCTAGGCAGTAGGAACAGTGAAATAAAGTTTCTGACCTCATGCACTTATATTTTATTAGAAGTCAATAGGCAAGTGACATTAAACATATAGAACATCTTTGAAAATAATTGTTACAAAGATCAATAAAACAGGGGAAACAGGATCAAGAGGTATGGGGGCAGAAGAGCATGGCATGGGGGTGAGAGGTACATTTCAGACTGGATGGTCAGTGCCAGCTAGCTGCCCTGCTACACAAATCTATCTGAACCTGTTGCTGATTATCAGGAACCCGATGTATTGACTGATGCATGTCGTATATTAAAAAGGTCTATTTCTTAAGTCAGAGGAGGGGTGCTAATATAGATTTGATTTTAGAATGTAGAAAAGATGGCTTTGAGGAGGGTCTCATGCTATATTCACCTTCCCAAAATGTGCTAAGTGCTTACTGGATGCCGGGAGCTGTGTTAGGTTAGAGGATGCAATGGTGAGCAAGAAAAGGTGGCCTCTGCCCTCATGGGACTTTCTCTCAAATCCTGACACAATGTGGAAGGCATTCTTAGATAACAAAGAACTAGCAGCTGATGTATATAGGGAGGAGTTAATTCAGATTTAACTTTACTTATATCTTTCCTCCTGATCTCTAGGCAAAATAACTGAATGTAACCTAATTCATTGTTTAAAAGACATATCCTCCATACTTACATCTTACAGACTAAAGGTCAGGTATCAAAATTATAGGGAGGTAAGAAAATTTTTAGTTTAAGTGTGGATGGCTAACCCCCAAATAAGCTATATTGTTTTTTGGGGATTTAATATGTTCTAGGATTATTTTTACAGAAATGTTATAGTGGAAAATATTGTTGTGAGCTACATAGCCCAGATGGGAGTCATGAAAGTTGGTATAAACCAGACTTTATCTGATGATTTGTTTATTGACTTTTAGAGTAGAGAATAAAAAGAAATTATGTACTTTCATTTAAGAAAACAAATCTTCATTTTGTGAAGGACAAATCAAAGTTTGCTAAGTAGCTCACCTAAAAAATGACCTAACTTGTTACCCTGATTTCCTGTAGACTGTGTGTATCTGCCAGCTATTGTTTTACTAAGATGAGTGAATCTCTGCCAAAGGATTTAAGAGCTCTTCTAGAACTAGAAAATTCCTTAGTGTACAGAAATAAGATTTGCTGAGCTAAATGTTCATCAAAAGGCAATGCATCAAGCTAAGGGAAAAATCCCCAGACACACAGGCAGATTGTACATTTAGATTCTCTTCTATATCATGTTAAAACAAAAACTATGAAATGAATCTGTTGCTAGTCTGGGCACCAGATTAAACCAGAATGGAACTCTGTCTCACTAGATGGCAGCCATGGTGAGATCAAAGGGCAACCATGGCTTTCAAGGAGCACTTCCTAAGGGCCTGCTGGCATCTCTGACTCAGACTAACATCACCAGTTCTGATGCTCTTCTGTTTTCCTGAAGCACAGGGTAGATGATTCCTTACCTCCTTTTTATTGTTGTATCTTGCGTTGATACTTTTTTCTCCACTTGGCCCTTGTCCAACATGTAACTTGTTTTATAGATTTTATGTAGATATATCCAAATGGAGACGTTCAAAGTACTGTTGCAGGAAAATAAAAAATGTATATTAAATAATTCCAACAAAGTTGGTAACTAGGACTTCTCTTAGTGTTACTGGTCCTATACATAAACAATGTGGATTGACTTTGTGACTACTTCCAGTTTCCCATAGACCATGTATATAAAATATTAATTATGAAGGTAGGGTATGAAGTTTTCACTATGTTTTTCTGCTACTTTTTTTTTATTTGTTTGAGGTTAAATTAGTCAAAATGGACTATTTATGCAGCTGAGGACACAGATTTAGTCCTTATGAGTCTGAGGTTTTATTCCCTTTCATAATCACGTCATACTGTCTAAAGCACAGATCATTAGTCTTACCAATATATGTCATTGGTTACAGGGAGAAATCAGGCAAAAGGCTGAGGATGGGTTGAAGCTAATCTGTGATGACTATGGGGCAATCTACCTTCTGATGTCTGACAGTAGGGTTATGTTCAGAGATGAAGGTGATCATGTGGGGGGCACTATTTTTACTATCTATGTGATAGCATGTCACGTTACAGCTTAGATCTGTTGCATTTCTCACCATAAAATATGATGGTAGATTCTCATGTTAGGTGAAGCTCATTATGTTTAATTTACTGGGGGAAAGGCAATATTAAAATTATAATTTGGACAGCTAAGGTTAGGATATTGTATAATAAGCCACCCTAAAACTTCGTGGTATCTAATAGCAATAATCCTTTTTTAAAAAATAAATTTATTTATTTATTTAATTTATTTTACTTTTGGTTCATACTATATCTGGCATTTCTCCCCATGTTATCCCTTCCCACCCTCCCCTCCCTCCCCACCCCCGGTTGTCTCTCCCCTACTCCCCTAACTGTCCCCTGTGTATGATGCTCCTCTCCCTGAGTCCACGTGTTCTCTTCATTGTTCAACACCCATCTATGAGTGAGAACATACGGTGCTTGGCTTTCTGTTCTTGGGTCAGTTTGCTGAGAATGATAGTTTCCAGATTCATCCAAGTCCCTACAAAGGACACAAACTCATCGTTTTTTACGGCTGTGTAGTATTCCATAGTGTATATGCACCACATTTTCTTTGTCCAGTCTGTCATTGATGGGCATTTGAGTTGGTTCCAGGGCTGCAATGAACATATGTGTGCATGTGTCTTTATAGTAGAACAATTTATAGTTCTTTGGGTATATAACATCTTTATTTCTGCCTTCATTTCATTGTTTATCTAGTCAACATTCAGAAGCAAGTTGTTCAGTTTCCAAGTGGTTGTGCGGGTTTGAGTGTGTTTCTTGATCCTGAGTTCTAGTCTGATTGCGCTATGGTCTGATAGACTTATGATTTCTGTTCTTTTGCATTTGCTGAGGAGTGATTTGTTTCCAATGATGTGGTCAACTTTAGAGTAAGTGCAATGTGATGCTGAGAAAAATGTATATTCTGTGGATTTGGGATGGAGCGTTCTGTATATGTCTATTAGATCTGCTTGGTCCAGCTCTGCATTCAAGTCCTGGATATCCTTGTTAATTTTCTGTCTTGTTGATCTGTCTAATATGGACAGTGGAGTATTGAAGTCTCCCACTATTATTGTGTGGGAGTTTAAGTCTCGTTTTAGGTTGTTAAGAACTTGCTTTATGCATCTGGGTGCTCCTGTGTTGGGGGAGTATATATTTAGGATAGTTACTCTTCCTGTTGGATTGATCCTTTTACCATTATGTAATGTCCTTCTTTGTCTCTTTTGATCTTCGTTGGTTTGAAGTCCATTTTATCAGAGACTAGGATTGCAACCTCTGCTTTTTTTGTTCTCCATTTGCTTGGTAAATCTTCCATCCCTTTATTTTGAGTCTATGTGTGTCTTTGTATGTGAGACGGGTTTCTTGAATACAGCACACCAATGGGTTCTGACTTTTTATCCAGTTTGCCAGTCTGTGTCTTTTGATTAGGGCATTTAGGCCATTTACATTCAATGTTAATATTGTTATGTGTGAATTTGATCCTGCCATTTTGTTACTGGCTGGTTTTCTTTCTCATTAGTTGACTCATTTTCTTCATTCATTTTTGGTCTTTGCCAACTGGTTTGCTTTTGCAGTGACTGGTACTTGTTCCTTTCCATGCTTAGTGTTTCTTTCAGGAGCTCTTGTAGGGCAGGTCTGGTGGTGACAAAATCTCTCAATAATTGCTTGTCTGTAAAGGATTTTATTTCTCCTTCACTTATGAAGCTTAGTTTTTCTGGATATGAGATTCTGGGTTGAAAGTTCTTTTCTTTAAGGATGTTGAATATTGGCCCCCCACTCTCTTCTGGCTTGTAGGGTTTCTGCCAAGAGATCTGCTGTGAGTCTGATGGGCTTCCCTCTGTGGGTGACCTGACCTTTCTCTCTGGCTGCCCTTAGCATTTTTTCCTTCATATTGACCCTGGTGAATCTGACAATTATGTGCCTTGGGGTTGCTCTTCTTGAGGAATATCTTTGTGGAGCTCTCTGTATTTCTTGAATTTGAAATTTGGACTGCCTTGCTAGGCTTGGGAAGTTCTCCTGGATAATATCCTGGGTTTATTTTCTAGCTTGGATTCATTCTCCCCCGTCATATTCAGGTACACCGATCAAGCATAGGTTAGGTTTTTTCACATATACCCTTATTTCTTGGAGGCTTTGTTCGTTTCTTTTCACTCTTTTTTCTCTTGTATTGCCTTCTCTTTTAATTTCCTTGAGTTGATCTTCAATCTCTGATATCCTTTCTTCTGCTTGATCGATTTGGCTATTAAAACTTGTGTTTGCTTCACATAGTTCTCATGCTGTGTTCTTCAAGTCCATCAAGTCGTTTATGTTCTTCTCTAAGCTGGTTATTCTAGTTAGCATTTCGTCTAACCTTTTTCAAGGTTTTTGGTTTCTTTGCATTGAGTTAGAATGTATTCCTTTAGCTCTGAGAAGTTTGTTATTATCCACCTTCTGAATCCTGTTTCCATCAATTCTTCACACTCCTTCTCAGTCAAGTTGTGATCCTATGTTGTTGAGGAGTTGTGATCCCTTGAAGGAGAAGAGGTGTTCTGGTCTTTGATGGTTTCACCTTTTTTGAGCTGTTTTCTTCCCCCATCTTTGTGGATTTACCTGGCTGTGGTGTCAGAGAGCTGCTTGATGAGGTCGCTTGTCTGTCTGTGGGGGCGCTACTGGGTTTCTAGGGACTCCTTCAGGTTACTAGGGGAGCTTCCTGTGTCTTTTTTGTTTATGCCAGGGGCCCGCCTCTTCCACTGACCTGTAGACGCTGCTGGGTTGTCAAGAACACCGTCCCGTTGCTACGTAGGCTTCCCGTGTTCTCCGTTAAAACATGTAGCCCAGTCCCACCCCTCTAGTGGTGGGTTGTGCCCTTCCTCCACTGGGCTGGATCATTCAGGGTTCCTCTCAGACTGTGGCACTGGCTACGCAACCCACTAGAGTCAGAGCTTCAGCCTTCTGGGGTTTGTGGGGGAGGGTAGGGACCCACCCAGCAGTCTCCCCCTTTCAGCTTCTCTCTCTCTCTGGTCATGGGGTAGGGGCTGCCCAACTGCTCTGGCTTACAGCTCCCCTCTCTCCGGGTTGGGGAGGAGGCAATAGCTCAGTCTGCAGACTCTTATTCAACTCCACACTTGTAATCCCTGGTGCTTGACTGGCAAAGATCCCCTGTTCTGTGTATTGCTGAGGCTTTGGGGAAGCGCTGTATCTGGACCGGAGCATTAGAGGTGGAGCTTCTGACTCGCTGGGATGCACTTTCTGGGTGAAGCAGCACCCCTCTCCGCCTCAGTCTGCCCTTAGTGGGCTTTGCTTACCCTCGGACCAGACCTGTTGAAATGCACCTGGTACCTCGGTTGGAGCTAGGAGATCTCTGGGTTTCTGCGTCTCTTCGCTGGGTGTTGTGCCTTGGAGTTGTGTCTAATCTGCCATCTTGGATCCCTCTCGGGGATAAGCAGCAATAATCATTTAATTTGTTTACAAACCTGCAATTTGGATGGGATTTGACTTTGTTTCATGTGGCATCAATGGGATAACTCAAATGGGGCTGCAGGATCCATTTCTAGGATGACTCACTTACATGACTGGTAAGTTGGTGCTGTTAACTGGGAGATTAAATGGGCTGTTGACCAAGATTCTCAGTTCCTCCCCCAGACGGTCCTCCCCATTGAGCTGTTTGGGCTCTGTCAGCAGCATGCAGCTGGTTTCCAAGAACAAGTATCACAAAAAGAAAAGTAAAAGCTGCCAGCATCCTAAGGCCCAGAAACTGGTTCAACATCTCTTGTGCCATATTCTGTTGGCCAATTTGTCTCAGAGCCCACTAAGATTTAAGGGGAGGTAACATGGATCTCATCCTTTAATGGGAGCAGTGTTACATAGTTTTTAGCTGTCTATAAGCTACCACATACATTTCTTATGGTGAGTTTTAGCTCAGTAAAAATATAGGTGCTTGGGCACTTCTGTCATCTTAGATTAGATTCTGCCAGTCACATTCCAAAACAATAGAAGCAAGTCATCAGATGTCATGATTTAATACTTTGTATTCTACAAATCCACTCTAGCTTTTCTTCTTTTTCTGTTTCTAATAACATACTGATGCATGAATCCCTTGTAGTAAACTTGAAGTCCTCCCCACGTCTGGGCAGAAAAAGGACACCCTGTCAGTGGTCTCCAAATGTTATAGGTTACATCTCTATTATTACTTATAAAGAGCAAATATTTCTCCTATGTATGTGGTGAAGGATAAGTAGGGACCTATGTCACTAATTCTTATACTCTCTTATTATTGTCTTCTATAGCAGAAGACAGGTAATTCCTTGCTTTCATTCTTGTTACTGAAATTTTTTGAGCATGTACCATACATATACCAGAGTACTACTATTTTATTTACTTTATACAATAATTAGAAATTTTAAAAGCAAAAGATTAAAAATTTAAGAACTTGTAATTTTATCCTCATATGCATCTCATTTTAGGGAGTTCTGGAGTACTATTTTTTCCCCCTTCCTTCATAGTCATTTATGGTAGTCTATAAACAATTGATTATCTTCTGACATGGGCATGCTGTTTTCATATCATGAAATGGGGTTTAATTTCCTTCTCCTTTAATCTGGGCTTGCCTTGATTTCTTGACCAATAAAATATGGCAGAAGTGATGTTATGCACAGGCTTTCAGCCTTCCAATAGGCCTTTTAGAGTGCTTGTTCTTGGAGGGCTCCATTTTGGAACTTAGCCTCTATAATTGTAAGAATGCCAAGCCATGTAGAGAGTCTGTGTGTAGGTGGTTCGGTTGTCAGGTCAGCTGAACACTCAGCTGATAGCCAGCATTAGCTGCTAGCCAGGTGTGTGAACCATCTTGGATGTCCAGCCCAGGTAATGCTTCAAATGACTGAAATCTTAGCCATCATCTGTAACCACATCAGAGAACTACCCAGATGAGCCTGCACAACCATAGGATAATAATAATTTTTTTCTTTAAATCACTGTGTTTACAGGTGGTTTGCTATGAGCAATGGATAACCAGATCATCATTCCTCTGCATTCTGTGTCATTGATCTTCCAATTGTTAATGCCCTTCTATGAGTCATGACTAGAGAATTATTTAAAATATTAAAACAATGTATTGTTTTATAAATGAGGAAACTGAGGCTCAGAGTTAATTAATCACTCCAAGGGCAATCAGGAAATAAAGGGCCTGGAATTCAAAATACAGGTCTTATGACTGAAAGCCCACATTCGTTTTCCTACAATAGCATTCTTCAGGTTGAGGCATTGTGAAATAATATTAGATATTGGTCAACATGGTTGCCTCGAATTCTGAACAGACCATAGCAGATGGAAGCTCCAGTTGGATCTTTGGGTTCCTTAGGATTTGGAAAGAGGTTAAACAAACAACCAGGTTGGAAATGTATTTGATAGGGTCAAAGGATCTCCCACAATGGAATGTCTCTAAAATCCTTCATAGGCACCCTGCTAGTGAAAGAACTTTTCTTTCTCTTAACATCTTTAATATTTTTCGTTTTTTTTTCATTTTTTTTCTGAATATCTTCCAGGTTCATAGATTGGGATGCCCACTGATGACAATGCCAGGTAATTTAAGTAGGAACATCTTGCTCCCCATACCTCTTCTCCATCATTATCACTCTCCATCTCTAAATGCCATCCAGAAGGGTCACAATGAGCAGCTGGCAAACAGGATAGGAGATGATGCGGAAAGTGTCACTCATGCCTTTCCTAAGTGGGAGACTTTAAAAAATACTTTTTGTATTTTTAAATTGTTATATATATATATAATTTTAAAATATTTTCTTTCTTTTTTCAGCTTTTAGGTTCATGTGCAATGCAAGTTTGTTACATTGGTAGATTGTGTGTCATGGGATTTGGCGTACAGATAATTTTGTCACCTAGATAATGAGCATAGTACCTGATAGGTAGTTTTTCAGTCCTCATCCACCCTCCTCTCACCGTTCAGTCTCAAGTGGGCCCCAGTGTCTGTTGTCCCTTCTTTGTGCCCACGTGTACTCAGTGTTTGGCTCCCACTTATACGTGAGAACATGTGGTATTTGGTTTTCTGTTCCTGTGTTAATTCGATTAGGATAATGGCCTCCACCACCATCCATGTTGCTGCAAAGGGAATAATTTCATTCTTTTTTATGGCTGTGTAGGAATCCATGGTGTATATATGCCATATTTTCTTTATACATTCCCAAGTGGGAGGCTTTATCCAGGAATAGGGGAAACAGCTGGACCATGGAGTTATGTTGGTACCACTTAATTATAGCAGGAGACTGACTTTCTAGGGGTCAGGTTGAGACTGTATTTTGCAACCTAAAGAAAACATAGGCATTTTATTACCTAAGAGTTATCAAAAAGGTCACGATTGTATGATTTTTCATCCATGGCAGGGGGAAGAACTTGACCCACTATATAAGTGTTAAAAATGGTGGGAGACAAAATAAAATTACACTGGGATTTTGTCTGTTGGAATATGCCGGACTGGCTTGCCTGCCAGTATCTTGTAAGGTATCTTACAGGCAGACTGCATTCTGCAGTGTTTTGAAGGATGGGCAGAAACCTAAAAGAGAAAGCGACTACTTTGAACTCAGACCATGATCTCTTTTGGGACAGAACTGAATTTTAAAATTTTAAGTAGAAGTGCAGAGACACTCAGAGGTTTTAGACAATTTTATTAAAATCATGAAAATTTCAGCATAAAACATTATAGACATTCAATATAAAATAGAATTCTCTGACAAGCATATTATTTGACTTGCAATTTGTTTTAATGATTACAATAGTAGGAGTCTTTTACATCTTAGTGAGTTTCTTTTTTTTTTGAGGCTTCTCTCCAAAGTTGCACCCTCCCACTCCCTTCCCAAAATTGGTCTATCACAGAGCTGTAATAAAATTAATATCTAACAAGAACCATACATGATATTTTAATGTTGACTTTTTTTTTTTTTTTTAAGATGGAGTCTCACTCTGGTCGCCCAGGCTGGAGTGCAGTGTTGCTAACTCGGCTCACTGCAACCTCCGCCTCCCGGATTCAAGCGATTCTCCTGCCTCAGCCTCTCGAGGAGTAGCTGGGACTACAGGCGCATGGCACCATGCCCAGCTAATCTTTGAATTTTTATTAGATGGGTTTTCACCATGTTGGTCAGGCTGGTTTCGAAGTGATCTGCCCACCTTGGCCTCCCAAAGTGCTGGGATTACAGGCGTGAGCCATCTCTCCTGGCCTGAGGTTTACTCTTGAGACCAAGTGTTTACATTGAAAGCATAGAATATAGTAGTAAAGAGTGGGGACATTACTCCTTTCTGTGAGATATATACATTTTGCAGGAACAGTCTGTATTACAAATATAATAATTATTTACTGAAGGTTTTTGAAAAAAGTGAAGGGAATTTATTAATGTTGTTACTAATAACATGTTCAATTCTGTTTTATAGATCTCGTAAATATCCCCAAAGATACTTAAATTTACTGCTATGTGTCTGGAAATAAATACAGTTTATTGGTTAATCTTTTCTGTTTTATTTTATGTTTCAATATCGCCTCTACTTTTATTGAGAGAAGCCCTCATTGATTTGGATGAGATTTCATCTCTGAAGGAGTTCACTGGGTTATTCAGACATATCTGAACATCTTAGGAACTCTCATTTTTTCCTGGCATTATCTCCTATCTAGTTGTTTGGAATAAAAATGAAATCTTTATCATTCAGCATTGTTATGTGATAGTTTTACCTGCTTTTGGAAGTAGATTTAGATACCCGCTTGTTCTGAATATGTACAGAGCAGTGTTCACCTTAACCCATTGTTTTGCGGCCATCCTTTGTTGCATGTAACTCTCACTTAAACTGTTAAATTTACTTGAAAATATTAATTGAAGGTCATCTTGCTTTACCAATATATCTAGTGAAAGAGGACTGGCAAAAGAAATGCCCCTATATAACATTCTTTGTCATGTAGATGGAAGAAATATTCAGTGAATATAACTAAAAGCATAATAATAAAACTTTTCATTCAATTAACTAGTGTTTATTATATACTCCCTATTTTCTCAGCAAAGTGCTAAAAGCAGGAGGTAAATCCGTGTAAGAAACGGTCTGGTTTGGTTTATGTTTCTGAGTATAAATGAGAATAGAGAAAATGCAGTGGAAAATGATCTTCTTCAGGGCACTTTGTATTCTATGTAAGATGATTCTGTCACATGCTACTGCTCTCTGTAGCTTAGTATTAAAAATGTCCAACTTGGTAAGATGTAGGAAAGCTATGTGGACTCATGTACATGTGTGCCTCCTCTCTAACATGGAAACAAAATTATTTATTTATCACTTTTCTTTATAATGTGGTTCTTTGTAGTTTCTTCAATGAAGCTAATAATCTTTTTTATGAAACAGTATATTAAAATTTTTAAAAATCTGAAATCACTATGTAGATTAACCTTTGAGAAAAATTCCTGTTTTTAAACTATCTGGATGAGATCTAATAATTTTTTTAAATTTTACTGACTAGTATCTTCTTTCTTGGAAAAAAAAATTCCTGCAGGGTTCTCCATATTCTGCAGTGCAGAGTGAGGTGGAGGTTGCCTCCTTAGGTTGTGGAACAGTGTCTGCTAAAAGAGATTCCCCAGTGTATGTTTGTTGAATTGATAAGTGAATGTGGGGGAAAGAACATAATGATAAATTACTTCATTATTTTTGTGTGCTGGATTGCTTGGATTCAGAAGCATAAGAGCTAGCTTGTAGATGGAACTCATCCCTTAAGTCAAAGTAGTTTTGCCCAGACTGATGCATGGTACATAAAAATGCCAGACTCATTTCAGAGTCATTAATTATATTTTAGCTGTTCCTGTGCTGTGATTTTCATATTGCATTCTGTGTTGGAATTCACAGAGGGTATACAAAATGGGTACATATGTGTGTCTCTTTCTTAAATGCTCCGTTAAGCTGCAGGACAACCTAGTTAATGATTATTAGGAAAAGGGCTGATTACATTGGATCTGCTTTAGAAAAACAAGAAGAGGTCTTTCAGTGATTTTGGAAAAAGTTTAAGAGTGTCTTGGCAATCATTTTTAAAGTATCACATTGAGAAGCAATTCTTTAATAGAGTGTACCTTATTTCTAGCACAGTGTAGGTAGGGTTGACCCATAAAATATAACTGTTAAGTATTTGGGCAGATAGTAAATTAAATGTTCACTTTCTTTGTTTCTCACTTTTCAGCATCCTAAATATTCTTTAACGAGCAATTAAAAGTATGGTTGGTAGTTACTAAGTTGTAAATAGAATTAGCACACATTTTGAATTATGGGACACTGTTCAGTGCTTATTTCAAAACAATAGTTAACTTGTCATTTCGGTTTTCTTTAACACTATGTAAACAGATAAGCAATGTTTTCTCAGTAACATTCGCTTAAGGGAAAACCATGCACTAGAAAATTAGCATTTTGAGAAATTTCAATGAAAAGTGACATTCAACACCTGAGCTATATATTAAGTGTTTTGTCAGTGATAGAAGCCTCAGGCACAAGCCATCAGGAGTGAGAGTAGAACTGTATTGAAGACCTCAGCTGATCCTCTTGCAAATCTTTCAGGCTCTGATATTACCTTACATCACTAACTAGGCTCCAGGAAGACTGCCAAGATGTTAAAGCTCCCCCCGCCCCCACATCACCCACAGCTAATTGATGATCTGATAGGGGATGCTTTGACTCAGCTGTATCACATATACTCACAGTGAGGTACAGAGGCAGCTGGCACACTCCTTATTTCTTTGTTTGGCAACTTCCTAAAACAACATGGGGTGTGCAGAAACATTTGGCACTTCACCTAAAAGCAAATAAGTCTGTTAGTTAACCCCAGCATAAGGTGAGCAGGAAGTTAACCAGAGTCATTAAAGTGTTGGATATTAGGGTAAGGGCTGTAATTTATGAGTCAGATTCATACAATTTTGGCTTTTAAATTTATAACCGTAAATTCTTATTTCTAAGTTCTCTGCTAAAGCAGATTTCTGTCGTAGCAAAGGAATGTCAACTGAAAGATCTTCATTGGGTTGAGTTGGAGGCCAAGCTCAGCTGATTGGCTGGGTCTTCGGAGGTCACTGATGTATTATAGCAGACAGTAGACGTGAGGGAGTTGTCAGACTGCCACCAGGGCTTTCTTTTTCCCACTTATCCCCACCCTGGTTCTTGCCAAATCTGCTTTGCATTTGAAGTTGACTGAAATGGGTTTTACTGTTAACCTGTCAACTGAAACCCCTGTGATTTAGAGAGCTTTTGTTCATTTTAGTTGTTGCAAGACACTGAAATAAAAAATCTGGATTCTTTTAGAACACTGAAGATGGCCAAATAGAGCAGCATCTGGACTTACCCCTAATTAATTGAAAAGTGTTGTCAGGGGAAAGAGGTGAGATTTTCGTTAGAAATGTGGTCCTTCAGTACCAAAAGTTTGTTGTGGGTAATGACCTCTTTAGGGCTGTTCAGCAAATCCCTGGAAAACATTATAAAGAATTATACCATCTTGGATTTAAGGTGGATTTATTCTTCCTAAGAGCACAAAATGCTTTCATATATAGGTTATCTCATTTATCTTCATAACATCAGCATGAAATAGTTTGTGGCAGGTATAATTATCCCCCTTTTTATGGAGAGAGAAGATAGTGTGCCAGGGGAAACCTGAGAACCACAGAATATTTGTTTTATAGTATCTTTCTCTCTAAATAGATAAAAGTACTTTATAAATATCTGAACCTGTCTTTAGTATATGAGAAAGCTGTTTATTATGGGTAAGTTGTGTACAGTAGAAGGATATTAACTATTTTGTGTCATAAGATAACATTAGGGAAAAGTCATAAGTTGCTGTGTATTAATCTTATATATTAAGTGTGGCTTTGGTGAATTGCAAGGATTCTGAATGAAAAAGAATTTTTTTTTCTGAAAAATGAAGTAAAATAATCTTGTTCTTGGTTCCTGAAAACTGGGAATTGAGCTTGCTCGGCAGTATGAAACAGAACCAGATGTTATTTTCCAGGGCAGAAAGCAGCCTGACGTGAGCACTTGGGTCATGGAATCTGGGGGTTAGGCCAATCTTAAGGCATTGTTATTATATTACATCAGAGATGCTGGGAAGAAAAATGATGTAAAATTATGGAAAGGGAATTGGACTCTTTAGAAAAAGGCGTCTGGTAAATTTAGCATGTTGTCAAGAGCTCCTGAATTACATTTCAGGAAAGTGTTAGGTGAAACTTTATTAGATAGGATACAGATTTTTCTGAGGTAACGGAGAGTCTAAAAATACAATGACAATCAAGATAGAAGTTTATATCCCCCTCTTGTAAGTTTCAGTAAATGATCAGGGGGTGGCCTGGAAGCTTGACAGTATGAGGAACCCAGGATCCTACTGTCTTCTGTATTTGATCTGAGGCTTTCGTTTTATCGTCTAAGATGACTGTTTTTATTTTCCAATCTGTGGGGGACTCTGAAAGAGGCAGTGGGAAACCTGCTCTTTACTTTTGAGTGCACAATCCAGAAGTCCTATATGTCAATGTCTGTCCACAATCCATTGGCCAAAATTAGTCCCATGTCTATATTCTGCTTCAGGAAGTCTGGGAAATGTAGTCTTGAGTTAGGCAGCCATATGCCCAGCTAAAATGTGAAGGGCTGATTACTAAAGCAGGCAGGAAAGAATGGATATTGAATAACCAGCATTCTCTGGCACAGAAACATATTGCGGCAAATAATCTGTTTTAATATATGCATGTATTACACACACACACACACACACACACACACACACATCAACTGTATGTTGTTTTAGAGCTCAATGTTACTTAGCATGCTTTCTGGATAATATTGCCAATGAATGTATGCTCTGTAGCAGATTTTCCATAATTCAGTGGAGACACATGATGTAACTGAACCATTAGGATAATGAATTATGTATTGCTTATATTATAAGGGCAAAGATAAGTTCAATACTTTTTGCCATGCTCCTTAATATTGTATACTGGAGCAATCACACTGTGGTAAAGAAATTCCTTAAATGCATGGACACACGCGCACGCACACACACACACACAGATAGTAAAGTTTTGTTGAAGCATTGAGAATTTACTTATCTACTCTATACTACAAAATCAAACTTATCAGTCATGGTAGAATCAGAACTGTCATTTAGCTGCAAGACAGAGTAATGAAAAAAATTCCCATTGAGAATTTTCCCAGAGTACTAAGAATAATTTTTAGGGTCCCAGAAAATACGGAGGTATATATTTTCTGTTTTTTGTCTTTTATTTGGTAGGTATTGCAACACCTTTAAAAGTAAGTTTCCTTCAAATAGCTTAAAAATGTTTTCATTTACAGGATAGACAATATAAAATATCTTCCTGCTTACTGTTGTTGAAATAAAGTAGTCATGCTGTGTCTGGAAGCAGACTGTTTCTGTAAAACAAAAGTTCCGTATGGTTTCTATTTCTTTAAATGGCATAATTGGTCATTTAATCTTAATGTAATAGTTAAATTTTTATCTGAATACACTATTGCTGGTGGTAGTTGTTTTTGTTTTGTTTATAACTGTCACTGTATTTTGCTTTTCTGGTTGTAATAAAAGAGTATGCCTATTATATAGGCCATTTTTCCGAATGATTCCTAAGCTATGAGGGGAAAAGAGCTTTCTGGTCATGGTATTTTTCTGATTCCTTCATACAAAGTCTTTCAGAATTATTATCTCAAATTATAATGCAAAACTGATAACCTATATAACATTGTCAAATTCCAAGTTGGAGTAATCCAGCCACTTTGGGATCCTTTAGGGTAAACTATTTTCCTTTGAATTTTTAAATGACACTAATATAGGTATATAGTTTAAAAAATCACGATGCTTATGATAAATAAAGGTGTTTTTCTACCCCGCCTTCCCTCCACCCTCAATTTCTGTTTTATAGAAGCAACAAATTGAAACCATTTAGCTGCTATTTCTGTTATTTACCTTTCTATTTCTAATAATATGCTTGCAGGACTACTTTTTATTTTAAAAAGTGGTATAAGTTTTATATTGATAACTAGCTTTTATAGATGAAGATTTTATTCTGTTATTCCTGCAATTGCTCCACTCACAGCACACATGTATCTTCCCCTACACTTTCAATCTAGCTGTAATCATAGAACAATATGGCCCAACTGTGACAAATTTCTATGTAGTCATAATAAAATATTCACTGACATTGATTGAACCGCAAATAACTATTTGATTTTATTACAATTAAGTAGAAATTTGTCACAGTTGGGCCATACTGTTCTAAGATGAAAATTTTCCCTTGGAATTAAACATTGCTTTACTTTTATTTATAGTCTGACTTTTCTATGCACTCTTTACTATTTATTTCACCTTAAAATACTCTGCTAAAGCTATCAAGTTTATCACTGTGGCAAAATCACACAACCTGTAGGATTCTTTTTGTTTGTTTTCTTGGTAGCATCATGTGGGAGCTCTCAGTTCTCCCTTCTGGATTGGTGGTCTCTGGCCTGAAAAATTGCTTTCCTGAAGCTTCCCCTCAGCATCCTCCTGTGAATTCCTTTTGTTGCCCCTTCCTCCTTCCTGGGTCCCATTTCCTCCTCTTTGGAGGAGGCTCTGCGTTTAGTGGACTCTATCAGCCCTTAATTTCTGAGAAAGGGCAGATGAAAGGTAAAGTTTTTGAGAACTTTCATTCCCAAAAATGTCTTTGTTCAGTTGACGTATCTGTTTTCTAGTCTAGTTAGTAAAAAATTGTACTTTGGAAACCATTCTAGTTTAAAAATTTTAAGGCATGGCTCCTCTTGTCTTCCACTTTGCATTATTCTAGTCAAGAATTCTGATGCCTTCCTGATTATCCCTTATATGTATCCTGTTTTTCTATCTGTAATTTTGTGAAGCTTCCTTTAACTACAATTTTCTGAAATTTCAATATGGTATGGTGTGCGTCTTTATTCAGTCATTAAGGTAGGAACTGAGGCCGGGGACTTTTCCATATACAATGTCCTCTAGTTCTTTTAGGGGAAGAAGGTATTATTTCTTTGATTTTTTTTTTCCTACTCCTTTACTGCTATTATTCATTCTCATTCTGTCTTCCCGTTTCTCTCTCTCTTCCTCATGGCTGCCTCTCTATCAATATATCTGTACAGATGTAGATATCTCTCTTGCCACTTATCTATCTCTATCAGATATAGATGTCTATGTATCTACAAAAGTATTATATTTCCATATATCTAGATATCTCTATAGATATAGGTATATACACATATATAAAATATAGATATGTATCTGAAGATAGATTGATCAGTCCAACAATAGATAATGTATTTTGTAAATAATTTTTCCCAGTTTGTGGCTTATCTTTTCATTCTCTTCTCAGTATCTTTTGTGAATACTGATAAACTAATTTATGCACTATTTTATAGAGTCCAAGTTTTCAGTTTTTTCTTTTATGGATAGTGCTTTTGGTTTTGTATCTAAAAATTCATTACCAAGTCCAAGATCACATGGATTTTCTCCTATGTTATTTTCTAGGAGTTTATAGTGTTGTGTTTTACATTTAGGTCAGTTATCCATTTGGAGTTAGGCTTTGCAAAAGGTGTAAGGTCTGTGTTAGGATTCTTTTTTTTTTTTTTTTCCAATATGGCTATCAGACATACCAGCACTATTTGTTGAATAAAACATTCTCCATTGAGTTGCTATTGCATGTGGGCCTGTTTCTAGACTCTTTTCCTTTGGCCCATTTGTGTATTCTTTTGCCAGTACCACAAAATAACTCTTGATGACTCTGGCTTTATAGTAAGTTTTGAAGTCGGGGAGTGTCAGTTCTCTGATCTTGTTCTTCATTATCGTGTTGACTATTTTGGGTCTTTTGTCCTTTCACATAAACTTCAGAAATAGTTTGTCAGTATTCACAAAATGACTTGCTGGGATGTTGATGAGGATTGCATTGAACCTATAGCTCAAGCTGGGAAGAACTGCCGTCTTAAGGATAAGAAGTCAGTTTTATTGAGTTTTCTGCCCATGAGCACGAAATATCTCTCCGTTTATGTGGTTCTTTGATGTCTTTCATCAGAGTTTGGTAGCTTCTCTGTTAAAAACTTTGTAGAAATTTTATTAGATTTGTACCTTTTTAAAAAAATTTCTGCTAACGTAAGTGGTTTTTATTTTTACTTTCAAATTCTAATTGTTCATTGCTGGTATACAAGAAAGAAGTCGACTTTGCATATTAACTTTGTATCCTGCAACCTTGCTGTGGTTGCTTAGTTCCAGGAGTTTTTGTTGATCCTCTCAGATTTTCTATGTTAACAATTATGTAATCTGTGGAAAAGATAGTTTTAAGTTTTTTTCCCAGTCCATATGCCTCTTATATCCTTTCCTTGTCTTACTATATGAGTTAGGACCTCCAGTGATATTGAGTAGAAGTGGTGAGAAGGGACATTCTTGCCTTGCCCCTCAGTTTAGAGAAAGAGCTTCTTAATTTCTCATCATTAAGTGTAATGTTAATGATTTGTTGTGTGTAGGTGTTTTTTCTCTGGTTGGGAAAGTTACTCTCTATTCTTAGTTTGCTGTGTGTTTTTAAAATGAATAGGTGTTGGATTTTGTCAAATATTATTTCTGCATCTATTTATATGACTGTATTATTTTTCTTAGCCCATTGATGTGTGGTGGATTTCATTAATTGATTTTTAAATGTTGAATTGGTCTTTTATACCTGGCATAAATCCCACTTGGTTGTGGTGTATAATTGTTTTAATATATTATTGGATTCAATTTTCTACTATCTTTAAACTCTATTCTTTATCATAAATTACTGGACCAACTGCATACCAACAGAAAAGATAGCCTTCTTCATATTTTCATAGCAGTCTTGTGTTAAGTTAGTACTGAACGGAAGGATTTGGGAACTGATTGAATGTGATTAGTGAGGACGATAAGATTATTGAAGAGGACACTGATGTATTGAGACTTGAGAATATCAATGAAGAAAAGATGGGAGGGAAATAAATATTCAAAAATATAGTTGATTTTTGTGGTTCTAGTGATATGGGTAGGAGATATATATCAAGTAACCTAATACGCAGGAAACAAATTTAGGATAGAGGGTTTTGGGAATCATGTATACATGACAGTGAGGGCTGAGGCTGTACAAGTAAATGAGGTTATTGGGGGAGAGATGAAAAGGAGATGAAAGACATACTTAAAGCGTACTTACACATAGAGAAATCAGAACCAACAAAGGGGACTTATAAGATACATGTTAGGAGAGGCTGGGCATGGTGGCTCACACCTGTAATCCCAGCACTTCGGGAGGCCAAGGTGGGTGGAACACTTGAGCCCAGGAGTTCAAGACTAGCCTGGCCAACCTGGCGAAACCCTATCTCTATGAAAAAGACAAAAAATTAGCCATGCGTGGTGATGCACACATGCAGTCCCAGCTAGGCTGAGGCAAGAGAATCGCTTGAACCCAGGAGGCGAAGGTTGCAGTGAGTCAAGATTGTGCCATTGCACTCCAGCCTGGGTGACAGAGAGAGACCCTGTCTCAAAAAAACCCACAAAAGATATATGTTAGGAGAGAACCAAAATAATAGCATATCAGAAATAAAAAGAAAGAAAAATTGAAAAGATGGAAACAAAGCAAAGAGCCATGGATTTGACAATTCAAAGTTCTTTGATAGAATTGCCAGAATGCATGAGGTAAAATGGAGGCAATGATTGTAGACTGTGCTTTCAGAAAAGCTGGCAGTGAGAAAGAAGAGGAGTTAACTCCCAGGCATGGCAAGATTGAAGGCGATGTCTCACTAGCAGTGAGGCTTGAGCACATCTGATTGCTGTGTGAAAGGAGCCACTGGAGAAAGACTTCGACGATGTAAGATGGAAAGTGAATAATAGAGAGGAAGTTACCATTTAATATATTCTGCCTGAAAATAAGCCAACAGTGTGTGATTGGTTACTTAAGGATTTAGCTGTGTCTTAGAGAGCTTTATACTTTAATATATAAGGTGTGCGTCAGTTAGTTTAAGTTAGGTTGCTCTGTGATAACCCACAGTCCCCAGATCTCAGCAGTTTAAAATAACTAAGGTGTAGTTCTTTCTGACAGTCTATGTATATTATGTAATCGTTCAGCTGGCACTTTCGCTGCAATTTATTCTTACTCTATTACTCATGCTAATAGAGCAGGCTTCTTCTTGAGCATTTCCAGTCACCCTGGCAGAGGACAAGAGTCACGGTAAATTACACACTACCTTTTAATGTTTCCAATCCCAAGTTACTTTCGGTCACTGTAACGCATTTCGTTGACCATGCTGACTTCCAAGGGCTAGGGAAGTACAATCCTAACCCGGCCAGAAAGGCGAACTAACCAGAGCATTTGTAAACACCTCTAATGGCAATCATAAATATATACTTATTTGCTTTACTGTATTCATTTATTGTTATAAAAATCTTTATATTCATTTCTATAAAAAAACTTAGTTGTTTTTTTCTTCTGGAAAATAATCCCATATCATAACTTTGCTTCTCAGGGGAAAATACTATTAAGTATATCTCATTTTTATTTAGGCATTTTCAGAAAGATAATTCCAGTTTTAACTAGGCACGGTGGCTCATGCATATAATCTCAACACTTTGAAAGGCTAAGGCAGGCAGATTGCTTGAGCCCAGAGTTTGAGACCAACTCATACAACATGGCAAATCCTTTCTGTAGAAAAAAGAAGAACAAAATAAATGTAATTCCAATTTTGTACCAGAAGTACACATCGTGGTGGTAAAGGCATGTCAGGGATACATTAGCTTTTGCCAATTATCACTTTAAAATTAAAGTCAGAAATAATGAAATGTGTTAAGTAAAATTATAAAACATTTTTCTTTGAGTTGACTGAAGATCCTTTGCATTCTTTCAAAATTTTGGATAATTCTTATAAAAACTGGCAAGTGCTTTAAGGAGAGAAATAGAAAGTGAAGAAAAGCTGTGAACTTGGCTGCACCTGTCAAATCTAAAACTAACAGTTTATCTCCCTCTACCTGTGCACTCCCATGCTAAAACATTCTCTGCTATCCCAACAGCGTCTTATTTAGATTCAGTAACCAATTGCAATTTGTAAATGCTGTACAGGGAAGTGTTTAGTGTTAGGAGAAGGAGCTGTACTGTATTATCCTGGTTTCAAGCACAAGACTAATAGTATGAATCTGACAGATTATTCACAAATGTACATACTAGAAATCTTCAGGGAAGCTTCCCAGACATTTGTAGCATTATTAAGGATTTAATTGTAAACCACTTTAAGTGTGGGCATGACAGGAGTAGCAATTTTATGGATTTTGAAACATTTTTCTCATCACAACTGAAACAGATTTTTCAATAACACTTTGCTGTGTCTGTTCAGAAAGGAGGCTCTAGAGCTAGCGTAGAGTGCGATCAGGGTGTTATTACTGTTGTGTGACTTCCATTTCCTTGATGTCCTCTACAGACTTTTCAAGAGGCTCTCTCTGGGATTTGATTGTTCAATGGGTTTTACCTGGTTATCAGTGAATTTAAGAAAGTAAAAGGAGTCTTTCTCTACAGTATTAATAAAGTACCTTTGGAACACTAAAAAACAGTTGAAATCAGATGTTGAGAAGACTGCCAGAGAGATAAAATGGAGTGTGTTCTGAACATTGGTTTTCTCTTGATTAATGAATAGTATTAATAGCTACATATTTGTGTGTGTGTGTGTGTGTGTTGTGTGTGTGTGTGTGTGTGTGTGTGTGTGTGTGTGTGAATATGCAGAGTCTGATGTGGCTAATACGGTGACTTTACTATTCTGGGAGCTAAGAAAAGATGAATTATTTCTAAAGAGGGTCCTCCTGGCCTGACCTGTGTTGGGTTAACGAGTCCACAAAGGAAGGAATCATTGGCGAGAGCCACATGCTCATCTTTGAGACAACCACCGTAAGATACAATGAAAAAGGTTCAAAGTAAAAGCAAACAATTGATATAAAAATATAAGAAAAAATTATTTTTAAGGCATGTATAATCTAAAAAAGCCTTGCTCTTATAAAGAAGCAGAGCTTGTTTTTATGAATGAGAAAATGTAATGCTGACAACATGGTAAAGTTTCAGTATATTATGAATCATCTCAGTTTACGCTAGCATGCATTCCACTGGTACTGGTTACTTAATTGTATTGAATACAAAATGTTTTTACAGGATGAATAACTTATTCATCTGTTGAATCAGTCATTTTCAATCTGTAATAGTCAGGTATACCTGCATATTGTCAAGCATCAAGTCTTACAAACTATGAGTTGATTTCAAAGACTCTGGATTAAGGTGTTGGCCTAGTATGTTAAGTGAAATAAGGGTTTAGAAACAGCCGGTGTAATGTTAGTGTTATGAAAATAAGTTATAGGCTTTTAATTTATACGATTTTCAATGAGAGTGTAAGGTATATTGTTGAATTGAAATGAGGACGGCTTCCGGGCGAGGTTCTATGGTCCAGGGTAGGGGCCAGAAAAGTCGCGCTTAACTTTTTAGGGCAAGGGGTTTTATAAGGAGTGAAGGCATTTGATTGGATATAGGGGAGACAAAGCCTAAGGCACTTGACTGGATATTGGGACACAGGAAGGGGAGTGAAGGCATTTGATTGGATATAGGGGAGACAAAGCATAATACACTTGACTGGATATTGGGACACAGGAAGGGGAGTGAAGGCATTTGATTGGATATAGGGGAGACAAAGCATAAGGCACTTGACTGGATATTGGGACACAGGAAGGGGAGTGAAGGCATTTGATTGGATATAGGGGAGACAAAGCATAAGGCACTTGACTGGGTATTGGAACACAGGAAGTGTACTGAGCCAGTTACTACTGGTAGGTAGGTGGGATTTTTGGTGAGTGGGCTGCCTTGGGGAAGAATGACCTAAATGGGACAAAGAGCTATTGGGCAGGGTTTGGCGGGGCTTTTCTGAAATTTTTTGGGTGGGAGTTTTTTAGCGGGGGCTAGGTGTCTGGTGCAGAGTTTGCTTCAGGGGTGGGTGTTGGAGAGGCTACGCAGAGGAGCTAGATGCCGGTTGCGGAGTGGTGACATAATTCCCTGGCGCCTGGAAGGATGGGCGTGTCCGAGCTCCCAGCGAGGCAACCAGCCTTACAGAGAGTGTGCACATTTTAATGTAAAGTTTTAAAAAATTGTCCTGTGACTTTATTTGTTTGCTTGTTTGTTTATTTGTTTCTATTTGAGACTGGGTCTTTGTCGCCCAGGCGGAAGTGCAGTGGTGTGATCATAGCTCACTGTACCATCGGCCTCCTGGGCTCAAGTGATCCTCCTGCCTCAGCCTTCTGAGTAGCTGGGACTGGAGGCATGCACCACCATACCTGGCTAATTCTTTTTATTTTATTTTTTTAGTAGAGATGAGGCCTCGCTATGTTCCTCAAGCAGGTCTCAAACTCCTGAACTCCAGTGATCTTCCCACCTCAGCTTCCCAAAATGCGGGAATTACAGGTGTGAGCCACTGTGCCTGGCCCTGTCCTCTGACTTTACATATTTACTGTTGAACATATGATTTGATAAATATATGTCTGTGGAATATATATCTGCTAACAGATTCTAAATGAACCATGAGTAACAAGAACTAGCAATACTATCTGTCTAAAAGTCTTTGAATTTTAACATTACTTGACAATTGTGTCAAAGACTAGCCTCTCTAAAGTAATTCTGATGCCTTTCAGTATTTGTACATTGATAATCAAAATGTCTCTGCAGGTGATTGATTTTTCTGTGTTGCTCAGGAGCACTGGAACTTTCTTGTTAAATCCATTACAGAGGTAATCTGGGAGTATAACGTATGTACGATGGAGTACAGTCTCTGTTCTCACTTCTGTACACACAGAAGAATGTTTTGAATGGCTTCTCTTTACCCTGAGCTGCAGCAAATTTTAGCTGGACAAATAAAAAATAAAATCTTTGAAAAGATTTGAAGTGGAGAATGCTGTCCGATTGTTGTATGGACTTCTGGCAGAGATATAGTTTAGAACACATGATTCCTATCTGTGCTTACAGCTATATTAGAGTAAATGCATTTAACATATACTATATATATAAACATATATATGTTTACAAACATTTATATATAGATATATACACAGATTCACTTATATACATGTGTTATAATGTGTATGATATTTTTCTATTTATTCTTTCATACGCTACAAGCTATGCGAGAAACTTTCTCCTTTTTGTTTAGATAGCAAACTTTAAATAAGTATCCAAATTGTGTACAAATTTGTAAATGTTACTTTGGACTTAAAGAGAAAAGGAAGGCTGTCTGATTGCATTTCCTTTCAACATTACAATGGTGATTGCCTGAGGTCTCATCTCCCTGTAATGAACGTACATTATCTTTATCTCACTCATCCCAGCCACTAGCGTATAGTGCACAGAGACATCTTTGAATTAGGCATGGAGCATGAGTCCAAGACCACTACACTAGAAAAGTACAACATTTACTCTTTGGTCAATTATCTTCTTCACTTCTGTTGTTATTTCAGGGGCAGGACAGAGGGTAACACAGGGCTCTGTAAATATGAAATTAGAAAAAATAGCTGGAAGCCCCTATCCTGGGAGCCAAGTATACTTACCACATTGACTTCCTTCATAGAATACATGAAAATGAAAAACATATGGGTTGACTTGTTGAGTTGATTTTTGTTCTGTACTCTATTCTTGTTATGGATTTGTTTCCAGAATCAAACATTCTGACTGCTGCTTGGTGGATGCATGTGGGTTTGAAAATATCACAGCATGTGGGACCTAGTAAAACATGAATTTTGTTTTCCTTGGCTTCTGTATGTCATGATCTGTTCAATATGACAGTCTGGAAAAGAGTACATTTTAGCAAGGTCTTAGGGCTGAGTCGTGGACTTCACTTTGGTGAGTCTAGTAATGAGAAGTTGACTCATATTCAACTTGGTTCTCCCATTTGTACAATTCATATTATTGGATATTATCGTTTCTTACATTTTTGAAATTAGAACTTCTAATTATATGTCCAGGCTCATCCTATTACGATATTTTACAACATGTGACGTGCCTATTCACTTCTATTAAATGAACAGAACATTAAGATCTATTAAGATAAATATATATAAAGTTGTATCACTCAATTGTTGCTGTAATAATGTAACATAACAAGTAACTGCAGTATTTCAGTGAAATAAAACAAAAATCATTTATGAAGCTCATGTGTCTGTGGGTCAACCGGAGGTCAGCAGATCTAGATTGGGCTCATCTAGGGCAACTGGCTGGGGCTACTCTGCTCCATGTGGCTCTCTTCATGCTCCTGGGACCAGTGGGCCAGGCCTGGCAGTGGTAGAAATGTAAGAATGCAAGCCAATTGCACATGTGCACATCAATGCTTTTTTTTTTCCATTTAAATATTTTTTTTAATTTTCATGGGTACTTACGAGGTGTATATATTTGTGGGGTATATGAGATATTTTGATATAGGCATGCAATGTGAAATAAACACATCATAAAAAATGGGGTATCTATTCCCTCAAGCATTTATCCTTTGAGTTGCAAACAATCCAATTATATCTTTATTTTAAAATGTACAGTTACATTTTTATTGACTATAGCCACCCTATTGTGCTATGAAAACACATCAATGTTTTGATGGTGGAGTGTCACATTATACCTACATATTAGCCAAAGCATGCCACATGAATCACAAGTCAAGGAGCAGAGAAATATTCTTTCTCTTTACTAGGAGGAGTTGCAAAGTCACATGGTATAAAGCTCATGGATACTGGTAGTGGTGAGAAATTGGGGCCATTAATACAATCTACCATGAGATTATAACTTATTTTCATAGTCTTCCTTTTGATGAGAACAAAACATATATCTAGAATGTACTGATGGAATCAAAGAAGCAGTTTACAAAGTTACTCATCCCAACCTGTTGCCTAATGGGGTATATAATTTCCTAGTTACATGTCTTTCTCCTCCTCTCACTCCTTTGTACTCCATGGGGTAAGGATGACATCTGCTTTGTTTATCAGGATATACCAAGTTCGGGAATAGTTCTTGGCATAGAAGTTCAGCAAATATTTTTGCAATGAATTAGTGAACTTTATCTAACACTAGGCTTCTCCCAAAAGCAATTGAGATAACAGGCTAATTGATTTGTAAGGTTTTTCTGAGCACTTATGATATACATGACACTGTGATTAACACTGTGTGGAATACGGCGTTGTAAAAGGATTAACCTCTGACCTAAAAAGGAGAAGATAAAATATACCCGAAAATATTCATTGTTTATATTAGCCTTTGCCACCACAGTCCTCTCTTTGCAGATCATGAAAATGTTCAGTAGGATAAGGAGTCTTGGGTTTATTGTTATCAAATCCATTCCTTCTTACCCTAATATCTGAGATCTTTTCATTGAAGAGTCTGAATTAGAGCTACCGGAAATACTTTAACAAGTTCATATGCTCATCTTAGTGCTTAAAAGAAATTGCGTGTTTCACACAGTCTAATTTTTAAATAAAGAGCATGGTATTAGTCAAAGACCTTGCCCGTCAATTAATGTCTTGATTCCTCAATTCCTTCTTCTCTCTCTTTTCAGTGGTTTCTTCCTCCAGATATCATAAAGACTCAAGTTGCTTATGCAGTATTCTAAGCTTTTGGTCTATGACTTCCTGTGGGGAGTATAGCAGGCCTGGTTCTACAAGTTCTGAGTAAGACCCTGGGAGAAGACGTCTGTCCCCAATTTTTGGCAATGTGGTGTATTTACTGACTCTTGGACCTCAACTGTGTTACTCAGGAGCAACAGGGGACTCCTCAGCATCCTGTCACTCCAGGGGGTAACCAAAGGCAATGAAATATTAGGGGTCTCTGACCAAAGTTGGCGAAGCAGGAGAACAAAGTACAAAGAAGAGGTGGTGACGAAATTGCCTCTGCATTTTGCTGCCATAAAACCAGATGGTTTCTGTGGACACTGACCACTCCTTTCTCAGTTTCTGTCTCTTTGCTTTGCCCACAAGCTTTAGGTGTTCCTCCACGTGTGTCTTCACACTTTTATTCTTAATCCTCATTATCTTCCTGAACAACTTTGCCTATTCCTATAGACAAGGAATTCCTCATCTCCAACCTCTATCAGGATGACTGCAAAATTTAGCTCATTCCTGAAGTATTGCCACATTAACAATCACTTAATTTATATCTTTATGTGGATTGGATGTCTTATCAGAACTCCAACTTAAAGTTTTTCAAATTGAATTAACTTTTTCTCAAACCAGCTTCTTCTAGTTGACTGAATTGGTACTGTTGTGATATTTCCTGGTTGCTTGAACTGAAATCTTGTTAACTTTTACTCTCTCTGGTTGTTGCTGATTGCTCTGTATTAATCCTTTTCTTAATCGCTTACATCTGTTCATTCCTGTGTTACAGAATCTCCATTTCTTCCCTTGCTAGTTTGTAAGGGCTGCCATGACAAAGCATTTCATAACAATATGGAAATATATTTTCTCACCATTCTGGAGGCTAGAAGTTCAAGATCAGGATGTCAGCAGGGTTGGTTTCTTCTGATGTCTTTTTTGTTGGCTTGTAGATGGCCATGCTCTCTCTGTCTTTACGTGGGCCTCCCTCTGTATGTATCTGTGTCCACCTTCTCTTATAAGGACACCACTCCAATTGGATTAAGGCCTACCCTCATGACATCACTTTAACTTAATTCCCTTTTTAAAAGACCCTATATTTAAAAACAGTGACCTTTTGAGGTACTGAGGGTTAGAACTTCAACATGTGAGTTGGGGGAGGGGCACAGCTCAGCCTGTAACCACTGCCCATTCACACTGATAACTATAATCAGTTCATCACTTTTTATTTAGACTGTTGCAGCCCCTCACCCCCAATTCTCTTTTTTCTTCGCCACTTTACTACACACAATTACTGGATTAATCTCTTTAATGCCAAGATCTTTTTTCCTTAGTGATGGCTTCGTCGCTCTTAGCTTAACATATACGGCTGTGCATTAACCTGGTTGCTTCTGCCTTTCCAGGACTGGCTGCCACTGCTCCTCCATATAACCTGCATTCTAGCCAAATGGAATCACTGCTGTGCCCCGAGCAGGCTCTGTATTTCCCTTGGCTGTTGCTCTCTATTTCTAATGCTACCTGCCCTTCAAGACTCAGCTCAAATGGCTGCTTAAGAAGATCTGACACTTCTTGTTGGAATTAACTTCCCTTTGACCACTATCCCTGTGGCACGTAATTTTATTTATTTTCGAGAAATTGTCACCTTCTCCTTTGATTACAGTAATTTAGATGACTCTTATCTCTGGTACCAGTGTGTAAATTCCTCTAGCATAGAGATTGAATCTTGTATTTCTCCACAGCACTTTCATAAACTTGATAAAATGGAAACTCACATTTATGGAGTACTTAGTTGCCTTTTCTGTGCCATCTTACTTAGAGATACGATAATTTGCGACATAAATTTTAAGCAGAGTATTGCTGTATATATAAGTGCTTCTCACAGTTCTTATCACTATCAGCATTCAATAAAGGATTTCAACTCTAATCAGTATTTTTGGGGCAATCAATATAGGGTCTATTAACCTAAAATGCATGGAGACTCTTAAGGCCAAATGCACTCCTTATGGAAAACAGGAGAGTCCTCAAAATTGATGGCAGTTGGCTGAGGTGAGAGGCTTTCAGGAAACATGGCTGAAAACAGTGGCTGCTAAGCCCTCAATCTTTTGAGCAGCTGCCTAGCTCTCTGCCTTTCATGTGTCCCTTTCTTGTGGGTGACAAGTACCAAATCTCTGTGGCACACAAGGGGATGAAAATGAGAGTTTGGGGTTCATGGCCTCAGCTATTTGAATTTGTCACCCTGGTCAAATAGCACAAATTCCCTCCTCTCTTGTGCATTGTCCTTCATTTCCCACAAGAACATGTTTTTCCCAACCTGACAGGCAAATACATAATTTATTTCATCACTGATTTTACTGTGAAACTAATTGTTTTCCCAATGT